>OX387353.1:18646989-19996989 GCA_947563465.1 Archips xylosteana | reverse complement strand
ATGATTTGGAAAATCTAGTGAATGTTGAATAAGACTTTCTAAAATGCTGGTATTTACAAATTATTTTAGTACTGCACAAACAATTTTTGCCGCATTCAACTTTGATGTGTAATGTTGATGTCTTATGGTCTCTTCTGTTTTTTTACTTAAAATAAACAAATCTTTGGACGAATAAAACAAGCCTCCCATGTTTTTAATGTCGATCAAATTGAGGAATGACGTTTTTTCTCAAAAAACATTTTTTTCAAAAAAACCGGTTGTCTGTAAAGTCGGTTTACGGACGATAGTTTAACGTAACTACGTCATAACAAAACATTCAAAAATCAAAAATGAAACCAGGGGGTCATCCATCCAAGTACTGACCGCGCCCGACATTGCTTAACCTCAGTGATCGGATGAGAACCGGTGTTTTGTCATATATCTTGAAAACGGTGCATCCTACGGCAAAATCAATGAAATGTTCACCCCCCCCTTTAATGCCCCCACGCCCCCTACCCCGCACTCCCTCCCCCCTTAAACCCCTCCCCCCCACCCCGCACCTCCACATTCAAAAACCGGTGTATTGTCAAATATCTTGAAAACGGTGCATCCTACGGCAAAATCAATGAAAATTTCACCCCCCTTTAGTACCCCCACGCCCCCTACCCTGCACTCCCTCCCTCCCTCAAACCCCTTCCCACCCCGCACCCCCACATTCAAAACCGGTGTTTTGTCAAATATCTTGAAAACGGTGCATCCTACGGCAAAATCAATGAAATTTTCACCCCCCCCTTTAACACCCCCACGCCCCCTACCCCGCACTCCCAAACCCCCCTTAACCCCCCCCCGCACCCCCACATTCAAAAATCGGTGTTTTGCCAAATATCTTGAAAACGGTGCATCCTACGGCAAAATCAATGAATTTTTCACCCCCCTTTAATACTCCCACGCCCCCTACCCCGCACTCCCCCCCCCCCTCAACCCCCCCCACCCCGCACCCCCACATTCAAAAATCGGTGTTTTGTCAAATATCTTGAAAACGGTGCATCCTACGGCAAAATTAATGAAATTTTCACCCCCCCTTTAGTGCCCCCACGCCCCCTACCCAGCACCCCCCTCCCCCCTCAACCCCCCCCCCCCCCCCCCCACCCCGCACCCCAAACATTCAAAAACCGGTGTATTGTCAAATATCTTGAAAACGGTGCATCCTACGGCAAAATCAATGAAATTTTCATCCTCCTTTTGAAACCCCCGCACCCCCCGAACCCCCTCCCTCGCGCATTGTACATTCTGGCGTTCGCCGCTCTCTTGTACGATGGGCTACAAAAGTGCATGGACATCTCGGGGCGATAATCGCGTAAGCAGTGTTTGATCGTTTGATGTTATTAACATACCCGCGCGCGCGCGCGCGCTCATGCGATTATCGCCCCGGGATTTCCGTGCAGTTTTGCAGTCCACCGTACATATTGGCCTTCGCTGCTCTGTAGGTACATGTATGGGGCATGTCCCGTACATTTACGTTACATTGCGTCATCCTTTTTCGTGTATGCAGCCGGCGTTGACGTTGTCACGTCAAAAAAAACCATTTATTTCATTTTTTTGCTTTAATACAACATGTTTCATATTCGTTTATGTTAAACTTACATAGTGTCAATGTTTTCTACCTTAGCAGGCATACACATAAAATGAATATAGTATCCTTACTCAATAATAATTTAATACCTAACACAGCAATTATAAAATGAAATTAATACAAAAACAAAGTTAAATTAAGTTATTAATAATTACGTTCAACATTAAAATAAAAAAATAAACTATTCAACTCCGCAGCTTTCTCTACTCCGCGGAAGCTAGACTGTCTGTCTTTTTTGCTCTCGTGAGTTTGATTACGGTGCGAAAGAGATATACGAATACGGGGCGAGAATATTTTGTTTTAGCAATTGAAATGTAAATTTTTAGCAAAATACTAAAAATCATCAATATAGTTATGCAATTTTGTAAGTTTAAAGTAACACTTACCAGAAATACGACACTCCATCCTTTTTAAGAGTGGATCTGCTGTCATTTGTACAGTTTTTCACCGAAAACTTTGTCATTGCGTGACGTTGTAGAGGTAACGCCACCAGAGTTGAGGCCACGCACACAACCACATCTCATGTAATGACAGCGGGATTTTGACGTTGTGTTGACGTTTAACGACAACAACGTCAAAATCCCGCTGTCATTACAAGAGATGTGGTTGTGTGCGTGGCCTCAACTCTGGTGGCGTTACCTATAATCAACGCGCGGTCGAAACACAACTGAACCAAAAGCCTGCGCAATAGACGCGTGGGCAGGCTTTTGCTTCCGACAATTTTTGAGCGTAATTGGGAGTCTAGTTATTGTAGGTCAATGTATCTAGTATAACGCTAGAGTACTGTGAGCATGGCAATGTGTTCTGCGCATTACAATAAAATATTCTTTTTGTTAGGATTCCAGAGCTAAAATGGCAAAAACGGAACCCTTTTAGTTTCGCCATGATCGTCTGTCCCTTTGTCCGTCCGTGGCTTAGCTTAGGGAATATTTGTGCTAGAAAGTTTGCATGGATATAATATATAGCAATTATCCCGACAAAACGGTAAAACAACATGTAGAAAAAAAAATTATCCAAACTGCCAGCCCTTGTCACTGTCGGCACGCACACATTCTTAAGGAGACGGAGTAGTATAATCTGTGGCTATAATCGCGGTAAGTACCAAGATTTTGTACGGGATGCAGTATCTGTTACAAAGTAACTATTAAGTAATATGTGGCCACGTGTTCAAACTAGTAGGTAAGCTATATAAGTACCTAAAGCTCACACGAAATCATGAAAAGGTCTAAAAACTCAGTATTATTAGGTTTTCCAGCTGCAAAGCCAGCAGGTGTGCCTCATGGCCTATTGACGCTGGCTTGATGCCAAATTCAAATTCTGAGGCTCTACCCTAGTAAAAGGCAACAAGTGTAATATAATAAAATTGCAATTTTGTACTCTAATGAAAGGCGGTCTAAGTCTAAAATAACTGATGAATTGGCGAAGTCTTAATTTCTTCTTTTAAGCATTCTAGCCAGAATTTACGAGAGCTGCCTCGTAAGTGGCCAGAGGTCTATTGAAAATAGTATTTTTAAGGGACAGTGAACTCTGGTCACGTTTACTTAGGTTTATAGCAAGAAAAACTGTAGAGGTACGTAAGTACATAAGTATGTAGATAGGGTTCTAGCTTGGTCAATTCTAGCACCTACATCATATAAGTTGCTACTACTGCTCTTTAAGTAGGAGGTCGTAATCAATCATCAGTTTTAAGGGGTATTATAGTGTGGGAGAATGTTTCAATACAGATCTCTTTCCAGGCAGATGTTATGCCTGGGGTGAGGACCGAAGTCCGGAGTATTTATGCGTCCGATTTGGGAACTGACATGTAGGATGTAGCGGTTTCTCTAAAATTGACGTAGATAGCGTTAGAGGTCGCTACAATAACGACAGTACCTACCCACACCCAAATAACAGGACTTTGGAAGACAAGTTGCAGTTTTTGATTCGCATTCAGTCATAGTGGCCTCAAGAATTCCAACATATTTTACAAAAGATTATTTTAATCAATTTTAATTCGTCGAAAGATAATAAATAATAATAAGAATCGATAAAAGTGGTCACTGTCTGAAAGTGTTGCAATAGCAAAAAACTATCGCAACAAAAATAAATGTACCACTAGCACTGCTGGCAACACGCTCTATCTACTGTCAAAAGTTAGTTAATTCGCATTTTCGACAACGTTTGTACTCGTATCTACAACAAATCAAACAATATACAGAAAGATAATGAAGATAAACAGTTTTGCAACATGTCTATTGGAACATTGTCAGTGACCAGTGCCGTTCTCGTACGATAGTCGCTCAGCGCCGGCGAAATGTACTGCCTACAATGGCTGATACCCGTGCTATTGATACCGAAACCCGTGAACCCAGCGCTCGTGAATACTCACGTCATGTTCATGGTATTATACCTGATCGGGTTCTTCCTGGAGCGGAAGCCATGCACCGTGTGTTCCGTCGTGTTCCTGGCAGCCGTGATACTCATCTGTTATAGCGGCATCGGCAACTGCGTCTTCTGGGCGAGCCAGTGTGAGGCGGACAAGTACGACACCTAAATATCTTCCAGAGCTACCAACCAAAGTGCTCAAACCGCAACCAAGTGTTCCTGTCGCCCTTGATGGCGGGAAAAGTGATGCTCCAAACTCCAAAGGCCTCAAATGTTGCCTTGTTGAATGTGAAGTAAATGTCTCCAACCGTTTTTTGTACATTTTGTATATAAAATGTATTTTATTTTTACGTATTTTTTTGTTGTTATTGCTAATTAATTGATGGGCCCGCTTGAGGGCAGATCTGTACTTATGTATCTCGATTGTTAAGTTGGTTATTATTGATATGTGATTATATTTAATGTACAGTTATTGTTAATGACTCTGTATTAATTATGACTTTGTGAAATACAGTTTGGGAATAATTTTAGTTTTATTTTAAAATAAAAAGTAATAACTATTTTTATATTTTATTAAGGATTTGCCACACTGGATGCGTTCTGCAAATTGTGTTTCAGGTCAAATTGAAAGCAGCCTTCATTATGTGGTCCACACGGTCAGATCGCATATCTATACAAAATATATAGAGACCAACAATGTTGTTTATACATAATGTGGGCTGCATTCAATTTGAAGAACACATCCAGTGTGGCAAATCCTTTAGTGTAAGCTAAGTGGCAACTAAAGAAATAGTTTGAAGTAAGTACATAATAGAGGTTGGCCTTGTTTTAATTTAATGTCAAGTATTTTTCTAGGCTCAACAATGTTGAATGAGTCCAGAATGTTGAGCCAAAGTTCCCGCAGAATGAGTCCCTCACGATGGATAATGTAATTATAGCGCTTGTGCCTAAAATATCAGAAAGCACATACTTTTCCAAATACATTCCCTTCCATTTAAAAAGGCTTTGCAATGAATTTTAATTGAGAAGTGCTTATATTCAATTACCTACCTAATGAGTTCCTTAATGAATATGTCTAGTGTATTTAGCGTTATGTATAATCTAAGTATCTTGACTTGCTTATTTCATTATCTTTTTTCTTAAATGGACTTAATTGTTTTAATTTATATGGACTGTATGACTTCTATTCTGTATGAATTATTTATGACTGAGCAATCTTAATTAATGTTGCATGATTATTCATCATCATCATCGTCGCAGCCTATAATCGTCCCACTGCAGGGCACAGGCCTCCTCTCAGAATGAGAGAGGTTGGGCCGTAGTTCCCATTGAATTTCTTCTCAGGTTTACACAGGTTTTACCGTAAAACTCATGGTGAATTTCAAATGTAATTTCGCACATAAATTCCGATAAACTAGGCCACCACGGCTTTTTTTGAGTAATTATTAAAGTATTATAATTCAATTAAGTATATTGCGATTAAGACATGCCAGATGATTACAGAAGGAACAGTTAATTTAATCAAAATTTAGTAAATCATAATCTTGATAACTCTTATCAAATGGCAGAATGATATATGATTTGTGGTATGTTGATTCAAGTGTAAACGGAAATCCTTACTACATATAAGACTTAGATTATTTATGCGTCACCATTGAATTTCTTCGCAGGTGTGTGGACGTTTCCTCACGTTTCCCTTCATCATAAAGCTTGTGGTAAATCATCAAATGTAATTTTGCACGTAAACCTAAAAATTCAGAGGTGCGCCTGGGCTCGAACCCCCGACCCTCTGCTTGAGAGGCCATAGATCTAACGACTAGGCTACTACGGCTTTTTTTACCGCAACCCCTTTCATATTTCGTTATCCGACAAGCTCTTGCGCGACCCTCCGCGGAATCCCTGTCGCAGTGAGTATTTGCCGCACTTATTAAAAACAATCTTGTTAAGGACAGCAGAGGCTCCCTGCGACAGGGTTCCGCCGAGCGCCGCGCACGAGCTAGACCAGACACTGGCTATCGTGGAAAAAAATTAACAACTAACCAACTAGGTTGTTGGTTAAGAAAAAAATTACTAACCATCCAACAAGGTGGACAGACTAGTTTGTTGGCAAGGAATAGACGGCTTTGAGTAGAGGTTTTGATAAAAGGATTCTACATTCAGTATTGCGTCTCCCAATGAGGCTGGCATAGTCACACAAGTGCACTTAAGCCTCAGCAAAAAAAGAAAAAAGAAAAAAAAACATTGGTAATATTTGATAGTCTGTCCACTGAAAAAAAAAAATCCCTATGGACCTACTATTAGGTCTACTGCGAATGACTGAATCTTGACTGTACCAGAGGTGGCCAACTTGATTAGACCCAAGTTCAAATGTTTACAGACAAAACCGTGTTCATTCTACCAATGACATAAACGCAGCAGTTGGTGATTGAATAAAGTCAAACCAAGCTAACTCTGCAGAGAATAATAATAGTAACACTGTATTTTAATGTCAGATCACATACATAATGTGCGTAGATTTACAGTGTTACCATTAATTTCTCTGCAGAGTTAGCTTGGTTTGACTCTATGTTAGATAGTCTGTTCTATGTATTTATATGTATCTTATGCCTTGACACAATCAACGACTAATAACCGCGACCGGTTGCCCACCGCTGGACTATGCCATGATGAATTGATGACCAACATGATTGGAGATAAATAAAACAAGTATAAATGTTAAATTATGTATTACGAGCTGTTGAGATGTTCATCTTTGACGGTTTCATAGTTAGATTAACATAGTTTAATAAACATTGGTTATATGGACCTTAACCTAGAAGCGGCACAAGACCTGCAACAAAGAAAAAAACCATTAGAAATTTATTATTTTATGTTTGAGGGGTATAGAATCAAAGTCCGCTAAATCCATTTTGGTTTTGTATGTAAATCCATACCAAACCAAAATGGATTTAATGGACTTTGATTCTATACCCCTCATTTATAATAGTTAAAATTAGTATGAAACTTTTCCATTGTGACACGATAATTACTCCTACAAATATATTGTTAATTTCCAGAAATTTATATAGTGAGTCATTGGGTTGGCTGATAATGGTAGTTACCAATTATTATCAAACCGCATTTTGAAATGGATTTGAGAGTACCGTTAGGACAACAGTACTTATAAATTATTAAATATAATCATAACTAATCATAAGTCAATATTTGATATCTTCATAAGTGCATACACTTATTGATAATAGAATTAATAGATTTACAGAGTATGCTTTGCTTATTTGGACTCTATTCTTGGTAAATGTTGTCATTTGTTATATAAAAAATATTAATATCATATCTGACAAATCTGTCACTAATTCACATAATTGCCGTAGCTGTTAAAAAATATGTATGTATAAAATATGAATCATGGTAAAGTATTAAACGGTTGGTGCCAAGTAATTTATCTGCAATTGCTGAATAATTTTTATGGTCTTTCTAAAAGTAATTATTTACAACATTTGTATTTTACTTAAGTAATATAATTTGATGATTTTCCTATGCTTTAGAACTTCATTGTACTAAAATAACAATTTCATTTATCTGCACACTCTACCACTGACAATGTTATGTCATGCATTAGTTCAATAATCCGAACTGTAAAAATGACATATGAGCTCTATTCCTTTCTAAATGTGGTTTCATAATTGAAATTGAAATTATTTATTTCAGATTAGATTAAATCAATCCATCCATAGGTAATAAATAAGTTAGTAACAATAAAACTTAAAATTAAAATTAGTAAAAAATAAAACGTTTGTTTGATTTGACATGCATAGACATCCAGTGAGCGATAATAGGACTGTCTGTCCTTCCTGCCACCACTTTCAGGAGAGTGTTGGTGCAATGTCAATTATGTGTGGTAATACAATGGTCAATTTGTTCTCCACCTGTGGTTGATTGGCACCAACAACTTGATCTATGCTCATCCAGAATTTATTGAATTTAGTAATTGTTTTAGTTCAGTTCTCATCAAGAATGTTGCACTTTCTCAGGGTAAAAGGTTTCTCAGGATTTCCTATTAATATAGGAATAGTATAGCTATCTATAATAAGTGACAGAATTTTTTGAACCAGTTCATTAGTTTCATAGATTGATCCTGCATACAAACAACCATGGGGCAACATATTGGATTCTAACACTTCTTTCTCAAACAAATCATGGTCAAACTATTAGTAATCTTCATACTCAAATTATTCACTATTTTATAAAAGAAATAAATATATCACACCAAAAGACTTTTTTTTTAATGCAATGCAGATAAGATTGTTGCAGTAACCTTTTTTCAAACCCATAGTTAGATGAACTTTTAGTTACATTTGCACCTCTATGTATGTATAAGAATCTATGGCAGATAACTAAAAATGCAGACATGGTACGGTATTCCTCAAGCATCTTTAATGGCAGCATAATATACAAATAATAACAAAGAACGCAGAACGACTGCTTCATATTGACAAAATTAGGCAAAACCATGGTAATATTACCAGTCTCTGTCCATACAACAATGATAACCTCAAAAAAATCGATATCAAAATTCGAATACCATCACAATCATTAATGTTTTTTTTTTATAAAATAGGGCACACACCATTTATCTCAGCCTCCTGGCTTCACGCTCAGACTCGAGGAGCGTGAGGATGTCACCATCGCGGACCGGTCCCTTCACGTTCCTGATGATCTGACGGCTGGTCTCTCCGATGAACTCAACCTTGACCTGGGTACACTGTCCCTGGGACCCGGTGCGGCCCAGAACCTTAACGACGCGGGCTAGAACGTTGGGCTTGTCCATTTTACTTGGATTATCGAAGAAAACTCGGGATTACGCACGTGTGCACTCGGTGGCGTGTACGAAAAAGAATTTGACAGCTGCTGTGTTGCTATACATAATTTAATTGTAGATTACCGATTCGGTGCTGCCAGTAGCAAAACCGGTTTTTGCAGTATCGATACTTTAATCGACTTGCGTTTATAGGTTAATTAAACATAATCGTTGTTGTGTGTGACTACTAATTTCCTACCAACGTGGCTTACCAATACAAAAGATAAATTAAGAAAATACTTTAATTCAGACATAATATTAAGAAGTTAAAAAACTCATTATTTTTGTAAAATGTAATTATGACATATGACACTCTCGACTCAAAATACTAGGCCGGTTGAGTGTCTACGAGCATCAATAGGCGCAAGGCCACTTGTACCAAATTTATTTGCGTAATTTTATTAAACTTGATTTGTCTAGAGCGTCTATGAACTTGAAAGTTGCCTTTCATTTTTTTCGCTATCGGGTATAGGTACTGCAACAGGGAACGTAGTTCATAATTTTCACAAGACGTAACGCCATTTCCAGACAGAATAAAACCATCTTAATATCTAATAATAAAATAAAATCTAAAATTAAAAATTTAACATTTTATTAAATAATGTCTTCTCATAATCGCGCGTTGTTACAAACTCCACACATTATTTTTGTTCCATAATTTACTCACAACACACTTAGCAACTAAAACCACTCAGTCTGTACCCGATTAAACAAGAGAAGCCCTGGAAAACTATCGATAAAAACTGTACTTCATAAATAAGACACATTGGGGGTTGCCAACTCTTATGGTGTTGCCATTAGTTTTAATCGGTGCGTAATCGATTGTAGCGTGTAAAAATCGCTCGTAAATTTTCTAAAAGGGTATTTTTAAAGGCACTATTCCGCCTTCCGTTTGGCTCCCCTGGCCAGGGCTTGTCTCGTTTGGACCGTTCGCGGCTTCACTGGCACGTTTAGTCGTCACCGGCGGATCTCTTCGCCTTCCTCATACGTGGCGACTGCTTGGGCGTCTTGGGAGATTTTTCTGCAAAGAAATAGGCAATTTTAGTTCAAAGGACATTTAACAGCAACACTAATTTATATGTATATATAGCTACTTTAAAGTTACTTTGCAATGGCTAGCCTTATTCACATTAATAACTCAAAATAGATTGGTCAAGAAAAACCCTCTTAGGGTGAGGCCATACGAGCGTAATTTTGTGAGTCGTGAGCGGCAGAATTTTGGTTCGCGCCATACAATATGCGGGCCATCACGTGACACAATGTATGGCGCAACCGAAATTCTGCCGCTCACAACTCACAAAATTACGCTCGTTTGGCCTCACCCTTAGACTGCACAGCTCAGTAAAATTCAATGGTGTGTGTGAAGTTCCCAATCCGCACTGGGCCTGCGTTGGAACTACGGCCCAAGCCCTGTCATTCTGAGAGGAGACCTTTGCTCTGCAGTGGGACGTCCCACACAGACTATATACGTATATAGGCTGTGATGATGATGATGATGACAGTAGTGTGGACAGAACATCTTTCCCCTTCAGACTCCTATGCTGGTTACAAAAGGATACCTCTACTATACAAAACCTAACATGCAACGTTGGCTGTGGTTAGCGTTGCCATCTCTAAAAATCAAAACGCTAAAAATTGTCTTCCAATGGACATAAGAGCCGTTTTAAAAAAAAAAAAAAATCACAGGATATTTCTAGGTCTTTTTGCTCCGGCATTATTTGCAAAAATTTTCACGCCCCGCTACCGGTGTGTAGTTCTCAATCAAGGCCGCATGGAAACTACGGCCCAGGCCCTTTGATTCTGAGAGTTTCTGCTTAGTTTTGGGGCAGATGTAGGCTGTGATGATAAATGGATAGAAGAGTTACTTACTGAGCTGGTTGACCACTTCCTTGGGTAGCCAGTCGTAGTCTACGTCATTGGCCGTGCCAGTCTCTAGGGGCTTGGGCGCGGAGCGCGGCGAGCGGCGGCGCGCCAGCGACGACAGTGCCTGTTGGCCCAATACCAAGGCCAGCACGCACGCCGCTCCAAGGAACACGTACAGGAAGAAAGTCTCTCCGTCCAGACCTTCGGAGATCTCTACGATGTTCACGGTCTGGTTGTAGACGGCTTCCTGGAGGGTAAGGATTTAGATTAGTGGTCTCTCTGGATACTATGACTGTTGGAGGAGGCTTGTACCAAAAGACAGGTCGAAATTGGAGACATTTTATAAATATTGGCAATAGCTGGGTCTCCACTGAACGAACCGCCTCGCGGAGCAGCCATTTTCGGCGCGTTTTTGAACCTTGTGTCGAACAAAATTATGCCTCAGGCGCTAGCCTCGCGAGGCAGCTCGCTCAGTGGGACCCAGCTAAAAGAGTTAACTCGGAAATAAAATAATGCCATTTTAATCTAATATATAAAAATCTCGTGTCACGGTGTTTGTTTATGAACTCCTCCAAAATG
The DNA here is from genome assembly GCA_947563465.1 of Archips xylosteana. Taxonomy (NCBI): domain Eukaryota; kingdom Metazoa; phylum Arthropoda; class Insecta; order Lepidoptera; family Tortricidae; genus Archips; species Archips xylosteana. Next base: position 19,985,713 of record OX387353.1, on the reverse strand, counting down.
GCTCAACCGATTTTTATGAAACTTTTTTCTCTATATTCGGTAGGTCCGAGAATAGGTCGTAGGCTATTTTTTATACCCCTATTCTTCGCGGACAGAGTCGCGGGCAACAGCTAGTTTGGAGCTTAAATCTGGTGCGGATCCGCGTTCCGGCATACGAAAGGTTAAGGTCTACCTACATACTATAGCAAAAATGTAGATGAGTAGATCATACCTGATAATAGTTTCCGCTAGCATCCCTGTAGTTCAATTGCACATTCAATCCGAATGGCCGACCAGCGAACGCCTCATTGGGGATGAATGAATAAGCAAAAGTGGCTTCTTGTTTGGGCTTAACCTCCCTGTTGTATGGCAGTGCGGTGAAGTTCTGGATGTAGTATGTATAGTCCATTGGGTAACGGAACGAGGCTTCCATGGTCTCAACAACATAGTCTTCTGAGCCCTTGTTGATGAAACCAACGAGGAATTCAACGGGGAAGCCAGCTTGCAGGTCTGCGGGATTTGAGGATGTAGAATTAATTTTACAGTCTGAAGTGCTGTGTGTTGCCACAAAAAAATAGTAGAAGTTGAATTATGTGAGAAGGGAAGGAGGTTGGTTTAACATTATGACCTGAGTGTTCAGAAACTGTAACATGCTGTAATTATTACTAAAGAGCCTATTGCAGTATGTAAACTATCACAAACAAAACTTTTAAAAGATAAATATCCAAATCCATAGTTTTAAGTTTTATTGGTATAGTAAACCAAAATTACTTTTTTAATCCTAAATGAGATGGTTTTCAGAAAAATACATGAGGATTTCAACTGTCTCTCAACAAAATGATAGTGTCCTTATTGTGCTAGAGACAATTGATCGTTCAATTTTCTGTGCAGAGGGAACTTTTACCAGCCCATTGTTTTGCATCACATATTGGTTAACAAGGATATTGAGGTGAATCAACTGTTTAGTGTTGTTAAATCAGTCCTTAGTTGTCAAAGTGACATTTACATACTGTTTCATAGAAAAAGGGTATGTATTACAATACCGAAGTACGAAAGACCGAATGTATTAAAACGTCGAATGGGTCAAAAGACCGACACGATTTTTTTCTGAAACCGTTAACTTTTAAAATTGTTATAAAACAAACCTAACCAAACCCATTAGGGTTCTGTACGATGCCGTTTTAATAAATTCTGAAAAGTTTACGGTTTCAGAAAAAAGTCGTGTCGGTCTTTTGACCCATTCGATGTTTTAATACATTTGGTCTTTCGTACTTCGGTATTGTAAAACACACCCTAGAAAAATGCTTAGGTTGTCCATGAGGGTTGATCAACTTTTTTTTTGTCACTCGTTGCTATAGTGACGGTCTCCTGGGTCACTCTTTAAACCGTAAGTTTATCTGATTAAAATTTGCCAAATATGCATTTTTGTGGTAGTTTTAAACCCCTTGTACAATTAATTGGTCATCAAATAAGCTTGTAGGTTAATGTGACACAACATATCTTCTAATTAAACTGTATGTACTACAAGAAATAGTTGATCCACCCATGAGACAAAGTTGGTGTAACCATAGAAACGGGTAGAAGAAAAAGTTGGTTCACCCATTGAACTCTACCCACATCCAATATACATTCAATTATTACTATTACATCAATAAAAAAATTTTTTCTCACCAAAAGCAGTATCTCCAGAGTTAGGCACTGGTTTGGTGAACAGGATAGTGGTATCAACGTCCTGCGAGGACTTGACCACTGAGTCATCATCATCGCTCACATCATCACCCACAACCTGGTTGTCTTCACCTTCAATGTCTACTACATCGTCCAGTTCGTCCTCTTCTGCTCTTGCAAGGATTGTGTTAGCTGGAAAGAGACAAAAGCATAGAGTAATAATTTATTGAATCAGGCGTTACTTTGCGGAGGTCCATATTAATGAACTGAAACAATTACTTTGCTCACCTGCAACCTTACGATTGTTACGTTTATGCAAGAAATGTGTGTTCATGCAGTTCCTCCACCTCGTGTGTGTTTGTACAGTGTGTAGGTGGAGGAACTGCATGAACACAGATTTCTTGCATAAACATAACTATAGTAAGGTTGCAGGTGAGCAAAATAATTATTTTAGTTCAAAATATAAGTATTTAAAAATATTCTAGATGTAATTTGCTAAGTGAATTATTATACAGTTTACTGATTTTCCTAATAAATATAGGTACTCAATTCTTACAAGTCACAAAAAAAACATAAGAATAAGAAATACCCAAATACACTCTGTATTTACATTTAGAATTCAAACTCTATTTCGAGAAAATTTTGCATAGTCAATATCACCTTTACACTGATATGTATTTGTACAGCAATATAAAACTGAATAAAAAATAACTCATGTTTAAATCACTTTTCATTAATGAATTTAAATGTATTCTGAATGAATTTACAAAGCTATTATAACTGAACATTTCCTTGACAGTGACTAATAATTAGCTTATGTACAATATGGTAGCAAATACATGCACTTGTGTAGGTAAGAGGCATATATACCTTGAATTTTGAGAATATTATCAACACCACTAATTGTATTTTTGACCAAATGATTCTATGTTGATCAGTGTTTAAGATTTCTCATAAAATTTGTGACTAATAAGGTAACTAAGTATACACATTATCTAATAGGAATTAGTCAAAGCGAAACAACATTGCAAAACATGTTATCTCACTGCAGTTTAAGGATTAATACGGTAGTACCTACCCTTATTTGACCTAGAACTTGGTTAAAATAGGGCAAATCAGCTAGGTTAAGTTATTCACTGATTAACACAAGAAATTCAAAAATAATAATTTATATGAGACGTCACATCAAGTTAAGATAAATATTACTGCCAAAAAAGTGGTCAATATGGTAAAAAAAGAACAACTTTCACTTATAAACCGTGATTTAAGTTGCCACGTCCATACCAGATTTCGGGGTTCGATAAAATAGAAACTTACCGCTTTGAAAGCAAAGTAAAGCAGCGGGAAGCACCAACAGCGTTAAATACAACAGTTTCATTTTGAATTTATGTGTATTTTAGTAATCTAAACTGTGAAATTCAAAGGCGACCGTCACTAAAGATTACAGGCCATTCACTTCACGACCACCCGAACACCGCAAGAAACTCGAGGCAAAATGCCAATTTTCTATCCAACTCGATTGACGTGGAATGTTTTGTCACTAGTGCTGCGACACAAGTTACCGATGTTTACGTTTGTTTTTCGGTTCTGTAAAAAGGTAATAGTTATGGGTGCGTTATATATTATTATTTAATGATTATTATTTCTATTCAAACCTTTAAATTGATTTAAGAAATTTTTTCGTTATTATTTGTCAATTTACCTTGGCATAAAACATAATGTGAATTTAGTAAAGTTCTGGAACAACAATCTAGTGCCAATCAGATCTAATGATCCATATGAGCGAAGCCGTGGTCAAAAGCTAGTAACTTAATAATACTACACTCAGGGCTGGGCAAAATACATGCTTTGCTTTAATTAAAATACAAATTACAAAATACTATCTCGCATGTATTTAAAATACGAAATACAAAATACTTTTAAGTCGAGTATTTGAAATATAAAATACAAAATACAGTATTTCAGGTACTTTTATTTAAAATACAAAATACAAATTACAAAATACTAAGTAGAATAAAAACGAATCCAACCCGGCATGGGCAAGCAGAGTAAAAGAAAATTACTCTCTTTAAACATGAAAGTACCGTGAGGTCGTGAGACTCACTCATAGTGAAACAATACAGATTGTGGTCCGAGAGCTGGCACCAATTTTTGGGTAGGTGTTTGAGGCAAGCTGAAAACTTGTCACATACTTCTCCTATTATACCCCAACACAAAACTGCAGACTGGCTGGTGAGTAGCGGGGCTAAATGAAACCATGACTTTTTAATATTTTTTTTGGTTTCAAAAATATATTTTAGGCAATATGCAATTTATATATGTTGTAGTTTAATGTTTAAAGAATAAAAAAATAATAAGCCAGATGATTTAGTCGGGGCTTTAATATTGCCAGGCGCGTGCAAACATATTTTTCAAAAAAATATAAAAAATGTATTTGATGCAACTTGAAATTTTAATAGAGTATATTATTTGTAACTAAAAAATAAGATTCTCAAAAAGACAGGTCATTTTGGTGGGACTTTCTACCTGCCAGGCGATTTAACAAATATACTCACTAGCACGGATATATTATTTGTTAGATCAACTGGCAGGTAGAAAGTCCCACCAAAATTACCTGTCTTTTTGAGAATCTTATTTTTTAGTTATAAATAATACCCTATTAAAATTTCAAGTTGCCTCAAATAAATATTTTATATTTTTTTGAAAAATCAAAATATGTTTGCACGCGCCAGGCAATATTAAAGCCCCGACTAAATCGTCTGGCTTATTTTTTTTTTATTCTATAAACATTAAACTACAACATATAAAAATTGCTTATTGCCTCAAATATATTTTTGGAACCAAAAAAAAATTAAAATTAAAAATTCATAGGTTCATTTAGCCCCGCTACTCACCAGCCAGGTCTGTAGTCTTGTGTTGGGGTATAATAGGAGAAGTATGTGACAAGTTTTCAGCTTGCCTCAAACACTTACCCAAAAATTGGTGCCAGCTCTCCTACTATTACTCACGTTTCAAAACGAGTCGAGTTTAACTCGACAGTTTCGGGCTAATACGTAACCCTTCCTCTCGGAAGAGCACGCTACGGCTGTGCCAAACGTGCACTCAAGTACGCTACGGCCTGAAATACCTATGTCGACTTAAACTAGTTTTGAGACGTGGGTAATCAGTATTATTTTACTAAAAATTACTCTCATGGTTCCAACGGAAGACCAGCGTCAGCTGCATAGCTGACATCATGCTGAGTTGGGACCATTTTGTGATAATGTAATGTTGTATCTGTTACCGTTTTTTCACCTTTAACTTTAAGATTGTCACAAATAAATATTTTTCTTTCTTTCTTTTTCTTTTCTTTCTTTCATTAAAGGAAACTAGGTACTTTTACTGATTAAAAGCAGAGTTTCCTTTCCTAAACACCAGACTTAAGTGTTATCTGCCTCTCATAGGGGAATGAATAAAGTCATGTCTACACCGGTGCGTTTTCATGTTCAACTTAAGATCGCTAAATGAAATCTAAATGTATTTTGTTAAAATGTATTTTGAAGTCATAAGTATTTGAAATACTAACTACAAAATACCTTAGCGTCAGGTATTTGAAATACGAATTACAAATTACATTTTCAGCGAGTAATTGAAATACAAATACCAAATACGTATTTGTATTTCAATTACGTATTTCAATTACAAGTAATTCAAATACTGCCCAGCCCTGACTACACTACGATTTCATGAATATGTAACCATACTTCCATTATCCATTACAATATTATAAATGCTAAATTGTGTTTGTCCGTCTGTTACCTCTTCACGGTGAAGCCACTGAACCGATATAGATGAAATTTGAGGAAATTTGGTATAGAGATGTTTTGAGTCACGGGAAAGGTCATAAAATAGTATTTATCCCAGAAAAGTGTATAGTTACTGCGGAATAGCGATAAACTAATTCTATATTCAACGCAGACGGAGCCGCAAGCAACAACTACTTAGTACTTAATATTTTTAAAAAATGTGTCTCGCTTGTTATGTTTATATAGCTGGTAAAACTTACCACTGTATTCAAAGAAAACCTAATGAGTAGATGTCATTATGATAGTTTAACCCCCTGTTTCACCATCCATTGATCAATTTTATTTGACGGATAAATGTGATGTCTCGTCTCGGTTTGTTTTGTTCGAATAGACGGAGATGGCATCACATTTATCTGTTAGTTAAAATTAATCAATGGATGGTGAAACAGCCCCTTAATGTAACTTACAGTAACCAGACGTTTTCGGGTGCAGTCGATAATGATATTCCCGCATACTTTAGTTTTTACCAAGGAAATGTTAACAATATAAACGTAGTCAAAAAATGTTTCATCGAATTTTTTATATTGGATGGCGTCGACAGGGTACGCCCAGACGGCGGTGGCGGGACGACCTGGACATATTTCTCGACGACTGGCTTCAGGCTGCTTTGGATCGGGAGAAATGGAGGACATGGGGAGAGGCCTTTGGCCAGCAGTGGGACATCAATCCAGGCTAAATAATATAATATATATTTAGTGGTTGTCCTTAACCCTTAAGGTTATGCTGATGTAGTGAAAAAATACGGATAACTCACGTCTATGATTGATAATTACTTAACTAAACGGGACTTATCTCGCAATAAATATTTATTTACTGCGTGATTAGTCCCGTTTAGTTAGGTAATTATGAGTGAAAATCACGAAAGTTTAAAACAGTCTATGATTGAGTTTAGCTCGACATGTTTCGGGCTAATCGTAATTTAAATATTATTTATTTTATTAGCAGTACGGCTGCTCACCGAATCTAAGATTATTTAAAAGCGAAAAAGTTTTCCGGGTGCCACTGTTGGCGTATGTAAGCGATTAAGAATTTCGGGGGAGTCGGTTGGATGCGACGTGGTTCAATTGGTAGAACACCCGTTGGGGCGCATACCCAGGAGACGAGGGTTCGAATCCCACCGACGCACCCGGAAAACTTTTTCGCTTTTAAATAATCGTAATTTTGTTGACCGCTTTAGCCTAGTTGGTAGTGACCCTGCCTACCAAGCAAGAGGTCCTGGGTTCGAATCCCGGTAAGGCCATTCATTTGATGAGCACGAATATTTGTTCCTACGTCATGGATGTTTTCTATGTATTTAAGTATTTATTTATCTATATAAAAAAAGTATGTTTATCGTCGTCTAGTACTACACATAGTACAAGCTTTGCTTAGTTTGGGACTAGGTCGATTTGTGTAAGATTGTCCCCTAATATTTATTTATTTATTTATTAATCCGTAGCCCTTCTTCCCAGAGAAGCCCTGGGAAAACTATCGATAAAAACTGTACTTCATAAATAAGACACATTGGGGGTTGCCAACTCTTATGGTGTTGCCATTAGTTTTAATCGGTGCGTAATCGATTGTAGCGTGTAAAAATCGCTCGTAAATTTTCTAAAAGGGTATTTTTAAAGGCACTATTCCGCCTTCCGTTTGGCTCCCCTAGCCAGGGCTTGTCTCGTTTGGACCGTTCGCGGCTTCACTGGCACGTTTAGTCGTCACCGGCGGATCTCTTCGCCTTCCTCATACGTGGCGACTGCTTGGGCGTCTTGGGAGATTTTTCTGCAAAGAAATAGGCAATTTTAGTTCAAAGGACATTTAACAGCAACACTATTTATATGTATATATAGCTACTGTAGCTACTTTAAAGTTACTTTGCAATGGCTAGCCTTATTCACATTAATAACTCAAAATAGATTGGTCAAGAAAAACCCTCTATAGGGTGAGGCCATACGAGCGTAATTTTGTGAGTCGTGAGCGGCAGAATTTTGGTTCGCGCCATACAATATACGGGCCATCACGTGACACAATGTATGGCGCAACCGAAATTCTGCCGCTCACAACTCACAAAATTACGCTCGTTTGGCCTCACCCTTAGACTGCACAGCTCAGTAAAATTCAATGGTGTGTGTGAAGTTCCCAATCCGCACTGGGCCTGCGTTGGAACTACGGCCCAAGCCCTGTCATTCTGAGAGGAGACCTTTGCTCTGCAGTGGGACGTCCCACACAGACTATATACGTATATAGGCTGTGATGATGATGATGACAGTAGTGTGGACAGAACATCTTTCCCCTTCAGACTCCTATGCTGGTTACAAAAGGATACCTCTACTATACAAAACCTAACATGCAATGTTGGCTGTGGTTAGCGTTGCCATCTCTAAAAATCAAAACGCTAAAAATTGTCTTCCAATGGACATAGAGCCGTTTTAAAAAAAAAAAAAAATATCACAGGATATTTCTAGGTCTTTTTGCTCCGGCATTACTTGCAAAAATTTTCACGCCCCGCTACCGGTGTGTAGTTCTCAATCAAGGCCGCATGGAAACTACGGCCCAGGCCCTTTGATTCTGAGAGTTTCTGCTTAGTTTTGGGACAGATGTAGGCTGTGATGATAAATGGATAGAAGAGTTACTTACTGAGCTGGTTGACCACTTCCTTGGGTAGCCAGTCGTAGTCTACGTCATTGGCCGTGCCAGTCTCTAGGGGCTTGGGCGCGGAGCGCGGCGAGCGGCGGCGCGCCAGCGACGACAGTGCCTGTTGGCCCAATACCAAGGCCAGCACGCACGCCGCTCCAAGGAACACGTACAGGAAGAAAGTCTCTCCGTCCAGACCTTCGGAGATCTCTACGATGTTCACGGTCTGGTTGTAGACGGCTTCCTGGAGAGTAAGGATTTAGATTAGTGGTCTCTCTGGATACTATGACTGTTGGAGGAGGCTTATACAAAAGGACAGACCGAAATTAGAGACATTTTATAAATATTGGCAATAGCCGGGTCTCCACTGAACGAACCGCCTCGCGGGGCAGCCATTTTCGGCGCGTTTTTGAACCTTGTGTCGAACAAAATTATGCCTCAGGCGCTAGCCTCGCGAGGCAGCTCGCTCAGTGGGACCCAGCTAAAAGAGTTAACTCGGAAATAAAATAATGCCATTTTAATCTAATATATAAAAATCTCGTGTCACGGTGTTTGTTTATGAACTCCTCCAAAATGGCTCAACCGATTTTTATGAAACTTTTTTCTCTATATTCGGTAGGTCCGAGAATAGGTCGTAGGCTATTTTTTATACCCCTATTCTTCGCGGACAGAGTCGCGGGCAACAGCTAGTTTGGAGCTTAAATCTGGTGCGGATCCGCGTTCCGGCATACGAAAGGTTAAGGTCTACCTACATACTATAGCAAAAATGTAGATGAGTAGATCATACCTGATAATAGTTTCCGCTAGCATCCCTGTAGTTCAATTGCACATTCAATCCGAATGGCCGACCAGCGAACGCCTCATTGGGGATGAATGAATAAGCAAAAGTGGCTTCTTGTTTGGGCTTAACCTCCCTGTTGTATGGCAGTGCGGTGAAGTTCTGGATGTAGTATGTATAGTCCATTGGGTAACGGAACGAGGCTTCCATGGTCTCAACAACATAGTCTTCTGAGCCCTTGTTGATGAAACCAACGAGGAATTCAACGGGGAAGCCAGCTTGCAGGTCTGCGGGATTTGAGGATGTAGAATTAATTTTACAGTCTGAAGTGCTGTGTGTTGCCACAAAAAAATAGTAGAAGTTGAATTATGTGAGAAGGGAAGGAGGTTGGTTTAACATTATGACCTGAGTGTTCAGAAACTGTAACATGCTGTAATTATTACTAAAGAGCCTATTGCAGTATGTAAACTATCACAAACAAAACTTTTAAAAGATAAATATCCAAATCCATAGTTTTAAGTTTTATTGGTATAGTAAACCAAAATTACTTTTTTAATCCTAAATGAGATGGTTTTCAGAAAAATACATGAGGATTTCAACTGTCTCTCAACAAAATGATAGTGTCCTTATTGTGCTAGAGACAATTGATCGTTCAATTTTCTGTGCAGAGGGAACTTTTACCAGCCCATTGTTTTGCATCACATATTGGTTAACAAGGATATTGAGGTGAATCAACTGTTTAGTGTTGTTAAATCAGTCCTTAGTTGTCAAAGTGACATTTACATACTGTTTCATAGAAAAAGGGTATGTATTACAATACCGAAGTACGAAAGACCGAATGTATTAAAACGTCGAATGGGTCAAAAGACCGACACGATTTTTTTCTGAAACCGTTAACTTTTAAAATTGTTATAAAACAAACCTAACCAAACCCATTAGGGTTCTGTACGATGCCGTTTTAATAAATTCTGAAAAGTTTACGGTTTCAGAAAAAAGTCGTGTCGGTCTTTTGACCCATTCGATGTTTTAATACATTTGGTCTTTCGTACTTCGGTATTGTAAAACACACCCTAGAAAAATGCTTAGGTTGTCCATGAGGGTTGATCAACTTTTTTTTTGTCACTCGTTGCTATAGTGACGGTCTCCTGGGTCACTCTTTAAACCGTAAGTTTATCTGATTAAAATTTGCCAAATATGCATTTTTGTGGTAGTTTTAAACCCCTTGTACAATTAATTGGTCATCAAATAAGCTTGTAGGTTAATGTGACACAACATATCTTCTAATTAAACTGTATGTACTACAAGAAATAGTTGATCCACCCATGAGACAAAGTTGGTGTAACCATAGAAACGGGTAGAAGAAAAAGTTGGTTCACCCATTGAACTCTACCCACATCCAATATACATTCAATTATTACTATTACATCAATAAAAAAATTTTTTCTCACCAAAAGCAGTATCTCCAGAGTTAGGCACTGGTTTGGTGAACAGGATAGTGGTATCAACGTCCTGCGAGGACTTGACCACTGAGTCATCATCATCGCTCACATCATCACCCACAACCTGGTTGTCTTCACCTTCAATGTCTACTACATCGTCCAGTTCGTCCTCTTCTGCTCTTGCAAGGATTGTGTTAGCTGGAAAGAGACAAAAGCATAGAGTAATAATTTATTGAATCAGGCGTTACTTTGCGGAGGTCCATATTAATGAACTGAAACAATTACTTTGCTCACCTGCAACCTTACGATTGTTACGTTTATGCAAGAAATGTGTGTTCATGCAGTTCCTCCACCTCGTGTGTGTTTGTACAGTGTGTAGGTGGAGGAACTGCATGAACACAGATTTCTTGCATAAACATAACTATAGTAAGGTTGCAGGTGAGCAAAATAATTATTTTAGTTCAAAATATAAGTATTTAAAAATATTCTAGATGTAATTTGCTAAGTGAATTATTATACAGTTTACTGATTTTCCTAATAAATATAGGTACTCAATTCTTACAAGTCACAAAAAAAACATAAGAATAAGAAATACCCAAATACACTCTGTATTTACATTTAGAATTCAAACTCTATTTCGAGAAAATTTTGCATAGTCAATATCACCTTTACACTGATATGTATTTGTACAGCAATATAAAACTGAATAAAAAATAACTCATGTTTAAATCACTTTTCATTAATGAATTTAAATGTATTCTGAATGAATTTACAAAGCTATTATAACTGAACATTTCCTTGACAGTGACTAATAATTAGCTTATGTACAATATGGTAGCAAATACATGCACTTGTGTAGGTAAGAGGCATATATACCTTGAATTTTGAGAATATTATCAACACCACTAATTGTATTTTTGACCAAATGATTCTATGTTGATCAGTGTTTAAGATTTCTCATAAAATTTGTGACTAATAAGGTAACTAAGTATACACATTATCTAATAGGAATTAGTCAAAGCGAAACAACATTGCAAAACATGTTATCTCACTGCAGTTTAAGGATTAATACGGTAGTACCTACCCTTATTTGACCTAGAACTTGGTTAAAATAGGGCAAATCAGCTAGGTTAAGTTATTCACTGATTAACACAAGAAATTCAAAAATAATAATTTATATGAGACGTCACATCAAGTTAAGATAAATATTACTGCCAAAAAAGTGGTCAATATGGTAAAAAAAGAACAACTTTCACTTATAAACCGTGATTTAAGTTGCCACGTCCATACCAGATTTCGGGGTTCGATAAAATAGAAACTTACCGCTTTGAAAGCAAAGTAAAGCAGCGGGAAGCACCAACAGCGTTAAATACAACAGTTTCATTTTGAATTTATGTGTATTTTAGTAATCTAAACTGTGAAATTCAAAGGCGACCGTCACTAAAGATTACAGGCCATTCACTTCACGACCACCCGAACACCGCAAGAAACTCGAGGCAAAATGCCAATTTTCTATCCAACTCGATTGACGTGGAATGTTTTGTCACTAGTGCTGCGACACAAGTTACCGATGTTTACGTTTGTTTTTCGGTTCTGTAAAAAGGTAATAGTTATGGGTGCGTTATATATTATTATTTAATGATTATTATTTCTATTCAAACCTTTAAATTGATTTAAGAAATTTTTTCGTTATTATTTGTCAATTTACCTTGGCATAAAACATAATGTGAATTTAGTAAAGTTCTGGAACAACAATCTAGTGCCAATCAGATCTAATGATCCATATGAGCGAAGCCGTGGTCAAAAGCTAGTAACTTAATAATACTACACTCAGGGCTGGGCAAAATACATGCTTTGCTTTAATTAAAATACAAATTACAAAATACTATCTCGCATGTATTTAAAATACGAAATACAAAATACTTTTAAGTCGAGTATTTGAAATATAAAATACAAAATACAGTATTTCAGGTACTTTTATTTAAAATACAAAATACAAATTACAAAATACTAAGTAGAATAAAAACGAATCCAACCCGGCATGGGCAAGCAGAGTAAAAGAAAATTACTCTCTTTAAACATGAAAGTACCGTGAGGTCGTGAGACTCACTCATAGTGAAACAATACAGATTGTGGTCCGAGAGCTGGCACCAATTTTTGGGTAGGTGTTTGAGGCAAGCTGAAAACTTGTCACATACTTCTCCTATTATACCCCAACACAAAACTGCAGACTGGCTGGTGAGTAGCGGGGCTAAATGAAACCATGACTTTTTAATATTTTTTTTGGTTTCAAAAATATATTTTAGGCAATATGCAATTTATATATGTTGTAGTTTAATGTTTAAAGAATAAAAAAATAATAAGCCAGATGATTTAGTCGGGGCTTTAATATTGCCAGGCGCGTGCAAACATATTTTTCAAAAAAATATAAAAAATGTATTTGATGCAACTTGAAATTTTAATAGAGTATATTATTTGTAACTAAAAAATAAGATTCTCAAAAAGACAGGTCATTTTGGTGGGACTTTCTACCTGCCAGGCGATTTAACAAATATACTCACTAGCACGGATATATTATTTGTTAGATCAACTGGCAGGTAGAAAGTCCCACCAAAATTACCTGTCTTTTTGAGAATCTTATTTTTTAGTTATAAATAATACCCTATTAAAATTTCAAGTTGCCTCAAATAAATATTTTATATTTTTTTGAAAAATCAAAATATGTTTGCACGCGCCAGGCAATATTAAAGCCCCGACTAAATCGTCTGGCTTATTTTTTTTTTATTCTATAAACATTAAACTACAACATATAAAAATTGCTTATTGCCTCAAATATATTTTTGGAACCAAAAAAAAATTAAAATTAAAAATTCATAGGTTCATTTAGCCCCGCTACTCACCAGCCAGGTCTGTAGTCTTGTGTTGGGGTATAATAGGAGAAGTATGTGACAAGTTTTCAGCTTGCCTCAAACACTTACCCAAAAATTGGTGCCAGCTCTCCTACTATTACTCACGTTTCAAAACGAGTCGAGTTTAACTCGACAGTTTCGGGCTAATACGTAACCCTTCCTCTCGGAAGAGCACGCTACGGCTGTGCCAAACGTGCACTCAAGTACGCTACGGCCTGAAATACCTATGTCGACTTAAACTAGTTTTGAGACGTGGGTAATCAGTATTATTTTACTAAAAATTACTCTCATGGTTCCAACGGAAGACCAGCGTCAGCTGCATAGCTGACATCATGCTGAGTTGGGACCATTTTGTGATAATGTAATGTTGTATCTGTTACCGTTTTTTCACCTTTAACTTTAAGATTGTCACAAATAAATATTTTTCTTTCTTTCTTTTTCTTTTCTTTCTTTCATTAAAGGAAACTAGGTACTTTTACTGATTAAAAGCAGAGTTTCCTTTCCTAAACACCAGACTTAAGTGTTATCTGCCTCTCATAGGGGAATGAATAAAGTCATGTCTACACCGGTGCGTTTTCATGTTCAACTTAAGATCGCTAAATGAAATCTAAATGTATTTTGTTAAAATGTATTTTGAAGTCATAAGTATTTGAAATACTAACTACAAAATACCTTAGCGTCAGGTATTTGAAATACGAATTACAAATTACATTTTCAGCGAGTAATTGAAATACAAATACCAAATACGTATTTGTATTTCAATTACGTATTTCAATTACAAGTAATTCAAATACTGCCCAGCCCTGACTACACTACGATTTCATGAATATGTAACCATACTTCCATTATCCATTACAATATTATAAATGCTAAATTGTGTTTGTCCGTCTGTTACCTCTTCACGGTGAAGCCACTGAACCGATATAGATGAAATTTGAGGAAATTTGGTATAGAGATGTTTTGAGTCACGGGAAAGGTCATAAAATAGTATTTATCCCAGAAAAGTGTATAGTTACTGCGGAATAGCGATAAACTAATTCTATATTCAACGCAGACGGAGCCGCAAGCAACAACTACTTAGTACTTAATATTTTTAAAAAATGTGTCTCGCTTGTTATGTTTATATAGCTGGTAAAACTTACCACTGTATTCAAAGAAAACCTAATGAGTAGATGTCATTATGATAGTTTAACCCCCTGTTTCACCATCCATTGATCAATTTTATTTGACGGATAAATGTGATGTCTCGTCTCGGTTTGTTTTGTTCGAATAGACGGAGATGGCATCACATTTATCTGTTAGTTAAAATTAATCAATGGATGGTGAAACAGCCCCTTAATGTAACTTACAGTAACCAGACGTTTTCGGGTGCAGTCGATAATGATATTCCCGCATACTTTAGTTTTTACCAAGGAAATGTTAACAATATAAACGTAGTCAAAAAATGTTTCATCGAATTTTTTATATTGGATGGCGTCGACAGGGTACGCCCAGACGGCGGTGGCGGGACGACCTGGACATATTTCTCGACGACTGGCTTCAGGCTGCTTTGGATCGGGAGAAATGGAGGACATGGGGAGAGGCCTTTGGCCAGCAGTGGGACATCAATCCAGGCTAAATAATATAATATATATTTAGTGGTTGTCCTTAACCCTTAAGGTTATGCTGATGTAGTGAAAAAATACGGATAACTCACGTCTATGATTGATAATTACTTAACTAAACGGGACTTATCTCGCAATAAATATTTATTTACTGCGTGATTAGTCCCGTTTAGTTAGGTAATTATGAGTGAAAATCACGAAAGTTTAAAACAGTCTATGATTGAGTTTAGCTCGACATGTTTCGGGCTAATCGTAATTTAAATATTATTTATTTTATTAGCAGTACGGCTGCTCACCGAATCTAAGATTATTTAAAAGCGAAAAAGTTTTCCGGGTGCCACTGTTGGCGTATGTAAGCGATTAAGAATTTCGGGGGAGTCGGTTGGATGCGACGTGGTTCAATTGGTAGAACACCCGTTGGGGCGCATACCCAGGAGACGAGGGTTCGAATCCCACCGACGCACCCGGAAAACTTTTTCGCTTTTAAATAATCGTAATTTTGTTGACCGCTTTAGCCTAGTTGGTAGTGACCCTGCCTACCAAGCAAGAGGTCCTGGGTTCGAATCCCGGTAAGGCCATTCATTTGATGAGCACGAATATTTGTTCCTACGTCATGGATGTTTTCTATGTATTTAAGTATTTATTTATCTATATAAAAAAAGTATGTTTATCGTCGTCTAGTACTACACATAGTACAAGCTTTGCTTAGTTTGGGACTAGGTCGATTTGTGTAAGATTGTCCCCTAATATTTATTTATTTATTTATTAATCCGTAGCCCTTCTTCCCAGAGCCACACGTCACGTCGGCTGCAAACGCGCATATAAGCCCGAAACATGTCGAGCTATACTTGTTATCCGTATTTTTCACTATGAGTGAGTTTCGCGGTAGTTTTGTGTTCAAAGTTATGCTGATGTGTTTAAAAGTAAATATTTAAGTTTTTTACTACCTTGGTAGTTGGTAGGCTAGGCTGCAGTTATTTCCAGAACATAATCATAAATATTATCTTTTGCGTACAAAGCCATATTAAGCCTTATGTTATTAATGTTATAATAACTTATAATTAATGTTAAATACATATTAGCGTACCTATATAAACAATATCAATCTCCTGCTCTGATAAACTGAACAATTCGAAGAACTTTTCGGAAAAAAATATTTTTTTTTTAACTCTTACCATTCATTGACTCCTTACCTAGTCAGTCGTCACGTGCTCCATAAACAACAAAGTTAATGGAAATAATTAATGCCGAATGTACTATATGGAGCACGTATCAATGGTTTTAGAACTTGTAAAAAGTGTAATAATTTTCTAAATAATACAACCAAAAAAAGTTGGGACAGGAGGGTTAACAAATTCTAAAATATTAATTTGAATATTATAGATATGCTAGTGCAAATCAAATAGCTTCACATCCTGCTGACTAATTAACTACCTACAAATTTCAACAAATATAAATGATTAATTTTATCAAATTTCTCATAGTACGATTGATCTGAAATTCGGGAAATATGCAGTTCCATATGGAACACAGTGGAATTATACGGCATCGACAGCAAAGGAGCGCGTATCAAAAGTGAAATAACAAAAAAATTAGCTCAAAATTTATAGCCATTTAGACTGTACTGTAGAGAGTGCAGTGACTGTTGTAGAGTCGTATGACTCGTTAATTTTTCTATTGCATACATCGAAAACTAGAATTGAGAATTAAATCATTAAACGTGTAGCAAGTTTTTTTTTTTAGTTATACTGTATCAACTCAGATGACACACTTCGTCATCATTTGTCGCTTTATAAACTGTTATTATTGAAATTGTATAAGCGATAAGATTAGATAATTCTGAAACAACGTGAAAAAACTAATTATATGACTGGAGGTTAAATACATTCCACGAAGTCAATGGTCACACAGTATTTGAATACAACTAACTTAATTCAGTCGCATTTCTTGAATCGGACTGGAAAGTTGTTCACCGAATACATTATGTCGAATAAAGGTGCTTAATATATTATTAATAATTGAAAAATGTTTTTCCCTGTTAAACACAGTGATTTACTAATTTATTCTAGTCTGTTTATACAGCGACACAATCACGAAAATACTAAGTGATGTGTAAAAAAAGAAACACAAAATTTATTCAAAATTTATTTTTTATTTTCAGTGGGATCTATTTGCTTTAATACAATGACCAGGCGTTTTAGTGGCACCGCAAACTTGCCACCTTGTGAATTCAAGCCAAATTCTTATGTAGTAAGTTGGACATTGCAGTATTTGTTTACAATATATTTCAATTCAATTAATAATACTAGTTAATGCTACCGTTTGAATATTATAATTTTTGAGCAATTCAAATCACTGATTTTCTAAAACAAGTTATTGTGTACATCAAACTCGGATTTCAGAAAAAAAAATACGTTTTTGAGAAGATACTAGGATAAGGGCTAAGTGCGCACTATAAAAAAAACCGCGCCACCATGACAGCATGTTTGTCTCTATTCCACGTTCAAAATGAAAAAGAGAAAGATGTACTGTCATGGTGTCAAAATTCTCTCGTGAGCGCGTAGCGTAATTCTTGTCTTGAACTAATAAGTTTACGTTAGTAAAATAAAATCATTCAACTTTTTTTAGGTACCATTTTTTTTTGCATACGGATCATGTGGCCTTTCTTTTGTTTTCCAGGGACCTTCATTCGAAAAAACTGAGAAAATCAAAGCCAGAAATATACCACCAGCTGTGTATAATATTTACAAGAAGCCCGTGCTCATCCACCAAGGCCATATGCAATGGCTCTTTGATCACGAGGGAAAGAGATACTTGGATCTCTTTGGCGGCATAGTCACTGTCTCAGTGGGGCACTGTCATCCGTTAGTTATCCATCTTCCTACTCTTTCTAATGACCTTTCGTCACCATATCGCCTCTTAAGAGCAAGAGTAGACTGAACAGCATCCAGATCCTGGCCATAATATTTTTGTCTCTTTTCCACCAGTCACCTTGATCGTGTAATACACCTACTTCGAATATGATTTTGTCAGTACTTTCGAAGTCCTTTTTCGTCCTTTCAACAAATACACATCTCAGACACATCAATTATTTACTTTCAAATTTCAACATTACGCTCTTGACAACAAACTAAATCGCATGTTTATTTTAATCTATTAAAATAATTATTATCTTATCTAATTGTACTGATATCTCAAAAATAAGGTTACATCTTAAATTATTTTTACAGGAAAGTCGTGGCAGCATTGAATGAGCAAGCAAATAAACTTTGGCACACAACTAATATTTACAGGCATCCGAAAATTTACGATTATGTTGAAAAGTTATCATCAAAGTTCCCTGGTGATCTCAAAGTACAAATAATCAAGTATTTTAACACATACATATTATAATAATTATGTATGCATTTTTTTATGTACTGAATAATAACATCTTTTTAAAATGTAGATGACTTTACAGTGAAATAAATAAATAAATATGTATGTAAATTCTAAAAAGCACATGGATTCTAGAAAATTTAAGATACAAGAATACAATGTTTTACGAAGCGATTTTCTGTGATGTTCGAGTAAAACCAGACAAGGTTTTTCTCATTAATGCTAATAAAGCACCAGTAAAACATCATTTCTCTCGATCTTGACGCAACTTAGAGCCATATAAATCTTTCAGGTAGTTTACTTACTGAACAGCGGCACAGAAGCGAATGAGCTAGCGATTCTGCTGGCAAAGTCTTACACAGGCAACAACGATATCATATCTTTGCAAGGAAGTTACCATGGGTATTCCAATACCATACAGGGATTGACTGCCACTCAATGTTATAGAATGCCTATACCTGTCCCAACTGGCATTCATCATGTAAGTTTTTCTTTCTAAATGTTATAGAATTAAAAGCTTCAAAAGCATACGGAGGCGTGGCGGTGTGGTGGCGGTGACGGTTGTAATATTCTATCTAATGGTCTAAGAGCCGTTAAAGATCGACCTTTACCGATCTGTTAACTCGATGAGACATATTTTTTATCAAATATAATTTATAAACAAATACGCCTATGATAACTTGCCTATCGAAAAGTGTTCATAGCTATTTTTTTTTTTTGAGTGCCTTTAGCCATCTTCCAGCTCCATCATCAGACTCTGGTTACCATCTGAGATCAAAGTGCTCGTCAAGACGAATCAAACGAGTCCAAACTCGATGGGGTTGTGTCATTTTATTGTGGAGTGCCTTTGGCCATACTGAATTAATGAAATAGCGAATTACCCCATCGAGTTTGGACTAGTTTGATTCGTCTTGACGAGTACTTTGATCCCAGATGGTAACCAGCAGGCTTATTGTCTAACGTTTCTGACGCTTGCCTTCGCAATCACTATTTCTTTCTATCAAACGGTATAAAGGGATGACAGAAAGAGACGGTGAAAGCGAAGGCAAGCGACAGAAGCGTTAGACAATGCGGCCTCAGGGTCTGATGATGGAGCTGGAAGATGCCTAAAGGCACTCCACAAAAAAAAAAACAAAAAAAAAATCTATGAACACTTTTCGATAGGCAAGTTATCATAGGCATATTTGTTTATAAATTATATTTGATAAAAAATATGTCTCATCGAGTTAACAGATTGGTGAAGGTCGATCTTCTACGTCTCCTCTACTATTGTAATATTCTATCTAACTTGTATGAACGGTTGTGCGGTACCGTATCACGAACTCGTTCCTACAAGTTAGAATATTACAACCGTCACCGCCACCGCACCGCCACGCCTCCGCTGTCTGTGCATTTGGAGCTTAAACGTTATCATGCGCGAAAAATCAAATAAATTACGGAGATGGTTTAATCGGTTATTTTATTACCACACTAGCTTTTGCCCGCGACTCCGTCCGCGTGGAATTAGTAATTTGCGCAGCTTATTTTTTTTATCCAATTTGCTTTTTCATCAATTATGGCTATCCTTAGTCCCTCGATATAAAAAATACCCCCCCACACCCCCCGCACCCCACCCCCCCCCCCCATCGAAACCCCCCCCCCCCGCATACCCGCGTTCACATTCACCACCGTACTCCCAGCGTGATGCCAGTGGGATAGCCTATAGCCTTCCTCGATAAATAGGCTATCTAACACTGAAAGTATCGTATCTTTCTTATTTGTCAACCGATTCAAATGAAACAAACACTAAATGTTAATCCAAGAAAATACCAACATATCAGTGAAAACCGCATTCTTCTAGGTTAAGCCGTTTCTGAGATTAGCGCGCACAAACGCACAGACAAACAGACAATAATTCTAAAAATAATTGTTTTGGGTTCTATTGCGCTAATAAATAGCCCTAGTGACAATTTTTCTCAAATATCTTCAATGTACAGACACCGACTTGTTACAGATTTATTGTATGTATGTATAGATATAGATAAGAAGAACTTAATGTAATTCTCCTTGAAATGATCATGAAATAATAATAATAATGTTCTAATATTTTTTTCGGACGTTGTCCTGATTAAATAGATAAAGAACTCAAAGCTTATGTACGAAAATGTAAGTTTAAAAGTTAAAACCATGTTTTCTCACAAGGCTATGCTGCCCGACCCACTTCGCGGTATTTGGGGTGGCTGCCGGGATTCCCTGTCTCAAGTTCCAGGATCGTGCAGCTGTCCTGGAGATTGTGTTCATTCAGATAAATATGTTCATCAACTTAATGAGGTAATAATAAAACGCTGATATGCCGTAATTTTAGAACAATTAAAACTATGCTATCTTTCGAATATGCAGCCAAAATTTCCAATTTTTTAGATGCTCCTTTAAAAAAATTGCATACAAATTCAAAAATTACGGGTAAAAAAAAGGCTGGAAGCTCGCAAGCCCAAAAAATAACCAAAGCTATGAAATGAGTTTTAACGCCCTTTAACTTATCATTATTTTTGTAATATTTCAGCTGTTGGATAACTCATTGCCCAAAGGAAAAGTAGCTGGATTCTTTGCAGAATCTATACAAGGAGTAAACGGTACAGTACAGTTTCCTAAAGGATATTTGAAAAAGGCGGCTGAGTTAGTTAGAGCAAACGGCGGCGTGTATATCGCTGATGAGGTTTGTTTTCTTTACTCTAGGTATACTCCATTTGTACACTTATCAATTCTTTATGTTTAATTTTGATGTATCTCATCTCACAAATTATTATTGCTAGGTGCAAACAGGATTCGGTCGCTTGGGAGATACGTTCTGGGGCTTTGAGTCTCACGGTGTTGTACCTGATATCGTGACGATGGCTAAGGGCATAGGGAATGGCTTCCCACTGGCAGCTGTTGTAACTACAAAAGAAATAGCTGAGGCACACTTGCGCGCTACTTACTTCAATACTTTTGGCGGGAACGCGTTGGCTTCTACGGTTGGCGAAGCTGTTTTAAACGTACGTTGACAAAAATAAAGAAGAGATAGAGAAAAGTTCGCTCATGTTTGACTATTACAAACAATTGTATTACCTATTTAAAAAAGTTTACAGACACCAATGTACACATGTATGTTCTTGGATGTTTTTTTTTTCTTTTTTAATTAATGTTTTCAATTTAAATTTTGTGTAAAACCCACTTTTTTTGTATATTATCGAATTACAGGTTATCGAAGAAGAAAACCTTCAACAGAACTGCAAGGTCATTGGAAAATATTTTATGGAAAATTTAATCCAATTACAAAAAACTTACCCTGTCATTGGTGACGTGCGAGGCAAGGGACTGATGCTAGGGATTGAATTAGTGCAACCTGACACGAAGAATGCCTTAAGCGCACCTGAAGTTTCAGAAATCCAGGAAAATATCAAAGATCTGGGAATTTTGATTGGGCGTGGTGGAAAATACAATAATGTGAGTTGTTTCAAATATTATATCTACCTGTTACATTTGACATTACAACAATTTTCACGAAAATGACATGCTCATATTACCAATACAGCGAGCCCCATCCATTAAACTTGATTTTACATTAGACTTTAGAGAAAAAGAACCTAACTAGCATATGAATAAGACTTACTAATAGAATATAACTCTAAGGAATAAAAAGTATGTAACAACTTTGAGTAACGCTTTAATAAATGATAATTATTGTTTTAGGTGCTACGGATAAAACCACCGATGTGTATAACAAAAGAAGACGTCAATTATACCATTTCAGTGTTGGACCAATCGATGAAACAATTTGCAAGCAAATAATAAGACTGTAATAAGATTTTTAATTAATTATAATGATCAGAACAAAAACCGTAATTTTACTTATGAATACTGCACGTCCCTAAAACGATTGGGGCGTTTTTCCAATTTGCCTTTTATGATATGTTGACGTTTTTGCGAATTAAAAAATCTAAATAATATAAATTAATTAAAATTAATATACTCACAGATTAATATGGACACGCTAATAATAATCAAACGAAGTATTGGATTCTTAATATTATGTTATAAAACTACCCAAATAATATATTTTGCAAAGCGGCACCAAAGCGGTCATTCCTTTTCTTATCTACAAATTTCTGTCAGTGTCAGCTTCTGTCATTAAGTTGCGGCTGTCAAGTCAGTCCATAGACGAAGTCAATGCTGTCATTACTGACAGAGAGAGGGTTCGAATCGAATAAATAGTCGTTTATTATTTACCAATTTTTTTACTAAAAACAAACAAGAAAAATGGTATTTAAATGTCAAGAGGACAGTTTCCTTACAGAGGTAAATAATATGTTAATTTGCTAAGAGAAATAATACAATATGCGGCGGTATTCTGACGAAAGTTCGCGCAACATTTTCAGTTCTCTTCAAAAGTAGTTTCTTGTGAGAAAACCAAGGAGCCAATAATAGAATATGGAAAAACGTCGCAGTTTGAAGGATATCAAGTAACGTTGGAGAACACTATACTGTTCCCAGCCGGTGGTGGACAGGTAAATTTAATCATTTCAACTTTATAAACTCTCATTTATTTTTAACATAAATATCACGTCTAGATACCGTACCTTAGTGATATTTAGCGGATACTTGTAAAACCTCCATTTTGACATATAATAAAATATTTCCATCTAATTGACTTCTACAATTGGGCAGGGTAACCCTGTGCGAATTTTCTAGAACCTCTTCTCAGTGATCCTGAACGAATAGTTCTTCCAAATTTCACATCTCTAGCCCTCTTGATGTTGTACTCCATAATATCCCAATAATCCTCTTTTATTGTTGTTAAGATCCCTGGTCAAAATAACCATGAAAATTAGTCTTTACAAATAGGTGGCCAGCTTAAGTTACTTTTGTAGTCATTATTTTTGTAGTATTATCCTGTCATGATGGCAATATGGGTCAGATTTAATTGTTTTACTATTTACGTCAGATTAAACACACATGAACCTGAACTTTTACAAATGATTATTTTACAGCCCCATGACATAGGCGCACTAAATGATGTAGAAGTAGTACAAGTGCTCCGTAAAGACAGTGAGGCATTGCACTTCACTCGTGGCCCACTGGAGGTGGGGGCGACAGTCACACAGACAATCAACTGGGAGAGGAGGTTCGACCACATGCAGCAGCATTCAGGTTTAAAAAATTGAATTCATTGGACAATTTGTTTATTTTACAACCATTTGGCCTAGAAGTTAGAGAACCTGACTATGGAGCTTGAGGACACGGGTCCGATTCCCGTGTTGGGGTTGATATTTAAGTAAATAAAATTCTCTTTCTCTCTCATACCATACACCATGTACACATTCTCATTGTATGGTTTTTGATTGTATAAAAACATGCTACCTTTTATAAATGCACAAGGTTTCAAGTAATAATTTAAAATTGTTGATAATTTATAGATAGCATCTTTCTTTATCATATAAAAGATTTAGCTGTGTACACTGAACTTCTAATTTGCTGTTTGTTTAATGGCTTGATAACAAAAAGACAAAATTGTATTTAGAATTTTAAATAATATCTTTATGCAAACTCATTCCCTCTTAGAACTTTATTTGAGAAAATATATTTTGGTTTGATTCATGGCTCTATTCAGGAAGATCTTTGACCATTCATTTTGATTGCAACTGATTTTACTTTACCAGAAATTCTAAAATTCTAAAAATTGTGTCATTACTACACTATCTTGGATTAAAACAGGCTACTTTTCTATTCTATCCCGGATTAAAGTATAGGCTACTTTTTAATCCAAAAATAGAGTTCTTACAGAATACAACAAAGTTGCAAAAAAGCACATGCTCATAGTGTCCAGTGGGAAACGGGCGCCTTTATAGTAGGGGAGCCCAAGAAGGTATTTGTGAAATTACTCCAGCGTGGCATATTAATATATGGGAGGCATACCATACACCCTCTAGAGTACCCCCATTGAATATGAGCACTTCATGTGGGGGGATTTCATAGGGCACCCCGTCAAAATACTTAGTAATTTAAAATAGGTACTCGAGCGCGTCAGATTAAGATAAGGTGGGTTAAATTGTATTGTATTGTAAGAAAGTATTTTGAATAAAGATTATTTATTTATTTATTTATTTAATTATTAGCAGAACAATGCACATTTCACTTCCAAATCGTCAGTCTTTCGAATTAACATCCCCTATGAAAACCTGACGCGCGCCCTTCCGTATGGCCACCCACACCATGCAAAGTGGCAGATTATCATATATTTATTATCAGTGGCACGCTGGAGTTTCAAGTTATCAAAATCTGACGCGCTTGAATATTTCTAACAATCTTTTTTTTTACTAAATTTTTTGACGGGGTGCCACAGGCAAATCCCCCCACATGAAGTGCTCATATTCAATGGGGGTACTCTAGAGGGTATGAGGTATCCGCCCGTAGGTATATTAATCTGCCGCGCTCGAGTAACTTCACAAATCCCCTCTTGGGCTCCCCTACTATTAGTACTAATGCTCCCATAACCATAAGAATAAATAATAACAGAGTAGAAGGGAAACTCCCGCTCCGGCCGGACTCAAGGTCACGATATTAGAGTACTCCCTAAGAGAGAACTCAGTCAGGGTGTCACGGCCGGCGTCGCCGCACGCGCGTTTGGCTGTTAACTGTTTGCGCGTTCGTTTTATTGGAAACAAATAACAATTAATGACGTCAAGTTATTGTGGTGTATTTGGGTGTATAAACAATTCAAAAACGATGCCAAATCACCTTAAATGGCTTCTTTTGGTATGGCACTTGTAATAAATTCTTACTTAGAAGTACCTACCTATAATATGTAGGTACGGTACAGTCAAGGATTTTAATTGTTAGGCCAACTTGCCACTGTTCGCATTTTAGCCGTGTAATGCAAATCGGGTGAAGCCGCTTATACTGGTATATGCTGATTTGCATTACACGGCTAAAATACTAACAGTGGCAAGTAGCCTAACAATTAAAATCCTTGACTGTACCAAATGATTTATAAATCTCATATTTTGTAAAACTTGAATAAAATAATGATTTCAAAGTAAATAATAACTTAATATTTTAGCGATATTATCTTTAGAGTAAGTAATATTTAACAGTAAGCAACCCTAGCAACACGCCTGGACGTCAGAGGGGTGTAACGACGTGAGGGGGGAAGTAGGTATATAAATGGCGGCGTTTTGGACGCAGTCAAAAGAGATTCCCTTCTACTCTGTTATTATTTATTCTTATGCCATAACATTATTCCGTCTAGGCCAGCACCTCCTATCAGCGATTCTAGAGAAGGAATACAACCTCCCCACGACCAGCTGGTGGCTCGGGGCTGAAGAGTGTCACGTGGAACTGGACGCTGTCAAGGTCGCTGATGACGTCATCGCCGCAGCGGAGGCGCGGTGCAATGACCTCATACGGCAGGGGCTTGCCGTTAAAGTGAAGTTCCTCAACATGGGAGACCCTGATTTGGATGAGGTAATTATTAACCACGGTTTTTGAAACATCACTTGAAGATGACGTGGCGTAGGAAGGCCCACAAATGGCGGACCGACAATCTGGTAAAGATCGCAGGAAACCAGCAGTGAATGTATTTTCGCTGATACTGATGATAACTTGAAAATGGGGTACGGAAGTCGTGAAAAATTGTGCTGAATTTGAAATGAGTATAGTAAAAATAATTGGGATGTCCCAATTTTTGACAACGTATAATAAATCGAAAACCGTTTGGAGAAATAGGCTTCGTGAAGCGTTTTCAGAAATCAGATTCCAAAAATATGATAAACTGAATTAAATAAAGAAAATTTAAGTAATGACCTCCATTTGACCCCTGCAGCGAATCGTCACATAGGCAGATAAAGCAGGCCCTATACTATGAAGCGCAAAATTCGAACTTCGTTTCATGCCGTTCCGCTCACGCTAAAGGTATTTATTACGAGAGTGAGAGGGACCACACGATCCGAACTTCGAACTTCGAATTTCGTAGTAACCCCCCAGGTCTAAACTATAAAGCAAATTACAAGTTTGAAATGTTGCTGTCCTGCTTATAATAGCAGAGTGACAAAGACAGAACTTTAATCACATGATGCGCACCTGGAGGCACCTGGCTTTAAACAGTTGTCATTTATCGTAAAGTCCGAAATGTATACGAGTATTTCCAAGGTATTTTTACAAATTTAATTATTAAATTACTACGTTACAAGTAAATATAAAAAAATTTAAATATAAGATTTTAATAAAAAAATATCTATTTACTATCACACCATTAAACAAACAGGAATAATCGAAGCTAAAAGAAGAGAAATAAATAAAACTATTTTGTCATGGTTCATTTAGGACCCTCTAAGCCGTGCTTGTATTATTGACAGTGACAAGACAAATCAGTATGCTTAGTATAAGTTTTACTTCACCAAAATACTTCTCGATCGCGTTTACGTAAAAAGCTCAATTCTATGGAAACATGGACGCGCGGCCGTGGAGGCGCTGTACGCTTAGTATAAGTTTTACTTCACCAAAATACTTCTCGATCGCGTTTTCGTAAAAAAATCAATTACTAGGGAAACATGGACAGCGCCTCCGCGCGCGCGCGTCTATGTTTCCATAGAATTGTTATTTTTACGTAAACGCGATCGAGAAGTATTTTGGTGAAGTAAAACTTATACTAAGCGTACTGTCCATGTTTCCCTAGTAATTGATTTTTTTACGTAAACGCGATCGAGAAGTATTTTGGTGAAGTCTTCGATCAACAATACAACTAGATTTCGGGACAGGTACAAAATCCAAGCTAAAATGTGTCCGCTTGAATGTGTAGCTATAGAGCGACTTATGTTTCTGCTGAAAAGAGACAACAAATTCAAAACCGTTTTAAGATCAACCCATTTACGACCATAGCACCATACATTAAAGTCGCAATTCTACCTTCTACTTACGATTATTGGCTTGAAACAGCTAGCGAAGCAATAAATAACACCTGCCACTTAGAAATAAAAATCATAGGTCAAATAACAGTTACTGTGAAGTCAACCTTATCGCACTACAGATAAAGTGTTTTTCAGCTTGACTGCATTGCGAGTTACATTCTTTCGTTTCCTGTCTACTTTTTCCACTTTGATTTTAATTTCGGGAGCTATGGAGTCGCTCACGACAATAAAATTATTTTAAAATGGTACCTGTGTAGAAATTCACTTGCTTGGTTGGATTAGTGTTTTTGGGTATCTATGTATTTTATTAGTACTTACTTTTATAATGCGGATAGTCAATGATAGTCACGCGACAAATACGCGAGAGTGCGCGGGGGTGACCGTGCAGTACGGCGGCGAACATCGCGAGCAACAGGGTACCGTTAATACGGCGAAGGGTTCCGCGCGTTACACTTTTTATTTTATTGGCGTGATGTTTTTAGTGTATATATATTTATTTAATTTAATAATGTTGTAAGAGTCGTATAGAAAATTAACGTCCGTAAAAAAATGTATATGCTAGTTTCTTTTCACATGTAAGTAGTGACGGTGCCGGCCAAAAGGTTTTGCATCATATTATAACTACAAGTTAAAAATTTTAAAAACCCCCAACACAATTATGTCACTCGTATGTTTGACATTAAGTCAATGCCCGTTATGCGTCTAAGATCCCTTTCGCAGTTAACAAAAGATCTGATAACTTTGAAACGGCTGAACCGATTTTGATGAAACATATCTATCTAAGAACCATCGCCAAGAAACCTGCTTTCTATTAAAAAAACCGCATCCAAATCGGTTAACCCGTTTAAGAGCTATGATACCACAGACAGACAGACAGACACACAAACATAGCGGTCAAACTTATAACACCCCTCTTTTTGTGTCGGGGGTTAAAAACAAATACAAATGTGACTCAGTGTCAGTCAGGGGGGTGCGGGGAGGGGGTGCGGGGGTTTCAAAGGGGGGATTAAAATTTCATTGATATTGCCGTAGGATGCACCGTTTTCAAGATATTTGACAAAAACACCGGTTCTCGTCCGATCACCGAAGTTAAGCAACGTCGGGCGCGGTCAGTACTTGGATGGGTGACCGCCTGGTTTTTGAAGTGAAACTCTTAATGCGACTTCCAAAAAGGTCGCATTAAACGTTTACCGCTACCATGGAGGGGGTATGAAAGCATTAGTATATGTACTGCCGAAGCAAGTAATCTCGCATTGTAAACATATTATTATATGTATACTAACGGATGTTAAAAACTTCGACAGTGCGATACAGAACTCATACTGTCTGTGCAAATTTGTATGAGATTTGATAAAAGCGCCATCTAGTGAGTAATTTAAACACATAGATGCATAAGTTAATTTAGTTCTTTAAGTTATTGCAATAATGTTCATATTGATGTATAAGTGCCTTTTTCATTTCGATATTACGAAGTTTCACTTTTTCCGCGCGGAGGAGCTGCACGCACGATTTTTTTAAACAGATCTACAATGTTACTAAATTACATACATCTAAAGTGAATACAAACAAATTTTTTAACACAGTAGATACGCAGAATGAGGGCTTGGGCCTTAGTTCCCACACGGGCCCAGTGCGGATTGGGAACTTCACACACCATTGAATCCTTCATCGTAGGGCTCATGTAATGCACATAAATTCCAAAAACTTTGAGGTGCGAGCCCGGACTCAAACCCACGACCCTACTCGAGACCCTGCTCGAGAGTCCATAGGTCAAACCACTAGGCCACCACAGCACACATAATATTAAAATTAATTAAGTTTCAAATCTACTCCATGCATCTACTGTTCTATTTTACGATGTTGGCGCGCGTACTGGCCAGGTTGGCCAAACATTAAAGAACGTTTGGCCAACCTGGCCAATACGCGCGCTCAGGTCGTAGTTTAAATCAGTAATTTGCTTATTATTTGTTAGTTTAAAGCTTGAAATATACTTATTTTACATTTACTTATCGAAAGTAAGACACTCCGACGTATAAATTAATTTTTCGGGCATTTTTTTTGCAATTTTTAAGCACACATTGCGGCATCGCGAAACGTGTTTATGTTGGCTGTGCTTGGACCGAACTAAAACCAAATAAGAGCTCACTTTGAAAGTGAGCTCTTATTTTCCGGGCCGTTTTTGTTGCGCTGACCCGTTATCTAGTTGTATTGTTGATCGAAGGGTGAAGTAAAACTTATACTAAGCGTACAGTACGCTTAGTATAAGTTTTCCTTCACTTCAATACTTCTCGATCGCGTTTACGTAAAAAAAACAATTCTATGGAAACATGGACGCACGCGCGCGGAGACGCTGTCCATGTTTCCCTAGTAATTGATTTTTTTACGTAAACGCGATCGAGAAGTATTGAAGTGAAGGAAAACTTATACTAAGCGTACAGACCTTATACTACAAAGTGCAAAATTCGAACTTCGTATCGTGCTATTCCTCTCACGCTAATAGTATTTAATACATGAGCGAGCAAGACGATGCCATACGAACTTCGATTTTCGAATTTCGGAGTAGCCCCCCAGTAGTGCCACAGATTATGTTATGTACGACTTGAATTTTTCTAAGCAATGGAACGTGGCTCTCTCATTTTCACGTCATCCAACGAATTTCTTAAAAAAAAAAAAAAAAAATTAAATACTCAACCAAATTCAAAATCGATGAAAATGGTATCTTAAAATATCCTATTCTTTCCAAAAAAAATATAAAAACTATAGGTTATTTTTTTTGGTGCATCCCAATTGGGATTGTTCATTTTATCTAAACCCCCCTTTTTATTTTATTTATCGAAAATATAGAGCATTTTAAGAAACTAATTAAATATTTCAGCAATTCATCACTCCAAAAAAAAAATTGTGCTGTTTTGAAATGAGTACAGTAAAAATCATTGCGCTAATTAATCTTGCTAACCGGCCGACAATAGGGAAGACGACTCCACCAATCAACTGATGTGTACCTACCTACTTTTTATGAGTTGTCGAAACACATAGTAATAGTTAGATATGACGTTACTTCTATGTCATCTCAATCGACAAAAAACCTAGAAAAAAATGATATCTAAAAGAGCCCTTAACGGGCGTAACATCTGCCTAGAGAAATATTTCTCTGTTGTAGCTTAAAAACCTACTTACAGAAATAATTTTTTGATTTTAATTCAATAGAGGCCAATTGGGAGTATTATATAACGGGATGGAATCAGGAATGAGGAGATCCGTAGGTGAACCATGGTCACTGACAAAGCCAAACGGATTAGCTCGTTGAAATGGCAATGGGCAGGTCATATAGCACGCAGAACAGTTGGCTGTTGGGGGCGAAAAGTTCTCGAATGAAGACTATGGACTGGCAAACGCAGCGTGGGACGTCCGCCAACGAGGTGGATCTTTTTTATGGTATAGGGGCAAACAAACAAACGGATCGCCTGATGGTAAACGATTACCGTCGCCCATGGACACCTGCGACACCAGAAGAGTCACAAGAACGTTGCCGGCCTTTTAAGTAGGAGTACGCTCTTTTTTGAAAGCTTGAAGGTCATATCGATCCGGGAATACCGCAGCAGATACTTCATTCCAGAGCTTTGCGGTGCGAGGCTGGAAATTTCTGGAAAAACGCACAGTAGAAGACTGCCAACCATCCAGATGGTGAGGATGGAAGTGTTGTCGCGTAGGATGGTCGATTTGGTTAAGGCCGCTGGTTCAAGGTGGATGTAAGCCGCTTCCAACCGTAGTGATTGGGTATCAATATCCAGCAGTGGATGTCCTACGGCCGACATGATGCTGACATTACCGAATTTTCAGGCGCACACCAGAGGTCTCCCGAAAGACTGCATGGCAACAATCCGCGTGATATGCATAGAGGGCGTCGACGAGAACATGTGCTGCGGCACCCACGTAGCCAGTCTGAGCCAACTCCAGGTCATCAAGCTGCTGGGCGCAGAGCCGGGGAAGAAGGGGAAGACCAACCTGAGATTTGTTGTCGGGAAAAGGGTTACGGGGCTGCTGCAGAGGATGATGGATAGGGAGAAAGCGTTGACTGGGCTGTTGAAGTGAGTAGTGTAACTCTTTTATGGCGTACAGGGAGTAACAAAACTCAATGATAACCTAGTACAGAGCAAGAGGGTATGGGTCTCCCCAAATCTATCGACGGCTTCAGCCGATCGGAAAAACCTTTTATGTCAACGCAATAAGCAGAAATCGGAATTTTCACGGCAAAATATAAGACTGTCGCAATCAAGCTAGTGTTAGAACCAATTTTTTATCGATATCGATAGTTGTGCAATAGAAGAAAAAAACCGGCCAAGTGCGAGTCGGACTCGCGCACGAAGGGTTCCGTACAATTATCTATAAAAATCACGTTTCTTGTATGGGAGCCCCCCTTAAATATTTTTTTAAATTTAATTTAATGATTTATTGAATCAGGCGTTACTTTGCGGAGGTCCATATTAATGAACTAAAACAAAGTAACTAAAGCAAAGTAATTGTTTTAGTTCATTAATTTAATGATTTATTTTTAAAGTCAATATATAATTAAATATTCTGTGAATATTTCAAGTGTCTACCTGTTGCCGTTATCAATATCGAGCAAAAACGAGCAAAAAAATCATGTTTGTTGTATGGAATTAAATATTTATTTTATTCCATTTTTTAGTATTTGTTGTTATAGCGGCAACCAAAATACATCATCTGTGAAAATTTCAACTCTCTAGCTATCACGGTTCCCGAGATACAGCCTGGTGACAGACGGACGGACGGACGGACGGACAGCGGAGCCTCAGTAATAGGGTTTCCGTTTATACCCTTTTGGATACGGAACCCTAAAAACGGTGCACTAAATAAAAAAACATATTTAATACAGAATTTTAGGTTGGGTTGACCCTTTGTTGGGTTTGTATAAAATGATATAGAGACAGATGCAATTTCTTCTTCGAAGTCCGCGTCAGTACACACAGCAGCACAAGACATTTTATTTAGTTTGTGATAGTAATAGGACTAGATAATCATTAATTTCTCAACATTCTGGGAGTAGCCCGTTTCGTTTATCACCTGACCTAAAATTCTGTATTAAAATGTGTTTTTATTTAGTGCACCGTTTTTTTCTTCTATTGCACAACTATCGATATCGATAAAAAATTGGTTCTAACACTAGCTTGATTGCGACAGTCTTATGTTGTGCCGTGAAAATTCCGATCTCTGGCAATAAGATTGAAAAAGTGGCTCCATTCGGCCCGATTTTATTTATCCGAGCCGATCGACGTCTGTTTCGCTCTTATTGCGTTGACATAAAGGTTTCCGATCGGCTGAAGCCGATTCCGCATTCCATGTCGATAGATTTGGGGAGACCCTTAGTTATAATCATAGGTCGGAATTTTCACGGCAAAACAAAAGACTGCCGCAATCTAGCTAACCTGAGACCCATAAAAATTATTATAAGTACACTAGCTTTTGCCCGCGGCTTCGCTCGCGTGTACCATGAGAATTCCAAAGAACCAAGATATCAAGCAAGCAAGCATGCAAGCAAGATTGCTTGCGTGACAATGGGACCATCTCAGGAGTATATTATATTCTTTCGAATAAAAAAATAATTTTTAAAATCGGTCCACAATTGACCGAGAAATCGGTGAACATACCTACATAAAAAAATACATAAAATGGAATGCATAACCTCCTCCTTTTTTTGAAGTCGGTTAAAGAGCCCTTTGCGGCCTACTTACAGTATAAACTTATGAATTTTGAAATTTTAGCTTACAACCAATAAAACGCAAAATCCCGTTTTTTCCCGTTCCCGTAAGAATTTCGGAAAATACTTTCTTAATACTGGGAAAGTTCTCTTTCAATGCTCCTCTACACTCCCCAAGCAACTCATGCCGAATTTCAGCTTTCTACGACCAGTAAAACGAAAAATCCCGTTTTTTCCCGTTCCCGTGGAAATTTCGGAAAGTCCTCTCTCAATGCTCCTCTACACTCCCCAAGCAACCTCATGCCGAATTTCAGCTTTCTACGACCAGTAAAACGAAAAATCCCGTTTTTCCCGTTCCCGTGGGAATTTTGGATAGTCCTATCTTAATGCTCTTCTACACTCCCCAAGGAACCTACCTACTTGCCAAATTTTAGCTTTCTACGACCAGTAAAACGAAAAATCCCGTTTTTTCCCGTTCCCGTGGGAAATTTGGAAAGTCCTCTCTCAATGCTCCTCTACACTCCCCAAGCAACCTCATGCCGAATTTCAGCTTTCTACGACCAGAAAAACGAAAAATCCCGTTTTTCCCGTTCCAGTGGGAATTTAGGAGAGTCCTTTCTTAATGCTCTTCTACACTCCCCAAGGAACCCACTTGCCAAATTTCAGCTTTCTACGACCAGTAAAACGAAAAATCCCGTTTTTTCCCGTTCCCGTGGGAATTTTGGAAAGTCCTCTCTCAATGCTCCTCTACACTCCCCAAGCAACCTCATGCCGAATTTCAGCTTTCTACGACCAGTAAAACGAAAAATCCCGTTTTTTCCCGTTCCCGTGGGAATTTTGGATAGTCCTCTCTTAATGCTCTTCTACACTTCCCAAGCAACCTACATGCCGAATTTCAGCTTTCTACGACCAGTAAAACGAAAAATCCCGTTTTTTCACGTTCCCGTGGGAATTTTGAAAAGTCCTCTCTCAATGCTCCTCTGCACTCCCCAAGCAACCTATATGCCGAATTTCAGCTTTCTACGACCAGTAAAACGATAAATCCCGTTTTTCCCGTTCCAGTGGGAATTTAGGATAGTCCTTTCTTAATGCTCTTCTACACTCCCCAAGGAACCCACTTGCCAAATTTCAGCTTTCTACGACCAGTAAAACGAAAAATCCCGTTTTTTCCCGTTCCCGTGGGAATTTTGGAAAGTCCTCTCTCAATGCTCCTCTACACTCCCCAAGCAACCTCATGCCGAATTTCAGCTTTCTACGACCAGTAAAACGAAAAATCCCGTTTTTTCCCGTTCCCGTGGGAATTTTGTATAGTCCTCTCTTAATGCTCTTCTACACTTCTCAAGCAACCTACATGCCGAATTTCAGCTTTCTACGACAAGTAAAACAAAAAATCCCGTTTTTTCACGTTCCCGTGGGAATTTTGGATGCTCAATGCTCCTCTGCACTCCCCAAGCAACCTATATGCCGAATTTCAGCTTTCTACGACCAGTAAAACGATAAATCCCGTTTTTTCTTTATCCCGTGGGAATTTCTTAAAATCCTTAAAACTGTTTTTCACTATTATGATTACCTACTTCTATGCCAAATTTGAAGAGTCTAGTAATTATAGTTCATAGGATTCCGTTGAACTGAATATATAAATCCCGTTTTTTCTTATCCCGTGGGAATTTTGAAAAATCCTGAAATTAATATTTTAACTAATGTAATACCTATTTGTGTATCAAATTTGAAGAGTCTAGTTATTATCGTTACTGAGATAGGGTCACTCGGAATCGAATATATAAATCCCGTTTTATCCCGTTCCCGTAGGAATTTTGGAAATTCCTCTCACAATGCTCCTCTACACTCCCCAAGCAACCTTCATGCCGAATTTCAGCTTTCTACGACCAGTAAAACGAAAAATCCCGTTTTTTCCTTATCCCGTGGGAATTTCCGAAAATCCTTAAAACTGTTTTTTACTATTATAATTACCTACTTCTATGCCAAATTTGAAGAGTAGTAATTATAGTTCATAGGATTCCGTTGAACTGAATATATAAATCCCGTTTATTCCTTATCCCGTGGGAATTTTGAAAAATCCTGAAATTGATGTTTTCATTATTGTAATACCTACTTGTGTATCAAATTTAAAGAGTCTAGTTATTATAGTTACTGAGATACGGTCACTCGGAATCGAATCTATAAATCCCGTTATTTCCCGTTCCCGTGGGAATTCCCAAAAATCCTTCCTTAGTGGATGCCTACATTGTATAAGGTATCTATGTGCAAAATTTCAAGTCTCTAGGTCCAGTGGTTTGGGCTGTGCGTTATATATCAACAGTCAGTCAGTTTAGAATTTTATATATATAGATAATAATGTATTTGAATTAGGAATCCTTTTTAACCCCCGACACAAAAAGAGGGGTGTTATAAGTTGGACCGCTATGTGTGTGTGTGTGTGTGTGTGTGTGTGTCTGTGGCAGCATAGCTCTTTAACGGGTGCACCGATTTGGATGCGGTTTTTTTTAATAGAAAGCAGGTTTCTTGGCGATGGTTCTTAGGTATGTTTCATCAAAACCGGTCCAGCCGTTTCAAAGTTATCGGCTCTTTTGTTAGCTGCAGAAGGGATCTTAGACGCATAGTGGGTATTTACTTTATGCTCAAACATACGTGTGACATAATTGCGTTGGGGTTTTTTAAAATTTTTAATTTATAGTTATGTTGTTTAGTTAAAAGGTTAAACTCAATTTTGAAATCTGTACAAAAATTGTACGCCGAGTCTTAGGAGGCTAGGGTTAGAAACGTGTATCCATCGATATCGATATTTGGTATATAAAAAAATCATGGCGATATATTTACATTATTTTATAATCATTCGCCACTTAATTTGATTTACTCATTCTTCTTCAGAAACGAGCCAAGCAAACACGAAGAATTGGTCCAAAAGCTGCAGAAAAACTTGAAAATCGCGAACAAAAATCTACAAAACGTTCTATCCGAACTAGCACAAGTTGAAATAGAGAGGATAAAAAACACCAAACCAAAGTATGTCTTCTTGTTCAAGAAGGAAGCGACGCCTGAGTTTAACAGGGCGATTTGCAAAGGCTTGGAGGCGGAGGGGTTGTTCATGTTTTTAGCTTCCGAAGAGCCGGACAGGCCGAAGGAGGGACAGATTATAATTCAAGGGCCAGAGGAGCATTGTAACGCATTGGGACAACAGTAAGTGTTTATAACAATAAAGGAATTGACCAATATAAATGTCAAAAGAGATGTCATACAAATGAACTAAAACAATTACTTTGCTCACCCGCGACCTCGCGAGATGTCATACAAACTATTTGACACCACCACTCAATTGACATATTTTTTTGTTTTCAAAATGCGATTCCATAATGACTTGGTTAGGTAATACTGGAGTGTGACGTTACATAGCCAACTCAATTGACTGACTATTTACTTTATTTTGAGCCGTTTCTTGGAATTATTTGTGAAGGGTGTCAAATCAAAGAGAATATAACCACTACGTTTTAAGAGACGGGACTCCCATACTAGCGAATAGATTCAGTTTGCATGGCAAACCATTACCAACATTAACGCCAAAGATCCGTCAAAGAACAGTAATACCAACATATCAGACTAAAATAGTGTTGCATGATGAACGCTTGCGTCTATAATCGATATCGATAAAATGGTGAGGGTTGAAATATGGGCTCACAGTAACAATTTTCTATTTTCTTAGTCACAATTAGGTTAGAATCGAGTCCACATTTAAGTCGTGTCGTGTGATATTTTATATTTATATTTTGATATATGTTTGGACTTAAATGTGGACCCAAAATAAAATAAACTTTTGCTGCTGATTTCATTTATTTATTTTTTTATGATTTTGCGAAAGAAAGATTTATACAATTTTTTTTTACTAAAAGCTCTGCCTTCAAAGTGATCTTCACAAATGTATTTTAATGTATGTATTTTTTCTATTGGAACATACACTAAGTCTTCTTTTCCAACTAGTTTGACCCACTGTCTGCATCTGAAAATATTTTATCATTAAAACGTGTGTGTCTACCCATGATCATGATGCATGCAAGTCATACAACTGGGTAGAAATATCGGAAGCTTGAAAATCAGCAAACGTAATCACAATATATATCCCGTAGTAATTATAAATATATTGTGTTATTTAGCCGTAAATGTTTTTAAACTATTATCAAATAAAAAGTTAATTACGACTGTATGGATGGCAGACAGATTTTGAATTAAATTCTGCCAATAATTATGTTCATATTGCATGCAAGTTGTCACAAAGTTCAGCTTCTTTTATGTAAAGTAATTATGAATTTGCAATGATAAAGAAATAAGCGTGTAGTAATCGATAGTTTTAGTACATCCCTAAGAGACAATGATAAGGAATATAAAATATCTATTTTCCTTTGTTTATATAGCTTTCTGCTCCAAAATATGGCTCGAATTATCTAAGGAGATACTTACCAGTCTTCATCCGAGGGAAATTTTGCCATAAACATCCTTTTTTCGCGATTTTTTCGACTAGCCCGATTTCCACAAATTTGCCACGTTATAAACCATCTCTTCGATTCAATTTTCACAACACATGTTCACGTCAATCACTTTTCACTACATTAGAAAACAATTAAGACTAACTTGAAATAAATCTAAAGAAATTAACTAATAAAGTATTATGCGAGCCGCAATGACAAGCTAAATAAGCAATGTGGCATGTGGCTGACAGTTGACTTGACAGATAAACTGTGCTGACGTTTTGTTTCAGTATTGTGGTAATGGTTTGCCATGTTAAGTCCATACAAAAGTTTTTTTGTTCCTAGTTGCGTGAGTCTGTGTCAAATATCCTATTTATTGAGAAAAAAAATTAAAGTACTTACTGCGGTAATTGCTGCACTCTGATTGGCTGGTCAAGCATGATACTAGAGTTGGGAAGCTGATATTTTCATCACTATCGATAGCAAATAAAAATTACTTCTTTTTTATAAAAAAAAAATCGTAAATATTAGGCGCCATTATTGCAAGTGTCACAGGTGTCATCGCAAAATGGCTCTACCATACTTTAAGGCCACCACACACCGGCAGCGCGGCACACCATGTTTGATTCAGTGTTATTGACCGCGCTGGGCACGCTCCGTCGGCGCCCCGCGCTCCCGTTTTGTTGTGATCTTGAGTTTTGTGGCTTC
The DNA here is from genome assembly GCA_947563465.1 of Archips xylosteana. NCBI lineage: Eukaryota > Metazoa > Arthropoda > Insecta > Lepidoptera > Tortricidae > Archips > Archips xylosteana. Next base: position 19,947,674 of record OX387353.1, on the reverse strand, counting down.
TTTGCCATTAATTAGTTTTTTTTTCAGGATAACCGAACTTTTAAAAGGCAAAGGCGCATTCAAGAACGGAAAATTCCAAGGCAAAGCGGGCGACTTGGGCGGCATAAATAAATGCAAGAAACTAATCGAGGAGTACTTTAATAAAGTCTAATTTATACAAATTGATGTTTCATTGTTAATTAAATAACTCAATAAATATAATTCGGTGTATAAACAAAAACTTAACAAGGCATTTCGATGGTCAAAGATATTATTCTATGATGTTAAAAGGTATTTTCAATTTAAAATGTACCTTCTACTTTTTTTGACATACTTAGATAGTTTTTGGGTTTTCTTACTCAGAATGAAGAGCGCTATAGATTTTTAATGATTTAAAAATATCCTTAATTTTCCATACAATTTTTTTTGTGTCAGTTTTGTGATGAGCTAAAAAAACAATAACCTAAAAAAAATAAGGCTAATTTTTACCTCAGTTAAAATGAATAGTTCTCTTGATTTTGAATAATTTCCTCATTACAAAAGAGTAAATGGTACACTTTTTATTGATAATGCACAAAAACGACAAGATACAGAGACAGATAGATTGGATGACAGTTTGCAAAAAACTTTTACAAAAAAATAAATTAACATTAGCTTATTTTTTATTCATACGGCCCAATGTTGCAGTGGCGTGGAGTGAACATTTTCATTAGGCAACCTGAAGAGTGAGAAAAGCGTCAGGTACGTCTTTGGTTCCAATACCACGCAGCTGCCCAGTTACTGTACACAAACTTGGCTATACCTGTCACCACTGATGTCGTGTAAAAATTAGATCATTGGTAATCGAGGTGTTACGTCACCACGCCACTGGGTCCCATTTGCAATTCATAACATGAATGATCATTTGCCATAACATTTTTTTTCTCTAAAACCGTAAAATTTTCAGGAACTTTGAACTAGTCATCCTGTAGGTTAGGTTTGGTTTATTTTATAACAATCCAGATCAATTAATAGATTTAGAGAAAAAATTATGGTATGGCAAACATATTCATCACCACCATCATTTCAGCCATAGGATGTCAACTGCTGGACATAGGCCTCCCTCGTTGATACCCAATCTTTACGATTGGAAGCGACTTGCATCCACCTTGAACCTGCGGGCTTTACCAAATCGTCCATCCATCTCGTTGGTGGACGTCCCGCGCTGCGCTTGTCAGTCCGTGACATTGCATTATTATTATGTCTTTCAATTTTTGTAGATCCCAATATACATATGTAGATCCCACGCTACTGCAATGTAGGTACGTAATGCTCGTGTATCATGTACGAATTAGTTTTAACTAACTAATTAAAACTTCATTAGGACTTCCTCAAAAACAAGTTCACGTACGCGTAAGTAAATAACGTGAAAAAAACTGTACCAAACCCAGAAATAAAAGTAAACATTTTAATATAATTCGCTAGAATATAATAACTTAAATTAGAGGTAACGCCACCAGAGTTGAGGCCACGCACACAACCACATCTCTTGTAATGACAGCGGGATTTTGTCGTTGTGTTGTCGTTAAACGTCAACCGCGTCATTACATGAGATGTGGTTGTGTGCGTGGCCTCAACTCTGGTGACGTTACCTCTACCTTTTCATTGATACTTAACATTTAGTAATTTACAATAATTCATTTACTTTAGAATTTTTACTAATGTAGAAGATCGGCAATGCGAGAGAAAGAGCGTTATTACGTATTTTAGTTTGAGATAAATAAAAAAAAAATAGTTTTAAACGGACCAACGGCAAACATTTTTGTAAAGGCCAACACAAACCAGGAGCGCGGGGCGCGTGCCCAGAGCGTTCTATAACACTGAATCAAATATATGGTGACACACACCGGCAGCGCGGCACACCGTATTAGATTCAGTGTTATTGACCGCGCTAGGCACGCTCTGTCGGCGCCCCGCACTCCCGGTTTGTTGTGGCTTTTTATTTTAGTCTTGTCTTAGGTATTGTTTAATTGCAGAGCCGATCTAATTATAGTATATTCTGATACCATGTTTGCTAGAAACATGTTTATTAAATTGATTTGGAATGAAATAAACCCTTCAACTTGCCTGGTGTCCCTGTATTTGCTACTTGCCAAATGTGCATAAACGGATAGACGAAAGAAGTCGGAAAAGCTTACGTCTACTAAGATTTTTTAAAACTGTTTCGGCTTATGATAGTTGCGGTAGATGGCACCACAAGCAACACAATACTACTGACTGGTTGGTGGCGACGTGGCGGAGTTAAGGCCACCTCAAACCGGGAGCGCGGGGCGCCGACGGAGCGTGCCCAACGCGCTCTATAACACTGAATCAAATGTACGGTGACACACATCAGCAGCGCGGCGCACCGTATTTGATTCAGTGTTATTGATGGCGATGGGCACGGTCCGTCGGCGCCCCGCGCTCCTGGTTTGTTGTGGCCTTTAGTAGTATACTCGGCGCGTAAAGCTAACAAACGCACAACCGAAAACTTTTAAAATAAAAATAGATTTCTAATTATAACTTGACCGACAGTAATATTTTTAGTAACAAGTATTTCTGTATTGCTAAATCCAACCTCTTCTCATCTATTCCATGAGTGTACAAGTGCCATAATGGGTAAAAATATGTCAGTCAACTACACTACATAAATGCTTTCATGTTTTAGCTTAGTTCTCATGACCGAGTACAAACAATAACAATTTATATGTAACTACAATCATGGCAACACTAAACCATAGACAAGTATAAAAAAGGCAAAGGCACAAAGCCCTTGGTTACACTATTCATCCAAACCAGTTTTCTTAGTATAAAATATTACCTAAGTCCATTTTAGTCTACCGGAAATGTTTTTCCTTGCATTCCATTGTGTTGGAGGCATTGATGCTGGCAATGAGTTTCTCTATGCCCAAGTTAGTCCAGTCCTGAGTGGCGTCATCCAGGTAGTTGTCAAAATCGATGAGGTCACGTTGCACGTCGCTTTGCAGAAGGTGGGAGACTGTTTCGAGAACATATGGTGTCTCTGGAAAAAAAGGTTTGATTTTGTAATGACAACATAAATTATAAAATTACCAGCTGTTGCCCGCGACTTCGTCTGCGAAGAATAGGGATCTAAAAATAGCCTACGACCTATTCTCAAACCTACCAAATACAGGAAAAAAAGTTTCATAAAAATTGGTCAAGCCGTTTCGGAAGAGTTTGCTAACAAACACTGTGACACAAGATTTTTATACATTAGACTATCTGACCCAGCAAACGTTGTTTTGCCGTATAAATTACCTACCTACGAGCCTATGAGCTATTCTCAGTCCTAACGAATATAGACAAAAAATTCCATAAAAATCGATCAAGCAGTTTTGGAGGAGTTTGATAACAAACACCGTGTCACAAGAATCACAAGATTTTTATGTATTAGATATTTTGGGAATGAGTAGGTTTAACGTTATAAATAAGTGATGACTTTTGTACCTTGTCACTTTACATCATGTTTTAAAAATCATACAAAATTATGTAACTGAAAGCGACAAAGTAGACAAGACAAGTGATCACTAATTTATGATGTTGACTTTACTTTTGACGAGCCACTCAGTAACTACTCTGCTCTGAAGTGACTGTACATTTTTCATTATTTGGCCTGCATCTATTTTTAAGAACAACAAAGACAACATATCATACTCTTTGTCTGTTGCTTACTTACTGAATGCTCCTCTAATCTCCTCAAAGGTTGATTGGTAGAGATTTCTTAAAAGGATAAGTTTCCCTTTGTATATGATCTCAATGGTTGTCTATAGTATTTTTTTCTGTTTTTGTGCAATTAAAGGGTTTACATACATAGCACTAGCAGAATCAGAATTGCTAATTGCTTGCAGAAGCTAGTTTCACACAGTTCATGATTATGGGTGAACTTCCACATAATAAGAATACTTACGGAACAAAACTTTGTTAGCATCTTTCAGTTTCCATTTGCCCTCAACGTATTTGTGCAGCTTGATGGCTGGTGTGTCCAAATGCTGTACCATTTTCCTGTTGTCCACCTGCAATTGTACAATTTAAAAGTAGAGGCAACTTTAAAAGTAGTGGTCACTTTGAAAGTAAAGGCAACCTCACAAGTAGAGGCAACTTCTAAAGTAGAGGTAACATTAAAAGTAGAGGTAACATTAAAAGTAGAGGCACCTTCACAAGTAGAGGTCACTTTAAAAGTAAAGGCAACTTTAAAAGAGAAGACAACTTTAAAATTAGAGGCAACTTAAGTAGAGGCAACTTTACAAGTAGAGGCAACTTTAAAAGTAAAGGCCACCTAACAAGTAGAGGCAACACAATTAAAATAAGAGACAACTTCACAAGTAGAGGTCACTTTAAAAGTAAAGGCAACTTTAAAGAAGGAGACAACTTCAATAGTAGAGGCAACTTTAAAATAAGAGGCACCTTTGAAAGTAGAGGCCACTTTAAAAGTAAATGTAACTTCAAAAGACAAGACAACTTCAAAAGTAGAGGCAACTTCAAAAATAGAGGCCACTTTAAAAGTAAAGGCAACTTTAAAGGAGTACACAATTTCTAAAGTAGAGGCAACTTTAAAAGTAGAGGCAAGACAACTACAAAAGTAAAGGCAACTTCAGAAGTAGAGGTCACTTTAAAGTTTCAGGGTGCCATATTAGTGTCTTAGAATATACAGAATCTCAATATAACTATCCTGATTGTAAGCAGAATAGTAAAATATGATATGGCTGATACAATGGTATCTAGGCCCCTGGCAGTTTTACAAGCCTAATATACATTTTTTCTTTTTTAATTATTATGAGAGGGAGGCAAACAAGCAAGCGGTCATCTGATGGAAAATGATAAGGAAGTGCTTTGCCTGGGCAGTTTGCTGGCAGTAGGACATGAAATGGCTGCAAAAAAAAACTATTATACCACAATAAACACAGCAGAGGGGAAGTGCTCAACAATCTTCTCAGCGATCTTCTGTCCAGGACATTTCTCAACTGTATTATCACGGAAGTTTTCACATGCTGCATAGTAGCCTGCTATTATACGGTTGTTGGCCTGTGCTACTGACTCTATCTGAAACATTGTTTAAAGTGTTGAGTGAGTGATACGAAAATAAGACAGACATCAGGTTTATAGAACCAAAATCAAGCCCAAAGTATGACAACAGAGGGAGAAACAAATGAAAAAAAAATTTATACAATATTTTCCACTGTTCATTGGGGAGCAATAAAAGGCAAAAGTGGGAGTTTAATTTTTTTTTTTCTATGATGTGGTTTGGAATAAAGTATATAATTACTCCTCTTTGTTGTTAAATTATTAAAATACAAAAGGATATTGTAATTAGTGTCTATGCTCTGGGGGCCTCAGTGTCATAAAGCAATCTCAATGTAACCTATAAATTACGGTGACAAGCTAAATTGATGACACCTTTACTAACAGGAAGTATCATTTTAGTATCAAATAAATTGAAACTGTCACATTTAATGACTATGCTCTGTAATTAATAAGCTCAGTAACATGGTACAGAGACGTGAGATTCTATCCTTCACAAGTGCCAATTAAAAATTTGATAAAACAGAATTAAACTATGATCATCACCTGCGTCAAAGCAATTTCTGCCATGGGAGATAAGTAATGGCTATGATGGAATAGGGGCACGGTGTCCACAATATCCAAATCCTGGTTTTTAGCCCCATCTCTGATCTTAGTCGCATCGGCGAGCAGAACCCCATTTACAGCACAATGAGGATATTTAGCCGCATGAAGTATGATTTTAGCGTATGCTGTAGTTTCCAACGATACTTCGCCCATGTTTTAATTAAAGTTGATATGGATTTATGTGAATATAATTGGATTTTAATAGGATTATAATATCACTTTAGAATCCCTCAATTCTGCAATTTCTACGAGTCAGTAATATCATATGAATATCATAGACTACAGAAGACACTATTTGACATCTGTCATACATCTGTCAACCCGTTTTTTTTTTAAGATTTTATGGCCTGGAAACTTCGTGCTTTAAGCCAAACCCGTTTTTTTCCATAGAATGTCCCTAATATTGCCGTTTTTATAAAACACTCAAACAGCAAAAACTAGTTGCCAGGTTTTGGGGAGAGTAAGTAGTTTTTTTTTTAGTAATTATAGTAATTAGCGTGCAATTTTTCATTATTAAATAATAAAATGAAAAATGAAATTTTTATTAGTAAAAGTTTAAAAACAGTTGTTAATAATAATAAAATATTAAACAAGGTGTTTTATTTTTCGCGATTGGCAAATCTATGGGCCTAAGCACACGGCGTATTTTAAACGCGCAGACGACGCGCGTTTCAGGAACGCGCGTCGTCTGCGCCGTAGATGCCCCGATTTGCGTTTGTACGCGCTTAACGCGCTTGAAACGCGATACAAACGCGCGTGTGAAGCGCGTTCTAAACTCGTTTGAAGCGCGTATAAACGGGGGAGGGGGGGGGGGGGGGGCAGAGGAGGGGCGCGCCAAACAATCTTCTTTCACTCGTAAATGGGTCTATCTAATACATTCGCTTATTTTTACGTTTTTTCCTTTTTAAAAGCAGTACTAAAGCCAGCGTAAGCAGTATAGTCTCAACCGACACCATTGTATGATCAAAACGCGGAAGGTACGAGCGGCTACAGCGCGTCTGTATCGCTGTATCTGCGCGTATACTCGCAGTAGTAGCGCGGTTCACAATCGCTCCGTGTGCTTAGGTTACAAGGCTGCGTTCGAATCTCGATTGAAGCGCGTATACGCGCGTCATCTGTGCGTCGTCTGCGCGTTAAAAATACGCCGTGTGTTTAGGCCCTATATTGCAAATGTCAATCTGACATCTTGACATATGAGCATATGACATTGATTGACATGACAGCTCAACGTTCAACACTGCAAATTGTTTTCTTCCGATCACAACGAAAACAGAAGTCTTTATTGATGTAATTGTTCTCATTAAACAATTAATTTGATGTTCTGTCCATGATGGATCAGTACGACACATCTCAGCTAACAGAGTTTCCACGGTTCGAGCCGGAATCATCACAGAGTGGGGTATCAACGATCTTTAACAAACTGTGGAAGTTTTCGATCTTTTCGCCTGTCGAAACAGGCGAGAACAGTCAAAACAATGCCTTGACTGATGGTAGAGAAGAGTCTCCTCAAACTGAGGATGGCAATAAGAAGGATTATGATGATATAAAGACGGAACCAGCCAGCTACGCGGTGGAACTTGAGGCTCGCAGTTTGCAGAATGTCTTGAGGAGAATCAGCAGTCTTGTTGCCTTGGGATCTAGCGTAAGCAGAATAAATGCTTTTATTTTTTTATTACTTAACTTTAAGCCTTTGGCTGTCCTTAACATTGATCTGATGAGGTAATCAGGCATATGTTGTGGGCGTATGTAATAAATTGTTGAATTCGTAAATTTTAAAAAATATATTGAATCAGGCGTTACTTTGCGGAGGTCCATTCCATATTAATGAACATATTAGGTTGCGGGTGAGCAAAGTAATTGGGGATGTCTATTTTTTGCAATGTATAGTAAATCAAAAACCATTTTGAGATAAATGCTTCTTAACTCGTTTTCTGTAGTTATTTAATTTTAATATAATGTAATTAATTTAACAAATCACCATCGCCATTCAACGAGGGAATGCTGCCAGCCTTTTGGGTACAATGCCACGGGGGCCTTTTTTAGACTTAGTTTAGTATTTTTTAAGTTAGATTTTTAGTTTATAGTTTTAATTATTGTTTCTTAATATTTGTCTTCTATGAATAAACGTTGGTTGATTTATTACATAACAAATAAGCAATGACCTTCATTTGACATTGAAGTAAATTTTGTAGACGGTCCAACTTGTACTTTAATCGGTGTGGCATGGCATTATTTAGAATTCCACTCAATTTACGCGTGGATTAAACTACGGACTTTGATTAGTTTGATTTGGACCCGCTGTCTGACATCTAGCACTCTGACAGTGCCAATAAATTACAGTATTACCACTACGCAAAAAATAATTAAAAATAATTAAAGGGGTTGCCTTATTGTACGCACTGACAATTTAGCTGTGTGGGAGCCCTCAATTATAATCTGACGTCATCAAGCAAAATAGTTTCAATAATTAATTTTGAAAACAGTAGTGAACCAAATAAAAAAATATTGAAATTAGTTTCTTATAATTGAGTTACTATCTGTACAAAAAAAAAAAAAAACTATTGGTATTTTTTTTAGACATTCCCAATTGTTCCGGCTTATTAATATGCACCTCCGCAAAGTAACGCTTGATTCAATAAATTATGATGTCATATGGTTATAGAGCGGCACTAAATACTCGGACACGGAGCTGGCCCGCTACTGGATGCCGGACGACATCTCGCGCGAGTGCTACGAATGCGCGGCGCGCTTCGGCACGCTGCGCCGGCGGCACCACTGCCGCGTGTGCGGACAGATCTTCTGCTCGCGCTGCTGCAGCCAGCGGGTGCCAGGTCGGTGACTGGCCAGCTCGGGGTTGCCAGATAGAAAGACTAAATTATCCGGCCAAAATTTCATGAAGTCGGTATTTTGGGATTACCGTCGGGACAAATTTTTTCACAACTCCCTCAATATGGGTATCAAATGAAAGGGCTTGACTAGTAGAATACTATTATACAATGATACATTTCAAATCCAAGACAGCCGCCACCACAAAATGATGATTACATATTTTCAAACATATTGTAATGTATGAAAACTCATTTCCCAGGTCAAATATTTGGGTGCGCAGGCGGCCTCCGAGTATGCAATTACTGCTGCAATGTCGTGCTAAGCTATCTGCGGGAGAACGACATGACCGGCGAAATATCGCCCGATCTCAGGACTTTGCAGGAGAATTTGCAGGTATGGATTGAAACTCTCATTTTACTCACCATCCCAGCTTATATACGTCCCACTGCATGGCACTGCATGTAACCAGTAATCCAACTTCATACTAGAGCGCCCGAATCGACGCACGCACACAGCCACGCGTCTTACACGGCGAGAGCGTGGGAACTGCATTGTTTTGTCTAGCGAAGATCGGTTAGCGGCCGTGTAAGACGCTTGGCTGTGTGCGTGCGTCGTTCGGGCGCTCTAGTATGAAGTTGGATTACTGGTTACATATTATATGATGAATTTTCACGCGGACCCAGTGCGGATTGGGAACTTCACGCTCCATTCAATTTCTTCGCATGTATGTACAGACTCCCTCACAATTCTTCACCGTAATGCTCATGGTAATTTTTAAATGTAATTTCGCACAAAAATTCCGAAAAACTTAGCGGTGCGAGTTCGGGCTCGAACTCACGATATTCTGCATGAGAGGTCATGGGCAAAGTTCGGATTTTTCATCGCACGTTATGATGAAAGAAAACTATGGAGTCGATATTAAAGTTAAAATTTAATTCATTTTCATACTCATACGACCGCTTTTAACGACCGCTTTAGCCTAGTTGGTAGTGACCCTGCCTACGAAGCAAGAGGTCCTGGGTTCCAATCCCGGGAAGGGCATATATTTGTATGATGAGCACGAATATTTGTTCCCGAGTTGTGGATGTTTTCTGTGTATTTAAGTATTTATTTATCTATATAAGTATGTCTATCGTCGTCTAGTACCCATAGTACAAGCTTTGCTTAGTTTGGGACTAGGTCGATTTGTGTGAGATTGTCCCCTAATATATTATATTATTAATATCCCCTAATATTATTATACTCATTCATGTAATTAATACCGAGAGTAAATTTAAAATGAAACAAACAATTTGAATACAATTAAATGATATTTAAAAAAAACGAACAACCGCACAATAAAAAAAATAAAGATAAAAATTCATTTGAATTACATTAATTAAGTAAGATTAACTTTCGATTGACATTTTTGATCTGTCAGCCTGATAAAGGGATAAAAGTATTACGAGACTAAGAAAACAAGTGAGTACAAGTATGAATATGAGTAAAATTTTAACTTTAATATCGACTCCATAGTTTTCTTTCATCTTACCGTGCGATGAAAAATCCGAACCTTGGATGGGTTAAACCACCCAAAATAATGGGCTACCACGACTTTTATTGTACTTAAAGTATTAATTTTAGGTCAAATTTCCCGACAATAAGTCGCTGCCATCAAAATCGCGCGACAACTACATGTTTGCGCGCGAGCAAGACGACCGCGAGCGTGGTTGCCCGAAGGAAGCCATCCAGGACGTGTTTAGACAACTGGCTAGCATGCTGCCCACACAGCAGCACAGGTGAGTTGTGTTTAGAGCAAGACCAGCAAGGCTTGGGCAAAGAAACGGGACAGGGGACAGATACCAAGGTCCACAAGACTGATATAACCAAGGGTCGGAAAAACGGCCGTCGTTTTACTTCTGAGTCCATAACGACGACATTAGTCGAGTTATTTTAATGAAAATATGTTATCTTAACATACGTCGTAGCACAGTCGCGCAATCCCCCAAAAGCGACACTGAGCGCTTTGGGTTAAAAATCGGGACGTCCCGCCAAAATTGGGACGTCTGGTAACGCTATTCCTGTGTTAATACCCCCTTTAATTTCTAACTTTAATTAAGGCCCTACCGAGCTTTTAGCGCTAATCGATTTTAGGTAGTCTATGCACTCGTGTATGTGTGCGTGAGAGCGGCTAGAATCAAAGCCGTGCGTAAGCGCAAGCGACACGAGTTCCCCGTCCAATGGCCGAAGGAGAACTAACGCAACTAACTATCGGAGAAGGGGAAAGCACGATAGCCCAAGATAGGTTGGTTAGACTGCGCGTGTATTTAGGTATTTTCATCGTATTACTAAAACAAATACATATTTTAAAAATGTAGCAACACTAGGCCCTAAAAAATATCTTGTTTTATTACCTGGGCGGCCGAACTCCGCTCGGGCTGAAACGGGCTGAAACTCGGTACCAAGCGTTTTCCCAGAGATAAGACCACGCTAGATCAATTTTTCATCCCCGAAAACCCCCACATACCAAATTTCATCGAAATCGTTGGAGTCGTTTCCGAGATCCTGATTATATATATACAAGAATTGCTCGTTTAAAGGTATTAGATTAGATTCAAATAGTCATGGCCTTCCGTGCAGTATTTACCTCATACTACGGATTTATTTTATTTTTTAAATGAATGCAATAATTGCGCCAAAAGCTCGGTAGGGGCTAGGGCCTTAAGATAATTTATTGAATCAGGCGTTACTTTACGAAGAACCATATCAATGAACTCAAACAATTACTTTGCTCACCCACGACGTTATGATAACTACGTTTATGCAAGAAATGTGTGTTCATGCAGTTCCTCCACCTCCACATTGTACGAACACACGCAAATCACACAAACCCAACTATCACTACACTGACGCGTTTCGAACTCAACCAAAGCTCATCCTCGTCATCATTCTGAGGCATAAGGTCACGGGTGAGCAAAATAGTTGTTTCAGTTCATTGACAATTTAGGACCCATTTACGAGTCGAAGAAATTCGTTCACAGTCTATGCGTGTCATTAGCACGTTTTGTAACATTGTAAGGAAATCTTTTAACGACCGCTTTAGCCTAGTTGGTAGTGACCCTGCCTACGAAGCAAGAGGTCCTGGGTTCAAATCCCGGTAAGGGCATTTATTTGTGTGATGAGCACGAATATTTGTTCCTGAGTTATGGATGTTTTCTATGTATTTAAGTATTTATTTATTTATATAAGTATGTTTATCGTCGTCTAGTACCCATAGTACAAGCTTTGCTTAGTTTGGGACTAGGTCGATTTGTGTAAGATTGTCCCCTAATAAAAAAAAAAAAAAAAAAAAAATCTTTACTGCATGAAACAGGGCTAGGTTTAGTAGGTTTTTAACCCTTTGAACGCCCCATTTCGAGTACAAATGTGTCACCAACACGCCGAGTGTAGGCGAAAAGTCACGCAAAGTTCAATCGTAATGTCGCGTGTCAAAGTTTCTTTGACAATAAACGTAATGACCACTATAAGCGTCGGTGGCGTGGTAAGGCACGGCAGTAAACGACCTCTTTAGGCGTTCTTGGCGTTTAAAGGGTTAAAGTTATAATTTTTTCCAAACTAGCGTCCACTGAGTTACCGCTTTTGCGTTTAGCACGGCAAAAAACTATTGCTGCTTGCTTGAATTGATTAAGGCTTCAGTGTTTTAAAAACAGGTACCAACCGAGTAAACAAAAAAAAAATAACAGTTGGATATAATTTCGCCTATACCTATAGTTCGCACTCATCGTTAAAGCAGTTACGTCTGTCCAAAAATGCTTAATAAATAATAATTACAGGTCTCTGAAGAAAGTTTGGAAGCAAATGTCGTGAGTGATCGTTTCGATGTTGTCGGCCGTTATCATTTGTAAAAACGTCGTTGGCTATATCAAATAAGTGTTTTGTGGAAAGATTTTGTACAAAGTTTAGTGTAGGTTAAGATTGAGCCCATTAAGAGCTTGAGCCCATTAAGACCGTTTATACCTGCTGAGCTGGCAACGTTGCATTTTTGTTAGTTTTTCTCGATTATTCCATAAAAATTGAATGAAAATTAAAAATGTGGTCTATAAGAATTGTTCTAATATATAAGTAAGTGTGTCTACTGCAATAATTATTCGTCATAGACTTTTATTTTCTTTATAAAAACTTTTTAACAAAAAAAAAAAATTAAACCGCCGAAAAAACTGAAAAGCAAACAATAATACCTTTTTCGTTTGACCTTAATCTAGGTACCAGTTTGAAGTCGGTGCCTCAGCACGAGCCAGGAGGAGTGATAGTTAGAAGCCAATCAGGTAGACGATTATAGGTCCACCCCTCCTTTTGTTTTCGTCGGTTGAAAAACGGACAAATTGTTACCTAACGGTTTTTAAAGAAAATAAAAGTGTATCACGAATAATTATTGCAGTAGACACATTAACTTATATACCTATTAGAACAATTCTTATAGACCACATTTTTAATTTTCATTCAATTTTTACGGAATAATCGAGAAAAGTAACAAAAATGCAACATTGCCAGCTCAGCAGGTATAAACGCTCTTAAACGCACTTTCTGCTAACAAGAAAGGTACCCAACTGTCCGGGTCCGATGTGATTTATTTTGATATATGTTAAGCTCCAAACTCACAGACAGCGGAGGCGTTGCGGTGTCGGTTGTAATATTCTAACTTGTATGAACGAGTTCGCGGTACGGTACCGCACATCCGTTCATACAAGTTAGAACATTACAACCGTCATCGCCATCACACCGCCACGCCTCTTTGTAAATAACAGTGATTGCACTGTTGTATCCTGGCATGGAGGGCTAGGATGCGCTATTAATGCTATTATAGAAGCAAATATACACAAAGTGTACTTATCAAATTGGTTAGTATAAATAAAATAGATTGACAAATATTTAAGTTGCACATCTAAAAAGTTCAATATCTGTCTTTGAATTACGCAACACAAAACAGTCGTACTTTGTTTTTATATGATTGTTTGCAAATCGTGAGCTCACTGTACCTTGTATTACCTAAACCACAAAGTCCACTTGTACTGTTAAAAGTACATTTCTATTTTAAGTTTACACACAATTAAATAGTAAAGGCCACAGTGAACCGGGAGCGCGGGGCTCCGATGGAGCTGCCCAGCGCGGTCAATAACACTGAATCAAATACGGTGTGCCGCGCTGCCGGTGTGTCACCGTATATTTGATTCAGCGTTATAGAGCGCGCTGGGCACGCTCCGTCGGCGCCCCGCGCTCCCGGTTTGTGGTGGCCTTTACTGTACTTTTCGTAATATCATAGTGTCTGTTATTCTATGGTGTAATACCCTACTTAACCTCAGAAAATTACCCTAAAAATGTAATTTAAATACCTTGCTACATTGAGTCCAGAAATGTATTTAAGCTATACGTATATCGCTAAGTTTGATCGTTCGCTATTCGCCATTTTAATGTGGGTTACACTAAGTTAATAACGATAACCAATGTCAAACCAGAGGCCTTATTGTCTACAACACTCTGGATCACGATTGTTTTCACCAAGAAAGAGATGGCGAATGTAATTGCAGCGCGTTTGACATTAGGTTTTGGTGTTCAAATCGGTATCCTATTATCTCGCCTCATTCGTTTTTCGTTTAATTCTTATTTTGTCTCATTCTGTATTCGTCTTCGTCTTGTTCGCTATCCGTCACTATCTTTTTTGGTCAAATTCTGCTTCTTGTCTATCTCTTATACGTCTTATTCGTTTTTCGTCACAGTCTTCCTTGGACTCATTCGTCGTTCTTCCCTTTCGTTTTTGTCTCATTTACTTATTCGCCAAAATTATTTCGATACGTCCGGTGCTGGTGAATAAATGTTCGTCTGTAAATGAGTCAAAAAACGAAAGGGAGAAACGACGAATGAGTCCAAGGAAGACCGTGACGAAAAACGAATAAGACGTATTAAGAGAGAGACAAGTTACATAATGTGACCAAATAAGATAATGACGGATAGCGAACAAGACAAAGTGACGAATACAAAATGAGACGAAATAAGAATTAAACGAAAAACGAATGAGGTGAGACAAGAGGATACCTTCAAATCAATATGATTTGACGGCTGATTTGATATTATAGTTACAGATTATTAACATGGTGTAACTTACTTTTACCCTCTGTTTCACCATCCATTGATCAAATTTATTTGACGGATAAATGTGGTGCCATCTCTGTTTGTTTTGTTCGAATAGACGGAGACGGCATCACATTTATCTGTCAGTTAAAATTAAACAATGGGTGGTGAAACAGCCCCTTAGTGTACCGGAGTTCAAGCTATGGATGTTATTATTATTATTGACAGTTAAATGTTAAACTATCCAGAGGGTCTGATGTAATGATCAGAGGTCGGAATTTTCATGGCAAAACCATCATCATAATCATCATCCCAGCCTATATACGTCCCACTGCAGGGCACAGGCCTACTCTCAGAATGAGAGAGGGGTTGGGCTATAGCTTCCACGCGGGCCCAGTGCAGATTGGGAACTTCACACACACCCTTGAATTTCTGCGCAGGTGTATCCCCACGTTGTTTTCCTTCACCGTAAAGCTCATGGTAAATTTCGAATGTAATTCCGCATATAGATAACAATAACAATAAGCCGTGGTGGCCCAGCGGTTTCACCTATAGCCTCTCAAGCGGAGGGTCGCGGGCGCGGGTTCAAATCCCGGCTCGCACCTCTGAGTTTTTCGGAATTTATGGGCAAAACCATAGACCGCCGCAATCAAACTAGTATTCGAATCATGTTTTATCGATATCTATAGTTCTTTAACAGAAGAAAAAAACGGTCCACTAAATAAAAAAAGTATTTAATATAGGTAACGCCACCAGAGTTGAGGCCACGCACACAACCACATCTCATGTAATGACAGCGGGATTTTGACGTTGTGTTGACGTTTAACGACAACACAACGTCAAAATCCCGCTGTCATTACAAGAGATGTGGTTGTGTGCGTGGCCTCAACTCTGGTGGCGTTACCTCTACAAAGTTTTCCGTAAAGTTTGTAAAAAAATATTCAGAGACAGATGCAATTTCGTCTTTGAAATCCACGTCAGTCTGTACACAAAGCAGCACATGACATTTTTTATTTAGTTGGTGATAGATAGGTGTAGATAATAATGTAAATATATCGCTAGATTGCGGCAGTCTTTGGTTTTGCCGCGAAAATTCCGACCTTTGGAATGATAGAAACAGTTCACACGCGTATTAAATAAAATTAAGTTTTGTCCGAAATGTTTTGGACTAGTCCGCATCCCTGGCAGAGAATCATCCTCAATTCGGTATCAATTATTGAATTTTACATTGCATTGGTTTTTACTGTAATCCTGTAAAATTATATTGACAAAGAAATATCGCCGTGAACTCTCACTCCTTGATAATACAAATGTAGAAAAATTCTAGTTTACTTACATGCGTGAGTGAACAGTTTTTTTTACATATTTCATACTAAATACAAACTGAAACATGGATGCACAGAAAAAACCCAAGAAAAAAGACCAGCGCTGGGAATCGAACCCAGGTCCTCAGCATTCTGTGCCGCGTGCTATTCCCCTACACCACCACTGGTCAGGAGTTTAGACACAAATTTTTTCCATACATCGAACATCTCAGTGTGTTCGACAATCACATTCTGCAGTGATACAGCGCCATCTATGTTATACCTTCATCGAGACACTTCAACGTTCCTTCGGAACTATCCGCTCACCCGGACAAGAGATGTCGCTACGATGTTGATGTTTTTTTACTGCTTAATGTTGAAATTATGTTGAAATGTGAATAATGTTTTAGGTATCGCTTGGTGCGGTATAACGGGGTGTGGCGCGGATGCGACGTGCTACAATGGATCACTGACAACACGAGTCATAAAACCAGGTTAGAATCGATTTCTTAAGGGGGGGTTATGCTTAAACAACTTTTTAAATTGGATTATTATGACTTTGTCTCTTCTTATAGTTAGTCTACTCTTTTCAACAAGTTTAGTCTAATGTAAGAAAACATATTACTGTTTTTAGTTAAGCATGAAAGAAAATAACGAAAATAACCGTGAAAACAACTTGGTTAATCGTGAAATTCTGCATCCCTAGCTGGGTTATTCTACAAGCGTTTCAACCGTTATCAGTTCCCTGTCGGATATTTTGAAGAAATGAGCCACAGTTGGCTTGAAATTTTAATGAATTAAAGTTGAACGGCAAGCACATTATTGCATTGTTTTATAAAAAACTTTCCGTTTAATGTGCATTTTGTTTAATGGGCATTTTTACTTGAAAGTGTGCGATTCACTTTTTGGCCTTTTCTTGCTCAAAATCACGAGCACTATTCATTTTCATAAATAATAAATGTGTTCTTATTTTAGAATCAGTTTTGTGACATTTTTTTATATAGTTTATATGGCTCGTTACGAAACTGACACAAAAAATTGTATGGAAAGTTAAAGACATTTATTTATCATCAAAATCTATAGTGCTTTTGATTCGAAGCAGAAAACCCCAAAATTTCCTCTTTTAAAAAAAGTTAATTGCGCATTTTAAATATACTGATAGCAATTAAAATGCCAGTAGATCTACCCAGCTAGTAGCTGGCAGCTACAGAACTGTTTTATCACAGAGCGCAAGCGACGTTAATATGCCAGTCGCTCGTCAATGGCGGCTACATGGAGTGCGTGTCGGAGTTGCCTCAGTTCGCGGACTACGCGCTGTACCGGCCTGCGCCCGCGCCGCCGCAGTCGCCGCCCGATCCAGACCACTCACGTAAGCAGTGCACACCATTGGATACCCTGGGGATGTGTTATTCAACCTGTAGGTCGCACAATTTTAGAGAGACACAGTTATTTCAAAATAGGCTCGTTGTAATATACTTATGATTATTAATTGATTTTAAAAGAAAAAAAAAACAAAACTTAAATTAACTTAACCTAAACCTAAAACGAACTAAAACAATTACTTTGCTCACCCGCGACCTTACAATAGTTACGTTTATGCAAGAAATGCTACCAATGGTAGTTTAACATTTGGTAGCATAGCATACGGTTGTGGTAACTCTGAAGATGAGCTCTGGTTGAGTTCGAAACGCGTCAGTGTAGCTTTGTGGTGGTGATGGTTGGGTTTATGTGATTTGTGTGTGTTCGTACAGTGTGGAGGTGGAGGAACTGCATGAACACACATTTCTTGCATAATCGTAACTATTGTAAGGTCGCGGGTGAGCAAAGTAATTGTTTCAGTTCATTAATATGGACCTCCGCAAAGTAACGCCTGATTCAATAAATTATTTAAACCTAAAACCTTATATTTACTAATATCTCCCAGATCGCTACTAAATGGTCAGGGTGCCCATAGTTCTGGCTGCGTTTCCTCGTTACATGGCAATGCCAATGCGTTGACCGAAGAAAGAGCCAGCCCTATGGTCACTTGTGAATCGGACAAGTTTACTTATTAAAATTTTAAAAGTTTTTGAGCTTTGGGTCCCCACGGCCCCAGAACCTCAACAGTAAAAGCCGCAAATATGTAGCTGTCTGCTAAATTGGCGTACTAGTGGCTTGACGTAGTAGCTAGGTGGGACGGCACCAAAGTGTCCACACAAGTGGCGTCCCAAATAAGCGGCCCATTTCCCAAGGTACTAAAGTCATTTTGTCAGGTCTCCTCCCATCATCACGTGCTAGTTCAACCGGTTCCAACGTAGACGGTACGTATTAATTGATTGTATGCTGTTCATACATAGGAGCTTCATTTGAAGTCTAAATTGAATAAAACATTTTGACTTTCACTTTGGCTTTATGAAAATACAAACTGTGCAAAGTGTAAACAATGGGATTTCATATTATATGAGATTCATTCGAGCTGAGAATGAACATATGCGTTTTTATGTCTTTCGCTTAGTATACTATACCGTATACGTATACCGTGTTTTTTACAAATACTGATAATTCCCTGATCCACTGTACCCACCCAAACCACTGTTCCCCATATGGTTCATACCAACCCTAAATATAAACCATATTGTATAGTTCTCATTTGTATTACAGCGGACGAGGAACACACGCGTTTGGTGGAGAGCGTCTCATCGTACTGCCTAGATCTCAACCTCGGGGAGAATTCAGCTCGGCTCACCAAGACGGCCAAAGTCTCATCGGGTATGTAGAAACAGTTGATACAGTTCTAATATATGGAACAGGTGCCAGAGTAGATACAGTCACTAGTCAGCGTCTAAAGCCTAGTTTAGACGTGTAAGAAAAACTGTGCAAGTTGTATTAAATTGCGGCGCTCGATTGATCACTTCAAACTCGTTCGCTTTGTGGTCTGCATTATGAACAGTGATCGGAATTTTGGGAGCTAAACTTTAACAAAACTTGTAAAGCTGACATTAAAGAGAATTTACAACCAAGAAAAATAAGAATATTATTATTATTAGATTAGTGTTTAATTGAACTCTATATAGAAATCTCAGATTTTCAGTAGTTTATTAATATTTTCATGTCTGTTTCATGCCGGTTTGGCAAGTTTTGTTAAAGTTTAGCTCCCAAAATTCCGATCACTGATTATGAAACTTGCACAATTTATTTTCCAGGTAAAAACTGGGCTTAATGTATGAGAGCGGTCAAGGTCTCATTTTCTTCATTACTACAAAATAGCAGACAAAAAGTGGTAGATTCTTTAACATTCATGTGTTTGTTATAGCCTATATTTAATAAAGATATTTCGACTTTGAATTTGATGATAAGATATCTCTGAGAGCTTTGTCTTGTCCTCTCAGATATTATTGCTGGTGACTGTTCAGTCAGGATCAAAAGTAGCTGAACACCTAAGTACATTGTTACTGTCACTTATTTGAAATATTTCAAACTGACCCAGTATAGTTATTTGTTGCGACAATGAACCAAAGGGTGTAATACTTTTGCGGTGGTTTGCACGTCACATACACGTTATTGTGAAGTTGGGATAGTACTGGGTTATGTATTTGTTTACAAATGTTTTTGTTAGTATGTTTTGTGTCTTAATTCATATTAGACCATGACTAATATACCGTAAAGTTGGGGTACTTTGAACCAACCAACTTTGGATCTAGAACAAACCATATGGTAACGGTTTGGTTGGACTGCTTTGGATGTAGCGACTAACCTGGTTATGTATTTGTATTTCCGTGTTGTGTTAAGGAGCGTCCCCACTGAGAGCATTTACGTGTAATGAGCATTCGGTGTCGAATATTCGAGTGGTGTGGACGTACAAAGCTTGCTCGTTTACAAATGCTCGGGTAAGAATGCTCTCAGTGAGGACGCTCCTTTAAGGGAGTGTTGTTATTGTTGTTTTGTGTATTTTAGAGCCGATATCATCGCCGTCCAGCGCCGAGGAGACTCCTAACTTGGAGCATAGCGAAGGTAATATGTTTATGTCGTATTTGCATGTTTGTGTTGGGAACTTAAGATTAGGTTAAGCTATATAGACGTGAAAGAAAAGTCGTCCAAGATGCGTCACAGCGGAGCTCATTGACGACTTCAAACTTGTTTTCTATACAGGGTAATTTTTTAGTCAGTGCACAAATTTTGATATTTGATTCAGTATCATTGATAGATCACGATTATCTGTTCGAGAATTTTTTTTTTTACATTTTTAAATTTGGGTGGGATATACATACATAGTAATTCATCCAATAATTGTTCGAGTTATTATTTGGAAAATTAGAAAAATTAAGTAATAAATATTATGATGAAAAATTCTGAAATTTGTTATTTTAACGATACTGAATGACATATTAAAATTTGTGCACTTATTAATAAATTACCCTGGGGGCCATCCATAAATTACGTCACACCAATTTCGATCAATTTGGACCCCCCCCCCCCTTGTCACACTTATTACTATGAAAATTGCCATTATTTTGTTCTAGTGTCACAGATCGCTTGACCCCCCCCCCCCCCCCCTCCTAAATGTGTGACGTAATTGACGTAATTTATGGATGGCCCCCTGTACACTCACGTATCTCAGCTATCTATTATACCCACTTCAGTGTTTATATTATCATGGCGTCCCTGTCCTATAGACACGGCGAATTCGTTGAGCGCTCGCGACGTAAACATTTGCGCATTCGCGGCGAATCCGTTGCGCGTTCGTTCCGCTTCTAATACGTTCGCAAATTTAGTATAAATCTTCCCAGGTGAATTTTTCGCTTCGAGCCATTACATTAAATTTGAACCTTAATACTATGACGATACCGTTTGTTTTGAAAGGGCTCGAAGCGAAAAATTCACCTGGGAAGATTTATACTAAAGCCGCGTACTGACTGGCGAGCAGCCTCGCGAGGCAAATCCTCGGACAGTCAGGACGTGCCTCGCCCGAGGCAAACGCATGCTCGGCCTCGGGCGAGCGTGCCGCGGCCGGAGCCGAGCGTTGTCGGTTTTTGTCCATGCTCAAAGGCGCCTCGGTACGTTTGCCTCGCTCACTCAAGACGGTTGTGTTTTGCCTCGCTTGTTCGTCGGGTGTCAGCGGTCATGGATAAAGAACAGTGTCTTAAATTAATATAACATTATAACAGTTTCTATTTCCTTTTATTTCTTTTTTTACAATAATTATTAGAAAGGCAGTGATGGCGATGTCTTTTCGAATGTGCGGCCTCATGGTGATCTTGAGCAAAACTGGCTCGGCCTTTCCTCGCGTGGCAAATGTTATACTTCTTTTTACTACCCGAGGCTACCTCGCCGCGGCAAACGGGGCGAGGCAAACGCCCGAGGCTGCTCGCCAGTCAGTACGCGGCTAATCACCAATGTGACAGTTCTTAATGTGTGGGCCAAGATATATTTTGCGAGGCCCTACGCTGGCGCACCACAGAGCAGAGAACCTATGCTCTATTCTATGAAGTCACAGTATAGTTCGGCTCACGTAAAAAGAGCGCTGGCGATATACCTGCGCAGTGAGCAATTAACCGACCAAACGGGTGGAAAGACGTGAGGCGCGGGGAGGGGACACGCGCCGCTCGGCTGTGCCGTCGCGCTATCGGTTCGGCAGTCGACCTTTGCTTCCCGCACCATACCCGCGACGGTACCCCTGCGCATACACATCCCCTCCACTGTCACCCAGCGCTCTTTTTACGTGAGCCGTACTATACTAGTGTACAGTTTTGTTCACTGTTCTGCTTCCGTATGACACCAGAGGGGGCTACTACGAAATTAGAAGTTCGTGTCGTACCATCTCTTTCACTCTTCTGTTTAATACGATTAGTGTGAACGAAATGGCACGAGACGAAGTTAAGCCTGCATTAAATCTGTAGTTTAAAGTTATAAGTTATAGGTTTTTGTTTATCTAGGACCGAGCGACAATAAACTCTGCAAGGCTATCGAAGAGGCCGGAGACGACCACCTCAAGTTACTAATGCGCCAGCTGCTGGCGAGCGAGTCGCTGAGCGGCGCGTGGCTCGACATACTGCTGCCGCTGTGCGGGCAAGCAGCTGACATCATCATGCCAGGTCAGTGGGCAGCTACTGGCATGCCAGTCGCTGAGCGGCGCGTGGCTCGACATACTGCTGCCGCTGTGCGGGCAAGCAGCTGACATCATCATGCCAGGTCAGTGGGCAGCTACTGGCGCCAGTCGCTGAGCATTGTGAGGAAACCTGCATACACCTGAGATTAAATTCATTGGTCTATGTGAAGTTCCCAATCCGCACTGGGCCCGCGTGGGAACTACGGCCCAAGCCCTCTCATTCTGAGAGGAGGCCTGTGCCCTGCAGTGGGAAGTATATGGGCTGGGATGATGATGATGATATTTAATGTGGAATAACACGGTCACTTAATGGATACGTGAAGGAGTACAGTAAAATCACATAAAGTTTACCACTGACAGATGGTTTGCCTTCATTTCATATTCAACTTTAACGACCTACAAATAAAGCCAATTTTAGAATACTGTTACCCACGTTTGCAGATTTTGTAATAGCTACTTTATTTGTATGGTGTTAAAGTTGGAAATGAAATGAAGGCAAGCCATCTGTCAGTGGTAAACTAAAAGTAAACGTATTGTACATGAACATCATATTTGTGTTGCAGATCTCCACAGCAGCGACATAGACATCCGTAACTACGTGCAGGTGAAGAAACTCCGCGACGGCGCGGCGAGGGACTCACGTGTTGTGCCCGGCGTCGTCCTCACTAAGAACGTGGCCCACAGGTGGGTCACAATCAACGTTGCCAGATTTATTTTCGGGCAAAGCGGCATTCTTCCTCAGGTGACATTTACGAACAAATTCCGACTATCTTACTAATAGGAGCCCTAGCGGATACACTCCGACCCGTAGGGATCTTTTGTGTAAAAAAAAAGATCCCTACGGGTCGATGTGTATCCGCTAGGGCTCCTATTAGTAAGATAGTCGGAATTTGTTCGCAAATGTCACCAGAAGAATGCCGCTTTGACCGAAAAAAAAAATTTGGACTATCACTGAGAAATAGCACTCAAGATGTAAGCTTTCCTAACTAATTATCATCCGAACTCATGATGTGCAAAAAAAATAAAATCAAAAGAATCAAAACGTTTATTCTGCAAGTAGGCTGCAAAGGGCTCTTTTACATGTCATTTTTTCTTTAAACTACCAGCGCTTTCGTAAGGACCATCATTGCCAAGAAGAATGCGCCGCAAGAAACTTGGCAGAAAGTCATCTTTTCAAATTAAAATATAATAAATTACAAATTAAAAAAATCATACAAATATATGTATAATTAAGTAAATAAAAAAAATAATTATATAAAAAAACAATACAGGGATGTATTGGGTCCCTTAGTTAAAAAACTAAAACAATACCTACATCTTAACTAAATCTACGTTAAGTGGAAGTGCAGAATGCTTCCACCATCAAAAAAAAAAAAAAAAAAAGGAAAAAATAAAAATATTGGAGATGTCTTCCAAAGTCACAATAATTAAAAATGATTGTGTTAAAAACACATTTCAGGTCAAGTAACCATTAAACTTTTGGATTCCAAAGGCAAACGCTTACGCCTGCCGCCCCCAAAGTTGGCTCACACGCACTCATGTCATGCTCTGAAAGCAAAGCGGTACCGAGGGCATGTATCGCTTCCGTTCCCATAAGCCTTATGGGATCGTCTTAGGAACTTCGACGTCGCGGGCCAATGACTAGTAAATAAAGTATTAATTAAAAAATAAGAGTTTAAATCCATAAGCTTAACAATATACAGCCTTAAATATAGCAAAGGGATATATAAAGTCCCTGAGTTAATAATAAATAGAAAATACTTCATCTAAATTTAGACTATATGTCTCTAAATGTCAACGTAAACTAGTTACATACATTAGAGGTGTAAGAAGCCTCCAAGGTCAAAATTAATAATAATATTAATAAAAAGAGCTGGAGATGTATAAGGTCTCCGAATATCAAACAAATAGGTACCTACTTATTATAATTAAGTGGACAACGGCAACAGAACCAGAAACTAGCCGCGGATTGCGCCGGGACACTACAAGTCACACTTCACAACACTTCACATTGCAAAGCACATCCACATAAACACACACACAAACACGAGTACATCACATCACATATCGACATCCTAATTATCTTCGGCTTTCAGTCTTGGCCATATCGCATTATCACACAAGTACTCCTCAACTTTATAGTATGCTTTCTTCAGGAGTGCACTCTTTATGTATTCTTTGAAAGAGTGGTGTGGCAATTTCCATGCTTCGACATCTTTTTTGCATTTGTCGACGAAGTAACGAAATATTTCAACTGAACTTAACACCGAAATGCGGGCGTTCGTGACTCACGCGACTATAGCAGCATTGGTATTGTAATATAACGTTTTCCCCCGCCTTGAAACGATTACGAAACGCATTGATCTCACGAATCGTTAACACGTTTCTATATCGACCCGATAAAATAAACGTTTCGATATACTGCAGGACATGGCAGTCGTCGGCAGATGTCCTAAGGCCGCACCGATCTTACGCTAATCGATTTTAGATATTCTATACACTCGTGGATGTGTGCGTGAGAGCGGCTAGAATCAAAGCCATGCGTAAGCGCAAACGACACAACGCTGCTTTTCTAAAATAACCTTTGATCAATTATAACTGAAGATACACATTGCCGAACAAAATCCCCTTCAAAGAATGTCCGAACTTTTTTATTTGGTTGCGTAACAAATAAAATCATCACCTACACAGAAAATTGAACCTAGTCTTTATTTCATTACAGTCGAATTTCGTTTGACAGTTGACAGCTAAACTTGACAATTTCACGCAACGTTCTGAGAAAAAAGAAGGCCACTTTTATCAAAGTGGCGCTCATTTGGCTCGGACATTTTCGGGCGCGCGACTGTGGATCTACAGTTATAATTGATCAAAGAAAATAACGGACTAATTTGAAATGATACGCTGTGTAATTAAATTAATTAAATTATACACCTTATTAGCAATAATTAAAGTATTAAGTTGCACACCGTAGTATTTTGGATTAGGGCGTTATTTTAGAAAAACAGCGACAAGTTCCCCGCCCGATGGCCGAAGGAGAACTAACGCAACTAACTATACGGACAAGGGGGGAAGCACGACGGCTCAAGATAGGTTGGTCAGACCGCGCGTGTGTTTAGGTATTTTCAGGTCTTTGGTATAACTAAAAAATACATATTTTAAAAATGTAGCATCCTAGGCCCTAGAAAATATATTGTTTTATTTACATTCAAAAAGCCATGACCTGCCGTGCAGTATTTATGCCGTACTAAGGATTTATTTTATTTTTTAGAGACGACTTTGGATTAACTAAAAGTAATCGTGTTTCTTTGTGTGTGTTGAAGAAAAAAGTCAAAACATACAACAAAATAAAAATTGGACTATTAGGTGAACGAAGTATTGTAATTGGCGCTTATCTTTCAGAGCGATGCCTCAGAAGATAGAGAATCCGACTGTCCTCCTTCTAGATTGTTCGATTGCGTACCAGAGGGTGGAGGGCAAGTTGACCTCGCTTGAACCCGTGTTGTTGCAGGTAAGTGAAAGGCACACACACATACTTACGCACACTTACACAAGCAAGCTGTTTACTGTAGGCACATTTGGTTCGTTCATGACGATGTCACGGGCGAAAGCTAGTTTTTCTAATATAAAAGGAGGGTTTTCATGCCCAACGATGATTTCTGGAATAAAAACTATTCTAAGTACAGTCAAGGACTTTATTCATGAGCCACCATGGAACTTATTCAAAGGAAAAGTCAATACGATTTTCCTTGTTAATTAACGCGATGTCACTATGACGTTTACTGTGAAATGGTTCAATGGTGGCTCATGACATGAATTAAATTCCTTGACCGTACTATACCAAAATAAACCAAATATCAACCGCACTATTCAAGATATCAAATCAACTTTCAGCAAGCATCAAAAAATGGTAAGAATACTTTTTACAATGCATATGCTCGGAAAGTGCCGTTTGACGCGAGTCAACATATCTATAGAAAGTTAGTCATCCCAGC
Organism: Archips xylosteana; assembly: GCA_947563465.1. NCBI lineage: Eukaryota > Metazoa > Arthropoda > Insecta > Lepidoptera > Tortricidae > Archips > Archips xylosteana. The sequence continues at coordinate 19,921,716 of OX387353.1, read as the reverse complement.
ACACTTTCGCAAGTGTGAAAAAAAATTGTATGGATTTTACTTTCCACACGCGTGCGGAAAAGTAACTTTTTAAATTGCCAATTCTCAAAAAGTTGTGTCCAAACTAGTGTTTAAAAAATAAGACTAAAGAGTTGTGTCTTCATAATTCAGCTTTGCGCAAATAAGAAAATGTTTGATGCAACCAAATGAATATCTATATATATAAAAGAAGAAACTGACTGACTGACTGACTGACTGACATATCAACGCACAGCCCAAACCACTGGGCCTAGAGATTCCAAATTTGGCATGTAGGTTCCTTATAAGGTCTAGGGGTGCACTAAGAAAGGATTTTTCAAAATTCACTTCCTAAGGGGGTGAAACGGGGGTTCAAAGTTTGTATGGGGAAACAAGATTAGTTCGACTATTTTATTCGAAACTTCACAGAAGTACTCCTAATGATAAATGAGTAAACACGTGTTTCAGGTTTTTTGAGAATTCAACCCCTAAAAGAGGGGAAAGGGGTAAAAAAGTCTGAAAATCAACATGGGTGTTGTTTCTATGGTTTATCGGGTCGCTGGTTATGAAAACAACAACGGTTTTAAAATCCGACGTGGCGGACGTGAAATACCATCTCCCTGGATGGGGTGCGATCGGGTTGAAATGTCTAAATAAACTAAATGATATATTAGGGACTTGAAATTTTGCACATACAATGTAGGCATGCACTAAGGAAGGATTTTTGGGAATTCTCACGGAAACGGGAAAAAATAATAGTAAAGTGTAATAATAGTAAAAAACGGTTTTAAGGATTTTCGGAAATTCCCACGGGATAAGGCAAAAACGGGATTTTTCGTTTTACTGGTCGTAGAAAGCTGAAATTCGGCATGTAGGTTGCTTAGGGAGTGCAAAGGAGGTTTGAGAGAGGACTTTCCCAAATTCCCACGGGAAAAAACGGGATTTTTCGTTTTACTGGTCGTATAAAGCTGAAATTCGGCATGTAGGTTGCTTGGGGAGTGTAGAGGAGCATTGAGGGAGGACTTTCCAATATTCCCACGGGAACGGAAAAAACGGGTTTTTCGTTTTACTGGTCATAGAAAACTGAAATTTGGCAAGTGGGTTCCTTGAGGAGTGTAGGGGAGCATTAAAAAAGCATTTCCCGAAATTCTTACGGGAACGGGAAAAAACGAGATTTTGCGTTTTGCTAAAATTTCAAAATTCATAAGTTTATACTTGTAGACCGCAAAGGGTTCTTTAAAAGACTCCAAAAAAAGGAGGAGGTTATGCATTCCACTTTGTGTAATTTTTTATGTAGGTATGTTCACCGATTTCTCGGTCAATTATGGACCGATTTTAAAAATTCTTTTTTTATTCGAAAGAATATAATATACTCCTAAGATGGTCCCATTGTCACGCAAGCAAGCAAGCGTGCATGCATGCTTGCTTGCATCTTGCTTGCATGCTTGCTTGCTTGCCTGTATGCTTGCTTGCTTGATATCTTGGTTCTTTGGAATTCTCATGGTACACGCGAGCGAAGCCGCGGGCAAAAGCTAGTTTACTGATAAAATAATAAAACACACAAATTTTAATTTTGTCAAAAGTTTTGAAATAAAAAATTTAGTACTAAAATGATTCTTTGTGTCCATTTCGGACCGTACGACATTATGCGCGCGCAATCGAAATTCAACCAATGAGCTTTCAGTGCGCGCGCATGGCGTAACACGAACCAATCATGTTTACCCGTTCGCGCTTGTCAACCAATGAGCTTTCAGTGCACGTGCATGGCGTAACACGAACCAATCATGGTTACCCGTTCGCGCCTGTCATGAAAACCCGCCACAGTAATGTTCATGAATTCAGTCTGGAGAATTAGTTTAAGTTTAGTAAATTAAAATGGAGAGTTGAAGTGATGAATTTACATAGGACTTAACGCCCCCTCACGTCCTAGACCAAGCACAAAATTAAATGTGACAGCCTCCTGCTGACTAAACCGATGCTGAAATATGTAAACACATCTAACATCTAACATAAAATATGTAACATCGATAAAAAGCGGTGCTCTCTCCCTACGATCTGTCATCAGCTGCACGCAAAATTCCGAGCCTTAACGATGATGATGGGGCTCCTAGGCAGTTGTTTACTCTGCTTATTGGTTAATTCGGCCCTGTCTACAGGAGCAAGAATACCTAGTCCGTTGTGCGGCGCGCATCACAGCGCTCCATCCCGACGTGGTATTAGTCCGGGGCGCGGCGGCCAGGGCCGTGCAGGACGCCCTGAGGGCCGCCGGCGTGGCCCTGGCGACCGGGGTCGGCGAGGGAGCCCTGCGGCGCGCCGCGCGCTGCCTCCGCGCAGACCTGGTGGCGTCTGTGGACGCGAGGATCGCGGTCCCACGGTTGGGCTCTTGTCGCCAGTTCTCCGTCACTTGCCGTGAGTAGAATATATCCACAGATCACATAATAGGTTTGATGTACGGCGGGTGAACGTGGAAACTACGGTCGAAGCCCACTCATTCTTAGAGGAGGCCTTTGCTTTCCAGTGGGACGTGGGGCTGGGATGACGATGAAAAGATTTGACTTTCGCCTTTGACAGCCGCTTTTTACATGCCAGCTGGCCCACCACCGACTTTGTAAGTATAGCAGTCATTGAACACATTTTCAGATGTCAACTGCTGAAGAGAATAGAAGGTCTGTATGCCAAAGACAATGATGGGATAATACTCTATTGTATGGAGTGTCGGAACACTGGCTATAGCCACAGAATACTTAATAGTACTAGCTGTAGCGACCGGGGTCGGTAAAGGAGTCTCGAACCACACTGTCCACTGTCTACAGTGGTCACCTAAGCGGACGCGAGGATTGCTGTCCCACAGTTGGGCTCGTGTCGCCAGTTCTCCGTCACTTGCCGTGAGTAGAATATATCCACAGATCACATAGTAGTTGCTACGTAAAATAGTCGACACTCGTGTGACAACCGCTTTTTACGTACCAGCTGGCCCGCCACCGACGTTGTAGGTAACAGATATAGGTGAAAAACTTAGATCAATGACCTGTTGTACGTAGTAGTGCACAGAATTGATATGGAGCTTAAGTCATTTTTAAAATTTAGAACGTCAATTTGTTTATATAGACATACAACAGGTCATTTACTTAAGTTTTTCACCTATATAGAGCACATTTTCAGATGTCAACTGCCGAAAAGAATACAAATTTCATAAGGTGCCTACAAATTAGATGCCAACACTTTAAAAGATGTTAAGTTACATTACATCAAAATAATTTACTTTAAATAGGAATTAAGAAAACGTATAAAGCCGGGTACAGACTTACGCAATGTAACATGAAAGGAGCATGTTATAAGTGTGGACGCTTATACCACACTGGCGCTCCATGCACACTGCGCGCCCCTTTGTGTTCGGCGAAAAAAACCGACAAATGGCGTATCGTGGCGCGCACGGGTTGAAATGCTCTGTTCGTGCGCGTAGTGTCCACGGTTTGTGCGTGCATGGCGTCCACACTATGAGAATTCTGTTACGTTTCGTAAGTCTATACCTGGCTTTTTATTGCTTAAGTCAACTTACATAATGTTCTTACACATAAAGTACCGGTAAACTGGGGTTATTTTAGAAAATTTTGGGACTACTTTGATAGATTTAAAAATGGTTATAAAAACTCAAATATTCATAGCTCGATTGAGCAATTGACGTAAAAAGTTAGGTAATTTATCAAGGTAGTTATTTCACGGCACAGATGGTCTAAAAAAATAAGGACACGGCGTAAAAACTGTTTTCCAAAGTGGGGCTACTTTGAAAGTAACCCCAGTTTACGGTACCTTGAAATACGCTTCTTTTTTCGCTCTATTTACACCGCGAGAACTCCTCAACAGATCCAAGCAAAACCCTGATGTCGCTCGAAGGTTGCGCGGAGCCCCAACTCGGCTGCTGCATCTTACTCTGCGGAGCACCGCTCTCGGAACTGGCGCGGGTCAAAAAAGTCGTCAAGTTCATGCTCCTGGCATGTTACAACTGGAAACTAGAGAAGGCATTCCTTGCGGACATCGAAGTTGTACTACCTGAACCGGGGATGACTTGGGAAGATGATGGTGATGACGATGACAGCAACATTAATAAGATGCTCGACGATGAGGTCAAACAAGACGACGGTAAAGATGTTGATGAAAAATCTGTTGGTAATGACAGTGTGTTAACTACAAGAGAAACTGTTGATGCAGATGATGGTAAAATTGATGAAGGTAATGATGTGAAGAAAGATGATTCGAGTTCCTTTGATGATCCACTGACTAGTAAATTTGTGCGGAAAGCGGATAATGATAGGTTAAGTTGTGGAGTGCCTATAAGGGATTTCAGTGATCCTCTTAGGGCGACTATGTCGGTAGAAGATGAAGTATTTCTGCCCACTGAAGAAAGTTTCAAGGCGGATAATCATACTGACAGGTGAGTTTTTGATCGAGTTATTGCTTAGGTATTCTAATGAATTATGTATACAATGAGTCATGCACGGCCATTACTGTTTAATGTCAAAGCCACATATCTTAATGAAGCTGTTAGCCAACTCAATTGACTAACTATACTCTGTCTATTTAACAGAGTTAGTACTAGAAAACAGAGAATGCACGTAATTGGTCAGCAACACAAGATAGGTTTACATGCCTGTCAAAATTTAGTCAACATCTGTCTCTCGTACGGTGCGGACGCTTTCAAGTGCTTATCTTTGGTTAATAATTTTTGTTAAAAAAAGGCAATTACAATGCAAATACTCTTTACTGTTAGTAAGAAGAACTTATTTAATTCTGTCAAAGGTTTACGTCAATAAATTTGAAGCTTCCGGTTCCCTGTCTCGTTTAGCTTTTGTTACTTGAGAAAATTCAATGTCAGACGGTACGAGAGTCAGATGAATAAAATCCAACAAACGGCATGTAAGCCGAGCCCGCCATCGACGTGCGATTGTTGACGCCCACTGACAGTTTCTTGTCCCTTTCATTTGCATACAAAAGTGCAACAGAGAGAACGCCTTGCTAACTCTGTTAAATAGACAGGGTATACCTATAAATATCATTTTCGTTTTCTTTTATACAATATTGTCTTTCGTTTGACCACAATCACGTCTGATGGAAAGCGGAGATGAGGTATACGATGGAGCACGCTTGCCTAGTAAACGCTCATTCACCCTAGACTTGAAAACGGCCAAATTGTAGTGTTCAGGGAACACAGACGCAGGCAGGGAATTCAACTCCTTAGCTGTACGGTTGATGAAGGAAGAGCGAAAAGGCTTTGTGCGGATTTTGGGAATACTGACAGCGTAAGGGTGGAGACCCCGCCTACTTCTGGTCGACCTGTGGAAGAAAAAGCAGATGGAATAGGTCGTGCAGTTCCGAAGCACATTTGTGGTGCCGACATAAAATTAATCCCATCAAGGGATCTTACACAGTTTCGATCGTTCCATATAATTCTGTTCAGCTGTTATTTTGTGATAGACAAAAAATGTCCAAACATCCAAATATCCAAACATCTTCACAAACATTCTTATCGTACTTCTTACTAATATTATACACGCGAAAGTTGGTTATGTATGGACGTTTGTTACTATTTCACGCTAAAATGGTTAGACACATTTTATAATCTGGATACTTTTTATCCCGGAAAATTGCAAAGTTCCTGCGGGATAATAAACGAATTGCTCGCAGACAGAGTCGCGGGCACTAGTTTATACAGTTAGTGCCATTCACGAAGACGCGCGAATTTGTCAAAATTAGACATTAATGACATTGAAATAAGAACCACGGCTCGCGTTATCATGAATGACTCGATCTATAGTAGGATTATTCAAGCGCTTAAAATTTCCTTTTAACAAAGAGTATCTACACCTACGATACTCAAAAAGAGGCACCAGCACAGCTATTGTCATACTCATAAGTTAACTAAGTTACTGAATAAATTATTTTCATTTCATTTCTAGATGGTCAATCGACGACACGATTCTCTCAATGTCGCCGAACATCATAATCCCGCCTCCGTACCTGGAGACGGAGGCGGGGCGGCGCTGTCCGCTCCGCAAGTACTTCCCGCGGCCGCTGCTCCGCGCGCCTCCGCGGGCGCCGCACACTCCGCGCGTCGTGCGCCGCATTAGCAGGCCGAGGCAGAGCGTGGATACAGTCCAGGTGAGACAGCTATACTACACTCACCGGCAAAAAAATTGGCCCACCAGTCCACCTTTCATACAAACGAGGTCACTTTGATGTCTTGGTTCTCCATTAGGCGGTGTTTTGGCTGTGATCTGATGATGGCTACTCCGTGCTCTGGCTTAATAAAGGACATTTAGAGTTCCTAAGATACCCACCAGATTGATTGAATTTGCGTTTAACACGGAAATTATACACATTTAGAGAAACAGCTAAAATGGCAATAAAATGATTGAAAATCTCAGTGCTGTACAAAGTCGCTCGCTGTGGTGTAAACGGGTTGTTGAATTAGTTGTGTGTGTTAGAAACTCTGGACCACCATTATCGATGCGCTGGATATCCATCATCAGATCTCAACCGGGGCACTACCCTGGTGTAGAAATAAGGCATCAAAGTAGCCTCGTTTGTATGAAAGGTGGACTGTGGGCCAATTTTTTTGCCGGTGAGTATATTAAGAGCTATACTTTTTTTTGCAGTAAAGACCGGGTAAACAATCAGAATCACGGTGTCTTTTTACCCGACTGCCGAAGGAAGGTTATGTTTTTCGAGCATATGTATTTATTCACCCGACTGTCGAAGAAGGGTTGTGTTTTTCGAGCGTATGTATTTATGTACTAGCTTTTGCCCGCGACTCTGTCCGCGTGGAATTAGTAATTTGGGCAGCTTATTTTTTTTATCCAATTTGCTTTTTCATCAATTATGGCTCTCCTTAGTTCCTCGATATAAAAAAAATTACCCCCTGCACCCCCCGAAACCCCCCCCCCCCCCTCACCGACCCCCCACCGAACCACCCCCCGCACACCTGCGTTCACATTCACCACCGTACCTACTCCCAAGTCACTACTTCTAAAAACTGTTCTATAAATTCTTAAAATAGACGTATCTTTCTTATTTGTGAACCGATTCAAATGAAACAAACACTAAATGTTAATCCAAGAAAATACCAACATATCAGTGAAAACTGCATCCTTCTAGGTTAAGCCGTTTCTGAGATTAGCGCGCACAAACGCACAGACAAACATACAATAATTCTAAAAAACATTATTTTGGGTTCTATTGCGCTAGTAAATAGCCCTAGTGACAGTTTTTCTCAAATATCTTCAATGTACAGACACCGACTTGTTACAGATTTATTATATGTAGTATAGATGAATACATATATCATTCTTTGGCACGCCCTGTAGCCTAAACGGCTCAATGGGAGAGTGGCATAGTGTATATATTTTCCCGGAATTCCCATGGGAACGGCAATTATACAGGCGGTTTTTTTTCATCTAGTATTGAAATTAAAGTAATATCAAAAGTAAATGAAAACAAAATGAAGTAAGTGAAGTATGAAAAGTGGTCTCGAAACGTAAATGTAACGTTTCGTGTGCTCTGCCTACCCCCTTTGGGAACACAGGCGTGATTTTATGTATGTATGTGTAAATTAAAAAACTTAAATATGGGTATCAAATGGAAGAGCTTGCCAAGAATATAATACGAATATCAAAATGACGTCACTCTAAATCTAATATGGCGGAACGGCCAAGATGGCGGACTCACTACTACGATATGGGTATCAAATGAAAGGGCTTGCTGAGGAGAATACAAATATTACAAGTGGACGTCTTCCTGCTGCTATGATGATTGTGTTTCCAGGAGGTGCACCCGTTCATAGCGACCCCCATAGCGGCGGCGGCGGACGACCCCCTGCTGCGCGCCGCGCTGGCCAGCTACCGCGCCACCGGGGGCTGCGCCAACCCCCGCCACAAACGTAACGACCCCCTCACACTATCTTTATCTATCTTATCTATATCTACAGCCATCATTCGTCCACGTAAGCCTCCATCATCCCAGCCAATATACGTCCCACTGCAGGACACGAGCCTCCTCTCAGAATGAGAGGGCTTCGGCCGTAGTTCCCACGCGGGCCCAGTGCGGATTGGGAACTTCACACACACCGTTGAATTTCTTCGCAGGTGTATGCAGGTTTCCTCACGATGTTTTCCGTCACCGTGAAGCTCATGGTATATTTCAAATGTAATTTCGCACATAAATTCCGTAAAACTCAGAGGTGCGAGCCGGGATTTGAACCCACGACCCTCTGCTTGCGAGGCCATAGGTCAAACCGCTAGGCCACCACGGCTCCTTCATATTGCGCCAACACTCGCGATCCTGGGCTTTCCTCATCCAGCCGCTGCCAGCTGTCCTCAAAAGGTCATCAGTCCGACGTGTCGCAGGGTGCTAACTATTTCTATAGCAAATTTCATTTAAATCTGTTCAGCGAATCGATTTTACCGTGAAGAGGTAACAAACGGACAGACATTTTCGCATTGGATACTCTTCGGAACTTAATCACTAACTATTCATTGCAAAAATTAGCTCGACGTTCCAAACATATTGCAGTGATTGTGGTCATTAATATAATATAACTACATGTGGCCCGCGACTCCGTCTGCGAAGAATACGGTTATAAAAAATAGCCTACGTACGACCTATTCTCAGACCTACCGAATGTGGAGAAAAAAGTTTCATAAGAATCGGTCAAGCTGTTTCGGAAGAGTTCGGTAACAAACACCGTGACACTAGATTTTTATATATTAGACTAGCTCTTACTCGTGACTCCTTCCGCGTAGAATAGGGGTATAAAAATAGCCTACGACCTATTCTCAGACCTACCAAATGTAAAGAAAAAATTTCATAAAAATCGGTAAGTCGGTTTAATTTAGTTCTAAGTATTATTGTGTGCCCTTGCAGGGCGTCGTGGACTGACTTATACAACTATAACATCTTTTGAAATGTACATGACTTTACAGTGAAAATAAATAAATAAGTATAGTCGTTTCGGAGGAGTTCGATTACAAACACCGTGACACGAGATTTTTTATATTAGATATCAGTAGAATCTCACTTCATTTGTCTTTTTACTTTGTTTAACCATTTAAATAACTACATTGTTGTCATCAACTGTAAACATTCGGTGCTCGCAGCCGAATGCCCCCAGAACAAGCCGTCGGTCGTAAAGAGGCTCCCCAAGGAGCCGGAGCTGGAGGAGAAGCCGGACCCTCGCGAGCCGGACCCGCTGGCGCCCGAGAACCATCAGAAGCTGGTCGTGCTGCTGTACAGCTACAGCAGCAAGTCGTCCAACTCGCCAGACTTCTGCGTCAACCCCTGGTGAGTCAAGTATTGGTCTGGTCAAGCTGCTGGTGAGTCAAAGTCAGGGCTACCCCTGGTGAGGCAGAGTGGTGCCAACCCTTGGTGAGTCAGAGTGGTGCCAACCCTTGGTGAGGCAGAATCGCGTCAACGCTGGCCGCATTACCCCATTTAATCAAATGAAATCAGTCATCCATCATCAATTAATTAACCAAACCATCAATCATTATCAACTAGAAGAAATGACTTTAAGTTAATGGATAAGCATAATGTTGAGTCAGTATTTGTTTTATTATTTTCATGTTTGTGATTTTTGTTTGCCCGTGTGAAATTCTGTGTATTTTCTTGTATAGTACGAATTTTTTGAGGTGTCCCGATCTCGATAACAGCCCACCTTTCGAACATAGCCATTGTATTCTATTATGTCCTCAAGTAATTAATCCTCAGTTTAAAATGAATGGAAATATAAGATAAAATAGCTCATTGAAATAACGACTTTATTATTTACAATAAAGAGTTCATTTTAATTTAAACTTTGCTTGTTGGTTTATTTTGGTTGTTTTAGTTGCTTCTCTACGATGCATTCAATTTAGAAAAATATTATCTGCCAACAAAGTTTCATTTAAATTGAGCTCTCTACTATAAATAATAAAGTTGTTATTTCAACGAGCTATTTTATCTTATATTTCCGTTCATTTTAAACTGAGGATTATGCACTTGAGGACATAATAGAATACAATGGCTTTGTTCGAAAGGTGGGCTGTTAACGAGATCGGGACACCTCAAAAAATTCGTACTATACTTGGGTTTCTTCTTGTGTTTTTATTTATGTATTTATACATAAATGTTTTTTTCTTTATGTGAGTTCGCCTTTGTACTTGCTCTAGTTATTTGTAAATTGAATGTGTTTTTTTTATACAATAAAGGGAAATATGCACTATCGCCCCAGACGTCAGCTTGCCATTTTCAAAACAAATTTGCTTGCAGCCGTTGATGTTTATTGCTATGGATTGTTATGGACAGATGTCTAGCCACTGCACGCAAACTGGGCCTTTAAGGTGCTCAGCTGGCGTCTGGGCCGATGGTACATGCCACGCCAAGCCAAGTAACCACGTCCAATCAAACACCAGTTTTATTAACCTGTTGTTTTCTACATATTTCAATTAACTGTCCTAGGATAGTAACGATGGAGATGTACGGCCGCCACGACATCACGCTGGGCGCGTTCCTCGCCAAATACTGCTTCAACATCGAGTACAAGTGCCCATCCAACAACTGCTCCGTGCCGGTCAACCAACACGTGAGGAGGTCAGTCACAGCCCTGAAGTACCCTCCCCCTCCCCTACTGCGGATATCCACACGCTTCAGACTCACTCACGATGGGTTCCATAGGTACGTGTGCTCATAATCTATACTAATACTAGCTGACCCGGCAAACGTTGTTTTGCCACTATAAATTATAGCCTACGACCTATTCTCAGACTTACCGAATGTAGAGAAAAAAGTTTCATAAAAATCGGTCAAGCCGTTTCGGAGGAGTTCGGTAACAAACACCGTGACACGAGATTTTTATATATTTAGATTATAAAACTGAAGAGTTTTTTTGTTTGTTTGAACGCGCTAATCTCAGGAACTACTGCTCCGATTTGAAAAATTCTTTCAATGTTAGATAGCCCTTTTATTGAGGAAGGCTAACACCAATAGGAGCGGAGCACCAATGAAGAATGTTTCTAAATCGGGGGTTTTTGAAGTAAAACTTCTATAGTCAAGCTTGACTTGGGAGTATGGTGGTAAATTTGAACGCGGGGGAGGGTGCGGGGGGATGGGGTTGTGGGGGTGCGTGGGGGTAACTATTCCACTCGGACGAAGTCGCTGGCAGAAGCTAGTCAAAATATAAACGTGGCCATATATCTTTATATACTTCATAGATTCGTCCACGGCGATGCCTGCATCACAATAACGAGCAGAATCATCCAGCACAGCATGGACAAAGTCAAGGAAGAACAAGAGAACCAGGTAATTTTTGACTATTTAAATAAACTGCACGTTCCCGAATGGTTTCGAAGTTTAATCTAACGACGATATTGTAATAAACTAAATTGAATACATATTTTGTTCTTAAGGCCCGTTGTTTGATCAATAGTTAAACTAATAGTCAAATTTCCTTTGAAATGCGTTAACTATTGTTATTTTTGCCATACATTTTAACTATTGATCAAACAACGGGCCCTTAGTGAGACCAAGTCATGCAAAATAGCTACAGATCGATTAACAAGAGCTGGCACGAATGGATTGAAATGAGCGAATGAAAGTATCTATGTGTTACCTATTTGAATACACTTCACACAAATATGAAAATGACTTGCATCAGTCATTTTCCTACAAAAGTGTCAAAATAACACTACTTTGTTCAATCCATTCGTGCCAGCTCTTGTGAATCGACTTGTACAGTAAAATTACATAAAGTTTACCACTGACAGATGGTTTGCCTTCATTTCATTTCCAACACAATACAAATAAAGTAGCTAGAGCTATTTAGAATACTGTTACCCACGTTTGCAGATTTTGTAGTAGCTACTTTATTTGTATGGTGTTAAAGTTGGAAATGAAATGAAGGCAAGCCATCTGTCAGTGGTAAACTAAAAGTAAACGTATTGTACGTTTGCGTTAAATCAACCATTGATCCAACGACGGTTGATTCTAGGTTGGTTGAGCGATTGCTTTCTTGGTGGTGGTTCTCTTCCTTGCAGTACATTTTTGGTCCTCCGAACCGGATTTTTTTCAGGTGCTATTCTGGTCCCGATGCGAGCAATGCGCCGCGAGTAACCGCGCGCGCCGTCTCTCTCGCGCGGCGCTCTCCCTCTCTCTGGCCGTGTACCTGCGCGCGCGCTGTTCGGCGGCGCGGCCGCTGCGCGCGCGCGCCTGCCGACATAGTCATTATGCGCACGCGCACGTTTTCGCCACGCCCGCCGCTGCATACTGTAGATACACCATCACCGAGATGAGGTAATGATACCACGTTCTACATCAGGGATGCACAGACCGCGGCCCGCTGTGTACAGTCACTATAGAACCTTGTCGCATTAACTACTAAATAATTACGATTATCTACATAATTAGGATTATCAACTTTTCGATCACAACATGCAATAAACGTAAAGAGTTTATAAACGTTTTCGCTCCATGACATTAAAAATAAGTTTTGACAGACGGACTGTGACAATTCAAGTTACTAATGCGTAAGCAAACTCCTTTCTATCGTAGAAGATAAACAAATTGATTCATTATGACATGATTCTATAGTGGCCTGGGAATCAAAAACTATTTTATGCAGCAAATCTCGACATAAAGAACAACTTTACGAGCATAAGAAGTGAAAAAAAAAACATTTTTGATACCTAAAGTCAGACCAAGATAAATCTGCAACGATTTTGATGGCACACGCAGTGCAAGTGTTATATTAAACGTCAAACTGCTATGAAATTATGACGTATAAAATAACACATGCACTGCCTATGCTATCAAAATCGTTGCAGACTTATCTTGGTCTGACTCTACAAGCTTTTGTTTTGTTAACTGTAGTTGCATTGCATCTGGTATAACCTAGTGTTCAGTGGCGTAATAATAGGGCGGCAGGGCAGGCAAAATGCCACGGGCTCCCGACCAGGGCTTGTTAACGTTACCAAATTCACATTATGAGTAACGTTAGGAAACGGTAAAATCATAAAAATACCTTAGTAACGGTAGTAAATATAACGTTACTTGATAACATATCATTATTATAACTTTGCCCAATTAACCTTATTTTTATCGGTAATTTTACTTTTCATTGCAGGGATTGTTAACGTTACCCAATTCACATTATTATAACGTTACCATAGTAACACTATTTTAATCGGTAATGCTATGTTACCACATCGCGCTACCGATAGACGCGCTGGTTGATTGGCGTTGTTGCCATGGCTACCGTGAGCGTGCATGAAGTGAAGGAAGAGCCTTACCTACAATATATCCATTCATCAGTGAATCAAAAATAAATAAGCTGCTATTAACCCTACCTTACCTAATAACGTTAAAAATGATTTAACGATACATTTGACTTAACATTAGCTCAATGCACAGCTGGTAACATTACCATTTTTTTACCGGTAAAAAGTAAAATAAGTAACGGTACTGTGGTTAACGTTAATTACAACTTAACGTTAAATCTGTCTCACAGTGGTAACGATACCAACTTTTTAACGGTAAACAAGTCAGATATGAAGTATCTTTTTTTTTTTTTTTTCTTTTTTTTTATTTGTATTTAGTTTGAAATATATGGTTTTTTAACGGTATTTCAAGCTCTGCCCCCGACCCTAGAGGGCCCGGCCCAAGAAGCCGCGAGCTCTGAAATAACATTAATTAAATTACAAGATGACGATTTTTACTGCGAGGGTGTCGATACTTACGATATAGCGATATAGTTACTCTTTGATCAATTATAACTGAAGATACACATTGCCGAACAAAATCCCCTTCAAAAAATGTCCGAACTTTTTTATTTATTTGCATAACAATTAAAATCATCACCTACACAGAAATTTGAACCTAGTCTTTACTTCATTACAGTCGAATTTCGGTTGACACTTGACAGCTAAACTTGACAATTTCACGCAACGTACTGAGAAAAAGAAGGCCACTTTTATCAAAGTGGCGCTCATTTGGCTCGGACATTTTCGGGCGCGCGACTGTGGATCTACAGTTATAATTGATCAAAGACGCCACTGCTAGTGTTTAATAAATGTGTCCGATATCGGATCTGAAAATCTGACACGCAGATACATTATTACTATTATGTTGTTTTTAATATAGATTCATGAAGATAACCCCTTACGAGATCGAGCTGCCGCCCGAAGTGATCTCCATCAAATACGACACCAAAGTTATGAGGGACGAACTCATCAACCAACTCAATGATCTCATGCTCAAAGGTAACCCACATCATCCGTAAGAAACAAAACCGGCCAAGTGCGAACCGGACTCGCGCACGAATGGTTCCGTACCATTATCTATAAAAAACTGCGGTTTACGATTTATGACGTATTAAAAAAAACTACTTACTAGATCTCGTTCAAACCAATTTTCGGTGGAAGTTTACATGGTAATGTACATCATATATTTTTTTTAGTTTTATCATTCTCTTATATTAGAAGTTACAGGGGGGGAGGGGGGACACACATTTTACCACTTTGGAAGCGTCACTCGCGCAAACTATTCAGTTTAGAAAAAAATGATATTAGAAACCTCAATATCATTTTTGAAAACCTATCCATAGATACCTCACACGTATGGGTTTAATGAAAAAAAAAATTTGAGTTTCAGTTTTAACCCCCGAAATTTATTGTTTTTTTTTTCTATTTTTGTGTGAAAATCTTAATGCGGTTCACAGAATACATCTACTTACCAAGTTTCAACAGCATAGTTCTTATAGTTTCGGAAAAAAGCTGCTGCACAGACAGACAGACAGACATGACGGATCCATAAGGGTTCCGTTTTTTGCCATTTGGCTCCGGAACCCTAAAAAGTTGTCTCTGCCGTGGACATTTAATTAGCGACACGAATTTAAAATATAAAAACAACGCAGTTTCGTGAAAGTTTTGTGTTGTAAATTTGGGTTGGCTGAACTGAAACCTCCTTGGTCTGAAATGACGTACCCATTAACATGTTTGCAAATTTTAAAACTAAAAGGGAGGAAAGCTATACGTGAGTCCATAACTCCCGTAAGAACCATTTAGGCCATTGTCCCGTAGTAGACAGGCGTGGAATAAAAAATTGTACAAAAATAAAGAAAAAGACACTAATAAAAACCGTTGAGATATATGTACAAGGGCCAATCAACTTTTAAACCGACGTTTTTGGCGTCTCCTGCGTTACCAAAATTGTCTCTGGCGTTACCAAAAAATCGTACTTCCAACAAGATATTTCACGGCTTAATAGGTTAAACTTACGTAGGATGGCATGTATTCATGCTATTCATCTATTAAATTACAGAAAAAACATGTTTACTTACAAAAATCTGCAATTGTTTGAAAAATGTCGCGGACAGATTATAGTCGGTTTAAAAGTTGATTGGCCCACAATCGTCTACAGTACAAAGATATCAGTACGGGCAAGTTACAAAAATATACACATTATCATATCCACAACCTTAATTTCAAGTGAATATAGTCGTCTATGCATATTTTTAGAACTCCCTTACTTATCCCATTTTTTTTATATAAGAGGGGGCAATTGAGCAGACGGGTCACCTGATGGAAAGCGATCACCGTCGCCCATGGACACTCGCAACACGGGGGGTATCACAGGTGCGTTGCCGACCCGTTTAAGAATTGGTAGGCTCGTTTTTTAAAGATCCCTAAGTTGTAACGCCCATTAAGGAATCTCGACCAGTTAACCTTTGAGTGGGTACATTTGTTTTTCCCTGGACAGGTCACGAGACGTTCAGCAGTGTCACAGATACGGAGGCAGAGAAAGACTATCAAGCGTTTAAGCATCACACCGAACAAATACACGTCTCACTGACCACCGTCAGTTTGCAAGAAAACAACGACCGCGCAGGTTGGTTTCATCATCAATCATTATCATTATCATCATTATACTCATTACCATTAATTACTATCATCATTACCAGAGATCGGAATTTTCACGGCAAAATATAAGACCGTCGCAATCAAGCTAGTGTTAGAACCAATTTTTTATCGATATCGATAGTTGTGCAATAGAAGAAAAAAACGGTCCACTAAATAACAAAACATATTTAATACCTACAGAATTTTAGGTCAGGTGATAAACGACACAGGCTACTCCCAGAGAATGTTGAGAAATTAATGATTATCTACTCCTATCAGTCCTATCACAAACCAAATAAAATGTCATGTGCTGTGTGTACTGACGCGGACTTCGAAGAAGAAATTGCATCTGTCTATATATAATTTTATACAAATCTGACCTAAAATTCTGTATTAAATGTTTTTTTATTTAGTGGACCGTTTTTTTCTTCTACTGCACAACTATCGATATCGATAAAAAATTGGTTCTAACACTAGCTTGATTGCGACAGTCTTATATTTTGCCGTGAAAATTCCGATCTCTGATCATCATTATACTCATTAACATTATTACTATCATCATTATTACTATCATTATAATCATCATCTTATTAGAAAAGACATCAGACCCTTAAGGCCCTTAGCCCTTAAGGCCCTTAGCCCTTAAGGCCCTTAGCCTTTAAGGTCTCAGCCAGTTACAATGACAATGGCATTTTTATTCCAGCCGTGGTCCGATCGCTGTGGAACGTGTCTGACCGCATCATCCTAGGGGAGAAGATGCTTCGCGACGCGCAGGAGAAGTGGGCGTCCCCCGCGCCCAAGAACAAGCCGCCCCCCGACACGCCTGGTGAGTGAAATCATCATCATCATCACCGTTCCAGCTGAAAGGTCTCCACTGCTGAACATAGGCCTCCCTTTAACAAGTTTGGTTTGAAGTAACTTTTTGTATTTTTTTTTTTTTTTTTTTTCAACTTCAATTTTTTACTTTAACGGTCATCCCGTATTGTTTGGGCTGAATGACTGTGCAAAACGGTCGACAGCCCGCCTGGCTCAGCGAGGCGTCCCCATACATCATCATCCGGTGAAATCCATGTATATTAAAAAATCCATATAGTAAAAGTAAAAAATTGAAGTTGAAAAGAAATAAAAAATACAAAAAGATACTTCAAACCAAACTTGTTAAAAGTATGGCTTTGTAGCGACATCTCTTGTCCGGGTGAGCGGTTAGTTCCGAAGGAGTGTTGATGTTTCTCGATGAGAACTGAACATAGATGGCGCTGTATCACTGCAAAAGTGATGGCAGGCTGGAATGTATGATGCATAGGAAAAATTTGCGTGTAAACTCCTGACCAGTGGTGGTGTAGGGGTAAGCACGCGGCACGGAATGCCGAGGACCTGGGTTCGATTCCCAGCATTGGTCTTTTTCTGGGGTTTTTTCTGTGCATCTATGTTTCAGTTTGTATTTAGTATGAAATATAGGCCTCCCCTAAAGTTCGCCAAATACGGTCCTGCGCCATCCGCATCCAACGCGTTCCAGTGACCTTAACCAGGTTGCTCCATCTTGTTAGAGGCCTACCTACACTGCGTCTTCCGGTCCGTGGACGCCACGCGAAAGCCTTTTGGCGTAAGGCCATCAGTTCTACGAGCGATGTGCCCTGTCCACTGCCAATTGAGTCAGAGGATTTTCAGAGTTTTTTTTGTAAATATATAATTTATTAGAAAGTATAAAAATGAAACAAGATAATAACTCAATTTCTCTTATTCTTTATTGTAACTTTTTTTAATGCAATGGTGGTGCTCATTACCCAGCTATCATTTAAAATACGCTTTGTGTAAACTTGATCATTATATTCAAAATATTTTTTACAAAAAATACATACAACAAAGTTACCAGTATAGGGGTAAAAGCGGTCAGTTCTACGAGCGATGTAGCCCGCTCACTGCTTGAGTCTGGCGATACTTCAATCGAGCTATGTCAGTGACAAAAATAAAGTTAAAAATTAAGTGTTTTTATTAGTAGTTTTTTATTAGTAGTGGTAGAGCCATGTTGTAGCTAGCCGCTGCATCACGAATGGGCCGGCTCGTCCGGGGCAGTACCACCCTCTCACAGAACACCGGCGTGAAGCAGCAGTAATCCTGCTTGCGTTTCGTACGGTCAGTGAGAGTGCCGGGGGCCCAATACCTCACCCCTTCCCTCTCCCTCTTCCCCTATTCCCTCTCCTTTAGGGCCGACAACGCACTGGCATCGTGTAAAGCGCTGCGGGTGTCTATGGACAGTGGTGTTCATTTAACATCAGGTGACCCACTAGTTCGTTTGTCTGGCCTATCTAACATAAAAAAAAGGGGTCGTCACACAAGAAACGTTTTTTTTGCAGCGTTTTTAACTCAAAATTTACTTTACTGAACTATTTTTAAAACATTGTACAGAGGCTCCCTTCATGTACGAGTCCGACTCGCACCTGGCCGGTTTTTGTTGTATTGCAAAGCAACAGTACATTGTGCATCAAGGGCCGTGAAAAAGGGATTACTAACGAGAGGCTTAGAACCCCGACGCCGAAGGCGTTAAGGGTTTTATCACATTGCGATGAAAAAATGCAAGAAATAAGAAAAAAATTGTGTCTAAACACAGTAACATCAGTTCACAGCTCGGCAAAAGAAAGACCCTAAGAAAACAAAACTAAAATTATTGGGCAATTTCCTCTTAGTATAGTCGGGGTAAGAAAAGGTTCGTCACTTTTCGACCTTAACTCATTGACATAGAGTCGAAAAGTGACGAACCTTTTCTTACCCCGACTATACACCGCGATGCTTGAAATTAATGAATAACATCACTGACGAGCAAGTGTGATGAGAAGAATATTAATGTCAGATAACAAATGAAGTTTACCAAGTTTTTTTTTATATTATTTGCAGTTGAAGACAAATCGGACTTGGAAGAATCATCAGGAGAAGCCATCGATAGTTCAGGTAGACACTTTTTCAAAGACTTGTCAGTGATACAAGGATTACTACAATAATAATTTAGGAACAACTTATGTGTTTTCAGAGCCTTCGAAAGACGATAAAGAACATACTGGTAAGTTTTTCATTTATTGTTAACTACTCTGCCCGCGACGCCGTCCGTAATACTGACCAATATTGATATTAATGAAGTGAAACAATTACTTTGCTCACCCGCGACTAAATCAAAACGGTCGCTGGTGAGCAAAGTAGTTTTAGTTCATTGATCCCTCCTAACACAAGTGATTGAGTGATTGAGGCCTCCTAACACAAGTTCCAACTTAATGGGAGGCCTCAACCTTTTATGTAAAACTTCTGTTAAATGCAAATAAAGTTTATTTTATTTATTTATTTTATTGATATGGACCTCCCCAAATAACGTCTGTTTCAATAAAAAACCGTTTGTCTGTAAAGTCGGTTTACGGACGATAGTTTAACGTGACAACGTCATAACAAAACATTGATGAAATGATTACATACTTTTGCCGATTGTGCCTTACGCTCGCTCGTGTCGCGCTCTCGCTCCGATCGTTCATCGGCTCGAGCGTAACGGGACGCTTAACGGGACAATGCGCTATGTACGTTACACTGAGTTATCCTTTTACATGCGCGGTGCGTGCAGTCGGCGTTCATCGATTTATTAGACGTTGTCACGTCAATATTGATGATATTGTTCGTACACCGATTCTGTGTTTTATAAACATAGGTACAGAAGAGGACGAAGAGAAAGGCGACAAGAAAACAGTACGTCAAATACTTTCGCAGTTGCTCTCAAACAAGGAGTCCTCCAACCAGGTATATACGTTTACTTTTAGTTTACCACTGACAGACGGCTTGCCTTCATTTCATTTCCAACTTTAACACCATACAAATAAAGTAGCTATTACAAAATCTGCAAACGTGGGTAACAGTATTCTAAAATTGGCTTTATTTGTAGGTCGTTAAAGTTGAATATGAAATGAAAGCAAACCATCTGTCAGTGGTAAACTTTATGTAATTTTACTTGTGGTATTATTTGTTTTTATCCACAGTGCAGTCAATGTCATAAATAAGTGATCACCAGAGATCGGAATTTTCACGGCAAAATATAAGACTGTCGCAATCAAGCTAATGTTAGAAACAATTTTTTATCGATATCGATAGTTGTGCAAAAGAAGAATTAATATAGAATTTTAGGTCAGGTTTGTATAAAATTATATAGAGGCTGATGAGTCAGTACACACAGCAGCAATTGACATTTTTTATTTGGTTTGTGATAGTGATAGGAGTAAATAATCATTAATTTCTTAACATTCTCTGGGAGTAGCCTGTTTCGTTTATCACCTGACCTAAAATTTTGTATTAAATATGTTTTTTTATTTAGTGGACCGTTATTTTCTTCTATTGCACAACTATCGATATCGATAAAAAATTAGTTCTAACACTAGCTTGATTGCGACAGTCTTATATTTTGCCGTGAAAATTCCGATCTCTGGTGATCATACCTAATTTCGTATGGCTTTCAGAAACGACATCAAAGTGACAAAGTACAAAGTGATCACTTATTTATAACGTTGACGTTTATGGCTTTGAGTTTTTCGGTCTTTACGTGCGAAATTTCATATGAAATTTACCATGAGCTTTACGGTGAGTAAAAACATCGTGAGAAAACCTTCATACACCTGCGAATAAATTGAGTGATGTGTGTGAAGTTCCCAATCCACACTGCGCCGGCGTGTGGGAGGGTTGATCGCGAGCCCCGCGGTACAGTTGGCGCGTATAGCCTAGGTATAGTATTAGGTATGTATACTCCTTTGTATATTACGTATAGAACGCAGTAACTAATTCAACGCGTTCAGCTAAGCTGTTTTTGATATTCGATAGCAAACACCGTGACACGAGATTTTTATATATTACTAGCTGACCCGGCAAAAGTTGTTTTGCCATATTATTAGGAGTATATAAAATAAACTACGACCTATTCTCAGGCCTACCGAGTATAGAGAAAAAAGTTTCATAAAAATCGGTCAAGCCGTTTCGGAGGAGTTCGGTAACAAACACCGTGACACGAGATTTTTATATATTAGATATTGGACTAGCTGTTACCCGCGACTCCGTCCGCGAAGAATAGGCATATAAAAAATAGTCTACGACCTATTCTCAGACCTACCAAACACAGTGAAAAAAGTTTCATAAAAACCGGTCAAGCAAGCCGTTTTGGAGAAGTTTGATAACAAACACCGTGACACGAGATTGTTATATATTAGAAGATGTTTTTAACTGTTCCAGAGCGGCATGATAATATCCACCGGGCTGGTACCAGTGGTGGTGATGGTGGGAGAGATCGGCTCCGTGATAGCAGCCACTCTTGCCTCCGTCACCTACCAGCGCTCCTTGCGGGCCCAGAGGCACAGGTCAGTTGACTGATCAGCAAAGCTTTATGGGTTCCACCTAGGGAAACCAGGGTGTCCACTTTCTGGAAAGTCAGGGAAAAGTCAGGGAAGCTCAAGGTGGTCAGGGAAAGTCAGGGAAAATCAGGGAAATTTGCTAGAAATCCAAAAAGTCAAGGAAAAACTCGTACTTTCCCAATGATGTAAAATGAGGGAAATATTTCATGCTCTAGTTTGACCCTTTAACCAGACTATTGAAGCAATTTTTTCAGGTTTGGAGTGATCTACATTATGACAAATACATTTGCAGTGAATTCCCATCATCGGGTCTAGCTTAGTATCTCGGGCAGTAAAAAAAATCATAAGAACCTGCTTTGAAATGTACATGATTACTAGTCGGGGAAATTTAGAAATGTGGTCAGGGAAAGTCAGGGAAAAGTCAGGGATTTTTTTTAGGATTTGTAGTGGACACCCTGGGAAACGGTCAGCGACTTTTATTCGCTTTTATGATCTACAAATTATCTATTTACGCACGTAGTTAATGAAGCTTATCGCTTATAAGTGTACAGTTTATCTATCTGTCTGGTGAACCGGGTATTATTGACGGTGCTGGCTGAAAATCAGCGCTGGGGGCTTTATAACAATAAATGCCTCAGCATTATGCTGAGCCAGTGTCCAATTTACAACCGCAATGACACACTATCTTTAGCCTTCGTACAGTAAAATTACATAAAGTTTACCACTGACAGATGGTTTGCCTTCATTTCATATTCAACTTTAACGACCTACAAATAAAGCCAATTTTAGAATACTGTTACCCACGTTTGCAGATTTTGTAATAGCTACTTTATTTGTATGGTGTTAAAGTTGGAAATGAAATGAAGGCAAGCCATCTGTCAGTGGTAAACTGAAAGTAAACGTATTGTATTGTCCTTTTTGTAATATATTTATGTGTCTTGTGTTGTTGTAAATAAATGTATTTTCTTTCTTTTTTTTTAGCGGAATAGTCAAGAGTCATAAATAAATTTCCACACACGCAAATTGGGTGAATCAACGTTTCCGTGCCTCCCGTTGCTATGGTTACACAAATTTTGTCCCTTGGACAACCTGAGCATTTTCTACGAAACAGTATGAAGATGTCACTTGGACAACCGGGGACAGAGTCAACAACACAAAGAAGTTGATTCACCTAATTAATCTAAATGGAATACTTATTTTGCTCCTCTGTAAAGTGGTGAAGTTAAGTCATGAAAATAGCTAAGTTTGAGTTTAAAATATGCTTCTACTGTAAGGCAGCTTAGGCGTGCGTGGATTTGGGTTAACTACTTAACTCCAAGTTAACTGCGAACCCAGGGTTAGCTACATGTGCGCGATAAAAGTTTAAGTTTAACGACCGCTTTAGCCTAGTTGGTAGTGACCCTGCCTACGAAGCAAGAGGTCCTGGGTTCGAATCCCGGTAAGGGCATTTATTTGTGTGATGAGCACGAATATTTGTTCCTGAGTTATGGATGTTTTCTATGTATTTAAGTATTTATTTATCTATATAAGTATGTTTATCGTCGTCTAGTACCCATAGTACAAGCTTTGCTTAGTTTGGGACTAGGTCGATTTGTGTTAGATTGTCCCCTAATATATATATATAAGTCAGTTTTCACAAGAAATAACCAGGCACCTAACGCTTCAACACTAATCTAACAACTATAAGCAGCACCACACAAACTGCTCATGCGTTTAAAACTCATTTGCTAAATTTCATTCACTAATTCAATCCATTCATGCCAACAACTGGTGGCTATAAAAAGCATAAAGAGTGTGTTTCATATCTCGCAGCAATCAGATAGAGCAAGAGGAGGGTGAGCCGAGCGCAGGGAAGGACAAGACTGACGGAGACAAAAACAAGGCGGCCAAGTCGAACGAACACATCGAAGTACTGCTGAAGGTACGTTTAGGAATTTACTGTGACTGAGAAAATCGATCATAGGCTTAGAGAAAATCTAGACGTGCATTAATTTATTAAAAAAAAGTTATTGTTAAAAAATTCATTTTCAATGCAAGCTTTTTCGCTGACTGTACTTTTTTGACTGCACTTGCATTGTCATCTAACCTACATGAATATACCAAATTTCAAGTGAATCCGACCACTGGAAGTGGGTTAAATTCAACTTCCAAGATTTGACCCGTACATACATACTTACATACATTGCAAGTTGTTAAAAAGCTTTTAAAAATGTCTCTTTGCTTGCTAATTTTTCTGCAAGTATCTGGTGTATGTGTGTCAAACTTCATACAAATATGACGTAAGCATTCTACTTGCACGAAAATGTGAATGGTACAAGCATGTTTATTCCAGACCGAAATATGTTTATTCCTCCGACTGCCCCCTTTTCAGGAGGAAGGTGGGAAGCAGCCGTGAAGTATAATAAATCTCGTCTATTTTGGTTTCGCGTAAGAAGTAGTCAAATACTCTCTTACAAGGAAATCTTTATTTACCGTATTTAAGATGCCATGCTAAATGCTTGTCCTTTTTAAGTCAACTTTATATTGTCCATTTGAATAGGTTTACTTTAATTGAAGATCTCACGTGTTATATATTATCCATACATCACGAGAGGAGGGGTTAGAAGCGAGCTAAATAACAATAACTAATTGCCCAAAAGTAAGACCAAGTTACTTGTAATTCTTGTAATATTCGTTATCTATTTTTATCGTTCATCCTTGAGAAGTGTCCCACTGCTGGGCAAAAGAGTCTATTCTCATTTTGACGGTGCCGGTGTTTGGCCAGCCAGTCGACTATGAATACTTCTAGATCGGCCCGCTAGTGCCTCCTGAGCCCACCAGGGGGCTGTTGCATAACAAAGTACAACTTATATTACAAGCGGAACTCCCTTTCTAGTTAATATAACTGAAGCGAGAGTTCCGTTTGTAATATTAGTTGTACTTTGTGATGCAATTGGGCCCAGGTCGTAAATTATCTTTTTTTACGCTTCTCCTGTTGCGACGGATGTACGATCTCGATTAAGGAGCTCGGCTTGTTTTGTCTGTGTCAGGATGCTCTGATCTGCCGCGTGTACTACGCCTCGCAGTTCCATAAGCTGCGGCACATGCTGCTAGCCCCTTTACACGCCAACCCGCACATCGCGGACTCGTTCGCTTCCGCCTCCGCCACGAGCGACGCAAGGTGCTGCGACGACCGCGACAAGGGCGACTGTGAGTATACAAAACATCGACAATATGCGGCGACAAGGGCGACTGTGAGTATATTGCACCTATTCGTTAAGATATTGGGCAATTTGTAAAATGGGCATTATATGCTCAGATCAAATAAAAAGTAAAGATATTGCGCTGCGAACAACGAAGTGACGGTCAAACTACACCAATCCGTGTGCTTACACA
This sequence comes from Archips xylosteana, assembly GCA_947563465.1. Taxonomy (NCBI): domain Eukaryota; kingdom Metazoa; phylum Arthropoda; class Insecta; order Lepidoptera; family Tortricidae; genus Archips; species Archips xylosteana. The sequence goes on along the minus strand of OX387353.1, from coordinate 19,897,058 downwards.
GTGGCACGCACACTAAGTACATAAATGCACGGTCTGCGCCATGAGCGAGCGAGTGCCTTGGTACCTTGTCGCTTTCAGTTGTTTGACTACATGGTTTTATATGGCTATTTAAACATGATATTAAGGTGGCGGGGTGCAGGGGTGGTCGCGTGTTTGTGGCGCTGACCGTACTAGTAATAGTAATAGTTTTATTTTATTTCTTTTTATATTGAGTCTGTGAATGAGCGGGGGGCGGGGCTGGCATCGGGTTGGTGGCGGAGTGGAATGCTAAGGGGTGGCATGCTTCCTGCTAGCTTTGGCGCCTTCCTCTCGACTGGTCCATTTAGAGTTAGAAAATTTTGAATGGACTAGGCGGGAGTGGAGGTGCTAGGGGCTGGCGGGGGGTGTGACATTCCGACGCGCTCAGCTTGGTCACTGATCAGGTGTTGGCCTTGCTCCTCGTTCATTTACAAACGTGGGGGTGTCCCCTTCGCATTCCTTAGTTAATAATCTTAAATATTTAAAGATTGTAACTAAGTTTAAGAATTTTTTTTTGTAACTTTAATTTGCAATAAACAGATTAAATTTTTTTTTTAAACACACTTGTAACCAAACTACACCAAATTTTGCTTAGAACCCAAAACGTCAACACTAGTATTGCCATTATAATGTTGTATTTACCCTATTATTGGGTAAATGCCGCCTATGTAATACAACCTTGTCTTTTTTCATTTTAAATTCTATTCTTTATTAACACGGCTTAAAACGTGAGAACGTGACACGCAACGTAAAGTTATTTGTTTCTTGTAAAAGTTTATCTTTGTAGTAACGGTATCAACGTGACACGCAACATTGTATCGGGGTATTAAGAGGATACGATGGCTGAGGGACTTTTGAGAAATAGGTATTTTAATGAAATGTCGCTGTTTCGCCCGAACCCCTCAATGTCAGTACAGCGAGAGCGGGACAGCAGCAGCTCAGACCGTTAATAGGCACGTAAAATTGATCAAAACAGCATTTCGTACCTAGTCCCCTGTTTTCTTCTCGAAAACTGGACCAGTAAAATATTTTTCAAAAATAATTAGAGGACAAACTTAGCTATGCCCCTATGTTTTCCTTTTTTTGTTTTGTAACGTAGACGCGTTACGTAACCTCGGTTTATAGAAAACTTATCTAATAAAATAATATTAATTAAAAAAAAAATTATAATAAAACAATTAAAAATACTTATAATAAATACTTACCTAATTATTAACGATTTATAATTAAACAATAATCTAAAAATCAATTAAATTAATATATAGTTAGTGATGATGATGATGACAGTTATTGTACAGCTCGTCGCTACCTTATTTCCCTGGCGCACTGTACTAGACTCGCATCTCTTTGCTTTAATAAAACTTGCCGACCGCGCGGTGCCTCTCACCGCCGGCCGCGGCCGCCGTAAGTTAGACAGAAATTTGTTATTGACGCAGGCGCACGTTCGTTTTTCTCAGCGAGAGCGTCCTCATACGTTGCGCCGGCGCAGATTAATTATTTTATAATTTTTTTATATTGGGCATTAACTAGCCTCAATTTGTGTTGCTCGTATTAGTAACGTTATTATAATCAGTGTTAAACCCCTATATTGGGGTCCTACCACTACCTTACGGCTCGCGCGCGAACCTCCCCGTTACCAGCCAAGCTAATAAGCTGACGGCTCCTCGGCTCTTCATCTCCACGGCGTCTCCGAGATCCAGGGGAGTACTAGCGTGGTGGAAGCACAACCCCTTTTTATCCGGAGAGTAAAATCAGACCGGCGTTTCGAACCTACCCCCTACGACCTTTTCGTGTGCTTGCGGCGTTCGGGAGTAATAAATGATTATTAACGTATTTAATTGTTTAATTTATCTTCTCCCGACCCTTAAACGTAGCAGTTTATATGAGGGATTCTTTTCTGATGAGCAGAGCCCGGATTTTTCATGGCAAAACAAAACACTATCGTAATCTGGCTAGTGATAGAAACATCATTTTATCGATATCGAGTATTATTTATAAAAGTTATTTATTCAATAATAAAATAAACTTTCCTTTCGGCTTTGCCATACTCAAACTGAAAATTATACCAATTACAATAAATTTTATAAATTTGCTCCCTCGACTTCAAGTGAAGTTGAACGTACATTTAGTATACACTAGCTTTTGCCCGCGACTCCGTCCGCGTGGAATTAGTAATTTGGGCAGCTTATTTTTTTTATCCAATTTGCTTTTTCATCAATTGACAACATTTCAAAAAAAAAATCATTCTTGTTATTTTGCTTTTATAATAGCTGGTTAAAAATCAGACTACCCGTGTTTCTCGGTTTTTCTTTATTTTGCTTAAATTGGTCGTTAATAATTAATTAAAGAAATGATCATTAAAAAGTCCGTATATACAAAGATAGGAATAATAATGTCACAGTCTTAGCATGATATAAATTTTTAAAAAAAAACATAACTGTCATGTCATTATATCAATTCGCGTCACATATTTTGTCAACAATCCGTTGCAAATTCCCGAATTTGTTATTTTCTGAGTTTGTTGCTTTGAGTTTTCAAATATTTCTTTATAATGACGACCGGAAAAAAGTAGCATCAAGATGCCTTGACCATTTGTTTCGTCCGAAGTTGCAAAAACACGGCATTAATGGAATTTAATGGAATTGGATGGAATTGAAAATTGAAGAACTTTGAACTGTAACCAAATAAAATATAAATATTTTTTACATGTATTGTTACTTTTTGCTCCTAAATACATAGTAAATGTAGTGGTAGAGCCATGTTGTAGCTAGCCGCTGCATCACGAATGGGCCGGCTCGTCCGGGGCAGTACCACCCTCTCACAGAACACCGGCGTGAAGCAGCAGTAATCCTGCTTGCGTTTCGTACGGTCAGTGAGAGTGCCGGGGGCCCAATACCTCACCCTTTCCCTCTCCCCCTCCCTCTCCCCCTTCCCCTATTCCCTCTCCTTTAGGGCCGACAACGCACTGGCATCGTGTAAAGCGCTGCGGGTGTCTATGGACAGTGGTGTTCATTTAACATCAGGTGACCCACTAGTTCGTTTGTCTGGCCTATCTAACATAAAAAAAAAAAAAAAAAAAACACTGTAATCTTTATTTGTTTATCCTTCAGACCTACCGGTATTTCAAAGTTGACATAACCTACCACGGACTACTTAGTCAGTAACTTTAAACAGGTAACTGGGGAAAATATTCAACTAAAACAGTATAAGCAGGTACCTAATGTTGTGAACTTGAATTTTCTGAAATAATTATAAAGTGACTCGTCTTTGTGCAGTACAGTACACGTACAGGATAAGTTCCCTTAGATAGGTATGATATTTTTTAATGGATAATGTACTCATAATGTAAACATAAGGGTTCATGAATGACTTGATGTTATTGTAATAAAAAACTTATTGAATTTGTGGGTTAGTATTGTAATATAAAAGTAACACTTTTACAATGTAGTAGAATCACACGTTTTTCTAGTATAAATATTCTCCGAGATTCTTCTGCACCAGTTAACGTATGATTGATGTTATGAAAGCCGATAATGCTTGATTACTTTTATTCTCTCTAAACTGGGATCAACCACACGAGATCATGTCTTACTTTTTACTGTAGCGTACATTTGTATTTTGTACTGCTACTGGTTTACTGGTTACGAGCGTAGCGTGTAGAATGTGCTAGAGGATATGAGAACCTTCGCTCCTTAAGTTTCCGCCACATTAAAACAGTAATTTTTTCGCATGAACTGTAACAACATCCATTCGTCGACGTTGGGCAGATTGGGACTATCAGATTTTACGAATCTGCCAGTCACTACCATTTCAAAATGTTATCAAAGCGTAATAATTCAAAACAATGATATTAAGAGAAGCGAAAGCAAGTCGCTAGAATTTAAGTAATCAGTCAGACAAGACAGATAAAAAATGAACTGACAGTTGTTTTTTTTTTTCATTTTATGGTAATAAATGGACTAAGAGCCGCTAAGTGTATGCCTAACATTCACAATCCAACTTTTTTTACTCTTTTTCCTAGATATAAAAAAAACTACTGCATAAAAAAATCCCAAAATATTTTTCCTGTAATCAGCAGTGAAAAATCTACAAATGGTTTTTTTATTTTACTTACTTAGTACATTTGAATTGTTGTCAATTATGGCTCTCCATAGTTCCTCGATATAAAAAAAATTACCCCCCCCCCCCTCACCGACCCCCCCCCCCCCCCCCGCACACCCGCGTTCACATTCACCACCGTACCTACTCCCAAGTCACTACTTCTAAAAACTGTTCTATAAATTCTTAAAATAGACGTATCTTTCTTATTTGTGAACCGATTCAAATGAAACAAACACTAAATGTTAATCCAAGAAAATACCAACATATCAGTGAAAACCGCATCCTTCTAGGTTAAGCCGTTTCTGAGATTAGCGCGCACAAACGCACAGACAATAATTCTATAAAACATTGTTTTGGGTTCTATTGCGCTAGTAAATAGCCCTAGTGACAGTTTTTCTCAAATATCTTCAATGTACAGACACCGACCTGTTACAGATTTATTATATATATAGATATAGATAGATAAATGGCTTTATAGTGATAAACGAAACTGTTTGCTCCCAGGGAATGTTGAAAAACTAATGATTATCTACTCCTATCACCATTACACGAATAAAACGCCATGTGCTGCTGTGTGTACTAACGTGGATTACGACGAAGAAATTGAACATGTTTCTATATAACTTCATACAAACTATTGTTTTTTTTTATGTTGTATAAGGTATGTTATTTTATTTGATCACGTTTTTTATTCTATTACACAATTATCGATATCGATAAAATGATGTTTCTATCACTAGCCAGATAACGATAGTGTTTTGTTTTGCCATGAAAAATCCGGGCTCTGCTGATGAGTGTCTGAAAATGACGTTGAAATTGGGCAATTTTTTCAGTTTTTGAAACCTCATATTTCTTATGTTAATTGAAATATGGAAAAAACGAAACATAGGGGCATAGCTGTGGTAGATACAGATTACACAGTAAAAAAAATTTGGCTGTAAAGCCATTATCCAGGGAGGAAACAGGGGACTACGTTTGTATCGAGAAATGGTGCGCATCGTATCCTCTTAAGAATTATTATGGCAACACCGGCCTACGCACACATGTTTATAAAACCGGCCTCACTCGGCTGTTCGCCGCGCTCTATCTTTGCTTTTTATTTGATCTGAGATTATAGGTGAGATTGTTGTGTCGGTTCCAGGCAAGAGCCTGTGCGACATCGAGGAGGGCTTCGTGCGGTCGCTGGCGCGCTGCGTGCCCTGGGCGGCGCGCGGCGGCAAGTCGGGCTCCACCTTCTGCAAGACCACCGGTAACTCGCACTAAAGCTGGAACACCACTTTGTCACGCGGCGGATTCGACGTACAAAATACGCGTTCTTGAATCTACATAAGCACGACGACGTCTGTACACGCGTACGCCTACATACATCGCGCGCGCACTCTTCTGGATTCCGGCGGGGTCCGGCAATCGGCGCCTTGGGGGGAGTGATAACTCGAATCGGTGCGGGGCGGAGCGTGTCCATTCTGTACGTTAGTACTATTATATATTCTGTGACTTTGTTTAAAGTTCGGATTAGCTTAATCATAACCATACCCGGGGACTTTCGGGGCACGGATGATTGACATTAGCCAAAGAGTAGGTATCGAGTTAAAAAACAGAGTGCACTCTAGCTGGTATCTACCTAATGAATAATTAAACAATTAGAAAAAAATAAGTACATGATATTTAAAACACAAAAAATATTAAATTTTCGTAAGATGGAATCGTTTCAATCTTAATCAAATTTAGTTTGAAAAGATTAACCCCCTGTTTCACCATCCATTGATCAAATTTATGTGACGGATAAAATGTGATGCGATCTCTGTTTGTTTTGTTCGAATAGACGGAGACGGCATCATATTTATCCGTCAGTTAAAATTAATCAATGGGTGGCGAAACAGCCCCTAAATCCTTCAAGATTAAATTGCCACTCACAATAACTTAATCGCCAATCGAGTAATTGGATCGTGATTAATTTCTGTCATTAAATACGTATTTAATCCACTTTTTTGTACTCAGTATCCGGTACCGATTTACCTCCCAACTCAAAATCATATCAACTACTTAATTTACTGCAGGTAATTATTAACGTTTTTTTTTTTATTATTATCTCATAACATAAGCCTTGTTACTAAACCTAAAGTACTAGTATAGTTTACAATTCGCATTGAGGTAATTATTCATTAGGCATAATATGATGTTTTGTCAGAACAACCTATCTAATTAATGTCTACTCTTTAGCAAATCGTTCCTGCCCCGAAAGCCCCGAGGTATGATCATAACCTTATTTGACAGATGAAGTTAAAATTTCTGTTTCACCAGTCTTGATTAGCGCTAAGTGACGGATAAACTGTTCCTTAATTTGACGACCAGATCAGGTGGCATTTAGCATTTTTATCCGTGACATTACTTTTTAATCTGTTAGTTTATTTTTTGTGGCCATGGTTGCAGGGCCCTTCAGCCGGTTTCAGAAAAATATATCATATAGCTTATTTATCACCAGCTCGACTAGCTGTGATGCCATTTCCTCGTGTTTTTTTCTATTCCGTGGTCTATAATACGATATAAATCCTATAAACCATATGCATAAAATGTATCATCAAATTATTTCGTACTATTTCAACAGGTTATTGGGACTCAACACTCCCGTAAAAAAAGTTCTCGGGTTTTTTAATTCAAACTGTAGTCACGCCTTCTTTGCGGTACATTTTAAACATCCATAAATGTATCGTTTATCAACTACAATTAAAAAATCCTCAAAAAATTTACTTAACTATTCTGGAATAATTTGAAGACTTTGTATAAGCTAGAGATAATCTACGATAACATGGCCCGCCCCTCCACAAATCATGAAGTCTTCAATGTATTGTGAAAGTTATCCCCCCAATCTCTTCAATGTATTGTGAAAGTTCCCCTTTCTTCTTCCGCTCGTCCCTGGCTTTTGCAAAGTGTTGCCAGTCCGGCTGGACCTCCTTTTAGGCCTACCTCTGCTCCGGTGTCCGTCGCAAAAGCAGATACCACAAAATAAAAATTATTTCGTAAATATGTGACTATACACATTGAAATAGTAATGTGGAGGGGCGGGCCATGTTATCCTAGTTTATTTCTACAATGTTGCAGCTAGCTCATGTTTTTTCTTGTATTCCTCAGACGACCGCTACGTCCTAAAAGAGATGACTAAACCGGAGTGGCAGCAATTCCTCGAGTTCGCGCCGCATTACTTCAACTACGTGACCACCTGCCGAGCTCAGCAGCTGCCTAGTCTGCTGGGTAACTAACACAACACAATATTATCTCCTTTTTTAGGGTTCCGTAGTCAACTAGGAACCCTTATAGTTTCGCCATGTCTGTCCGTCTGTCTGTCTGTCTGTCCGCGGCTAAGCTCAGAGACTGCTAGTACTAGAAAACTGTAATTTGGCATGAATATATATATTAGTCACGCCGACAAAGTGGTTAAATAAAAAAAACTAAAAAAAATTTTTTTAGGGTACCTCCCATAGACGTAAAGTGGGGGTGATTTTTTTTTTCTCGACTAACCCTATAGTGTGGGGTATCGTTGGATAGGTCTTTTAAAACCATTGCGGGGTTGCTTACATGATTTTTGTATTTAGTGATTTGTTTGCGAAATATTCAACTTTAAAGTGAAAATTTTCATTAAAATCGACCGTCCCCCCCCCCCCCCCCCCCGCCTCTAAAATCTAAACTGTTGGGTGGAAAAAATTTAAAAAATTCAAAATGGTAGTAAATATATTAAATTAACAAGGAAAATTATAGCGGCTAAGATTGCTTGGGAATTATTTGTAGTTTAAGAGTAAATAGTAGCCTAAGGTATTAAACATACCGTCACTACTTTGAAAAACTCGTATCTCAAATCAGCATGTAAACAAAACTGAACCTTGATACGCGCGTAATAAAATTCACTTTGCCAGATTAACGATTTTGAGATACGAGCTTTTTTCAAAGTAGTGACGATACCTAACTTAGAAGATTCCGTACACATAAGAAATCCTTAGAAAAATATTACTTGATTTTTTCGTAATGGCTACGGAACCCTATCTTGGGCGTGTCCGACACGCTCTTGGCCGGTTTTTTTACTTTAGCTTTTAGAATGCTCGACTTTAACAAAAATTTACACTACTATTTTACTTTACTGAAAAATCGTGTTAATGCCTATTTCTTGAAAAAAAAACATATAAATAATAATAATAATAAATAAATAATAAAAAAACTTTATTGCCATAACTTAAAAACTAGACATTGATAAAAACTATTAAACATTTCAAGTTAAGTATTGACAATGGGACCCCAGTCTCAGCATGTGCTAGGCTTGGTTGCCCGGCGCTGATTTTCAGACTGGTCCCTGTGAGGACGGTCGGTCGCAGCGCCTCACACATTCAAATTATGGGTAAAAAAAACAAAGAATTATTTGTGCCTAGCAAGTCACACTGCAACAGTAGGTACTAAAATAAAATAACTTAAAATAACGAAAAAGAACGAAAAAAAAAAAAATAATATATACTCGAATATTTAAAAACTTAAAAATAAGGTTAGCTGATCCTAAACCTGCACCTGCACTGTGTTGTATGCATAAGGTATTTGTAAATGTGTGTGTGTGTGTGTGTGTGTGTGTGAGTGTGTGTGTGTGTGTGTGCGTGCGCGTGTGTGTGTGTGTGTATGTGCGCGTGCGTGAGTGTGTGTGTATCTGTAGCGTGAAAAGTTACGTTCCTTTCTGGGGGGTTATAATTCGCTTTGTTTGCTGAGTAGGTGCGTTCTGTGTAACCGTTTGAATTTTAATAATGACATAGGTTCTCGTAATGGTGGTGGTAAGTCGTTCCAAATTTTGGCAGCAGCGAATTTAAAACCCCCCCTAAAAAATTTAGTTTTATGTTTAGGGAATGCAAGCTTTGTGCATCTTCTCAGTGTCTTCACGCGTGTGTCTGTGACCCATTTCAATTTTTCGTATAAGTAATAAGGTTTCTGATGTTCTATCACCTTTCTAACCGTAAATGCCAGATGTAATTGTCTTCTGTTATCCATATTTAAAATTTTCTTTTCATTAAGGAAAGGGGTAATATGTGCTCGTTTGGGTATGTTGTAGCAAAAACGCACACACGCATTTTGTACGCGTTGTATTGATTTTTTAGTTTTTGCCAGCAACCTGGGTCCGTACACTATATCACCATAGGTAAGCTGCGATAGAACCAAAGACTCAACGAGAATTTCACGAATTTTTTCCGACAGATATTTTCGAATGCTATATAAAACCTTGAGCCTATAAAAAGCATTTCTTATTTTGGTGTTAACAAACTCCACGTAGCGCAACTCCCCATCCAAGATCATTCCCAGATTTTTTGCATTTTCCACTTGGACAATGGGTTCGGTTCCGATGCAAATTTTTGGATCTCTTTCCTTAATTTTTTCTCGCTGCCATTTGTTACCCAATACAATAAACTGTGACTTAGTCGGATTTATTACTAGGTTGTTATCAAGCGACCAATTAGCTATTCTTTTTAAGTCTTCATTTATTTTATTTACTGCCACGTTTAGGTCATGAGGTAATGAAGAATAGTGCAGTTGTGTGTCATCCGCGTATAAGTGTATATTACAATGCTTTAGTTGTTTTACAATGTCCGCTGTATACAAAATAAAAATTATTATTAAATCTTTACGATTCGCGTGTTCCTAAGTTAGAAATCGCTCTTATAGCTTTTTTTGTAAAATAAAAATTTGACTCCATGTCTGCAGGAGATCCCCATAAAATAAAGCCTGATGAAATGATGCTATTAAAGTAAGCAAAATATACCAACCGTGCCGTTACCACTATCCATGAGTTTCGGGACCTGTATACGAAAATCTAGTCTATCAAATACAGGTTGACCATCATGCATGTATGAGTCCACTGTTGGACTTAGGCTTCAGTTATAAGCTGTTTACATAGGTTGATGTTGGGATTTTTTTTTTAATAAATATCACAGGACAATTCACACCAATTGACCTAGTCCCAAAGTAAGCTTAGCAAAGCTTGTGTTATGGGTACTAGGCAACGGATAAACATACTTATATAGATAGATACATACTTAAATACATATTAAACACCCAAGACCCGAGAACAAACATTCGTATTTTTCATACAAATATCTGCCCCAACACGGGAATCGAACCCGGGACCTCAAGCTTCATAGTCAGGGTCTCTAACCACTAGGCCATCTGGTCGACTTTGCGGAGGTCCATCCATCGAACTCAACCAGAGCTCATCCTCAGAGTACTGTCTGTTTCTGGGTACTCTGAGAATGAGCTCTAGTTGAGTTCGAAATGCGTCAGTGTAGTTTGGTGGTGATTTGTGTGTGTTCATAAAGTGTGGAGGTGGAGGAACTGCATGAACACACATTTTTTACATTAACGTAGCTAATGTAAGGTCGCGGGTCAAAGTAATTGTTTCAATTCAAGAAATAAAAAGTTTTCGGAGTGAAAATTTCATTGGAAAATTTGTATCCTTGATGACAATAGCCATTATTGCTATTTAAAATGCTTTTTATTAACTTGCATTGTATGTATATATGTATGTACGGGTCAAATCTTGGAAGTTTAATTTGACCCACTTCCAGTGGTCGGATTTACTTGAAATTTGGTATACTTATGTAAGTTGGATGACAATGCAAGTACAGCCAACAAAAAGTACAGTCGGCGAAAAAGCTTGCATTGAAAATGAAATTTTTAACACAAACTTATTTCGATGCGTGCTACCAGTTGATTTGATTTGACTTCTTGACAAGTGCAGTTGATATTTGGCTGAAAGGGGGCCCAAGGCTGTTAACCCGTCACGCGTCCACCATACTAAAATTAGTAAAATTTACTTTTATGCGGGATAAGTCCTAGAGACTTCAGTAGTAGTCTCTAGGACATTTCCCGCAAAAAAAAGTTAGGGACTAACGTAGTCCCTGGGACGCGTGACGGGTTAATCTGGGGTTGATGTTGCGTGTGTTGGTTGCAGCGCGAATAGTGGGCGTGTACAGCGTGGGTGGTGCGGGGAACGGCGTGTTGGTAATGGAGCACGTGTGGCACGCGGCGGCGCCGGCGCAGCGCTTCGACCTGAAGGGCTCCTCGCGCCACCGCCTGGCGCCGCCCGCGCCGCGCCAAGTGCTGCTGGACGAGAACCTGCTGCAGCGTGAGTAGCGCCGCAGTCATGCGACTCGACTAGGATTTTGTGACTCGAGTCACTCGACTAATTTTACTACGTCACCACACAATAACTAATAGTACTAGCGAACAGAAGGATCACTCTCGAACAGAAGTCAACTTTTTTTTAAAATCTTTACATTAAGGAACTTTGATCAGGCAAATTGAACATGTCAGTTCCAACAGGCCTTAACTGGATAAAAAAAACTACCAACCATACAATTCAAAATATGGCTGAAGCCAAGAGAGATACGACACGTCCCCCAAATCACACCGCCGAAGCCCGTGACACAGACCGCCAAACCCCTAAAATTACGCGGCTAGCGTGCGAACAATTGCTACAGTGATTTGATCCTTATGATTGACCCTATTGATCAATGAAAAAAAAATACAGGCTGCTCTTTTTTCAGATTTTAGCCGGTTCGGTTACCGGGTGCGGCAATGAATTTTCAAAAATCTTTGAATGCAGTTTTCTTTCTTTTGAAAAATAAAGGAATGTTTCCTTTGAGTAAATTTTCCTATTTTCAGTATTTAGAGAACTTTCCCTGGAGGTGGCATTACAAAATTCCAACCTGTACTGGAAACATGCACATAGACGGTGCTGCCAACTGGTGCCATAAATGTGACTGTTTTACCCTGATAAGTTTCTTTTACTGTCCGCATAGTGTCTCTTCTGTCGCATTAGTGCTGCCGCGCATAGTTTCTGCACGTTCCGTATATTGCTACAGCCACTGTGAGAACAAATTAAAATAAATTGAGCGAAGGTCCGGAACCCTTCATATACGAGTCCGACTCACGACTCGCACTTGATCGGTTTATATTATATTTTGTGGACAGTGAGGTGGGAGCAGCAACTCTTCGTGGCGTCTCACACGGGCAGCGTGCTCCTGGGCTGCATCGACCGCGACACAGAGTTCCTCGCACAGAACTCCGTCATGGACTACTCGTTATTATTAGGCATCGACGGCCGCCGGCTCACGCTTGGCATCATCGGTGAGTGCACAGCCTAATACTGGGGCCCTAGTGAAAAAGTGGTTAATTCTGCAGAAGTTGAACAGCTGATTTCGACTTAACCCCCTTTACACATAAAATAGAAAATAGCTCCTTACCTTACCTACCTACCTTTACCTTTACCTTATGATACCTTTGATCAATTATAACTGTAGATCCAGTCGCGCGCCCGAAAATGTCCGAGCCAAATGAGCGCCACTTTGATAAAAGTGGCCTTCTTTTTTCTCAGTACGTTGCGTGAAATTGTCAAGTTTAGCTGTCAAGTGTCAACCGAAATTCGACTGTAATGAAGTAAAGACTAGGTTCAAATTTCTGTGTAGGTGATGATTTTATTTGTTACGCAACCAAATAAAAAAGTTCGGACATTCTTTGAAGGGGATTTTGTTCGGCAATGTATATCTTCAGTTATAATTGATCAAAGTTTTTAACCCTTTCAACGCCACGCCTCGACAAAACGTAAACCTGCTTTGAATCTTATGTCATTGTGTCAAGATCACTTTGACACTGTACTATGTGACACCTATATGTGTCGTTGGCGTTGAAAAGGTTAATTTCTGCAGACTTAACCCCTTTCTCACTAGGGTCCCAGAATATAAGCTTGACTTTTTTTGCTCCGGCTTTACCTCCCCCCATTTTTCACGCCCCGCCACTGCTAGGGCACCTATTGAGTGGTGTCCCGCCCCTGCGCCCACCTCTAGATGGGTGAATATTCGAGCGTTTTGACCGCGCGGTTAAACCTCATTACCATCCGACGATTATTACCACAACCGAAGGACGAATCGCGCGAAATTTCATCAAACTAGATTCAGCATCGGTACTGTCTTAAGTTTTCATAAAAAGTCAACCCTAAGCATCTAGTGTCTATGACTTATTTTTTAATGGCGTCACCCATCCCTATTGTATTTAAAAACAAAACATTTGTATCTGTTTACCCGCAGACTACATCCGCACGTTCACTTGGGACAAGAAGCTGGAGCATCTGGTGAAGAAGAACCTCGGGTCTGGACAGCCGACCGTGGTGTCTCCCGACGAGTACAAGCGGCGGTTCCGCGTCGCCATGCGCAAATACTTCCTGCGCTGCGTCACGCCCTGGGACCACCTCATGTAGTTCACTAGGGCAGCTCCGTAGTATTGAGTTATGAAAACAAAGTAACGGAAGATGGATGACCGTAGGGCGTGGACCGATAAATCGGAGGCCTTATAGTAGGAGAGCTGATTGTCATTTTTGCGGCGGTTACCTATCATATCCTCGAAAAATTTATTTCCGAATATTTAAAATCCCGAATGCTTCTTTTATCCGAATGCATTTTTTTCTGAAAATGTAAATATTTCAGGTTTTTTATAAAATATCCCTAACCTAACCTAAAGGGTTCTATACGATGGTCCTGAAATAAATCCTGAAATATTTACAGTTTCAGAAAAAAATGCTTTCGGACAAATGAAGTTTTCGGGATTTTTAAACCTTCGAAAAAAAATTCTAAACATCGATAGGTTCCCATTTGAGGAACCCTGAAAACTTGTCTAATGCTCCTATAATACCCAAGCACAGAACCACAGACCTGATTTTTTTTAAGTGGCAGATCGATTGTCCATCCGAAATTCTGTATTTTATTTGAAATATTTTTTTTAAATTATAAATTATATTCTTTTAAAATTTCAGCGTACCTCGAAGACATTTTATTTTTTATTTTTTGCAAAATTATTTTGCAAGCTTCTGAAAAAGTTTAAATCCCGACCAAATGGTCTGGCTTATTTAGATTCTCACTCTGTCATATTTTAAAGTATAAAAATGACTTTTTCTTCAAAAAAATGTAAACGTAAAAATATGAGGATTGATTTAGCCCCCGCCCTGCCTGCCACCTGTCAGCCAGGTCTGTGGTTCTGTGCTTGAGTATGATAGAGGAATCATTAGACAAGTTTTCAGCGTGCCTCAAATGCCTACTCAAAAATGTCCATCAGCTCTCGGACTATTATCGTCTTACGCACTCGGAATCACAATCGTTTTCACCACTCTTTCTCTCACGGTATGTGATGAGGTTAAAAAGAGATAGTAAATGCGATGGCCACATTTTCTAAGTGAATTTTCACGCCAAAATCTGAAAGGGCCAAAGCTATAGCAAAAGCTGAAAGTTTTCTTTACGAATACCGTCACGATGATCGACGAATACGAAAACATCGTGAGGAAACCTGTGAAGAAATTCAATGGTGTGTGTGAAGTACCCAATGCGCACTGGGCCCGCGTGGGAACTACAGCCCGACCACTCTCGATCTGAGAGGAGGCCTGTGCCCTGCAGTGGGTCGTATATAGGCTTGAATGATGATGATGATCCCAATGTTCGTGTATGTATTTGTATCTTTATGTTCACGCGTAGTGAATCACAAGGAGCAGCTTAAGGGTGTGTCCACATCTATACTTCATTTAATTTAGAATTAGAAACCACAACAACATTATTTTGCGGCTCGTGAACTGTAATCTCTTTAAAATTTGTACTAGAGTAACAATTGACGACACGCAAATAAAGTGACATTAAAACAATTTTATTTTGCGGCTCCCAGACTATTGTACTGTACTATTTGCTAGGTAAGAAATAGTTGACCAGACGCAATATAATGTTATTGTGGTTTCTAATTCTAAATTAAATGAAGTATAGCGAATTGGCGAGTACGTCGCGAGCTGCGTATTCGCCAGATGTGGCCGCATCCTAAGGATATAAAATAGAAGAAAAATATGAAATACTAGAATGCACGACTGAATATATTTATTTTTATTAGGCAAATTGAAAATATAGAAATTGTTATTTTATTTATTACTTGTTTACTAGCTAGTAATTCCATAATGTTACGAATTTGCTTACTATAATTACCATGAGTATTTTATTTTTCATTCCTTAATTAAACTAAGTATAAAATGTACTTTAAATGTTATTTTTAATAAATAAATTTATTGAAATCTAGCTTTTCGTTTTCTTATACTACTTTAGCCCCAGCAGTGTAAAATTAACTTATTATCACAACGCGTGTCCGTACAGAATAGGGATGTTGCCACCACCAATCAACTGACGTACTTTTAATGAGCTTTCAAAACACAATTCTCCCATAGTTTGAATGGCAATAGCAACTTATGACGTCACTGTTCGCCAACTCAATCAACTATTTATTTGTTTTAAAGCAACAAAAAATCTTAATTTTACAGTTAATCGAAAATTAATCTGGTCTTCAGGGCTAAAATAAAGCGTTTTTTTTACTTGGGAGTCGTGTCTTCCAATTTTTTTTTAATGGCGTCAACATCTCTATTGTATCAGCAATGTCAGTTGCGATATTATGTCAGGTCTGCTACGAAATTAGAAGTTTGTATCGTGCAATCTCCTTCATATTTTGTTTAAAACTATTTTAGCGTTTTTTTTATATGATAGGACGCAAATGAACCTGATGGAAAACAATCACTGCCGCCCACGACCAACCACAACACAAGTTAAATTACGAATGCGTTGCCGGCCCTTTGATAAGAGTAGGCGTGAATGAAACGGGCATATCCCACGAGTTCCATATTTTTCAGTTCCATATGGAACTAATAGGATATTCGTTTTAAAGGAATTATTCCAGTAGTACCATATGGAACTACTGGTACATATTCATATCCAACGTCTACCTCTGTAACTAAGTACGACTTTTAACAGACTTCCAAAAAGGAGAAGGTTCTATGTTCGGCTGTATGTATGTTTTACATGTATATATATACTACGATACAAGATCCGTGTTCCGCACAAGTTCCTTCGAATGGACTGCCGCAAGTAAACCAACGTCTCATTTCCAACCCAATATTCATTAACCCTTTAATGCATAGCGTGTCCAAAAAAAAAACCCTGCCTTTAAAGTACATTTCTTAATTTAAATATTGACAAAACTTCAAACCTTACTGCACAAGTTATAAGTTTTTGAATTTGCTTGAAATATGTTTGAAAATTAACTTTAGACACAACATTGCCTTTTGGACACGCTATGCATTCAAGGGTTAAGTTTAAGTTCTGTAGAACTCGTTTTTTCGCCAAAATTAGTGTCAAGCCAGTCAGGTAAAACTTAGTACCTATGTAGGTCCATATGGAACTATTGGGATCATTTATTTCACATTTACATATGTACCGATTGTTCCATATGGAACTAGAACTATGGAACTCCTGGGTAACCCAATGAAACGGCACAATACGAAGGTCGAAAATCGAGTTTCATAGTATACAGCCTGGAGGTTTCTGAGGAGCAGTTTACAATTTATCAAATGTAAATTAAAAATAACGCCAGCAACTACGTCGATAAGGTATAAAATAAAACGAGACTTCAAAATTAATCATTTAATTTTGCTCTCACGAGTTACAAATCGAGTTTACTTTCGTACATAATAAAATATAACATTGCCGCTGGGCCTCGACTCTCCTCAACTCGCCAACTCGAGGGCATTTCTACAGATTCGCGATACAGATAAAATGTAAGATTATGATGAGAATCTGTAGAAACACCTCCCGCTCTACATCTCATGGTCCTTTTTCTTAATTCATTAATAACATATTACAATACGTTTACTTTTAGTTTACCACTGACAGATGGCTTGCCTTCATTTCATTTCCAACTTTAATACCATACAAATAAAGTAGCTATTACAAAATCTGCAAACGTGGGTAACAGTATTCTAAAATTGGCTTTATTTGTAGGTCGTGTAAAGTTGAATATGAAATGAAGGCAAACCATCTGTCAGTGGTAAACTTTATGTAATTTTACTGTAACTCTGCGCGCCAGAGTTATATTTATAGCTAACAAGTTGAGTCGTTCATTCTCGATATCGATCCTTGTCGTTTCATTTATGAACGACATAATTTAACATAGCCTTATATTAAATAGCGCTATGATAGCAAGTAGAGTAACTGCTAAGTAAACTAAAATGTAGAGCCCATTTTACCACTAATCTCTGTTGAGTTCGTTATTTTATATGACAGATATATAGTAGATTTATGTACTTATATATATTTTAGCTTGATAGCTTGATTTGTAAACTTGTTGTATCTGTGTTAGTATAAAGTATGTTTCGCTTAACTGTATGCCTGTGGACATCTGTTATTGGCTTTTTGTCTAGTACTTAAGTCTCATTATAATGTATTGTATTGCTGTTGATGCCCCAAATAAATAAAATAAAAATAAAATAAATAAATCTGTTACGCCGTCTGTTTAACACATACAGAATAACGCATATATTTTCTTGAGTCCCAACTAACTATTAAGTAATATGTAGTAGAGACGATTTAGCGACCACATGCATCTGCCTTGAGAAATATTTCTCTATTGTGGCTTAGTTGCAAATTGAACCTTATTGTTTTCACAAGACGTCACAATTTCCATTGTAATTATTGAAAATACGACTAACTTTAAAAATATCCTTTGTCAGGTATGTATTCGATAGCTAGCTGCTTTTGATTCTGTGGTAGTATGCTCCAATAAATGGCCTTATTAAGGATTAAAAACTAGATTATTTCCTTTCAGCCATTTTCCCCAGTGCGGCTGTCATAATTTGACAGTTATTTACATCCACTTGTGCGTTTGCGGCACCTGACGAAGTTATGAGATTGACAGCAGACAGCGAATGCGATAACGAACAAAACAAAGAAGGCATCATATTATATCTGTCACATAAGACAACAAGAACTCTACAGGGAGTGGTAAAACAGGGCGTTAATCTACTAAATTACAATACTTTTACTTTTAGTTTACCACTGACAGATGGCTTGCCTTCATTTCATTTCCAACTTTAACACCATACAAATGAAGTAGCTTTTACAAAATCTGCAAGCGTGCGTAACAGTATTCTAAAATTGGCTTTATTTGTAGGTCGTTAAAGTTGAATATGAAATGAAGGCAAACCATCTGTCAGTGGTAAACTTTATGTAATTTTACTGTACAACAGCCTAGGGTTACTCTACTTTGGCTGTCATTGCCTCGTCTTAGTTTCAAATTTCATTTTGAAGCCTACGCAATGCCTACGATATAGGCACGAAAAGTGACAACACAATTTTGCAGTTATTTAACAGGATTAAGTATTTTATTCACATTTATAAACACTGCGGTAGATGTTCGCTTGAATTGCTAAGGATATAGCCATTTTTTTAAATAAATATCACGGGACAATTCACACCGATTAAACCTAGCCCTAAAGTAATCAAAAATTGTTTTATGGTTCAGGTGGGTACCTGACAGTAAGAAAAATATTGATATTTTTTTGGATATTAGTGTAAGATCCCGCCGTGGAATTGTGCACCTTTTTTGTTATAGTCGATCAACTTTTCTTTGTCACTCGTTACTATAGTGACGGTCTCCTGAGTAACTCTTTAAACCGTAAGTTTATGTGATTAAAATTTGCCAAACATGCAGTTTTGTGGTAGTTTTAAACCCCTTCTACAATTGGTCATCTAATAAGCATGTCAGTTAATGTGACACAACATTTCTTCTAATCAATCTGTATTACTTTTGTCCCCTCGCTGACGGGTCAGAATAACAACAAGAAATAGTTGATCCACCCATATGATCGATATGTAGCTTAACACAATTATCATACTACGCCGCAGGATTGTCTACCAAAATCTTGCGGTTATTTAGACTGATTATTTAGAAGGTTTTTAATTATCAGCAATTCAAGCAAAGAAATAATCTGGGTATATTATGCAGTTAGCGTCAAATACAATGTGAAATTATAAAATGCATCATATTGTCCAGCATTAAAGCTCCAAACGCACAAACAGCGGAGGCGTGGCGGTGCGGTGGTGGAGACGGTTGTAATATTCTAACTTGTGCGGTACCGTACCGCGAACTCGTTCATACAATTTAGAATATTACAACCGTCACGCGTGTCTGTGCGTTTGGAGCTTAACTGAGCTAGAAAGACTTAATTTTGTGTCATGTTTAAATTTCACTTTCCTAGGAAGCGACTAAGATGCTCAGAAATAACGGGATACATCTCTAATTTCAAGGACGTTAATACGTGGCGTAACAGCTTGGCCGCACCCTTATGTTAGACGCTGACTACACAATAAATAAATCTAAAGTAGCTGAATACAGTTATATTTCACAGCTCCTTCCTTGGTTGCGTCTTCCCAAGCCCACTTCAAGAGCTACACATTAGGCGTTTTGAAACGTGCGTTTCGGTAACGCACGTTTAAGGTTGATACGTAGGTATAGTTAAAATTTTATAAGCTGGGGGTTTAGGACTGCAGAACTCATCTGGTAAAGATAACATTGTTCTCGTTAATAGAACTACTAATACGGTACGTACGTTAATAGATACTATTTTGTCTGCCACGGCACGCGTCTGACAAGCTCGATGTCTGTAGATATCAATCGACCTGTAGGAATCAAGACGTCCCAGCTCCCAAAGGTCTGTACACACTATGTCCCCACTTCAAAGCAGACGACGCAAGTACGATAAAATGTATGACAAATTGAGAACCGAGCGTGACACTCTTTGAATAAGCTCAGATTCGCATAATTCAGATTTTGAGAATTGGATTAGTTTTTGGGAAATACAGGTCCATGGTGTAAAAAAGTGTGTACAAACTCCATTCATACAAACTCAGATCTCTTAATTCCTAAAGCGTACGTTACCAAAGTGTGCGCTTAAAAAGGCCTAATGTGTACTCGCCCCAAGTCATATTGAATTATAGTACGAATTTTTTGAGGTGTCCCGATCTCGTGAGCAGCCCACATTTCGAACAAAGCCATTGTATTCTATTATGTCCTCAAGTGCACAATCCTCAGTGTAAAATGAATAGAAATATAAGATAAAATAGCTCATTGAAATAACGACTTTATTATTTACAGTAGAGAGTTCATTTTCAATGAAGCTTTGTTGGCAGATAATATTTTTCAACATTGAATGCGTCGTAGACATGCAGCCAAAACAACCAAAGTTTCAATTAAAATGAACTCTCTGCTGTAAATAATAAAGTCGTTATTTCAATGTGCTATTTTATCTTACATTTACGTTCATTTTAAACTGAGGATTATTCACTTGAGGACATAATTATTATTAGTTAGTTAAGTTAATTTAAGGTTTTTTAATATTCTATCGCATTAGGTTGAGAAAATCTGTAATGGTAAAATAGTTCTGGAATATAAATAAATAAATAATAGAATACAATGGCTTTTTTCGAAAGGTGGGCTCTTAACGAGATCGGGACACCTCAAAAAATTCGTACTATACATTCTGTTGTCAGTAACAACTACGTGGTAGAACTTAGTGCAAGATTTGTTTGGATATCACTATCTTACTCGCCAATCCCACCGCTAAGCAGCATGCTTGCACTGTTATTTCAGTGGTGGAGATACAGCTGGGGATATTTCGGGCACAAGAAACTTTGTCTAAACTCGTTTAGGTCGGTAACACATCTGATCTATACACCGAATCACACCGTGGCCAACGAGTAACCCGACAGGTTTAACCTCCTGAGGCCCACGAAATATTGTTTCAATGAACTTTAAACTTTATGTCACTTATGAGTGAGTTCGATGTCAATTGTGTATTGTTGTGATTCTAATGTTAATGTGACATTGAACTTACTCACGAGTGACACAAAGTTTAAAGTTCATTGAAACAAAATGTTCGTGGGCCTCAGGATAGGCAAAGGTGTCTTAAATCTAATGGTGATTGAACAATATAAACACGGCATGTCAACATTGTTATCAATCGACGTGTCTTCCGCAATTTTATATGTTTATTTCATTTTCTTACAATTTATTGTATACACAAAGCAAGCGTGTAATACGTGGAAGATCCATCAAAATACAACAAAAGATGACATGTAATTTTACAATAATCGAATATTCTAAAAGTAATATGATGTTAGCATTTTGAATACTTTTAGTATAGTCAGCTGCAAAAAAATGACAGAAATTTCTTAAAACGATGTGTACCTCCAATTGGCAAAGTTTCAAGTTTTTAGGATTTTTATACTATTAAAAAACCTTTGCCTCGGAACCTCAACAAGTTGTCTCCACCGCAAGTGGAACGAACAAATAATTTGCGAGAGCCGGGTACTTCTCGCGCTTTTTAAGGGCTGCCATTTCAAGAGCTGGTAGGTATAGAAAGGTTGGTATTCAAAACAGCGCAAAAACTTAAGGCCAATACAAACCGGGAGCGCGGGGCGCCGACGAAGCGTGCTCAGCGCGGTCAATAACACTGAATCATATACGGCGTGCCGCGCTGCCGGTGTGTCACCGTATATTTGATTGAGCGTTATTGAGCGCGCTGGGCACGCTCCCGGTTTGTTGTGGCCTTTATACGGTCAGCTGTAGAAAAAAAGGTCACACTGGTATGGTTGCAGTGCAGCCGTAACAGAGGGATACCTTTTCTTTGCAGCTGATACTACCTTTATAATTTAACTCTTTATAAGGCAGAGGCGATTTAGCGACCACATGAATTGAGTTGGAATTTCAACTTTATTGATTACATTATACGTCACAATTTCCATTGTAATTATTGAAAATACGACTAGCTTTAAAAATATCGTTTTCTCAAAAATATCCGTAAAAGTTGACATTGTTCTTTACATATCAGAACGTGAAGTGCATAGTTTATGGTCAGTAAAAAAATTAAAAAGTTAAAAACATTGCAGGCTCGATAAACTCGACAACAATGTCGCATACAAATTCCATTATTGTCGAGTCTCAAACTTTTTAAAAAGTTAAAACGGCCATGGTAATAAGCACTATTCGTATACAATACAGCCAACTCAAATGACCGGTATCAGTTGTTTTGTTGGAACTCCAGACTTTTTTATTGTGTTTGAAACAGCTTGTGGTGTTTTCGGTAGAAAAATGCACCTGCAGTTTTTTTTTAATGAAAAAAGGCGGGAAAGTGTTTAGTGACATTTAATTTTAAGTGATTTGCAATTCTTTTTACCTATTTAAGTTAATAAAAGTTTGTTCTATTTTTTTCTCTTCACCATTTTTGAGAAAAGCTTTATATTAGTCTCGGCTGGAATAGCAATTGCTGGCTTCGTATTAGTTAGTTTAATACTCATACTCAGCCAGCAATTGCCTACTTCCAGGCCACGACAATAATGTACTATTGACAGGTATCCATTCGATAGCTGCTTTTGATTCTGTGGCAGTATGCTCCAATAAATGGGGCCTTATAAAGGGGATACTAGGCTTTATCCGCGGTTTAGATACAACAGTAAAATTAAAATTCAGGAATTTACTAAATTCTCAAAAATTACGTAGCCTACAGTATGCTGGCTGAACAACCTTTAAAAAATTGATGACCTGCATTCAGCGGTAAAGGTTTTCGGTTTTATCCCGTGAGAATATCGGGTTAAAAGTAGCCTATGTGTTGTTCCAGAGACCCAATCTGCATGCTAAAATTAAGTTTTAGCGTGAAACAGTAACACTCGCACGCACACTCGCAAAGTTTCTCACTTATATTAGTAAGATAAATACAAACACAGATCTGGGGGGCTACTACGAAATTCGTTGCTCGTATCATGCCGTCTCTTTCATTCTTCTGTTTAACACTGTTAGCGTGAATGAAACGGCACGATACGAAGTTCGAAAATCGAATTTCATAGTGTAAAACCTTGCTGGCAGGTGGGTTTAAACCCGATAAAATAGAAAACGAATAAAAAAGGAACTAATTTTCATGCAATACTCAATGTTATTTCGTCAAAAATGTGTAATTTTTTATGTCTACCTTTATAGTGGTGACGCCATTGACACTTATGACACAGTGGACTTAAGGGCGAGTTAGGAATATAAATAATATATAATTTAATATATTTAGTGAGTTTAGTTTTGGTTGTATCATGTCGGCTCCAGACTCGTACTGAGACTCTTTAGCTGCTCCAAACCGGCCAGCAGTTCTCTGGAAAAATAAAAAAAAAAACTTGATTTTTTTTTAATTATGATAAGACAAAACGTATAGTACGTACATGGACAGCCAGTCCGTACAGACATTTTGACCCCTGTAACAGTCAGCATCAAAAGTAGCTGGTCACTTTTGTACTTTGTCGTAATAACACAATTGTCAATCAAATACAACCTTGATGTCTATTCCGATAGCATTACTAGTTGGAGGCGTACAATACTACTACCGATTAAAGCGTCAGGTAACGAAATTTCATAGTCGTTTTGGGTGAGCGTACTAATGCTCGACACCTCAACGCCTAGTGGATGACACCCATCTGTCACCTCTCTTACTATGACATAAGATTGAAAGTGCCATATATTGGGTCGGTGTCGAGCACGGGAACGTTTACCTTATCTGTTTGTAAACTTTTATTTTTTTAAATTTTAGTTGTGTACTTTTTGTTAATGTGATGTAATGTTTATCTATTTTTTCTCATAGTGAATGTTGATGCATGCCTGTCATTGAGGTACGGGCTAGGCGTGTTACTTATTATAAATTTTAATTGGTTAATGTAATTGCTCTGTACTTTGTTGGTGTGTCTATTAATAAATAAATAAATAAATAAGTATGACATTTTGCACCTAACTGTAGAGCGACAAGGTACAAAAGTGATCAGCTACTTTTGATGCTGACTGTACATTCCAGCCGTTGAATGTTTTGGACTGGATTCAGTCTATATCATCCTTGGTCGCATTGACTGCCCGGTCCTGGAATGGTTCGTGGTATAGAGGGTTACCTGAGCGAGGTTTCTGACCGGAAAAAATAGTCAACCTAATGTTTGCATATTCTATAGGCTTCATACTTTTGATTGGTAGGTATTGCATTTGTCCATTAACCGAAACGTTGAACAGTAAAAAAAAAATTTACTGGACTGAAATTTTTTAGTCAACCCCTTTGATCAATTATAACTGTAGATCCACAGTCGCGCGCCCGAAAATGTCCGAGCCAAATGAGCGCCACTTTGATAAAAGTGGCCTTCTTTTTGTCAGTACGTTGCGTGAAATTGTCAAGTTTAGCTGTCAAGTGTCAACCGAAATTCGATTGTAATGAAGTAAAGACTAGGTTCAAATTTCTGTGTAGGTGATGATTTTAATTGTTATGCAAACAAATAAAAAAGTTCGGACATTTTTTGAAGGGGATTTTGTTCGGCAATGTGTATCTTCAGTTATAATTGATCAAAGGTCAACCCACTTGCAATTTTTTTATGAACATATTTATGGTTTAAGACATTTATTTCCCAAAACAGAATACAATTCACCAATATTGAGAAATAAGGATTACTGTAACATATATTTTTGCGATTGGTACATGCAGATTTACAAACTACTACCTACTTAGATGTAACAAATAAACATAAAATAAAACATTCATCACTAACTTGATACATTATTTTGTGTTGAGGGTATACAGACATTTAAGTTAAATAAACGTTAGTTAACTATGCCGTCGAATGTTCATTGCGCTTCAATGGCCTTCGTTACATATCGAATGAGTAAGGAATTGCAATAGAAATAGCAATAATTTTAGGATAGCAAATTATGGGTCTCACTTTAATGTAGAAAAATTTTTTAGAACATGGGTTTTTTAGGACTTTCTTATACAGTATGAAAGATTTTATGTCTCTTATGTCACTTGGTAGCTTATTATATAGCTGCGCTCCTTCATACAACATATTTTTCTTTCCGTAATTAGTCCTTGGCGTTCGTAAGCAAATATTATTTGCGCGTCTCGAAATGAAAATTAAGTATCTGATTGCTTTAGAAAACTATTATTTGGATGAATATAAATGCCCCGTAACTAATAAATACAACACGAGGCGGGTACGAGAAGGTAAATTAATACAGCCTCCAGCAGTCAATTATTACGGGAAAAGGTTAAATAAATATTTAGTGCCGAGGCTATTTAACGAAATGGGGTGGTTAAGAGAAAAACCTAAGTTTAGTAAACCGGTCCTTAAAAAGAGAATGAAAAAACACCTTTTAGAAAGATATGTAAAAAGTGTAAGTAGGTAGTTGTGCACGTTAGTTTATTTAGTTGTTAACTGTTTTGTGTATCTGGTGCATGATTCAATTATAGTGTTGAGTGCTTCATCGCCAACAAACTGGTAACAGTTTGGCGATAACAGAATTTGTTGTAAAAGCAAGCACCGTTTAAAAAAAAAAAAAGGTACTTTTTGGATATGACCCTTTTTTATAAATGATATTTGTGTATGTATTTGTTTGTTTCATATAAAATACTTTTCATCCATTAACCAGCTCGGTGAAGGTCGTTGTATAAGCGGACTCTGGGCTACATGTTTAATTAAAGAGGCATTTGTAGTGTTCGTGGTATAGAGGGTTACCTGAGCGAGGTTTCTGCGACGGTGGAGGCGTGCCGCAGGTCGCGAGCGGCGCGCGTCTGCGAGCCGCGCAGCGCCCGCGCCTCCTCCTGGGAGGCCGCGAGCTCCTCCTACCAGGAGGAACACCAAATTAAACCGGTTGTCTGTAAAGTCGGTTCACGGACGACAGTTTAACGTCAAAACATAAATGAAACCAGGCGGTCACCCATCCAAGTACTGACCGCGCCCGACGTTGCTTAACCTCGGTGATCGGTCGAGAGCCAGTGTTTTGTCAAATATCTTGAAAACGGTGCATCCTACGGCAAAATCAATGAAATTTTCATCCCCCCTTTAATACCCCCGCACCCCCACCACCCCCCTTTGTACACCCTGGCGTTCACTTCTCTTCGTACACGTACGTTACATTGCGTCATCCTATTTCGTGCGTGCAGCCGGCGTTCATCGATTTATTAGACGTTGTCACGCCAAAAACTGCGATGAGGCGGTAAAAGTACGTGGTAGCCTGACCTATGGCCTCTCGAGTAGAGGCAGGGCCGGATTTAGGGCAGGGCAACCGGGGCAATAGCCCCGGGGCCTCCACAATAGAGGGGCCCCCACAATAGAGACTTCGAAAAAAAATTGACAAATTCCGACGAGTAATTATTTTGATCATCATTTTCCCAGCCTATATTAGACGACCAGATGGCCTAGTGGTTAGAGACCCTGACTATGAAGCTTGAGGTCCCGGGTTTCGGGTCTTGGGTGTTTAATATGTATTTAAGTATGTATCTATCTATATAAGTATGTTTATCCGTTGCCTAGTACCCATAACACAAGCTTTGCTAAGCTTACTTTGGGACTAGGTCAATTGGTGTGAATTGTCCCGTGATATTTATTTATTTATTTTTTATATAAGTCCAAATGTAGGGCACAGGCCTCCTCTCAGAATGAGGCTTGGGCCGAAGTTCCCACGCGGGCCCAGTGCGGATTGGGAACGTCACTCACACCATTGAATTTCATCGCAGGTGTATGCAGGTTTCCTCACGATGTTTTCCTTCACCGTAAAGCTCACGGTAAATTTCAATTGTAATTTCACATAGAAATTCCGAAAAACTCAGAGGTGCTAGCCGGGGTTCGAACCCACGACCCTCTGCTTGAGAGACCATAAAGTCAAACCACTAGCTAGGCCATCACGGTTTTTTTATTTGAATATGTGGAAAATAATTTGTGGATGAAAAACTCAGAGGTGCTAGCCGGGGTTCGAACCCACGACCCTCTGCTTGAGAGACCATAAAGTCAAACCACTAGCTAGGCCATCACGGTTTTTTTATTTGAATATGTGGAAAATAATTAAATTCCGAAAAACTCAGAGGTGCTAGCCGGGGTTCGAACCCACGACCCTCTGCTTGAGAGACCATAAAGTCAAACCACTAGCTAGGCCATCACGGTTTTTTTATTTGAATATGTGGAAAATAATTTGTGGATAGGGGGCCTCCACTCCTTTTATGCCCCGAGGCCGCCAGACCTCTAAATGCGGCCCAGAGCAGAGGGTCGTTAATTCTCGAGCACGAAGTCGCTAGTTGTCTACACTAATATTATAAAGAGGAAAGATTTGTATTTTTGTATGTAACGAATAAACTTAAAAACTACTGGACCGATTATAAAAATTCTTTTGCCGTTAGAAAGCTACATTATCACTGAGTGACATAGGCTACTTTTTACCGCGGGAAAATTAATTTATCGCGGGCGAAGCTGCGGACGGAAGGCTAGTCTACGATAAACCTCTTATTCAAATATTTACTCTGTAATCTATGGAATATAGCTCAAATTTGTATGGTTGAACGAATGAACTGTATGTATTAACAGACTACGATTTTGTGTCGGCGGCGTCGCGTTCCTAATAGATATGATATGAACGATTGTGAACTGTGTGCTTATTATTTTATGGCAATAAATGATTTTTCATCACACTTGCTCGTCAATGGTGTTATTCCATGCTTGTATACTAAATGACAATGGCCTAAATTGTTCTTAAGGGAGTTATAGATTTACGTACAGTTTTTCTACCCAAGGGAGTTCTAACTTTAGTTTTAAAATTTGCAAACAAGTCATTTCAGACTAAGGAGGTTTCAAGTCAGCCAACGTTTTATTTATTATCTTTAAAACTTAGCTATAACCCAAATTTTACAACACAAAATTTATCTATGCTTCATGAAAATTCGTTATTTTTATATTTTAAATTTATATCAAATAGTTTTGCAATAATTTTAGTAAAAATATTTTTTTAAACATTTTGGCAGAATCTGGCCGTATGACTTTTCGAATTCTAAACTAAACACAGTTTGCATTATCTATGGTAGGTGACTCGAAAAAAGTGACAATCTGTATTGGCGGGTAGCCATTACTTTATTCAATTTAAGTGTTTAGAGACAAATTAATTTTATTTTTGGATTTTTTTTCTCGCAATGTGATGAAAA
The DNA here is from genome assembly GCA_947563465.1 of Archips xylosteana. NCBI lineage: Eukaryota > Metazoa > Arthropoda > Insecta > Lepidoptera > Tortricidae > Archips > Archips xylosteana. Next base: position 19,869,040 of record OX387353.1, on the reverse strand, counting down.
TCATTGTGTGTATCACGGGCAGTAAGGGGATTACTAATGAGAGTCTATTAGAAGCCCGACGCCGAAGGCGGAGGGCTTCTAATGACTCGAGTTTGTAATCCCCTACTTACGGCCCTAGATGCACAATGTACTATTCTATCTTTTATCTCTTAGTTTAGCCGTCTAAGAATTAGACTAGTCGACGCTCGGTCGGTGGACCGTCCAAACGTTGATTCTAACACTAACGCCAATATAGTTTCTTTATTGCCGAGGCTTAAGTGCATCTGTGTGCTCAGATCAAATAAAAAGTAAAGATATAGCGCTGCGAACAACGAAGTGACGGTCAAACTACACCAATCCGTGTGCTTACACAGTGGCACGCACACACTTGCAACCAAACTACACCAAAATCGAAATAATTTTGCTTAGAACCCAAAACGTCAAGACTAGTGTTGCTATTATAATGTTGTAGTTACCCTATTATTGGGTAAATGCCGCCTATGTAATACAAACTTTTCTTTTTTCATTTTAAATTCAATTCTTTATTAGCACGGCTTAAAACGTGAGTACGTGACACGCAACGTTAAGTAATTTGTTTCTTGTAAAAGTTTATCAACGTTTTTTATTGTAGTAACGGTATCAACGTGACACGCAACGTAGTATCGGGGTATTAACCCTTTCAACGCCAACGACACATATAGGTGTCACAAAGTACAGTGTCAAGTGATCTTGACACAATGACATAAGATCCAAAGCAGGTTTACGTTTTGTCGAGGCGTGGCGTTGAAAGGGTTGAGAATTATTATGGCAACACCGGCCTACGCACACACGTTTAAAAAACCGGCCTCACTCGGCTGTTCACAGCGCTCTATCTGGGTGTGTTTTACAATACCGAAGTACGAAAGACCGAATGTATTAAAACATCGAATGGGTCAAAAGACCGACACGATTTTTTTCTGAAACCGTAAACTTTTCAGAATTTATTAAAACGGCATCATACAGAACCCATTAGGTTAGGTTAGGTTTGTTTTATAACAATCTTAAAAAGTTAACGGTTTCAGAAAAAAATCGTGTCGGTCTTTTGACCATTATAATACATACCCCTCTATCTTTACTTTTTATTTGATCTGAGTCTGTGTGACTATGCCAGTAGCCTTTTTGGGAGACTCAATGGCCAAATTCATCAATCACTTCTCCTGCTATGTCCAGATTCTCTGGCTGCAAAAGAATGTCTGATGAACCTGTATATTCGTACTGCATCTTCCGATACCGAATATACTGTTTTAAACTTTCGTAATTTTCAAGCATATTTATTATACTAAACGGGACTCATCACGCAAACAATATATACCTCGACACAATAACGACAATATTTTCGTGAGTCAACTCGTGACTGTTGCCCGCGACTCCGTCCGCGGAGAATAGTATTGGTTTGTAGTACATGCTATGTATCAGAGATGGCGCTGTATATTGGTTTGTAGTACATACTATGTATCAGAGATGGCGCTATATGTGAAAAAAGATTTTCCCGCTTTTCTGTTGAAATTTTTCCTGAATTTTCTTTGCTATAAACCTCACGGAGCCCGAGACCTTTCCAACGAATGCAAAACCGTGGAAATCGGTTCGTGCGTTCTGGAGTTATAGCGTCAGGAAGGAAAACCCGACTTATTTTTATATAGTAGATAAACAGTTTACATACATACATAATTTAATTACTAACGCCAATAAATATTAGTCAAATATATGGAGAACATACCTTGAGTCTTTTGATTTGATTTTTCAACTGTGCGACCGTTGAATCCCCATCCGATGGTGTTCGACACTGGAACGGGAAATAATAGCTTTAATCTTTGATCAATTATAACTGAAGATACACATTGCCGAACAAAATCCCCTTCAAAGAATGTCCGAACTTTTTTATTTGGTTGCGTAACAAATAAAATCATCACCTACACAGAAATTTGAACCTAGTCTTTACTTCATTACAGTCGAATTTCGGTAGCGGCAAAACTCCACTTGACAGCTAAACTTGACAATTTCACGCAACGTTCTGAGAAAAAAGAAGGCCACTTTTATCAAAGTGGTGCTCATTTGGCTCGGACATTTTCGGGCGCGCGACTGTGGATCTACAGTTATATTGATCAAAGGCTTTAATATTAATTTCACAACTGTGAAACTACGGCCCAAGCCCTTTTCTTCGTTTCGTTTGTATCTCAAAGCGTCTTACTTACTAAATAGTCATGAACTAGAGTATTTTAAATTGTAACATTCTAAGATCCAGACGTTTTGCTAAAGATACATTTAGTGTTCATTGTCTATATAGCAACAAAGACATTACACAATCCAGACGTTTGAGCTATATTGTCCTTTGGCGAAATGGGTATTTCGATAGTAACCCCCGACTCGCACCTCTGAGTTTTTCAGTATTTATGTGCGAAATTACGGTGGGGGAAAACCCGAGTCTGTGCGGCTGAAAATGCACGACGCGCCATATTTATCTATATATATAAAAGAAGAAACTGACTGACTGACTGACTGACTGACTGACTGACTGACTGACTGACTGACTGACTGACTGACTGACTGACTGACTGACTGACTGACTGACTGACATATCAACGCACAGCCCAAACCACTGGGCCTAGAGATTCCAAATTTGGCACGTAGGTTCCTTATAAGGTCTAGGGGTGCACTAAGAAAGGATTTTTCAAAATTCACTCCCTAAGGGGGTGAAACGGGGGTCCAAAGTTTGTATGGGGAAACAAGATTAGTTCGACTATTTTATTCGAAACTTCACAGAAGTACTCCTGACGATAAATGATTAAACACGTGTTTCAGGTTTTTTGGGAATTCAACCCCTAAAAGGGGGAAATGGGGTGACAAAGTCTGAAAATCAACATAGGTATTGTTTCTATAGTTTATCGGGTCGCTGGTTACGAAAACAACAACGGTTTTAAAATCCTACGTGGCGGACGTAAAATACCATCTTCCTGGATGGGGTGCGATGGGGTTGAAAAGTCTAAATAAACTAAATGACTGTTGATATATCAACGCACAGCCCAAACCACTGGACCTAGAGACTTGAAATTTTGCACATAGATACCTTCTACAATGCAGACATCCACTAAGGAAGGATTTTTGGAAATTCCCACGGGAACGGGAAAAAACGGGATTTATATATTCGATTCCGGTAGACCCAATCTCAGTAACTATAATAACTAGACTCTTCAAATTTGATACACAAGTAGATATTACATTAGTGAAAACATTCATTTCAGGATTTTTCAAAATTCCCACGGGATAAAGAAAAAATGGTATTTATATATTCAGTTCAACGGGTTCCTATGAACTATAATTATTAGACTCTTCAAATTTAGCATAGAAGTAGATAATTATAATGGTAAAAAACTATTTTAATGATTTTCGGAAATTCCCACGGGATAAGGAAAAAACGGGATTTTTCGTTTTACTGGTCGTAGAAAGCTGAAATTCGGCATGTAGGTTGCTTGGGGAGTGTAAAGGAGGATTGAGAGAGGGCTTTTCAAAATTCCCACGGGAACGGGAAAAAAACGGGATTTTTCATTTTACTGGTCGTAGAAAGCTGAAATTCGGCATGTAGGTTGTTTGGGGAGTGTTAAAGAGCATTGAGAGAGGACTTTAAAAAATTCTCACGGAAACGGGAAAAACGGGACTTTTCGTTTAACTGGTCAAAGAAAGCTGAAATTCGGCATGTAGGTTGCATGGGGAGTGTAGAGGAGGATTAAGAGAGGGCTTTCCAAAATTCCCACGGGAACGGGAAAAAAACGGGATTTTTCGTTTTACTGGTCGTAGAAAGCTGAAATTCAGCATGTAGGTTACTTGGGGAGTGTAGAAGAGCATTGAGAGAGGACTTTTTAAAATTCCTACGGGAACAGGAAAAACGGGACTTTTCGTTTTACTGGTCAAAGAAAGCAGAAATTCGGCATGTAGGTTGCTTGGGGAGTGTAGAGGAGGATTAAGAGAGGGCTTTCCAAAATTCTGACGGGAACGGGAAAAAACGGGATTTTTCGTTTTACTGGTTGTAGAAAGCTGAAATTTGGTATGTAGATTGCTTGAGAAGTGTAAAGAAGGATTGAAAGAGGGCTTTCCAAAATTCCCACGGAAACGGGAAAAAACGGGACTTTTTGTTTTACTGGTCGTAGAAAGCTGAAATTCAGCATGTAGGTTACTTGGGGAGTGTAGAAGAGCATTGAGAGAGGACTTTTCAAAATTCCTACGGGAACAGGAAAAACGGGACTTTTCGTTTTACTGGTCAAAGAAAGCTGAAATTCGGCATGTAGGTTGCTTGGGGAGTGTAGAGGAGGATTAGGAGAGGGCTTTCCAAAATTCTTACGGGAACGGGAAAAAACGGGATTTTTCGTTTTACTGGTCGTAGAAAGCTGAAATTTGGCATGTAGATTGCTTGAGAAGTGTAGAGAAGGATTGAAAGAGGGCTTTCCAAAATTCCCACGGAAACGGGAAAAACGGGACTTTTTGTTTTACTGGTCGTAGAAAGCTGAAATTCAGCATGTAGGTTACTTGGGGAGTGTAGAAGAGCATTGAGAGAGGACTTTTCAAAATTCCTACGGGAACAGGAAAAACGGGACTTTTCGTTTTACTGGTCAAAGAAAGCTGAAATTCGGCATGTAGGTTGCTTGGGGAGTGTAGAGGAGGATTAGGAGAGGGCTTTCCAAAATTCTTACGGGAACGGGAAAAAACGGGATTTTTCGTTTTACTGGTCGTAGAAAGCTGAAATTTGGCATGTAGATTGCTTGAGAAGTGTAGAGAAGGATTGAGAGAGGACTTTCCAAAATTCTCACGGGAACGGGAAAAAAGGGATTTTTCGTTTTACTGGTCATAGAAAGCTGAAATTTGGCAAGTGGGTTCCTTGGGGAGCATAGGGGAAAGGAGGAGGTTATGCATTCCACTTAATGTATTTTTTTTATGTAGGTATGTTCACCGATTTCTCGGTCAATTGTGGACCGATTATAAAAATTATTTTTTTATTCGAAAGAATACAATATAGTCCTGAGATGGTCCCATTGTCACCAAATCAGGTTCTGATGACGGGATCTCAGGGAAATCGAGGGCAACCCTCAAATTTTGTAGGCACGCATTACGTTTTTCATATATTTTCTCAAGCTATTTAAGTGTTTGCGTCTGGTAGACATCATCTCTGGTTGATGAGCTGATGATGGAAGGTAAATCTCCTTAACGGTTAGGAGTTGAGGATAATTTTTCAAATATTATAGGTACGTATAGAATAAAATGTATAATATCAATGCTAAGTAGGTACACAGCGCTTCCAGTTACTCAAGTTTCCGTAGAAGGTAAGAAAACATTGAATTATACCTAATGCAGGACAGGAGAAAGTAATAATAGGTTTTATATTATTAACAAGCCTGGTTATTTTAGTGCCCGCTTCCGGATTAGTGAAAAACATTGTATATAAAGAAATACTGTAAAGGATCGTATCTACCTGAAGTTTAGTCAAGCTTGCTTGCACGGTTGCACGCTTACTTGCACGCTTTCTTGCACGCTTGCTTGCTTGCTATCTTAGATCTTTGAAATACTCATGGTACACGCGAGCGAAGCCGCGGGCAAAAGCTAGTATTTACATAAACAAGAACAATGTTATCTTTACCAGATAAGTTCTGCAGTCCTAAACCCCCAGCTTATAAAATTTTAACTATACTGTATAGGTAACGCCACCAGAGTTGAGGCCACGCACACAACCACATCTCATGTAATGACAGCGGGATTTTGACGTTGTGTTGTCGTTAAACGTCAATGATAACACAACGTTTAACGACAACACAACGTCAAAATCCCGCTGTCATTACATGAGATGTGGTTGTGTGCGTGGCCTCAACTCTGGTGGCGTTACCTATACTAGGGTACTGACCGCTTCGTCGCGCGCGTCGCGCCGGCGCGCCGCCTCCCGCGCCGCGCCCAGTTCCCCCTCAAGCCGCGAGCGCCGCGCGCGTTCCGCGAACAATTCCGTTCTGTAACAACAATTTATCGCTTAAATCCATACTAATATTATATGGGTGGATCAACTATTTCTTGTTGTTATTCTGTCCCGTCAGCGAGGGGACAAAAGTAAAGCATGACCAGAAATATATGAGCATTGTCAAGAGGGCGCTACTATTTTCATTTGTGTAAACATTTTAGTATAGTCTGAGCAATGTGGATTGGCAACTCGTTATTTTATTTATTTTGTTTATTTCTTTATTCATTGTATAGTCATGTACATATAATCAGGGTGTTATAAAATATATTATATAAGTCAGAACATGACGCCCTGTAAGGGCACACAATAGGTATAAACATAAAACTAAACAATATTTTTACAGTATCAAAGAATATTTATACTTTTACAAAGATTTTGACTTAGGTACCTACTTTTATTCACTATAATCAAAATCAGAATCCAAATTCGATGTCCATAGGGCAAGTGGCTTCAAATTGAGACCCAGAAATTAGTTCCAATTAAATCCGCAACATGGCGCATGGTCAGGCTTTAGTACAGTTTAATTAGAAGAAATGTTGTGTCACATTAACTAACATGCTTATTAGATGACCGCAATTGGGATGTACCAAAAAAAATGACCTATAGTTTTTATATTTTTTTTGGAAAGAATAGGATATTTTAAGATACCATTTTCATCGATTTAGAATTTGGTTGAGTATTTAATTTTTTATATTTTTTTTAAGAAATACGTTGATGATGTTACAGTGAGAGAGCCACGTTCCATTGCCTACAAAAATTCAAGCCGTACATAACATAATCTGTGGACTACTGATTTGTATTGTCACTGTCAATAATACAAGCACGGCTTAGGGTCCTAAATGAACCATGACAAAAAGTTTTATTTATTTATCTTCTTTTAGCTTCGATTATTCCTGTTTGTTTAATGGTGTAATAGTAAATAGATATTTTTACTAAATTCTGATATTTAAATTCTTTGATATTTACTTGTAACATAGTAATTTAATAATTAAATTTGTAAAAATACATTGCGAGTATTGTATACATTTCGGACTTTATGATAAATGACAACTGTTTAAAGCCAGGTGCGCATCATGTGATTAAAGTTCTGTCTTTGTCACTCTTTGCTATTATAAGCAGGACAGCAACATTTCAAACTGTCAATTTGCTTTAGATTGTAGACCTGCTTTATATCTGCCTATGTGACGATTCACTACAGGGGTCAAATGAAGGTCATTACTTAAATTTTCTTTTATTTAATTCAGTTAATCATATTTCTGGAATCTGATTTCTGAAAACGATTCACAAAGCCTATTTATCCAAACGGTTTTCGATTTATTATACGTTGTCAAAAATTGGGACATCCCAATTGTAGAAGGGGTTTAAAACTACGACAAAAATGCATGTTTGGCAAATTTTAATCAGATAAACTTATGGTTTAAAGAGTTACTCAGGAGACCGTCACTATAGCAACGAGTGACAAGAAAAAGTTGATCGACCCATAAATGCAAGTATGGCTGTCTGTTACCTCTTCACGCTTAAACACTGAACGGATTTAGATGAACATTGGTATACAGACGATAGTTTTTATCCCAGAAATCTTCCTTTAAGAGGATACAACGCGCACCATTTCTCCATACAAACATAGTCTCCTGTTTCCTCCCTGGATAATGGCTTTTGAGCCAATTTTTTTTACTGTGTAATCTGTATATACCACAGCTATGCCCCTGTGTTTCGTTTCTTTCCATATTTCAATTAACATAAGAAATATGAGCTTTCAAAAACTGAAAAAATTGCCCAATTTCAACGTCATTTTCAGACACTCATCAGAAAAGAATCCCTTATATAAACAAAAAAAAAGGAAAACATAGGGGCATAGCTAAATCTGTCCTCTAATTATTTTTGAAAATAATAATTTTATTGGTCCAGTTTTCGAGAAGAAAACAGGGGACTACGAAATGCTGTTTTGACCAATTTTACGCGCCTATTAACGGTCTGAGCTGCAGCTGTCCCGCTCTCGCTGTACTGACACGGGGGGGTTCGGGCGTGACAGCGACATTTCATAAAAATACCTATTTCTCAAGTCTCTCAGCCATCGTATCCTCTTAAGGGGGTAAAAACCCCTTTGGGTGTTTGTATGGGAAAAGGGGCTAGGAAAAGGGTTGACAAATTGAACAATGTTGATGGAGCATACCTGGTGCGTTCGAGCTCCTGCATCACTTGCTGCAGCCCATCGGCGTGCGGCGGCTCGGGCGAGCTGCGGCCGCCGTGCACCGGCAGGAAGTCTGGTAGCCGCATTGACTCCGCGCCTGCAACCCCAACACTATAACGTCACGGACATCGTGGAATATGTGCGTGTGAAGACCAAGCTCACTCTGAGGGTTGAGCGGTTGGAGTCCCGCCATGATGTGAATTTCAATTCATTTGTGGTGAGGGTTCTGACTGATCAACTGTCGACCTTCACAAGAGAGGAGTTTTGGCCGAAAGGTGTCGCTTACCGGCGGTTTCATGGCCGGTTAAGTGACACTGCAAAAGTGCCCACGTCACAGACTTCACGTGCTTGTAATTAGGTTGTTAATTAAGTGTAATATAAATATGTATGTTAGTCTTTAAGGTATTTTTATATGGGCCTATGCAGCCTGAAATAAAATTATTCTATTCTATTCTACTATAACACCGGACGACCAAGACACTTGCAGATAGGGTAAGCAAACACAGCACCAGTTAAAGACGCTGGTCAGGCGCGGGTGATGGACTGGTTGGCGCTTGATTGTCTTTTTCTTAGAGTTGTCGATCGCTGGTGTGGGCCCCATCAATAGTATCGATAGTATTGATGTCTATCAATAGTATTACTACTATCGATAGGCCTATCAATATTGTGACTATTTTTCAAGGTTCACTATCGATAGTTATGCAACGCTAATACAATACAATGACTCTTTATTGTACACCAGAAATATTAAGCAATACAGAAAACAGGTACACAGAGAGAAAGTTACAAGGTAAGCAATAGGCGGCCTTATCGCTTAAGAGCAATCTCTTTCAGGCAACCCTTTAACAGAAAAAAGGAAGGACTAGTTTACAGCAATAATGTATCTGACGAATATTGTGATACCCCATATTATGATGAGAATTGTTATGAATTCCAGGATATTTCTTTTTACTACCACTTCTGTTGATTTTTTTAACTAGCTACAAAAATTGTACCAAAAAAAATTTATGGCAAACGATAGTTAATGCCATGCTTTAAAACATACTCACCAGCATTGGGCGGAAGGTCCAGAGGGAAGGTGCTTCTCGGAGACATATTTCGCCTGTCTGCTGGGTTCACGGACTCTGTGAGGTCCAGGCTCAGGTGTGCGGACAAGTCAGGGCCCGGTGCCACCTCCGCACCAGGCGGCAGGTCCAGTGGAACTCTACCCTGCCCAGACTCTCCCGACGAGGAAGCTGCCCCCATATACGACTCATAATCATAACCTCTACTCCCCCCACTGTAGTTGCTGTTGTTCCTCCTCCCTAAAGAAGAGGATGATCCTGCATTGAAACTAGTATTAAATGTGAAGTCAGGCAGGTTGTCCAAGTCAACGGATATAGGTCCGTTAGAGTTTAGATATGCCTGTTCCACTAATATGTGATCCTGCACAAAGTCTGGTAGCGATGGCATGCCAAGCGGCTCCAGACTGGGTCTGTAGAACTGCCCTTCAGAATTGTCCACGTACAGGTTATGCTTAGACTCAGAATTGTCCACTACACTAAAAGATGCTTCTACAGAACTACTCGAAGACGTATTATCACTAGCATGATGGTTGCTGGCATCGGTGCTGTTTTCTTTGGCTTGCGTGTCGGTGCGTGGCGCGGGCACTGACTCGGCGGGCGAGTGCTGCACGGTATTAGCGTAGACCTTAGGCCGGGCTCCCGTGTTCTCGTAGGTCGAATTGCCCGGTAAGGACAGATCTCGCTTCAGGAAGTGCCGAAACGAAAACGGGTTGTCCTCCTTCCGTGTCGCCCCTGTCGACTCTGAAAGAAAAACGAACGAGACTCGAGGAATGCCTTTATATTTAGCTGACAAAAAACAACTTCCAAACACTTACTCGAAGACGAACTTTTTGCGTCTGCAGGCGACGCATCACCGTTTTCGCTATTATTACACTTTGCTTCTTCCGTTTCTGAAGTCACTAGTCGAGGAAAATACGGCAAATCTGTTCTGTTCTGCTCGTTCTCCTGAGAAGACCCTCCATTATTTAAATTTTGGGCTGATTTCTTATTTGGTACACCGTCTTCGTCCTCCGCCATGATAATAAAAATGACAGTTCATAAATTGCGTTCGAAAATAACAAAAGTCTACAATCTTAAATAAGATGCGTTCTAGTATCTGATAAATAAGACCGAAATTATGATTGCTCTTTGAGACTCTGTAAAGAAAAACAATACAATAATTATTACAGTATCCATCACATCATTAAAACTATAGTCAAGTATTTTAGACTCGCTATGTATTTTATTTATTTTTGTATTGTGGTGTGCTGGCTGCGGCTGCGGCGGCGCAAGTGGCGCAACCATTTCACATCGAGACACCAAAACGAGAGGCCGCTACGCTACACTCAAGATGAGATTGATGAGAATGTAAGTCTTTGAACACATTATTGTCTGGTGCTTTATTCAGTTCAGTCAGTACTACTTAATCAGTACCTATGCATTGCTTTGACAAAATGATAAAAAAAAACAAAACCTCATTCTTCTTGTTCTTAGCTTATAATCTATTACTATGCGGTCTGGCAGAGTTTAGCTGCATGCAACTGTTTTATTCTAATTTCTAATTTAATAAATTTGCCGGTTATTTTAACTGTAATTGGTGATTGAGTCGTCTTTAAAAAAATTATCGTGTTGTACATATCTTTCACATTTCTGTAGAAGGCGTTGATGCCTTTGATCAATTATGCGAAACAAAATCAAAAGCCTTTGTCATATCAAAAAAAAAACTGTACAAACCGGTTTTTCATATCTATATTTTCAGTTATGTACCGTAAAACGGGGTGATGAGAAATCGCGAGGTGTTAAAATAAATACAACATTACCATAAAGATTTATAGTGGCACGGAGAAAAATGTGCTCAAACTTTTTCCGGTTTTGTTTCTAAACACCTCGCGATTTCTCATCACCCCGTTTTACGGTACATAACTGAAAATATAGATATGAAAAACCGGTTTGTACAGTTTTTTGACAGCGGTTTGACAGCGGGATTTTGACGTTGTGTTGACGTTTAACGACAACACAACGTCAAAATCCCGCTGACATTACAAGAGATGTGGTTGTGTGCGTGGCCTCAACTCTGGTGGCGTTACCTTTTTTTTATACATAGATACACAATCAGCCGGAATAAATGGGCACTACAAAACTCGGAACTTTTCGACTGTGTTCCGAGTTTTGAGATTAGTCTTGTTCAAAGAGTATTGTAATATTATATGAACAAGAGTGGCAACTCTATGGTCAAATATGCATGTATGGAAGGTGCTGCCGCCCTACGGCTGCTCAAGAACTAATGTGACGTTTCTATAGATGTATACCTATCTGTATGTATATGTTGGTAGTGATGTACAGCTATAGATACGCGTACCTATAGCAATGTATAGTCAAGGATTTGTTGTGTTATCTGTGGTTGGCTGCGTTCGATATAAATATAATTGTTTGAAAATAAACGTTATTCATTTGCTAACTACCGCAAGACAAAAGGTTGTTTCATTGTGTGTCCATCCAATTAGTATCTTCATCTCCCAAACCCGCGTCTAATACATGGTGTCAGAGTGTGGAAGAAAAGTCGGAAAAGAAGAAATAAGTCTGAAAAAAAAAGTCGAAGTCTAAAAAAGTCTAAAAGTCTGAAAAAGTCGAAGAAATCTGGAAAAAGTCAAAGAAGTCTGAAGAATTTTAAAGAAGTCAAGAAACCAACAGTAAAATGGGAGAAAAGGTACATAATGTCATACTAGCTAATAATTTAAAACCTTTATGCTTAACAAAAGACTGTCCTAATTCCGAAAAATGGAAGTTGTGGAGACAAAAATTCCTTATTTATTTCGAAGCCAATGATTTGGAAAAAGTACCAGAGCCTAAGCAAATCGCTATATTCTTAAATGCAATAGGCGATGAAGGTCTGCAAATATATAATTCTTTCAATGTCGATTCAAAAACGGAAACGTTAACGTCCATTATTCAAAAATTTGATTTAAAATTTAACGAACATAAAAATGTAACGGTTGAAAGATATAATTTCTTTACCCGTTATCAAGAACAAAATGAGAGTCTAGATGAATATGTGACTTATTTAAATAATTTATCCTCAAGTTGCAAATTCGAGACACTAAAAGAATCTCTAGTCAAAGATATGTTCATAATTGGAATTAAAGATAGTCAAATAAAAGAAAAACTTCTTCAAAAAGAATTAAAAGATGTCAATGAAGCAGTTGAAGCAGCCAAGACAATAGAATTATCATGCCAGAGATCAAAAAAGTTGGGAAATAAGGAAAGCGATCTTCAAGTACAAGCCATTGTAAAAAGAAGACATGTAAGCAGAAGTTCAACACCGACGAGACAGAAATCAAGACCTAAGTTCGACAGCCAGCGAAAAAATAGAAATAATAGTCAAAGTCAAGAAAGAAGAACTAATAATTTGTTTTCTAGCAATTGCAGGTCAAAAAGTGATTCCAGAGGCAATAATTCAATCTGTAAAAGATGTGGTCAACAGCACAGAATAAGATGTCCAGCTCAAGGAAAAATATGCTCCAACTGTAAGAAACCAAACCACTTTGCAGCATATTGTTACTTCAGCGACCGAAATAAAAACAATAAAAATGTCAACTTATAGAAAATGTGGGTAGTGTTACATTGACATGTATTTTCGATAACGGTCAAAAGTTGAACATTGATTTCATGGTAGTAAATTGTAAATGTGCAACAATACTAGGTTGGAAGACTTGTGAGGAATGTGGCATTGTCAAAAGAATGTTTAAATTAACAAATAGTCCAATCACTAGTGAGAATCAAAGGTCAGTACAATTTATTCTTGACAACTACAAAGATACATTCGAAGGGTTAGGATGTTTGCCATTTGAAGCTCATTTAGACGTAGACACTACTATTGCTCCTAAAGTCTGTCCGGTTCGTAGAATTCCTTATGCATTGCACCCTAAACTTAAGTCAGAGTTAGACAGAATGGTAAAAATGCAAGTCATTCAAAAGGTAACTAAACCAACTAATTGGGTTAACGCTATAGTCCCTGTTGAAAAACCCAATGGTTCATTACGAATTTGTCTAGATCCAAGAAATCTCAATAAAGCTATTAAAAGACCTCATTTTCCATATCCAACTTTAGATGATTTACGCTCAAAAATGGCTGGTGCTGCTATATTTTCAAAATTAGATGCAAATTCAGGCTATTGGATGATTAAACTTGATGCAGAAAGTAGTGACCTCTGTACATTCAATACACAATTTGGTAGATATAAATTCCTTCGTTTACCTTATGGCATAAATTCAAGTGGTGAAATTTTTCATCGAGTTATGACGGATTTATTTGGTGAATTGCCTGGTGTTTTAATATTTGTCGATGATATTTTAGTATATGGCTCAGACGAAGTAGAACATAACAAAAGGTTAGAAAATGTTTTAAGGAAGGCTAGAGAAGTCAATTTAAAATTCAATAAGTCAAAATGTCAATTTAATAAGACTGAAATAGCTTATGTAGGGCATATCTTTAACAAAAATGGTATATCGGCAGATTGTTCAAAAGTAGAAGCTATAATGAAAATGCCAAAGCCGGAGAATGTCAAAGACCTCCAGCGATTTCTAGGTATGGTGAACTACCTGGGTTCATATATTCCTAATCTAGCTCATGAAACAAGTCTACTTCGAGATTTACTTAAAAAACAAAATATTTGGCAATGGACTATCAACCATGATAAGCAATTCATTAATTTAAAAGAACTAATTTGTCAGTCACCAGTCTTAGTACATTATGATGTAAATAAACCAGTTAGAATGTCAGTCGATGCGAGTCAAAAAGCAGTCGGGGCAGTCATATTTCATGGAAAAAACCCCATAGCTTACTCGTCCAAATCTTTAACAAAAACTCAGGAAAATTATGCTCAAATTGAAAAAGAATTGTATGCAATTGTTTTCGGGTGTAAAAAGTTTCATCAATACATCTATGGCAAAACAACACATGTCGAAACTGATCATCAACCTCTTATCACGTTATTTAAAAAGCCATTATCAGATGTTCCAGCACGGCTTCAAAGGATGATGATCACGTTACAATCATACGACTTAATTGTGTCATACACAAAAGGATCTGAAATGTATATCTCAGATACTTTGTCTAGAGCACCTGTCTTAAATACTGAGGTAGAAAAATTAGACTTGGATGAATTTGAAAACAATATTATTTGTCAAGTCAAATTATACACTTCAAATTTATCAATAAGTGAGGGTAGATTAAAGCAAATTGTATCTCATACAAAGTCGGACGAAATTTTACAAAAACTAATAGAATATCATAAAATGGGTTGGCCCAATAATAAACAACAATGTGATCCATTAACCTTACCATATTGGAATATTAGAGATGAAATTCATGTAATTGATGAAATAGTATTCAAAAATCAATCGGTAATTATTCCAAAGTCAATGAGATCAGAAATACTCCAGCAGTTGCATGAGGGTCACATGGGCATGGAAAAAACTAAAAATTTAGCCCGTGGTATTGTATTTTGGCCAAACATTTATCATGACATAGAAATAAAAATTAGACAATGTGAGACTTGTATGACATACAGTGCAAATAAAACAAAAGAATCTTTATTAACTCATGAACAGCCAATTTTGCCATGGCAAAAAGTTGCAACAGATTTATTTGAGTACAATAACAAAAAATATTTACTAGTTGTTGATTATTACTCTAATTATATCGAAATAGCTGAGTTAAATACTGATAGTCGAAGTCAAACTATAATAAAAAAATTAAAGTCTATTTTTGCCCGTCACGGAATTCCAGTGCAGTTGGTGAGTGACGGGGGTCCGCCGTACAATTCCCATGAATTTCTTAATTTTATGAAAGATTGGGATATTGAACACATTATGTCTAGTCCTTATTTGTCAAGGTCGAATGGTCTTGCAAAAATATCTGTAAAAATAATTAAAAACATATTAAGAAAATGTGAAAAGTCAGGCACAGATATTTATATAGGTTTGTTACAATATAGGTCAACACCTAGAGGTAATTTGAAGTCACCGTCAGAATTATTAATGTCAAGAAGATTAAGAACAAAAATACCCATTAAAACTAGTCAATTAAAGCCTAAAATTGTCAAATTTTCTAATCATTTCAAAAATAAGTCTGAAATGATAGAAAAAAGAAAGTCATACTATGATAGAAATGCTATAGAATCTCAGGATTTTCAGCTTAATGATCAAGTATATTTTAAGAAAAACCCCAAAGATCTAACATGGTCTAAAGGTTATATTTTGTCAAAGTCTAAATTTCCTAGATCATATCTAGTGAAAGATGAAAATGGTGTAACATATAGAAGAAATTCTCAGCATATAAAATTGTTTAAGTCAAGCATATCATTGCAGTCAAGTCGTCATAGTCAAACTAACAAAGATCAAATATTGTCGAAGTCACATTTTAATCAGTCTAGCCAAACACATACAAACAATAAAAATAAGTCAGATTTCAATGTCAGGTCGAAAGGTCAAAGTCAAAGTCAATGTGAAGAAATAAAGGAGAATGATAATGTGAAATATTATTACATTCCAGAGTACATTCTGAAAGCTCAAAACCATTTGATGAATGGTACAAATGATAGTCAAAGTAGCTCTAAAACAAACTCCATAAATGAAAGTTTTATGTCGATGGAGTCAAGTCAGTCGAATGTAATTAGTCCATCAAATGATAACAATGTATCAAGTCATATTAATATTGAAAATGAAATGTCAAATATGTCTAATATTGTAAGTCCTTTGTCAGAAATAAGTAATGATGAATATACAATATTGTCGCCATTGTTTGTGGAAATAAATGAAAGAAATCAAGATACAGAATTCTTGAATGAAAATGAAATAGTCATGTCACAGTCAGAAAGTCAGTCAGAATCAAGCAATAATGTTCAAAACTTACCAGAAATGTTAGATATGGCAATTAGTAGCAATACTCCTGAAATAAGATACAGTTCTAGAGGCAGATTGCTAAAGAAAACTAACAGGTTGGATTTGTAAACATTTAATTGCAAATTGTAAAATTATTGTACATAATTTATATAAGATAGAATTATCGATATATATAGTCTAGTCAAATAATGTCTTATAATTATAATTGTATTGTTAATATTATATTCTAATTAATTGTCTAATGTATTTTAAAAAATCTTGCATGTTATTGTTAATAATTAAATGTCATTGTCTATCAGTCAGTCAAGTCAAACGTCAGATGTCACAACTGTCAGTCTGTTGTTTTTTTATTAAAGAAAGGGCATGTTGTGTTATCTGTGGTTGGCTGCGTTCGATATAAATATAATTGTTTGAAAATAAACGTTATTCATTTGCTAACTACCGCAAGACAAAAGGTTGTTTCATTGTGTGTCCATCCAATTAGTATCTTCATCTCCCAAACCCGCGTCTAATACAGGATTTTAATTGATAGGCTAATTGCCACTATTCGTATTTTAGCCGTCTAATTCAAATCAGCATATACGAAGTATAAGCGGCTAAACTCGATTTGCATTATACGGCTAAAATACGAACATTGGCAAGTGGCCTATCAATTAAAGTCCTTGACCGTACAATTTGGTACGCCATGGCCATGGCCGATGAATGACAACTGACAAGTTTGACAAATCAACCAAGATGGCCGCTAATTTAGTTCTTCGGCAAACACCAGAGATCGCTGTAGTCGCTTGAAAAGTGATGATATATGTAAGTGTGCCCCCCCTGGTCTTGTTTTGACCATAGACCGTGTCAGTTCTCAACATTGGCTAAATGCAAAGAGTAGAGAGTTAGTATATAGAAATGGCTAAATGTTGCGTCAAGAAATGTGTAAATACATGGTAAATACTGACTCAAAAATGAGAAAAAAGGATGGGATGTCTTATTTTTGATAAGTTCTATTGATTCATTAGCAAATACTAGTTACATAAATAGCATTTTTATGAATTTTAATTATTTATTTCGTACGTACAAAATAATGGTTTCACATGGAACAAAAATATATAGAGTAGCTATTATTATTATTATTCTATTATATTTTCTCACTATAATCATAATAATTAGTTTGACAACGACAAAAAAGTGTAGGAATAAAAATTTAACATATCATATTTTATAATTAAATTAAAGTTTTCCACGGAATCTTGAGAAAATACACTTATACTTTATTCGGAAATAAATAATTATATTATTATTATTATAATTTTCTTGTTTCTTATCATCTCTCCTACTTAGGAGGTAAAATATTGCACGGGCCTAAGCCAAGTGCGTTTCTTTTAAACGTTAATTTATGACATGGATAAAAATTTACGTACTATTCGGCATGGTGTTAAGGATGACTGCTTTCTGTAGGAGTATGTATGTCTAAGGTCCGGAGGCTTGTATGGAGAGTTTTTGGGATGACGCCTGTTGTGGAGAGGATGATAGGTACAGTTTTTACGCAACGGGCTTGCCAATGTGTTTTAATCTCAATTGATAGGTGATGTGTATTTGGTCATTTTGTCTGTGTGTGTGGTTAAGAGGGTACGATGGCTGAGAGACTTTTGAGAAATAGGTATTTTAATGAAATGTCGCTGTCTCGCCCGAACCCCTCCGTGTCAGTACAGCGAGAGCGGGACAACTGCAGCACAGACCGTTAATAGGTGCGTAAAATTGATCAAAACAGCATTTCGTAATCCCCTGTTTTCTTCTCGAAAACTGGACCAATAAAATTATTTTCACCTCACTAGCTCGGAAAGCCCTTTTTGTTTGTTTGACATCTATTGAGAAAATCGCTTTTTATCCACATGTGAAGAAAGAGTTTTGACATTTGAAGGCAGCTTACGTGATATTTATTTGACAGCTAACAAAACGTAAAACGTTAAAAATGCTGAATTTTTAACATCACAATTAATGAATTGCATCGAATAAAAAACACTAAATACAGTCTTACAACTTTATTTTAATTCATAAATATCAGCATTCATCATTAACCTTCATTCTTGTTGCAAAAACGGATAAAATGTTCTGACAGTCCAAGTAAGTCGATGTGCGAACAAAACGCATCCGAAATAATAAAAAAAAACTTAAGTCAAAACTTTTCAATTAATTATATTGAGTGAATAAATAAATAATAATTGATAGTACAAACCCTTTTTCTTATTTTCCTCGCTGTAGTGAGGTGAAAAGTTTTGTGTTATACACGGGTGAAAAGTTATTTTACGTCTAATGTGTTGAAACACTCGCTATCGAAAGGATTCTATTTTTGAACCACTCGCTTCGCTCGTGGTCAATCATAGAATCCTTTCGACAGCTTGTGTTTCAAATGGACACTCGCAGGTAAAATACAACTTTCCCCCCTTGTATAACAAATAACTATTTTTTTCAAATATAATTAGAGGATAGATTTAGCTATGCCCCTATGTTTTCTTTTTTTTGTTTATATAAGGGATTCTTTTCTGATGAGTGTCTGAAAATGACGTTGAAATTGGGCAATTTTTTCAGTTTTTGAAAGCTCATATTTCTTTTGTTAATTGAAATATGGAAAAAAACGAAACCTAGGGGCATAGCTGTGGTCGATAGTCGATACAGATACCCAGTAAAAAAAATTTGGCTCTAAAGCCATTATCCAGGGAGGAAACAGGGGATTACGTTTGTATGGAGAAATGGTGCGCATCGTATCCTCTTAACAGAGAGAGAGAGAGAGAGAGAGAGAGAGTACATTATATATAGGAGGATAGAGATATCACTCTATTCAACGGCACAACGCCATCTAACGCAAATTCCCGTAACTACTATTAGGAACCATACCTATAATATCAAGGACCAATAACAAACCAATACCAGCCCTGCTGTGCCACTGCCACAGCTTTTTTGAAACTAGAATTTAAAGTTGTTTTCATCTATTTTCTACATGATTTGATAAATAATATCGCCATCTAGTGCAAATTGACGGAACTAAAAATAGACATTGTGGGAAGTGAAAGGACCGTGGATAGCAATGTCTATAAGGATTACTGTTTTGCTAAGTTTATCTAATATAGTTATTGTCTGGTCTGTTGTAGTGTATTGTTTTGTCTGTTATTATGGTTCTGTCCCAGTATATCCTGAAGCTTTCATTTTCTAGAACTGATTGTGGTTTATATTTAATAGTATGGTAATTTCTCGGAGATAAATTTGTGCTTGAAGACTATGTATTGGTGAATTATAGCGGCTACTTGATCATGTCGGTGTTTGTAGTCGGTTTGAGCTATTGACTTGCATGCACCGGTTATATATTGAATGGTTTCAGAGCTACTATGGCAATATCTGCAAAAATCTGCTGTGAAGTTTGATCTGCGAATGATGTGTTTCTGGTAATTTTTAGTATCAATAACCTGATCTTGGATTGCGATCATGAAGGCTTCAGTCTCAGGGAACAGCTCGCCACGCAGCAGCCACGCGTTCGACGCTTTTTTGTCTACATGAGGTAGCTGCAGGTCGTGACGATGCCTATTATTATTATTATTAAGCGAAGTGCAAAATGGGCTGCAAAACTACCACGAGATAGGCTTGATGAACTACTTAAGCCCTATAACTGGTCCGTTGTGTGCTCGACACATTTTCGCCCCATCGATATCCTAGCTCAATCGATTATATTCGCACAATAATGTTCGCCGCAAATGTAAATATAGTGTAAATAAATTGTGTCTTAGTCTTAAAACGTGTAAAAAGCATTTAAAAACATTTTATAAATTTTATTTTATTATAAAAAATATCAACTATTTTCCAGCGAATCAAGACTCCATTTATTTTATGTTTCGTCCAGCATCACATTGAAGTTGACAATGTGTCAATATTGTTAGAATGGCTACTTCAGTAAAATTTCGATAAGAATGTTTGCAAATTTGATATTAAATACTCATGAAATATATATTTATTGCGTATGAATTAAGCTATAACAATTAAGAAAAAATAACAAAGAATAAAACTTAACTATAAACTAAATATTACAAACTAAATTAAAAACTAAACTAGATCTAAACAAACAAAAATAATACTATTAAAAACTAAATTAAAAACTAAACTATATCTAAAAAAGGCCCCTGCGGCATTGTGCCGAAGATGCTGGCAGCATTTCCTCGTTGAATCGCTAGGCTAATTCTTTGAGCGAGGTAGCTGCCAGCTCTTCGGTCACCGGTAGCATCTATAAGCCTCTTCGAAATCTCTTTGAAGAGGCTTAGTGCTCCTGGGCCCCATGGACCAAGGGTCTCGACACCGAAAGGGATGAAATTATATTCGGCGCCGAGACCACTATACTTGCCAATTTTAGCGGTTTCGGCCGCCTCTGCTGCGGCTGCTGCCCTTGTGGAGGTCCGGTGGATATGAGAAGGGGCTCATGAAATTGAGTGGTTTTTTGCATAAAATATGTATCTCAATACAAGTCGTAAATAAGCGATGTTGGCATCTTCCTGAATACAGCTGCAAATGTCACTTTAGCCGTGTTTGTTTGAAAATTTTCTTCGGGACTGGGTATCTTGTATATGTATACATATATAATATATAATCTAAGTTATGGCTACATCATTTAAAACTTCAGTGTCAAAGTCAACCGTTACCGACGTCTGCTTTTTCGCCTGAAAAACTTTGTGATTACAACGATTTGGTGAGTTGTTGGAGGTATTAATGATGGTTTTTAAGTGAAATAGTTATCCTATTTTGCATTTTATCAAAGGTTAAGTTAAATAAATCAGTTTTTTATATAATTAGACACAAAATTCGTAACCATGTGCAATTGGTCTCTATTTGGGGGGGAAAAGAGTACGCTTGAGGGCAACTTGAGGGGGGAAAAGACAACGACAGCGGGGTGAATATGACACTAGTCAAGGCGAAATAGCAACGTAGTGCGGAGCAATAAAAACGGGAGAGGGGTGATTTGATCGGTTTTCGCCAGGGCTGCCACATTGGTTTTTTTATTAGTACATTTCTTCTAGTGTACTAAATATTACCTGCGACTTTTATTTAAATTAGATTGTTACGAGATACTTAGAGCGCGCGCAGACAGAGAGCGGTCTGGAGTTCCGAGTTCCGCGTTCAGAGTTCTGTGTATTGACCGCTCGAGAGTTCCGACCGCCTGCTGTGTGCGTTATCGTAAGGGACTCAGTACATTCGAAAGAACGCAGAACTCGGAACGCGGAACGCGGAACGCCAGACCGCGCTCTGTCTGCAAGCGCTCTTACGCATGTATTTACAAATCTGCACAAAATACTTAAAATTATTTACACCTTGCCTGGGTACCTAATTTGAAAGTTAGTAATAGTCATCATCATCACCATTCCTACCCATTTTCAAGTTTTGACAACCCTGACATTTGTTGCTTTTTTTACCCCATCTTCCGGGTGACGAGAAACGACACACATTTTGGCAATTTTTGCTTTATTTACGGAAAATATAAGGTTTAAAACCATTTGACAGTATAAAAGAAGGTGTGACTCGGAAATTTAATTCAATTCTAGTTGCTCTCATGTGCTTCCATCTCAATGAAAAAGTGGCCTAAAGTTCAGAATTGTTTCTATCCACCCCGTTTTACGGTATTTGATTAGCATGAACGCGGCTAGTGTAGTATAGAGATGCCGCGAATACTCGCTATTATTCGGTATTCGGCATTATTCGGTATTTTTTTTTGTTACTTGTCGAATACCGAGTAATAGTGTTCATTATTCGATATTCGGCGAATAGTTGTCTAAATAAAATAAACTTATATTAAATTGATAGAAAAACTATAGATACCTAGACAAAATAATTACTTGTATTTATCTTTAAAAACAAAACACACTTAGTATTAATATAACCATCACTAAAAATATCAAAGTTGGCAAAAATCAGTCATGTTGAAGTTAATAAGGCTTTTTAATTAATATTCAAAGTCTAAAAGAGGTAGATTGTGGTGCAGAAAAACTAGTTTTACTGCATGACAGGGATCAAGTCACTTGCGCTTGAAACCGATTTGACAGGAAATCCCTTACACAAAATGAGGTTATTCCCCGTAAAATATGTTACGTGCAAGAAAAGGGTTGCCATGATCCTACTCATATTATAAACGCGATAGTTTGTGAGTATGTATGGATGGATGGATGTTGTAACGTTGTACGTACATTTTCTTATTAAATGGTTTAAAAAATAGAATGAGTTCATTATTAAATCTTATCAATCACATTTTACAGTGTTTTATCTACAAAACTAGCACTATTTAGTCGTTAACACGCTGTACTCGATTTAATCTTATATTTCGCTTGTCGCACATCACTACTGTGACGTCACCCTAACCGTTATGAGACGCCGGCGCCGGTGCATTTCGCGGCGAGCTGCAAGCCACACACTCCATGGGTGAATCAACTTTTAAATGTCCACATGATGAAATTTTGGATTTTTATTTTTTGTTCTTATTTTCCAATTTTAAATGTTTTATTTAAAAGATAATTTTCTCTCGTTTATGAATCTGTATAGAGCAGAGCTGTTTCTTTGAGAATTTAGTGCGTTTCACTAGAAAAAATTCACCAGCCCAGATCTGCCCTGTCCCCTGGACCACCATTCAAAATTATTTTTAGCTAAACTAGACATCAGTTATTGTTAATACAATTATCTTACTTACATTCATTTAACAATACAGTTTCATTTTTTATTTTTATATATGGCATATATCTCAATAATTTCACAGTATTTCCCATAATCATGTCCCCAGGACTACTCTAATTTCATAGAAAGTGAACTTTTCAATTAAAATGCGAAATAGTAACAGTAACTTAATAATTTTTTTCCTGCTACTTTGTTTTATATTGTGTTATTGTATCTTTTAAAAAAATTAATTGTTTTTGAATTTAAAAATACATAAAATAATGATTAGTGTTTTTTAATTTTGGGGACAACTTGGTTGTCCCATAGACATATCTGGTTGTCCAATGGAAATATTAGAACCAAAAATCTTACAAGAGGGTACAGAACATGACCCGCTTCGAAGAATAACCAGCTTGGAACCCGTAGTTCTTATATTTTTCGTATTTTGTTTTCCACTTATTAGCTTCACTTCGTAATTTTAAATTTTCTTTATGTATCTTAGTTCTATCTTACACATTACGATAAGCAGAGCCTGGAAAACGTCGCTACTTGATGCTAGGAATCGCCGCGGCGCTGATGTGGATAGCGATCATCATCTTGTCATCGCTGATGTACGTCTTAAGATGGCAGCACGCGTCGTAAAGTTGGAAGGCATCCAAAAAGTTCCATTTGCAGAAACTTAGGACCAAGGAGGGTCGGTGTTTGCCTCCTTAATCAATTTGAGCTTTTGGAAGAGCTGGAAGACGAGGAAATGGATGAAACTTGGAATCATTGTACGCACTGCTTTCACTGTAGCCGGCGAAAAAGTCCTGGGCTATAAACGCTCCAAGCAAGAACCCTGGATGTCCCAAGTGCTGTGGTCCGCGATAGAGAGAAGGCAGAGCGTAAAGCTAGAGCAGTTGGCCGCTGAATACACTGTCGCTTCGGATGCCCGAGATGAGGAGTGCCTCACGCCTCCGCATCCGAAAGCTGGCGAGACGTGACAGACGGCGTGCCGCCAACGAGCTAGCAGACCAGACTAACGCAGCAGCCAAGATAGCCAACATGAGGGAGTTCTACGACGTTACTATACGCCTGTGCAACAAATCACTTTCCTCCAAAAAGCCGCTAAAAGACGCCACTAGCGAAGACGAGAACGAGCACTTCTCCAACCTGTTGACTAGCATTGGCTAAGCCCAACCGATAACTGCTTCAGACAACTCCGGACCACCTCCCTTAAATCTGCCAACCACTCCACCAACATACGCAGAAGTAGTCGCCGCTATTAAACAGCTGAAGGCAGGAAAGGCACCAGGGGTTGATAACATCAATGTGAAGCTATTAAAAGCGGATCTGGCTAGGACAGCCGAAATACTTTATCCGCTGTTGCAGCGTATTTGGGAGAAGGAGCGTATTCCCTGCGACTGGAAGCAGGGTTTGCTCGTGAAGGTACCGAAGAATGGGTTTTTGTCAGTCTGCGATAGCTGGAGGGGCATAATGCTCTTACTGACTGCGGCTAAAGTTCTGGCAAAATGCTCCTCAACCGAAAGTCCTCAGAGATTGCAGGGACACTTCGGGAAGAGCAAGCCGGGTTTCGTTCTAGCAGGTCATGCACCGACCACACGAATACCTTGCGCATACTTATAGAATCGTGCGTGGAGTGGCGAGCCGAACTTTTCCTTGCTTTCGTCGACTTCGAGAAAGCGTTCGACTCCGTGAAGTGGAGCGCACTGTGGTCCTGTCTTAGGCGAAGTGGAATACTGTATATAGGTATCATCAAGTCCCTATATAACTGTAGCATCTGCAAGGTTTTACACGACCAAGTTCTAGGGGAACCAATCCCAATGACTTCAGGAGTCAAGCAGGGCTGCCTCCTGTCACCGCTGCTCTTCATTGTCCTACTCGACGACGTCATGCGGAAGGTAACTCAAACACCTAGGGGCATTCCATGGAACAAAAGCTCGCACCTGGAGGACCTTGACTATGCAGACGACATAGTGTTGATTTCGTCTTCACTGACCGTTCTCTAAATGAAGCTGGACTCATTACGAGAGGAAGCTCAAGATAAGGGTCTACGAATCAACACTAGGAAGACCGTCGAAATGCGAGTACAGTCTTTGGAAAACAGACCCATCAGACTCTATGGTACACCACTGGAATATGTCGCAAAGTTTACATATCTCCGCAGCACCATGACCAACAGCGGCGACTCTGATGATGACGTCAACGCGAGGATCAACAAAGCGAAAGGTGCCTTTACCCAGCTAAAACTTGTGTGGGATTCGAACTTGCTCACCCGGCGGATCAAGTTTTCCCTCTTCGATTCCATAGTGAAGTCTGTTTTGCTCTTCGGCTGCGAGACTTGAAAGGAGACAAAGAGTCTGACGAGCAAGCTACAAGTGTTCGTCAACAAATGCCTGAGGTCCATCCTGCGCATATTTTGGATGAACACTATCAGCAACGAGGATCTGAATCTATGAAAGCGATGCCACCAAATCTTGATGAAGTGAGAAATCGCGCAACGGAAATGGAAGTGGATAGAAAGCAAGAAAGAAATAAAAACATAGGGCACACCCTCCGAAGACCAGAGGACAATACCACCAGGGTAGCGTTCACGTGGAGGCCGCATGGGAGCAGACGGTGGGGCCGACCGGCACACACGTGGCAGCGCACCGTGGACGCCGAGCTGCGGGCAGCAGGGCTGAGTTGGAGGGACGCGGAGCAACAGGCGCAGGACAGGAGTGGATGGCGACGTCTCAGGAAGGCCCTCTGTACCACTGGGGTGCCATAGGACAAGAACGAATTGTTTTTGTCCAAGGGACAACCAAAATGTCCTACGGACAACCAATTCCGTTGTCCAAGTGACTAGTTGTCCGAGGGACTTATCTAAAACTTTGTGCCGTATAATAAATATTAATGATTTTTTATGTTTTATTTCACCCTTACGGTAAAATATTTATACAATAGTATCTGGTACAATATAATTTATTGTAATAAGTTAAGTACTTACGTAGTTGTGCCAGTGGTCCGATGGACAGACAATAAAGCCACCCACAGTCTTCAACAATACTCGACCGACTAACGCTGCGAGTTTTGTGAAATCAAAATAACGGCTAGGCCTATTTGCTTAAAAGAACTTTTAGCTTGTTGTGAAGTATCTTAGTACGCCATCAATAACTATATTTTATAACTATTTTATGGTTGCCCAGTGGACCTGCATAGCGTGTGTAATTAAAGGGACAAAATTAAAAGGCAAGAAATTCATAAACCGTTTGGTGCAAATATAAGAAATCGGTGTGTTTTATTAATGATATTTATCCATAAAAACGATTATGTGTATAAATATCAATTCCGCAACAGTATTTTTTCGTGATACAAAGTTTTACGTGCACCGTTGCAAGGGGACAATCTGTCTTCTATTGAAAACCAACTTTTGGTCTTTTGGACAACCATTACAGAACAGATAAATTGTAAACAAAATGAAATATTTTGTGATAAAATGCTAGGTAATATTAATAGGAACATAAAGGAACACAAATAAAAGTCATTACTTTTATATAAATTTGTGTTATCGATCCGGGACTCTGTACGTATGACGTTGAACACTAAAAAGTTGATTCACCCCCATATCAGCGCAGAGGTGAACGCACGCTAACATCTCCGGTCTTACTACGTACTTCACGTAACCGGCCAATGTTTTCGTCCCTACACGTTAACCTGCGGAAATCTAGTTAAACTACAAATTTGTTCAGTGTATTCTTCAACCCCAATCTCGGGTAAGTGGTGATTAACTGCATAACAGCTAGTAGTAGATATTTTACTGAGGAAATAATACTCCGGAATAGAAAAAACTGTTAATGGTTTAATGTTTCAAAGTAGAACCACAGATTACTTAATAGTTACTTCGTAACAGATACTGCATCCCGTACAAAATCTTGGTACTTACCGCGATTGTAGCCACAGATTATACTACTCCGTCTCCTTAAGAATGTGTGCGTGTCGACAGTGACAAGGGCTGGCAGTTTGGATTAAAATTTTTTTTTCTACATGTTGTTTTACCATTTTGTCGGGATAATTGCTATATATTATATCCATGCAAACTTTCTAGCACTAATATTCTTTAAGCTAAGCCACGGACGGACAAAGAGACAGACGGTCATGGCGAAACTATAAGGGTTCCGTTTTTGCCATTTTAGCTCTGGAATCCTAACAAAAAAGGATATTTATTGTAATGCGTAGAACACATTGCCATGCTCATAGTACCCTAGCGTTATACTAAATACGAAGGTTAACTTTCGAACTTCGCATCGTGCCATCCCGCTCACGCTTATAGCTTTTTATAGAAGAGTAAGAGGGACAGCACGATACGAACTTCCAAATTGTTATATTAGCTATTAATTCTAGCATAGTCATATTAAAATTTGCCCCCTGTTTCACCATTCACTTATAAAAGTTCAGGCGGCATATTTTTTCCGTGGAACACGAATGAACGTGCGTCGGCGCGCGCTTGTGACAACCTACTGGAATTTCGATCGCAGGCGATCGTCCCCGCGGTAGGTAAATATCGCGCGTAAGTACATGGCATGCATGAGGCCTGGTAGAACGAATACAATGATTTGCAAAAGTAGAATAATAAATGACAGATAGTACAGTGGCGACACAAGTGAGCAAACAGCGAACTATGTTTGACATTTGAGATTAGTTCAGAAACTATTACATTATGTTTATATTCTTCCAACATCCTCCCTTAAACATAATCCCATTTTTGACGAACAGAAGGCCATTTTTGAATGTGATGTTGCTTTGGTAAGAGCATCTGCGACCATCTTGTCCGTCTGCACGTAGCGCACTTCGATAGCTCCTTCCAGCACCTTATTGCGAATGAAATGATGCCTCACATCTATATGCTTGGTCCTGGGATGGTACCCATCGGAACCTGAAAGTTTTATAGAGCTTTGATTATCACTATAGATTACCAAGGCTTCATTCTTCAGCTCCGGCCATAGACTTTCTTGAAATTGCTTTAGCCACATAGCTTCTTGTACACACGCCGACAAGGACATGTACTCAGCCTCTGTCGTAGAAAGTGCTACAGTAGGTTGACGCCTGGAGTTCCAGCTAATTGTTCCTCCCTGGAACAAGAATGTGTAACCTGTGCAGGAGCGCCGGTCATCTTCAGAGCTTGCCCAGTCTGCGTCACAGTATCCATGACTCATTGTCTCTTGCATGTTTTGCTTGTAACTTAATCTATAATCCAGAGTGCCTTTTAAGTAACGCATGACACGCTTAAGAGCAATCCAATGTCTCATGTCAGGTTTGTTATTATATTTGCTTAACATATTTATAACAAAACATATATCTGGTCTAGTAATATGTGAGACATATAACAAACACCCAATAATCTCCTGATAAGGTACATCATTTAAGATTTTATCCTCTTCAGATTTACTTTGTACCTTCGAATTCAAATCTATTGGAGTTTGAACAGTTTTACAGTCTGACATTCCATATTTATTCAACACTTCTTGAATATATTTTCTTTGATCCAAATATATAGTCCCTTTAGACCGGTCTCTCTCTACATGTATTCCAATGCAGTATTTTATATCACCTAAATCCTTAATCTTGAACTGTTTATGCAGCTCTTCTTGAATATGTTGTTTTGATTCTTGATTGTTTGTAAACAATACTAGGTCATCAACATAAATTGCGAGAAAAACCATGTTCTTATTGTTCACAATATTGTGGTAAATACAGGGATCCAATTTAGATTGTAATAAACCCATCTGCTTCAGCGTAAAGTCAAGCTTCTTGTTCCATTGCCTGCTAGCCTGTTTTAATCCATACAGTGATTTTCTTAATCGACATACCAGGTCACCTTTTTCAAACATAGGCGGTTGCATCATGTAAATTTCTTCTTCAATATCACCTTGAAGAAAAGCCGACACTGCATCCATCTGACAAATGTCTAAATCATATTTCACAGCCAGGGCAAATAGGTATCTTAAAGAAGCATGTCTTACGACCGGTGAAAACACTTCGGTGTAGTCTATTCCAGGTTTTTGTGAACAACCTTTTACTACAAGGCGTGCCTTATATTTCACAATTTCTCCATTTTCATTTGTCTTTCTCTTGAAAACCCATTTACAAGGTATAGGGCGCTTGTTAGCTGGCAGAGAAGTCATTTCCCACGTATTATTTTCCAATAAGGACTGATACTCCTCATCCATTGCTTGTTTCCAATAATGAGCATCAGAGCCCGACAAAGCTTCCCTGACAGTCAGTGGATCTGAAATCTGAACACACATGAAATTATTTTCTCGTTCATTATACTTCTGATGTGATCTTAATGTGATATTCCTCGTGAAAGTATTATCACAGTCACTCGTGCTGGGATAATAAGTTTCATCATCATTTCTATTCCCACAGCTGTCAAAGGAAGTATCAGTACTTAATTGTGATAATGTGACATCTTCCGTCTCAGTATCAGAGCAGTCATCAATCGTTTCAGGTGTTTCGCTGCTATTCTGCGTGCAATGAAGATCTGAACTTAGAGGTAATGTAATAAGCTGAGGGTCTAGGGTAGGTTTCTGTGTGATACAGTTTTCAATAAATATCACATCCCTACTAATCACTGCCTTCTTATTTTTAGGATTAATTAATCTGTACCCCTTTGTGTTGTCACAGTAGCCTACGAAAATCAATTCCTGTGTTTTGCGATCCCATTTCAAACGGTTTTGCTTTGGAACATGTACCATGGCTTTAGAACCAAATATCTTTAAATGTGAAATGTTTGGTTTCTTACCCGTCCACTTTTCATAAGGTGTTACCTCAGCCAGAACTCGTGATGGTGATCTATTGATGATATAAGCCGCAGTAGCGACTGCCTCGGCCCAATATGTTTTCTGCAGTTTTGCCTCAAACAACATGCATTTGGCACGCTCCACCAGGCTGCGATTCATTCTCTCAGCAATCCCATTTTGCTCAGGCGTATAGGGTACGCTGGTCTGGTGCTTGATGCCGGAAGCTGCTAGAAAACCAGAGACATCATTATTACAATATTCTTTGCCGTTGTCACTTCTCAATATTTTTATTTTCTTTTCCAACTCATTTTCCACCTCACACTTAAATCTCTCAAACACAGATTTAATATCCATTTTGTTCTTAAGAAAATATACATATACTTTTCGAGAGTAATCATCTATAAAGGTTATGAAGTACTTCGCACCACCAACAGAAGGTGTCTCCATCGGACCACATAGATCAGTATGTATTATTTCTAGCAAGGTACTTGCTCTTGAACCAGAATGGGGAAACGGTAGTCTGGTTTGTTTTCCTTCACAGCAAGATTTACAAACTGCATCAACATCTTTATTTGTGATAGATATACCATCAGCACATACCTCTAACCTCTTCACATCAGCTATATTTAAATGAGCCATTCTTTTATGCCATGTAACAATATCTGTTTTACTCTCACAAGAAACAGCATAAGCATTGCCCATAACAGTATTGAGTCTGTACATGCTATTGGTAAGTCTGGCAGTTGCTATGAGATCCTTATTGGAATTGTATATGTTACAGCCGGAATCAGTGAATTCCACTTTACAGCCATTCTTTGTCAGTTGACTGACCGATAACAGGTTTGCACTCAGCTCAGGAATAAATAAAACATTTCTCACCTGGATTGGGCAGTTTTCCTGACATAAATCTGTTTGAATGTTTACATTACCCATACTTTGCACGGAGATGGAGTCACTATTTGCCACCATTATTTTTTGAATCGGAGGTGGTTGTAAATCATACATCCAATCAGAGCATCTTGTCATATGCATGGTTGCCCCAGAATCGATAAACCAATCATTCTGATTAATGCTGCTATAAGCTGAAAAAACTGCTGAAAAACCATTATGGGTATTAGTTTTCTTCATTGTACACTGACTTTTAAAATGTCCATATTTGTTGCAGTTGAAACAGCGCGGGCCTTTTCCTTTTGGCTTTGAATTATTATTGTTAGAAGTATTTCTGTGCTTCGTAAAGAACGCAGTAGACTCGGAAACTTTCACCTCCTGTAAAAGCTTTGTCTTGATGAAATCTGATGAGATTCTGATGCCGGAACTTTCCAGACCCATGATCATAGGCTTATAATTATCCGGTAAACCTGCCAACATGAGTGTTCCAAGCCATTCATCTCCAACGTCGAAACCAATATTTCGTAATTTGTATGCGGTACTCATAATTTTATTCACGTAATCTTCGATACTGGAACAGTTGTCTAGTGAAGTATTTATCAAGTCTTTCAATAGACCGACTTTCCTTGAGAGCCCCGAGTCTTCGAAAGCATTTTGAAGGTTTAACCATACTTCTCTTGAGGTTTTTGCATTTTCGATGTGAAAGTAGTTAATGGGTTCCACCAACAAAATTATTTTTGACTTCGCTTTTATATCTTTCTTCGTATCCAGTTCGGTGCCTGGTTCAACACATTGCCACAATTCTTCGTGTTCTAAATAGGATTTAACGGCAAACTTCCATGTAGAATAGTTTTCCCGGCCGGCTAATTTCTCGATTTGAAGGTTAGACGTAGCCATAGTTCTGGATCGTATGAGTTTTATCGCCGCAATTACTATAAATATTACTTTTTACTGCACTAAATTTAACTTCAGTTCTATTTGAGTATGTATGGGACGGCCCATAACCTGAGGAAATAATACTCCGGAATAGAAAAAACTGTTAACGGTTTAATGTTTCAAAGTAGAACGAATACAATGATTTGCAAAAGTAGAATAATAAATGACAGATAGTACAGTGGCGACACAAGTGAGCAAACAGCGAACTATGTTTGACATTTGAGATTAGTTCAGAAACTATTACATTATGTTTATATTCTTCCAACATTTACCTTTAAATGTGCTTAGAATGCTTGGGAAATTGTAGTTTCGCAATCTATCATCCTTCCGGTTATTTTATGCAGCTATTAAGCCTCGCTATACTTAGTGCTTGACCCAGCGCTGCATGGAAGTCTGGGAATGATAATTGCAAATCACTTCCTTACTACCCACGCATTTTGTTAAAAGTAAATTTCTTCCCCAATAATTATTATTGCCTTATTTTACCGAACTTAAATGTAATCTCCGTATCTGATTGTGAACAAGCACGGCAGGGAGGGAGGTAGTTTGTCTGTATTTTTTATTGCGGGGGCTCCGCCCCCCGAGCCCCCCTCCAAGAACGCGGCTGCTAATTCCACTTTGAGGGACGCAATGTACCTAACTAACCTTAACCAGGTTAAACGGGGGGTGGTTTCAAAGGATTTTTTTATTACGAGGGGCTCCGCCCCCTAAGCTCCGCTACCGGTACCGAGGCTTCTATTTCCACTCTGAGGAATGCAAGATAACTGACGAATATAACCAGGTTAAATCGGAGGTGTTTTATCAGAAAGAAAAAGAAAGAAAGAAAGCATAAATATTTTTTCGTGACATAATCTTAAATTAACAGGTGAATGAACGGTAACAGATACAACATTATCACGAAATGGTCCCAACTCAGCATAATGTCGGCTATGCAGCTGACGCTGGTCTTCCGTTGGAACCATATCATCAGTATTTTTATAGCGGGGGTTCGCTTTGAGGGATCCAAGGTAGCTAACTAACCTAACCAGGATAAACGAAGGATGGTTTAAAGGTTTTTTTTTATTACGGGGGGCTCGGCCCCCCGAGCCCCCTTTCCAGTAGCGATGCTTCTATTTCCACTCTGAGGGACGCAAGATAACTGACGAATCTAACCAGGTTAAACAAGAGGTGGTGTAAGAATATTTTTTATTGCGGGGGGCTCCGCCCCCCGAGCCCCCCCCCCCCCCTCGAAGAGCGGGGCTTCAATTTCCACTCTGAGTGACGTAAGATACTAGAGAACTAATGAACCTAACCAGGTTAAACAGGGGGTGGATTGAAGGTGTTTTATATTACGGGGGGCTCCGCCCCCCGAGCCCCCCTTCCAGTACCAAGGCTTCAATTTTAACTCTAAGAGACGCAAGATAGGTACCTAACGAATCTGGTAAGGTTAAACGGGAGGTGGTTTGACAGTATTTTTTTTAGCGGGAAACTCCGCCCCCCGACCCCCCCTCTATTCCGCTTTAAAGAGCGCAAGGTAACTAACGAACCTAACCAGGTTAAACGGGAGGTGGTTTGTAGGTATTTTTTATTGCCCCCTTTTCTTTGTAGGTGCCATACCTACTTATAGTTTAGGTGAATGACTTACACAACTCTTAGGACTGCTTTGGCCAATTAATATTGTAGGTAATCCGATGTTCTTGTTATCAATAAAGAACGAACAAATATGCTTTAGGACTTTCAACAGTATGCCAAACATTCTTAGCCAGAATTTTTTAGAACAATCAACATTATGCGATACAACAGGCACTCTTTGCTGACTGTACTTTTTGACCCTGGTTACCAAAGTACTCTTCAAGACGAATCAAATGAGCTCAAACTCGATGGGGTTATGTCGTTTTATTACGGAGTTCTTATGGTCACCTTCTAACTCCATCTTCAGATCCTAGTTACCATCTAGGATCAAAGTACTCGTCAAGACAAATCAAATGAGCCCAAACTCAATGCGGTCGCATCGCTTTATTACAGAGTTTCTATGGCCATCTTTCAGCTCCATCATCAGATCAGCTCCATGTCATAATAATATTGCATCGTCATCCAATTTACATATGCCTGCAAAATTTCAGCTCAATTGGAAACCGGTTCAAATTTAACTTGCAAGATTTGACCCGTTGAGGAGTTCCGTTGGCCATCTACAGTCTTCTTCAGCAGGTCCAGTTTACCAAATGATACTTTCTGAATGCAAATACTTCACTTGATGCCAAAAATGCTAAAATCACTATAGGTTTGCCTGTAAAATTTGAAGGTTGCCCTCGATTTCTCTAGGATCCCCCATGATCAGATCTTGACTTGGTGCCAATGGGACCACCTCAGGAGTATACTCTTTCAAACAAAAAAGAATTTTGAAAATCGGTTCACAATTGAGGGAGTAATCGCGAAACAAACATACAAAAAAAAAAAAAAACATACAGACGAATTGAGAACCTCCTCTTTTTTTTTGAAGTCGGTTAAAATGAAATGATTTCCAAGAGCGAAGGCATGAGTTATTATAATATTTGAAGAGTTTCCTGTATAACCTGGGCCCCACTCATCAGATCAGGCTCCACCATCGAACCGCAGATGCATAAATGAGGTTCACAAACATTGCAGCCTAGACGGAGCGCCACAGCCACCCGCAAAGAGTCGTCGTCGAGGAGTGTTCCCAGATGTGGAGAAGGAAGCGCGTGTAGCCACGCCCCCGACTCTGGTCTAGACACGGCATTAAGCCCTCGCCCTATCTACACCAACAGCTCGCTCCAGTAAGAAAGAAAGAAAGAAAGAAGACATTTATTCACTTTCACAAGACACACATATACAAGAAAGTACACACAAAAAAAAAAAAAAAAAACTAAGATAACAAACAATGGAGAAATAAACATGTACAATACACAGCTCAGCATGTGTGTCCCCGCAAAAGTGAAACGGTCGCTGACTCAGCATTATGCTGAGGCGTTAGACGCCTGCAGCGCTGATTTTCTGTCAGAACCGTCTGTGACTCACGGAACGATACACAAATATACTATAATGAACCACTTACCTATATAGAAATAAATTAATAAAGTGATAAAGAATTGATAAATAGCATAAATTTATTATAGAGTAGCATAATAAGTTAATAAGTAAATAAATAAATTAAAATAAAGAAAAAGTAAACGGAGAAGATGTTTAAAAACAACAGGTTGGCATATCAATGTGTAGGTGCTGGTTTTTACGGATAGGATTTTTGGAGCGTTAAGAAGTGATCCTTCAGCTTGCGCTTGAAGGTGTACCTACTTGACGCTCCTTGGATAGGGGGAGGAATATCATTCCAGCACTTGGACGCCGCGAACTTAAAACTTCCACGGAATGCCGCTGTCTGGTGTTTAGGCACAAGAACCATAGCTTTCCTGCGCTCGCTCTTCGACCAAACAATTTTATTGAAGAGGTACAAAGGTGTCCTGTAGCGTCTCACACCGAACAGCAAAGTGGCGAGGTGCATGCGCCTGCGTGCAGGCATGTTCAGCATGTTAGCGGCGTTCAGGTACGGAGTGATGTGGGACCGGGGAGGGACACGGAAACAAAAGCGAGCGCATGCGTTTTGCACTCGCTGTAGAAGCCTCTTGGAACGACCAACAATGCAGCCGTCATAAACAACATCACAATAGTTTAATCTGGACAATATAAGCGATTCACAAAGGTTAACACGCAAATCAACACTAAGGTAATCGCGTATATTGTACAGAACCTTGAGGCGGTAGAAGCAGTTACTCACAACCTTTAGGATGTGGTTCTCAAAGCTCAGCTTGCCGTCCATAAGTAGACCAAGGTTATTGGCTTCTACTACCCGTTCTATTGGTTTACCCATAACGGCAACATTACCGGCAGTCAGAGCATCAATAGTATTCCGGATTTGATGTCTCGATCCAAAAACTATATACTTCGACTTGCCGGGGTTGAGAACCAAACAGTTCCTCTCCGACCAAGCTGAAATACGATCGAGATCTGCGTTGATGGCGTCTACAGCAATGGAAGTTTCCGACGGCGCGCAGGAGACGTACAGCTGCAGATCGTCCGCGTAGAGATGGTATCCACTGCTCTTTATACTGCTGACAATATCAGAACTGTACAATATAAAGAGCAGAGGACCCAGTATCGAGCCCTGCGGCACTCCCCGTGTCACAGGGCAAAGAGAAGACCG
Organism: Archips xylosteana; assembly: GCA_947563465.1. Lineage (NCBI taxonomy): Eukaryota > Metazoa > Arthropoda > Insecta > Lepidoptera > Tortricidae > Archips > Archips xylosteana. The sequence goes on along the minus strand of OX387353.1, from coordinate 19,833,429 downwards.
CAGAGCACCACCATCCACCCCACGCAATACGATAGTCTGCGCACGGTCAGTCAAATAACTGCTAAACCATTTTATCGCCGTGACATCAAATCCGTAATACGACATCTTGGATAATAGCAAGGGGACGCTAATGCAATCAAAAGCCCTGGAAAAATCTAAAAGCACTAAAATAGTACTTTTTCCAGCATCCCTAGCCTGCAAAATATTATCGACTACATCGAGTAACGCAGTAGCTGTCGATCGACCCTTGCGAAAACCCGATTGCAGTTCAGGTAGGATGCTGTATTTCTCCAAGTATTCCGACAGCTGTTCGCAAACTACCCTTTCCACTATCTTCGACGCACAGGGAAGGATACTAATAGGACGGAGTTCGGACAGATTAACAGGATTAGGTTTTTTAGGTAACGGGGTCACTTGAGCGATTTTCCAATCAGTCGGGAAAGTCATAGTCTCAATACTCCTATTGATAATGAATGTCAGTATCTTCGAAGTCACTGGAAGAGTCATAAGTAACATGTCAATAGCAATGGAATCATGTCCCTTTGCAGTTGTTTTAATAGAGGTCATAATTTTTGTTACAGTTCCTATTGTTGTTGGTAAAAGAGTAAATTTTTTGTCACTATGTCTATCGAATTCATACCGTGTCAGGTCAGATATAGATACGGCTGGTTTCCCAGGTATATTTAAGAAATGCCGGTTTATTAAGTCGGGGTCGTTAAAGTGTGTCGGGAGGTCAGTCTGTGTCTGTGGGTCTGGAAGGACAGTGCGCTTTAAGTTCTTCCAGAGAGTCTTTGAGTCGGTAACGTCATTGATGTGGTGCTCGAAGAAGGCACGTTTCTCGCTATGGATGGCTGCGATTACTAGGTGTTTCAGGTCCAGGTAGTATTGCTTATGAACATCAGCTTTGGTTCGTTTGTATTTGTCGTGGGCTTTGTCCCTTAGACGCATCATAAGCTTTACATTGCTCGTCAGCCATGGTTTAAGAGCCTCCTTCACCACAATTGTTTTTTCAGGTGCGTGTTTGTCAAACAGTTGGAGTATAAGTTCATTAAATTTTCGAACCATATTATTCACGTCATTAAGTAATAGTATTTGGTCCCAATTTAAAGATTCAAGGTCATTGTCGAAGTCACTTAAGTTAATGTCTTTAAGAGGTCGGTAAGTAATACGCCTCGGTGTCGGTTTCTGTTTTTTTATGTCAAACTCGGCTGTGATGAAAGCGTGTCTGCCCAGGCTGGGAATGTGCTTCACATCGACATTCACAACGTGAGCGTCAGTGAAAATTAGGTCTATGGTCGTCTCGCTGTGGTCAGTAAAATGCGTTGGTTCACGTACGTGTTGAGTTAAATTAACTGATGTTAAGAAATGCATCAGACAATCAAACTTTGTGTCGGTTTTGTCAGTAAAATTTATGTTAAAGTCACCAAGTAAAATCAAACGGTCGTAATTAACAAAAGATGTAATTGAATTCGTAATGGCGTCAAAAAAGGTGTCAACGTCAAGCCACGGAGGACGGTATGCGGTTCCAATTATTAACCGTTTACAGTTAATATTCAATCTTAACCACATTTGTTCTACAAGAGCGGCCGGCGGATGCGCAAGAGTGCGGGTGGAGAGCTCACGACGGATAAAAAAACCAACGCCTCCCCCGCGACCCGCCCGGATCTCGGCGGGACGCGCCACTTGCTTCAGTCGATATCCTGCGATCGTCGGAGCACGCGCCTCCTGCCCGGCGCGCAGCCAGGTCTCGTTAATAGCAACTACGTCGGCTTTTGTCGTAGTCACAATCGCGATCAACTCATCATGTCCCGTACCAAGAGATCCAGCATTAAATAGACCAACTTTGAAGTTTTTAAAACGAGGCATGGAAAGAAGAAAATAACATTACACAACAAAAACAATGGTGAGAAAATGGTTGGATATTGGTGAAATTAATTTTTATATATAGTGTTCCGAGAACGTTATGAAATTTATGCATATAATACGTGTTAGATAAATATATTGCTTTGCTTATAGGTAAATCACAGAGCGGGACAAAAATAATCAGTTGTTTCACTTTTGCAATGACACAACGCAACAAAAACGACACGATTGAAACACACGCGAAGATCACAGAAATACGGTAAGCATGGTTATACTTGTATATATAGTTAATAGTAAACAAAATTTGGACAGAAGAAGATAACATGACATTTTTATTACAGGACTCCACAAACAATAAACAATAACTACGCCTTAGGCGGGGCAATGGTGACCGAAGTAAAAACACCTAAGTCGGCCAAGCTGCGCAAGCAATGGCCCGGCTGGCCGTCAGATCTACGGGCAAAAATCCTTCCGCCCCGGGTCCAGACGAAGCGCCAGGCGGCCGCGCTCGCGGCCTCGCGGGCGCGCTGGAACAGCTGGCGGTTGGCGGCTGTCAGCCGCTCGTTGGCGTAGAACCGCTGAGGCGCGGCGGCCAGGCCCAGGCCCTCGGTCGTGGCGCCGCGGCGCACACGCGCCTGCCGCAGCAGCTCGTCGCGGACATCGCGGCGCACCATGCGCACCACCAGCGGCCGCGGCCGGCCCGCCGCGCCCGCGCGGCCCACGCGCACAGCGAACACCACGTCCCTCGCGTCCAGGTCCACGCCCAGCTTGGCGCAAACCCGGGCGACGAGCCCGACCGCGCTCTCGCCCGGCTCCTCCGGCACGTTGGTCAGCTGCACATCGTTCGCCAGCAGCTCCTGGTCCCGGTCGTTCAGCTGTGTCTGGAGGGTCGCGACAGCCTCCTCGAGCACTTTGGTGGCTGCCGACGCTGTTACGTCAACGACAGCTTTTTCAACAGCGTCGACGCGACCCTCCAGATTATCAACCTTTGCGCTGATGTCAGCCATGCACGCCCTAACATCTTTAAACTCCTGGCGGAACTCTGTGAGCTCATTTCTCAGTGCGCGCAACTCCTCCCGGAACAACCGGATCTCCTCTCCAAGCGTAACTTGTGCCGCACCCCCGCACTCCGGAGACACCACCTCACCCGACGAGATCACCGTCCCCGCATCCGACGGAACCCTCCCAGCGGCTGGCGCCGCTGGCTTGGCGGGGGCCGCTGGCACAGCAGACGAAGTGCCGGCGGAACGGGAAGTGGCGGCCTGTACATTAACCGGCTTTGCGGGCACGGGCTTGGCGGGGGCGGCAGCGGCGGCAGGCTGGGCGAGCAAGCCCTTCACCGGCGTGTCGGCGTTGTTGTCTCGCGGCTGGAACCGCTTGCACGTCGGGCAGCTCCATTCTTGAGGGACTGCCGTCCCGGCAGGAATCCCCACGCACGCGCAGTGGTAATGGCCGCTGCATTTTGGGCACATGATGGTGCCAGTACGCCCGATAAATTTGGCACAAGCCGCGCATTTTGTGGACATGGTGGCCAGCAATTTGTTTTTTTTTTTTTTAAGTGGGTACTTATACACAGTGATATTTACAATTGTTTGACTTTAGGTAAATACACTGCACTAATCACTTCGCGAACAATAAATGTTATCAATTAGCTTGTTTATATTACATCTATCGAACAAACAGAGTCTAACACTACTTGTTTTTATTTTTATTGCGAAAAGTCACTTTGGCGCGTATTCCGTGTAACGATCCGTGAGGGTAAGAGTAGACTATTAAAAACACGCTTCACCCCAACATCGTCCCACGATCGCTGAATCTGTATATCCTCAGGCAAGGGGGAGCTCGGGTTAAGAGCCAACCAGACTGTACGAGCATCAGAAGCATAAGGTATGGAAGCCTTGTAACCATCAAGAGAAAAAATGTCAGTCACAAGGTCCACGACCCCAGCCGCCGATGCCAGGAAAGCCGGTAGGCTAACGTCCCGCGCGCGCCGTATGCCCAATCCACCGTTCTTCATGGGCAGAGAAGCGAGATCCCACTGGTCCGAAGTGAGGGAGACATTCAATAAACACTCAACCGTATCCCTCAACACGGAGTCAAACAAATCCATTTGCGTAGTACAAAGCCAAGTTGGAACTGTGCGCAGGAAATAAGTCAGCTTGGGGACTGCAAAGCAAGACACGCAGCAAAAGCAGGGCAACGTGGGCCGGTAAATTTTTGAGCCGATCCTTAGCAGTTAAAAGAAGCTGTCGCCTGACTTCAAAGGCTTCAGGAATAGCTTCCTGGAAAATAGGAGAACCCAAAAGGCTTAAAGTTTAAGCTGATATCTGTTTGAGGCCGGGAAGTATAGTACTAAAAGAAGGAAAGAAATTACGAGATTCTGTGCTACAGGGGAAAAACTCACATTTACTTGTATTGACCTCTAATCCCAGATCTCGTAAACGTTGAAGGAGAGTTAACAAATCTTTCCGTACGCTCTCGGGCTTTCCTCCGAGGGTACCATCATCCAGGTACCAGATATTCAAGGGAGATTGGAGGTCCGATATGGCCTTATGGATGGCAAGACTGAAAGCTAGAGGACCTAGAGGGTCCCCCTGTTGTGCACCGACCTGAGAAAGAATAAGTGACTGATCAAAGAAGAGATTAGAAGGCGACGAGTAAACTTGGAAAAGGAAAGGATAGAGAGAAGGCACCCTCTCCCTGACTTCGCTGAGGAGAACATCACGCTCAACAGAATTAAAGGCATTTTTAATGTCCAATTTTATAATTACGCAGTCAGAATTCCTTGCGTCTAGTGAGAACGCTCGAGCCGCATGAATAGCTGCCTCGCAGCCTAACCTTGTACCAAATCCCAGCTGGTAAGGCTGCAGGTACGAACCCATTTCCTCTCTCACAGCACAACACCCAAGTTTGGCAGTCAAGCGACGAAAAGTACTACCCACAGCAATGGGTCTTTAACCGCCATCCTTCTTTGACAGCGCGCACAAGGATGCTCCGTAAAGATAAGGACAGATCACAGTATTCAACTTACCACCGAGTAGAAAGTTACATTATTTAGTCAGGCTCCCGAGCAACCGTACCCCGTTATCACTGGCTGAGCCGGAAGTAAGGTCCTTAAGGTGCACAGGGCGAATGCCATCCAAACCACCCGCAGAGCCACTGTTGAAGGAGCCAAGTGCCTGCGTAACGTCTTCCACCTTTACCTCCAATGCAGAATCGGTTCTATCTGGTTCCGGTGGAAATGACAAAATGCGAGATGGTGACGGGTGCTTCGACTGCAAGGCGTCAAGTGTGTCAGGGTTCGACAGAGCGACTCCATCATCTGACATAAGCAACCTGACGGCTCCCCTTAAGTCCCCCTCAAAAACTTTGACTGTATAGTCCTAATAACTGAAGGAGGCCTCGAGAATACAATCCCCACGTTCTCGCTGTCCAAATGATCCGCCAGTGACCCAGCTGCCACGACATTACGTTTCACCTTAGCAGTAAGGTTACCCGAGCTAGTCCTTTCCGGAGCCTTAAGAGCCGAGTACGCAAAAGAGAGCAAAGCAGCCCACTCAGCTACCCTATTAGCTTCGATGCATCTGTCGATGAGGTCGCTCAGTTGTAGATTATAAAATCCAAAACAATCGATAGAATTGAACCTGTTGATTTTGATAAATATTTTTTTGGAGAATTATTGTACAGTGTTGTTAGTTTTTAGTTTAGGAAAAGCAATACTATTGATAGACTTTGCACTCCGTCAACAGTAAGTACCTATTGTCTCTCTCCTCCGAACTTAAAATACAATTATCGATATTCTTGCTATCGAACAAACGGCTAATAGGTATGCATAGACTATTGATGCTCGGTTCGACTAATGATCAGCAACATTTAGTGCTAATTAGTTAATGATAATAATTAATGGTTCTTATTTCTTGTTCTGCGGTTTGCGGCGGCGCATCCATTTCACTTCAAGAGACGAGAGGGCACTACACTCAAGATGAGAATGTAGGTCTTTTAATAGTCTAAGATCCCTCCATACCCATAGGTACTGATTGTGGCAACTTAACGATAAACATTAAATATTAGAATATTATTGTTGTAGTTACTGTTTAGCATTACACCTCTTACATTACTCATGAACTCATGAAATACAATTTCATATACTATATAACGCTCTAGACATTAGCATGAGTTGGTGTATCTGGTGTTGCAGACATTTCCACTATGATGACTCTTAATCGATAGCTGTTATTGGCCTCATATGATGTAACCTTTTGTATGTTTCTTTTATTAATTTAAGGCTGTTGTTATCCTGAATAAATAAATAAATAAAAAAAAAAATAAGACGACCTTCACCGAGCTGGTTAATGGATGAAAAGTATTTTATATTAAACTAGCTTTTGCCCGCGGCTTCGCTCGCGTGTACCATGAGAATTCCAAAGAACCAAGAAATCAAGCAAGCAAGCATACAGGCAAGCAAGCAAGCAAGCATGCAAGCAAGATGCAAGCAAGCATGCATGCACGCTTGCTTGCTTGCGTGACAATGATAGGACCATGTCAGGAGTATATCATATTCTTTCGAATAAAAAAAGAATTTTTAAAATCGGTCCACAATTGACTGAGAAATCGGTGAACATACCTACATAAAAAAAAATATATAAAGTGGAATGCATAGCCTCCTCCTTTTTTTGAAGTCGGTTAAAGAGCCCTTTGCGGCCTACTTATAGTATAAACTTATAAATTTTGAAATTTTAGCTTACAACCAGTAATACGCAAAATCCGTTTTTTCCCGTTCCCGTAAGAATTTCGGGAAATACTTTCTTAAATACTCCCCTACGCTCCCCAAGGAACCCACTTGCCAAATTTCAGCTTTCTACCACCAGTAAAACGAAAAATCCCGTTTTTCCCGCTCCCGTAGGAATTTTGGTTAGTCCTCTCTTAATGCTCTTTTACACTTCCCAAGCAACCTACATGCCGAATTTCAGCTTTCTACGACCAGTAAAACGAAAAATCCCTTTTTTCCCGTTCCCGTAGGAATTTTCGAAAGTCCTCTCTCAATGCTTCTTTGCACTCCCCAAACAACCTATATGCCGAATTTCAGCTTTCTACGACCAGTTAAACGATAAATCCCGTTTTTTCTTTATCCCGTAAGAATTTCCGAAAATCCTTAAAATAGTTTTTTACTATTATAGTTACCTACTTCTATGCCAAATTTGAAGAGTCTAGTAATTATAGTTCATAGGATCCCGTTGAACTGAATATATAAATCACGTTTTTTCCTTATCCCGTGGGAATTTTGAAAAATCCTGAAATAAATGTTTTAACTAATGTAATACCTACTTGTGTATCAAATTTGAAGAGTCTAGTTATTATAGTTACTGAGATAGGGTCACTCGGAATCGAATATATAAATCCCGTTTTTTCCCGTCCCCGTGGGAATTCCCAAAAATCCTTCCTTAGTGGATGCCTTCATTGTATAAGGTATCTATTAGCAAAATTTCAAGTCTCTAGGTCTAGTGGTTTGGGCTGTGCGTTGATATATCAACAGTCATTTAGTTTAATTAGACATTTCAACCCCATCGCACCCCATCCAGGGAGATGGTATTTTACGTCCGCCACGTCGGATTTTAAAACCGTTGTTGTTTTCATAACCAGCGACCCGATAAACCATAGAAACAATACCCATGTTGATTTTCAGACTTTGTCACCCCATTTCCCCCTTTTAGGGGTTGAATTCCCAAAAAACCTGAAACACGTGTTTAATCATTTATCGTTAGGAGTACTTCTGTGAAGTTTCGAATAAAATAGTCGAACTAATCATGTTTCCCCATACAAACTTTGGACCCCCGTTTCACACCCTTAGGGAGTGAATTTTGAAAAATCCTTTCTTAGTGCACCCCTAGACCTTATAAGGAACCTACGTGCCAAATTTGGAGTCTCTAGGCTTAGTGGTTTGGGCTGTGCGTTGATATGTCAGTCAGTCAGTCAGTTTCTTCTTTTATATTTAGAGATTAAATAAGTTAATAAATATATTTCAAGTGGGTTGACTAAAAAATTTCAGTCCAGAATATGATTAATTAACAATTAAAAATATTTTTTTTTCACTGGTTTGGTTAATATATAAATTCCATACCAATCGAAAGTATGAAGCCCATAGAATATGCAAACGTTAGGTTGACTATTTTTTTCCCGTCACAACTCTTGGGTAGGCAGGTATAAACAGGTAAATCGATGCTAGTAATTTGCACCGGTCTGGTTAATGAATTAAAGTTAAATTAAAATAAAGATTATTTCATTACGAACACGGTGGTATAGGGTTGTCTGCGAAAAATCAGTCCTGAATTCCGGTTGTCGAGTTTTAAAAAGTGTATTACAATAGATATACGACTACAAACTTAAACGAATTATTCGGTAGGTAGTTATTTCATCTATTAATCGCGATAATTTCAGAAAGCATAATTTATAACAGGAATTAGGTAGGGTAGGTAAACTCCCTTCCTTATATTTGGCTGTTGACAAACACCCATATAATACTTACTTACTCCGTTGCCGCAGCGACCCAAAGTGAATCTTGGCCTCCGATATGAGACAGCGCCATATCTGTCGATCTTGCACAGTATTCCGCCAATTTGCGGCTTGCAGTCCATCAAGGTCGGACTCCACGGCGTCACTCCAGCGATACCTAGGGCGGCCCACCGGACGACGGCCTGTCATACGACCCTCATATGCTCTCTACGCGCCACGATCTTCACCCATTCTTTCCAAATGGCCAAGCCATCGGAGTCTATGAGCTTTGCTCTCTCCAATGATATTAGGTTCGGCCATGAGCTCTTCGAGTTCAGAGTTTTTCAGGGCTCTCCAGCTTCCATCTGGTCTTTGCCGAGGGCCAAAAATCTTTCTGAGGATCTTCCTTTCGGCAACCAACAGCTTGTTCTCCTCTCTGAGGGTCAGGGTCTAGGCCTCACATCCATACATAAGTATTGGTCGTATCACCGTTTTGTAAATGCGGAGTTTGGTGCTTCTGCTTAGAAGCCTAGACGCCAACACCTTATGCAGGGCAGCACCACATCGCAGGGAGTTCTGGACTCGGATATCAATTTCTTCCTCACGGGTATTTGTATCTGTGACGGTGCAGCCTAGGTTTTAAAATTTTGAAACCCCTTTGTACGTGACACCTCCTACATGTAGGTCTTATCGCGGAATCAGTCTGTCTTTATAGCGTTTCATGTGGAGATACTCAGTTTTACTGTGGTTTATCCTTAGGCCCACATTCATTGCTCTTTCAAGGGCTGCGGCGGCTGTCTCAACTTCAACGCTCGTTTGACCCAGCAAGGCCAAATCATCCGCATAGCCTATAACCTTGTGCCTTCCATTTAGTTGCAGTCCAAAGTCTAGAGCTAGAACTCTTCTAAGGACATGTTCTAGAACCAAATTGAAGAGCATAGGCGATAAGGCATCCCCCTGTTTCAGTCCCGTCATCACATCAAATTCGTCCGTTAACTGGCCCCCGATCCGAACCCTCATCCTACTCTCTCTCGTGGCTACCTCTACCATATCCACCAGTTTCATAGGAATATTAAAATTCCTCATGATAGTAAACAGGGTGATAGTAAACACCCATATAATGCACAGTATATTAATTTTTTCGTAAAATTATTGCTCCCGAACTTAGTGCCGTGCGGCCGACATGCATCGCGCGCGTTGCGCACCCGACTGGTTTCCGGCGGTTTCGGGCAATCTGCGCTTGAGGGGTGGGGAAACTCGAATCGGTGCGGGGCGGAGCGTGGCCATTCTGTACGTTAGTATGTATATTCTGTGCCTCTGCACTAGACGGGTACATATAGATATCGAGTACCTCACGTACAAACTGCAAACAACACTATCGAAAGTATACATAGATACAAAATCCAAAATAATCGAAAGTATGTAATAATATCGATATCGATCGATATGATATAATGGCAATACTATAATATATCGATATTGTGGGGTCGATATCATTGAAAATTCGATATATCGTTCCAACCCTAGACAACATTAGTGCTAATTATTTATTTAGTTAGTGATAATGATTAATGGTATTAATGTTTTGTATTGTGTACTGCGGCGGCGCATCCATTTCACTTCGAGACACCAAGACGAGAGGCCGCTACACTCAAGATGAGAATGTAAGTCTTTAAACACAATATTGTCTGGTCCTTTATTCAGTTCAGTACTATTCAGTAGGTACCTATGCATTGCTTTGACTAAATGATAAAAAAATAACAAAACCCTATTCTTCTTGTTCTTATCTTATTATCTAATATGCGGTCTGTCTGGCAGGGTTTAGCTGCAACTGTTTTATTCTAATTTAATAAACTTGCCGGAGGTGCGTGTTAAAAAAAATGGAATACCTACTTATTTTAATTGTAATTGGTGATTGAGTCGTTTTTAAAAAAACCGGCCAAGAGCGTGTCGGACACGCCCAAGATAGGGTTCCGTAGCCATTACGAAAAAATCAAGTAATATTTTTCTAAGGATTTCGTATGTGTACGGAATCTTCCAAGTTAGGTATCGTAAATACTTTGAAAAAAAGTTCGTCTCTCAAAATCGATAATCTGGCAAAGTGAACTTTATTACGCGCGTATCAAGGTTCAGTTTTATTTACACGCTGATTTGAGATACGAGTTTTTCTAAGTAGTGACGGTATGTTTTATACCTTAGGCTACTGTTTACTCTTAAACTACAAATAATTCCCAAGCAATCTTAGCCGCTATCATTTTCCTTGTAAATTTAATATATTTACTACCATTTTGAATTTTTTCAAATTTTTCCACCCAACAGTTTAGATTTTAGAGGGGGGGGGGACGGTCGATTTAAATGAAAATTTTCACATTAAAGTTGAATATTTCGCAATCAAATCACTGAATACAAAAATCATGTTAGCAACCCTCCAATGGTTTTAAAAGACCTATCCAACGATACCCCACACTATGGGGTTAGTCGAGAAAAAAAAAATCACCTCCACTTTACGTCTATGGGACAAACCCTAAAAAAATTTTTTTTAGTTTATTTTATATAATCACTTTGTCGGCGTGACTGAAATATATATTCATGCCAAATTGCAGCTTTCTACTACTAACAGTCTCTGAGCTTAGCCGCGGACAGACAGACAGACGGACAGACATGGCGAAACTATAAGGGTCCCTAGTTGACTACGGAACCCTAAAAAAAGGACATAATTAAGGAATTTCATTCAAACAAAATTTCATTGATTCCTTTGTGTAACGAAAACTACCCATATAGTTTGTTTGACTGATTTTCGTTACACAAAGGAAGCGATCGTGATTTTATTATTATTAACAACCTATGTACATTTTTTGATAACAACTCAATTGGCTAAGTAAAGTTTTTTTAAGAGGTGCTAATTATATTTTTTTTCGACAGTCTGCGTTCTGAAGATCGAGAAACTGCAGCTGTTTTATTTTTATCTCCTATTGTTTACTGAAAATATTTTTTTAAGTGTTCGAGTTGACATTTGTGAGATTTAATGGCTGACAAGCGGTTCGTGCTCAGTACTTAGTAGAAACAGAAAAAAAACTAAGTCATCTGTCACTTTTGTCCATGTCAAACCGTTTGCGTTTCGTTTGCTTTGCGTTTTGGTGTGATTTTTGGACTATTTTTAACAACCTCCGCATAAAATCCGGATTTACAATTTTACCGCATTTCTCCACGACTTATGCACGATAATTGAATCACGATTGAATATTTTTGTTCATTATTTTGAAACTGCTTTTTGGACAATGCAAAGTAAACGAAACGCAAATGGTTAGATTTCATTTGACATTGACAATTGAATTCGTTTTTTTTTCTATTTCTGCTAAGTACTGAGCACGAACCGCTTGTCAGCCATTAAATCTCACAAATGTCATCTCGAACACTTAAAAAAATATTTCCAGTAAACAATAGGAGATAAAAATAAAAAAGCTGCAGTTTCTCGGTCTAGAAGAAGACTACTGTCGAAAAAAAATATATTTAGCACCTCTTCAAAAAACTTTACTTAGCCAATTATGGCGCAATCCATTAAGACATTAAATAGCTATAATAATACTAGCTGTTGCCCGTTGTTTGCTTTGTAATCTTTTTCTAATATATAAAAATCTCGTGTCACGGTGTTTGTTATCGAACTCCTCCGAAACGGCTTGACCGCTCTTTATGAAACTTTTTTCTCTGTATTCGGTAGGTCTGAAAATAGGTCATAGGCTATTTTTTGTATTCCTACCCCTATTATTCGCAGACGGAGTCGCGGGCAAAAGCTAGTGTGGTCTTTAGAAAAAGAAGTGATTTCCAAGAGCAAAGGCATGAGTTATTATAATATTAGAAGAGTTTCCTGTATAACCTGGGATCCACTCATCAGATCAGGACCTTTTTCCCAATCCAACCAAAAAGTTTTCAAATCTGTAATGTACCTACACATTCTAATTGATAACATCTTTTTTTGAAGTCTGTTAATTAAGGAAATAAATTTGATTGCCCATAATTTCTAATATACGAAATTGTCAAAGTAAAACTTCTAACTGTACAAAATTCTAGGTTACAGTTTTGTTTAAAATACGAGTGCTTTGATATTGTTGCAAAGTAATTAATTTTTCATATTAAATTGAATTATTATTCGCAATAAACTATTTCTTACAAATCACAATTTTCATTATCATTCATTAGTTCTGCATATTTTATTTACTTTTCAGATCTAGCACCCAGTTGCAAAGAGGACCTTGTCTGAAGCTAATTTTTTCATTTGATGCCATTGATGATGGTGATTTCATAGCAGAAAGTGAACAGATCAACATAAATAACTTGGCTATGGTGCGATTTAAATCTTATTTCCAAAACAAGACCCATGTGATTCACAGTATATCTTGTAAAAGACATGAATCACTACTGGCAACATCGAATCACATCCGAATAATTGTAACGTGTGACCATCTAAATTATTCAAAACAGCGTATTTGTGACGACAAATGGACGCCATGGAAAAAAATAGATATATTATCCCAAAGTATCACAAAAGAGACATCCACTATGAAACCATTGAAGGTTACTTTGATAGTGAGTAAGTTGAAAGATATTAAATTCGAAAATCTTTATGAAGAGACAGATTTTTGTGACTTTCATCTGAAAACTGTTTATAGCGATGCAAGTGTGCCTGTTCACAAAGTATGCTTAAGTCTTCATAGTGATGTGTTCAAGAGGATGCTCTTAGGCGAGTGGAAGGAAAATAAAACTGACTGCATAGAGATTGAAGGAGTCACACTGCAGAATCTTGAGGTTTTTAAGAAATACATTTACCGGGGTATCCTGCCCAATGATGGATTGCTGTTACGGCCCCTGTTATTGCTTGCCAAATGCTACATGATCAATAATCTTTTGGAAGATTGTACTATGAAGTTGGCACTAACTGTCAAACCTGAGGAGTTGTATTCACTGCAGGCATTTGCCATTGACAATAAAATACCGGAATTAATACAAGCCATTGTGCAGATTACCTCAGATGAAACTGTTCAAATGGCCCATGAATTGGAAAATGACAAGACTGCTAAAAAGTCACAAGGTGAAAAGAATTGAAGAAATGAAAGTGAGCATCATTGCCATTTTATTTAGATTTTGGTCTGCAGAAATTATGTTTTTTTATTTATTTCATGTCATGACATATGATGATCATCACCCACAGTCACCAAGAACACCGAGATTACAGTTGTGACTGCTGTTTGGCTTCATGACATGAGAATTAGGCTGCGTTTCCACCAGAGATGTGCGAGGATGCGTTGCGAGGGATGTGTCTGTCATGAACCAATAGAAACACTTCATTCACTTAGGACCTTTTAAATGAAGTGTTTCTATTGGTTCATAATAGACACATCCCTCGCAACGCATCCTCGCACAGCTCCGGTGGATACGCAGCCATAAAAGCCTTAAAAATATTAATAAGTAATTGTTGTACAATATTTTTGTTACTAGACAAGTACCTATCTACTATGTTTTGTTTTTCACTATAGCATATAAATATATAAATAATTATAAGTACATTATGTATGTATTATGATACCCTAACAGATTGTCATGTACCTACCATCTTGTAAAAGTGCAAAGTGCCATGTATTAATATAATGTAATGTAATCAACATAACATTGCGGTTGTCTATTTTTTTTAATGTATATATGTAGTACTTAAATCGAAAACCATTTCGAGATAAGTGTGTTTTAATCGTTTTCCGTAGTTATTTAATTTTAATATAATGTATAGGTAACGCCACCAGAGTTGAGGCCATGCACACAACCACATCTCATGTAATGACAGCGGGATTTTGACGTTGTGTTGTCGTTAAACGTCAACACAACGTCAAAATCCCGCTGTCATTACATGAGATGTGGTTGTGTGCGTGGCCTCAACTCTGGTGGCGTTACCTCTAACGCGTTTATTAATCATAAGCAACGAACTTCATTTGACACTGAAGTAAATGTCGTAGACGGTCCAAGTTGTACTCGTACTTTAATCGGTGTGGAATAGAATTATTTAGAATTCTTCACAATTTACATGTGGATTAAACTACGGAGTTTGATTTGGACCCGCTGTCTGACATTCTAGCACTTTGACAGCGTCCGTCTGGAAAGTGACACTATAGTCGGCGCCATAATTCGAGAGAGAAGCTTGACAATGAAAGGGTTACCAGGGTTAGACGAAATTAAATAGTGATGTGGCCGATATCGATAATCTGTGTCGACTGGACTATATGATTTGATGTAAGACGGGTTTTTTTACTTCCTTTAATGATATCTTACATTGAAATGTAAAGTGTTACATTAATTTAATCATATCACCGTACCGTAAGTAATGAATAAATACCACAGGTAGCCAAAGCCGTAATGTTTTTTTTATTATCGACACGAACAGCACTACCCTGTCTGTGGCAACATTTGAGCAAAATGAATTGTCAAAGTTGTCTCTCGAATTATGGCGCCAACTATAGTTAGGGTATGCGCGCACCGCGCACGAGCAACTTATCGCAAGGCGATTTATTTGTGTTACCTATGTGTATTTGTATCCCGGGAGTCGCGGCGCTACGAGTGCGCACTTCCATACTAATCCATAGACTTGATAAAATAGTCGCGAAGACAATACGCCTAGTTTAACCTGGTTAGGTTCGTTAGTTACCTTCTGTCCCTCAAAGTGAAAATAAAAGCCCCGCGAAACGAGGTTTCGTCTACTGGTTCACATCTCCTACCTGCATCCTTCCTTTAGACATCTATCACCATTAAGTATAAAACGAAATAATATTTAGGACAAACGACATTAGGAACAACAACTTCGGCAAATGAAAAATATACGGAACAATGATTAATATGCCATACGATATTCGGAGGAAAGTAGTTATGCGACACAACAATTGGAGATTGAACAACTTCTAATGCGACTTCCAACTTGCGTTGCGTTAAATACGCAACGCAACGCAACGCAAGTTGACGTTTACGAGACGTTTGCATTGTATAATATACTAACGGAAGTTAAAAACTTCGTCATCGTCAGTGCGATCCAAAACAATTGCGTGGTTTAGTAAGAAAACTCGTAAAAATCAAAACTATTTTAATGTTAGATCGTAGAATAAAGTATTTTAAACGTATTTAGTAAAAAAATAGTACATTGTGCATCAAGGGCCGTAAGTAGGGGATTACTAACGAGAGCCTATTAGAAGCTCGACGCCGGAGGCGGAGGGCTTTTAATGACTCGAGTTTGTAATCCCCTTACTGCCCGTGATACACACAATGATTTTCATCACACTGCGAGAAAAAAAAATCCAAAAATGAAATTATTTTGTCTCTAAACACTTAAATTAAATAAATAATGGCTACCCGCCAATATAGATTGTCACTTTTTTCTAGTCATCTACCATAGATAATGTAAACTGTGTTTAGAATTCGAATGGCCATACGGCCACATTCTGCCAACATGTTACAAAAATACTTACTAAAATTATTACAAAACTATTTGATATAAATTTAAAATATAAAAATAACGAAGTTTCATGAAGCGTAGACAATTTGTGTAGTAAAATTGGGTTATAGCTAAGTTATAAACATATAAATAAAACGTTGGCTGACTTGAAACCTCCTTAGTCTGTTTGAAAATTTTAATACTAAAGTTAGAACTCCCTTGGGAAGAAAAACTGTACGTAAATCCATAACTCCCTTAAGAACAAATTAGGCCTTTGACATTTAGTATACAGGCATGGAATAACACTATTGACGAGCAAGTGTGATGAAAAGTATTGAATATCTTTGAGAATTACAAAAAATCAAGAAAAATTATTGAAAATAACGTGCGCACGAGGAGCAACGCCATCTAAGGGCCTCAGGGCCTTACAGAGGCCCTACCACGAAGTGCATAATTCCCGCTCTCGCAAATAGCATTTAATACGAGAGTGAGCAAAACGCTACGATACGAAGTTCGATTTTCGAATTTCGGAGTAGCCCCGCAGATTACTTATACAATAGTTACTTCGTGCTTCAAAATTCGAAATTGAATTTCAAAATTCGACGAAATAGAGTTTGTCAAGCGAGTCGTGTCCCTTGAAAAAGGCGGCATTTTCAAAAAACTTTTATGTAAGTATCAACACTAATAAATAAAATAACACTTTGAAAAGTATGATTTATACTTGTATTTATGGAGCTGCCTTTTTAATTACTTACTGCTACATAAATTCGAGTAACAATATAGTTTTCAGTATTATTAGTTTTTTTTTTTTTTATAAAAAATTATTAGTATTGAAATAGAAAAGATTTTTCTATTTCAATCCTATTCAAAATACTCGCTGAACAAACTCTATCAGAGGCGCTACTACGAAATTAGAAAATCGAAGTTCGTATCGTATTATCCCTCTCACTCTCGTTTTAAATCATATTAGCGTGAGCGGGACGGCACGAAACGAAGTTCGAATTATGCACTTCGTGGTAGGGCCTCAGGTCTTCAGGTTGGTATTTTTCGGCCGTTAGTCATGTTTTGTGCACGCACACCTTATTTATTAATCTCTTGTTTTGTTGCATAGACTAAGTTTTGTTGTACAAGTAATCTGTGGTACTGTGCTGTTACTGTCAGTCAGCTGTCAATGCTGTCATGCTCAAAGGCCCTACCACGAAGTGCATAATTCGAACTTCGTTTCGTGCCGTCCCGCTCACGCTAATATGATTTGACACGAGAGTGAGAGGGATAATACGATACGAACTTCGATTTTCGAATTTCGTAGTAGGGCCTCTGGTCATGCTGTAGCCTGCTGCGTGCGCCATTTCAAGAGATAGATAGATACACGAGAAGCCACTCATTACACTTAATATGAGAGTGTAAGTTTTTGAACCCAATATTGTCCGGTCCATTATTTATTCAATTCAGTACCTCTGCATTGATTTGAGAAAATGATAAAAAAAACAAAACCCCATTATACAGTCACGGAAGGGGGTCCCATACAAAAAACAGAAAAATTTCGCCAAAAAGTGGAAAAAATTCATCATCATCCTTAATTCTAAACCAGCTAACTCAACGGATCCCCGCTTCGCGGGGCTCCTATTTCTGGGTGGTTTGCCCTTCAGGCAGAAATAACGGTTAGAGTTCAGCAAAGGGGATGATGTATTTTTTCCACTTTTTGGCGAAATTTTTCTAAAAAAAAATCTTTTTTGTATGGGGCCCCCTTTGGTGCAACCCTGACCTGATTTCCAAGAGCAAATGCGTTAGTTATTATAAAATGTACCTAAATAACTATAGGTATCCTTATAATATTTGTAGAGTTCCCTTGATTCCCTCGGATCAAGTCGGATCCACTTATCAGAGATCAGGATCTTTGTTGACATTGGAACCTAATTGGAACAATAGAGAGCAAAGTTTTCAAATCTGGAAAGCATACTTAGTAGCGGAATGAAAAGGTTTGTCACTTTTCAGTCTTAACTTGTTGACATGGAGTTGAAAAGTGATGAAATTTTTCATTCCGTGACTGTACAATCAAATTGATAACATCTTCTTTTTTTGAAGTCGGTTAACTAATATACAACTGTTCTAGTAAAATTTCTGTATAAATTTCTATTGTGTGGTTAAGTTTTTAAAACTAAATGTAATTATTAATCGCAACAAACTGTTTCATAAAAATTACTGTTTTGACTATCATTTACTTGTGTAAAGGAGGATGGGCAGATTTGTATTAACTTTGATCTAGGGACCAATGATGACAAGCTATACTCTAATACTCTCTATTCATTAGAAAGGTTTTTTTCATATTCTACAACTTTTTGTATGGCGGGAAATCTTGAGTCGCTGTGTACAGGATTCGGCCATAAAGATTGCACACAGTCTTTGAAAATAGACTGCAAATGTTGGACATTAGCAGTCTTTTTCCAAAGACCAATGTGTTTTTTTTGTGTTACTGTTATATATTAGGATGTGGGTAGAATCTGCAGGGTACCCTCAGTCTTGAATCTAACCCAAGTAAGTAACAAACATTACAAGTGGCGACAGGAATAAAATTATACTTTAAACATAGTGTTTGAATGTTTAAAAGTGTTAATAAGTTGTAATTAATTGAAATGGCAGTGAAATTCAGTGAATTTAACCCGGACAAAGACATTTGGAAAAATTATATTGATAGGATTAGTTATTGCTTGCAAGCGAACCAGATTGAGGCAGATGAGTTAAAAAAAGCTAATTTACTATCAGTTTGTGGGCATTCTTTGTATGATTTGATACTATCATTAATATCTCCGCAGAAAATAGAGAGTATAACCTATGTTCAAATCAAGTCTCACACACACAAAAAAAAACACATTGGTCTTTGGTAAAATACTGCAAATGTCCAACATTTGCCGAGTCTTTTTTCAAAGACCGTGTGCAATCTTTATGGCCGAGTACTGTAAAAAAGGTATTGCAAGATAAAAAACATATGAAAAAACATAAACAAAATTATGACACAAAATCATCAACAGTTAATAAACCTTCAAAATCTATACAGCAATGCAGGAACATAGTATCGAAAAAACCTACATAATAGTTTCAACTCACTACTTTTAAGCAGTAATAATAACTTTTTCACACAAAGATTTGGGACTACTTGCCATAATAAAATTTTTAGAACTTAGAATTAGCTATTCAGTGACATTGCTTGTCCTTATTTATTGCTCACATAAGCCAATTTGCTCACCATCCTTATTTACTTTTCAGAACCCAGTTGCCGAGAGGACCTTGTCTGAAGCTAATTTTTTCATGGGCTGCCAATGATGCCATTGATCATGATGATGATGCGGATCACAAAGACGATGTTGATGGGGATGAAGAAGACAATGTCATAGAAGAAAGTGAACATTTTAACATCAATAACTTGGCTGAGGTGCGTTTTAAATGGCAATTCCAAGACGGGAACCGTGTAAATTACAGTATATCATGTAAGCAACATGAATCAGTACCGACAACATGGAATCACATCCGAATAAAAGTAGCATGTGAACAGCTAAATTTTGCAAAACAGTTTGTATGTGGTGACAAATGGCTGGCATGGAAAAAAATTGGTATATTTCCCAAGAAAATCTCACACAGTCTCGTGTCAACTATGAAACCATTGAAGATTACTTTGATAGTAAGTAAGTTGAAATACATTAAATTCAAAAATCTTTATGAAGAGACAGATTTTTGTGACTTCCATCTGAAAACTGTTCATTCCAATGTGAGTGTGCCCGTTCACAAAGCATGCTTAAGTCAGCATAGTGAAATGTTCAAGAGGATGCTCCAAGGCGAGTGGAAGGAAAATAAAACTGATAGCTTAGAGATTGAAGGAGTCACATTGCAGAATCTTGAGGATTTTAAGAAATACATTTATCTGGGTATCCTGCCCAGTGAAGGATTGCTGTTACGGCCACTGTTATTGCTTGCCAAATGCTACATGATCAATAATCTTTTGGCAGATTGTACTATGAATCTGGCTTTAACTGTCAAACCTGAGGAGTTGTATTCACTGCAGGAATTTGCCATTGACAATAAAATACCTGAATTAATACAAGCCATTGTGCAGATTACCTCAGATGAAACTGTGCAGATTGCCCATGAATTGGAAAATGACAAGACTGCTAAAAAGACACAAGGTGAAAAGAATTGATTAAAAGAAAGTGAGCATCATTGCCATTTTATTCGGATTTCTGTCTGCAGAATTTCCTATACATCTTTGGAAATTAATGATTTATAGAAGGATTTGTGTTATTTTTTAGGGTTCCATACCCAAAGAGTAAAAACGGGACCCTATTACTGAGACTTCACTGTCCGTCCGTTTGTCGCCAGGCTGTATCTTATGAACCGTGATAGCTAGATAGTTGACATTTTCACAGATGATGTATTTTGGTTGCTGCTATAACAACAAATACTAAAAAGCAGAATAAAATAAATATTTTAGGGGGTTCCCATACAACAGACATGATTTTTTTTGCTCGTTTTTGCTCGATATTGATAGCGGCAACAGGTAGACAGACGCGTTGAAATATTCGCAGAATATTTAGTTATGTATTCAGTTTAAAAATAAATAATTAAATTAAAATAAAACAAATATTTAAGGGGCGCTCCCATACAAAAAACCGGCCAAGTGCGAGTCGGACTCGCGCACCGGGGTTCCTTACAAATTTATATGTATCTATGAACATCCAGTCTTAGCAGACCCCTGCTCCTAAGCAAAATGTGCGCAGTGTGGGATCATTGTAGATTGGTTACTAATATAGACAGACAGACAAAAAAATGTATTCTTTTCGCAATTTTTCCTTTATCTGTGCTATAAGACCTTGCTTCGTACCAAATTTCAAGATTCTGAGTTCACGGGAAGTACCCTGTAGGTTTTGATTCCCTTGCGAGTGTCGAAAATGTGCGGAAATTTGCGGCATAAACGGCTGTATCTTTTGATTGCGTTGGCTTAGAAGTTTGATTTTTGCACAGCTCTAAGGGACAGTAGACTTGAATATTTGATATAAATTTCAGCTTGATACCTCCACGCGTTCCTGAGAAAAAGGGTCTTGACAGACGGACAACAAAGTGATAATATAAGGGTTTCGTTTTTTCCTTTTGAGGTACGGAACCCTGAAAACGTGATTTTTTGCCGATTTTATAGATGATGGTACGGAACCCTTCGTGCGCGAGGCCGACTCACACTTGCCCGGTTTTTTATTTTATGGAATAGGGTGGCAGACGAACAAGTAGGTCACCTAGTAAGTGATCATCACCCACGCACACCCACAACACCGAGATTGCAGTTGTGACTGCTGGTTGGGTCATGAATTGAGGATGTCTATTTTTTTGCAATGTATAGAAAATCGAAAACCATTTCGAGATAAATGCTTTTTAAATCGTTTTCTGTAGTTATTTAATTTTAATATTATGTAATGAATTTATTATATAACAAATAAGCAATGAAATGCAATTTCATTTGACATTAAATTGCGTGACCGGTTCAAGTCGTACT
The DNA here is from genome assembly GCA_947563465.1 of Archips xylosteana. Classification (NCBI taxonomy): domain Eukaryota; kingdom Metazoa; phylum Arthropoda; class Insecta; order Lepidoptera; family Tortricidae; genus Archips; species Archips xylosteana. The sequence goes on along the minus strand of OX387353.1, from coordinate 19,812,076 downwards.
TTATTCTGTGTGGTTAGAATTCTTCACAATTTACGCGTGGATTATACTACGGAGTTTGATTTGGACCCGCTGTCTGACATCTAGCACTTTGTCAGTGCCAGTAAAGTGACATAGTGTATAGTGTACCACTACGCAAAAAATAATTAAAGGGGTTGCCTTATCGTAAGCATTTAGATAGATTTAGAAATTTGGCATTGTGGGAGCCCTCAATTATAATCTGACGTCATCAACTAAAATAGTTTCAATAATTAATTTTGAAAAAAGTAGAGAACTAAATGACAAAATATTGAAATTAGTTTCTTATAATTGACTTTTCTATACAAAAAAAAAATATAAAAACCACTGGTAATTTTTTTTAGACATTCCCAATTCAGCATTAACTAATAAGGAAATGTTGTACAATATTTGTTACTAGACAAGTAGCTATTAAGTTTTTTTTCACTAGCATATAAATATAAATAATAATTAGTACATTACGTAGCTATGAGTATGATAGATACCCTATCAGAGTGTTTACCTACCTATCATCTTGTAAAAGTACCAGTAATAATATAATGTAGTACATTGCTGGCCCGATTAATTTTGTTAGAAAATAACAAATTCTTTTTTTTTTCATTTTAAAAAATTTAAACCACTTGGACTTAATTACTGATTAGTTAAAGGATGTATAATTTAATTTTCTCAAACATGCTTTGAAATGTATGCGTTAATGTCACGAAATGAAGCCATGAAGTTTGTTGTTTATGGCTCCCTACATTACTTCTTGGCCTAGGCCATAAAAGTAAGTATGAAAAACCATTATTGTCCGCTGCTGTAACTTTTTAAATTTGCTTACTAACACTAAACTGACAAAGGAAAAATTACATACAGCCAACTTAAGACATTAAAAAAAATCTATCTTCTTTTATTTCTATAAAACCGCCTAAACTACTGGTGATGGATGGATGGATGTATGGATGTATGGATGGATGTATGGATGTACGGATGGATGTATAGATGTATGGATGGATGTATGAATGGATGGATGGATGGGGTATGGATGTATGGATGGATGGATGTATGGATGGATGGATGGATGTATGTATGGATGGATGGATGTATGGATGGATGTATGGATAGATGGATGGGTGTATGGATGGATGGATGTATGGGTGGATGTATGGATGGATGGATGGACGGACGGATGGTTGGATGGATGGATGATGATGATGATGCATGTTTGAGAAATTTAATTTATTGATCGTGTTAACGGATACACCCTGTAGTAGAAAATATTTTATAAAGTTTGCCCCAGGAAATATTCCATACAAAAATTCTTTTTTTGTTACTCATTTTGGTTACTAAATTATAAGAAATTCTACCAACTTTCGTTGCATTTAACATCGGGCAACACTAAAATATGTGCTAACATACGCCGCCATGTTCCCATGTTATTACGTCATCCATCGTCGAAATATTGCCACGTAAACACTTTGCTACTTGCCGTACTAAAATAAAGTTCTGTTTTTGATACCACGGTTCGAAGGTTAGTTCATACAAAAACATAATTTGCTATAATTTCTTGTATAGTTAATACAATTAGTTATTAGAAGGTGTAAATTAATCTGTTATTTAGTTAAATTTGAGCCGTCTACAATTTTTCTAAGTAGTTGAAGTAGTGTTCGTTACTTCTTTTTTTGTTACTTTCACGTGGGTTCGTATCTAAGGAAAATTGAGTAACAAAGGAGGAAAAAATATAAGGGCGTGTTTTATTGTCGTACAGGGTTAGAAAATGCCATTAACCGCGGCTGAAAATATGAGGCGCTATTCTTTATATTCGATCTCTGGTCAGTACCCAAATAATAAGTAATTGTTTTTAAATTATCGTTTTTCTTTATTTTCACCTTACATCATCTAACCCCTTTTTAACCAGTCGGGAATGCCCCTGCTGTTGATGAGCGACTCAAGTCGGACGAGCTCCGACTCGAGATAGCGAAACTCAGGGGCGAGATTGGTGCCCTCTCCCTCTCGAATGCTTCTCTGGCGTCTCAGCTTAAGTCAGCGCTTAAGACTGGGACTGCCCTATTGACGGAGAAGGGGGGCCTTGAGGAGCGCCTTGACGGAGTTTCTCGCACACTGAACGGGGTTGAGGCCTGTGTCCGGGAGGCGGGTGCCGTCTCGGCGTCGGTCGCGGAGGCTGTGGCTGGGGCCCTTGGCTCTGGGGAGAGACTGTCCGCGGACCTCGGCCGTCTGCATAAGGTGGCGGTTAATGGGTTCTCCGACTTGGCCGAGGAGATCCAGTCTGCCGCAGCTTTTGCCGCGAACGGCACTGCGTTGGGGGGTATTACGCTCAGGGACGAGATGGGTGATGCCGGCGACCCGCTCCCTGAAGTCGGGGGCGGGGGTGAGCAACCCTGGACCTTGGTCACCTCCAAGGCGGCCGCAAGAAGGAGGAGTAGGGCGGAGCATGGGGACGGCAAGTTGCCGCCCCCCCAACCAAGTTTTCCACTTGTTCTGGAGTCCAGGGACCCTCGGCATACTAGTGCCACCATAATCGGCTTGGTGAAGGAGAGGGTGGATGCTTCTGCTCTTGGGGTGGGAGTCGATTTTGTTCGCGGGGTCCGGGGTCAGAAGGCGGTTATTGGCCTCGCCTCGGAGAGGGATAGGGGGGCAATGTTGGGGGCGATCAGGCAGAAGTGCGGGGATGTAGGCGTGGTCGCCCCCACTATGAAAAAGCCTCTGATCCGTCTCCTGGGGGCGGCTAGGGACGTGCCGGACGCGCGGATCCCGGACTCTATCCGCAGGCAGAACGAGGCATTACTGGGTGGAGCCTCTGGCGAGCGGGCCGAGATAAGGGTCCTGAGGCGCACCAAGGGTAGAACACCGGATCATACCAATATTATATTGGAAGTTGATCCGGGTACCTGGAGCAGCCTGAGGGACCAAAAGGTTAGGCTGGGCTACCAGAGGCTTCTGGCTCAGGATTTCTCGCCTGTGGTCCAATGCTACAGATGCTTGGGCTTCGGTCACTTTGCTGGTGGTTGTGAGGGGGGCCGGGCCTGTGGTCACTGCTCTGAGACCAGAGACCAGAGACTGCGGTGTTCGGGGGGCTCCGCCCAGGTGCGTGAATTGTGCGAGGGCTGGAGGTCGCGAGGGGGGGGCTAGCCATTCTCAGTGCGGCCACTCTGCTTTGAGCAGGGATTGCCCCGTCTGGAAGAAGTGGGACAGAATAGCGAGGTCGCAGATTCGGTATTGCTAAGGGCACTTCGGTGAATCCAAGGCAGTGCCGGATCCGCGTCCTCCAGGCGAACCTGGGGCGTGGTTATGCGGCCACTAAGGAGATTATACGGGATGCTGAGGCCGGGGGGGTGGCGGTGTTGATGCTGCAGGAGCCCTATGTGGGCTCCAGTGGTGTTGTCACCGCTGGCCACCGGATCGTTCAGCAGCCTCAAGGTGAGGGCCCTGTTAAATCGGTTGTTGTTGTGCTGGACCCGAGGATTAGGCTTATTTATGACCCTATTTTACAAACTAAGAATATTGTTTTTGCGACTATTTCTGTTGGATCCGTTAAGGTTAATATTGTAGGAGTTTATTTTGAGGGTGACCGTCCTCTGGAGGGACATCTTGGTGCTCTGAAGAGGATTTTGGAGTCTACCGCTGGCAGTACCATCTTTGCTGGTGACGTCAACGCTGCTAGCCACTGGTGGGGATGCGATGTGGAGGACCGCAGGGGAGCGGACGTTGTTGACTTTCTCTCGGAGTCTGATTTGGAGTTGGTCAACATTGGATCGGTGCCGACTTTTTATACACATAGGGGGGGGAGAACGTATTCCAGCATTGTTGATATTACGGCGTGCTCGTCGGGAATTTTGGATTGGATTAGGGATTGGAAAGTGGAGGTGGATGACGCTGGCTTGTCTGACCATCGTAGGATATCCTTTGCGATTGAGGCCGGGGGCGCGACTTTTGGGGATGTGGTTACCTCTACGAGGAAGTTCAACACGTCTAAGGCAGACTGGGACTGTTTTCGGGGGGAGTTGTTGTGCGCCTTGGCTGAGTCTGGTGTTACTTTGGAAGCAATAGCGGCTGCTGAGGGCCCGGATGTTGTGGAGGAGATTGTTGGGAGACTCACTGAGGCCATTCGGGGTGCTTGTAGTAAGGCGATCCCTTGTTACAAAAATATGGGTGTTAGGAAGAAGATTCCTTGGTGGACGCCGGAATTGGATGAGTTAAAGAAGACTGTTAAGAGGCTAAGGGGCAGAATAGGTAAGGCGAACCCTCGAAGAAGACAATTGGTTTATGAGGAGTACCTTGAAGCAAAGATTCAATATCGGGAAGCCATTGAGGCCGCTATAACTTCCAGTTGGAGGACTTTTTGTTCGGGACAGCGTGTGGAGGAGATTTGGAGCTCGGCATACAGGACGATTAAGTCTATGAATGTTGGAGCAAAGAATCAGGAGTTCCCGTTGAGATGTCCGTCGAGTGGTAGGACTCTGAGTGCGGGCGATTCTGCTGCGTTGCTTGCGAGGTCCTTCTTCCCCGGGGATGACCCAGTGCTGGACACCGTGGAGCAGGGACGGATCAGACGGGAGGCAGAGGATATACGCGGACGGATCCGGGCTAGTCACTTGATGGTTCGTCCCTTTACTAGAAACGAGGCGGAGTCAGTCCTTGGTGGAATGAGCAGCAAAAAGGCGCCAGGAAGAGATGGTTTGACAGCGGATATTTGTCGCAGTGCTTTTGAGGCGACGCCCCTTATACTTGAAATTTTCAACTTGTGTTTGAGACAGGGGTACTTTCCAAAGTTGTGGAAGGAGGCGTGGGTTCGAATTGTTCCTAAACCTGGAAAGGATGATTATACTCAACCGAAGGCGCATCGTCCTATTGGCCTCCTCTCTGTACTGGGTAAGACATTAGAGAAGATGACTTTTAACAGAATCTCCTGGGATATGTACAGGGGGGAGAAACTCAGCTGCCGGCAGTATGGATTCGTTCCTCAAAGGAGCACGGAGGACGCCCTCTATGACGTCATCACTTACGTCAGGGAGGGTATCAGAAGGAAGAAGATGGTTGCCCTTGTCTCCCTTGATATAGAGGGAGCGTTTGATGGCGCTTGGTGGCCTGCGATGGTGAAGGGGCTTGCGGAAAGAACTGAGGAGGTTGATTCGCTGAGACTGGTCCTTAGTTACTTGGAGGATCGGAGTATTGTAGTCAGCTACATGGGAGAGGAGTTCTCGGCTTCTACCACTAGGGGGTGCATCCAGGGTTCTGTTGGCGGGCCCACTCTGTGGAATGTTTTGGTGGATCCTCTTCTGCGGGGTGCGGACTGCTTGAGTGCGGAGCTCCAGGCCTTCGCTGATGATCTCGTAGTTATGGCGGAGGCGGACACTGCTGCTGAGCTGGAGTCAAAGATTAATGGCACTCTTGAATATGTTGCTGAATGGGGGGACTCTAATAAGCTGAAGTTTGCTACACATAAGACCCAGGCGACCCTTATAACGAAAAAGCTGAAGTATGATCTCCCCTGTTTCTGTATGCGGGGGGACCCCATTGCGCTGTCGGAGAGTGTTCACCTTCTTGGCCTTACAATAGACAGGAACCTTGGCTTCGGCAAGCATTTGGATAGGGTTATTGGTAAGGCCACTGGTTTATACAAGGTGGTCGCCAGAATGGCGAAGGCGCAGTGGGGTCTGAACGCTGATATCCTGCGTACGATTTATTTGACTGTTGTAGAGCCCACCATATTGTACGCGGCGGGTGCCTGGGGGATTGCGGTGGAGAAGAAGTATATCAGGAAGAGGCTAGACAGAGTCACCAGGATGTATGCGCTCAAGATAGCAAAGGCGCATAGGACTACGTCGTTTACTTCTAGTGTCCTGATTGCTGGGATCCTGCCGCTGCACCTCCGGGTGTCTGAGTGCAAGAGTCTTTACGAGGTGAAGAGGGGTCGGTTGTTGGAGGAGCTGCCGGATGCACGGCTTCAGCCAAGGAGGAAGCCCAAGGACATGCCGCACCCTGCGGACCGAGTTCGGCTGGAGTATCTGCTTGTCGTGGCTCAGGAGGAGGCATGGAAGTTGGAAGAGACTGCCACTGTTTATTATACAGATGGTAGTAAACTGGAGGGCAAAGTTGCTCCATAGTGCTGGTTTTGGTCTTGGGGCGCAGTGCACTGTTTACCAGGCGGAGTTGCTGGCGATCAGGAAGGCAGTGGAGCTTGCACTTGAGAGAGGGGAGCGTGCTGTAGTCCTCAGTGACTCTAGGTCTTCCGTTCAGGCGATTGGTTGTCCGGCTACTTTGAATCCCATAGCGGGGGAGATACAGTCACTGGTTGCGACTGCTAAAACATTGAGCATTGATATAGGAATAAATTGGATTAGGGCGCATGCTGGAATAGTGGGCAATGAGAGGGCCGACGAGCTCGCTAAGAATGCGGCTTTGAATTCGGTCACCCCTGAGTATGTCTGTTTTCCTGTGTCCTTCGCAAAGCGAACCATCAGGGCTAAGACTTTGGATGCGTGGCAGATTATTTACTCGGAGGCGACTACTGGTGCTGGTACGAAGATTTTCTTCTTGGATGTCCGGGGCGCAAAGAAAACCCTTGATAGTTTGCATACCACAAATCTTATGGCGCAGATGCTGACTGGGCACGGGGGTTTCCGGCAATATTTGCACAGGTTTAGGTTGGCTCCGTCCCCGTTCTGTGTTTGCGATGGCGAGTCTGAGGAGACTGTGACGCATGTTCTCACAGTTTGCCCCAGATTCGCCATGGAAAGGATGGATTGCGAGCATAGAACGGGCATGGAGATTAGCGGCCGTACTCTGCGGATGTTGATCGGGGACGATCGTGCCCGGGAGGCTTTCCTTAGTTTCGCGCTAGATGTAATTAAGAGAGTTGCAATTTCTAACGGATCCAACATGCGCGTTTAGTTTATATTGTTAATTGTTGTGTTAGTTTCTTTTTACTTATTTTTAATTTTGACATTTTAATTTTTCTTGTACCTGATTATTAATTTGTTTTTAAGGAACCTTACTTTTGACATTGTAAAATTTTTTGACATTTGTATTTTAAGTTATTATTCTATTTTATTATTCTATTTTCATTGCCTTTTTGCATTAGGTTAGGGATTTTTTGACTTTTATATTATGACATTTGGCATTTGAGGGATTTAACTTTGACATTTTTATTATTGTGTACCATTTTTAATCTTCTTGACATTTTATTGCATTACATTTTAAATTTAGTATTCTTTTATTGTTGACTTTTTATTTTTATTTGCCCTATTGCGTTAGTATTAGTTATAAATTTTAATTTTGCATTTCAATTTTATTGTTGTACTGGAATGTTATTTGTCTATTGTTTGGAATGAGTGGGATTCTTCGGGTTCAGCACAATATGTCTTATATGTCTCTACTTTGTCTGGAATTTTCTTCGTTTTGTTTAGATGTCCGTGTACTTAGATTTGTTATTGGATTTATTGTTTTAACTGCCTTCTATAAATAATTCTCATTTGTCATGAGTAAGGGGAGTAGATTTTTTGATGTGCAGTAGTATTGTGGGGAGGGTTCCTAAATTCCTAATTTACTTTAATTCATTTTTAATTTATTTTTTATTGTTTAACTGTTTCATCTGTTGGAATTTGTTAAATGCATTTTTAGGCCCAGTTTACTTACTTGTAACTCCTGCATCTTTTTACCCCTCCAAAGCTAAGTAAAGAGGAACCATATTTTAAAGAAAAATATAAGAAGCAGGAAAAGAGTTTACTGCTATGATTATAAAACAGCAGGAAAAGATTATACTGCTTAAAAGCTATGCAGGAAAAGATAATACTGCTAAAAGATGGGGGGTGAAGGTTGTTGGAGATTTTAAGTTATTTTCTTTTATGTTGTTATGCCGTTTCATTTATTGTGTAAATTTTAAGTTGTTTGGTACTTTGATTTTTTGTTTAATTTGAACCAAGTTGTTATTAATAATTTTAATGAATGTCGACCGTCACTTTTTTAGATTTAAGTTTAGGCTAGGTATCTCTCTTTTTATCCCAGTTTCGTCCCTTTTTGGTTTTAGGGTGGATTGTGTACGACGAAAGGGGGATGAAATTGGGATGGTAACTTAATTATTAACGCGTTCTTTTTTGGTTTCATTATAGTATTTCAGTTAATTTAAATTTAATGTATTAAACGCAAAATTTAAAATTTGCGGTACCATCTTTGTGGTTGTAAGACCTGTGGCCGGGTTTTTTAGTCCGTGCGAGTCGGACACTGTCTGGGTGTACCCCCCATTCGTCCGCATGGATTTTTCCCGACCACAGGCCCTCTTCCAGGCTAAAAAAAAAAAAAAAAAAAAAAAAAAACCCCTTTTTAGTTTGAATACGGCTCTTATGATTTATGATGAACTTAGCCTAACATTATTTTTTTTGTTACCAGTGTCATTTTTTGTTACTGTCCCAAGATTTCAACTGCCGTATTTTGGATTTTTTGCCTTTTTTAACATATCTAAATTAATGAAATGGGTGTAGATAATTAATTGTTATTCATATTTTCTATATAGGATACTAGAAAGCTAAAATTATGGGTTACTTGTTCGTTAAATGCAGCAGGATGTCTATCTCTGTTTTATCGACTATGAGAAGGCATTTGATCGAGTGCTTCATGATCGGTTAATGGCCATTTTGAGGGATGTTGGGTTGGATGACAAAGATATAGATATCATCCAGGAACTGTACTGGAATCAGCGCGCAATTGTTCGGGTGGATGGTGAAGAAACCAATGGCGTAGACATCAAAAGAGGAGTGAGACAAGGATGTGTGCTGTCACCGACTCTTTTTAATCTGTACTCAGAATCCATCATAACAGAAGCATTAGATGAAGGGGGATTGCTGGACTCGTTTTATCCGGCCTCGTCTACGACTCGGCCGTATACCCCAAATCTCGTCCATCAATCCCTTACTTCACGGCCTCTGCAGTAATGTACTATTTCAGTATTATTAGTGTTGAAATAGAAAAGATTTTTGAAAATGCCGCCTTTTTCAAGGGACACGACACGACTCGCTGAGCAAACTAGGTTGGTATTGTTCGGCCGTTAAAGTCATGTCAGTTTTGACTTTTTGAGTGCACTGCACTAGCACTAGCACACCTTATTTATGTAGGTATTAATCTCTCTCTCTCGTTTTTGTTGTACTGTACTGTACTGTACTGTGCTTTGGCCTGCTGCGTGCGGCGGCGCATCCATTCAAAGAGTATTATTACTTACTACCTTAGATTATTTATGCCTTACTACATAGAAACAAACATCCATTTCATTTCAAGAGAGACGAGAGGCCACTACACTCAAGATGAGAATGTAAGTCTGAACCCAATCAGTATTCTCCGGTCCATTATTCAATTCAGTTCCTATATGCATTGATTTGACAAAATGATAAAAAAAAAACAAAACCCCATTCTTCCTGGTCTTATCTTATTACACAGCCTGGGAGAGCTTAGCTGCAATGGTTTTATTATAATTTAATAAACTTTGCGAAGGTCAGTGTTAAAATAGTTCTATTGTTCTTACTTGATATTGAGTAGATCCAGTGGCCAAATGTGGTCTAGCTCATCAGTCCCACTTCATCAAATGATGATTTCCAAGAGCAAATGCGTTAGTTATTATAAAATGTACCAAAATAACTATAGGTGTTCCTATAATATTTGTAGAGTTCTCTTGATTCCCTGGGATCCACTTATCAGATCAGGATCTTTGTAGACATTGGAATGGAATCCAATTGGAACAATAGAGAGCAAAATTTTCAAATCAGGAAAGCATAGTAGCGGAATTAAGGTTGCCAACTGTCTGGGTTTCCCCGGCTTTAACCTAGTTTAGAGAGCATCCGGGGAACGTCCGGGCGAGGTTCCATTTGTAGTCTGGGTTTGAATTGTAGTAGTTAGATTGTAGTTCCGCTAGTAGTAAGTACAGATTAAAATAAGACAAACCAGGTTTATTTTTCAAATTTTTTCAGATTTCTTACAATTAACAATTTTAATTATCATTCATTACTTCTTTATGTTTTTTTACTTTTCAGAACTACCACCCAGTTGCAGAGAGGACCTTGTCTGAAGCTAATGTTTTCATTTGTTGCCACTGATGATGATGATTCCATAGAAGAAAGTGAAGATTTAAAGTATATCACCATAAATAACTTGGCTATGGTGTCTTTTAAATATAGTTTCGAAAACGAGACTCATGCGATTCACAGTATAACATGTAAGCGACATGAATCAGTACCAACAACATGGAATTGCATCCGAATAAAAGTAACTTGTGAACAGCTAAATTATTCAGAACAGTTTGTATGTGGTGACAAATGGCTGCCATGGAAAATAATAGGCAAAGTACCGCAAGAGCAAGAGACGTCAATTTTTAATCCATTGAAGATTACTTTGATAGTAACTAATTTGAAATACATCACATTCAAACATCTTTACACAGAGATAGATTTTTGCGATTTTTATCTCAAAACTGTTCATAGCAATGCAAGTGTGCCCGTACACAAAGCATGCTTAAGTCTTCATAGTGATGTGTTCAAGAGGATGCTCCAAGGAGAGTGGAAGGAAAATAAAACTGATAGCGTAGAGATTGAAGGAGTCACATTGCAGAATCTTGAGGATTTTAAGAAATACATTTATCTGGGTATCCTGCCCAGTGATGGATTGCTGTTACGGCCACTGTTATTGCTTGCCAAATGCTACATGATCAATAATCTTCTGGCAGATTGCACTATAAATCTGGCACTAACTGTCAAACCTGAGGAGTTGTATTCACTGCAGGAATTTGCCATTGACAATAAAATACCGGAATTAATGCAAGCCATTGTGCAGATTACCTCAGATGAAACTGTTCACATGGCCTATAAGTTAGAAAATGTCAAGACTGGTAAAAATACACAATGTGAAGAGAATTGATGAAAAGAGAGTGAGCATCATTGTCATTTGTTGACTGCTGGTTTTTACTATCTAATAAGCATACCCCGCAGCCGAGGTAGCAAAACCGTAGCATACAACAGTTTTATACATGGGTTGCCAATTATGATGGATAAATCATTTACTTACTATATTGAATGTATAATTGATTAATACAATTTAACGTTTTGAACGCCACATATAGTTTTTGTTACAAACTAAATTAATTTTTATTTGGATGCGGGTAGGTTAATTTTTGTATTACCTTATTGTTGTCTATAGCCGACACTGGCGTTCAAAAGGTGAATGATACCTTTCTGACCCTCTTTTGATATACTTGACCTTGTTTAATTTACAACCCTGACATACAGTCAAGGGCAAAAATATGTATACACTTTAGTACCTTGTCTATTTTCGTCATATTTGAACTGCCATATATGAACTGTCACAGTGGTTTAAGCGACAAGGTACTAAAGTGTATACATGTTTTTGTCCTTGACTGTACAACTGCTACAGATTTGCTAGTTCCATGGTGGGGTATGCTAATAAGGAAATTTTTAATATCTGTTACTAGACATAAGTAGCTGTTAAGTTTTTTTGCAAAAATCTATTGTTATCTTACATTATTAGTTTACCTATTAAAAGATTTCTTAAGTGAGGTTTTTTTTTCACTACAAATAATAGTGCGATAGAAACTGTAACAATATGGATGGTAAAATCGCTAAAGCGCTTACTTATGGCGTCTTAGCGATTTTATCTTTTCACCGTCGGATACTTTATCATCATAGTTTATCATTCAGTCTCAGAGTTCAAATTATTTGACAACAATAATACAACATAATAACAACAGCTGACAAATCACCATTCCCTATGCACTTGATACAATAGACTTGTTAGCAGCGTTGCCAGAAGGTTACTTTTGTAATCTTTTAGGTGATTTGTAACTTCTTTAGGAGCGCTTGTTTATCGAGTATCGTAGATCGGTTGTTGCCGCAGCGTTGCAGAAGGTTAATTTTGTAACCTTTTAGATGATTTTTAACTCCTTGAAGGAATAAAACCTAAAAACGAAAAACTGAAAAGTAACCTTCTGGCAACACTGCTTGTTAGTGTTACCCAACTCAATTGACTTACCATTTATTTCAAAGCTACAATTTTACAGTTAATTGAAATGAAAGTGAATCTATTTTTGGGTTAAAATGAGTCATTTTTAGGGTTTCTTACCCAAATGGTAAAAACGGGACCCTATTACTGAGATTTAGCTGTCCGTCTGTCACCGCTGTACCTTGTGAACCGTGATCCGTGATAGCTAGACAGTTGAAATTTTCACAGATGATGTATTTCGGTTGCCGCTATAACAACAAATAGGTACTAAAAAATAGAATAAAATAAATATTTAGGGGGCTCCCATACAACAAACTTGGTTTTTTTGCTTGATATTGATAACGGCAACAGGTAGACGCTTGAAATATTCACAGAATACTTAATTATATATTGACTTATATTGACAGCGGCACCAGATAGATGCTTGAAATATTCACAGAATATAAATTTATATATTCACTCTAAAAATAAATATTTAAATTAAAATAAACAAATATTTAAGGGGGGTCCATCCCAAACAAGAAACGATTTTTTTGCCGTTTTTACAGATATCTTTTTATTTCGAAACTCAAGGCTTCATATGGCACGGAACCCATAATAGTACAGAACCCTTCGTGCGCGAGTCCGACTCGCACTTGGCCGGTTTTTTATTTATTTTATTAGAGTTGTGTTATCGTTTTTATTTCGGGCGACAAGTACAAGGTCGTATATTAACCGCACCCAATTCCGGGTCGACAGTTTACAAGTGGAAAAGTTGCGGTAGCCCATGGTCTCTCATCTCAAGATGAGGCTCGTTAAATTAAAAAGGTTTGAGCCCCGGCTCGCACCTCTGAGTTTTCGAAATTTACCATGAGCGTTATGGTGAAGGCAAACATCGTGAGGAAACTTACACACCTGCGAATAATTCAATGGTATATGTAAAGTTCCTAATCAAAACTAGGCTGGCGTGGGAGCTATAGCCCATGCCCTTTTAGGGCCGGCGCTTACCGACGGCATGGCACGGCATGGCATTTTATTACTATCAAGTTATTTTGAATCTTATTGCACTGAGTTCAGAATTCATGATAATTTAATTAATTCAATTTATTGGTTACTTATGCGTTGCGTCATCCCTCGGCACGTCGCGGCATCGTGGTATCGAAATAAAGTAACATGAATTCTAAACTCATTGAAATAAGATTCAAAATAACTTGATAGTAATAAAATGCCATGCAGTCAGTGGGCGCCGGCCCTTACGAGGCCTGTGCCCTACAGTGGGACGCTTTGATCAATTATAACTGAAGATACACATTGCCGAACAAAATCCCCTTCAAAAAATGTCCGAACTTTTTTATTTGTTTGCATAACAATTAAAATCATCACCTACACAGAAATTTGAACCTAATCTTTACTTTATTACAGTCGAATTTCGGTTGACACTTGACAGCTAAACTTGACAATTTCACGCAACGTACTGAGAAAAAAGAAGGCCACTTTTATCAAAGTGGCGCTCATTTGGCTCGGACATTTTCGGGCGCGCGACTGTGGATCTACAGTTATAATTGATCAAAGGTGGGACGTATATAGTCTGGGATGATGATGATGTTACTGGTCGTGGTTTAGCACCTAAAAATAAAAGCATTATTAATAGACAAAACGTTTATTATGTATTTAGTTTTATTATTAAGGCTCCGTTTTGTTACATTTCCAATCGCTCCGTGAAGCCTTACCCATCGACTGTTACTTCACACTTAATAAATATTAAAAATAATAACACTGGGGTTTATGTACAACAACAAAAAAATAAATTCGTTAACATTAAATGCATTTAGTACAATATCATTAATTTTATATTTATAAAAAATAATTTATTGAAGAATCTGAGCGTGCTCCTTAGCTTACAATGTGAAACACAGAAGTTATAGTTGAAGTTTTATAAGCTGACCGTTTACCACTTGAGAACTTATCTTTTAAAAACAACATTGTTCTCTTTTTTAACCCCCGACACAAAAAGAGGGGTATTATCAGTTTGACCGCTATGTGTGTGTGTCTGTCTGTGGCATCATAGCTCTTAAACGGGTGAACCGATTTGGATGCGGTTTGTTTTAAATAGAAAGCAGGTTTCTTGGCGATGGTTCTTAGATATGTTTCATCAAAATCGGTTCAGCCGTTTCAAAGTTATCAGCTCTTGTTAGCTGCGGAAGGGATCTTAGACGCATAATGGGCATTGACTTAATGTTCAAAAGTCATACGAGTGACATGATTGCGTTGGGGGTTTTTAAAAATTTTATTTTATAGTTATGTTGAAGGCTAGCAAATCATAGCAAGTAACAAAAAAATGCATATAAATAGCTACCGTTTTCTTTAAGTCACAAGGTTGAAATTGCAAAATCATAGCACATTTGATAATGACACTTGGACATTGAAAGCCGTATAGTTAGTTTATGACATTGTAATAACACTGTATTTCGCTTGGCCTGTTAAAAACATTTCGCACTCGAACTAGCTAGTTAAGCTTTTGCAATTTCAACCTAGTGACTTAGGGATAATGGTAGTTATTTGTATGAATTTTTTGTAACATGCTTTATTTTTTACTGAGCGGAGGATTAAACAATACATACAGAGGCATTGTGTTTAAGATAAACTATCAACACCCAGCTTATGAAATTTCAACTTTATATCTAAGAGGAATAGAAATATTATCGTGTATATCCTTTGGGGGGGCTACTACGAAATTCGAAGTTCGTATCGTGCCGTCCCTTTCACTCTTTTGTTTCATACAATTAGCGTGAACGGGACGGCATTACGGCCCGGCCACGAACTCGCGCGTTTGGCGGCGCGGTAAGCGTTTTCTGTGTTCATTGCGCAGCCGAGACGCTCGCCGTACAGTGGTTACCTGGCGGCACACGCAATGAACTGATAAAACGCTTGCCGCGCCGCCAAACGCGTGAGTTCGTGGCCGGGCTGTTATACGAAGTTCGAAAATCGTATTTCGTAGCGTTACGTCAATCAACAGCAATTTTTGGTCCTGCTTAAAAAAAATTGTACACAATTAAGGGATTTCATTAAAACAAACCTTAATTGATTACTTTGTGTAACGAAAACTGCCCATATAGTTTGTATGACTAACTTTCGTTACACAAAGAAAGCGATCGTGATTTGATTTTGTTTTTATTAAGCCCTTAACAATGTACATTTTTTTTTGAAAACGACCTATATATAGATCTCTATTAATTACGTAAGGCTCGAAAAGGGGGTAGGGGGTTGGGGGAAAAAATCACGAAATATCAGAAGGCCTCCCCGGGGGGTACAGTGAGATATCCCGTGTTTATTTAACCATTTTCCAGGCACCGTCTATTTAGATACGCTACTACAAAATTAATCATTGTATTATATTGTTTACCTACCTGTGGAGGATAATTTAAAAGCAAATCATGTTTTAAACAAATCAATTGATTTTCTACCATATTGCAAGGGGAGCAAGGTCGAATCTTTGTGTAGATTTATGTGGTCGCTATATGCTCTAATGCCTGGAAAAGGGTTAAACGTTGAACGTATGATTATAAAGGCCAATTTTGCAATCTCCAGATAAAAGTATCCGTCAGTTAGCTATCGTTTTCCTTTTCTCAAGTCGTAGGAAAAAAGGACAGAGTTTACATTTATTTTGGTAGTGACCCTGCCTAACGACCGCTTTAGCCTAGTTGGTAGTGACCCTGCCTACGAAGCAAGAGGTCCTGGGTTCAAATCCCGGTAAGGCATTTATTTGTGTGATGAGCACGAATATTTGTTCCTGAGTTATGGATGTTTTCTATGTATATATGTATGTCTATCGTCGTTTAGTACCCATAGTACAAGCTTTGCTTAGTTTGGGACTAGGTCGATTTGTGTGAGATTGTCCCCCCCCCTAATATTATTATTATTATTATCTGACAGTTATTGCTACCCTAACATTGGAAAATCAGTCCTAACCCGAAAACCGTGACTGACACACCCGTTGCTAGGGAGGCAGCAACGAAATTCGAAATCCGAATTTTTGCTTACTTTTGGGACGACGTGAATTGGTCAAGAGGTTGGTGTCGAGTCCCGTGATATTATTATTATTTTAGCCCGCGTGCCCCTCGTGACATTTTTATTCCTCTTCTTAGTTCTGTCGCTAATAGTATTTACAAGAAAGCAGACGAAGAGAAATAACTGGGTGGCCAGTGGCCACTACGAATTCGAAGTTAGCATCGTGCCGTCCCTTTCACTATTCTTTTTAGTACCATTAGCGTGAACGGAACGGCACTATACGAAGTTCGAAAATCGAATTTCGTAGTATTAATTATGTGTTCGTTCGCAACACTCGCGTCACGTTGATTTCGATTTACATTATTTATACATTTTCAAACAAATTTGGCACATAATTTGAATAGAAACAGTTTGAATACACACAGAACCAAGCTTAACAGAACACTTAACTTTTAATTCTTACTGTTTTTTTAAGTTACTTGAACTTTTTACGCCGTACCATTTTTGTCCCAACACCACATCCGCAGTGCGAAGAACTGAGAAGAAAATGACAGTAGTTCGCGAGCAAAGGAGTGGGATTTGACTGTGAATTTGTCAATTTATATTCGACAATAATGTACTAACTAGGTTTTCTATGGTATCTGAGTCAATATCAAAAAAATTGTACACAATAGGGATGTTTCCTAGGTAAAAAAATAATAATTCTTATTAGTCCGTATTTTACATTATCAAAAAATATTAGACACGTAATTTTTCTTTTGACAATTAAACAAAAAATGACGAAGATATGGCCCGTTGAAGTTCCGCGTGACGAGGCGTGACGTCACTTGTTCCTAAAACGCTCATACAAAGTGTAGGAACAAGTGACGTCACGCGAAACTTCAACGCGCCATATCTTCGTAATTTTTTGTTAAATTGACAAAATAAAAAATACGTGTCCAATATTTTTTGATAAGCTAAAAGACTGACTAGTTAGGAAAGTAGCCAATTAAGCGAGTTAATTAAAACAAAACTTAATTGATTTCTTTTTGTGACGCAAGTTACCCATATAATTTGTATGACTAACTTTCGTCACACAAAGGAAGCGATCGTGATTTTGTTTTCATTAAGCCCTTTTAACTATGTACAATTATTTTGATATTGACTCATCTACGAAATTGGAAATTCGTATCTTTCTGCCGTCTATAGGTATCTAACGAACGGAACAACATGATACGAAGTTCGAAAATCGAATTTTGTAGTATAAGGCCTGGGCTACAGCGCAAAAGCCGTTATGTAAATCCACCCCTTGTAAAATGCGCAAGAAAAGTTAAATATCGTCACTACTTTGAATGAAGCTCGTATCTCAGATCCATATGCAAACATAAAAGGAACCTTAAGACGACGCAGTAAAGTTAATGTTGTTAAGGGGGTGATCCATTTGCGGACTTAAACACTGTCGGATTTGCTCGCTGGCTCTTTATGCATACTTGAAATTCTAAAGTCCGCACATTTTTAAGTGCTCCATTGGCGGTTTAAGACCTTTGGCTCGCGAGTTCGTTGGCGGTTTTGCTCACCAATGGATCACCCCCTTAAGATTATTGATTTTGAGATGAGTTTTTAAAGTAATGACGATATTGTAGATGGCACAAATCGATGTAATTTATCTTAGGCTCTAATTTTTTTACATTAAGTAAGCATGAAAATATTTGTTAGGTACACGAGTACTGGATATAATTTGGTTTAGAATTTTGTTATTAAGAGAGAAAAGTCATTATCATGATAGAGTAATATCTAACTGGTTGGCCAAGTATTACTGTGAACAGAAAAAAGCATTTTATCAGCAACTTATGGTCAGCAATACATCTCTAAATCAATCAAGAACTGTCATTCTGGGCTGCTCTAATTTTTATTGTATTGCCAAATTAAATGATCGAACTGCTAGATGGAGCTAACGTTTAAGCAAATTTTGGCAAACTCCCTGAGCGTAAGCAAATTTTTTAATTTTGGTCAGCAACCAAATAAATAGCAAAAAACCGTACTTAACACGCACAAATTGGACGTGACTCTTACAAGTGGGTGCCGTATTCAAGTAATAAAAAAAAGTAATTAAAAAAACTAAAAACCCGCCTGCGGTGTAAATAAAATAATAAATTAAAAATCAAAAACCCGCCTGCAGAAATACTGAAAAGGTGGAAACAAGATAAAATGTTCAATAACAAAAAAATTTAAAACACGTCGATGACAGTCTTTCAAAATTTAATGCAACGATAAAATGCAGTCGGAGGCATGCATGAAGTGACATTAAATCCCATGCAGCCACTGACTCAAATGCCTCCGACTGCATTTTATCGTTGCATTAAATTTTGAAAGACTGCCATCGACGTGTTTTAAATTTTATTGTTATTGAACATTTTATCTTGTTTCCACCTTTTCAGTATATCTGCAGGCGGGTTTTTGATTATTAATTTATTATTTTATTTACACCGCAGGCGGGTTTTTAATTTTTTTAATTAGTTTTTTTTATTTCTTGCTTTTTAGTGTAACCTCCTGAGACCCAGATAAATTATTGAGTATTTGAATTAGGAATACGTTGCTATTTAGTTAAAGTTCAAAACCAATTTTGAAATATGTAGGTACTTAATTTTCCACATGGGTTTCATAGAGAAAATTATTGCACAAAGATATCTTAGTAAGTAGGTACGTCGTCGTTTTAATGCATTGATTGTCAATTTACTATTCCAAATTAAATTTAAACACATAACTAAAATATATTTTTGTAATGTCTTTTAAAATCCCTTTATTTTGATACCCTACTCGATAGGTTTGAATAAAAAATTTTTTTGAAGACTCACAATTTGGCGCCAAAAATCCGCCATTTTATTTTTCAAGAATTTCATGTATCCAGTGTTACTCGCGTTATCAAGACGAATCCAATGACGTATCATTTATCAAAATCGGTTAAGTCGTTGTGTAGTTACGAGAGGACATAGGAATGGACATACATACATACTTACATACATACATACGGGTCAAACACATAACCCTTCCTTCTTCGCAGTCGGGTAAAAATATTAACTAAAATTTCGTTTATTATTATGCTGATATATTCAAAATACCAGTTTTATACTCATATATAACAATCTGGACCGAGTAAAATCTTCCATCATAGTGTTTAAAATAAATTTTAATGACAATATTGTAAAATAGTCGACATGTACGATGAGTTAAAGTGGCTTGTTGGTTAGCAATTAAATATGGCCAGGAAAGATATCTAAACCAATGCATACTCAGATATTAACTCCTCATAGACTTCTTTTCTCCTGACCAATTAAAAAAATTTGCTGACAAAGTAATTATTTTGCAGCGCAAATTTATTAAACAGAAACATAATAATACAAGCTGACTGCATGTTGGTTATACATATAATACTAACCATGTAACCATTTTTAGGTTGTGTGCAGAACAACGGCGCTTAAACTGTAGCTGATTTTTATTGCGAACCGAATTTGGGAACTCATCCATTATATATTGGAGCCGAACAGAGTTATCTGGCAACCATTTAATTACTTCACTATCATGATATTATTGAAATATCTATTTTGTTACAATTTGGTAAATATGTATCAAGTACATAACTATTACACTAAACGGGACTTATCACGCTAACAATATTTACCTCGACGTTTCGGCAAAATTGCAGCGACCGTCAACTAGGACCACGGTCGCTGCAATGTGGCCGAAACGTCGAGGTACCTAAATAATGGGTGAAAATTACGAAAGTTTAAAACAGTATATGTATCAAGTACGTTTAAAATATGTATTTTTTAAAGTACTCCTACATAGTCATATATGAAAAATGTCCTTTTTCTAAATTTTCTCGAATTTCACACATAATTAATTACTAACACATCTGAGACTTAAGCACGCCTTTTATATTTCTATTTTTACCTCGACGTTTCGGCCACATTAACGCTGTGCATACATAGGAAAGAGTACAGTGGTCCTTTACATTTTAAAGTAACGTAAGTTAAGTATCTTAAGACTTTTATTCGCAATCATAAAACTAGTTATTATGGAGTATGGAGTCTTATGTAATGGTGATTCTAGAAATGAAATACAAAAGTATACTCAGTCTTTACGATTTTAGAAGGAAGAACACAGATTTTTTAAACGTGACGGGTTTAAATATTTTAAATTGGACTAGGACACAAGAATTGCCGAACTAGTATAGATAGTAAAAAAATAAGCTTTCATTGTTTGCATATTGGGGTAATCCCTGGAACTGTAGAAGTCGATTTCAAAAAATAATGTACACAATAAAGGAATTTAATTAAAACCAAACTTAATTGATTCCTTTGTGTAACGAAAGTTACCCATATAGTTGGTCAGACTAACTTTCGTTACACAAAGGAAGCGATCGCGATTTTGTATTTATTAAGCCCTTAAATAAGTACATTTTTTTAAAACGACCCAGAAACGATTATAAAAAAAAACAGACTATTCTGGATTAACATAGTAAAATAGTGTTGATATATTTCATTTGAATAAAATATACCTTGTTGAATTTCTTGCGTGATTCTTCTCAACAGGGTTTTCCGATTATTAGATTATTCGGCATTCATAAGTGATTATTATAACCTAAATTCAATAAAGTTATTTGATTTTGACTTTGAATCAAAGTAGCAGTGAGAGAATTATCTGACTTTAGCAGGTTAAATGGCCATAACGCTTCTTAACCTAATTGAGAATTGTTTAATAGCCGTCAACAACATTACATGATTTGGCAACATTAATCATGATTAAATACTTGAAAAACCTTTTTTGGTTAATTTT
Source organism: Archips xylosteana (assembly GCA_947563465.1). Classification (NCBI taxonomy): domain Eukaryota; kingdom Metazoa; phylum Arthropoda; class Insecta; order Lepidoptera; family Tortricidae; genus Archips; species Archips xylosteana. Next base: position 19,791,265 of record OX387353.1, on the reverse strand, counting down.
AATATTCTTTGAGGACACAAAATATTATCAACACACATTTTGTAGCTGAATAACTATTTTTTTTTATTTACAAATTTTACATCTTAGCGTAAGATTATAAACCAACCTATTTGTATTTGAAGAAGGTTGCTTTGGAGCGTTTACTTACACCTATTTGGTTCCATTATTATCTCTCTGCAAAATAACCTGAACGCTTTCAGCGTTAAGACACATTTCTATATTTTGAAGAACTCATACTCTTAAGTATCAGAACTATACGATTTAATTCCTTTAGAAACACTAAACTTATGTCTAAGGACCGTGTGACTTTTATTTCATGAAGACATTATAATAAGTATCAAATCACAAACGTTTTTATTGTGACATAATACCATCTAATCTAATTGAATATTCAAATTCAACCAATTTTTAACCTTTATGGCGCTTAAGTTATCTCTCTAAGTATCATCTCATATCTTTGTTCAAACAGCTATCTGTTACGTACTATGTGTACAGAAAACCTCGTTTTTGTGACTAATTACACATGAACCATGACTGCCATATTTGCCGCATAGATACACTTTATTATTTTCAAAAAACGCTGTCTCATGCACTCCTTCGGTTTTTCGAAGGAGTAACTGGCTGGCAATGCACAATATTCGTTCCGTATTTAAATTACCTAACCACAATGTATCAGTTCTTTTTAATAACAGTCACATGCTCTCATGTTTTTAGAAAAGTTGAGCTTGTCATCATACAGCTTTCTTTCGGAAGCAATAATACTGGCTACTCTGGCTTATAGGTACAGTTTAAGTACGACCTTTATTTTTGTCGACCCGGAATGAATGACAATTATGTACGATCCATACGATCTGATAATTCAAAACTTCATTTAATTGCCATAAGGGTTTGTGATGTTATCTCGTTCGGTCGACGAAAACAGGGTCGTATTTTCACCGTACCCTGGCTGATTATAATTATAATAACAGGATACACTAAATCGGTCGTTTGTTCTCGCGACTTGATTTTCTTTTTAAGGATCGGGCTGCTGCCTGTTCAGCCAGCCGTTGTTTTCTTAATTATTCGTTGGCCGTGGAAAGTGAACATCGAGACGCCTTGTTAGATCTCAAACAGTTTGCATACCGTCTGAAACTTTTGGAACGACGCCAGGAGCGAAATGGTTAATACTGGATGAAAGAAAACATTGTTTTTAAAAATGGGAAACTTTAACGAAAACCCACCATGTCATTGCATGAAAAAGGCGGAATGGTTCATTATGACGCAATATAACAAGGTAATTTGGTTTACTTCAAATTATACATTATAACACTTATACTCGTATATTATAAAGGGGAACTGATTGATTAAATTTTCAATCTTAGAATGACATTGACAATGACTGTGCTAGTCTACCGTTAATCGACCAATCATAAATACGAGCTCCTTTATATAATGTTTTCGTCTTTTAATATAGACCTTCATTCTATGATTTTACTTTACTTTGATTTTCACCTTCTTTTTACTTGGGTACTTACTGTGATTTTACTAACAACCTACTTGGTTCAGTTCCTAACAAGCCAGAGAAATATGAAAGGAAACCTATCATGTTTTACGTCACTACAATAATTTAGCTAATTTTCTATTCATACTCGACACGTTCATCAAAATAACGCCAGTCTTTAAAACAGAGAACCCTACCCATTTAAATGAAATTCGACAAATTGTTTGTCGAAATTTCAAGGGGCACCCACCCTACCCGTTTACCTAACCACTGGTTCCATTCCAACTATGGGACATATAAAATAATATAAGCTGTCATCGGTCATATGTAGTGGGTACAAAAGCAATGAAAAAGCCGCATAACACTGGTTACAAGGTGTACATAACAAGTTTCAACGATTTTCGAGGGTTCATTCCAAAAAAGGTTAAAACTATTGATTCAGTAAGTTGCACTAGTCTCAACCTCCAAAAGGTCCATTCAAATCCAAGGATACATCCCTAATTCCCTGCATTTCAATAAAACTAAGCATGCCAGTGGCCACATAACTCCTAGACGAAACTAGCAACTAAGGAACAATGAAAACCTCGCGTCCAAGCTTCAACTCCCTGTCTTATACACTATTTCAATCATAACAAGCCGTGGTCAGTTGTTAACCTTTTCGAAATGAATCTCGAAACTGTAGCAACCAAGGGATTACGCAATCCTCGCATCAATATTCCCCTAGTTAAATATACAAGCCATAATAATAAACAGTGGCCAATTCAACTATGCATCTTTAAGACGAAACCAATCACGGAATCTTCGCGTCCACAATCAAGTCCCTTAGTCTAATATACTTCAGAAGCCGACATTAAAATTATCATAGATCAAGACGAATATCGAACCTAGCAACCACGAAATCCTCGCGTCCATAGTCCCTTAGTCTAATATCACAGGGCGTCACACATAGGTCTCCTCGGAGCCCCCAGCCCGGTCCTAGCTGCAGCTTTCCACGCTGTCCACGTCGGTGGAGGCCCGCGCCGTGGGCTAGCTGATGGAGGAACTGCTCGAGGAAGTGTCCCGGCCCAGCTCCGCGGCCATGATTGCGATTGTCAGCTCTTTGCGCGCCTTCTGCACCACCCACACCATCAGGGTGATGCCGATTAGTATCTGGAAAGGAGACATTTTGACCGTTAATTAAGTTTCCGTTCAAGAAAGTAGATCATCAAGTAAGATTTATTGAAGGAAGAAAGAAATTATTTATTATATATATATATACACGAAAAAAAAAATATTAAAAAGGTTAGTGGCAAATGGTTCAGCGTCAGCAAGTGCTATAGCTAGTTTAATTTATTGAATCAGGCGTTCGTTACTTTGCGGTGGTCCATTACAATGAACTCATTTAATTACAGTTCGAATCAACTTATATTTCCTCTCGATGTACCTGCGCAGAAGGCAGATTTTTTAGCGCGGGAAACTTCGATCTACCAAGAGCAAAGCAAATACCTAAGCGCGCTAAAATCTTGCGCTGTCATTGGTTGATCGATTATAGTATGTTCCAGTTAAAATGACGAAAAGTACTTAAAACTAACATCTATTGTTTAATTGTTATCTTCAAGTGGGGTTGTCAAACAATTATGCAGGTGTAGGTATCGGTAGGCCTTATTTCGGTCAGTTTTATTACCTACGACTCTTTGTTATCTTTTCCTTTCATATTCAGCAACAAAAGAAGTTGTAAAATCCCATGTTAAGTGCATTTTCGTCATTTTAACTGGAACATACTATACCTACTCGAACAAATCGCGGCCGGCCGTCCGCCATATTTTCGACTCGTGTAAGTGGGACAGAACTATGAATTAGGTATAACGCAATTTTCGACCATTTGTCCTAACATATAAAGATTATTTACATGTTCGGTTACTGTCGGAAACGGTCTACACTATTCTGCGCGAAGGAAAATTACCGATCGGAATTATAAGTTGAGTCAAACTGTACTTGGTCACCCGCGACCTTATGATAGTTACGTTTATGCAAGAAATGTGTGTTCATGCAGTTAGTCCACCTCCACACTGTACGAACACACACAAATCACATTTTTTGAATCTCGGACCTAGGCACAACATCTGCCTTGAGAAAGATTTCTCTATTGTGGCTTAAATGGGTAATTTTCAAAAAAAAATGTATATAGTTAAAGGCTTAATAAAAACAAAATCACGATCGCTTCCTTTGTGTAACGAAACTTAGTCTTACAACTATATGGGTAACTTTCGTTATACATAGGAATCAATTAAGTTTTGTTTAAATTGAATTCCTTTAATCGTGTACACAATTTTTTTGAAAACGACTCAAATGTCATTTGTTTGTATTCCCCAACTAACAAAAATAAGTTATACAATTGTTGTAAAGCAGGTCGACTTTGTATTGGCTGTCCTCTTGATTTAACACGTTCACAGTCCAGTGACCCATACTTGGGGCACGATAGCTCTTATTCCATTGTAATAAGGTTCTACTTTAGGGCACGGACCAGGAACGTTTTAATAGTCCTTGGTACAATCTTTCAAAAACACTACCTTGGCATTCAAAATTGAAGTGAAATAAAAAAATCTATACTCAGCTGATAAAGTATACATACGTATAATGTCGTGAGATAAGTATCTGCCTAACCTAAACCATAGTACAACAATATGACACGATAGCGCAGATAACAGATAAACATATCGTTTTAGAAGTGTCAATATATAGTTAGCGATATTTGATTACTGGCCTCGAATTTAGGAGATAGCGGTATGCGATAAGGTTCATGGAAACAGATAAAACACTGCGAATATTTTAACTAGGGAATAAACTTGTTCTAAGCATTTTAATTGCTTTGTTTTGACAGACGCAGGAAATCGAGCAATGGAACGAATGACCAAAATAGAAGAAATAAACATTGAGCAGACTCCAAAAAACCCACTAAAATCTGAAATCCTTCTGATCTGTTTGAAGTCGGAGCCTCGGCACGAGCCAGCAGGTGTGGACCTAGTCATTTACCTTACCTACATACTATCTATTGGGCATTGCTATGAAATACAGGGTTATTTGTAATTCACTAGCATCCTTTTAACCCTAAACTCCTACCACTTAAACAAATGTTTTTTGTTTTACGGCTTTTGTCATTACTTAATATTTATGGTGTAATAACGTTTTGAAAATTTGAGACTAACTCTTACTTTGACAATACTCTGTGCCGCATTCATTGCCCGCCGCGACCGCGGCGCGTGGCCCCGCCCTCGAATTTCACAGAGTACGAAGTTGTGTTAGAAGTATGTATTAATTATTATTTATTTGTATGTAAAAAAAGTGCTCCATTTTAAAAAGTCGTAAATCAAAAAACATTTGTTTAAGTGATAGGAATTCTGGGTTAAGAGGATGTCAGTGAATTACAAATAACCCTGTATACCCACTCAAATCACATGAGGTGTTCGTTCATACAATATTTTGAAGAGTTTCTTAGATTTCCCCACTTCCACTGATCAGATTCTGACTTTTGTGACAATGGGATCTAATTGAAAGCATTCCATGTCGAAACAAATAAAAAATTCTAATCGGTTTCTAAATGATGTATTTTTGGTGTCGGTTTCGGTGTCGCATATTTCATGGTTTTTTTTATTAATCGCGTTTCAGTGTTACTAATCTTAGTTGTAATAGCTTAATGACAACTGCTCGTCATCTTTAACAAAATATAACTTTTCCTGAAGAGACTTTAAGGGCCGGCGCTCACTGACGGCATGGCACGGCATGGCATTTTATTACTATCAAGTTATTTTGAATCTTATTTCAATGAGGTTAGAATTCATGTTACTAAAGTAACGGGTAAAGTATTGGTTATGCGTTGCGTCATCCCTCGGCACGTCGCGGCATGGTGGTATCGAAATAAAGTAACATGAATTCTAAACTCATTGAAATAAGATTCTAAATAACTTGATAGTAATAAAATGCCATGCCGTGCCATGCCGTCAGTGAGCGCCGGCCCTAATAGTTGAGGAGTCCTCTTTGTGATTCACCATCAGTTCCACTTCACTGTATGAATTGAGACGAGTATAAAATAAATTGCTTAGCAACTGTGTAGATTTAATAATTGAATCGTAACATGTCGTAACACGTGATATAGGTACTTGTTATTGACCATTTTAAACATGAAACTACCGTGAGACTCACTCATAGTGAAAATAAACGGATCACTCACGTCTTAAAACGAGTTTCACTTGACATGTTTCGGGCTAATCCGTAGCCCTTCTTCTTGGAGTCACACGTCACGGCGGCTGCCAAACGCGCACAACCGCAACCGGGTTTGGCAGCCGCCGTGACGTGTGACTCCAAGAAGAAGGGCTACGGATTAGCCCGAAACATGTCGAGTTAAACTCGTTTTAAGACGTGAGTGATCCGTTTATTTTCACTATTGTTATTGACCAGTTCTGGTGGCCAACTGTAGTCTTCCTTATCAGTTCCACTTCACCAAATGATGATACGCACCTTCAGGACGATACTGACCCAATAGGAATTATTCTCGTTTCAAAATTGAACTTAATGCTCAAAGAACAACAGGTTTACTATTGAAATGAGAATAATTCCTAATGGGTCAGTACCGTCCTGAAGGTGATCTAAGAACAAATGCACGCATGCATACAAAATTTTAAGAGTTTTCACGATTTCCCAGAGTTCCACTGATCAGATACTGACATTGGTGACAATGGGACCCAATCGAAAAGATTACAAGTCGAACAAAAAAAAATTATTTTCAATTTGGTTTAACTAAATAAATGACGTAGTTCTGAAGTAACAAACTAAAAAAATTCTACCGAAATGAGAACTTTCTTTTTTTAAGTCGGTCTTTGTAATAATTTTTTACCTTCAAACATGACACATGGACATGTATGATCCTTCAATCTGCGACTAGTGAGCGTAGGTATTCACCTGTGAATGTGTGTTTCTGTGTATGTATAAGTAATTTATTGAATCAGGCGTTACTTTGCGGAGGTCCATATTAATGAACTAAAACAATTACTTCCACCACACTGTACGAACACACACAAATCACACAAACACAACCATCACCACCACCATCACCTAACCCAGGTTAGGTTGTGGTAACTCTGAAGATGAGCTCTGGTTGAGTTCGAAACGCGTCAGTGTAGCTTGGTGGTGGTGATGGTTGTGTTTGTGTGATTTGTGTGTGTTCGTACAGTGTGGAGGTGGAGGAACTGCATGAACACACATTTCTTGCATAAACGTAACTATTCTATTGTAAGGTCGCGGGTGAGTAAAGTAATTGTTTTAGTTCATTATGTATAAGTACTTACATGACAGCTACACACTAGGCCGGCGGGGATTTACTCAAAAGGATTTTGCCTTCAACTATTCTTAATCAAGTTTACCTCGTTGATTTTCCTTTCTGATGTTTTTGTTCGAAACAGGTATACAAATACTAATAGCATATTTATTATAATATAATGATCCAAGACAGTTTTCCTCGTATTGTTAATCTTTTAATTAAGTATTGTCCAAAAAACACTCACAGAAAATATATCGTATGTATGTACACATATCTATACTAATATTATAAAGAGGAAAGATTTGATTGTTTGTTTGTTTATATAGGCTCCGAAACTACTGGACCGATTTGAAAAATTCTTTTGCCGTTAGAGAGCTACATTATCATTATCACTGAGTGACATAGGATACTTTTTACCGCGGGAAAATACCTTTTCCTACGGAAAAATTAATTTATCGCGGGCGAAGCTGCGGACGGAAGGCTTTATGAAAAATCGCTACATGAAAAAAGGCGAATAATTAGCGATCATGAAAGAACGCGATGTGAAAATTCGCTAGTATGAAAAAATGCTTTTGTGAAACTTATGTCGAACAAATCCCCCTGATCTAAATAGATAAAGTTTGCATTCAGTCAAAGATCACGAAAGGTCGATTGAAGACTTATTGATACGTTATCTTCGCGTAAACAGGATTTTCCATATTATTATATGTACTATTTATAAAACTGATCGATATTACTTCTGAGAAGAAAGAGACGATAAACGATGATTCCATAACTATTTCGAACTTTACTACCTATAATATTTTTATAAATGGGAAAGTTCGTGAGTGCCTGCTTGTGTTTGTTCCTCCCTCCTTAGCGCCAAAACAGCCGAGCGAGTTTGGATGAGCACAGGTCTCTTCTCAGAATGAGGTGGCTTGGGCCGTAGTTCCCACGCGGGCACAGTGCGGATAAAAAACTTCACACACACCATTGAATTTATTTGCAGCTGTGTGCGCATAGCACATCTCTGGTGGCTGGATATTACGCGTGGTTTGAATCTTCCTTGAGTCGCTAGATAGATTAGTATTAGTGTGAACGGTCACATAGTTTTGTAGCGTAGCTTACACATTCTCGCAACAAAGCTTGCATAGCACACCTCTGATGGAAAGCCACCCTAACCGTTATCGCGACTAAACATATTCGGAGTTCTCCTTGGCTTTGCATATTACCACACAATAACCACTTGACACGAAGGTTCAAGGCTCCAACGAGAACGTCACGTAGCAACATCCCTTTCGCACTCGAGCTGGTTAGCTAAGTTGGAAAGGGAGGTCCCTGCCGTGTCACATCCGTACAGCGGAAATTGGTAAATTGGCAATGAGAGGGGAAATTGTTGCTGCGGCGAGGCGTAATGTGCTGACATGATGATGATGATGATGGTGAAAGCGAAAGGGAGGAAATGACGAGATAACAAATAAAAAACACAGTGTCACTTGTAAACGGGCATTTTCAATAAAAAGTGTACACTTTACTTTTAATGGTTCTACTAAACGGGACTTATCACGCAAACAATATTTACGTCGACGTTTCGGCCACATTTAGTATAACAATTATGAGTGAAAATCACGAAAAATTAAAACAGTACCACTTTACTTCTTTTTAAATGAGTAAATTTTGGGGTTGTCTTACTTTGAATCAAGAGCGTTATTGATTTTGATAATTACAAAATTTAAGTTACCCTAATTTCCCATGATTTTTTTTTGTGTCAGTTTTGTGACAATTTGACTCGAAACACTTTATTTATTTATGATGATAATGAATAGTATAGGTATCAGGTCACGCACACGACAACATGTCATGTAATGAAAGCGGGATTTTGACATTTATTCGTACAGATAGCAAGTTTAACATACTCAACAGTGAATTGGGCCATTCTACTTTTAAGTAACCATAAATCTTTTGTGAAATATAAGGCATACCTGGTGATTTTTTTCAAGTGTAAATAACTTATATAAAATCTGAAATAACTAAATTTAATGGTTTTAAAGCAAAAAAACTTAAAATTCAAAGAAATTTTGTGAAAAAAATTGGTAACTCAGCGGAAAATACATCAATTTCCATACAAATGGCGGGGACATGCATGTCCACTGCGTTACCTAGTTTATAGATAATAATGATTACTTTTTATACGTAGTGATAATTTTAAATGTAAGCTTAATTATGTGCCTATTTAAATCTTTAATGATAAAACCGAGCACTTTACCGTTTTTGTAAAGAAATCATTTGAAGAGCACATTACAAAAAAATACTGGTCAACGAAAAGTAGAATGACCCAATTACAAGATTTACAAAAATCTCTTCAACCTATTTCGTTAAGAATTATTTAGGAAAATTCATCTAGTTCAAACAGAAAACAAAATATTTTGATCTATTTTATCAGATAAGCATATTTTTCGCTATTTATAAAATACCGATTTTTTTGTTGCGAATATTTCTTATCAGTTTTAAATTGTTTTATTTCAAAAATAGGTTATATATGAAAAAAGAAAAATTATAATATGCATAGTATTGCGTAGGTATTTCATCATAAATAAGATCAATAACTCACATTTTCATTCACTACTTTTTTGCAATCAGTACTTTATGTAGCTGTGTGTGTAATCATTCGCCTCAACTCTTGTGGCGTTACCTATAGGTTTACTCTTGATTTAGAATAAAAACTAAAAGAAAAAATAGTAGGTCCGTGTGAGCGCGTCGTCAACAAAATGTATCAAATGCGGGGTCACCACGGGTTTACAATCAAGCAGTGTCCTTGCCGTTGCTTTCCTGTCCTTATTCACTCATTGACAGTTAATGTGACAATGTCGTGACCTGATTTACCTCCATTATCCAATTGGCTAAGTAAAGTTTTTTGAAGAGGTGCTAATTATATTTTTTTTCGACAGTGGTCGACTTCAACACTAAGAAACTGCAGGTGTTTTATTTTTATCTCCTTTTATTTATTGGAAATATTTTTTTAAGTGTTCGAGATGACATTAGTGAGATTTTACGGCTGACAAGCGGTTAGTGCTCAGTACTAAGAAGAAATAGAAAAAAAAAACGAAGTCAACTGTCGCTTCTGGCAATGTCAAATGAAATATAACCGTTTGCGTTTCGTTTGCTTTGCGTTGCCCAAGAAGCAGTTCCAAAATAGTGATCGAAAGTATTCAATCGTGATCCAATTAACGTGCTTAGGTCGTGGCGAAATGCGGTAAAATTGAAAGTCCTGATTTTATGCGGAGGTCGATAAAAATAGTCCAAAAATCACACTGAGCACACCAAAACGCAAACGATTTGACATTGACAGAACTGACAGTTGACTTCGTTTTTTTTTCTATTTCTTCTTAGTACTGAGCACGAACCGCTTGTCAGCCGTAAAATCTCACAAATGTCATCTCGAACTTTTAAAAAAATATTTCCAGTAAACAACAGGAGGTTCAAATAAAATAGCTGCAGTTTCTCGATCTCCAGAACGCCGACTGTCGAAAAAAAATATAATTAGCACCTCTTCAAAAAACTTTACTTGGCCAATTACACCGCATCGGCATGCTCTTTTATGGCACGTATCAGGAAATCTCTTCTATGGGCCGATTTTTGATAGCAAAACCACTCAACCACCGAAAGTGGTGAAAAATTGTGCTGAATTTGAAATACAGGTATCTTTTGTGTACCCACCTTAACCGTTGCATGTTGGCAGTCTACCACAGTTCGGTTTTCACGGAATATTATGCCACGCATCATAGTACAGATATAGTGCATATTGTATTTCCATCGGGTAAAGTCGGATCTCAATCGGAATACGACGGCACCAGAAGTGTCAATCAATTACTGTATTAAATAAGTGACATTTTCATATCCGAAAAAAAAATTTATGTAATGAATTGGTATCAATGAGGGAGGCCTATGTCCAGCAGTGGATGTCCTACGGCTAAAATGATGACTTTATTATTTAGTATCATACATATATGTCTTACCCCTACGGCTGTACGATGGATGGGTAGGGTACTGAAGCTAATTGAGAGAGTACGATAAATACGAACTTTTCCGATAAAATACGATGGAAAACCATTATACACTAGATACATCTGTAAAACTTAGGAATCAGCTTACAGCGCCAATATTTCCGCTCTGATACAAGAACGAGCCTACTTTTTCCTCGAGGGCTATGCTCGGGGTTTCTCTACGGCATCGAATCAGGAATGAGGAGATCCGTAGAAGAACAAGGGTCACCGACATAGCAAAGCGGATTAGCTCGTTGAAATAGCAATGGGCATGTCATATAGCACGCAGAACAGATGGCCGTTGGGGCCGATAAGTTCTCGAATGGAAAGCGCAGCGTGGGAGTCCACAAACGAGATGGATGGATGATTTGGTGAAGTCCTCAGGTTCAAGTTGTAATAACGATTTTAGGTATCAATGAGGGAGGCCTATGTCCAGCAGTGGACGTCTTGCGGCTGAAATGATGATGATGACTTTTCCCTCAAACGGCCGTGTGCATGGGCGGTTGACGGTCATTGTTTTCTATGGGGAGAACAACGTTTGTCTTTATCTCATAAAATAAAAAACCGGCCAAGAGCGTGTCGGACACGCCCAATATAGGGTTCCGTAGCAGGTACGACAAAATCTTTGCATACTTTATTAAAGTGGTACCTTGTTTTGGTCCCAACTCCCACCGCGCGCAGAATACCAACGTCGGTGGTACAGCGCCATCTATCGGCGAATTGGGTAACTAATCTACTTATGACCTAGTATGTATGTTGATGGTTTTTCAGATGTAGTAATTCTTTATTATAGAACCGATTTCTATTATTTTTTTTTATTTGAAAGGAGATACTGTTAGCGTGATCTTATAGGTACTTAAAGAAAAAAAAATGCTTGCGTGGCGGTTAAATTACAATCTTAGTTTAGAAATATTTTTTTAAAAAAACTTAAAAACTGCTCAACTGATTAAGTTGAAAATGATTTTCCTAGAAAGTTTTTATTAAGTTTAACTTACGTAATTTTTTTCATATTTTTTAGACGTGCGGTTCAAAAGTTAGAGGGGGGGACACATTATTTTGAACTTTCGGAGTGAATATCTCCGAAAACATTCACTTTATCAAAAAATGGTTTTAGCAAACCCCTATTTATTTTCAAATACCTGTCCAATGATACCCCATACTATAGGGTTAGTCGAGAAAAAAAAAATCACCCCCACTTTACGTCTATGGGACGTACCCTAAAAAAAAATTTTTTTTTGTGTTTTTTATTTAACCACTGTCGGCAAGACTAATACATATATTCATGCCAAATTACAGCTTTCTAGTACTAACAGTCTCTGAGCTTAGCCGCGGACAGACAGACAGACGGACAGACATGGCGAAACTATAAGGGTTCCTAGTTGACTACGGAACCCTAAAAATTTAAACTGTCTCAAGTCTTTGTCAAATGACTCACTTGGAAGGCGAACACGATGTAGCCGGTGACGTGGGACTCGTGTAGCACGTCGTGCATGGAGCGGAGTGTGGAGCCGAGGTACACGTTTATCAGCTGGGCGGGGAACAGCCCGAGCATCGTTGCTAAGTGGTACCCGCCGCCGCGGACGTCGCTCACCTGTAACAATTTATTGAATTGCCATTGACAACACCAAACAAACAATCAGATGGTACAATTATTTTTATTAGATTGGAGATATCTTGAAGAAAGCTGTGGTGGCCTAGTGGTTTGAGCTATGGTCTCTCAAGCAAAGGGTTGTGGGTTCGAGTTCGCGCTCGCACCTCTGAGTTTTTCGGAATTTATGTGCGAAATCACATTTGTAATTTGCCATGAGCTTTATGATGAAGGAAAACATCGTGCGTGAGGAAACCTGCATACACCAGAGAAGAAATTTAATGGTGTGTGTGTAGTTCCCAATCTGCACTGGGCCCGCGTGGGAACTACGGCCCAAGCCCTCTCATTCTGAGAGGAGGCCAGTGCCCTGCAGTGGGAGTGCCCTGCGTGATGATCTTGAAGAAAATTCATTTCAAGAGGTTCCGAAACATGTAGGTCATGGACATTTTTTTCTTTGCATCTGTGGACAAAAGTTAAGAGTCTGTAGCCAATATTTTTTTTTAGTCAAGTCTTCATCGGCGTGTGGGATGCCTGGCCAACTTAGGGCCCATTTAAATAAACCTTAAGTTTGTTGACTGAGTCGCTAATTTTATGTCCACAGGAGAGACAACTTTTGTTTCTTACTTCTTAACTTGTGTATGAAAAGACTAATAAGGCTTTTTAAGGAAATAGTAAAAAGGTTAGTCGACATCACAGGAGACCGAAGATCTGGCAGCTATCTCGGACAAAGAATTAGTCTAGCTATTCAAAGGGGGAACGGAACGCTGCCAGTATCATCCAGTATCTTCGGAACCTTGCCTAATAAAGGGACTCCCTTTAATAATGTATTTTAGTTATATTATTATATTATTTAAGGTTTTTAGTTTTAGGTTAATTGTTCTAGTATATACAGGGTGTAATCGTTAAGTGTGGCCAGGCCATAATTCCGTAAATATAACAGATATCAGAAAACTTCCAACTGATATCGAAAGTGCGTTACCCAATGAGTAAAATTACATTAATAACTTTTTTTAAATAAAAGCAGAAATATCCCAAATATTAACTTCAAACCCTTCCATACATTTTGTAGGACGTCACATCGAGCAACTGTTGTAATGTAAATAAAATTTTTTTTCATTTAAAAATAAATGTTCGATTAATTATTTCGTAAACGGTAGTTTTATTATTTTATTACAATGTATTCGTACAAATAACGAATCTCAAACAGTTTTATCTCTTACGACACCCGACATTCTTTGAGGCCTACTAACGTCATCAGGCTAGAGGCTGAGAAGCCTTCACTCAAGAGAATGAGAGTAGTCGTCATACTAAATGTATGGGAGTGTTTTAACTTAGTATTTTTAATATTACTTCCTCTATTTAAAACAAGTTTTTAATGTAATTTTACTCAAATGAACTAAAACAATTACTTTGCTGACCCGTGACCGCGGGTCGCGGGTGAGCAAAGTAATTGTTTTAGTTCATTAATATGGACCTCCGCAAAGTAACGCTTGATTCAATAAATTATAAAGTAATTTTACTCATTGGGTAACGCACTTTCGATATCAGTTGGAAGTTTCTGATATCTGTTATATTTACGGAATTATGGCCAGGCCACACTTAACGATTACACCCTGTATATATTTTTATATTTCTGTATAATTCGTTAATTACTTTAATGTTATATTGTATATTATAGTTAAAGACTAATGAGTGTTGTACAAGCGAAAGATGTAAGTCAGGATCGTAGCAGGTGAAAACAAAAAGTCTCTGCCTACCCCTTTTGCAGGGAAGAAGGCGTGATTGTATGTATGTATTTTTTATTACAAGCTTTTATTTAACTTGCCAGTGAGGCTCAAATCTTGGAAGTCAAAATAACTCACTTCAGTGATCAGATTGACCTGAAATTCGGGAAAATATGTAGAGGATGACAAAACAAGCACATTCAGCAAACTTGTATGAAATTATTTTTTTAACAAATAAACATTTCAATATAAAGGTAGCGATAATAGCAATCAACGGTAACGAGCGAGAGTTATGTTAATAAGGGGTATTATTTCTAAAGCCTACAATTGTGCCGGGCACGCCAACACGCGAATCCTAGGCTGATGATGGTTATATGCAGAAAGCACTAAAGAACAAGCTAAACGTTATAAAAGCTACAGGTTCGGCCATACCGCTGCTTAAAATACAGAAACGTTACGGAATCGCAGTGAAGTTACCGCAAGCTCTCCATAGTAAAGTTGTGACGTTTACGGTGCGTCACTGCGATCCCGTAACATCACCGTTTTTTAAGCGGCGGTTTGGTCGCACCTTTAGGCCCTACCGAGCTTTTGGCGCGTTTATTGCATTCATTTAATCTCGTGCTGTATCATTACTAGCAAAGTTTTAGTCCTGAAATTCATGTGTAAGATATTTGAGGATTCACTCTAATGACCAGTGTTATCGAAACACGATTACTTGTAGTTCGCTCGATAGATAAAAATCTATAAAAGGTACTAAGAAATAAAATAAATCCGTTGTACGACGTAAATACTGTAAACCCATTAATACGTCTAGACGTGTGCTAAGTTACGATAAGTAAAAAAAAAAACATAAATTACTGTATCATACGTAAACTGCAGAAGTTTTAAATTTGTAGAACTCCACACACACAATTAGCCTTGTAATTTGCTATTTATTTACGAAACCTAAAAAATGTCATGCGTGACTCTTTTCGCATAATATCATTCGTTTACTAGACTCAAAATAGTCCCAATTAAATAACCTAGCACCCTTTTATGTATAAAGCTAGTACATTTATAGCAGAGAACCAATTAGTATGAGTATGTTAGGTGCAGTAAACGTATGAGAGACTAGCAACTTGAAACAGGTAATTTTATTCCATAGAGAAAACTTATTAACCTCTCAGATCTCTTTATCCGATCATATGAAAGTTGTTTTAAAATTATTCCGGATTCAGCAGATGGTCGGGTTATTATGGCTGAACACCCTTGTAAATGTTTTTCAGTTCTTTTTGTTGACGAAGTTTCCATACCTTGGTCAACTTTCGGAGTGTACAACGTCAAAGACGCTACTTAAATTTTGAACTAAAAATTCTGACCAAAAACCTCTCCAAGAGTCTTTAGGTTCACATCAAGAACTAGTGTATGCTAGGCCCATAACTCAGTACAACGTACCGTCCTTAATAGGCCCTGATTGGCGCAGAGACCAGACGTCAGACATACATTCACACCGTAATCTTGTTAGTATATATCCGCTATCAGATGCAGATGACAAATAAAGTACTGCGGACTTTGAGTCATAAAAGGTAACAAGATCGTTGAAGTACCTGAACTTTGAGATATTTTTTACATAATAGGGGAACAATCAGCAGACGGGTCACCCGATGGGAAGCGAATCGCCATCCATGGACATTCTATACAACATAAATAGAATTTCTGGTGCCTTTGCGACCTTTGGGAAAAGATGGGACTTTCTTTTGAAGATCCCGGTCACTTTGGTGCGTGACAATAAGTTCCGCAAGAACCGAATTGTGGTAGACTGACAATGGATAAATGGAGATGGAAAAGTTCAAACCCAGTTTTTCTTCTAAGAAAAGTACAGTTCAGAAGCGAGCTACCAACTTATATCTAATGAAAGCAGTATCGTATATCGATTGAAATCTAAAAACATGCTGGCATGAAGAAATTGCGTTCCATGTGATTGATTTATAATGGAATTCGTTATGAATAAAAGAAAATAAACAGTTCTCAGCTGACGACCGTCAAAATAAAAGCGGTGGTTATCGAACGGGTGGCGAATCGAATCGTAATCGCACGAAATTGCGATAACGTGAACGAAACCAATCGGAATGGTGTAGTAATAGAATATGATAATTTCTTTCTTTTATTGTCTTCAGTCAAAGAAATTTTAGCATTAATGTTTCAGTTGGAAAACAAGGATGTAGTAAGGGCCGGCGCAGAGCGCTCCCGCGAAGTTTTCTACACGCGTGACGCATTAGGCGAATTTCTACTCGAAAATGTGCGAGTACCTGCGAGTCTGCTTGATTGATTTTGGATATTATTTCAACGACAACAGTGTCGCGATAATAGTTTAACAGTGAAAAATGCTCCGCGCTGCGCTTCACTATATGTACGCCGGCCCTTGATATGTAAATGGAACACAAGTACGATATCTATTGAAGCAAACTCTAAATGTGTGACCGTGAAAGCAGGCGTTTGTTGGTCCAGTCCAGAAAAAACTTACTGAACTGTGATTGAGTGGGCAGAGTCTGGTTACTTGTTGTTAACGTAAAGGAGATTTAATGATCCTCACTAGCAACGATTTCGACCATGATAGTTAATTCTGCAAATCGCTCATTAGAGGCGGAGAATCACACTATTTTTTGTATTAAAGGTGTGTGATTTGTTCTGAAGCACTCAGTCAGTGGCGACCTTTGAGAAGACCACTGTGAATCGACTTAGAAAACCCCATTCTAAAAGAAGAAAATCATACAACAGTTTCAGATAATACGTAAGACAGCGTCGCTATGGAATTTGCCATTATCACGTGTCTGGTTTGAGTGATTACGATTAAGGATATACCCGCAGTGTGAATATAAAGTTTACGTAACCAAAGAAATGATAGAAACGCAAATCTATTTTAAGTACTTCCCTTATCAGTAACAGGATTTTGAACAGACAGACCTCAGTCAGATCAGTCTTCACCGTTTTTCATTGCTCTCATACATTGATTGGTTTAAAATGAGATCATTGTACGCGTAAACCTCGGAAATACGTCGAAAGCAATTTTTTTCTATTATGAGAGGGTGGAAAATTAGCAAGGGGTCACCTGGTGGGAAATGATCACCCGTCCATGAATACCAACAACTAAAGGAGAGTCACTGATCTGTTGCCAGTCAACTTTAGTTCATTGTCATTACGTCATAAAGTTTTAAATTCTGGTAGTTAAACGTAGCTTGCCAAACTGCCATGGTATCAATCAAATCAACGCCTTCAACGTCGTCAACGTCAACGTTAGAGGTTCCAAACAGTCTAGACAAGATTTCTCTCCATCGGTGACTTCCTAATCTTCCAAAGTAAACCTCGCGTGCAGGTGACGTAAGTGACTAATCTATAACGTTAACAGAACATAAATATTAGAAATAGCCTTGGTTGTTTATGACACGATGTGTACAGAGCGCTGGTTCTTCAAAACATCCTGAAATGACAGAAGCGTGACTGAAAAAAAATCGTGAGGCATTGAAAATACGACAGCTAAATGGATCATGCTGTTGACATGAGATGCAACTGATATTCTAAAAGGTAAAGTATATGTTTCGTAAAAATTTCAATGTATATCTTACTAATATTATAAACGAGAGTGTTTTTATGGATGGATGTATAGATGTTTGTTAGTCTTTCGCGCTTTAAAAGCGAAAAAACCTTAGATTCGGTGAGCAGCCGTACTGCTAGTAAAATAAATAATATTAATAAAAGAATACAATAAAATCAGATGCGCAGCGTAGGCTTCGTCAATGAAGCTTTAGTTTAATTAGTTACTTATATTTATTATTTATCAGTGAAGTTGAAGTGTTCAAAAAATAAGGTTACCTGATGTTTAGCATTTCTCAACCCGACCGTTCAAAATTATAACTCAAATACTCGCAGAAATGCGAATTGATTGAACATTAATGCTATTCACGGCAATCATCGAGCGAGTTTATTTCCGAGCTCGCTCGATATACCTATCTCATCAATTTGCCTCCTACACAATGACAAAAATACATTTGCAACTTTGTCACGGGTTAGGTACACAAAATTTAACTCTAATACAATACAATATAACAATACTAGCTTTTATCTGCGGCTTCGCTCGCGTGTATCATTAGATCCGTCAGTCGAATTGATATTCCAGGATTTAACTTCATTCCCATGGGAATTCCCAAAAAGTACATATAGTGGTTTTCATTTATGTTGCGTTGCATGACGAATACCCGTGCAAAATTTCACGTCTCTAGACATTAGCTGTCGTGTTTTTGGGATTTTACATGAATCCCGTGGGAATATCGAGATAAAAAGTAGCCTGATAATATATTATTTCACACGCCTAAGGGTATAAGTTGGCAGCCGACTGCACGCAGCAGCAGCAGACGACGTGTCGCTAGGGTTGTACCTTGTTTTGCCTAACAACTGTTTGCCTATTATCAGTTTGCCTAATTTTAGTTAAACTAATATTACTTAACCTAATGTTTCATTTTACCTAATTTTCATTTAAGTGAAAGTCATTTTACATACAACTTACTTTATATAATTTTGTTTCATCTAATTTTAAATGACCTAATTTTCATTTTGTATAAACTTATTTCGTATAATGTTTGACTGACATAACTATATTTTGCCTAACGTACATGTTTCATAATTTCATTTTGTATAAACTTATTTCATATAATATTTGACTGACATAATTGTATTTTACCTAACGTACATTTTGCATAATTTCATTTTGTATAAACTTATTTGGTATAATTCTAGCGGGAGCGTAGATGATCGGGATGTCAATAATAAGTATTATTGATGTTGTGAACTAAGAAATAAGGAAAAATGTACATCCCGCGCTGTGCGCGGTCCCAAAGTCAAGCGTGCCTATACAAGTTATAGTTCAAAAATAAACTAATTTTGATGATAATGATTTTCCGGGTGGTCATAAAAAAATAACTAACACCAAAGGCTAATGCGGGAGCTGCGCTACGCTACGCTCCCGCATTAGCCTTTGAACCTAACCACACCGAGTCGCTTCCGCCCAGATAGGTCTTGCTCGCTCGCTTCGCTCGCTCGCTGACTCCAATGATAGCGATTGAAGCCAGCGAGCGATCAAGACCTGTCGGAGCGGAAGCGACTCGGCATGGTTAGGTTCAAAGGCTAATGCGGGAGCGTAGCGCAGCGCATAGAAGTGAAGTGTCAACAACGTTTTATATGATGATTAGTTAAAATAAGAATCGACAAAGAGAGTTTTCGATAAAATAATATTAGACAAAACAAGGCTTATGCAAACGATGTTAGTTAAATCGTTATTCGGCTATAAGATGATTAGTTAAAATAAGAATCGACAAAGTGAGTTTTTGATAAAATAATATTAGACAAAACAAGACATATGCAAATGATGTTAGTTAAAACGTTATTCGGCTATATGATGATTAGTTAAAATAAGAATCGACAAAGTGAGTTTTCGATAAAATAATATCTCGACAAAACAAGAGTTATGCAAATGATCATTTAGTGAAAACGAAAATTCGACAAAATAAAAATTATATATAATGAAATTATACAAACTGACTTTAGACAAACTATTCATTATAGTAAAAGTTGGTAGACAAAGTGAAATTAGGCAAAAAACGTTTAGACAAGTCTAGGGAATACCGTGTCGCTAGCTACGCCAACTTATACCTTATTTCTATGAAATTCCCTCCGTAGCTAGCGACACGTCGTCTGCTGCTGCTGTGTGCAGTCGGCTGCCAACTAATACCTGAAGGCGCAAGCCACACAGAAGAGACGTGGGACTGAGGCGCGTCGCAGTCCGCGTCGTTTGTTCGCATCGCAAGCCGCATCTCCGCCCCGTCTCGTATGTCTGCTTTGGCTCGTGACGCTTCTATACATTTAGTATGAAAACTGATTCAAGGGCCGCCGGGACTGCGACGCACTCCGTCCGACGCCTCTTCTGTGAGGCTTGCGCCTAATTATCTACACACCAAATCCGTCCAGCCGCTTTGGCATGAAGGGGCAATAAACACTTATGTATCTTAAGTACCAAAAGTAAGTATAGAAGCGTCGCGTACCAAAGCAGACTGAAGAGAGAAGATTATGAAAATTGATTCAAGGGGCGCCGCGACTGCAACGCGCCCCCGTCCACGTCTCTTTTGTGTGGCTTGCGAATAACGCGGGTACGATTGGGTTATAACCAGTTTAATGCAAGGCGGATACAGAGGCGTTGACCGCCAAACCGTTTAGGTTCATTTCGTCCATATTCCCACTTCGTCCACATTCCTATTTCGTCCACATTCCTATTTCGTCCACATTCCCATTTCGTCCACATTCCCATTTCGTCCTTGTCCCACTTCGTCCACATTCCCACTTAGTCAACATTCCTGTTTCGTCCACATTCCCATTTCGTCCACATTCCCACATAGTCAACATTCCTAGCCTATTTTAATGCGGTTTTCGCTATCACTTAGCTTAATTCTCAGGGAAGATTTTAATTATTTTTGTGATTATGGTATTCATGTTGAGAAAAATACTTGCTTATGCTTAGCACGGTGCGGGTCAATACTATTCATTCAGATACACCACCAATTTCGTTACTATTTTGTTACGAAATGGGATTGCGGACGAAATGGGAATGTGGACGAAATGGGAATGTGGACGAAACGGGAATGTTGACGAAGTGGGAATGTGGACGAAATGGGAATGTGGACGAAACGGGAATGATGACGAAGTGGGAATGTGGACGAAATGGGAAGTGGACCAATCGGGAATTCATTGCGGACGAAATGGGATTGCTGACGAAGTGGGAATGTGGACGAAATTAACCTAAACGCGCCTAACATTCCGGTTAAATGCAGATATTTAAAAGTCATAATACAGAATGTCCTGTAAGTTGCATGACAAACTTAACGGGGCGGCAGGTAGGCGGGACATCTACTAAACATTGAAAAATTACCTTGATAAAAGTGTCACCAGTTTCAAGATAGCACGACTTTTCGGAACTTTTGAAAAGTACAACCGCTCTAAGTTTTTCATTTGTGGTATTCTGAGTTTACAATTTGTTACAAAACAATCTTGAACAGTTGTGTTATCGGATGCAAATAAACATTAAAAAGTACCTAACCATTGTAGTTTTTAATTCTTTTATATCAATTTTCCTCTCCTACAAACTGACCTTTCCTTGATAAAATCCCTACTTCTACACTGTGAATATTATAAATGCAAAATAGCACTGTCTCTCTGCTATACATTCACGCTTTGAACCGCTGAACCGATATAGATGAAATCTAGCATGGATATAGTATCGAACCTTGGGAAGGGCATAGGTACAATAGTTTGTATCCTGGAAAATTGCATAGTTCCCGTGGGATAGCGATAAACGAATTCTTCACGCACAGAGCCGCGGATAACAGCTTAGCGGCCTAATAAACTTCCAAACATTAACATTAATAAGATTTCAAAGCGGAAAATAAATTATTTTCACCTATTCTGATAAACGAATGCATGACTCTAATAACTACCTCCCCATAAACCTTCTGAGTTCGTGCAAGGCCAGATGCAACCTATCGGCACTATCGGCGAAGAACCCATAACAGCTAAAAATAATCCGATTTCAAAGATAACACGCCACTATTCTTGTTGGCGTGTTATAAATACTGATGCCGACGTCAGAACCGCATCGACATTGGTTAAGAATAAATGCAATGTTCGATGTTTTAGATAGGTACGGTAGGCAGGTTCACCAACTCGCTGGACTGACCTGATTAATAAAGCTACTGAGTCCACCATGGTCCAGTGTACTCGCAACGCCTCTAACCGGCAGAAATTGAAGCAAATTGCTAGGAGGGCTTGTCCTCGAAAAAGTCTGCGACCCACCGAACATCTCTTCCTGTACCTCGTCTGCGCAACCACGACCACTCTGACAAGAGTGTCCGACTAAGAAGAGACGGTGGGGTATCAAAGTCAAAGTCAAAATTCTTTATTCAACTTAGGCATCAATTAATGCTCCTATGAACGTCGAAGAATCTACCACCGGTTCGGAAAAAACCCTGTTGAGAAGAAACCGGCAAGAAACTCAACAAGGTATATTTATTTCAATCAGATCTACATTGTTATTAAATTACATACATCTAAAGTATTTAATAAAATTAAATTTTCCGGGAACAGCCATTTCACCGTTGTCCCCGGCTGGCTGTTCCTGGTTATCAGTTGTTCGCACCCCCATGTTCGATCTACATCATCATGTACACTAGTTACTAATTGTAAGATTTTTTCCCTAGTTTTTCACGCTGCGGACACGTAGAAAAAATTCCCAGTATTTCACACCCGCGGCAATAAGTGGGGAGTACTGGGATTTTTCTTACAATCAAATAAATCTTAAGTTTGCTGACTCGGAGTCGCTAATTTTATGTCCACAGGAGAGACAATTTTAATTTCTTACGCTGTATATGATCCATATTTGCGCCAATATGTGGACTATTGAGTTTTGGTTCCTACTTGTCCGCAGTGCGAATAAGTGGAAAAAAAACCATCAGTTCGCTCGCATTGCGCTCAAGGGAGCGCGGACTATAGGGAACAGCAAGTAGCGAAAGGGTCAAAATCCTTGATCTTTGCCTTGCTTTATAACAAGGACATCCGATTGGAACCACGCAACGCGTGCAATCACGCGCCGACCGATCTTATCGGTGCAGGCGCACGCCAGACGCGAGCGGTTATTGAAAAACATCCGCCCCATTCAGTCAAGAGAAACAGCATGTAAAAGGTAATGCTGATTATCTACTAGATCTCTATACAACGTGCCCACCAGGTTTCCGCGAGATTCTAACCACGCATTCCTGAGGCCATATGGAGTAATAAATGTTACTTGAATCTAGGTCGAAATATGCTTAGTTTTTGAGATATTTCCATTTCTATGTTTAAATTTTACTATGAAAGTGATGGAGGTGCTGGGATTGCGTATTTATTATGTATGAAAAAATGAAAAAGTTAAGTTTCCTAGGTTCACATAACATTTATTAGGTACTCCATATGGCCTCAGGAATGCGTGGTTAGACTCTCGCGGAAACCTGGTGGGCACGTTGTATACAAGGATACTTCACCTTCCTAGCTTCTCAGTAGCTTTCATCCCCGGATCATCGATTTTTTCAGCCCGGGGCAGAATCTTGATAGAGTGCCCCTCTCTCCAACGTTTCGTACCGAGGAAGAAACTTGATAGAGGCGCCCCTCCAGCGGTTGAGCGTTACATACAAGTCGATGGTGAGCCAACCAGACTTCCGTATGCGCTCGCGTGGAGCAAGTTTTTTTTTCAACCATATTATATTACGATTGACGTCCCCTGAAATTCCGGGAAAATACTCTATGAAACTCTCGGAACTGAGACGAATCTAATGACACCTCACTCATCAAAATCCATTGAGCCGTTTAGGCTGCAGGGCATACCAAAGAATGATACATACATAAATACATACGTTCGAAAACATAACCCTCCTTCGACAGTCGGGAGACATGACACATTGGCTACTTTTATCGTTATTTACAGTCGGGTTTTCCACATACAAAATGCCAAGCGCTAAGAACGGTTACGCACTACGTCCGATCCGAATCCGATCCGAATCCGTGAAAATAAGTTTTGGAACAATTTGTATGGTAAAATCGGATGAGCTTACGCACTGAATCAAATTTCCTCATCCGATTTTACCATACAAATTGTCCCAAAACTTATTTTCACGGATTCGGATCGGACGTAGTGCGAAACCGCTCTAAGTCTAGAATTATTAAATTTTGCACTCGTGTTCTAACCAATCCCAATCCTACTACTAACATTTTAAACGTGAAAGTTTGTCGGATGGATGAATGTTTGTTACTCTTTTACGCTAAAACGGTACGACGGATTCTGATGAAATTTGACAGAGATATAGTTTAAATCCTGAATTAACATATAGGATACTTTTTATCCCGGAAAGTTGCATAGTTCCCGCGGGATACGCATAAACGAATTATTTGCAGACTGAGTCGCGGGCCAGGCAACAGCTAGTACAAATACCAAATTGTAAATTAGTAAGATCTTAGAATTCAATTCAACTACCAGACCTAAGGGCTGATACAGACGGACTGCATTCCAACTGCATCGTAACTGCAATTGCCGACTATACATTTCAGTTGGAGCTAGCGTGCAGTTTTGCCGGCTGCAATGCAACTGCTTTGGAAAATGTATGGGCAGTCGGCAGCACCTTGCGGTTGGAATACAGTCAGTCTGTATCGCCCTTAATGCCTCGCGCGAGCAAGCAAGGTAAAGGTTTAACGACCGCTTTAGCCTAGGGTAAGATGCCTACGAAGTAAGATGGGTTCGAATCCTGGTAAGGGCATTTATTTGTGTGATGAGCACGAATATTTGTTCCTGAGTTATGGATGTTTTCTATGTATTTAAGTATTTATTTATCCGTATAAGTATGTTTATCGACGTCTAGTACCCATAATACAAGCTTTGCTTGGTTTGGGACTAGGTCGATTTGTGTAAGATTGTCTCTTAAAATAAAAAAAAATAAATTTAATAAACCAATGCAGACAATGACTGATAAGTGATAACGGAATGCGATAAGAAGGAGTTCCGTGAATCGAGTGCCAGTTACTATAATAGTCTCGCCTAATCATACATTATCGTTGTACCGGTAAAAGTATAAGGCTTCTATAAAATCGATTTCTGTATAACTGTGTCAAGTACTAGCCAATAAGTGCTGGAACTATTAGACGAGCTGTCACGCTTCTATCTTGTCGATGGTTTATCGTAGACACAGAAATATATCGAGATAGAAGGAAAGAGTTTACGTACGCCGACTGGCCAAATGGAGTTTATAAGCCCCAATGCTCGCCGCGAACTTCAGTCTGCTCCCGACCGCGATCTGCGTGCGACGTCAGGTTTTAAAAATAAAATGACTCGTTGTTCAGTAATTAACTGTTCAAATACTACAGATAAAATTGGAGCTGTTAGTCGAGGTATTTCCTTTCATTGGTAAATACTATTTGTCCTAAAATATCTGTTATTAATTAAAAAACGATTTATTTTATTATTTTCATCAGAACAGTAGCGGGCGATAGTGTGTCCACGCTAGCTTTCCATTGCGGCTTTAATTTGCTGAGCCAGACATGGCGTGCGTTCAAAACCAGCAATGTAAAAATAAGCTATTCAAACTATCGAGTCACGTCCAAGGTCAATTTATCATTTTTTCTGTCAAAAGTAAGAATAGTGATGTACAAGTACACTATCGCAGTTCTTACTCGATTAAAATCGATTTTGAAAGCAGAGGAAATGATAATTACGTTTTTATATTATTATGTAGCTATATAATGTACGTAGTGCAAAGCAAATATTATTAACAAACAGGTTATGGTTACTTCTATATTGCAATTTTATTTTAGTTTTCCGAATGATCCTCATATTAAAAATAAATGGATTGAAAACAACTGGTCGTAAAAAATGGTTTCCTACAAAAAACAGCAAGAATTGTTCTATACATTTCCACGAATACACCTTTACTGGCCCATCAAAGTACCGACGAGTAATCAGTACAGCTTATCCGACTATTGATGTAGTGATGATGTCATATGATGAAAAGGTACACATTTACATAAGGCTAAATATTATTTTAAAAAATGTGCGTGTGTTTGTGTGTGTGTGTGTAGTACTTACACGATTATAGGTAGGTAGGTAATAACGAGCTATGGAGAGGACTGTGCTCAGAGTTTCTCTACGGGATCGAATTAGAAGCGAGGAGATCCGTAGAAGAACCGGGGTCACTGACGTAGCCAAACGGATTAGCTCGTTGAAATGGCAATGGGCAGGCCATATAGCATGCAGAACATATGGTCGTTAGAGCCCAAAAGTTCTCGAATGGAGACCACAGACTGGCTAGCACAGCGTGGGACGTCCACCAACGAGATGGACGGACGATTTGGTGAAGGCCGCAGGTTCAGGGTGGATGCAAGTCGCTTTCAACCGTAATGATTGGGCGTCAATGAGGGAGGTCTATGTCCAGCAGTGGACGTCCTACGGCTGAAATGATGATGATGATGATGAATAACTGCAGCGGCTATAGTAGGTATTGACAAATGTAAAGCAATTTATTGGTTAGGTAGGTACCTACCAACATTTATATTTTTCGATTTGAAATTCTGACCTTTCTCATTTCCTCTGTCGAAAATAATTATCATTTCCTCTGTGCATAAGAATCGGTTCCCTAATCGATCTGTGAATCGATGCTTTTGAATTGATTTCGCGCGGCTTATGTTTCCCATCACTAAATTACATTCGTGACGTCAAAGTACCTACGCAACATGTTACAGGCTCGGTCTCGCTACAAATTGCCGAGCATTTTCCTTCTATCTCGATATATTTCTGTGATCGTAGAAATGTCGGAACTAATCGAATATATCACTTAGTCGAATTTACACTATACCTAAAGTTATCTGAGCCACGGATTGTAGAACCAGTTTTATTATTTAAGTCATCAGTCTTGAAGTTCCTTCAAGTGCCACCGTCAAGTCAGCTGTGTTAACGAATAAGATACCGCACGTGCATTGTTTTTGGCTTCACGTCGCTATTAAATGACGTTCGTCTGCTTGTATCGTACTGTCAACATCAAAAGTGGCTGACCTGGTACTTAAATAACATAAGTAGAATTACGGATGCGAAGTCAGGGGGGCTACTACGAAATTCGAAGTTCGAATCGTGTCACCTCTGTGCTTGATACTGTAAGCGTAAACAGAACGGCGCGATATGAAGTTCGAAAATCGAATTTCGTATTATAGGGCTAGATTTACCGGCCTTTGAGAAAAGAGCAAGCTCGATGGAAGAGAATCGAAAATTATATGGAAGTTTTGGGACACTTTTTTTACTCCTTGTAGGATCAAAAAAGTTTGTGATTCTGAGCAGAAATAACATACAATTTTCAAAATAAAGAAAAGTCAAAACATACAACAAAATAAAAATTGGCCCATCAATGAAGAAACGTAGCTGCAGGCGCACACGAATGTGTAAGGCCATGTGTGGCCGTCAAAGGACGAGGTACGAAATTGAGCAGACACTTTCGACTTTGAGTAGGTAACAGTCGCCATCAAAAATATATAGACCAGAGTCCCTAGGGCGTTGCGATACGCTGTCCCATGGCAGTTGTGCGCTTACGTCGCTGGCATACGAAAATTTACTTCTGCGCTACACATGGGCATATAATATAATAATATATTTACTTCAGGTTCTAGTCTAGTCTAATCGTGTCAGTTATATTATTTTTATAAAACTATAGCGTAGAAATAACTAATAGTAAGTGCACTTTATTCTCTCGGTACACTTGGAATCTGTCGAGTCCTACAACGCATTAAAAGTCAGACGACCTGCGAATTATCGTGGGGGGGGGGGGGGAGGGGGGATAGCCCTGCTCTGTACTGTATGGCGTTGTGTAGATGGCCAATGCATTACTCTTAACATTTACATGGGCTTCGCAAAAATTACCAACTGTAAAAGTGTAAAGGGAATCGCAGTATAAAAAGAATTCGGGAAATCCGAATTAACACTGTTCTTGTTTGTAATTGATTATATAGATTAGATATTGTTGCTCACTCAATCCTACTTATATTTAAATACTATGGAATGCAAATTAAACATGATTATGATTCGGAAATATCAACGCAATACTTAAAATCCATTTGATAACGGAAGGGATTTTACCAAGTAAATATTAATTAATGAAGCAGAACCTAATACTTTTAAGGGCGACTGTTCCGTTCGGTGGGTATTTTGAAGCTATCAATTAATTACTGCGACGGTAGACTGTATGTATGTATTAATAGCTGTGCGGTCTATCGGGCGATGCCACAAAATATATAGGTAGTAGAACTGCGTAGTTGCATAGAGTTGCTACTATAAATAAACAGCCCAAAGCTCGACCAGTAGTACAACCATGTCCCAGTAAGCCATTATTGTACCCAACCTCTCGTATGCCTTAACGTGGATGCGCGTCAGATAAGGCTATCTTTTTCTATTTTTAATTTAATCTGTAATGTTGGTCCTATGGTACTATTTGAGCGAACCGCGACTAGAATGCAGGTTTTTTTTTACTTCCCCCTTACGATAGGCTAAAGAATTGGCACATGAGAAACTTGTACTAAGGCGCGGATCCAGCCCTCAAAAAAGGTTGTGGTCACAGTCATTCTAAAATCGGCCAAGTGCGATTCGGAGTTATCATCAGCCTAACGATCTCAATAGACCGTGATAGTGTGTCGTCACAAGTCTATTAAAGTTGTGTGCATGCCCATCGAGCCCACAACGGTGGATCCGCCCTTGCCGAGGATGGAACTTATGGCGGTTTACCTATAGCCGCCTCTGAGTATCTGCTTCTGTCACTCAGCAGGCAACAGTTCAAATTACAATAACTAAAATTAAATGGCTCAAAGTGCGGTTTTAAGTCGAGACGGTTCTAAATAGTGTCAGCCCTTTTAGAGAACCTTCTTCAGGTTCCGCAAGATAAACTAGCGCAATCAGTCATAGATTACGGATTAAGTAGTTACGGTAGAACTTTTAAAACCTATATCGATAGTATATACAGGCTTCAGCTAAGTCTCTTAAAATTGATTGTTTCTAGCAATATAAGAAGGAATGTATGTATGGAGGATACTGAGCTATTCAAACACTGTAAAATTATTAGTGTCCAAAATAGGTTTAAACTCGCTATTATCAGTGAAGAAATCCATAGATTAGAAAGTCTGGACAAAACTGTTAGACCCCATCACCTTAGGAAATTAGATTATTTACCTTATTATGTTGTGCCTAGGTGTGCGAATGTTTACGGATAACGCACTTACGAGTACATTTTACCTAAAATTCTTAATGAGCTACCAACCGACACTCACACTCGTATTTGACAGAATACAAGTCATTGTAAGCGAATTTTGAAAGCGGCTTTTATGAGTTAGTGTATAAATTTAGTATAAGTACTTTACTTAGTAAAAAAATGAGTGAGCTCAGCGGCAGTTAAATCTATTAAGATTTTGCTCGCTGTTATACTTGAAATTGTATCTTTATTTTTATTGTTTAAAAAAATTAATGTTTTAATGTTTTAATGTTTATTTGGGCACAAACGGTACAATTATACTTATATCTAATATGCATACATCTAACATTAACCAATAAAGATGCCACCATTAGTTAACACATAAATACAAGTTGGGTGAATTGGTGTTCTTAGACTTATCTAACACAACATACACGACAATCTAATAAAATTCATGTTCAAGAAAGAGAAAAAAAAAAATACTTAAAGAGGACAAATTAAGTTAAGCCACAAAAAAAAAAAAACCTAACGATTAATTAAATCTAAGAGGGAAGCCTTAAATTTAAACAAGGAGGTGTTAAACAAATCAATTTCAAAAAAGGATGAATTGTAACTATGGCATGCTCTACCAATAAAAGAATTACCTGCATAATTGGTTCGGGCAAAGGGGACACGAAATAAGCAATTAGTACGACGACTATTAAGCCGAGGAACTCTAAAATCAATTTTACCAAGATGGTAAGGGGAGTCAATAAATCCACTAATCAATTTAAACAAAAATAATTGGTCTCTCAATGTGCGTCGGTCTTCAAGGGAAACTATATTTGTGTCATTAAAAAAAAAAAAAACGCAACTCGTACTGCTCGAGCGCACCGCGCAGAGACAGACATCCTCAACACTCGTGTCTTGACAGAGCTCAGATACTAACAGTTTATTTGATGTATTTTGAGCGGCTATCTATTCGATGTCGTATAGTCGTAATATCGAGTGATAGATATGTAGTGTCACTAATGTCTGCTCGTTGATTATTATTATTAGAGTATTTTGTTTTGTCTGTATCATCTTCTTCTTTTCAACCACTATCTACTCAATGCTGAGCTTTCTCATTTAATTCTCCCGGCCACTTTGATAAGGTCATTGGTCCATCATATCGGTTCCTTGCTTACCTTTCCTACATTTCTATACCCTACACTCTAAGCCTCCGCTCAATCGCCTTTATACCCAACCTTCTTTACTATAATTTTTACTATCCTCTTCATTTCAACCATTATCCACCTAATACTGAGTGTAGGTCTCTTTGAATGTACATCATCCTTCCCGGTCACTTTGACAAGTACAACGGTTCATCGCATCAGTCATCGGTCTCTCATCACTCATTCTACGCCACCACTCAAGCACTTGTCTACACCACCTTCTCTAGTGTGACATCTATTATCTTCTTGTCAAATGTTATCCGCCTAAAGCTCGAGTGCAGGTCTCTTTATGATTGTCAAGTTAACCACCCTTTTACACTAACTTCTCTACTATACTTTGAATTAAAATTATTATCTAAGTTTTTATCCAATTCTCCATTCCCCCTGTAGTACCGTAGCAACAATAATCAAATGATTCCACCATGATTTGCAACTCATACACAGCGATGACGACTTCACAAGCACCTCGTTATGTCTCACATAAAAGCAATAAACGCGACGTGCAGAACGTCAAGGGCACTCTTTAATGATGCCGTAAAGTCATTCGTCGCATAAAGAAAGTCGTCAAACGATGCTAGGTTAGTACTGTACACTTTTAATCATAGGGACATTTTAAATAAATTATTTTATATCTCGTCGACATGTGTATCCTGCCCGTCCTAACCTACGGTGCCCAAACATGGTGTCTGACCGAAAGTCACAAGTCCAAGCTTAAGGTTTGCCAAAGAGCAATAGAGCGCAGCATATTAGGTGTGAAAAGGCTAGATAAAATCCGGGACACCACGCAGCGCTCAAAAACACGCAAAACCGACGTTGGGAAGACTGCTAAGCTAAAATAGGACTGGGCCGGACATGTCTGTCGCATGCACCATGCACCCACAAAGATGGGCTCACACAGTCACTTGGTGGGTGCCGGAGAACGGCCAGCGACGACGAGGCAGACCAAGAAGGAGATGGCGGGACGATTTGGACGTGTACGCAAAGGACTGGCCTGATATTGCGCCGGACCGGGAATTGTGGAGGTCAAGAGGGGAGGCCTTTGCCCAGCCGTGGGACACTATAATAGGCTATTAAAAAAATATATATATATAACTGGGGCGTCCCTTGTCTTTATTTATCACTTAAATACGCCAATTGCCTCGATATTAAATTAAATATGGTTCAATGGTTGAAGGAATAAAATTACTGTTGCCTATAGTAAAGTTCCATTACTAGTAAGCTAGCAGTAATAGATACAAAATGTAGATATCGAGAGGATATAGGAGCGGTGCCTCCTGACACAGGCTCTTTCAAGCATAAAATGAGGTCTCAGCCATTTATTTGTAGTCTCATTAAAAACGAAATAAATGATGTTATTTTCATTTACGTTTGACATTTGCATCAAGATTGCATTGTTTGCCAATTAGGGCCTAAGCACACGGCGTTTTTTAAACGCGCCGTCGACGCGCTTTTTATGAACGCGCGTTTACAGCGCGTTATTCTTTCCATTAGAACAGCCTTAAGGGCCCTAGCACACGGCGTTTTTTAAATAACCCGCGTTTGTATCGATACAAACGCGCGTCGACGGCGCGTTAACAAAACGCCGTGTGCTTAGGCCCTTAGGTTCGGTGTTTTGTGCTGTGAGTGATGCAGTTAGTGAAGCTAAAACGTAATACAACAACTAGTGATACATCTTGGCCGTTTAGACAGATCAACTACGCAGTGTGGTACGCTGCGTGTATTAATTCGCAGGTCCTGGATCCATTTGTACTTCAAAGCGCCCCAGGATTCAGCAAAAGTGTTTAAGAAGTGTACCCACTATCAGAAATGATTACGCTATGGCAACGCGCTTACATTACCATGCGAATACCGTCAGTTAGTGCGACCGCAGCTTAACAAAACGACAAAAAATAAAGTTTTTACGGTACTTTCACACTAATGACACTTTCAATAAACCGTGTTATTATTTGATGGTGTCCACCCCATTATGGTAATGGTTTTAAATTTGATTATGTGTGCCCAATTATTTTGATGATTTGATCACTCCATCCGTCAACGGAGCGCGACCGAGCATTATTAAACAGGGTTGCCAGCTAAAATAACACCATTATACAATCAAACAAAAAAAAAATTGTTGGGAAGATTAACTTCGTCCCTACAGAAACCGTGTTGGTGGATAAAAATTAAAATACTTTTTTTACAATATTATTTAACCCTGTAATACTTAACATTTGTCAATTACTAATAAATAAACGTGAAAGTGTGTGTGAATGGATGTTTAGATGTTTGTTACTTTTTCACGCTAAAACGGTTTGACGGATTCTGATGAAATTTGGCCCACAGATAGTTTCTAAGCTGGAGTAACGTATAGGATACTTTTTATTGCGGAAAATTGCATATTACCCGCAAGATAGCAATAAATAAATTCATCCCAGACTGAGTCTGCACCAGCTAGTATGAAATAAACACGAATTCTTTTAAAACATCGCCGCGTTATCCTTCTAGTAACAGATTAAATCCAGTAAAAAAAGCGCTAAATTCAGTAACACAAATCGGTAACCCTGTCGCCAGAGAGCAAATTAGATCAGCAGTAATAGGGTTAATTGGGCATAATCTTCACTGCTGAGTCATTTTGACAGATGTCAACCGTGTACATGCGGCATGATAATGAATAGGTACGGCATGACGTGCTGGGATGACCCAATAAATTGACAATTAAATATCAAGGGATTATTGACATGATTAGACCAGCTAGTCCCACAGGTTCCTTTAACGATTCGATCGATCGAGGTCGATTTGTAGGTTTGAAATTTTTTATATACCTACCAGCTGATGTGATAGTCTTCCTTTTTTTTCTCTTTTTTTTCGAGGCTTAAGTGCACCTGTGTGACTATGCCAGCCTTTATCTCGTGCGCGACCCTCCGCGGAACCCTGTCGCAGTCAGCATTTGCCGCACTTATTAAAAACAATCTCGTTAAGGACAGCAGAGGCTCCCTGTGACAGGGTTCCGCCGAGCGCCGCGCACGAGCTTGTCAAGGTATAGTCATCCTTATTGTTATTTAGGGTTCCGTACCAAAGGGTGCCAACGGGACCCTATTACTGAGACTCCGCTGTCCGTCCGTCCATATGTCACAGGGCCTTCTCTTGAACCGTAATACCTAGAGACTTGGAATTTTCACCGATTATACGTATATGGGTCGATCAACTTTTCTTTGTCACTCGTTGCTATAGTGACGGTCTCCTGAGTAACTCTTTAAACCGTAAGTTTATCTGATCAAAATTTGCCAAACATGCATTTTGTGGTAGTTTTAAACCCCTTCTACAATTGGTCATCTAATAAGCATGTTAGTTAATGTGACACAACATTTCTTCTAATCAAACTGTACTACTTTTGTCCCCTCGCTGACGGGACAGAATAACAACAAGAAATAGTTGATCCACCCATATGTTACTGTGGCCGCTGTAACAGCAAATACTAAAAACAAAACAGTCAAACATTCAAAAATGGAATTCAATAAAATTTTCTTAAAATCATGTTCTAAATTTAAAAATAATGTGCCAGTGACAGAACTTTGGGACCGACTACGTATGTTACTGTGGCCGCTGTAACAGCAAACTAAAAACAAAACAATGTTAAAAATTTAAGGAAGTTGTCATACAACAAACGTATTTTTTCAGTGTTTTTAACTCGATCTTTATATTTTTTTTTTAATAATTTTTTTTTGAAACGTTGTACGGAGTACGAGGTCCGGAACCCTTCAGCATATACGAGTACTACGAGTTCGACTCGCACTTGACCGGTTTTTTTTCTTGTATATGAACTGTCACAAAAAATTAGAAAACACTTTAATCGACTTACAATAACTATGTGTACCAGACAACGCATAACTACATACATATTATGTAAGTAGATAAAAGATAAATACATACGTCATACAATATTAATAAATATCCGAGACTCGAATAAATTATTCCGGGTATTTGTATGTCACGTAAAGTCACATTGTCTAGACTCTAAGACTATGCTAAAATTGCATGTAAAGTCAATAAATACGACCCACAGCTGGTTTTTAGGTTTCCGGAGCCAAAATGGCAAAAACGGAACACTTATAGTTTCGCCATGTCTGTCTGTCCGTCCATCCGTCCGCGGCTTAGCTTAGAGACTACTAGAAACCTGTATTTTTGTATGCATAGACATTGTGTAGAAGTAGCAATTATCCCGAGAAAATGGTAAAATAAAATGTGGAAAAAAAATTTTAAGGGTACCTCCCATAGTCGTAAAGAAGGGGTGATTTTTTTCTTGTCTCACCTTATAGTGTGGGGTATCCACGGGGTATCGTTGGATAGGTCTTTTAAAAACATTGTTCAAAAATATCACGAGGTTTTGAAGACGATTTTTCGATACAGTGATTTGTTCGCAGGTCGCGTCTCCGCCCCGTCACTTTTGTCTGTTTTGGATCGCGACGCTTCTATACATTTAGTATGAAAACTGATTCAAGGGGCGCCGCGACTGCCACGCGCCCCCGTCCCACGTCTCTTAAGCCAAGTTTAGACTTGCAAGAAAAATCGTGCAAGTTGAATTACATTGCGCGGCGGCAAAGCAAACTAGTTTGAAGTGGGCAATCGAACGCTGCAATGTAAAGCAACTTGCGCGATTTTTCTTGCTAGTCTAAACTGGACTTTATGTGTGGCTTGCGCTTTAGGGCTGTCTTATCAATGGCCCAATCGTAACTGTTTAGAATAGTTCTTTGGAACATGCTCACTGCTCAGGATACCTTATTTATTTATCCATTTCTGCAAGTCCGTCATCAAAATATACAATGTATCGTTAAGGTTCCTAAAAAAAAAATAATTCAGAAACATAACCGTTTCACCGTGTACTGCCTTTTCGGCGAATTATTTTTCGCAAAATGATTCCTTTGGCAAATGTTCCATTTCCCAAATGTTAATCTTTTCTGAAACTGTAAACTATTCAGAATATATTTCAGGACTATCCTGTAGGTTAGGTTAGGTTTGTTTTATAACAATCCTGAAAAGTTTACAGTTTCAGAAAAAATAAACATTTGGGAAATGAAACATTTGCCAAATGAATCATTTTGAGAAAAGTTTTTCGCCGAAACATTAGTAAACCCCGTTTCACCCTTACACCCAATATAGAAGCCAGCTGGAATGCTAAAAGTGATTGCAAGCTTAAAATATTTATACAACCTTTAACATTTGCAGCCTTGAGGTAAGAATTTGTAAGTTGGTAGTTATATATGGAAGGGCCTTGGTGTTGCCAAGGAGGAATGGGGTATGTTTATGTTGACTTTTGGCGACCTTGGCATTTAACGTTTATGGTTTTACTTTACGCGAGCGGATTATGTTATGAGCTGAGCCGTGAACATTTGAAGTGTTAACCGTCGAAAGAATACATGTTGGGGTGTAATAAAAAAATGTCGCGGTCGCTAGATACAGTCGAACAGAATTAACAGGGTGGAACCTATTCGCTGCAAATGTCACGTTGACATTGCATACGTCTGCAAAATCTTAGTGAAATAGGATTCGATTTGTAGCATTCGAACATGGCGGATGTGGACAGTATATAATTTTGGTATTTCTGTTTCTTTGGCTAGTTGAAGTATAATTTTGATAGTGTTTTATGCGGCGATTAACCTTAATTAACAGTGATCACAAAATTCTATATTGCTCTCGTGTCTGTCATTCTTTAATGAGCAAGTTGTCTCCACGTGGTTTCTGGAATTTTACTATCAAGTTGCAAAAACTACAACCACCGTACAACGTCGCTCCCAAAGAGAGCTTACTTTGACACTGGCGAAATTGTCCTAAAATAGGACAGAAGCCATATTTTTAAATAAATAATAATAAATTAGTGAAATAGATCGCGCAAAGGTTCCCTTGGTGCGCGGCACATTTATTATTTTAAGAAAAAAGGTGGAACTGATTGGGTTACATACAAAAATATGGTAGCTACTGGCAAAAATTCGAACTAAATAAAATTCAAACCCAATCACGACGACGAGATTTTCCTGTTACTACCATACATTTTTTTTTTTTTTATGTTAGAGAGGCCAGACAAACGAACTAGTGGGTCACCTGATGTTAAATGAACACCACTGTCCAAAGACACCCGCAGCGCTTTACACGATGCCAGTGCGTTGTCGGCCCTAAAGGAGAGGGAATAGGGGAAGGGGGAGAGGGAGGTGGAGAGGGAAGGGGTGAGGTATTGGGCCCCCGGCACTCTCACTGACCGTACGAAACGCAAGCAGGATTACTGCTGCTTCACGCCGGTGTTCTGTGAGAGGGTGGTACTGCCCCGGACGAGCCGGCCCATTCGTGATGCAGCGGCTAGCTACAACATGGCTCTACCACTACAAAGACAATGACACAATTATAAATTTACTAGCTGTTGCCCGCTTTTACCCTTTGAGAAAAACCGTCCAAGTACGAGTCGGACTCGCGCACGATGGGTTCCGTACCATTATCTATAAAAACGGCCAAAAAAACACGTTTTTAGGGTTCCGTACCCAAAGGGTAAAAACGGGACCCTATTACTGAGACTTCGCTGTCGGTCTGTCACCACGCTGTATCTCATGAACCGTGATAGCTAGATAGTTGAAATTTTCACAGATGATGTATTTCGGTTACCGCTATAACAACAAATACTAAAAACCAGAATAAAATAAATATTTTGGTGGGCTCGGGGGCTCCCATACAACAGACGTGATTTTTTTTGCTCATTTTTGCTCGATATTGATAACGGCAACAGGTAGACGCTTCAAATATTCACAGAATATTTAGTTACATATTCATTTTAAAAATGAATATTAAATTAAAATAAAACAAATATTTAAGGGGGGCTCCCATACAACAAACGTGATTTTTTTGCCGTTTTAATAGAAAATGGTACGGAACCCTTCGTGCGCGAGTCCGACTCGCACTTGGCCGGTTTTTTTATATGGGAATCAAGCAAACGCGCAGCTTGTTCGCCGCGAGCGCGCAACGGATTCGCCGCGAATGCGTAACGTTTATGCCGCGAGCGGGCAGCGAATTCGTTGCGTCAATGCTGGCACTTCACTTGGCGTATTTCACGAAATAGTTGGGTGTGCGAGAGAGGAGCACAATGCCGATTCTAGCGTGAAAGACGGAGATGGCAATAGCGCAACGCGAACACGCAACGCCAAGTGCCACCATAAAGGGCTGGGACACCATCATGATATACAAAAACTGAAGAAGGTAAAGTAAATGTTAGCTGACGTACAGGGGCTAAATTCAGGAACGGCCCAACACGGTTTGCGAGCGGTAATTCAATCGTTTGCGAGAGTATAGGGATGGGCTG
The DNA here is from genome assembly GCA_947563465.1 of Archips xylosteana. Classification (NCBI taxonomy): domain Eukaryota; kingdom Metazoa; phylum Arthropoda; class Insecta; order Lepidoptera; family Tortricidae; genus Archips; species Archips xylosteana. Next base: position 19,753,828 of record OX387353.1, on the reverse strand, counting down.
AGCTTGTGATGAGCCTTATTTTCCTGTTAATTCGCTTTGTAAATAAATAAAAGAATAATAGTACATTGTGCATCTAGGGCCGTAAGTATGGGATTACTAACGAGAGTCTATTAGAAGCCCGACGCCGAAGGCGGAGGGCTTTTAATGACTCAAGTTTGTAATCCCCTTACTGCCGTTGATACACACAATGATTTAAATCCCATTGCGAGAAAAAAATCCAAAAATAAAATTAATTTGTCTCGAAACACTTAAATTCAATAAAATAATGGCTACCCGCCAATACAGATTGTCACTTTTTTCGAGTCACCTACCATAGATAATGTAAACTGTGTTTAGTTTAGAATTCGAAAGGTCATACGTCCAGAATCTGCCAACATGTTTAAAAAAATATTTTTACTAAAATTATTGCAAAACTATTTGATATACATTTAAAATATAAAAATAACGAATTTTCATGAAGCGTAGATAAGTTTTGTGTTGTAAAATTTGGGTTATAGCTAAGTTTTAAAGATAATAAATAAAACGTTGGCTGACTTGAAACCTCCTTAGTCTGAAATGACTTGTTTGCAAATTTTAAAACTAAAGTTAGAACTCCCTTGGGTAGAAAAACTGTACGTAAATCTATAACTCACTTAAGAACAATTTAGGCCATTGCCATTTAGTATACAAGCATGGAATAACACCATTGACGAGCAAGTGTGATGAAAACAAATAAATAAGGCTCATCCAAATCTCAGCCCAAACCAGTGATTTTTGGCGTTCCTGAATAGCAGTTCATCCCTATCCTCTCGCAAACGATTGAATTACCGCTCGCAAACCGTATTGGGCCGTTCCTGTATTTAGCCCCTGTACGTGAGTATACAGCATGGTGTCCCAGCCCTATAGACGCAGCAAACTCACTACGCCCTCGCGCGGCGCGGCGCGTTCGCTCCACTTCTAATACGTTCGCAAATCGCCAGTGTGATATGGCTCTAAAGGCAGATGGCCGAATATTCGGCGGCAGCTGGATATTCAACCTGTTCCAACAACTTGAGCGAAAAATTTAGTCTTTGTTCGCCAAATCTTATCAGCAATTTATTTTGATTTATTTCTTAGTACCCGGGCGACCGAACTCCGCTCGGGCTGAAACTCGGTACCAAGTGTTTTCCCAGAGATAAGACCAATCTAGATCAATTATTCATCCCCGAAAACCCCCACATACCAAATTTCATCAAAATCGTTGGAGCCGTTTCTGAGATTTGGGCTATATATACAAGAATTGCTTGTTTAAAGGTATTACATAGATTAGATAGATAGATTTTCTTTCTTTGATATAATAAAAATAAGGTTAGGTATTAACATCAGTTTTTACAATATACAACTAACTCTAAATAGGCAATGGAGTGGCATGACGATTAAAATGATGTAATGAATACCTAATTATTCTAAAATTAAATTAAGTACAAACAAGTATGTTTCATATCATAAAATAATTTATTTAGTTTATTTGTAGTGTCCGACCGAAAGTTCGGTTTCGGTTTCGGTCGAGTTTCGGCAAAAAAACGGGTTTCGGTTTAGTTTCGGTTTCGGTGTAAAACCTGCCGAAACTACGACCGAAATCGAAACTGCATTCGGGAGTTCTTGAGCTGGGATCGGTCATGTTCGGCGCGTTAAATTCCAAAGCGACAAAGACATTTTGCCGCGTCCACGTGCCTAATCATGTGTCTGGATTGTGTTTGCATTTTGTTTTGTTTTTTGTGAGTTTTCATGTGATTTATTTTGAATTCGGTAAGTTTTATCACGTGGTATAGCATAAGAATATTAAGAATAGGTAGTAAACATCAAAAATAATTCAATATAACAAACTAATACATATACTCAAGCCGTTTCGGAGGAGTTCGATAGTAAACGACGGGACACGAGATTTTTATATATTAGAAGAAAGATTAGATATAGTAGAATCAAGCTAAACAAGAAACTAACATGAGACTCACTCATAATATTGAAAATATACGGATCACTTGTGGGATCACTCACGTCTTAAAACGAGTTTAACTCGACATTTTTCGGGCTAATCCGTAGTCCATTTTCCCGGAATCAAGAATCAAGTTTTTGATTAATTTAACTCTCTCTTGCTAATGCTATTCCTGAAAAAACATTAGTTAGGCACTTGGTACTTACTATAGTGCATTAGAACACAACACTTGTTAGAAACAACTTTGAGAAAGAGGCTAACAGGCGAATACAGTTGGGCAGGGTAGCTTTCGGGCAACTTCGGCATATCTTGTCGTCAGACATCCCTCAGTGCCTAAAGACGAAAGTCTTCAACCAGTGCGTCCTACCAGTTTTAACCTACGGAGCCGAATCGTGGACCTTGACTGCGGGGCTAATCCATAAATTCAGGGTCGCTCAGCGAGCTATGGAGAGAGCAATGCTAGGGGTTTCTTCTAAACATTATCTGACAAAGGACGAAAGTCACTGACATTGCTCAAAGAATTAGTTCGCTGAAGCGGCGTTGGGCTGGCCACGTCTGTCGCAGGGCTGATGAGCGGTGGAGCAGACGAGTCCTCGAATGGAGACCACGGACGGGGAAGCGTAGTGTAGGGCGTCCTGAGGCACGGTGGACGGATAACCTTAAGAGGGTCGCTGGCGGCGGATGGATGCGAGGGGCCAAAGACAGAGTGTTGTGGCGCGCCATGGAAGAGGCCTATATCCAGCAGTGGACTGCTATAGGCTGATAATGATGATTGTGCCGCAGGCACAACCTTTTTGATATGAATTTATGTTTTTATACTTTTTTTACCAATTTTGAACGCTTTTGTTTTAGAATTCTTCCTATCTTGTTTTTTATTTGCTTGTCAAGTTGGTTCTGAGTCTCATTACAGCTATTAAACAGTGCACACGTATTTAATTTATGTAGCATAGACTCAGCAGACCCTTAAGGTCCATTTTTAAGCCCTTAAGGCCCCAGTCAACTACATTTTGGTCCTTCTCCTGTAAAGAAAAGTGAACTAGTGAAACATCAAGCCTACATTCGGATGAAGAAACAGGGAGTACACACAATACATAATTAATTAAGTAGTTTTATTGTAGTGAAAATGGTCGTAGAAACACGCGCCAGTGTGAAAAAACTCGCGACAGCCCCGGAAGGCTCGTCAAGTGCGGAGAGGGAGGAACAACCGTCCGCACCTAGCGGCCCTCTCGCCGTCTTGGCGACCGCACCTCCGACGACCTCCCGGCCCGCGAGCCCGACCACGTCCCGCTCTTCTTCGAAGGCACAGCAACCTTCCGCATCTAGCGGACTCGTCGCCATGTCGGCGACAGCAGCCCCGGCGACCTCCCGGTCCCGGCCCGCCAGTACGACCACGTCTCGCTCTTCTGCCACCGTGGTGGCCAGACGGTTGGCCGCGGAGGCGCAACACGCGCGCCGCCTCGCCGACTTGAAACAACGTCAGACAGCAACGTGGCTCGAGCAGGAACGTGAGGCTGCAGAGGCCGAGCTGCGCGCGGAGCTCGCTGCTATAGACGCAGACGCGAGCCGCCACGGTTCAGCCTTCTCTAGCCGCGAGTCCGTTCAAGATTGGGTCGACAACAGCATAGACCATTGTGATCAAGAACGTACGCTCAATCATGGTTCTAATTTCAGATATGAAGTCCCTGAAGTCGGGCAAGGTGAGCCTGATTGTGCCGCGTTCGTACCGGAACGAGACCCGCGAGTCCAGGCCGGCCGCTCTGCGCCGCCCTGCAAGTTCCCAGCGGGCGCGGCGCCGCCCTCCGGACAAGTCGCTGCAGCATCGGACGTGCCGCAGCTAATAAAATCGTTGGATATTTTGATTTCTAACGTCAATAAAAATATACGTCCTGATAAAATTAGCCTGGCTTTGCCTCAGTTCGATGGCAAGTCACATTTAGACTGGTTGACATTCAAACGAACCTACGATTCGACCGAGAGCACTTTTAGCCCGGTCGAAAATCTAGCGCGCCTCGGGGCGGCGCTGCGCGGCGCCGCGCGCGAGGCCGTGGCCGCGCTGCTGGTGTCGGCGCGCGAGCCGGGCGCCGTGCTGCGCGCGCTGGCGGCGCGCTTCGGCCGGCCCGAGCTCGTGGTGCTGCGCGAGGTGGCCGCGGTGCGCGCCCTTCCTAAGGTGAGCGGTGAAGGTAACGATTTCGCCGTGTTTGCCTGCCGCGTCCGTAACTGTGTGGAATTAGTACGTTTGTTAGAACAGACTGATTATTTGCGCTCGCCTGAACTTTTTCAAGCGCTCATTAGTAAAATTTCACCACTGTTACGGACGCGATGGATACAGTACGCTGCATATCATGACTCGAATCAGTCTTCGAAGTTAGAACTTTTCGTAGATTTCCTTGAGTACGAAGTTGATTTGCAGTCTAGATACGGCGTTATTTTTGAGCCGTCTGTGGCGCCGACCGTGTCGCACGCTACGGACAACAGGCGGCTCAAAGACAGAGTTCATGTTGTTGTTGAAGCCCAGCGCGCTAAGTCCGCGTCATCATTTAAGAGCCGGTCTTCAACGGCGGCATCGAGCAGCGTTTCTTGCTGCATTTTATGCGGTCAATCGCATAGTTTGATTGACTGTCATAAATTTAAACATATGTCAGTTGATGACAGATGGCATTTTGTGAAAAAGAATAGAGTCTGCCATCGTTGTTTAAAGGTTGGTTGGCATAGACTCAACTTTTGCAAGGCGAAAGGTCAATGTGGCATTGATGGCTGCGCTTTCCGCCATCACGTTTTGCTGCACAATACGGATTTCGAGCGAGCCGCAGCTGCACATGTTGGGGTGGAGGACGACGCCGAGCCGTCAACGTCGGCGGCCGCGCGCCGCGCCGAGCCCGTCGCCGAGCCTCACGTTACCGATCCCGCCGCGGCGCCCTGCGGCGCCGAGCCCCAGTTCAAAGAAGTTCTCACGCACGCTACGACTTCGTTGACTTCCAGCGACCTTCCTTGTTCACAGCGGTCATTTTCTCGACCATTACTGAAAGTGGTTGCAGTCACTGTGTCCGGCCCGTCTGGCAGCGTAGATACCTACGCCCTTTTGGACGATGGCTCGACAGCCACATTTATCGACGCGGAAATCGCAACCAAACTAGGTGTTACCGGTCCTGAGAAGGTGATTCATCTGGATTGCGTGGGTGGCTTAAGGAAGGAGACGACGGTGCAATACGTGGATTTCCACATCAAGGGTCGCAGCGCTGACGAGACTCACTTCATTCGCAGGGCTAGGTCGATTGTTGGTTTAGGTGCCGCCCGCCAGTTTGTTCGAAAGCAAAGCGTTGCTGCATTCCCTTACCTAGCCGACATTGCCGATGAGTTTTCCTACGGTGACGTGAAGCCCACTATTATTATTGGTATTGACAATTGGTCTCTAACTATGGCTAAGGCTTCACGTAGCGGTAGTAAAACTCAACCGGTCGCAATCCGTACGGCTCTAGGTTGGGTTTTGTTCGGTTTTGGGTGTAGTAAGACCGCACTGGTTGACTTCGTGAATCACGCCACCTTTGACGAAACCAAGCTTGGGCAGTCGAACGATCGTTCAGAGTTAGAGCATTTAATTCGAGAACAGTATAAGCTCGACTCTATCGGCATCTCTAAGCGCGTCGCTCGCTGTACCAACGACGATCGCGCCGTTGATATAGTTGAACGCTCGGCTCGTCGATTGCCCGATGGTCGGTTTGAAGTAGGATTGCTCTGGAAGTCAGACAAATTACTTGTGCCTGACAGTTATAGACTTGCTTTGTCTAGGTTTTTAAATCTCGAGAGCAAAATGAAAAAAGACGCCGTCTACGCGCAAAGGTACCGTCAGAACATTCACGACATGCTTCGGAAGGATTACGCCGAACTATGCACAGAAGTATGCGATGCCAATTCGATAGTCTGGTACTTGCCTCACTTCGGCGTAGTCAATCCGAATAAACCAGGTAAGTTGCGTGTCGTGCATGACGCTGCGGCAAAGTCGCAGGGCTCGTCACTAAACTCGTTTTTATTGACGGGCCCAGACCTACTGCAACCCCTTCTGGGAATATTGTTGCGGTTTCATGAAGGTAGAGTCGCATTAACTGCTGATATTCGTGAGATGTTTCCACAAATAAAAATTAAACACGAAGATCGCGATGCTCAGCGGTTCTTGTGGCGCGACGACCCTACCGGACCGATTAAAGTATATCGAATGTCGTCAATGATTTTCGGTGCCGCATCGAGACCTTTTACGGCTTTATATATTAAAAATAAAAATGCCACCGAGTTTCAGGACAGCTATCCCGAAGCGGCCAAAGCCATCGTTCTGGATCATTATATGGACGATTATATAGGTAGTCTAGATACGGTAGAGCAGGCAGCGCGCCTAGCTGCTGATATCTACACTGTACATAAGAACGCTGGGTTTGAGATGCGCGGTTGGGTGTCAAACGACCCCGAAGCACTATTATTTTTGCCGAAGGAGAGTTTGCTGGCAGCACCGATAGCAAGCCATAGTATAGATGTAGACTTAAGTAGCCTAGCGACACCTGTTCGTACACTAGGCCTCATTTGGAGACCCGCTGCCGACACCATCGGCTTCAATACTGGTGTCAAAGAACAGGTGTTGCCCAAAAGTCTCACAAAGCGTGAAGTGCTAGCGCACGTCATGCGAATTTACGACCCACTCGGCATTCTTGCGCCCATAGTCGTAAGAGGCCGCATTATGTTCCAAAATTCATGGCGCAAGGGTCTCGACTGGGACGAGAAACTCTCTCAGAGCGATTGTGTCGCGTGGAGCCTCTGGTTTGAGGATTTATTGTCTGTTTCCAATTTGCAGATCCCACGCTGGTACTCACTGAACGAGCTTCAACTAGAGAAGTGCGAACTTCACATATTTGCAGACTCTAGCGAATCTGCCTATGCCGCAGTTGCATACTGGAGATTTATTTACACCAACGGCTACGTGAAACTCGCACTTATTTGTAGTAAAGTACGCGTAACACCATTAAAACCAGTTTTCATTCCGCGTTTAGAGCTTCAAGGTTTTATTGCAAGACCAATTTCAGCCAAGCTACGATGTTTTGAATCATGGCTTAGGTTGGGGCGTGCCACCGCTGTAGCACATCGTTGCTCAACGTTACATCGTAGCCGTAGTCTCAGTTGGAGGGGTTTAGATGTAGCTCACTTAGTACTGCTTGAGGGAGGTTTGTGTACCTTTATGTTTCAGCCCATGAACGTCTCATCGCCAACACCTCCCCTGGTAAAGTCTGGCGAGTTGACTGCTAGCGACATTCGCCTAGCAAAGCCACAAGTTCTCCACCAGTCTCAGCTGGACTCGTTTTCGGACGAAGGAGCACGTCTGTAGAGTCCTGACCAACTCTTGCCACACGCCAGCCGTCTAGCCAAAAGAGCCCCTGTGATGGGTGACCATGAGATACTCCAGTCCAGTCATATTACTACATCTTCAGGAGTATCCGACTTTCACTTGTTCGCCTTGTGGAGCACCATCACCGTCACCCCGCCCACGCCAACACAGACTGTTCTTCACAAGCTGCGCCTCATACGGAGTGTTAAGACTGCTCTACCAGTTATCTTCACCAAGCTCACGCCGTCAGACGAGGTGCGCACACTGCGGGACGAGGTAGAGACGCTGGTCAACACGCGATCACTCACGCATGTGTCGTCCGGACTTGGTAACGAAGAGGCTGTCACCTCTGGCCATTTCCAGCTTGGCGCACCATCAGGTCGACCGATTCCTGCGACGACCACGGACGGGGACCTACTGCAAAAGGAGCAGCTGGTGCAGCGCAAGAGCAATAAACGGCCAAACTGAACGCTTCTGGTGACGCTGGCTTATGACGAGTGACGGCGTTATTTCCTTATTAGAGCGGCGGACGTGGCAACGACAGCTGGCGTGCTCCGACGGCCCCTTAGAAAGTTAGTTAGGTTACTAGCTAACTAAAAAGGGGAGAAATGTGCCGCAGGCACAACCTTTTTGATATGAATTTATGTTTTTATACTTTTTTTACCAATTTTGAACGCTTTTGTTTTAGAATTCTTCCTATCTTGTTTTTTATTTGCTTGTCAAGTTGGTTCTGAGTCTCATTACAGCTATTAAACAGTGCACACGTATTTAATTTATGTAGCATAGACTCAGCAGACCCTTAAGGTCCATTTTTAAGCCCTTAAGGCCCCAGTCAACTACAATGATAGTGCATTAGTGGTGATAATATTATGGATTCAGGGTTGTTATGTTGATTATCAATAAGTGAAATCATCGAAGACTGCATAGCTATGTGATTAAATGATAAAAAAATAAGGACTGACTGATTAAAATAACGTTTTCTTTATTTTTCCCTCAAAACATGATCCTTATAAGGAAGTTTCGGTTTCGGTTTCGGCCGAAACTGAGACCGTTGCCGAAATTCGGTTTCGGTTTCGGTTTCGGTCGTAAAAACCAGTTTCGGTCGGACACTATTTATTTGTGTATACTTAGTATATTTATTTAGACCACAGCTATTCAATTTCAAGAATAAATGTATTTTCTATTGATATGGTAAATTTTTTGTATGAAACAATTTATTCTCTTTTATTCATGTTCAAGTCTTTATTGTTGTTCTCTTAACAGTTTTAAAAATAATAAATATAGTAGAATTATGTCTAAGTACATGCCAGTAGCAACATTTTTTGTAAAAGGCAAACCAGAGAGTGACAGAAGCCCTAGTTTGATACGTCTTCAGATCATAGTGTGCAGTTGAGTCCTCCAATATCTGTACATAAATACTAAATATGAAACTTATGTTATGGTACGGTAAGATATTTATGAACAGTTGGCTGTACAGATACTAGTGAACTCAACAGAACTTTACACAAGCTTTGCCATGCTTGTTGTCACAGACAACATGTAAAAAATGTAGGTGGGAATAGAGTTGTTTTGGTGCATTGGCACTGCTACATAGTTAAGGTAATTTATCTTTTACAATGACTGGGATTGAATAATAAATTGTTGCTTCTATAGGTATTCATAGTCTTTTTAAAGTAATGTCACGATTTTATATTGCTTGGTTAGTAATATGTAATAGCAACCTGTGGTAACTTTACTGGTTGATGTATAATCTAAGATTTCTACAGTAATTAGCCATATTGTACCGTTTGTACCCAAATAAACATTAAAACATTATTAATCTCAGCAAATTCATACCTTGACCTATTAGATGTACTTTTAATCTCTGTAAAAAGAAAGTAATTTTAAAATTGGTTTCTAACTTTATAATAATTTCACCAGGAACAATGGAGCTTTAATTTTTTTTTTCAGTACCCAGATGCTGGCCAAAAAATTAATCAGCAAGTAGAAAAAAATAAATTTTAATAGGGTGCCCAGATGCTGGCCATAAAAGTAATCAGCCAGTGTAGTAAAAAAAAATAATTGAGCACCCAGATGCTGGCCATAAAAGTAATCCAGCCAGTAGTAAAAAAATATATAAAAAAGTACTTACAGCAAAAATAGTGTTCTGTAGTCCAAAAGGTATTGGAGTCAGTCTTGCAAAGAAGACTATCTTGAAGGCTTGTGGTCCGGAGATGACCTTGAGCAGAGCCCTTGCCGTCTCATTCTTGAGCAACCGGTCCAAGGGCAGGTAGCCCTTCAACGCTTTCAGCGTAAAATGGGCCACAGCAACACCGAAATTCGCACTCACTAACACTGTCCCTAATCCCTTAATTATACCAAATAAATAACCGCTAGTAATTATCAGCACTAAATACCCAATAGTCACTGGGAAACTCACTATCAGAAACAATCCCATAAACAACAAAAATATTATCTTCGGGTCTTGTGCGTCGACCCAGTACAAAATAGTCTTTAAATATTCTTTAAAGAAATATAATATCAGCACGAGACACGTTAACAGGAGAATAGATATTACTATGTTAAACAAATAACCGTACGTTGTCCTATTGTTAATTTTAGCCCATAAACTTTTCTTTCTCGTCGCCGCCGACGGGTCGGGCTGGCATTCCTCGACGTCCACGATTTCCATGGTTGTTTTGAATTGGAAATTCAACACTGGCTAGGCTACGGTTGGCAGAACGTACGCTTTACTAGTGCCATGGCCTACTTCGAACGACCCTCCGTTTTCACGTTCACGTTCACGCGCGACAGACAGCGAACGCAATAGGAAAAAAATAAATTCGGGATTCAGATCGCTCGCACTGACTTTCTGCCTTGCTTGACGGGTATCGCACTGACTTTTGTTTGAAGTTTGATTGACACAACAGTGACATTTTTTCAGATTAAACTTGAAACGAAATTCTTTTACCTTAGTTTTGTTAGCCATAATCTTCCTTAATTTTTTAATGGATTTTAATCTCTTGAAAAGAAAAACTGCTAAAAATTAATGAAATAGTTCATCATGGAAGTAGTATTCCATTCATTAATTTAAAGTCACAAAACGCCGTACCAAGTGGCGAACCTATTACAAAAAACTACCATTGACGTTGGTTATTTATTATGTTGCAACCCAGAAATTTATGTGTCAAAATTTCCACGACAGGCAAGGCAGGTTGTTCGTGGCTGTGGCTGCTCTTTTTCGGAAGATCCTTTGCGCAAATATATTTGTTTATTCACGAGTTACATGTGCTTGTAACTAGCGCTGCTGCAAAAATCTTAATGTTATAGTTATTCCGTGTATTGTAACTTTTAAATTAGTTGGTGGACGCAAAATAACCTAACCATGCCTCCGAAGAAAGCAAGCAGTGGCGGTGGCGCTGCTCCCAGCAAAAAATCAGAGCAGAAGAAGAAGGAGAAAGTTATTGAGGTAATTCTTAATGGTATAACTGTCATTCTCTATAGTAAAGGCATTGAAGTTGCAATAATGTAAATCGTAAACAAAGGCTGTAGGGCCTGGAGATGGGTTATTTCTTGGGAGCCACTGGAGGTGAGCCCAGAAAAGCGGGATCATAAATATAGCAAATCAGTTCTTGACGCCTTAGGCAGCAGTGTATTCTGACTTGCATGTGGACCAGTAATGTATGGTAGGCTATAAAATTACTTATCGGCGAACCAAGCTTTTCGCACATTCTTCTTCATTCTTTCTTGTCAACGACCTTTCTTGATAAATTACTTAGTGGAATTGTTATTTTTCAATTTATTTTATTTTTCAGGATAAAACATTTGGTATAAAGAACAAAAAGGGGGCAAAACAGCAGAGGTTTATTCAGCAGGTAATATAAATGACATTTTACACAGTACCATCTTTCCCTTCAAGGACACAATGTGCCCATGCCCAGGGCTTCTGTACACCTGCTGTTGCAGCTGGTGGAAAGTCCAATATAACTAATATTTCTTAGGACTTAATCATGAAGTATTAATTGCTAAAATTACCTCAATGTTTCAACCATATTGTAACTTTGACATATTGTAATTTTAGCAATTGGGTGGATCAACTATTTCTTGTTGTTATTCTGTCCCGTCAGCGAGGGGACAAAAGTAGTGGAGTTTAATTAGAAGAAATGCCTTGTCACATTAACTAACATGCTTATTAGATGACCAATTGTAGAAGGGGTTTAAAACTACCACAAAAATGCATGTTTGGCAAATTTTAATCAAATAAACTTACGGTTTAAATAGTGACCCAGGAGACCGTCACTATAGCAACAAGTGACAAAAAAAAGTTGATTGACCCAATTCATAGTTGGGACTAAGTCTAAGAAATATTAGTTATGAGTGAGAATTGCCAAAATTAACCTTTTCAACGCCAACGACACACATAGGTGTCACAAAGTACATTGTCAAAGTGATCTTGACACAATGACATAAGGATCAAAGCAGGTTTACGTTTTGTCGAGGCTTGGCGTTGAAAGGGTTAAAAAAAATAAGTCCAATGTATTCACTCGCACAAAAATAACGATTTTCATATGTTCCAATAAGATCACTCTCGGCATGCTCTTTGTTGGCTGTCTAGTATGAGGGAGTCGGTTATTGAAGGGTGGCCCGTTATTGGCGATTTACCCTACCTTTTGCCTTTTAGCAACCTACCTTTTCATCATCGAATAGTACATCCAGCTATTCAGTTATTTTTATCTGATTCATTTGTTCTTTATGAAGTACTATGCCAGGATCCTTGAGCCTAAATTACTGTTTATGGGGAAAAAACCACAATATAACACCAAACTAGGGAAAAAATATAAGAATAAAAATTGTACAGTAAAATTACATAAAGTTTACCACAGACAGATGGTTTGCCTTCATTTCATATTCAACTTTAACAACCTACAAATAAAGCCAATTTTAGAATACTGTTACCCACATTTGCAGATTTTGTAATAGCCACTTTATTTGTATGGTGTTAAAGTTGGAAATGAAATGAAGGCAACTGTTGTAACTTTTAAGACAATTATAGGTGGAGAAGCAAGTGAAGAGTGGTGGCATCCACCCCGCCAAGCCTATGGAAGATAAGAAGAAGGAGAAAGAACAGAAATTGAAGGAACAGAAGGAAATGGCAGCGCTGTTCAAGCCTGTACAGACACAAAAAGTTGAAAAAGGTAAGATGCCCCATTAGGTTTAAATATGAAAATTAGTATGGGTATTAGTGTTGTTGAGTAGCCGCGCGAGCAGAGCGCAGAGTCCAGTGTTGCAAGATGCATTACAAATATACAAGTTCATCAAACAGCCTTTTGCAGCCAGAGAATCTGGACGTAGCAGGAGCAGTGTTTGATGAATTTGGCCATTGAGTCTCCCAATGAGGCTGGCATAGTCACACAGGTATACTTAAGCCTCGAAAAAAAAAAGAGAAAATAAAAAAAAAAGATGTGAGTAGGTCATCTGTATACTTCCACTATGCCCCATTAATTTTGTAATCCATCATCCAAACTTAAGAGTTACGTTTGTGTTGGTGGAGTATCTTCCACTCATTCTTCCTATGAGCCATCTCCTTGACGTCCTGATACACAATACAAACTTTTTCCCTTATTCCATCCAAGTAGCCGCGCCTAGGTCTATCTCTTCCCCTAAATCTTTCCTTCTAAAATGGTTTTAAAGAAGTTGTAGTGTTATATCAAATGTCCAATCATTTTCTCGCGTCTAGTATCTACAGGGTTATTTGTAATTCACTAGCATCCTTTTAACCCTAAACTCCTACCACTTAAACAAATGTTTTTTGTTTTACGGCTTTTGTCATAACTTAATATTTTTGATGTAATAACGTTTTGAAAATTTGAGATTTCCTCTTATTTTTACGATACTCTGTGTATTTGTATGGGAAAAAAAGTGCTTCATTTTAAAAAGTCGTAAAACAAAAAACATTTGTTTGAGTGATAGGAATTCAGGGTTAAGAGGATGTCAGTGAATTAAAAATAACCCTGTATATTAATCGAATTGGTAATATTGGGCTGTATTATTCTTAAACGTCACAGCTAAACTCTTTTTCAATGAGTTATGCTGTTTTTTTTACTCTTCAGTCATCAGTCAGTCAGTCAGTCGTCAGTCTCTTCAGTCTTCAGTATTTGTTAGGTTAGACTCGTTTAATTATTTCACATATAAGTACGTAGCTGTACTGTACTGAACATATACTGCTGAAAGAAACCGCGTGGGAACTGGGAACTGTGTTGGCATCTGAAGCGTTTCAACCACGATATCCCTTCCCCAGTATCCGGAAAATCGACTAATAATATGTCCGACAGATAAAAATCCGAACACACGCGCGGGGCGTACGGTCGCAGAATTGCAATTGGTTTTAGTTCATGTACAGTCAACCAATTTGATTCCTAGGCCACTGAAGAACCTTGTGCATTAACTACTAGACAATTACAACGTCAGTGCGGGTCGAAGGATTACCAACTTTCCAAAATTTGCAATAAACGTAAAGAGTTTATAAACGTTTTCGCTCCATGACATGATAGGGAAAAGAAGTTTTGGCTGGCATAGTCACACAGGTGCACTTAAGCCTCGAAAAAAAAAGAGAAAAAAAAAGACACACGGCCAGTGACAATTCAAGTTATTAATTAATACACAAGCAAACTCCTTTCCTATTCAATATCGTTGACACACGTTCGCAAAGATCGAGTTTGTCATCATGACATACATCACCCAATAATCACTGTTGAAGAAGGTAAACAAATTGATTCATTTTGATATGGTTCTATAGTGGCCTAGGAATCAAATTGGTTGACTGTACATTATCCTTAGATTATCGTACGTAACACACGGGATACAGGCGGTTGAAACACTTTAGAGCTTCACCCATCTAAGTATGTAAAGCCCAAGCCTTCTAGCCTATGAATGTGGACCAAGATGATTTCAATAAAAATACTTTTTCACGACACTGCTCGAAAATGTGGCCATAGATAACCTAAATCCAGTACTCAAAACTGCCTATATATGTACATTTAACAGCTGACTCATTTATGGCGCGCAAACACGACAACAATGTTACACTAATCGAAAACAGGACGTATCAGTATATGTATTTCATAATACGATACGACTTTTTGAAAGATAATTACTGATTTTCATTCCTGGCGTGCTGAAACGACACTATTGGACCAATCAAAAGTAATCGTCTGCTGCATGTGATGGATGGATGGATGGATGGACGGACTAACGGACGGACGGACGGACGGACGGACGGACTGGATCGACGGATGGACGGATGGACGGACGAACGGACGGACGGACTGGATAGACGGGATGGACGGGATGGACGAATGGACGGATGGACGGGATGGACAGGTTGGACGGGATGGACTGGATGGACGGGATGGACGGGATAGACGGGATGGACGTATGGACGGATGGACGGAATGGACGGGATGGACGGGATGGACTGGATGGACGCGATGGACGGGATGGACGGGATAGACGGGAGGGACGTATGGACGGATGGACGGAATGGACTGGATGGACGGGATAGACGGATGGACGGAATGGACGGGATGGACGGATGGACGGAATGGACGGGATGGACGGGATGGACGGATGGACGGATGGACGGAATGGACGGGATGGACGGATGGAAAGATGGATGGATGGACGGGATGGATGATTATGATGATGATGATGATTTCCTCGCATTAGTCGTGAAAAGCACAATGTTTAGTCTCTGCCAAAAGTGCAATAGATGGACTCGTACTTTCGAGGGCCTCCGCTACGCGTCGGCCCTCAAACAAACTCGTCCATCTATTGCTTACTTTCCAGCCTCTACAACAATGTACTATAGTTTTCAATTCCGGAAATTTTGGGCGTTTCTTATTTAAACTATTGATTTAAGAAAAAAAGTGTCCTTATTTTTAGTCTGTTTTGTGACTTTTTTCATGCAGTCTATGTATGTAATATATGGCTTGTCACAAAACTGACACAAAAAAGTGAATGGAAAATTAAGCTCATATTTTTAATTATCAAAATCAATAGCGCTCTTGATTCTTAATAAGTAAACTTCAATACTACCTAATTCTGAAATAAAGTAGCTGGTATGTTTTAAATTGAAAATGCACAGCTGAAAGAATTTCAATGAAATATGACTATTCAATACCCAATTTCTTTAATTAGTGCAAAGGAATTGATCCCGTGGTATTGCTATTGTGTTTCAGGCACGGATCCCAAGTCGGTGGTGTGCGCGTTCTTCAAGCAGGGCCAGTGTACGAAGGGAGATCGCTGCAAGTTCTCCCATGACCTCACCATCGAAAGAAAGGTACCTGAAATATATTGGTAAATATTACATACATTAATAAACAAGTTACGAACGTTTAAAGGTGGGATTTCGGGAAATTTAAGAAAAAACATTTAAAAAATCATTACTCCTAAAGCGTGACCCTTATGACCCAAGTTCCAAGGGTGAAAAGATAGCAAATAACCCCAACAATATCCCAAAAAAGTTTGACGGCCCATGTGCCCAACACCCTGTATATCGGTATCGCTTGAGACAAGAGTGCTAAATCGCCACGGCTGACCGCATAGTGCGTTGGAGTCAGCTATTCATGCGGCGTAATTTGTCCCGTATACCGTATACGAGATTTCATCGAATATAGTAGTGACAACAGAATTTGCATAGCAACTTTGAAAATAGTTCACACGGCGTCCATGCGGGAAAATCTCGTATTCGAGAAATATTTTTTGCCGTATACCGTATGGTATTTTTACTGAGAATACGGGCGTCTCGAAACCATTTTATCGAATGTTATAGTCAAGTGGCGCTTGTGTTTACGTTGTTTCGTTCACACCAAGGATGATACAGACTGGATTGGCAGTCGCCATAGTACGGATCGGCTGCGGTTTTTGTAGTTCGATTATTAAATCTAGATGGCGCTGAAATATGTCATATTACTACAAATGTATTACTTTTCAAAAATATTGCATAATAATACATTTGCAGTGATATGAAATATCTGTAGTCTTATTGTTTTGCCTTCTAAACCTCTGGCTATATTTCAGCGCCATCTAGATTTAATAATCGAACTACAAAAACCGCGGCCGCTCCGTACTATGGCGACTGCCAATCCAGTCTAAATCATCCTTGGTTCTCACGAACAAACTGGGTTCTCGAATACGAGTCGCGCGCGTGCAGGCATCTGACGACTGCATACGTGGAAAAACCGAATCGAATAAGTATCGTGTGACCTGCCGTCTCGTATACGGTGATACCGCATACGAGAAAATATCGAATCGAATGGCCGCCGTGTGAAAGGCTACGTACTCTTAAGGTGAAACTTACTCACTTTTCCATTGTTCTTCAGGCGGAGAAGCGTTCCCTGTACGTGGACATGCGTGACGACGACACCATGGACAACTGGGACGAGGAGAAGCTCAAAGAGGTCGTCGCCAAGAAGCACGAAGAGGGGGACAAACAACAGCCCACTACGGATATTGTAAGTACAGTAAAATTACATAAAGTTTACCACTGACAGATGGTTTGCCTTCATTTCATATTTAACTTTAACGACCTACAAATAAAGCCAATTTTATAATACTGTTTGTTACCCACGTTTGCAGATTTTGTAATAGCTACTTTATTTGTATGGTGTTAAAGTTGGAAATGAAATGTACGTATTGTACAGAACTTACATATAAAACTACTGTAAGACCCAAAGAAGGTCCGTCCGGATTGATACCACTGTCTTCCTTGCTAATCCTGCCGCAAAGCAGCAGCGCTTGCGATGTTGTGTTCGGACGTGAGGAGTAAGACAGCCAGTGAAATTACTGGCGCATGAGGTTCTGTCTTAGTTAGTTCTAGGCTGTCAACGCATCGGCGATCCTCTGATGTTGCGGGTGTCCATTTGTATTAAGTATATATTTTTTTTTATTTGGTGGACCGTTTTTTCTTCTCTTAACACATAACTATCCATATCGATAAAAAAATGTTTCTAACACTAGTTTGGTTGCGACAGTCTTATGTTTTGCCGCGAAAATTCCGACCTCTGGGCCCAAATACAACTAATATTACAAGCGGAACTCTCGCTTCAGTTATATTAACTAGAAAGGGAGTTCCGCTTGTAATATAAGTTGTAGTTTGTTATGCAATTGGGCCCTGGTCATTGGTATGTTCCAGCAAAATTTAAATTTACCTCAGACACTTACTCTTGCGGCGACGGCGCGGAAGAAATGCGGAGGTGTAATTTCTAAACCCGACACCAACGGGCTCATTTATCTTTGTCTTTTTTTTTTATATAAAATAGGCTTACGTTTGGCCACAATCTCGCTTGATGGAAGGCGAAGATGAGTCCTGAGATGGTACACATTTGCCTAGAAGGTGTGTGTTCACTTTGACCTTAAAGATGTCCAGATTGTAGCGTTCCGGAAAAACTGACCTCGGCTGAGAGTTCCACTCCTTAGCCGTCCGCATAATGAAAGAAGAGGCAAACCGCTTCGTGCTTAATGGAGGAATGTCTACAACATAAGGGTGAAACTGCTCGCCGCGCCTAGTCGTTCGGTGGCGGAAAGGGGAAGGGGGTATCAGGTTATGCAAAACCTCCGCACACTCACCGAAATGTAACCGATAAAAAACCGAAAGGCTGGCCACTAGTCTACTTTGTTTGAGGCTCAGAAGATTTAGGAGGATTGTAGGAGCTCGGCGCTCCTACGAGTCCAAAGTCCAGCTTATACCTAGCAGACCCATCCCAGAGATGGGAACAGTATTCCATGCTTGAGCGAATTTGAGCTCTGTAAAGATTTAAGAGCTGCTCCGAGGTGAAGTACTGTCTCACCCTGGAGAGGATACCAAGCAGTGTTGCAGAACTATCGATCGTTTGGCTATCGATCGTTGACCTCGCAAACTATTCAGGATATCGATATTATTATCGATAGTATCGATAGTGATTTATAAGCAATACTAATGATAATGGCAATACTATCGATAGTTTTATGTCCAATACAATCGATAGTATTGATAGTTTTGAACAATCGATAGTACAAAACTATCGATACTATCGATAGTATCGATTGTTTTCGGACATTATTGCCTAATTTTGCAATACTATCGATACTATCGATTGTATTGGATTGGACATAAAACTATCGATAGTATTGCCATTATCAATAGTATTGCTTATAAATCACTATCATCGATAGTATTGACACGTGGTGATACTATCGATAGACTATCGATACTATTGGTTTTGTCTTAACTATCGATAGTCTATCGATAGGCAACACTAATGCCAAGTTTTTTGGCAACAGTCTGCCATGGACTCGATGTAGCGACCAAAATTTAGATCGGATTTTTTACAGATATGCAAACACTTCCTCGAGGCCGTAGAGAAATCCAAATACGGCTGGTTCTGGGAGTGCCCGTCCGGCGGCCGCTGCATATACCGGCACGCGCTGCCGCCCGGCTTCGTGCTGAAGCGCGACAAGAAGAAGATGGACGAGAAGAAGACGGAGATATCGCTCGTGGACCTGATAGAGCGGGAGAGGGCGGCGCTCGGCCCCAACCAGACCAAGATCACGCTCGAGACCTTCCTCGCCTGGAAGAAGAAGAAGATCAAGGAGAAACAGGTGCGTTGGAATTATACTAATAGGGATGTTGACACCAGAGAGAGAGAGAGAGAGAGAGAGAGAGAGAGAGATTTCCAGATAGCAAATTTTCCATTCGCATTTTTCCCAAACGCTTTTTTTCTCACTATAGTTTTTTACTGAAGTTTATTTTCACAGTAGCGTTTTTTTTTTCAATTTGAATTGACACAGAAACAGTCTCCACGGAGCTCCTTCTTCTGTCTGCTTTTGGCCCTTCGGGCCGATGCAAACATAACATAACCTAAACCTACCTATGTTTCTGTGTCGATTAAAGTTTGAACAAAAAAACGCGATTGTAAAAATAAGCTTCAGTAAAAAACAATAGTGAGAAAAATGCGAATGGTAGTTTTGCTATCCGGTAAAAACGATTTTGGGAAAAACATCGCCATACCCAACCAACTGAAGTACTTTTTATGACTGTAAAAACACAATTCTCCCATAGAGTTTGAATGGCAATAGCGACTTATGACGTCAATTGTTCGCCAACTCAATCAACTAACTATTTATTTGTTTTAAAGCAACAAAAATCTAATTGGGGATGTCTATTTTTTGCAATGTATGTTTTTTGCAATAGTAAATCAAAACCATTTCGAGATAAATGCTTTTTAACTCGTTTTCTGTAGTTATTTAATTTTAATATTATGTAATGAATTTATTATCTTTCTTATTTGTCAACCGATTCAAATGAAACAAACATTAAATGTTAATCCAAGAAAATACCAACATATCAGTGAAAACCGCATCCTTCTAGGTTAAACCGTTTCTGAGATTAGCGCGCACAAACGCACAGACAAACAGACAAACAGATAAACAGACAAACAGACAATAATTCTAAAAATCATTGTTTTGGGTTCTATTGCGCTAATAAATAGCCCTAGTGACAGTTTTTCTCAAATATCTTCAATGTACAGACACCGACTTGTTACAGATTTATTATATGTATAGATAGATATAGATATAGAAGATTTGGCAGTGTGGGAGCCCTCAGTTACAATCTGACGTCATCAACCAAAATAGTTTCAATAAATAATTTTGAAAAAAGTAGTGAACTAAATGACAAAATATTGAAATTAGTTTCTTATAATTGACTTTTCTATACAAAAAAAAAACATAAAAATCACTGGTAATTTTTTTTATACATTCCCAATTTTGCAGTTAATCAAAAATTTGTCTGGTTTTCAGGGCTAAAAAAGGGTTTCTTAAAATTTAATTGTGTCACATGGACATTGGTAGGGTATAGAATCCCATAGAAAAGTCACTTTTAATTTTTTTTTTTTTTCAGGAAACCCTGGCAGCCAATGAGGAGCAGCGCCGCTCGGACTTCAAGGCGGGCCGCGCCGTCGGGCTGTCCGGCCGCGAGATGTTCTCCTTCGACCCGGCCATCGCGGCCGACGACGACGACGACGACGACGAGGCCGTCGACATCGGGAACTATGACGACGACGAAGACAACACCGAGTATCGGGAGGTCACGTTTGATCTGCTCGCTATGGAGGCGTCTGAGGTAACTTAACAAAATCCTTTTGACGTGACAACGACTAATAAATCGATGAACGCCGGCTGCGTACACGAAAAAGGATGACGCAGTGTAACGTACATGTAACGTTACAGAGCAGCCAAGGCCAGTATGAACAAGAGAGCAACGAACGCCAGCATGTATTTAATGGGGGGAGAGTTGAGGGGGACAAAGGGGGATGAAAATTTCATTGATTTTGCCGTAGGATGCACCGTTTTCAAGATATTTGACAAAACACCGTTTCTCGTTCGATCACCGAGGTTAAGCAACGTCGGGCGCGGTCAGTACTTGGATGGGTGACCGCCTGGTTTCATTTTTGTTTTTAATGTTTTGTTACGACGTTGTCACGTTAACTATCGTCTGTAAACCGACTTTACAGACAACCGGTTTTTTTATATGAAAGGGGCAAACGAGCATGCGGGTCACTTCATCATCATCCCAGCCTATATACGTCCCACTGCAGGGCACAGGCCTCCTCTCATAATGAGAGGGCTTGGGCCGTAGTTCCCACGCGGACCCAGTGTGGAAAAAGATGATGATGTAAAATTATTTTTGTTCACAAACAAGTGTCCTAATCGTTTTTTCGCACTGTACACGGTGTTGCAACACGCCGAAGTTTTAAATTTGCCGTTATTTTCTACATCAGCTTTCACTGGGCACAGTCTTTTTATATATTTCTTATTTAAACAGCTGTAATTACTGGTTTAAGTCGTAAGTGAGATATAGGTATACCCATATCTCACTTACGACGGGTAGGACCCATTGTATGTAGTAGTGCATAGAATTCATACATATAAGGAGCTTAAGTCATTTTTCAAATTTGGAACCGCAATTTGTTCATATGGACACTTTACTACTCATAGTGAAAATAAACGGATCACTCACGTCTTAAAACGAGTTTAAACCCGACATGTACATGACCGACTTTACTACTACATACAACAGGTCATTTACAGTAAAATTACATAAAGTTTACCACTGACAGATGGTTTGCCTTCATTTCATATTCAACTTTAATGACCTACAAATAAAGCCAATTTTAGGATACTGTTACCCACGTTTGCAGGTTTTGTAATAGCTACTTTATTTGTATGGTGTTAAAGTTGGAAATGAAATGAAGGCAAGCCATCTGTCAGTGGTAAACTAAAAGTAAACTTATTGTATCAAGGATGATATAGACTGGATTGGCAGTCGCCATAGTACGGATCGGCCGCGGTTTTTGTAGTTCGATTATTAAATATAGATGGCGCTGAAATATAGCCAGAGGCTTTGAAGGCAAAACAATAAGACTATAGATGTTTCATATTACTACAAATGTATTATTTTTCAATGCATAATAATACATTTGCAGTGATATGAAATATCTGTAGTCTTATTGTTTTGCCTTCAAAGCCTCTGGCTATATTTCAGCGCCATCTAGATTTAGTAATCGAACTACAAAAACCGCGGCGGATCCGCACTATGGCGACTGCTAATCCAGTCTTTATCATCCTTGATATTAGTATGTTTATCCGTTGCCTAGTACCCATAACACAAGCTTTGCCTAGCTTACTTTGGACTAGGTCAATTGGTGTGAATTGTCCCGTGATATTTTTTTTTGCAAAATCATTTCTAGGCGGACGACACGGGCACCAAAGCGACCACGGACCGCCTCGAGCAGCTCTCCAAAGACCTCCCCAACGGGGACTCCGGCGCGGAGGCCGACAGCGCCGTGCCCATCAACGAGAACCTGTTCCTCGACGACGAGCTCGACGAGGAACTGCAGAACCTGGAGCTGGACGATTGATAGGCACATGCAGTCAGGGCGGACATCGGGAGCCAAGATACGGTACTGTGTCGTTTTCAAATTTTCCGCGCACTTGTACCAACTTTAAATAAAGTTGTTGGTGTTTAGGGGGGTTTTCAGAAAAAAAATGTACACGTTTTGCCTTAATTAATAATTATTCTTAATTTTCCATACAAAATTTATTAGTCAGTTTTGTGACTGTCCATACAACATGTATGGTTAACTGCGTCACAAAACTGACAATTTAAAGAGGGATACTTTTTTTAATGCTTAAATCGATAGTGCTTGTGATTCTGAATAGAAATAACCCAAAATTTGTTAGGTTTATAAAAAAAGTACAGCAAAATTACATAAGGTTTACCACTGACAAATTGTTTGCCTTCATTTCATATTCAACTTTAACGACCTACAAATAAAGCCAATTTTAGAATACTGTTACCCACGTTTGCAGATTTTGTAATAGCTACTTTATTTGTATGGTGTTAAAGTTGGAAATGAAATGAGGGCAAGCCATCTGTCAGTGGTAAACTAAAAGTAAACGTATTGTACAGGGTACACTTTTCTCTGAAAATGCCCTTACACTGTCTATTTACTGCGGTTATTTGAGTGAAATGATTGATGATTTGCAATCAGTGATGTAGTGCGAAATGATTTTCCTTCGCACTTTATCGGAAAAGTTCGTATCGTGCTCTCTCTATTAGCTTCAGACCCATCTTACAGCCGTGTAGCCATCTTACATTTTTCACTTTGACATTTGACACTAAACAATAAAGCTCCATATTAATGGATATGAAAACGTCACTCATTTCGTTTCGTCACTCGTTTCGGGTGCCATCGTATTCCGATTGAGATCCAAGTCTTCCTGATGGAAAATCATTTTGCACGACATCTGTATAGGTATGTCATAGATAATGATTGATTATCGGAATCGAAAAAAGATCCTTATAGTATTTTTCACTATAGGATGGTGCGGGTGAAATTTGACACACCATTTTATTACATTATGAAAAAAATGCAGCGGTGTATATACACGGCGAATTATTTAAATTGCACTCCGCATATCTTTGGGGTTAAACTTTATAAACTTCGAAAAAACTATCCTATACAAAAGAAATTTAACCTGATTAATTTTTAATCTAATATATAAAAATCCCGTGTCACGGTGTTTGTTACCGAACTCCTCCGAGACGGCTTGACCGATTATTATGAAACTTTTATCTCTACATTCGGTAGGTCTGAGAATAGGTCGTAGGCTATTTTTTATACCCCGAACCTATATTCTTCGCGGATGGAGTCGCGGGCAACAGCTAGTATCAATAATAAAAATGATATACTATAAAGTTAGAAACGTAATTTGCGTGTAACGAAACAATAATGGGACACAATCTACCACGAGTTTATCGATACTTTTGTACGATATACTTCGTATTATATTACTGTCTTCTATTTGCCATGTAAAAAATAATGCCCCAATAATTTGTAGTTTAGAACTCCGGTACTTAACTTACTTTAAAATGTGATTTCATGAAATAACACATGACTGGAATTTTAAATTAATGGTTTTATCGATTCGAGTTTTGAAGGTTTCACTTCTCTAGTCTGTGGTTTTGACACCTGTCACCCGCACCATGCTACAGTGAAAATACTATGGTATTTATGTAATATTTGTAATAATGCGTGGTAACACAGTGGTAACTCCATACAAATAGTGACAGTGTTCTGCACAAAATTTGAAAATGACCCAGCTATCAATTTAAACTTTAGACATATTATCTACGGGATGTCCACCGCGATTGCCTTCAATGATAGCTTTATCATATCATCATAGTTTCACCCGAAATAAGTAAACTCACAGAAATATATCGAGATAGAAGAAAAGAGTATGTACCTCGTTTTCATCAAAACAGTAGCGGGCGATTGTGTGTCCACGTTAGTTTTCCATTGTGGCTTTAATTTGACGAGCCAGACTTGGCGTGCGTTCAAAACCAGCATTGTAAAAATATGCTATTCAAACTGTCGAGACTCATACTAAAGATAAGTGGATTGAAGCAACTGGCCGTAAAAAATGGTTTCCTACAAAAAACAGCCGGATTTGTTCTATACATTTCCACGAAGACACCTTTACTGGCCCATTAAAGTACCGACGAGTAATCAGTACAGCTTACCCGACTATTGATCGGTGCCGTATTCTAATCGATCTGTGAATCGATGCTTTTGAATTGTTTTCTCGTGGGTTATGTTTCCCATCACTAAATTACACTCGTGACGTCAAAGTACTTACGCAAAATGTTACACGCTCGGATCGCTCGGTCTCGGAGCTCTTTTCTTCTATCTCGATAGAACGCACCTTCAAGACGGTACTGACCAAATAGGAATTATTCTCATTTCAAAAGTAAACCAGTTGTTCTTTGAGCATTAAGTTCAATTTTGAAACGAGAATAATTCCTGATGGGTCAGTATCGTCCTGAAGGTGCGATATTTCTGTGGATTTATACATGCATGCAAAAATTCAGCTCCATCGGTTGAAGATATCTACTTCAAAATTGAGTTGAAAGATTCCACCCGAACAAACATACATTGCAAGTTAATGAAAAGCTTGTAACTTGTAAAAAAAGAGACGATTATAAGAGCTTTTGCGCCCTTGGTCCCTTTTCATTTTTTCAATATATGCGACAGGATACTCAACGTTTGAAACGCTATTAGGACTACCATTACGTCGAAATATCGGCAGCGGGTAAGTATCAAAATATATAAAGTTTAAAACAAATAATGGAAAAAATAATGGATGGTTCTATGAAACTATTGATTAAACAATTTTTTTTAATCGTGTAATCTACAGATTGGTTTAGGTTAGGTTAGGTTTATTTTATGAAAATCCTGTAAAGTTGAGAATTTCCAAGAAAATTGCATTATATATTTTGATACGTACCCATCGGCAGCTCATATAAGACGATCGCGATCTATGTCCCATAGAAAATAATGTCTGATGTGTAACTGTGAATCTACCACATTCTGTACGTGAATCAAAAATAATTGTTGTTAATTGCAAAGAAAAAATACGTATTGTACTACAACGAATGATTTCTCAGATTTGTATTTAACCTTTTCATATACAAAATCGATATTTGGGTGGGATTCTGAAAAATTTCGACCGCCGTGTCCCGTGTGTTACGAAAATCTAAGGATAATGTCGATGAAGTAATCAATTGCAATTCTACGACCACACACGACGCTCCTTCGGGCGACCCTGTCTACTTCCTAACTTGTCCACTTCCAAAGTTGTCCACTTCCTAATTTGTCCACTCCTACTTTGTCCTTTTCCCGAATATTCATTCCTCAAAACCTTATTCGTCTACTTCCTAGACAGTCCATTCCTCATTTTCTATTTAGTCTCTTCTTCATTTCCTATTTAGTTTCTTCCTAATTTGTCCACTTCTATATGAAAGGGGAACGCGACTGGAAAATACGCTTCAGGAAATAAATGATTTTGAGAAAATTATCTAACCAGCTCTTAATAAGTAGGCAACCTGGCTAACCCAAACAAAATCACTTAAAAGATTTTAAACTTGGTGTTTGGTGACTCTCGCCACAGGCCAATGCAGCGGACAGCATCGCTCGTCCTGAGGAGCACCAAACTTCCTTCCACGACATTTGGCAAACTGGAATGCCACTTAGGCCTATTATTCAGTAGATTAAGATACTGCTTGTGCCAAAAATGTTGCTTGATTTGGATACAAACTTAACTTTATTAATTAGGAAAGAGACAAGTTAGGAAGTGGACAAGTTAGGAAGTAGACAAGTTAGGAAGTGGACAAGGTCGCCCGGAGGCCATGACGCGTGGTGGTGCTCATTGGTATTTTTAGTTGACGGACATATTAGTTGATTTTCGTACAAACGGGATACGGCAGTTGAAACGCTGCAGAGCCTCACCCATTTGGGTCATACACATTTTCTTGTTCGCGTCTCTCCTGTGGGCATTGCAGAAGTTAAGTGTGTATAGCCAATATTTTTTAGTCAAGTCCACATTGGCGCGCGGGACGCCTGGCCAACTCGGCTGCACCATTTCAAAACATAGTAAGGGATATTCAGCTAATTTTATAGGAGAGCGTAAAAACATTTTTTGTCTCCGCCGTACAAAATTTTGCATTATTTGCTTTGATCAATTATAACTGAAGATACACATTGCCGAACAAAATCCCCTTCAAAAAATGTCCGAACTTTTTTATTTGTTTGCATAACAATTAAAATCATCACCTACACAGAAATTTGAACCTAGTCTTTACTTCATTACAGTCGAATTTCAATTGACACTTAACAGCTAAACTTGACAATTTCGCGCAACGTACTGAGAAAAAAGAAGGCCACTTTTATCAAAGTGGCGCTCATTTGGCTCGGACATTTTCGGGCGCGCGACTGTGGATCTACAGTTATAATTGATCAAAGATTATTTGTTCAAAAAGTGATACTTTCTTGGTTAACTAGGTACTTATATTTATTTTTAATTTCTTATATTACATGTTTTATCTGAAATTATGTTGGTACTGGCTTTTGAAATGAGCGTATTGATTTATCGTTTGACCACATCAAACCTAATAAGCCTCTGACTTTTTCGATGGTCGAGCCCGTTTTTTTGTCTACTTGCTAGGTTTGGTGGTACTCGTATCTGTGAAATTGAGCGAGATGGGCCACTAAATGTGTTTGTATCCTGTAGGCACTTGCTAGAAACCACGTTATATGCAAAAATCGTAAAATTGACTTTTTGAGGGTTACTTACTAGGTTTTGGAATGGTGCAGCCGAACTATCGCCCATTTAAATCAATTTGCTGACTCAGTCGCTAATTTTATGTCCCCAGGAGAGACAACTTTTGTTTCTTACGCTGTGTATGACACATTATACACGGTTAATGCTACCATAATAACTTGGACAACCGTTGAACACGCGTTTAGTTCACGGTGTTAGCTCAAACTGTCATTTTAGGCATGTCTGCGGAGTGTTTGAAGGTTTTGTGGTAAAGTTATAAGCGTCTATTGTACAGTCGTGAAGTTGATGAGCAGTTTTAGAACTCACGACTCTATTGCTAAGGAAATAAGAGTGTGTAGGTCACTTTTGCTGCTGATTGTACGAGCGATGAGCAATTTTTTATTTAGTTTCTCATTGTGTTTCTATCCGTGTATTACCCAACCAATTATCCACGGGTTAAATATAAGTTTGTAACGTTAAATTTTCATTTTTCAAATCAAAACATTGACTAAGTTAAACGTACCAATGCTCGACATCTCAACGCCCAGTAGATGTAGACGGCCATGTATTGGGTAAGTGTCGAGCACAGGGACGTTTACCTTATGTGTGCTCAATGTTCTTAATATTTTGTCAATTTTTTTTCACGTTTTGTATGAAATATTTTGGCGGTCGTTTTCAGTTGTGTGACTGTATATATAAATGTTAAGGCACGATGAAAAATAAAAAATAATTTATCTTTTAACGTTGTTTGTATTTTCCACATGATATCAATAACAATTTTAACCCTTAAGGCCCCATTTATTCGAGCTTACTACCACAGAATCAAAAGCAGCAATCGAATACATACCTAACTAAGGATATTTTAAAAGCTAGTCGTATTTCCAATAATTACAATAGAAATTGTGACGTATTGTGAAATTTCCAAGTCAATGCATGTGGTCGCTAAATCGCCCCTACCTTATTAACCTTTTCGACGCCAACGACACATATATCAGCACCGCAGGTTCTACGCCAACGACTGATATATCAGTCGCGGCGTACAGAGCGATATCTACCTACATGCATTTCTGTAGAGTTCAACTTCGCGTTTGACATTCCGATGTCATGGCGTATGAGTGGGAGCTGTTGTATTTGACAGAGCGTTGAAAATGCTAAGGGTTAAATTTATAACATTACAGAAATAATATGCGTAGCATCACTCCACCTGCAATAGATGTGTTGACTCACCTTTACACGCTGTATACTTAACGCCACCAGTACCTCTACCATGAGTTACATTAGTTTGCAGTGACCGTACTCGCTAGCGACGGCGTAAATGATTTGTATGGAGAATTGTACTTCCGTAAATGACCGCTAGAGGCGCTGTACACAATTCTCTATACAAATCATTTACGCCGTCGCTAGCGAGTACGGTCACTGTAAACTAGTGTAACTCATGGTAGAGGTACTGAGTTGAGGTCACGCACACAACCACATCTCATGTAATGACAGCGGGATTTTGACGTTGTGTTGACGTTTAACGACAACACAACGTCAAAATCCCGCTGTCATTACATGAGATGTGGTTGTGTGCGTGGCCTCAACTCTGGTGGCGTTAACTATACAGTCAAAGTTATAAATAGGGTAAATCGCCAATAACTTGCCACCTCATACTTAAAATGAACTCTATTCACCCATAATAGAATTCATTTTTAGTATAAGGTGTTAATTACTGGCCACCCTTCAATAACTGGTCACGTTAATACTAAATTGAATTCTGTTTGTAGGGGAACAGAGTTCATTTTCAGTATGAGGGGGCCAGTTATTGAAGGGTCCGTCCGTCTGTCCGTCTGTCACCAGGCTGTATCTCATGAACCTTGATAGCTAGACAGTTGAAATTTTCACAGATGATGTATTTCGGTTGCCGCTATAACAACAAATACTAAAAAACAGAATAAAACAAATATTTAAGGGGGCTCCCATACAACAAACGTGATTTTTGCTAGTTTTTGCTCGATATTTATAACGGCAACAGGTAAACACTTGAAATATTCACGGAATATTTAGTTATATATTCACTTTAAAAGTAAATAGTTAAATTAAAATAAAACAAATATTTAAGGGGGGCTCCCAATCCCATACAACAAACGTGATTTTTTATAGATAGTGGTACGGAATCCTTCGTGCGAAAGTCCGACTCTCACTTGGCCGGTTTTTTCCTTACAGGTTATATGGGTCGTCACGAACCTGACACAAAAAATTGTGTGGAAAATAAGGGAATTTTTTTTAATCATCAAAATGCGCGTGAAGGGTTCACTTTTGTTTTTTTTTTTTTAATTTCCATTCCACATAAATTCGTGTTTGTGACACGATGATGCCCGTTAAAAAAAACTATATGCAATATTTTCTTTTTGGTTCATTACGACATTCTGCCACTACGTTTATTAAAAATAAATATTCATGATTTATCTCTGTTTTATTTTAAATCGGAGTTGGAAATAGAACGAAATAAATAGTAATAAAAGTATTAGTTTTTTTTTAATTTATTCTCGTTACATGATTGAGAAAAGCACTTTACATACCTCGGCGGGAAATGGGGTTGCCAGCCTCATAAACTATCCGACCTCGCTACCGCTCGGCGGTATAAAAATATTCGGCCGGCAACCCCTTACTTCCCGGCCTCTGTAGTAATCTAATGTACTATTAATTTTTAAATAGTTAATTTAAAACTCTTTTTCGATCGTCAACCACCTAGCCGGATTCTCTATGGTGATGGTGTCTATGGTGTCTTGGGAGAACCCTCTGGACTTCATGCGGGGTAGTATGTTGTTGAGGATGTGGGAATACCCGTGTCCGCCGAAGTCGGCCTGGAAAAAGATAATTAGTTAAATAAACAAATAGATATTGAGGGTGGGACTCTGAAGCTTTTCAACCGCCGTATAAGGTAAGCTACAATAGAGAAATATTTCTCTGAGCAGATGTTACGCTATCCAGTTGTTATAGTTTGACAGATTTAACTCCACAATAATTGTGGCCAATAGGGGCACTGTCATCGCGCACATAGCGAAATACGGACCAAAATGGCGGTGAGCGGTGCGGTACGCGGGAGGAGGAAGGAGCGCGTGCGCCCGCCATTGGTTTGTTAGGGCTGGCGCTCACTGACGGCATGGCACGGCAGGTTACATACGAATTTTACCGCAGCATCCCTCGGCACGTCGCGGCATCGTGTAACATGAATTCTAAACTCATTGAAATAAGATTCAAAATAACTTGATAGTAATAAAATCCTTTGCCGTGCCATGCCGTCAGTGAGCGCCGGCCCTTAGACAATAGTCAGGCGGAAGTTGTAGCGACATTTCAGTTTGTTATCTTTCGAGACCATATGTGATAGGATAGGACACTTGATACGACACGACATTTTCCTTTTAAACCTGCTGGAAGGAAAAATAGAAGGAAGACGAGGCAGAGGAAGCCCAAGATTGACCTATTTTAAACAGGTGAAGGAGAAAGTGAGTGTCGTGTCGTATCAGAAAGTAAAAACTTGAGTTTTTGATATTTATGGGCGGTGGTGATCATTTTCCATCAGATGACCCGCTTGCTCGTTCGGCTCACTCTCATAATAAAAAAAAATGCCACGTTTAAGAAAATGTCGACGTCTTCCTGAGGGCCTAAAAAGTTATAGTGTCCTCACCAGTCGATGCTTAGTGTGTATATCATGCGACATGAGCACTCGGTCTACTCTCTTGTCCTCGACGAGCCTTTCAATGTACGCGAGGCGACGCACGTCGCTCGGCATGTCGGTATCCTTGCTGAGCTGGTAGTACGACACTTCTATGCCGAACAAGTCCCATTGGCAGTAAGTGCCAAGCTCCGCGAACTTTAGGACGGTTTCCTCGTCTAAAAGGGTACCTGGAATCATTTAGAGGGTTAACTTTGGGAACTACGTTTTAGATGCTTGGCTCTAGATACTATTTAGGGTTGTCTATTTTTTTAAATGTACAAGTAAGCGAAAATAATTTCGAGATAAATGATTTTTAAATCTTTTTTAGAATTATATCATTTTAATACCATGTACTGCCGATATTTATTATACAGGGTGTTTGGCAGTCGGTCATAGGGGTTTTAAGGGATGATAGTTAGGAGTCATTCTGAACATTTATTGACCACGTTTGCTAAGTTTTACAGCTTTTGAGCTATTGTCATTTTTTTATTTTTTTGAAAAATAGCTCTGTTTGCCAGATTTTTTTTATTTATCACCTGTATAGAATACATTTTTAGTGTTTTGCCTTCGCAATACCTTGGTTTTTCAAAATAAACTCAAATAATAGCCTACTACTGCTAGACTGATCAAAATAACCCTCTTTAGACATGACGAATTATTTCTAACTTTGCGTGTCTACAAAAAAAAAAAGTAACAGCGATTTTCGCATATAAATTACTTAATAAACGTCTTTGATTTACGGGCTTTCTAAGCATGTGCCATTTAAAAAGAGAAAACTAATAAATAAATAAAAAAAAAAAAATCCAAAAAAAGAGACCTCGTTGATGACGTGTGAATGACCTTCATTTGACTTTGAAAACTATGACGAAGGCAGTCCAAGTTGAACTTTATTTTGTGAGTAATTAAATTAAGATACGAACTTTTCGCGTGCAAGCAGTTAACGGTCGTAAGGGTAGGCAAGTTTTTATACCTAAAGTTGACTTTTGTTCGAGAGTGATCCTTCTGTACGCTAGTACTATTAGTTATCCTGTGCCTATAGGCTTCTACAGGATAGTCTTGAAATATATCTTGAATAGTTTACAGTTTCAAAAAAATCGTTCGTCCATAATGAAACAGATGGGAAATGAATCATTTGGCAAAATATCGGCGAAAAGCCAGGATCCTCATCGTAATAAATTGCTGTGCTAATGAGCGCCCTAAATGTCTTCTTCTATCCAGTTTATATTAAGTGAACACTCACGATCAAGATGCGACATAACGGCCTTGTCAGCTCGTCCCCCCGCCTCCAGGTACAGTCGAATGATCTCGAAGGGCGCCTCCGGAGCCCTGTGCGGGTGGAACGTCACCCCGCACCCCAGCTGTTCCTGCACTTCTCCCGCCGCTTGGATGGCGCGCTTCTCAAATTCTGCAATGCAAGTGCTGTTTGAGCTTTTCATCAAGACCTGTTTTTTTAATTAATTTAATTTATTGTAAATTTTATTATACACATATACACATATGAAATATTTCGCCAAATTGCAAAACAATTTGTTGGCGAACTATACACTCAAATCAAAAAAAAATTTGTGCACAATAAATACAGTACATATTACAAAACTAAACTACTGACTATACTACTTAACAATTTTTTGAATGGAAAGAGTTTATCAACCAAGTTTTCAACTTCTTTTTGAAACAATTTTTAGTTTTACATTCTTCCTCCGAGAATAGGCTGTTGAATATACGCGGTATTAAGTACCTCCTCGTCCTTTTTCCATAAAAGTTACTGGCTCGAGGCTCCACATATTTTTTACGTAATGCTAGTCTAAAACAACGATTGTATTTTTTAAATTGCTTAAATTCCAGGCTCTCATACTGATCCAATGCTAACAAATAATTAACCTTTTCGGTCACTGGTATTACATTACAAATTTTAAATAACTTATTATAGTTTTTACAGCACATTTTTTTTGTCTTTTTGTCTACCAACAATTTTAATAACCTACGTTGCAAATTCAAAATTTTTTCCAGTTGCGTTTGAAAGGTTCTTCCATACGCAACGAGCCCGTAACTTAGCACTGAATCTGCTAAGGCGTGGTACAGCATTCGCAACGTTGCTTTATTGACTACACATTTTAAATTTTTTAATTTACACAATATAGACCTTAACTTATTACACACTACATTAACATGCATTTTCCAATTAAAATTACTATCTATTGTTAATCCTAAGTACTTATAAGAAAATACACGCTCTAAGGGTTCACACCTGCATAGATTAGGGTTATCATCATCATGTAAGCAATCATTTGAGTGACCATATATATTTATGTTAATCTGGGGTTCTGGTATACGTGGAGAGTGCACTAGCATCCACTTTATGATCGCATGCCGAGGGGAGGGGGGCTTGGGTAAGGCATCAACCCGAACCCCGTTAGAAAGTAAAAGAAAGAAAGAAAGAAAGAAAGAAGACATTTATTCACTTTCACAAGACACACATATACAAGAAAGTACACACAAAAAAAAAAAAAAAAAAAACAACTAAGATAACAAACAATGGAGAAATAAACATGTACAATACACAGCTCAGCATGTGTGTCCCCGCAAAAGTGAAACGGTCGCTGACTCAGCATTATGCTGAGGCGTTAGACGCCTGCAGCGCTGATTTTCTGTCAGAACCGTCTGTGAATAAAAGTAATCCTTATCATCGTTTCAGCTGAAAGATCCACTGCTGAACCTCCCCTAGGTTTGCCAAACAAACCGGTATTGCGAAATCCGCATCCACGGTCCCGCAACCGTAACTAGGTGGTCGCTCCATCTTATTGAAGGCCTACCTATACTTCGTTTTCCGGTCTCTCGATACCACTGGAGAACCCCATAATAAAAGGCACCTTGCCACGGGTTTGTCTACTACTTTCGCAATGTCATCGGTTCATCTAGCTAGTGGAAAGTCTATCAACGCTGGTCGTCCGGTTTTAAAACATGTCGGCCGTTGTACAGTAAAATGATCCTTTACACCCCTTCCCGTGTCGGGTTATTAGCCATCTGCCAATGAATATCCATAATTGGCTATAAGGTGGCGAGATGCATCGGCTCATGCACTACTCTTCCTGCTACAGTTATTGGCTTGGCCACACGAGGTTACCCAGTAAAACGTGATTTAATTTAGACAGCAAGAAACGCACCTCGTATCGGCCAAACGCTGGCAATTTCCCCCATAAACCCAGCCTTCACAGTCGCGTCGCTCACGCATCCCGTCGTCAGCTCCTTCGTCATGTGGTCATACAGTTCCTCCTTAGTGCCATGCAAAGCGTCATCAGCCTGCATGTCTGCTATGTAGTACCCGGTACCGGCGAGGATGTGGACTCCCGTGTCCAAAGCCACCTGCTTAAGGAAATGAAGGTCTCTGTCCAGACCTTCGGTGGAGTTCTCGACGATTGTGCCTGAGGGTCAAGGAGTTACAAGGTTATGTATGTAAAACTCTTTATTGTACACAAAAAACATGAAATTAACAGTTAACAAGAGAAACAGATAAATTTAAAACACAACACAACTGCAGTTAAAATTAAAATAACAACACAACAACAACAGTTAAAATTTCGTGATTTTTACTCATATAAAGCTCCAAACGCACAGACAGCGGAGGTGTGGCGGGGCGATGGCGGTGACGGTTGTAATATTCTAACTTGTATGAACGAGTTCGCGGTACGGTACCGCACAACTGTTCATACAAGTTAGAATATTACAACCGTCACCGCTGCTGTCTGTGCGTTTGGAGCTTTAGGGTGGGGCTCAAGCGTTCAACTGTCGTAGGTACTTTTAGGTTTCCCGAATGTTACGAAAATCTAAGGACAGTAAATTAAACAGTTTCAATTCTGCGACCACACAGCACACCACGCGTGCTGGGATTGGGATTTTTAGTTGACGGACATAGGTAGTCCATTTTCGTAACACACGGCATATGGCGGTTGAAACGCTTAAAGCATATACATTCACCCTGAAACTGCGAAGCTGAGTAGACTATACTCCATTTAATTTAGAATTATAAACCACAACAACATTATATTGCGGCTCGTGAACTGTAATCTCTTTACAATTTGTACTAGAGTAACAATTTAAGACACGCAAAAAAAAGTGACATTAAAACAATTTTGTTTTGCGGCTCCCAGACTATTGTACTGTACTATTTGCTAGGTAAGAAATAGTTGACGAGCCGCAATATAATGATGTTGTGGTTTTCAATTCTAAATTAAATGAAGTATAGTTTTGTGGTATGGATTGTTTATACAGGGTGTCTTTTTACATGAAAGGGGAAAACGAGCATGCGGGTCACCTGATGGAAAACAATCACCACCGCCGATGGACACCCGCAACACTAAGGGTGTCATAGGTGCGTTGCCGACCCTTTGAGAGATAGATTAGTTTTCACCATACGCGGATAATCATGACGATAATTTAATGCTAAAATTACTACCTAGTCATGACCACGGCTGCACATTGGTGTCGTAACGTCGAGGTCATTTCAGCAATATGTACGAGTATAATAATATTAATAATATTATCGACGTGATTAAGAAAAAAAGTATTGTCAACCGTTGAAATGCATGTACAAAGACGTACTTATCCCTAACTCTGGTTTCTGAAGAAGTGGGCTATGGGTTTACTTACCTCCTCCGCACTTCTTATACATCTTCACATCATTCACGACCGCCCGTCTCGTAGCATCGTCATTCAGCGTCAGATTGTACAAAGAACTGTACGGGTACTGGCGTAGGTACCCTACGTTCTGCAGGGTCACGCTGCCAGTGAACTTGGGCGCCAGGTGCTTCGGCGGCTTGCGGTAGAAGTGGGTGAACTCCATGGACAAGTGCTCGTGGGTCAAGGTCTGTCCCAAGGCCTCGGGAGCCACATCTCCTAGCACTGAAATAAAAATCCCCAACGCAATACGTTTGAAAATATGTAATTCATCATTTTGTGATGGCGGCCATCTTGGATTTTAAATTTATCATAGTGTATAGTCTACTAATCATTCCCTTTCATTTGATACCCATATCTTGGACCGGTTTTGGATGTTTTTCATCAAACATAGCTAAGAACACTCCCGACTAAATCACCTTTTAAACAAAAAAAAACAAAACCAAAATCGGTTTATCGGTCGGGGGTTTAAAAAACCGGCGTAGCATCGTATAGTGATATGCCGGTTTTTTGAAATTGTGTGATAAAGTTTGCAGCCATCTCATAGATTGAAAATCGCAGACTATTAGTTTTTTCTTCACTGTGAATAGGTTTTTTTTTTGCGTCTGATAACACAACTATTCAATATTATTTTCCAATAAAAGTAAATGCAAAAAATAATTAACTCCGAAGATTACAACTCAAAATCATAGTGCGTAGGCAAGTATACATTTTAAAAAAATCAGAAAAATCTAAATTTCTCAAAAACGGTGAGACTCTTACTAATGTATTTTTTCTTTAAATTTGGTAGATGAGCGGCCCACCTACTTATTTCTCTTTTAATGTTGTCAAACTAATTACGGGACACCCTGTATATCCCTAGGGGTATAGCTATGTACCGTAATATAGTTAGACTTACTTATATTCTAACTACCTACTAATTTAAAAATTCAGTGTAATGATAGGTAGATTTATCGGGATTGAACATGCAACCCTGGTAACTTATAGGCGGTTAAAAGCGGTTTAAAAGCAAAACGCATGAAGCGGCAATTTTTGAACTTTACAGGAAACCCCTCTCAAACGACGGAAAAAAATTCGCTGATTTCAAATATGTATATAACTCATTTTGACAAAAAGTGTCGCTTCATGCGTTTTGCCTTTTAACCGTCAGTCGTGTATATGCAATATGCAAATAACCTATATTGGTGAAGGTTGAGTGAGATAGTTGTCGTCGTTGTCGAGTTTTCCTGGTTGCTACCTATACATACGAGTATCTACGGTGCATGGCTTGTCTGATTATTAGTTTTAGTTTTACCTGCGTAACGTTCTAAATCACGCCAGTGATAAGATAACACAAGACAGTAGTTGCCGCTTGTAACTAAATCTATAGTTAATTATTAACTGTTAACTAAGTAAATAATAACTTTCTTACCGGTTTGTACTCGAGAACTCATAACTCTATTTTAAAAACACGTCTTCAAGTAAAAACAAGTGCTATTTATTAGCACCCTTAATTAGGTGCCAATTATAAGGTAGATAATTTAATAAACGATAAACTAAATAGAGAAAAACAAGTGAATAATGTCTGCCGGCGATAGTAGATGTGATCTGTTTGACTCGTCTCTCTATTGTGATAAGAAGGGCTGCCAGCAAATAAATCGCGGCTATACGGTTTAGTATCTGCGATTATACGAAATTTGATCGCATTATACAGCACCAAAAACCATTCTATAAATCGATTTTTCTTCATAATTTCTTAAAACTAACACATCATATCGAATTATACGAAATGATCGAACATGGATACAATACACCGTCCGATTATACATATTTTGTATCCAAATATACGATCTGGCAGCCCTGGATAAGAACGAAACCAATTTAATTATAGCATTCAACATGTTTAACTAAATCGGGCCATTCAAGTATGTACCTACATCGAATTGAGGCTAGATGGTGAATAGCTCCGCGGCCATCCATCATTCGTTCGAGGAATGCTATTCACTACCTGTCCCGGTTTTTCAGCTGGCTTTGCATGAGCCAACTTTTCTCACAAATGTGTTGCCAGGATTTTGATTAAAAATTCTACTATTTCGTCTTCGAATAATTAAGTGCGGGAAGTTTTCAAAATCTTTTAGTATGCTTTGCCCATTATACTTAGCATTAAATGTTTAATTTGTTTTATGAGGGGTTGAGGGGAGTACATGACATATACACTTTACGCTAAAAACCACGTGCAGACATACCCATAGCCTAGCAACGAATAAACTGTTTTGATTAGTTACAGACATTGTCATTATTTTCGCAGAGAAGTGCAGTGCTTTTGCAGAAATCAATTTCAATAATGCCTATTATAGTCAAAGAATATACTTGGCGGCAAACGCCAACGACTTTAAACATAAGGATACCTCTCAATCCGGTAAACAGAGAAAAAGTGGACTTATTCACAACCGATTCCTACATCAAAGCGCATTACAGTCCATTTATTTTCGAAATATTTCTCCTAAACGACGTAGACAATGATAAAAGTAGATGTATCGTTAAAGATGACGAGATCGTGTTTGATTTAATCAAAAGAGAGGAGATAGAGTGGCAAACTTTAGAAAAAGACCTAACAAAACCAGAGAAGATGAAACTAAAGCAAGAGATACTGGAGAAATGTCAGAAGAAAGCTCAAGAGGAGTCGGAGGAGAAAAGAATAAGGAAGAGTCAGATGGATAGATTCACTGTCCAGCAAGCCATGGACATAGATTCTAAGCAACACAGTATTATGGATTCTAGAAGAGACGAGCAGAGGAAGGTTGCAATGGATGCCTTGGAGGAATGGCGGGTGAACTCTGACAAAAAGGGGGGAGTCAAAATTGTAGAATTGCCAGATGAAACACCGGAAGCGAAGCAGATTGAAGTCAAGAGCAAACCAAAGATAACGGAAATTAAGACTGAACCGAAAATAACGGAAAATGCTAAACCTCGTCCAAGAAAACCAGTGAAGGTAAATTTGATTTTGACGTTTAACGTCACTGTGTTGACGTTAAACGACAACACAGTGACGAAATCCCGCTGTCATTACATGAGATGTGGTTGTGTGCGTGGCGTGTACTCTGGTGGCGTTACCTATATGTGGTCGAAACGTCGAGGCTATTTTAGAAATATAGATAGTCGTGATTAAATCCGGATGAAAGTTTAACTTTAAAATAATAAACTTCAGTACCTACTTTCGCGCTTCTAATCTCTTTGGCAATTGACACTCTAACAATGTACTGTGAATGCTACTTCGCCGCCGGCGGTAGGCCGGCCACTAGTACATAAATATAGTGGTTGGCACACAGATATATGTAGATACACATAGATAACTCACGATTTGTATTGAAACCAAGCGTGTCAACGGTACTTTTTAACACTACTGTGACGTCACAGCTGAAATTTAGTGATGGGAAATTCAAACCACAGACATAATTACACTTAATTACAACGCAGCGAGGCATTTTCTTAGTTTTCGCGGACGTCCGGCTGCAACAACTGACGCACGTGAACTGTCAGTAGTGGCGGCCAACCCGACGCTTTGTCGGGGTTCGGACACGCGAAGTAGATGCATTTGCGTTATCTATGTGTATCTATATCTGTGGGTAGGCAAACGTCTTCTAATAGCTATGTAATCTGTGGTTCAACTCAGACACCAGTAAGGTCCGAATACGTGGCCAAGAAGAAGGAAGAAGTGGCGAAGCGGGTGCTGCCGCGGCTGCGGGCCGCAGGGACCGTGGAGGTGTCCCACACGCCGCGGACGTTCCCCACGCCCAGCCGCGAGTCCGCAGCGGCCGAAGAAGAGGCGTGGCTGCGGAACGTGACGCTGGCCAGACGTGCCACTGGTAAATTACCAAATAATCACGTGAGGCCCAAAAGGCACCCGCATTTTTGAAGTGAAACTTCTAATGCGACTTCCAACAAGGTCGCGTTAAACGTTTAACGCTACCATGGAGGGGGTATGAAAGCATGAGTATATGTACTGCCGAAGCAAGTAATCTCGCATTGTATATATACTAACGGTTGTTAAAAACTTCGATAGTGCGATGCAGAACTCATATACTGTCTGTGCAATGTATGAGACTTGATAAAAGCGCAATCTAGTGAGTAATTTAAACACATAGATGCATAAGTAAATTTAGTTCTTTAAGTTATCGCAATAAGGTTCATATTGATGTATAAGTGCCTTTTTCATTTCCACATTACGAAGTTTCACTTCTTCCGCGCGGAGGAGCTGCACGCACTATTTTTTTTTGTATAGGTACAATATAGGCTTACGTTTGACCACAATCACGCCTGGTGGAGAGCGAAGATGAGGCCTACGATGGAGCACGCTTGCCTAGTAAATGCTCATTCATCCTAGACTTGAATTTAGGGGAATAGGCAGGAAGAAGGCAGTTGAGCACGGTGTTGCACGCGCCCCCAAATATCTAGTGCAAATCGTACAACAAATACGGGGCACTGTGACTGTTTAATGTTTTCGAGTGGGCTTGTTGAGGGCGATGCGGTTGTGATTGGTAACATGCTCGTCAACGGTTAGCCAAAATATGAGAGTTCAAATCAGATGCCAGTAGAATCAACACCATTTCAGCTGAAAGACGTCCACTGCCTGCTGAACATAGGCCTCCCCCAAGGACCACCAAACACACAATAAAAAAACATACATACATACATGCCAATAGAATAAAAAACCGGCCAAGAGCGTGTCGGACACGCCCAAGATAGGGATCCGTAGCCATTACGAAAAAATCAAGTAATATTTTTCTAAGGATTTTGTATGTGTACGGAATCTTCCAAGTTAGGTATCGTCAATACTTTGAAAAAAGCTCGTATCTCAAAATCGTTAATCTGGCAAAGTGAACTTTATTACGTGCGTATCAAGTTTCAGTTTTGTTTACATGCTGATTTGAGATACGAGTTTTTCAAAGTAGTGACGGTATGTTTAATACCTTAGGCTACTATTTACTCTTAAACTACAAATAATTCCCAAGCAATCTTAGCCGCTATAATTTTCCTTGTAAATTTAATATATTTACTACCATTTTGAATTTTTTTTAATTTTTCCACCCAACAGTTTAGATTTTAGAGGGGGGGGGGACGGTCGATTTTAATGAAATTTTTCACTTTAAAGTTGAATATTTCGCAAACAAATCACTGAATACAAAAATCATGTAAGCAACCCCCCAATGATTTTAAAAGACCTATCCAACGATACTCCACACTATAGGGTTAGTCGAGAAAAAAAAAATCACCCCCACTTTACGTATATGGGAGGTACCATAAAAAAATTTTTTTTAGTTTTTTTTATTTAACCACTTTGTCGGCGTGACTAATATATATATTCATGCCAAATTACAGTTTTCTAGTACTAGCAGTCTCTGAGCTTAGCCGCGGACGACAGACAGACGGACAGACATGGCGAAACTGTAAGGGTTCCTAGTTGACTACGGAACCCTAAAAAACATAAATATACCTTCTACGTAATTGTTTTTAGTGCATAGGTAATCTGAATCATTATTGTTTGATGCGTGGACTGTATTACTTATTAATTAAAATGAAATGAAACAAAACTTCTTCGATAGTAAATTGAGCAGGGTGTCTTGTTCGTGTGGCGGAGCGGAGTGGTTGGTGGCGAGTGGCGAGTCGGCCGGAGCGGGCGATATTTAAGTCGTCGCTCGTGGGCGCGAGGGAGGGGAGCGCGGGCGATCATGGCGCCGCGGGGAGGACCAATCAGAGGGCAGGAAGGATGTATTGTGTTCAGTGGGATACGTGTCTGTTATCGGCGTGTGTTATGGTGTAGTGTAGTAAACTAATAATCTTTATTCATAAAAGCACATAAAGATGACACAAAACATAAAATATAAACACAAACAAACTTACAGACTACTTAGGAATATAATATTAAAATGTATAAACTAGCCTACTCGTACAATTATTTATTTACAATTTAAAACTATATCCTACATCTAAAGTAGCCTATTTCTAACATTCTCCCCCACGTGTGCCAACACCATTAACTCTAGAAATAGGTATTAGCCTTGACGCGGGTCTGCGGATCAGTCCAGCCGCGGTACGTACTTCTGTTACGCGCGTGACTCCGTCAGGCCCAGGGAACGTCTTCATAACTTCGCCCTTGGGCCAGGTGCCTCGTGGCATTGTACCGTCGGCTATGATGACGATGTCTCCTACTTCGATGTTTTGTTTAGACGCTAGGCGTGGGTTGAGTCGTAGCTTCAACTGGGGTCGGTATTCACGCGTCCATCGCGTCCAGAATAGTTCCGCCATTCGTTGTGCGAGATGCCACGACTTAGTGGATGCCGGGACATCCGCGAAACGTCCGAATGGGGACATTGCATTTGACCTCCCCAAGAGGAAGTGGTTGGGGGTCAGTGCTTCGTTATTGTCCCACATTACGGGCGTAAGCGGTCTACTATTTATGACGTGTTCGGCCTCGAGCAGGAGAGTGTGCAGAACCTCTTCAGATGGATTCTTCTCTTTTAGGGTCACTCTCAGGGCTCTCTTGACGCTGCCGACCAATCTTTCCCACGCTCCGCCAGCTGCTGGATTTCCTGGCGGTATCTTTTTCCATGTTATCCTTTTTCCTACAGCGAAGTGCTCCATGGATTCCTCGGCGGTCTGCAGGGCGTCACGTATCTCACGTTCTGCTCCGACGAAGTTTGTAGCGTTGTCACTGTAGAGGATAGTGGGAGTGCCTCGCCGCGCCATCATTCTTCTTAGGGATAATATCATCGATGATGATGAAAGAGAGGCGGCGAGCTCCAAATGCACGGCCCTAGTGGTTAGGCACGTGTATAGGACGCCCCACCTCTTTTCGTGCCTCCTACCGATAGTGATGGTAAGGGGGCCAAAGAGGTCACAGGCAGCTGCGGTGAAGGGTGGCTGGTTGGCCGTCAGGCGTTCCGGCGGCAAGTCTCCGAAGGGCAGCTGTTTCGGCGTTGCTTTATGGGTCCTGCACCATTGACAGCTAGAGCATATGTAGCGTAACGCTCCGCGTAATCCAACAATGTGATAACGTTGACTGAGCTCGTTCATCACGGTAGCATGATTTGCGTGATGAAATAACGCGTGGTAATGCATTATTAGGAGCTTCGTGAACTCTTGTTTCGCGTGCAGGACTGGTGTGTTCGTTGATCTATCGAAGCGGGCGTCGAGCAGTAGGATCCCGTTGGCGTCCAATTTCACGGCCAATTTGCCTAGCTTCGATCCCTTCTGTATTGCTTCGTTGCGTTGTAGCCTTCGTATATCATCTTGGAAGCTTTCCTGCTGGCTCTGTTTTATGTATAGCAATTCTGCTAATCTCATGTGGTCGTTGTTTATCTCCGCGACGTGGCTCTTTTTCAGCAATTTAGCCTTAAAAACCTCGGCGGCTAACAGCACGGTCGCGGCAACTCTGACCAAGCGATTAAAGCTTGAAAAACGTTCTATACGGGGTAGGTAGCTACATGCATCGCGCGACCTAACCGTTAAGACTACGCGGGGGGGGCGCTCCTCGCCTGTGGGCGGGGCCGACGCTGGCGCGGACTTATCTTCAGGCCATTCGTTCGAGTCGCGCCTAATAAATTCGGGACCGTGAAACCATCGGTGGTTTATTCCGAAGTTAGGCGGGACGCCTTTCGTCGCGTCGTCGGCCACATTCAAGGCGCTCGGCACCCAACGCCACTCGTTAGGCGATGTGACGTCTTCAATTTCGGCTAGACGATGAGCTACAAAGCTCTTAAATGACCGCGGGTCCGACTTGATCCATGCGAGAACCGTTCGCGAATCTGACCAATAGTAACTCTTACTAATTTTATAATCCGTCTGTTCTCTAACGGTTTTAGCCAGTCTGGCGCCTAACACACAGCTCTGTAGCTCCAGGCGAGGGATGGATATAGTTTTCAATGGTGCCACCCTGGCCTTCGCTGCTATCAGGCTTGATGTTTTGGTTCCGTCGGGAGAGTTGCTCGTGAAGTATACCGCGGTCGCATAAACTTTTTCGCTCGCGTCGCAAAATACGTGCAATACGCCCTGCCTATTAAACGCGGGTACGTGCCTAGCCAGTTCCAACTCTTTTAGTCGCGCTATGTTGTCCCTAAAATCGTTCCATATGGGAACTGACTCGGATAGGATAGTGTCGTCCCATCCTATGCCGGTTCGCCAAATGTCCTGAACGAGTACCTTGCCTATTACTGAGATAGGCGCGATGTATCCTAGCGGATCGTAAATGCTCATCGCGCTACTCGTAACCTGTCTTTTTGTTGGCAGTTGAGTACCGTCCAAGACGTTTGGTGGCGTATTACGCAAGTTTACGTT
Source organism: Archips xylosteana (assembly GCA_947563465.1). Taxonomy (NCBI): domain Eukaryota; kingdom Metazoa; phylum Arthropoda; class Insecta; order Lepidoptera; family Tortricidae; genus Archips; species Archips xylosteana. Next base: position 19,710,145 of record OX387353.1, on the reverse strand, counting down.
GAACCCTAGCGTGTCCCTACTGTGGTTCCATATTAGACCCAGTGTTCGCTCGGATTCCGTTTTCGTACCTAACGGCGTACTCGTTTGCCTATCGTTAGTGACGACGTCTTTAATGACCGTAGGCCGATTCGAGGCAAAACCCGTTAATTCGAATGAAGCTTTTAAGTTAAGCTCGTAAACTTCGTTGATTATTTGCCTCGCTTCCGCTTCCGAGTCGTCGAGCGCGATAAGAAAATCATCCATATACGAGTTTCTTTTGGTAATCAACGCGGCTCTAGGATACTGCTCGGAGTGATAGTCTGCGTTTTTATTTTTAACGTACAGAGCGGTTGCGGGGGAGCATGCCGACCCGAAAATTAATTTTTTCATCCGGTATTCTTTTGGTGGGCTAGCTCTGTCTCCCTCCCTCCATAAAAAACGCAAGCTATCTCTGTCGCACTCGTCTACCTCTATTTGCAGAAACATTTCGCGTACGTCCGCGATGACGCCTATTTTGCCTTCGCGGAAACGTAAAAGTACTCCGAACAGCGATTGCAATAAGTCCGGACCCGTTAACAACGCATCATTTAGGCATTTACCGAACGCGCGCGATGCCGCGTCAAATACTAGCCTGATTTTTAGTTTTTGTGCGTGGAACACGGGAAAATGTGGGAGGTACCACGCGCGGGGCGAATCAGGCGGGGGGGGGCGATTGCATAGCCTCGGCGTAGCCTTTGGCTATCAAATTTTCGATCTGTTTTGAATACGCACTTTTTAAGTTCGCGTCTTTATCCAATTTATTTTCAAGGCTATGCAGCCGCTTTATCGCCTGATTTTTGTTGTCCGGTAACGTTTCGGTATCGGAGCGCCAGAGCAAGCCCGCTTGGTAAACGTTTTCTTTTTTACTTTTGCGGCATGTCGTGGCCAAGATATTTAACGCGCGTTGGTCGGGGTCGGACTTAGGGAGTTTTTTATCGATCCCTAACGACTCGATACTAAAGTGCTCTTTTATTAATGAATGCACTTCCTGTTCCGTAGGCTTTACGTGATTTACTACGAAAGCTGTGCTACGGCCCGCCTCGTGTTTTCCGTGTAAAATCCATCCTAGTCTGGTGAGCGAAGCTACCGGCATATCTCTGGGGCCGCTGCGTATCTGTTTGGATACCAATAGGTCCCAGTGGTCCTGGCCCACCAGAATAGTCGGAGTGGCGCGGTCGTAACACAACTCATCTGCTACTTCTCGTAAGTGTTCGCACGCATCGACTAAATCTCGACTAACTGCCTGAGACGCGAGGTTTAAGTGATTTATCGTATGCGCGGTTATTTTACATAGATCTCTGCTACATGCACCGCGTAGCGTCAGTTCGACCCGGCAAGATTCGTTGTCGTCGACTACATTACCGCCTACGCCTTCGATGGATAAAGTTTCGACTTTAGTTCGCGGCGCGACTTTATCCGATATGTGTCGCTCTACCATCGTGATGCTACTGCCGTCATCAAGAAGCGCGTAGGTATCGACGACTCCTAAAGGTCCTGACACTTCTACGGGTACTATTTTCAAGTACATGTTCGCTCTATGTACGTGATTTACCGAACTACTCACGTGCGCACGCGCGGGTGCTTGATTACTCGTTAAGCCATGTAACATCTTATGATGCCCCGCTTCGCACTGATTAATACCGCATGGAACGTATTTGCATTTACTTTGCCTCCCGTGAGACGCGTCCAGACAACGGAAGCATAATTTACTATTTTTTGCCACTTCCCAACGCTGTGCTATTTGCAACTTCGTAAAATCCGAACACAAGTTAACTCTGTGCTCGCCGTTGCAAATAACGCATTTATCTTTGTTCGAACGCGTGGGGTAAGTCTGCTTCGGTTGTCGCGGCGCGTGAGACTGCGTATTTTTCTTAGTTGGCGGTTTGCGATTTACTTGCGCGACTGTACGTGGCTTAACGTCGTCCTCATATTCTGAATCTGATTGTTCGGTATCGCTATATCTGTACGAGTGGTTCCGCGTGCTAAGTGCAGCGCGGGCGCGCGGGGGGGCGGGGCTATGGGCGTGGTTAACGTTCGCACGTGTTTGTCGCGAACGTGCGTACGTTTTGCGTGAAGCGCTACTTATCTCGTTTAAGAATAGCGCCATAGCCTCTAATCCCGGTACCGACTTGTTATTTGAGCGATATTTATTCCACTCATACCGAACGATAAGATTCATCTTGTCGACGATTTTGTTGACTAATTCGGGCGCGTATAAAAACTCCTCTTGGCGTAACGATTTTATCGTCGATACAACGTTGGCTATTTGGGCGGCAAATGTTGTGATATTACTATTGTCATCTGCCAGCCGGGGCATGCGTTTTACGTTATGCATCTCCGCGAGGACTATCTCTTCGGGGTCGCCGAATTGCCGTTCTAACGCCTCTAATATCTCGTACGGATTAGATACTGTGTACATGATTGATCTAACCGCAAGTCTGGCTTCGCCGCGTAGCGATTTCCGTAATCGACCTACATTCGCGACGTCTGTAAAAAGCGAAGCCGTGTCGTCAAACTCGGCCCGGAAAGCTATCCACTCCGTAATGTTGCCATCAAAAGGCGGGAGCTCCGGTGCATGCCTCTGCATGGCCGGCTTACTACTGCTCCTATTCACCGCGTCTACAACTCTAGTGGACAGCAATTCCAGGTCGCGATTGACGAATGTGTGCTGTACGTGGGTGTTATCGCGCGGCGATGTATATAACTGCGAACGAGGTGGCGGCGGACCTAATGCGGGCCTATCTACCTGGGCGTTGTTAGACGTGTATCTATGTTGCTCAACCCAACCCACTACGCGCGACTCTTCTTCAACATCAGGCGGCGGCGCCGAGCTAGGAGGTTGAGACGCCTCTATACGTGCTATCTCCAACCTACTCCTAGCCGCGGCCGCGGCCCTCTGAGCCCGCTCGAGTTCGGCATCTTGCAGTTCTAACTCCGCTCTAAGAATAGACATTTTAGTGGACACCGTGTCCGCCCCCCCGTGGGGGTGACCTATAATCGTTTCGTTCGACTCGTCATCTTCCAATACCGGCGCGGGATAACGTTTCGCGGATAGCGCGGCAGGCTGCGCGGAGCCCTCTAATGCGATTACGTTCGCGGGGCGCGGCGCCGTAGTCATGTTGCCTAAACCGTGCTGTTCTCCGCTGGTGCCGTTGCTCCACGTGTTTGATTCCGCGGATGTGGTGTCACCTGACGACGGTGTACCTTCTGACATCTTCTTGGTCGTCGATCGCAGGGTGCGCTCTTCCTTCGCGGACATCTTGGCACACGTGGGGGTCCCTAACAAATAACCCTAACACCCTAACAACCTAATAACCTATTAATCTAGGGCCCTAATCGCGCTTGCGTTTGTCACCGTTAGGTGCAAGCACGATACCCAGCTAAAGCTGGCAGTTCAACCCTGTTGAACTTTTGTGACTAAAGTCACCAATGAAAACACCGAGCTAGGCTCAAGGACGTTTTGTTAAGAAGTCAATCGCCGATCGAAGCCGAAGCCTCAAAATCGTTGAATGACTGAAAAGTTAAATCTCCGATCGAAGCCGAGGCCTCTAAATCATTGATAAAACTGCGTGTAAAACCGAGGACTGGGCCTCCAGGTTTTAAGTGACTCGACACCGAGCGCGTTTTCTTCACTCCACTCGAAGGAAGACACGGAGAATTCCAGCTGCGTATAATCGAAGAATCTTGACTCGGAAGTATTCTTCTTGCTTGAATTCGCCGTTGCTATTCTTGACTTTCTTGAGATCCGTGCCGAAGTACCATTGTTTGATGCGTGGACTGTATTACTTATTAATTAAAATGAAATGAAACAAAACTTCTTCGATAGTAAATTGAGCAGGGTGTCTTGTTCGTGTGGCGGAGCGGAGTGGTTGGTGGCGAGTGGCGAGTCGGCCGGAGCGGGCGATATTTAAGTCGTCGCTCGTGGGCGCGAGGGAGGGGAGCGCGGGCGATCATGGCGCCGCGGGGAGGACCAATCAGAGGGCAGGAAGGATGTATTGTGTTCAGTGGGATACGTGTCTGTTATCGGCGTGTGTTATGGTGTAGTGTAGTAAACTAATAATCTTTATTCATAAAAGCACATAAAGATGACACAAAACATAAAATATAAACACAAACAAACTTACAGACTACTTAGGAATATAATATTAAAATGTATAAACTAGCCTACTCGTACAATTATTTATTTACAATTTAAAACTATATCCTACATCTAAAGTAGCCTATTTCTAACAATTATTATTACTACGTAGTAAAATCATTTAAACGCGAAGCTCAAGACCGTTCGAGATGGCGACGTACTGAGGACGCTCTCTGTCCCATCAAGTAAAATCATTTGATAAAAAAAATTAAAGGCTCTGGGCTCTACACCCCGCGGCTTCGTGGTGTAGGTACTTAAACCAATTCAGAGCCGACCACATCAGATCATTGACAGTGTGTAGGCGACTTTACGCGTGTAAAAAATGGTTCGACTTTACAGTAAAATTACATAAGTTTACCACTGACAGATGGTGTGCCTTCATTTCATATTCAACTTTATCGACCTACAAATAAAGCCAATTTTAGAATACTGTTACCCACGTTTGCAGATTTTGTAATAACTACTCTATTTGTATGGTGTTAAAGTTGGAAATGAAATGAAGGCAAGCCGTCTGTCAGTGGTAAACTAAAAGTAAACGTATTGTACACTGGCACTTCCGTCGCCAGGCTTCGTCTCCGAGGACCTGCGGCCGGAGGAGCAGGACCCGCAGTGGTGCAAGGAGAAGGGCGACGAGTTCTTCCGCGCCGGCAACTTCCTCGGCGCCATCAGCGCGTACACGCACGGCCTCACGCTCTCCGACCGGCTGCCGAGCTTGTTCGCGAACCGGGCTGCCACGCACTTCGCGCTCGGGAACTTCAACAAATGCGTGAGTGTAACCTAACCAAGTCCCTACCGAGCTTTTGGCGCATTTATTGCATTCATTTAATCCCTTGCTGTACCATTACTATAGTCCGACAAGCGGCTCTCCGCGGAACCCTGTCGCACTCAGCATTTGCTGCACTTATTAAAAACAATCGCGTTAAGGACAGCAGAGGCTCCCTGCGACAAGGTTCCGCCGAGCGCCACGCACGAGCTTGTCAAGGTATAGCAAAGCTTTAGTCACAGAATAAGTAATATGTAACCAGTAATCCAACTTCATACTAGAGCGCTCGATCGACGCACGCACACAGCCAAGCGTCTTACACGGACGCTAACCAATCTTCGCTAGACAAAACAATGCAGTTCCCACCTTCGATCAACAATACAAGTATACAAGTATTGTTGATCGAAGGTACCCACGCTCGCGCCGTGTAAGACGCTTGCCTGTGTGCGTGCGTCGATTCGGGCGCTCTAATATGAAGTTTTTTTTCCTTTTTTTTTCTGATTTTTGTCGAGGCTTTGAACACTCCAGGTGATCATGTCAGCCTCATGGGTGCTTACACAATTCCTTATTCAAGGGACATATCAATAAAATGGTAAATGCCGATTGCTTTGTCTGACAACGGCTCAGATAGCCAACAATTCACCTGGCCATTGTGCATGGAACCCAAATCCCCAAGAACTCTTCTCCTCAAGTCAGAATTCCGGCACACTCCAACAACACATGGATCAAGTCATCACACTTCTGACAATCATCACATAGTGGTGATGATTTAATTCTCGTCATATATAGAAACTTATTTGTAGGGATGTGTCCGGAACGAACTCTAAAAGCAGACACCAATACTCTTCTAGCAAGGCTGGCTGAGTCAAACCAAGGCGTCCACCGGGGGCTATCATGGATAGTTCTGTACCAGATTCCTACACCCCTAGATATACCCTGCTCACCAAAATGGTATTCCCATTTCTGTAGGCTCCTTCTTTTAATTCTGGGAACCAATTCACTAGAAAGGGGTTCAGAATCCGTTACAGAACCATCCACTACAGCCGCCTTGGCAAGCTTGTCCACTACTTCATTCCCAGCCAACCCTACATGGGAAGGAATCCACTGTAATTGGACGACCCTGCCTCTAGAATTCATCTCGTGCATCACCTGAAGAGCTGCATAGGCAACAGGCATCCCTCTTTGTCCAGACACACACCGACCAAGGTGCTGGAGTGCGCTCTTTGAGTCCGATAATATTACAACTGCTAAATTATCAGCTAGGTTATTTGCGTAAGTTAAAGCTTCTTTAATAGCAACGAGTTCAGTTCGCATAACACACACGTCATTATCCAGCTTCCACATGAGAGAAACTCCAGTCTGAGGATCAAACAAGGCCGCTCCAGCACCCTGTACAGACTTAGAACCATCCGTAAATATCTACTATATAAAAATAAGTCGGGTTTTCCTTCCTGACGCTATAACTCCAGAACGCACGAACCGATTTCCACGGTTTTGCATTGGTTGGAAAGGTCTCGGGCTCCGTGAGGTTTATAGCAAAGAAAATTCAGGAAAAATTTCAACAGAAAAGCGGGAAAATCTTTTTCACATACAGCGCCATCTCTGATACATAGCATGTACTACAAACCAATACTATTCTCCGCGGACGGAGTCGCGGGCAACAGCTAGTTTGGTATGAATTGTGATATTGCTCACTAAGCATATATTTTAATGTATAATTTTTTAATGCTTCGTTCAGTAGATGCCTCTTGGGGACATCAATGTGATCAATATTGTCATTTATACATGCCCTGACGTCAACAGATGATACCCAAGTATCCAAAGAATATATTTCTAGTTAGTCACTGCGATACACAGCTAAATCTTTCCATTCGTCATAAATTTCCGCCAACAGCGGGAAATTCTTAGCAGTAATCACGTCTGGCCAAAATGCTGTGTATCGCAGCGACAATAGGGCAATTAGATTTTGAACTAATTCTTAATAAAAATCTACAACCTAACCAATAGCGGCGCACGACCAGAGGCGGAATGGAGAGTTCACTTTCCATTGCTATAACAGGAGTACTGCGTATGAAACCACCACACACTCTTAAAGCTCTATTTTGTAATACATCTAATTTCTTCAAGTGAGAGATAGCACAGCTTCCATAAATGAAGCTGCCATAGTCCAAGCGACTTCTCACAAGCGAGATATAAAGACGTCGAAGGTGTTTAGGGTGAACTCCCCACGACCGTCCTGCTAAAACTTTTAAAATATTTAAATTTTTGTAATTCTTTTCACAAATCTCGTTTATATGGACACCCCACTAAGCCTAAATACTTAGTTCTATGAACAACCTTCAGTGGCTTGCCATTCACAATTATGTTCACATTGATATCTTTCTTGATCTTGTAAAGACACAAACATATGAAGTTGGATTACTGGTTACATACTACTTATTCTGTGCTTTAGTTCTGAAAATCATGCGTAAGATATTTGAGGATTCACTCTAGTGACCAGTGTTTTTCTAAACTTCTAAACACAATAAAATTACTTACTTGTAGTTTGCTTGATAGAAAAAAAAATCCAAAGTAGTCTCTAAAAAATAAAATAAATCCTTAGTACCTACGGCGTAAATACTGCACGGCAGGTCATGACTTTTTGAATGTTAATAAAACTAGATGTTTTCTAACTAGGGCCTAGTGTTGCAACATTTTTAAAATATGTATTTGTTTTAGTTATACGATGAAAATACCTAAATACACGCGCGGTCTGACCAACCTATCTTGAGCCGTCATGCTTCCCCCTTGTCTGTACAGTTAGTTGCGTTAGTTCTTCTTCGGCCATCGGACGGGGAACTTGTGTAGCTGCGCTTACGCACGGCTTTGATTCTAGCCGTTCTCACGCACACTCACACACACATAGAATACCTAAAATCGATTAGCGCAAGAAGCTCGGTAGGGTCTTAACCACTAGGCCGTCCCTTCTTAAGGTGGTAGATTTTTCGACGTTCATAGGAGCATCAATTGATGCCTAAATTGAATAAAGAATTTTGACTTTGACTTTGACCCTTATTCTCTCTGACGTGTCCATTTCTAGGTGAACGACTGTTCGTCAGCCCTGGAGCTGATGAAGCCAGCGTGCGAGGGCAACCGGCACAGCCGCGCCAAGTGCATCGCGCGCCGCGCCGCCGGCCTCGCCCGCCTCGGTTACCTCTCCAAGGCAATCGACGAGATGAAAGCCGCCTCCAAACTGCTGCCCGATGACGAGAACATTAAGAAGGACGTGTATGACATGGAGAGGGCTTGGGAACAGAATCCGGATTCTGAGTGAACCGTGAAGCCTTCTGGCTGGAAAATAATACTTAACTTACTTTTTGTTTATGACAATCGGTTACTTGTCTTCTAGCCTTGTTCCAAATTGTTTTACGGACTGACTTAGCTTCGGCCTTAATGAATAATTATTCCCGATATTTAATAACATACATGGTTGTATGGACAACATTTCCTTTTTCTATCCTTAGAGGAATGAACAGGGGCGTAGCTACAGCCGTATCAATGATACGGGCCCCCCGGGCTACAGTAGAGGCCCCTAACGTGTGTAAGCAAAAATTCTTTGATCAATTATAACTGAAGATACACATTGCCGAACAAAATCCCCTTCAAAAAATGTCCGAACTTTTTTATTTGTTTGCATAATAATTAAAATCATCACCTACACAGAAATTTGAACGTAGTCTTTACTTCATTACAGTCGAATTTCGGTTGACACTTGACAGCTAAACTTGACAATTTCACGCAACGTACCGAGAAAAAAGAAGGCCACTTTTATCAAAGTGGCGCTCATTTGGCTCAGACATTTTCGGGCGCGCGACTGTGGATCTATAGTTATAATTGATCAAAGCAAAAATTAGTAAAATTTTATCCACAATGTCACTTAATCTCGTGCTTCCCAGGAAATCCCCAACTAATTTTGATACAGGGCCCCTCCAAGGCACGCTACGCCACTGGGGATGAATGAAAAAAAATGTAACAGTAACTAATTTTTAAAGGTGCAGTTAAAGTATACCCTGTAACAACTGTTGTTGACCGGTAATGAATGACAATAATATAGGTGCAGTCGCCATCATAAACATCGGAGCGGTCAAGGTGCTCAAAAATAATCTGGACACTCACGTGTGAGCGATTGACGATATACGGTCGATTTAATAATTTAAACACTTGTGTAATTGAATTGCCCTAAGGAATTCAATTAGGTCGTGCATTATTGTCGTTCATTCCGGGTCGACCTGGTCGTACTTACTTTAACCGCATATGGACGGTACTCTGACTCAATATCTGACTCGTATATGAAATTTTACTAAATTGGAATTACCACTTTAGACACACGGCTTAAAGTGGTTATTCCAAATTCATAAAATTTCATATACGAGGTTGAGTCAGAGTACCGTCGATATATTCTTTGCTATAATTTCCACCGACCTTAAGAAGGAATCAACTACAAATAAAGTACCATGACTGATGTACTTTTTAAACTGTAATGAATGATCTCAAGAAATTATGTGACTAAACTAAACAAATAAATTACTTCGCTATAACAGATAAATTATATTAATATGAATTAATTATAATACAATTCTAGTTAATTACATTTTGTTTCATTCCTCGACGATCTTCTTGGAGAGTCCAAGATTGTTTAACAATGCTTGCGGGGAGGGGTCGCGGCCACGGAACCTGCGGAACACCTCCCCGGGGTGACAACTACCTCCTAAAGCTAGGAAGGTGTCTCTATAACGAGCACCAACAGCCAATAAGTCTTGGTTCCCATTCCTGGCTTCCTCAAACGCGCTGTAAACATCTGCAGCGATCATCCTCGACCAAATATGGCAGTAGTACGCCGCTGCCCATTCTTCAGAAACAATTTTGGTGAAAGAAAGAGGATGCGAATCATACTTATCAAACGGCAGAGCATGGTACTTTGGCCATATTTCCTTAACAAGGTCACGCCAGAAGACTTTCTTCGAATGTAGCTCTAGATCTAACCGTGATAAGTACAGCTCTTTGCATAACGTGTAGCCTGCCATGTGACCTCTGATGTTCTGAAGGTTTTGAATGAACTTGTCCGGTAATGGTTCTTCGGTTTTATGGTGGCCGCTGATTGCTTGGATCGTGTGAGGGTCGTAGAGCCAATGCGTCATGAACTGGCCGCATACTTCGGCTGCGTCCCACTCGACGTTGGATAAACCTGCGACTTCTGAGTAGTTTGCTTTGGTAAGTAAATGCCTGAGGGAATGACCAAATCTTTGGAAGAGAACGCTGACCTCATTGAAACTGAGAAGAGACTGTTGACCATCCATAGGAGCCTGGAAGTTAAAGATCAACGCTGATAAAGGAGTGGTGCCGGTAGATGCGCATTTGTTCTGTATTGATATATGCCAGCCGGCGTCATCGAATACGCGTATTTTCTCGTTCTGGCGAGCATAAGGGTCCAGGTAAAATCCTGCAATAGGTTTGTTGCTGGATTCATCATACACGTCGTAAAACTTGACATCTTTGTGCCAAGTGTGGACATTGGATCTCTCCTCAATCTGTATTTTGAACAGTGTCCTGCAGAGATTGAAAAGGCTGTGGATAACTTTTGGAAGAGGGAAATATTCCCGGATTTTGTCTTCATCAAAATTGTAAAGAGACCACTTCTGCTTGCGCTGCCAGTAAGGGATGTCCCAGTGCTCCAGTTTAAAATCGAAGCCTCTCTCTTGAGCGTATTTCTGCAGCGAATCTAACTCGACATCCTGCATGGGACGGGCATATTCTAGCAAGCTATCAAGGACGTTGTTGACGTTTTCCACAGATCCCGCCATTTTCGTTTCCATGCTCATATCGACGAATGTCTCGAATCCCAGTAATTTGGCTTGTTCTGTGCGTAAGCCGCGTATCCTCTCTAAATGCGTGCTGCTCTCCAAGTCTTTGTTGCCGTAGCCTGAACATCTCTGAACGTGAGCTTGCCACGCATTCCAGCGCAAGGATCTATCAGGGCAGTATTGCATGAACGGCTCATAGACGTGAGGTTGTAAAGTGACTTTCCACGGTCCTCTGCCGCCATCATTACTCGTGGCCATAGATTTAATCAGACTTTCAGGGAATTCACGCACAACCTGGCCCTCATTTATGGTACTAGTAAACAAATTAGTGGCTAATTGGACTTTCTCACGGAACATGTATCTCTGCTTCTGTAATTCAGCAATAGTACTGTGAAGCTTTTCTAGTTTGCCCCCGGCCTCATCTAGACCATTAAGCTTGCCTTCTAATATATATTTATCTAAAAGCCTTTGCTCCTCATCTGTGAGCTTCTTCAGTTTGTTTTTCTCATTGACTGCAGCTTGGAAGATGGGTACACTGTTGAATTTAGCCGACCTGGCTTTGTGGGCTCTTTCATGGATGTTTCTATAGGACGCTGTGGGCATTAGAGAGCTATTTCCTAGGTACAAAGTCTTTGCAATGCCCCAGGTCAGTTCAAGCTGACCATCCAACAACTCCAAAGGTTGGAAAACCTCTTTAAATGCATTTTTGGAGTTGGCCGTAGATTTTTCTATTTGACTGACGCCATTCTCATAATCCAAACTCTGTTTGCTGATGGCTGCAATGCATTTCTCAATGGTGATATCACTAAATTCCGGCAGACCATTTTCTGCAAGCAATGTGTTCTTTTCAGCATCCTCTCCTATTTCTGGAATACTGAAAAAAAAAAAATAGTTCATAGATAACCAGGGCAATACAGTTTATAGCAGTTCAGCACTTTTGTTGTTGACCAAATTGATATTTAACAGTGATATTCAAAAATAATGGCTGCCCGGACAAAAACATGTCTTAATAAGGTCTTGTTAGAAATTTATTTTTTAACACAGGTTTTTTCGGATAGTACTTTTTGTTGATTGCGTAGATGGTCATCCTATCTATACATATATCCATACCAAATTATAAGTCAAATCACTGGAAGTAACTAAAATTCGACTAGCAAGACCTGAAGACAACACATTCAATGGTTAAAAGGCAAAACGCATGAAGCAACATTTTTTGAACTTTACAGGTAACCCGGCTCAAACAATGGAGAAAAATTTGCTGATTTCAAATATGTATATAACTCATTTTGACAAAAAGTGTTGCTTCATGCGTTTTGCCTTTTAACCGTTGATATGATGTAATTAAATAATAATGAACTAAAATTTATATTGTTACTGAACTCCTTTATAACTACCAAACAACAACCAATCAATAGTGTCTTTATTAAAATCATCAATTTATTATTTAAAATAAAATAATATACTAGCAGCTCATTGAGCTGATACGTGCATATCACTACACTTGTGTTTTAAGTCTTTTTATATTAATGTCCAGTCTATTTTTAAAACAGTTTACTGTAGGCGCACTTATTACAAGTTTGGGGAGTTCATTCCACAAGCTCACAACACGGTTGGGTAAGAAGTGTTTTCTAATTGTATTGATGGAGCTATATTTTTCAAAATTGAATTGAGTTGAACTTCTTTATGAGGTTGACATTGTCTCATCAACCTAGAAAGCCACTATACAATAACAGCAAACAATAAAATTTTACATAAATAATGAGACAAGCTTATTGCAGATATTTTCAGTTAAATATGAAGTTAGAGCAAATCTATATCAGCTATACTCAACCTGTAGCCCGCTAAGCTTTTGAGTGGCCCGCCTGTCTAAGAAATTAAATCGTTTTTCAACCATTTCAAATTTTGATGCTAATGGCATTCAATACTGCGGGGAATTGGGCTGAATGACTGTGCACAACGGTCGACAGCCCGCCTGACTCAGCAAGGCGTCCCCATACATCATCATCGTCATCATCATAACATATCTGTGGTCTATACAAAAAAAAGGTTGTGTATTGCTGGTATAATAATAATAAGGGTAGTTGTACAAGTGTTTCAACCACTATCAGTTTCCTGTCAGATGTATTGAAGAAATGAGTCGCACTGAACGGAAGGTTTTCGTGAAACAATATGGTGTGCTTGCGGTAAAATATTGCTTGTTGAAAACAAAAGTGTCACTATACCAAAACTACTACTTTTCAGTATGGCCATTTGAAGTTGACAACATACTTCTGTAATGCATAAATCATCAAAATTTGTATACATCATGTTTTTTACTATTTTGTGCAATAGAAAGACTATTTAAGCTTCTAGTTTGAAACATAGTTCAAAATAATAAAAATGTTGAAGTCTAATAAAAAGGTTTTTAAATAAAAGTTTGGTACCTATAGTGTCACTTTTGTTTTAACCTTTTGTATGCCGGAAGTAAAAAAAAAAAAAACTCGTACATTCTAGCCTCAACAGTTTCATATAAATCCAATGACACAAATTTAAAAAAAATACAAAAAGAAAGCCTTAAATTGGGTACGGATCCGGTACAAGGCATGCAAAGGGTTAATATTATTACTTATATTTGGGACACTATTCAAAATATGACGATTTATGAATCAGTTATAACCTATATTTTCTTAAATTGTTATTTAAAGAACAACACTAAATGGAACATGTCACTTTCAAATTTAACATTTTAGCAAATTTTAATAGAAGAATTTGATTTGAACCGTCACTAAGCAAAAAGTGACACTTTTCATTTACCACAGCGACAGCCCCACACGGTGTCTGGTTTCAAACTGACATAGTGACGTTTTAAAACTTACGGTACCAACGCTTGAGCAGTAAGTTTAAAGTGACACTACCGCCATCTCTTGGCGGCTAAGGTAACTACGAACGTAGGAGTCTTTGCATTTTGTGCATTGCATTTTGAAATTAAAAGTGGCGTTAAAACTAAAAAATGGTGTTTCTTGTTTAGTGACACTTTAGTTTTCAACAAGCGATATAAATTCAATGAAATTCCATACAAACTATAGCTCATTTCTTTAATATATGCGTCAGGAAACCGATAGAGGTTGAAACGCTCATAGAACTACCCATAAATACCAATAACCCCTTCATATGCCAGAAGAATAAAAAAAACATGCATTTTAGTCTCAACTGTTTCATATAAATCCAATTTCACAGATTAAAATAAAAATGGAATATCTATAGATAAATTTAAAACCTAACAAGTAATTTTTGAAAATTTATTTTTTTCTGGGGTCTCGGGAACAGCTGTAATAGATTCAATGCTATGCTATGTATGTGAGGTTTTTTTATGGGGTAAAACAATCAATCTAGCTTATATCTTGGAAAGACTGTGTTTTTGAGTTATAGTCCGAGCTTGTTGCCTCAGTACTACATACTTAAATATCTATTAAAACACATAAGGTTTGAGAACAAACATACGAATTCTTAATACACATCTGCCCCGTTTGGGGATCGAACCTGAAGCCTCAAGTTTTGTAGTCAGTATCTCTAACCACTGCACTAGGTTATCCGGTCATCAGAAACTAAACCCATAAAGCAAGGTTAGAAAAATTACGCCATAATTTCACACCCGCCTTCGTCTCAAACTCGGCACTTATATAAAAATACTTCTTAATAAAGCAGATCCCAAAATATAGTCTACCGTAAACCGAGAACTACATAAATATAAATTGTATGAAACAAATCAATGGTACTTACAGCACGACGTATCCCGCGTTTCGCTTGTTTTGGTAGAATTGCTTTTGCACGTGTCGAGTTATCACTTTAGTGCGCAGAAAAGATAAAGCCATTTTCTCTAAAATTTAAATATTAAAACCATGAAATATTTATTTCATAATCCGATATCAAAAGCTAGCAACCTGCACTGCACCGCAGCTTTGACAGTTGACTTGACTTTGACAATTTTGACGTTTCATCGTTTGTCAGATTTGACAACAGACTTTTTTTTACGTAGCGCTGCACATTTATATCGATTCATTCGTCTTCATGATCATGAAATCTATAAAAATACCTTCAAATGTCGTTTTAATTCTATCACGGCGCATTTAATAAATTATCGTTAACAATCACGGTTACGGATAAATAATTTTTTAATTTATTTATTTATTTTAATCAAATTTATTCCTTAAACAATAATGAAATTGTTTGAAATCAGTTTATTGACATAAATTCAAAATAGCAGCTGAACAGATTAGAAAACCCACAATCTAAGCCCACAAATAATTGGAAAAGAGTGCGCATTGATTCCTGATTGTAATCACAACGCCATAATAAAACTCCAACAATCCTCAACATTCATTTATTTATCATAAACTTTATTTTCTCGCCGTCCTTCTCCATCACAGCTGCCACGTTATCTATAATGGAGACGTTGACCATCTCGCACGAACAGAGAACATTACAAGTGTTACAGCTCCTTTGCTCCTGTACCACGGTTACTTTTTCCTCAAGCGGTTTTTGCTCTCTGACGGGCGGGTTGCAACAAAAGTCGGTGTCCAGTCCCATTTTCTCTCCATCTTCGAGGGTCTGTGGAAGATGTTGGTTCAGGGTTTCTGGGAGGAGGAGGCTGGCGATGCCTCCAGCGACCAAGAGGGCGCCCATAATGATGAGGGGAAGCACCATGATGTCAGAGCCCTGGAATAAAATGGATTGTTATTGGTTCTTCGTTTAGTGTATTTTTTTGAGTTCCGTATTACTTACTACAGAGTAGGTAACCCATAACTGAACGGTGACCTGATATGCTACACGGCGAGGCTTTATAAATAATGATAGTTGAATACGTAATTGTACCGTGTCGTCTAACTTTAAAATAAATAAATAAATGTTTCTTTATTTAACAGTTCACTCATTAGCATAGATAAAGTTTACACATTTTGATAAAATTAAACACTGTACGATGCCTTTTAACACATGATTTTCCGTATCACCTACACTAGGCTGGGCCTAAGCTGTCTCGTAGGCTGACACTGCTATTCGATTACCATAATTTTGAAGATTATCTGGCGCAGAGAAGTTTAGATAACTTATATAATGCAATAATTTTTAATTTAGGTACATTACTAATTTATTATCCTAGTACTAGATATTAACATATAAATATTTAGAACCTATATTAAATTACAGACAGGAATTATTAATCAAACACTAAGGGGAGCTTACTATCTAACCTTAAAATGAGAGTTTGATTGAGTGCGAGTGTCGGTGTGTGCGTGAGCGTGGCTTTGTGTTAGTGTGTGTGTGCACGTGCGTGTTTCTACTATGATGGAGTTACGGAATAATATTCTCAGTTTCTTTATAATTTAAAGTGCATAACCATTTATGTGTTATAATTTTCACCTCTCTCTGGAGCGAGCTTTTATGTCACAAGCATTGTTGACCCTCCGATATATGTACAGGAACTTACAAGAACTATGACGTTTAGCAAATTTAGACTTAGTTTTTGGAAGAGGAACAATAAATGTGCGCTTCCTCAACCGATCGTCGTAGTCAGGTAGACTTACAACAATTATTTTTTGGAAACTATAGGTCTACATATTACTAAGTTAACATGTAATGAATATACCTGGGCGACCGAGCTCTGCTCGGGCAGAAACTCGGTACCAAGCGTTTTCCCGGAGATAAGACCAAGCTAGATCAATTTTTCATCCCCGAAAACCCCCAAATACCAAATTTCATCGAAATCGTTGGAGCCGTTTCCGAGATCAAAACACCGGAGGGGTGGGGGGGGTGAGAGGGGGTGAGGGGATGCGGGGGAGGGAGCGCGGGGGTATTAAAGGGGGGATAAAAATTTCATTGATTTTGCCGTAGGATGCACCGTTTTCAAGATATTTGACAAAAACACCGGAGGGGGGGAGTTAAGTCACGTTAAACTATCGTCCGTAAACCGACTTTACAGACAACCGGCTTTTCCTGTTCTGTGCTCCCAATAGGGAACGTGCACATAGACGGTGCTGCCAACTGGTGCCATAAGGGTGCCATCAATTTGAATGTTTTACCTTGATAAGTTTGTTTTACTGTCCGCATAGTCTCTTCCGTCGCATTAGTGCTGCCGCCTATAGTTATTGCACGTTCCCTATAATACTTTTTCTAACAAAAAAGTAACTTTTTCTCACAAAAAAGTAACTTTTTCTCACAAAAGAAGAAACTTGACGTTTTCTCATGAAAAATAAACTTAAAAAAAAAACTAAAAATGTTGAAAAAAACGTGGAATCGAACCGAGGTCGGCTGGATCCGCGACCACCCGATTTCTAATGTGCCATTATGATCTGCTCGAAGTCGGTGAAATTTAGCTTTATATTCTAATGCAAACAAAAATAGCCGGAAAACACGAGTAAAAGCGATTTTCTGAAAATGAAACATAGCTAGATCAGTTTTTCATCCCCGAAAACCCCCACATACCAAATTTCATCGAAATCGTTGGAGCCGTTTCCGAGATCCTGATTATATATATATATACAAGAATTGCTCGTTTAAAGGTATTAGATTTGTATATGACTGTTTGTTTCATAATAAATAACTAAATAAATAAATAAATTTTGTGTCAATCACTTTAACTTTACAATATCGAAAAACGGCAAAAAAAATAGCATAAATTGCATGAGTTATCCCTAATAAAAATCTTTAGCGGCCATTTTCTCAAAATGATGTTCGTGTGGGTTATCATTATTGCTTATCAGCATTTTAACAAGTTGACTCACCAAGTAATTGACGAGTGGTATGAAGATGGGTCCCAGCATGCCGAGCACGGAGCTAAGGCTCATGCCGAGTCCACGCACCACCGTCGGGTAGAGCTCTGAGGCCATCAGAGGCAGCACCACAAAAGATGAGGATATGCCCATCTTACCCACGCAGTACAGAGCGAGGGTCACGTATTCCTCTGTAGAAGAGTTGGCGACACTATAAGAATCTTTAAACAGCTCAGTGGCGGCGTAAAGGGGGGGGGGGGGGCAAAGGAAGCGCTCCACTCACTGTTACATCTAAAGAAGGTGCACACAATCTCTCTCTTTAAAGGCATACCAACAAATGTGATAATAATATTAATAATTCATGTAAATAATTAATAAAATCTTACTTAAGGTCCTCAATGAGCCAAGCGTGCTAACTAATCTTTAGATTTTATCAATTGAAAGAGACAGGGAAGTCAATTTTGAAAGAAAGCAAGAAATCAAGAAATCGAGCTATTACTAAGTATACCAAAACTTACCATGCTGCACCAAAAAGGTAGTCAAACAAGCGATTCCTCCCACCACCATGCTCATACACAGCGTCCACCGCCTCCCGAGCCTCTCCATCGATGGCCACAGAAACAAATACGTCGGCAACTCCACGATACCAGCCAAGAAGAAGTTCAAAAACTCGTCACCACCCAACACCGGAGCATAATACGACAGACCAACGTACACACTGGTATTCGTAAACCAGATAAAAGTGATAATTATGGTCTTCTTTCGCAAGTTAGGCGTCCTGAACAGGTCCAAGATCCCGTATTTGCGAGTCTTCTCCTTTTCCAGGTCTAGTTTGATTTTATCTGATTCATATTTGCGGCGGAGGTGAACCATGTAATTGGCTGGTAGGGATTTGTTGTTTATTCTGAAAAGAGCACAACAGTTTTACATTGCAAGGGCTCGTAAAGAAATCGGAGAGAGAAAACCGGCCAAGTGCGAGTCGGACTCGCGCACCGAGGGTTCCGTACAAATTTATATGTATCTATGAACATCCAGTCTTAGCAGACCCCTGCTCCTAAGCAAAATGTGCGCAGTGTGGGATCATTGTAGATTAGTTACTGATATAGACAGACAGACAAAAAAAATATGCTTTTCGCAATTTTTCCTTTATCTGAACTATAAGACCTTGCTTCGTACCAAATTTCAAGATTCTGAGTTCACGAGAAGTACCCTGTAGGTTTTAATTCCCTTGCGAGTTTTGAAAATTTACGGAAATTTGCGGCATAAACGGCTGTATCTTTTGATTGCGTTGGTTTAGAAGTTTGATTTTTTCACAGCTCCAAGGGACAGTAGACTTAAGTATTTGATATAAATTTCAGCTTGATACCTCCACGCGTTCCTGAGAAAAAGGGTCTTGACAGACGGACGGACGGACAACAAAGTGATCCTATGAGGGTTCCGTTTTTTCCTTTTGAGGTACGGAACCCTAAAAAGGACTTTTCGAAGTTACATGAACATTAAGGTGGAACGGCACGCTCTAGGCGCGAAATTCAAACTTTTTACAGTTTTTAATTTATTGTGGGTAAACGGTGTAACTGTTTAACTTCATATGGTATTTGCGCTTGTAAAACAGTGTTATTTATATTATTGTGTAAAGTTTTTAACAAAAAAACTATTAGCTTGAAATAAAAGTTGTCAAAGCGTTGAAAGTCCGAATTTCTATGTTTGACAACTTTTATATCAAGCTAACAGTTTTATTCTTAAAAAGCTTTACACAATAATATAAAGAACACTGTTTTACAAGCGCAAATGCCATATGAAGTTAAACAGTTACACCGTTTACCCACAATAAATTAAAACCTGTAAAAATTTTGAATTTCGCGCCTACGTTTTCGTGTCGTTCCACCTTAACGCATTCGCTGCCTAATGTGAAGACGTCCCTAAGTATCATAACCGCAAATTTGCTTTCAAATGCCTTGAACAAGTCATGAACACGCATTTATGCGTTGATGGCAGTGAATGTTAAAGCTAAGAGCTAACCTGGCCATATTCCTCAAGATCACCTCGGCTTTCTCGAACTGCCCTCTGGCCAGCAGCCAACGCGGGCTCTCGGGCATAGGCCAGAGGTAGAGGAAGAAGCAGAGGAACGGCAGCGTGGTGGCCAGAGCCAACTGCCGCCAGTCACGGACCAAGTACACCACTCCTGCCAGGAGGATCAAGCCGAGGGAGTAGGCGATGTTGGAGAGAATTGTGCAGAGCGTGCGGTGCTTCGGGCCCACAAGTTCTATGGCTAAAACAAATTTCATAAGTCATTTATTAATTTTATTGTCAAGACTGTGTACACAAGCTCACATTTTCAGAATTACAGTTCCAACAGTTTAAAAATTTTGGACGTACAATAAAATTTAACTTAACAATATCCTAAACTTAATCATCTGAACTAAAATATTCATTTAAATTGTAGAAACACCTAGTAGCTAGCCATTCTTTAAGTTTTCTCTTAAACTGGGTACCTTCAAGTGACATAATACATACAGGTAAATGATTAAATCAAAAAATCATCATTAAATCAAACCATACCATCATTCATGGCGCATGCAACTGTGCCGAAATATCGGGCTTCTTCAAAATCAAGGTACGTGGAACAAAACCCGATTTTAACTCCTAAAATGATTAAATATTTCAATTCCTGCAACATAGGTAAGTATACTCTTTCTTAAAATATAACGGTAAGGTCAGCATTACCAGACAGTCTATCTATAATACTCTATCATGTTGCTGTGGATATTAAAGTAGCTGTATCTCCCTCCATTATGTATGAGTGTCAGTTTGATCCCAGTCGTATTCGCAAAAAAGTCAAGCTTCGTATCTTAAAAAGGCATCAAATTATCGCGAAGAAACATCAATGCCGAACGGTGTCCACGGATCGGAAGACGCAGTGTAGATAAGCCTCCAACAAGATGGAGCGACGATTTGGTTAAGGTTGTGGGAACGCGTTGGATGCGGATGGTGCAGGAGTGATCTGTTTGGCGAACCTGGTGGAGGTATATATGTTGAGCATTGGACGTATTCGGCTGAAATGATTAATGTTAATGATGCTTTCATTTGTAGAAAATACATGCTGAAGCCAAATATGGCTGGGAAAGATTTTTATTGGTGCTATGCTGAATTCCAAACACAAGTCTGTCAAGAAGCGGAGCTCGGAAAATGATTCAGTAAAGCTATTGGAGACTTTACCTGACTTATTACTCTTATAAGTATACTTAAGTATGTATCAATTTGAAAACTCACCAAGGACATAAGGCGTTGCCATAATAGCAGGCACAGTGAACCCAACTCCGATCCTATAGATGACCCAGATGACGTAGTTCTGCGCAAACGCCGTGGCCACCCCAAACACGCACTCGATCAGGAGGTAGATGAAGAACGAAGGCTTCCGGCCAATAGTGTCCTAATAATATTCATACAGTATCAAAAACAGTCTTCTTTAAATGATAATGCATGCTAACCTTATGAATGCCACACATGATGCTAAATAAATAAGAAGAATAGCAAAAGGTAAAAAGGCAAAGGCAAATAGGAGTAGAAAATGTGGAAAGTCTGGGCGACGTGGGCCAATGCCTAAAGCCTCGCGCCCTGAGAGCTTTTACTCAATTGAAAAATCTGTCTTTAGATGCGCTATCATAGGGCCTGTAAAATATATCTTACCCACATCAAGTTTATGTCTTGCGCAGCCAGACAGGCGGAATATTAGCTAAGCAGCGATCTCTTTCAGATTTTTTAAAATATATGAAATAGTAAAAAATTGCTATTACTCCAGGCCTAAAGGTGAGCAACAGGAAGGGAGGGAAGGTGGAATTAAAATGGTAAGAAAGTTTTCACTTCTCATGCTCTTAAAATGTTACTTTAGTCTCTGCATATCGGGACTAAAGCTCTTTTTTGATCTCTGGGATTAAAGTAATTTTTTTTTAATTTACTTTGGAAACTGCAATGTTTAGACTGCCAATCACAGTGTTTGTGAATGGAGGATTATCGCCATTTTCTTTGACTGGGCATAGACAATTTTAAAGTATTCCACAGACCGAAGCGCGCTGCGGGTGCTCCGTGGCATCGCGCGCATGCCTCGCGCTTCGGTCTGTGGAAGCCTTTAGGGCGTGGGAATAACCTCAAAATGACAACTGTACTGTGCAATAATATTTAAAAAAAAAGATTTAATTTCGTGTAATATGACAAATGAGTGGTTATGAATATTAATCTATTTAATTATAAAAAGGATGAATTAATTTTACTATGCAGACCTAGTCCAATTAGTTTTAAAATAGTTTTCTAGTTTGAATCTGTTGGCTGAATATGCAAGCATTTAAAGCGTCACTTTACAAATATAATATATAAAAGAAAAGAAAAAGCCGCGGGACAACCTTTTTTGCTAAGTATACATATAAGTAGTATTTAAATTTAGAACAGATGTCCATTATTCGTATTGAGCGTTCGTTGTAAAAAAGTAATATTGTAATTTTGTATAAAACGTCGTTTTTTTTCCTCGCATTCAAAGTGAAAAGTAGAGTGTTTAACGCGAGACTAAACAATCATAATGACACGCGAATTATAGCCACCCTCGCTGTGCTCGGGTGGCTAAATATCTTGTGTCATTATGACTTGTTTTAGTCCCTTGTTGAACAATCTACTATGATATCTAATCTGATACATAAGGTAAAAGTTATAGAATAAAATAGGTACTTGCCTGAAGGTAACCGAAGATGTAGTTGCCGATTATGCCCCCCACGGCGAGGAGGACCAGGCCAAGAGTGGGGTAGAAGTCCTTATTGCAGACCAGGTTCCACTGGAAGGTACAAGATATTCTATGACTAAGTAAATTATATTACTTAATAGGCAGCTTAAAAGGAGCGAAAGGGCATTCTTAAAAAAGTACCCTTTTTAAATTGAGCTAATTTTGGGGTTTTCTTATTCAAAACTAGCTGTTGCCTGCGACTCCGTCTGCACAGAATAGGGGTATAAAAATAGTCTACGACCTATTCTCAGACCTACCGAATATAGCGAAAAAAGTTTAATAAAAATCGGTCAAGCCGTTTCGGAGGAGTTCGATAACAAACACCGTGACACGAGATTTTTATATAATAGAAGATTACGAACACAATTCATTTTCATAAAGAACAACAGTGTCCTTATCTTTTGGGTCAGTTTTGTGACTTTTTTTCACACAGTTTCAAAACCAACACAAAAAATTTGTATGGAAAATTAGGGTCAATTTTTTTTAACCATCAAATTGAATAGCGCTCTTGATTATTACCCAAATTTTCCCCATTTAAAAAAAGAGAGGGGTATTTTTGATTGAAAACGCCCTATAACATTTTCTATCCTGCTGTCCCAGCAGTGCTTATTGATCAGGTTCAACGACCTTTTATAGCTTCTCCGATGTGTTTCATATATTGATAGGGAACGTGCACATAGACGGTGCTGCCAACTGGTGTCATCAATTTGACTGTTTTAACCTGATAAGTTTCTTTTACTGTCCACATAGTGTCTCTTCTGTCGCATTAGTGCTGCCGCCTATAGTTACTGCACGTTCCCTCATGCAAAGGCGCCATCAATCGATTTAGCATGTCGTATTTCGCAAACAGTACTGAACCTGACTATTCTGCAAAAGATCTTACCTCACTAACGATAGTATTCCTGTAAACGCTTCTATCAAAGGTCCAGCTCTTGCAAGGTATGATGCTAGCCGAGCTCTGGTCGAAGGTCGGACTCTTCAGCACTTCGGAGTAGTTCAGGTCATACATGCTGCACTCAGAGTACTGGAGCACGTCGTTTTTGAGCTCCAGGGGGATGCTGAAAAACCGTAGCATAAAAAATGTGATAGTATAGCTATCCAGTTAAAAACGAATTTTCCAAGTAGGACCAGCAATCCGCCGCCATGAACAGCTGCGCGTACGCAACGAAGCTGCATGCACAGCAGCAGGATGCAACAGACCACGAAGTTTAAATGTGCGACTCTCTCTTTGAAGGAGTATATCCAGTAAACCTAAGCACACTGACGTTTGGCCACTCTGCCGTGGGATCCCGGATATTCAACCACTAGCTTTTTCTCGCGACCGAAATTTAAGGTCAATTCCCAATCTCTATCCCGCGGGAAATTCTAAAAATCCAATTTTTATTGCACCTCTATGATCTTAAAGGAATGGTTACTGAGATAGAGCCCCGGTCCCATTGAATTGAATATATAAATCTCATTTCCTCCTTATCCCATGGGAGTTTTTATTTTATTTTATAATCACTTACTAAGTAGCATGCCAAATTTGAAGTCTCTAATTATAGTTACGGAGATATGACTACTTTGAAGCGAAAATATATCTCGTTTACGGCAAATCATCTTCATTTATCGGCATTTTTTTTGCAATGTGCCCGAAACTTCGAGGTAAATATTATTAGCGTGATAAGTCCCGTCTAGTATAGTAATTACTAATTATAAATCTCATTTATGCCCTATCCCGTGGGAATTTTGAGAAATACTTTCTTAGCGTATCCCTACGCCATAATAGCTATATGTGTGCCAAATTTCAGCACAATCCGTTAAGTGGTTTGAGCTTGCGTTGCTAGTGTCAGTAGGTAACGGTTGCCTTTTATATATACAGAAGACCCCACCCATATTCCCTACCTCAAGTTCTTGACCAGCGCGACGTCGGCGACATGGTCGAGCGCGGGCGCGTGGCACCAGTGCGCCATGTCCGCCGCCATGAACAGCTGCGCGTACGCATGGAAGCCGCACGGCAGCACGGCCGGCAGCAGCACGCAGTAGATCACGAGCTGCTGGTAGCGGCCCCACGAGCCCACGTCCGTTAGGATTGCGTCGAAGTCCATCGTGAGATCTACATATAAATAATTCGTAGTATTTTTTATTTTAAGTACTCAAAATTGAGTACAGTAAAATTACATAAAGTTTACCACTGACAGATGGTTTGCCTTCATTTCATATTCAACTTTAACGACTTAGAAATAAAGCCAATTTTAGAATACTGTTACCCACGTTTGCAGATTTTGTAATAGCTACTTTATTTGTATGGTGTTAAACTTGGAAATGAAATGAAGGCAAGCCATCTGTCAGTGGTAAACTAAAAATAAACGTATTGTAACCTTCTTTGACAGTCATACATCAAGTTCAAAATAATACACTCTTTGTTGCTAGGCAACGACAATTAAAGTTAAAATGGCCCATTACTCGCTCGCACTTAGTGCTTACAACCCTCACTACATACATAAGTAGAGTATAATCTCTCTTGACTTCAACATGACGGAAGCAACTTAAAAAATTAATGCTGTCAAAATACCTTCATTGCATTAAATTATAAAGTTTTAGAAAAATAAACGACCTAAATTCTAATTGAATTTATTTCATTAATCATTCAAACCCAACATTTGGTCCTTCGAGCCGGATCTGAACCAGCGACCTATTTTGTAATTAGGTCAATCTAATTCTTAACTGCAAGCAATGGATATTAATGAAAACCCTCCAATCGAATTATTTCTCCTATCGGTCTAAATAATACCTCATCATGGCAATATTCCTTCACGTGCTAAGCTAGCTAACTAAAGACCGTTCAATAAATACCTTCGTGCGGTCAGCGAAGTGTCCAGCCGCGTCCTGGCGGCGACTGCCAATCTGTGGCCCGGCCAGCTGCGAGAGGGCTCTCCAGTAAAACACTGCCGGTTCTACACAGCATGATTCGTAAACGCATGGTCCAATTTTTACAAGCTTCTATTTAACCTTCAACTCTTTACTCATCATCATCCCGTCTATAATATGTATACGTCGCACTGTAGGGCACAGCCTCCAGAATAAGAGGGCTTGGGCACTTGGGCCGTAATTTCCGCGCTGGGCCAGTGTGAATTTGGTTTCTTCGCAATGTTTTCCTTATATTATTTATTTTATTAGCAGTACGGCTGCTCACCGAATCTAAGATCGTAGCTTCTAATAGTTGCGATGGATGTTACCACACGCCACTGTTGGCGTATGTAAGCGATTAAGAATTTCGGGGGAGTCGGTTGGTTGCGTGATCGTGACGTGCGTCGGTTGGTAGAACACCCGTTGGGGCGCATACCCAGGAGACGTGGGTTCGAATCCCACCGGCGCACCCGAAAAACTTTTTCGCTTATTAAATAATGTTTTCTTTTACCGTAAAGCTCATGGTAAATTTTAAATGTAATTTCGCACAAGAGTTTCAGAAAACTCAGAGGCGTGAGCCCGGGCTTGAACCCACGGCGTCGTCGTTTGGTCGTTGTTGGTTGTTTTGTGTCTGCTCAGTCAGGGCTCCATCTTAGGGCCTTTGTTTTTCGGTGTTATGATCAACGATCTCAAATCTGTTCATCAGGCTGCTCAGTACCTCTTAGGCGCAAGCCACATAGGACAGACGTGTAAAAGGGGAGTGGGGGGGGGTATCAGTTTCATACTAAATGTATAAAAGCGTCGCGATCTAAAGCAGACAGAAGAGACGTACCAGAACATTCTTAGAAGGTTAGCTAGCCGATCTGTGTGCGTGGAACGCCTAGTTTTCTAAGAATACACCGGACTTGACTTTATCTGTTTCGCAGAGTTAACCAGATCCATCACGCCGCCAGCTGACGATTGCTCGCCGGACCTCCCCGAACGGGGTTCCATCTGGCGGGCTCGGATCTCGCGGGCAGCGAAGTTCCTCGACTCCAGGGTGACCACCAGGCCACCCCACCAGCAACCCGGCCATATTCGTACGACGCCGCTGAAAGGGGCCAAAAGCAGCATCCCCGCCCCCACGCTTCGCTAGGTAGCGGGATAACATCTCTAGCGGACAGAAGAGACGGGGCGGAGGCGTGGCCTGCGAACAAACGACACGGCCTGGACTGCTCAGAAGCTAGTATATAGGAGAAGAAACTTCACTTTCACCTAGCCTAGTGAAATGTTGTGTATCTACTACACAACCGAGTATCTGTTCAAAGTGTTTAAGTAATTCAATAAGAGAAAAAATTACAACAACCATTTTCTCAGCTTCCTCGGACTCGAACTTCTTAGAGGTCAGGCGGAAAATTATCACTTTATGATCACGGCATATGGATCGTGTGGTGAGAGTGACTGTCACGAACTTGTAGAGCGTTGTACGAGAAAGCTCTCGTCCAAATCGGGCCTTATTTAATTAAAAGAAGCACAAATGCCATAGTTGACGACTATTATTTCAAGATGTACGTACACAGATGGAGCATCCCGTGGTTAGTTACGCGTGCGCAATTATCCCATTTGTCGTGCGCAGTCAGTCAATTCGATTAGCGAGTAATTGTGAAAGGACGGGAACAAGGTCAGGAGATAGGGCGGAAAATGCAGACGATTTACATTACGTTCTTTAGGGTTTATGTGTATAATACCACTCTTTTTATTCGGGGCTAAAAATTTTGTGTCAAGAAAGAGGTTCAAGAAGTAACTCTACGGCCAGACAACGCTACTCGCATTGCTCCGCACGCTCCTGCGATGTTGCCCTTATCAGCTACAGATTACTTTTTTCGCTCTGGAACCTCCTCTTACCCTTAGCCTACGGGCCACACTATACTCCTCACCCCTTTCATCACGCTCCCGCCATGTTCCGCTTAGGTACTATAGGCACACACTGCTCTACTTGCTCTCAGGGCCGGATTTGGCATCCAGGCCTCCACAATATAGGGCCCCCCACAATAAGCTCTTCGAAAAATTGTTTAATGAAATGTCGACTAAAAAAAATTTTGTTTTTATTTGGAAAATAATTTGTAGCCTCCAGACCTCTAAATCCGGTCCTGCTCGCTCTGCAGGCCTTACATCCTTTGACTCACAAACAAAAACCGATTAAAGATAGCACTGGCGTGGCATGACATGCGGCATCTCGTGTAGTGTAATGCAGTGGTGTAGCTATCGGAGGTCTAGTGATGCATAGGGCCATGGGCCCTCGAGCTCAGGGCCCCTCTGATCTTAACCAGCAAACTCAGCCAAGCTCAAACCAAATTCAAAAATGATTTTTCCCCACCTAACCAAAAAGGCCACAACAAACTGGGAGCGCGAGGTGCCGACTGAGCGTGCCCAGCGCGGTCAATAACACTGAATCAAATACGGTGTGCCGCGCTGCCGGTGTGTGTCACCGTATATTTGATTCAGTGTTATTGACCGCGTTGGGCACACTCCGTCGGCGCTCCGCGCTCCTGGTTTGTTGTGGCCTAAGGGTACGTTTCGAGCAGAGACGTGCTATGTTGCTATGGATGCATGAACCTTGAGTTTTCTTATGAAGCCCTATGTTATCGGCCACTTTAGTGCCTAAGTTATCACTGGTAACAGTGGCAACACACTCTGGTCAAAGAAGCGGTAATTATCATCATCATTATCATTTCAGCCGAAAGACGTCCACCGCTGAACATAGGCCTCCCCCGAGGCTCGCCTAACAGATCGGTCCCGCGCCATCCGCAATCCAACGCGATCCCGCAACCTTAACCAGGTCGTCGCACCATCTTGGAGGCCTACCTACACTGTGTCTTCCGGTCCGTGGACGCAACTCGAGAACCTTTTTGCCCCATCGACCATCAGTTCTACGAGCGATGTGCCCTGCCCACCCCACTACCACTTGAGTCTGGCGGTTCTTCGAGCTATGTCGGTGACTTTAAGTTCTTGCGCAGATTTCATTTCATTTCTAATGCGATCCCGCAATATACTTAAGTACTATTGGATGACAAGATATTGCGGAGCTTCCCGAATGCTGCCCAGCCGAGTCAGATTCGTCGGAGGCCTTCCCCGTTTTCTCCATTCATCACGATTTAGCGGTGTCCTTCCAGTGCCAAAAAGTTACTTCAAATTTTTCAATCTAAAATAAGCAAGCATTGGATGCTCTGAAGGTCTGAAAAATGGAAGCACCGGGCTCTGTCATGGTCAGATTAGATTTTTGGTACCCAATTAATCAATTGGTTAGTTAATTGACTTGCTGGGGGGCAGGAGTTCGGTCTGTTAGTGTTTGTACATATTTTCCTATCCATGGGCACGCTTGCTTGAATTTAAAGGCTATAATCGGGTTTTCATAGTAAGTCGGCCCTTACATCAAATAGGCTCGGGTTTTTTTTTCTGAGTACCTCTCGTAATGAAGAATATTTCAGCCGTGTATGAACATCCTACTTGTAATAGTTTTTGACTTATGATTTTTCAAGTTTTTTTTTTAATGTTTGTTTTATCAGGATGTATTCAAGCGATTTGCTTCAAATTTAAAAATGATGTTCTTTAGATAGATTTGCATCGCCACCTAAAAAACTAATACTAGTTATCGTATAAAAAAAGAAAAAAAAGACCAAATTAAAAAAAACTTTTTTTTTATGTGGATGTGAAGTAGTGACACCTCTAGATTTTTTTCTCAAAATAGACCATACATTGGCCTACTACTTGCCTAAATCTTAAAATTTTCCAGGCGGTACTTCCTACAAAAAATCAGCAAAATGTGTGACCAAGTTCTGTATTCAATTGGTGTTTTTCAATGTAGTATACAAACTCTTCGATTATGTTTGAGTTTTCTTAACAATTTGTCGTATTTAAGAGTAAAATGCTAACATATATTTTTTATATATATTTTTTTTTATTTACTTAATTCTATTTGTATGATTTTTTTAATTTGTAATTTATTATATTTTAATTTGAAAAGATGACTTCCTGCCAAGTTTCTTGCGGCGCATTCTTCTTGGCAATGATGGTCCTTACGAAAGCGCTGGTAGTTTAAAAAAATTGACATGTAAAAGAGCCCTTTGCGGCCTACTTGCAGAATAAACGTTTTGATTTTTGATTTTTTTTTTGATTCAAAATCGAAGAGTTTGTACCGAAGACAAGAACCCAGTTAGGGAAAAAAATGTTTACCTTTGAGGGTGCACAGATTTATAATAAATTGCCGTCTGCTTTAAAGCGTTTGAGTTCATTTAATGCATTCAAAACAAATTTATCACAGTATATTCGCAATAACTATTACTAACTAGTATTTAACTACCGACATATTTTAAAGAAATGCATTTAGTGAATGTAACTTGTTACGAAGCGAACGATTATGTTTATTTATACTTTTAATTATTGTTCTCATGTAAGTGACTTGTGTCTTTTTTGAGAATAAATGTATTTAAACCAGTTTGTATACTACATTGAAAAACACCAATTGAATACAGAACTTAGTCACATATTTTGCTGATTTTTTGTAGGAAGCACCGCCTGGAAAATTTTAAGATTTAGGCAAGTATTAGGCCAATGTATGGTCTATTTTGAGAAAAAAATCTAGAGGTGTCACTACTTCACAACCACATAAAAAAAATGTTTTTTTTTTTTAATTTAGTCTTTTTTTTCTTTTTTTATACGATAACTAGGTAGTATTAGTTTTTTAGGTGGCGATGCAAATCTATCTAAAGAACATCATTTCAAAATTTGAAGCAAATCGCTTGAATACATCCTGAAAAATTAAACTAAAAAAACTTGAAAAAATCATAAGTCAAAAACTATTACAAGAGGTACTTAGAAAAAAAAATCCGATCCCATTTGATGTAAGGGCCGACTTACTATGGAAACCCGACTATAGCCTTTGATGCGTGTTAAAATAGCATGTTAATCACAAGAACAAGTAATATTACAAGTACTACACCTACCTAAATTGTCCCTGTTTTAGTGTCGTCGTACTCGTAGTAAATTTTTACGATATTTTTTAACGATCGTTTTGAAAATTGACACTCAAACAATAAAATGTATCTATGTGGGCTTAGGTGGCGTAAAAACAAAGATTACGGTCAGTCTCACTTAAATATGTATGAAGTTTAGCAACCAATAATATTAATTTTGGATTCCATTAAAATCTTCATTGCATCATTATCCCAGCCTATATGCGTCCCACTGCAGGGCACAGGCCTCCTCTCACAATGAGAGGGCTTGGGCCGTAGTTCCCACGCGGGCCCAGTGCGGATTGGGAACTTCACATACACCATTGAATTTCTTCTTAGGTGTATGTAGGTTTCCTCACGATGTTTTCCTTCACCGTAATGCTCATGGTAAATTACAAATGTAATTTCGCACATAAAATCCGAAAAACTCAGAGGTGCGAGCCCGGACTCGAACCCACGACCAGTTTCAGTTAAAATGAACTCTCTATTGTAAATAATAAAGTCGTTATTTCAATAAGCTATTTTATCTTACATTTACGTTAATTTTAAACTGAGGATTATTCACTTGAGGACATAATAGAATACAATGGCTTTGTTCGAAAGGTGCATGGGACGCCTCAAAAAATTCGTACTATACCAAATTATTTTATATTACAGTTGGTACTTCGTTTTTCTATATATGTATCAATTACAGAACATTTACGCTAAGAGTATAAATTGATCATTAAGTTTGGGTGAAGGTGTGCGCCTATTGCCAGCACTACAGATCAATGACCGAAATAGGTCATACATAGCTAAGAAACAAAAGTAGTCTCTCCTGTGGGCTTAAAATTAACGTCTCCCAGTCAGCAAACTTAAGATTTGACCAGGCATCCCACAAGTCGATGTAGACTTGACTAGTATTAGCTAAACCCCTAACTTTTACCATTAAGACGCTGTCAACACTAACAACAACACTGTCTATTTGTATCGGAGTAAACGAGATGCCGCTATTACTGGGCAGCCGGGTATATTGAAATTTATCGGGCAAATATTTAATTAAAAAAAAACTGTGGATTATTTGTGAAATATGACTCGTTAGCGGTTTAGGTATGAATATGTTGACTTCATGTTTTTAATTGCAGACGCATACGCCAAAAAAATAAAGACATAGAACCGTTTAATGATGATTTTAAGACCTATCTTTGCAATTATTTTCTATCGAGCCGATTTCGTCAAATTATCTATCGAGTCCGTCCACGGTCTTTAAAATATGATGAAAATTAACATATAATTTTTTTGATGTGCTAGAACAAGCAGTTTTTCTTAAAAAACTGTTTAAATGACATCAATTTCAACAAAATTAAGTGTTGTCAGCCTCTTAATAGGAGAGACGCGAACATAAAAATGTGTATGGTATGACCCAAATATAACGATATACCCAAATATACGATAACGTCCCTGTGCTCGACACTGACCCAATCCATGGCACCTTCAATCTTATGTAGTAAGAGAGGTGACAGAAAGGTGTCATCTGTTGGGCGTTGAGGTGTCGAGCAATGGTACGTTTACCTTACCTAGAGTTAGGTATTTGGTAGCGGAGAAGCAAGTCCGCAAACTAACGCCATTAATAGCCTCAGGCACAGGCATTTAGACAGAGGCATAAAATCTTGACGACATTTTTACTTTGTACCTACTTAGTTTCAGTTTAGTTTAGTTTTCTAATTGTATTCTAGAATATTGTTTTAATAAATGGGCTTGTGTAGTAGGTACACATTCTAAGCTAACGCCTGAATCAGTCAATCATTAGAACAGATTTGTTTCATTTTAAAACGTTTTAACAGTGAATTGATACTCGTAAATATCAAACTCCAAATGTCCGCAATAAATGACACAGAGATACGATGTTTTCATTATTTTATTCTATTTTCACTAAAAAATTAAGAATCGCCGTGAGTTTGATATTTAATATTTATCAACTCGTGTGTCAAAATCTTGGTGGAAACCTATCCATGGATTGGTTATTGGGACGTTGTGGTTTGACTACCTAAGTTCCTACCACTAAGTTCTTATATTAACCATCATAAATACGAGTATACACTTTAGAAAAGTAATGTTCATAAAGATTAAGAAAATAAGCTTGCATAGACCCAGACAAAACGATCGAAATGTAAATGATACCTAATATCTACCTTAGTTTTGTTATTTGCTACTTAGTAATCGATTTTAATGTTGTGGGTGGGTAAATTACGTCAGTGCCAAACCCAATAAAAAAGTCTAGTATTTAGTCTACCGAACAAACACATTTACGTTAATTATATGCCGTGTGATTGTGAATCGTCAATTTCTGACGCGTTATCATTAGGTAGATTGCTGGTTTTAGTGACATATACATATTAGTCCTGTCCCTACCGCAGCCATGGCTTGCTGTGCTATCTTTTTAGGTGTTTTATTAATATTATTAGTTTATTTTGTTCGTAAGAAGGACCCTAAACCAATATTCGGTGTATACACTAGACCGGGGAAGTGGTATTATCTGAAGTATGTGGTGTTTGCGTGCCTTTACTACTTTAGAAAGGTGAGTGTTATGCCGGTGATGGTACTTGTACTTGTTTATCCAATTTGGAGACATCAAATCATTTAAACAGACGTAAATTGCGATTATTTACATAGGTATACTGGGTATTTTAAATGTATACTTTTGATAACAGCGTTGTGGCTTGCCACAACATTATGCTGAGTGGGGCCCAATTTATACTATTCGATATATTTTTTTAATTTGTAAATTTCCTGTCAAATGTATTTTTTTTCTGTGTTTATATCGAATATGTGTAAATAAACATCTCTCTCTCTCTCTCTCTCATATGGAGTCATTTTACACGTCGATTTAACAATTTTTTTACTCTATACCAGAGCAGAAACTTATAGGGCCCGACTTCTCCAGTGGTTGAGATAAGTATAATTTCAAAAATTACACAATATCGCACTAGAGGAATTAAAGGTTGAACTCACTATCAAAATAAAAAAAAATAATGTACCTACCTAAATAGGCCGTTAAGGGTTCTTTTAAATGTAGTATTTTAGGAATTTTTAACTGTAGGAAAGACGCCAAAAAGGATGCGCCGCAAGAAACTTGGCATAAAGCCATTTTTTCTAAAAACAGAAACAGATAACATACAGATCACAATTTCTCTTACAATACACAAACACAACACACAATACAATACAATATACAAATGCATTATATAAAGAAAACTCACGAAATAGTTAGAAGACAGGATTTACGAATGTGTTAAATACATAGGACACGATTTAGTATAGGGTAAAATATCTTTTTGACTTCAAGAAGATGATTTTGGAACCCTGTAAAAATGCTGTTTGGTTCGTGTACCTAGTCAGCTACCTGGGCCCAACTGCATAACAAAGTACAACTTATACTTATTACAAGCGGAACTCCCTTTCTAGTTAATATAATTGAAGCGAGAGTTCCGCTTGTAATATTAGTTGTAAGTTCTTTGTTATGCAATTGGGCCCCGTTCTTTTTACACGACGGCAGTATTGTTTTCAGCGTGTAAGTCACATAAGTAGTGTGCATGTGTAAGCAGTTATGATTTTAAATAATCAATACCCTGATAAGGTAGACATTGGAACGCAAGTCAATGTCCCTGTAGTTGCCATTTTTAATTATGGAAACTAAGTATGCTAAGAAAGTATACATTATGTATGGTGCATGAAATTCAGGCAAACGATAAGAACCGTATGAAAAAATTATGAATGTTTGTGCTCGGGTCTATTCAATGTTCAATATGTATTTAAGTATGTATTTATCGATATAGGGGCCAATCAACTTTTAAACCGACACTAATCTGTCCGCGACATTTTTCAAACAATTGCAGATTTTTGTAAGTAAACATGTTTTTTCTGTAATTTAATAGATGAATAGCATGAATACATGCCATCCTACGTAAGTTTAACCTATTAAACCGTGAAATATCTTGTTGGAAGTACGATTTTTTGGTAACGCCAGAGACAATTTTGGTAACGCAGGAGACGCCAAAAACGTCGGTTTAAAAGTTGATTGGCCCTACATACCTATGTATGTTTGTCCGTTGTATAGTACCCAAATAGTAAATTACATTCAAACATCCAAATATCCAAACATCTTCACAAAATTTCCGATTTATAATATTAGTAAGGTTTTTCTGCATTTTCATGTGTGTTATCTTTATTAATGGTAATAAACAATATTTCTTTCTTTCACTAACACAGCAAATAAGTGAGTATGTACTACGACATTTACTTGACATTTACCTTACCTAGCAGTCATAAACTTTTTTAATTAACGTTATGTTAGTTAAAGCATGCGATTTGGTAAAGGCCGCAGGTTCAAGGTGGATGCAAGTGGCTTTCAACCGTAATGATTTGGGTATCAATGAAGGAGGCATATGTCCAGCAGTGGACGTCTTGCGGCTGAAATGATGATGATGAATGTTTGTAGTTACGAACAGATACTGCGGTAAAATATCGTTGCTATCTTCGCGAGGCCATATCAGGTGCCAATGTCAAGGCAGATTACGTGCGGATATCGTTTTAATTCTCTACAATGTCTGCAGATAAACAGCCGGTGATTAATTATGTTTATCACGATTACAAATAAATATCGAAGTAGCAAAAATGCATTATTTGTCTACACCTTGTTGCTAAGACATTTTGACACTATGGAAATGAGCTTATACATGCTTATACGCTAAATTGTTTTTTTTTTTCTAGCTGTCAATTTATTATTTATTTATTTAAGCCTCTTAATTGGGGATGTCTATTTTTTTGCAATGTATAGAAAATCGAAAACCATTTCGAGATAAATGCTTGTTAAATCGTTTTCTGTAGTTATTTAATTTTAATATTATGTAATGAATTTATTATATAACAAATAAGCAATGAACTTCATTTGACATTGGTGTAATTCTTCACAATTTACGCGTGGATTATACTACGGAGTTTGATTTGGACCCGCTGTCTGACATCTAGCACTTTGTCAGTGCCAGTAAAGTGACATAGTGTATAGTGTACCACTACGCAAAAAATAATTAAAGGGGTTGCCTTATCGTAAGCATTTAGATAGATTTAGAAATTTGGCATTGTGGGAGCCCTCAATTATAATCTGACGTCATCAACTAAAATAGTTTCAATAATTAATTTTGAAAAAAGTACTAAAGTACTAAATGACAAAATATTGAAATTAGTTTCTTATAATTGACTTTTCTATACAAAAAAAATATAAAAACCACTGGTAATTTTTTTTTAGACATTCCCAATTCAGATACAAAAAATAATTATAATTATAGTAATTCTTAAATATATCACTAAAAATTGTTATCTTCGGCATCTGTGTGCCTTTCGGCAAAGGCCTCCCCCAGCAGTCTCCAACTCCTCTCGCATGCGGCCACTCTAGTCCATGTTCTGCCAGCCACTCTGGCAACTTCGTCCTCCCAGCGACGAAATTGCCTTCCTTTACTCCTTTTTCCATCTCTTGGGTACCATGTGGTTACAAGTTTGCTCCACTTGTCCGGGCCTCGCATAACTTTCCCGGCCCAATTCCATTTGGCATATTTGATTTTATGGACCACATCGGTCACCCCTGTTTTAAATCGCAATTCTTCATTTCTCATTTTGTCCATTCTCCTCTTGTTTAACATACTTCTCTCCATAGCTCTTTGGCCAATTTCCAGTTTCTTTACATGTGTTTTTGTTAGTGCCCAAGTTTGACAGCCATATGTGATTATTGGTAGTATACATGTATTGAATAGTTTTCGTTTAATTTTTATGCTGGTTTTCTTATTTTTCATAATTTCTTTGAATGACCAGTAGGTTTTCCATGCATTACCTAACCTTCTGTCAATTTCTTTACTTGTCAACTCTTCGGTAGAAATAATTTGGCCTAAGTACAGATATTCTGATTCATATTCTATTCCCCTATTGTTAACATTGATTGTTGTTTGTGTGTCGCTATTTGTCATTGCCTTGGTTTTTTATGTGTTCATAGTAAGTCCAACGCCACTACTTGCTTGCTTTAGCTGTCAATTAAGTCTTTGATCAATTATAACTGAAGATACACATTGCCGAACAAAATCCCCTTCAAAGAATGTCCGAACTTTTTTATTTGTTGCGTAACAATTAAATTCATCACCTACACAGAAATTTGAACCTAGGGGGCTCATTTGGCTCGGACATTTTCGGGCGCGC
The DNA here is from genome assembly GCA_947563465.1 of Archips xylosteana. NCBI lineage: Eukaryota > Metazoa > Arthropoda > Insecta > Lepidoptera > Tortricidae > Archips > Archips xylosteana. Next base: position 19,673,770 of record OX387353.1, on the reverse strand, counting down.
GACTGTGGATCTACAGTTATAATTGATCAAAGAATTAAGTAAAGTCAAATACTTATTATGCAAACCTTTATCCATATCCATACTAATCCATACTAATACTAGCTGTTGCCCGCGATTCCGTCCGCGAAGAATAGCGGTATAAAAATAGCATACGACCTATTCTCAGACCTACCGAAAACAGATAAGAAAGTTTCATATGAATCGGTCAAGTCGTCTCAGAGGAGTTCGATAACAATACGAGTTTTTTATATATTACTAGCTGTTGCCCGCGACTCCGTCCGCGGTGAATAGGGGTAGGTATAACAAATAGCCTACGACCTATTCTCAGACCTACTGAATACGGAAAAAAAGTTTTATAAAAATCGGTCAAGCCGTTTCGCAGGAGTTCGATAACAAACACCGTGACACGAGATTTTTATATATTAGATTATCTACACTAATATTATAAAGAGGAAAGATTTGTATTTTTGTATGTAACGAATAAACTTAAAAACTACTGGACCGATTTCAAAAATTTCTTGCCGTTAGAAAGCTACATTATCACTGAGTGACATAGGCTACTTTTTATTTTACCGCTGGCAAATACCTTTTCCGCGGGAAATTAATTTATCGCGGGCGAATCTGCGGACCGAAGGCTAGTAGATTATAAATGCGAAAGTGTGTGTCTGTTACTTCTTCACGCTTAAACCACGAAACTGATTTAGATAAAATTTGGTATGGAGATAGTTTAAGACCCTAGGAAGGACATAGGATAGTTTTTCACCCACGGGATAGCGGTAAACGAATTCTTCGCAGACGGAGTCGCGGGCAACAGCTAGTTTAACATATACTATAACGAGTAACGAGCACTTATGCACGTCGTAAATCTACCACAAGTTCGGAAAAAAACTTTTGAGAAGAAACCAGCAAAAACTCAACGAGATATTTTTTCAAAACAATGAGTTTTTTATACAATACCTACCTACCTATTTACTTAGGCTTGCGTTTGACCACAATCACGCCTGATGGAAAGCGAAGATGAGGTCTACGATGGCGCACGTTTATCTAGTAACGTATAGATACATAGACTTGAGAACGGCTAGATTGTAGTGTTTAGGGAGCACAGAAGCAATTACATCTAAAGTTTTTTGTGGTAAGACCAATGTTCTTTTTCAGTATGCAAACAGGAGCCGCGCGGCTGGGGCGGGCGGGCGCGCGGGGCAGGGCGTGAAGGCTATAGCGGACCCCAACCTCATGGACCGAGCGCAGCCCCTCAGCGACCACGCTAAGGTAAGCGAAGGCTAACCTCAGCTAAGCGGTGGCAACTTTGCCCTTGGTTATTTTGCCCGGATAGTAAAGCCAAAGTACAAAGTACCTAAACAATAAAAAGGTATGTCGTGCAGCTTGTGTGTGCATATGTCGAGATAGTCGGACTTCTCTTTTTTAGGGTTCCGGAGCCAACATGGCATGGCAAAAACGGAACCCTTATAGTTTCACCGTGTCGTCCGTCTGTCCGTCCGTGAGTGTTTTTTTTTCTCATCTAACCGTATAATGTGGGGTGTCGTTGGCTAGGTTAGGTTAGTTTACATTTTCGTAATGATTTGGCTGGTTATTTTTTAAATAGAAATATTTAAAAAAAACCGGTCAAGAGCGTGTCGGACGCGCCCAGTTCGATTATCATGAAACAACGGAACTTTTACTGAACCTATAAGTTCATTTTAAGGATCAGTCTAAAGTGCCCTGTGGGTGGATAGAAACTTGTCCAATATTTACTGTATATGTGCCACAAAAGCAATGGATGGACTAGCTCATTTTTCGTGAATCCCCGATAATTCTTGTGACGAATACGTACACAGCACGCACATAGATACCAGCAGCGCGACGCGATGAGACGCTTGTTTGAAGATATAGGTAGTTAAACTTAATCTGTATTTACCTACCTTAGTAAGACGTTCAATTACTTAAATGTGCGAAGAATAAGCAATTTCAAATTTTATTGTAATAGGCTAGACGACTAAAAAAAACTGTTTAGCCCGTCAGTTAGATTATTAAAAAATATTGTACACGTATTTTTTCTTTTGTTTGACAAACAAAAAATGAGGAGGATACAGTGCTTAGAAGTTTCGAGTGACGTCACTATATGGTACAATTTTTACCTAAGGGTGACGTCACAAGCCCCCACTCCGGAAGTTTGATGATCTATATCTTTGTCGTTTTTTAATAATTTGATAAACCAAAAAATACGTGTCCCATATTTTCCCATAATCTAACTGACGGACTAATTAGAATGACAAATTTTTAACCCAGTCGTCATCCCTATTACCACTGCATGGGCAAAGTTGGCAAACTTCACCTTGGTTCTTTACATTTTAACGTAGGATTGGATGGACGTTTTCAGGTTGTACTTTTTAATATAGCCCCTATCAGTTATACCACAGGTTCCCAACCTTTAATAAACTACCGCCCACCTTTACATAATATTTAATTATCAATTTTATACATCTGTCTATTTAATAATCACAACTTAAAAATTATTTGAATCCGCTACTACGAAAAACTTTAGCGCCCACTAGGGGGGCGGTACTGACCCCGTTAGGAACCTGTGAGTTATACCTATTGGAATAAAGGTTAATATTAGGTTGTTCACAATTTTTAGGCGATTTGACCGTTCTTATCTTAGGCGCAAGCCACACAGAAGAGATGTGGGACGGGGGCGCGTCGCAGTCGGGGCGCCCCTTGAATCAGATTTCATACTAAATGTATAGAAGCGTCGCGATCCAAAGCAGACAGAAGAGACGGGGCGGAGACGCGGCCTGCGAACGAACGACGTGGACTGCGACGCGCCCCCGTCCCACGTCTCTTCTGTGTGGCTTGCACTTTATTCATCAAATGGCGACTGAGTCGGCGTGAGCTGAAATACTTAAGCTGCTTTTTACTTTTTAGGCTTTCGACGCAGTTTTCTTCATATCAGCGAGGGCTGATGAACAGGACAAAGGCATCTACGTCATCATGGGCTGCGAGCGTCGACCACTCAGCATGTGCAACGGACTGTTCTACATCGGGGTATGTATGCTAGCAGCGTTGGATTCCGTGGAGCGTCCCCGAAGAGTGATAGTCCGTCGATCGGAAGCAGGCTACCGAGCCTCGAATACCGTCGTGGAGTTGCTTGTTTGTCCATTTTTTATCGGATATATTTTGGTGAGTGTGCGGTGCGCAGGAACCCATTTCGAAAAAAATATCCTTTGATTCCTATACAATATGACAGCAGTGTCAACCTTAAGTGGATCCCAAATTAAAGCTCGTGACCGTACGATCGGCACAAACGCCGGCTTACCAGTTTCAAAACAAATTTGCTTGCAGCCGTTGAAGTTCATTGGTATGGATTGGTATGGACAGATGTCTAGTCACTGCACGCAAACTGGGCCTTTAAGGTGTCAAGCCGGCGTCTGGGCCGATTGTACATGATTTAATTTCTCTATCTCCATTTTACCAACGGAAATCCAGGCGTCCTTTATCCCAAATTTAGTTAAGTAGTATTCCATAGGCCTGAACGAAGCTTATGGTATTGGTATGCTATCACTGCACTTGATATCACTGTGTCGATTTCACCACTCATTTCTGTCAAACGGTATGGGATGACGATAGAAAATGTAATCGCGAGCATCCGCACTTTGACAATACAGCCTCAGGATTAGGTAACACTAAGTTTTTTTCAGAAAGTTATACTTATGTATTGTCTTCTCGTCCGATACCAGATTATCGTTGAGTTTTGGGGACACCTGTAAGTATCATGTTTATTGTACGTTTTTCCAGCTACCTGGTAAAGGTATGCTCTGCAGCAAGAAGCTGCCTGACACTGTTCTGTTCGGAGCCGAGATCGGCGAGTTTGCGGCAGAGGGCATCAAGATCATGCCCGATGTGCCTATGAAGAAGTGGACTATCAAATACAAGGGAGATATGTGGTGAGCTCTTAATATTCGTGATAAAAGGTTGCAGGGTCAATCTCTCTCTGTCAGGCACAAGACTTCTTTCAGAATGAGAGGGATTGTGCAGTAATATCCACGCAGGCCGAGTGCTGATTGTGAACGTCATTACCATTGAATGGTTTTCCAGGTGTAGAAATTTCCTAAAGAGGTTTTCGTTCACCGCTGGCGTAATTTCGCACATAAATTCCGAAGAATTCAGAGGTGAGGGCTCGGGTTTGAACCCACGGTCCTTTTCCAAGCCATAGCTAGGTCAAGGCACAAGGCACCACGGTTTTTTTGTCATTACCATCCCAGCAAATATTGAGCAAGAATAGATGATGAATGATGATAGTTGGTGGGCTATGTGAAATGTATTATAAAGGTAATACGTACCCGCCTAAACTTCCGTCTTCTGAAACGTTTAAAGGTACCAGAACGACCCCTCCAAGCTGGTGGAAGTGGATTTCGAGGGTGAGTGGACGGCCAGCAGCGACTTCTTCGACTTTGACTCCGACCTGCATCCGCCGGCTGTCATCCGGTCCATCGCCAGGGAACCTTGGAGCCGAGAGTATTTCGAAGGGCTCAAGACGTGAGTTTAACAAGCATTGCGATAGTGGGGTATCCATTGCTGATGTCATTTCCATCACGTCTGTTCGCCTGAGCGTGGATTAGCTCAGATAGTCTTTTATCTTTTTTTGGTGACCTCACTATATAGCCACTCAGCGGTTCATATTACCAAGGATGATATAGACTGGATTGGCAGTCGCCATAGTACGGATCGGCCGCGGTGTTTGTAGTTCGATTATTAAATCTAAATGGCACTGAAATATAGCCAGAGGCTTTGAAGGCAAAACAATAAGACTCCAGATATTTCATATTACTGCAAATGTATTATTATGCAATATTTTTGAAAAATAATACATTTGTAGTATGCAATAAGAAACATCTGTAGTCTTATTGTTTTGCTTTCAAAGCCTCTGGCTATATTTCAGCGCCATCTAGATTTAATAATCGAACTATTTTTTCTGCGGACGATCTGTCTATGGCGATTGCTAATCCAGTCTATATCATCCTTGATATTACCTATTGGCATTTATTGATGAGTGATAAAAATGTTTAATGTTTATTTGGGCAAAAAACGGCACAATATAATGAGTGAACTTAAATAAAAACTAAGTTATACATAGGCCAGCAAATATGCCACAGTTAAACATTCAAAATAACTAATAAAACATTCTTATATATAACTTAAGATTAGGTGGAACGCAGCCCGACTTTGTAAATTCGTTCACAATACGATGGCCCAGAGGAATAAACGTGTAATCGTAAAACGACAACTTTACAGGAAAAATAAAATCAACTTTAACAAAGATAACTGACAGTTCTGGCAGCCGTTATAATAATATATGATATGCTTATAATATATCATTAGATAGATATCAAAATTACCTACAAAACTGCGTAAATATTTGATCCTTATTTTTAACCATTTTCCCGTAAATAATGAAAAACCTCTTTATTTTTTTATTCGAATCATAAATCTTCCAGGTCATTTTGTGTTATGGCTCATTGCACCGTTATTCGTGTTAAAAAGTGTAATTGCTTTAAGCGCAATGTACATTAACGTCTATTTTGGTATTTTATTTGATTTTGCAATCGGCGTTTGCAATTTTGTTCGTGTTAATTTATTAAAATGATTTTTATTCTTGACTCAAACGTTAATGAGTAGTATGTGAAAGCTAGTATGACTAAAATTTGGCTGACAAGATGGAAGGCGATCAAAGGTGTAATGCTAGTTTACACGAATCTTGCTAACAAAGTTTAATACGAATAAACGTGCAAAGTAGTATTACTAAAATTGAAATAAAAAAAAGTTAATGTAGAAAACCATTGCACGTTTATTCGTGTATAGTAACAAAATTGTTAAAACAGCAACACTCTCAAGGAATCTTATTCGTGTTAATTTATATGGAAAATTAAAAACGAATAAAAATTAAATACATATTTTTCATAAACGGTAAATCGGATTGGCTTAAAAAAAAACCACAACGTGCCTTAGGGTATATAAAAGCATAAGAAGCAAAAAAATTTTTTTTGTGTAAGGGCCTTTGCACGTTTATTCGTTTGGGCCATCGAAGAGCTGAAGGTACCTGATCCATCCATTATTCCAGCGCCCACCAATCCCACTACGAGCAGTTCGGCGACCTCCACTGCAAGTTCACGATCGCCGGGGAACCCTTCGACCTCACGCTGCCCTCCTTCCGGGACCACAGCTTCGGCTCGCGCCGCGACTGGAGCCTCATGCACCGCTACGCCTTCCACCACATATTCCTGGACAACGGGGTGAAAGCCTCCGTCGGAGTCATCTGTCAGCCCAGCACAGCTACCTAGTAAGTTGGTGTTCTTCGACAAGGAACTATTTTTAGCGTACCTCAAAAGGAAAAACGGAACCCTTATAGGATCACTTATAGGGTCCGTAAGACCCTTTTTCTCAGGAACGCGTGGAACGCGTGCGTGCTGAAATTTATATCAAATACTCAGGTCTACTGTCCCTTGGAGCTGTGAAAAAATCAAACTTCTAAGCCAACGCAATCAAAAGATACAGCCATTTATGCCGCAAATTTTCGACACTCGCAAGGGAATCAAAACCTACAGGGTAGGTACTTCTCGTGAACTCAGAATCATGAAATTTGGTACGTAGCAAGGTTTTATAGCACAGATAAAGGAAAAATTGCGAAAAGCATAAATTTTTTTGTTTGTCTGACTATATCACTAACCAATCTACAATGATCCCACACTGCACATATTTTGCTTAGGAGCAGGGGTCTACTAAGACTGGATGACCATAGATACATATAAATTTGTACGGAACCCTGCGCGCGCGTGTCCGACTCGCACTTGGCCGGTTTTGCATACATTCATTATTTTAACCGAAAGACGTCCAGTGCTGAACATGTGTCCTGCATGTTGGCGTCCCACCCAGCCCTATAGACGCAACGAATTCATTGCGCGCTAGCGGTGAAAATGTTGCGAGTTCGCGACGAATACATTGCGCGCCCTCGGTGAACACGCCGCTCGTTCGCTCCGCTTCTAGATGGCCCTTATCTTTCAAAACAAACGCTATCGTCATAGTATTAAGGTTCAAATTTAATGTAATGGCTCGAAGCGAAAAATTCACCTGGGAAGATTTATACTATACGTGTCCACCTATAATCCGTTGGCGGCCGAAGTATGTTCGGGCGTCGTCGTCCGAACTCGGCCGATCGAATCAAACGTATGTGAAGGAGCGAGAGCGCCTGCACTGCTAGACTGCTACCGTGGTACACTGCGCAGCTCGCTCCTTCACATACGTTTGATTCGATCGGCCGAGTTCGGACTGCGACGCCCGAACATACTTCGGCCGACAACGGATTAGGTGGACACGTAACTACCGTTAGGCTCTTCGTAAACTACGCAAATCCTCTGATATCGAAGATTTGACAAGACCAGCGATCACCAATTAGTTTCGCTCGGAGTCCGTTTTATGAAATGAAATGACCATCGTGGTCCGCACAACATTTTATAGAAAAAAAAAATATTTATTAAACAAATGTAATTACGGAACGGAAATAACAAAGTGTCTGAAGTTTGAAGTCTTTCTCGCTTGTTAGCTCGTTACTTCGCCCGGCCGTTTTCGTATTGACGTCAACAAAGATAATGCGGGGGATACATTTTTATTAAATTACGTACTCTGTAGTGCAAGTTGCTGTGTTCTCACGGTCCGCGCAAAACGGGTCGGCGGTCCGAATGCGGACCGCGGTCCGCCATTTGGTGACCCCTGGACTAGACTTTACTACTCTAACCTACCCTAATCTGTCCCCTCCTTCCAGCTTCGAGGTGGGCGTAGTGGCGTTCCCAGACGGCAGCGTGCTCCCGGCCAAGTGGGTGGACCTCCAGCTTTATCAGCACGGGGAGGACGGCACGGCGCCCCGGGACTACGCCTTCAGCTTCCAGGCCGGAGACGAGGTGTACCATGTCCAGGTAGGTACATCATCAAAGCCAAAAATAGGGTCAACTCTAGATTCTTCGTATCGGTCGGTAAATTTTAACGCATTTGCCGGCTGTCAGACTCGAGACTTTTACAGGTGCCACAAACGCACATGTGCGTTTAAATGACTGCCAAACTATGATAACGGCACTAGGCAAAAGTCGCGCAAACGAATAAAATGTGAATGCGTGTACAGAAGTAGGTACCTTACCTTTTGAACACCACACATCGTTTTTGTTACGAACAAAATTGATTCTTATGCAGATACTGGTAGGTTAATTTTTCAGTGAACCCTTAACCACTTTTCCGAATTCACACTGTCGTCGTTCTACCTTTACGTAGGTACCCTCATATTCGTTTTCTGGTTTTTTTTTTACCAAATATCGATGAAATACACTAGACACTGGCAAAATTGTCCTCTGATGGTTGGAGCCGTAACTTTCGCCTGCACTTGAAACATAATATAGGTGCTCAAAAACATTTGAACAAAATGGTCGTGTTCGGATATCAAGAGCACCTAGGTATATTTCGTTTTTAGCATTAGAAATAAGGTAAACAATCTTGATATGTCTTTTTATTGAAAAAGGCTTTTTAAAAAATAGTAACTATTACTTATGAAACCAAAAGAATTTAAATTACCATATTTCCTTGTTATTTGTTACATATTTGCCGTGATTTATTTTTCAATAGTGTTTTTCAATAAAATTACACCTTCTTTCTAATGCTAAAATAAAACGAAGTATAGACAGGTCCGATTTTTATAACGGCGGCTGGATAAAACTTCTTCGTCTTCCAGGTGTTGGTAGAATACGAAGCCATCCACTACGTGTCATCTGAATGGGAGGCGCGCATGGTGGAGCGATTCTGTAAGTTCAGGGTCAACAACGTTCCAGGCCGAGGCGTGTCGGAGTTCCACTACAGAAACAAAGACGGCCGACCCGAGAGCGCCGCGCGGAACGACCCCGAGTGGTTCCGAAAGATGTGCCATAAGATTTAAAGATACATTCATCATAATTACTTTACTAAACGGGACTTGTCACGCAAATAATATTTATAGGTAACGCCACCAGAGTTGAGGCCACGCACACAACCACATCTCATGTAATGACAGCGGGATTTTGAAGTTGTGTTGTCGTTAAACGTCAACACAACGTCAAAATCCCGCTGTCATTACATGAGATGTGGTTGTGTGCGTGGCCTCAACTCTGGTGGCGTTACCTATACTACCTATACTAATCGATCGACGTCGATGCTATCGATCGATGGTAGATTGGATTGGTCGACCTTAACCCGCCCCACCAATCGATCCATCCAGAGGGCGTATTGTCTAACGCACAGACGCTTGCTATCGCATTCACTATTTCTTTCTAACAAACGGTATAAGATGGCGACAGAAAGAAATGGTAAGCGCCCCCGCGTTAAACAATACGGCCTCAGGTATCCAAATTATTTTCTTACATCAATTTAGGACGCGGCTCTTCAGTCGTAAAATATTAATGTTTTAAAACCTCAACTAATCAATATAATAATGTTACTATAGATGCTTTGATCAATTATAACTGTAGATCCCCAGTCGCGCGCCCGAAAATGTCCGAGCCAAATGAGCGCCACTTTGATAAAAGTGGCCTTCTTTTTTCTCAGTACGTTGCGTGAAATTGTCAAGTTTAGCTGTCAAGTGTCAACCAAAATTCGACTGTAATGAAGTAAAGACTAGGTTCAAATTTCTGTGTAGGTGATGATTTTAATTGTTATGCAAACAAATAAAAAAGTTCGGACATTTTTTGAAGGGGATTTTGTTCGGCAATGTGTATCTTCAGTTATAATTGATCAAAGTATAGATGTTTGTAATTAATTATAATTTTATGCTTTTCTAATAAATGATCTTTTTCATCGATTTTGCGTTTAATGTTTCTCTTTTTTCAACACACCCACACCCGCCCAGGTCGGGTTAGATCAATTTACTAGAATCGTTATTTCGTAGTAGCAAAATTTCCATTTGCATTTTTCCCGCAAGTTTTTTCTCTGACAATCAACCGAACTACTGCAACTATAGCCCGAGAAGCTCGTGCGCGGCTCTCCGCGGAACCCTGTCGCAGTCAGCATTTGCCGCACTTGTTAAAAACAATCTCGTTAAGGGCAGCAGAGGCTCCCTGCGACAGGGTTCCGCCGAGCGCCGCGCACGAGTTTATCGCACTAAGTATATGTAAAGGAAAACTGCGACAGCAAGGGGTAGGCACACAACATGCATAGGTACTATCGCCCCAAGCGCCAGATAACCACCTTAAAGGCCCAGTTTGCGTGCAGTGGCTAGACATCTGTCCATAACAATCCATAGCAATAAACATCAACGGCTGCAAGCAAATTTGTTTTGAAAATGGGTATCTGACGTCTGATCGCCCCAAGCACCAGATAACCACCTTAAAGGCCCAGTTTGCGTGCAGTGGCTAGACATCTGTCCATAACAATCCATAGCAATAAACATCAACGGCTGCAAGCAAATTTGTTTTGAAAATGGGTATCTGACGTCTGATCGCCCCAAGCGCCAGATAACCACCTTAAAGGCCCAGTTTGCGTGCAGTGGCTAGACATCTGTCCATAACAATCCATAGCAATAAACATCAACGGCTGCAAGCAAATTTGTTTTGAAAATGGGTATCTGACGTCTGATCGCCCCAAGCGCCAGATAACCACCTTAAAGGCCCAGTTTGCGTGCAGTGGCTAGACATCTGTCCATAACAATCCATAGCAATAAACATCAACGGCTGCAAGCAAATTTGTTTTGAAAATGGGTATCTGACGTCTGATCGCCCCAAGCGCCAGATAACCACCTTAAAGGCCCAGTTTGCGTGCAGTGGCTAGACATCTGTCCATAACAATCCATAGCAATAAACATCAACGGCTGCAAGCAAATTTGTTTTGAAAATGGGTATCTGACGTCTGATCGCCCCAAGCGCCAGATAACCACCTTAAAGGCCCAGTTTGCGTGCAGTGGCTAGACATCTGTCCATAACAATCCATAGCAATAAACATCAACGGCTGCAAGCAAATTTGTTTTGAAAATGGGTATCTGACGTCTGGGGCGATGGTACATATTCATGTAAATTAAACTAAACCTGTAAAATTCACTGCTAAATCATCGATTTTGATATACGAGCTTTTTAGGGTTCAGGTGCCAAAATGGCAAAACGGAACCCTTATAGTTTCGTCATGTCCGTCTGTCCGTCCGCGGCTTAGTGCAGTGGCTATTAATGCTAGAGAGCTGTAATTTTGCATGGATATATTATAGCAATTACACCGACGTAAAGTGGGACGTGACCTAATAGGCTATAAAATATTGTTTATTTAATACGGAAAGTATAATTTATAATAAAACTAGCTTTTGCCCGCGGCTTCGCTCGCGTGTACCATGAGAATCCCAAAGAACCAAGATATCAAGCAAGCAAGCATGCAAGCAAGATTGCTTGCGTGACAATGGGACCATCTCAGGAGTATATTACATTCTTTCGAATAAAAAAAATAATTTTTAAAATCGGTCCACAATTGACCGAGAAATCGGTGAACATACCTACGTAAAAAAATACATAAAATGGAATGCATAACCTCCTCCTTTTTTGAAGTCGGTTAAAGAGCCCTTTGCGGCCTACTTACAGTATAAACTTTTGAATTTTGAAATTTTAGCTTACAACCAGTAAAACGCAAAATCCCGTTTTTTCCCGTTCCCGTAAGAATTTCGGAAAATACTTTCTTAATACGGGGAAAATTCTCTCTCAATGCTCCTCTACACTCCCCAAGCAACTCATGCCGAATTTCAGCTTTCTACGACCAGTAAAACGAAAAATCCCGTTTTTTCCCGTTCCCGTGGGAATTTCGGAACGTCCTCTCTCAATGCTCCTCTACACTCCCCAAGCAACCTAATGCCGAATTTCAGCTTTCTACGACCAGTAAAACGAAAAATCCCGTTTTTCCCGTTCCCGTGGGAATTTTGGATAGTCCTATCTTAATGCTCTTCTACACTCCCCAAGGAACCTACCTACTTGCCAAATTTCAGCTTGCTACGACCAGTAAAACGAAAAATCCCGTTTTTTCCCGTTCCCGTGGGAAATTTGGAAAGTCCTCTCTCAATGCTCCTCTACACTCCCCAAGCAACCACATGCCAAATTTCAGCTTTCTACGACCAGAAAAACGAAAAATCCCGTTTTTCCCGTTCCAGTGGGAATTTTGGATAGTCCTTTCTCAATGCTCCTCTACACTCCCCAAGGAACCCACTTGCCAAATTTCAGCTTTCTACGACCAGTAAAACGAAAAAACCCGTTTATTCCCGTTCCCGTAGGAATTTTGGAAAGTCCTCTCTCAATGCTCCTCTACACTCCCCAAGCAACCTCATGCCGAATTTCAGCTTTCTACGACCAGTAAAACGAAAAATCCCGTTTTCCGCGTTCCCGTGCGAATTTTGGATAGTCCTCTCTTAATGCTCTTCTACACTCCCCAAGGAACCTACTTGCCAAATTTCAGCTTTCTACGACCAGTAAAACGAAAAATCCCGTTTTTCCCGTTCCCGTGGGAATTTTGGATAGTCCTATCTTAATGCTCTTCTACACTCCCCAAGGAACCTACCTACTTGCCAAATTTCAGCTTTCTACGACCAGTAAAACGAAAAATCCCGTTTTTTCCCGTTCCCGTGGGAAATTTGGAAAGTCCTCTCTCAATGCTCCTCTACACTCCCCAAGCAACCTCATGCCGAATTTCAGCTTTCTTCGACCAGAAAAACGAAAATCCCGTTTTTCCCGTTCCAGTGGGAATTTTGGATAGTCCTCTCTTAATGCTCTTCTACACTCCCCAAGGAACCCACTTGCCGAATTTCAGCTTTCTACGACCAGTAAAACGAAAAATCCCGTTTTTTCCCGTTCCCGTGGGAATTTTGGAAAGTCCTCTCTCAATGCTCCTCTACACTCCCCAAGCAACCTCATGCCGATTTCAGCTTTCTACGACCAGTAAAACGAAAAATCCCGTTTTTTCCCGTTCCCGTGGGAATTTTGGAAATTCCTCTCTCAATGCTCCTCTACACTCCCCAAGCAACCTACATGCCGAATTTTAACTTTCTACGACCAGTAAAACGAAAAATCCCGTTTTTTCCTTATCCCGTGGGAATTTCCGAAAATCCTTAAAATTGTTTTTTACTATTATAATTACCTACTTCTATGCCAAATTTGAAGAGTCTAGTAATTATAGTTCATAGGATTCCGTCGAACTGAATATATAAATCCCGTTTTTTTCCTTATCCCGTAGGAATTTTGAAAAATCCTGAAAATGATGTTTTAACTAATGTAATACCTACTTGTGTATCAAATTTGAAGAGTCTAGTTATTATAGTTACAGAGATACGGTCACTCGGAATCGAATATATAAATCCCGTTTTTTCCCGTTCCCGTGGGAATTCCCGAAAATCCTTCCTTAGTGGATGCCTACATTGTATAAGGAATCTATGTGCAAAATTTCAAGTCTCTTGGTCCAGTGGTTTGGGCTGTGCGTTGATATATCAACAGTCAGTCAGTCAGTCAGTTTAGAATTTTATATATATAGATTAATAAGATTTGCAATGATTTTTTTTGTAACGGCTGCGGAACCCTATCCAGGGCGTTTCCAACACGCTCTTGGCCAGTTTTTTGAAAGTAGCGACGATATCTAGCTCAAATTCTATTAAGAGGGTTTATACCTGCTGAGCTGGCAAAGTTGCATTTTTGTTAGTTTTTCTCGATTATTCCATAAAAATTGAATGAAAATTAAAAATGTTTTGTATACAAATTGTTCTAATATATAAGTTATTGTGTCTACTGCAATAATAATTCGTGATAAGACTTTTACTTTTTTTAAAAACCGTTAGGTAATAATTTGTTCGTTTTTAAAGAAAATAAAAGTCTATCACGAATTATTATTGCAGTAGACACATTAACAATATATATTAGAATAATTTGTATACAAAACATTTTCAATTTTCATTCAATTTTTATGGAATAATCGAGAAAAACTAACAAAAATGCAACGTTGCCAGCTCAGCAGGTATAAACTTTCATTGTGAATTCTGAACGTCGAGGTAATTTTAGCAAATGTCGCAATTCAGTATCGGGTTTGGTATTTACGTATTAATATTGTATTGATTCTAAAGACAGAAAAAAAACTAGCAAATGGCATAATAGCGCTTTATTCTTATAGAAAATAAGGGTAAAGTAATTTTCAATTCTTAAACAATGACATAAGTACGTTTTGACTTTGAGTAACATCAGACAATACAAAAATATATTCAAACTTAGTAAAAAATCAGAAACATAAAGAGATTCTGTATAATAGTATCAATTTAAAGTTTTTCCCTACCTCTTCAGTCTTCCAATTTAAAAATATGTTTTCAAGACGCTGTAAACGCACATGTGCGTTCAATTGACTATACTTAAACTATTACATAAAAACAACTTCTCAGGGAAGTATGGAAGAATGTAAACATTGTTTCTTGGCACTAGACCATTGAAAAGGAATCTCATGAAACTCTAAAGTTCATGTAAAAAATCCACTTTTCTCAAAGATGCAATGAAATGTTAACCTTAAGTTCCAAATAATAGGCCGGGACGTATCACGTTGCGGGCGCGGTTAGACGAGTGCTATGTAATGGATTTTCATACAGAACTAGCGGCCCGGTACGTGCTTCGCTACGTATAAAGTGAAATATTAAAAAAATTTCATTGGAACATCAATTTGACAGCAAAATCCCCATTAACAAAATGATCCGCCATTTATTGAATTCATTTGTTACAAAAAATGTGATAAATGAAGAACCGCTCTACCGATTTTGTGCAAACTTGGCATAAACCATCTACTAAATAGTCCGAACAAAGCCTAAACATTTGGTTTGGATAGGTGAGCCCGTTCTTGAGTTATAAAATTACTACGAAAAGTGGCATTGATTTTTATATATATAGATTGCAGGCCTAGGCCGGGAAAGCGATCGTCTATTGTTTCATGACGTTTAATAGGTCTATGGCATCATGGCATTCAGCCCTAAAAAAACATAAGCAATAGTTGCTTTCTTTGCACTTTTAATTTCTTGAAGTTTTTTATTCATTTCATTGCATGTTTGAGAAAAGCACTCTACGTCAAACCTACTTGGCCGGCAACCCCTTCCTTCCCGGCCTCTGTAGTAATGTACTATTGTATAATTTTAGTAATTTAGAATACTATCAAACCCTGTCTGATAAGTTGTTCTACTATCACTTAGGTAACTAAACTATATACTGTGGATATTTAAAACGCTTAATTCTAAGTAATCCTTGACAGGAATAAGTTTGCCCGCATTACTTACATGTGTCTACGATTTCACAATTCACACGGTAACAAAATAAAACCATAACTATAACAACCGATACATTTGTCATCTTAAAATCGGTTTAATAAAATGAAGAATTTGACGATTTCCCAGCGAAAGGACTAAAAAACCATTACAAGCACGACCCACAATACAACTAATTCTCAGTAAATCATCAATGTAGTCACAAGGCGCTGAACACTAATACTTTGTCGCAATAACCAATTATATTGTGAAGTTTGAAATATGTCACGATAGTGAAAGCGAAAAAATACTGAAGTGAAGTGTTCAGCTTCTTATGAGGCCGACCGTACTAATCAAGGAAGAGGCATTTAACTGACAAGGTTATACTGCGAGTAGAGCTTACGGCAATGTACTTTACCCATGGAAGTAATAAGTACTACGTACAACGGGAATGAGCTCTATCTGTGCATCTTGCAGCTAAAATAAAGAAAATAGAAGAGTCTTGTTGTCTTGTTGAAGCCGAGTGAGAGGGCAACCACTTCTAACAGTGACTTAGAGTTGCCAGAGTTAAGTTGATTTCAATCTTTTCGTTTTTTGTAGAACAATATGTGATTGATGTAATGTAATGAAGTAAAAACATTTACTTCTAAAATGTTTCTAAATATAAATAATAATTTATTACCGATAAGTTAAAGCAATATTATTTGTTGCTACGTGTAAATTCCTATTAACGCAAAAATTTTGCGATTGGCGTATAGGTTTTCTTTTATTTGTATGAAATACGGACACCTGACCTGACAACCCCACATGAACCATCCAACCAATCAACCATCGCCAGAGAGTGATAAGAGGTACAGTTACTGAGCTCTCGTTCGGCTTCAATTTTGCGACAACAGCTCATTCCCGTTGTACGTAGTACTTATTACTTCCATGACTTTACCTAACGGTTATTTACTTACTAAAAAAAACTGACTATGTTTATCCTCGACAACATATGACGCAGCAATATGGGCAAGATTTTCACCATTTCCAATAAAATCACAATATCTTAAGGCTAAAAACATGTATAGAATATATCATTATATTATACGTAAGTATCTAAATGACCTTTTTATAAGACTACGCACCTTTTGAGACTTTTTTTTCATAAAATAATGAGAATTGAGAAACGAGAACTTTAGGGTGATCATAAATTACGCGAGACGTCGGGAGCGTAATCTCGGCAAATATTTCGTTTATTTTCCGCAAAGAACAATGTAACCAAGATAATTTTTTCTTCACTGAAAGATGGCTATCTCACATGTGATATTTCAAAACTTACAAGTATTTGGGGGAGGAATTTAAAAATGGCCAAAATCGTCTCACGTAATTCATAGATAAATATTAGCTCCCTTTACAACCAAAGACCAAAATATCTATAATTCAATTAAGATACTAAATAGATGACGATAACATGGTTCGGTTGGTATCTTCCGATAGAACAAACTAAGGAATAATTAAAAACAATCATGGCCTTTCTTGGGCAGTCGACTAAATAAGTATTTCATGGGTAATTTCATAAATGCAACAAAAATATTGTTAAAGGTATCACACATACAGGTGGTTGAGCAGGTCTAAAGGAAAACACCTTTAAAGGTAGACTTCCGAGTAGAGCGGCTCCGGCGTCATTAACGCAGCGACAGTAACGCGGCGATAGAGTGATATTATTATGCAGTACGGAAACTTATGAACTAACGTTCGAACGCAGCGCCACTGTCGCCGCGACAGTGGCGCCGCGTTAGTATCGCAGAGCGATAGCGGCCGTGCCATGTTTGCGCAAGCACTGCCGCGCAATCGCTGGGATCGCACGTGGTTTTGAGGTTATTTTAAATTCAAAAATATCTAAAAAATGGATCGTAATACCATTTTCACTGACGAGGAGGACGAAAAACTTATTAATTTAGTGTCACTACATTCCATTTTGTTCGATTTGAGGGAAAAAAATTACAAAAACCGAACGAAGCATAAGATCATCATCCTCCTCTTCTTCTAATATATTTTTTAATTGATCGGTTCATTCTGGTTTAAGAACACAACTGCACCTGACACAAACTGCAACAAACTGACGCCGGAGTCGCGCTGCTCGGAAGCCTATCTGCGTCAGAGCCGCTGCGACACTGACGCAGCGGCTCTGACGCTGCGGCCGTTGCGATAGAGCCGCTCTACTCGGAAGTCTACCTTAAAGATCAACTCTTCCGACTTAAAAGGTTGTCGACCCCTGCCCTAGACCGTGCAAGTGGCCTTTATTGATTAAAGCTAGATGCAATTTAGTTGTCAAGAACCCAACGAGTTTTGTCGACGTCGCAATTCGAATGCTGTCCTGCAACGGCCCTTAGCAACGTAAGGTACTATGTACCAAGGATGATATAGACTGGATTGGCAGTCGCCATAGTACGGATCGGCCGCGGTTTTTGTAGTTCGATTATTAAATCTAGATGGCGCTGAAATATAGCCAGAGGCTTTGAAGGCAAAACAATAAGACTACAGATATTTCATATCACTGCAAATGTATTATTATGCAATATTTTTGAAAAATAATACATTTGTAGTAATATGAAACATCTGTAGTCTTATTGTTTTGCCTTCAAAGCCTCTGGCTATATTTCAGCGCCATCTAGATTTAATAATCGAACTACAAAAACCGCGGCCGATCCGTACTATGGCGACTGCCAATCCAGTCTATATCATCCTTGCTATGTACTTACTTAACGCATAAGCCGAAGAATCTTGATGAAGATATACATGATGTCCAGGTAAATGTTGAGTGCAGCGAACACGTACTCTTCCGGCGAGATGGCGTAGCGGTGTTCCCCGCCGACCATCAGTTGCGTGTCGTAGACGAGGAACACGCACATTATGAGCACTCCGATGGCGGCGTACACGAGACGGAGCTTGGGGAATGGCGAGAAAATCATTGCGATACCTGGAATAATGAGATAGACAAATATTAGCAAAAAAACCTGTGAGAAAGTGAACGGATAACCTGGTAAATTATGCGACAATTACACTACTTCGTTCGCCTAATGCGGTCGCCGAACTTGTTTCGAACTACTTCGGCGAACGAACGTCGTCTTCACATTAGTCTGTCCGCCTAATGCGGTAGCCATATCTAGGCGGTGGCAGCTGTCGCTCGCCGAATGCGGCCGACTACAGTGTTCTTTACACTGTTGCGGCCACCGCATGCGGCATGCGGTCGTCGACTTAATGTAATTGCCGCATTAATCGCATCAGCGTTCTAAAACCTTTCGAGCAAAAAAACGGTACTTAATAAAAAAATTACACACTCAGTGGTTTTCGCATTTTCATCGTTTTATTTCAATCCAAATTTTTATTTTTTACTAACTGTTGCCCGCGACTCCGTCTGCGAAGAATAAGAGATACTTATACAAAAAATAGCCTACGACCTATTCTCAGACTTACCGAATATACAGGGTTATTTGTAATTCACTAGCATCCTTTTAACCCTAAACTCCTACCACTTAAACAAATGTTTTTTGTTTTACGGCTTTTGTCATAATTTAATATTTTTGGTGTAATAACGTTTTGAAAATTTGAGATTTCCTATTATTTTTACGATACTCTGTGTATTTGTATGGCGAAAAAAGTGCTTCATTTTAAAAAGTCGTAAAACAAAAAACATTTGTTTGAGTGATAGGAATTCAGGGTTAAGAGGATGTCAGTGAATTAAAAATAACCCTGTAGAAAAAAAGTTTAATAAAATTCGGTCAAGCCGTTTCGGAGGAGTTCGATAACAAACACCGTGACACGAGATTTTTATATATTAGATTTATTTTTATATATAGAAACTTGCACCTAATCAGCACTGGGCCCACGTGGGAACTATGCCCCAAGCCCTCTCATTCTGAGAGGAGGCCTGTGCCCTGCAGCGGGACGTATATAGGCTGGGGTGATGATGATGTGATGTGTGTGATAGAAACTTGGTACTATTCAACCAAAACGGTATGGGTAGATTTATAAATAAATAAAAACTCTAATATTAACTGTTAAGTATTAATTTTACGGAAACTGCCCTTTTAATTTTAAATTCTGTACTCTTGAAAAAAACACCCTCCAGAAAAAAAACGTGTTTTTTTTTCATGTTTTTTTTTTAAGTTTTTTTTCACGATAGAAAAAAAACTGTTTTTTTTGCAACACTACTCACGCTTCAGTTATATTAACTAGAAAGGGAGTTCCGCTTGTAATATAAGTTGTACTTTATTATACAACAGGCCCCTGATTTTAGTAACAAATTTTGCGGCTTTCCCGAGTTATTTAATTTTAATAATACTGTGACTAGAACACATTGAAAAGAAAAAGTAACTCTTAATAGCACATTGGGAAATTTCACCATGTAAGTTATCTCGGGTTAGTTCAATGGAACAGCACGCGTCCCAGATTCACGAAGACCCGGGTTGGATTCCAGGCCCCAGTATTTCTTTTAATTTTCAAAAGTGCGTAGAATTTTCGAGAGAGCGAAATAGAAGTTAATTATCATTTTTTTTATTTTTTTATTAGATTGGCCATGCGGTTTGACCTATAGCACACGGCGGACACGACGCACAAAATACGCGTTCTTGAATCTACATAAGCACGACGACGTCTGTACACGCGTACACCTACATACATCGCGCGCGCACCATACTGGTGAACAGCGGCGACAAGCAATGGCGCCTTGGGGCGAGGGGTAACTCGAATCGGTGCGGGGCGGAGCGTGGCCGTTCTGTACGTTAGTACTATTATATATTCTGTGCCTATATAGTATGCAACTTACCAAAGAGGCTAAACACGAGGAAAATGCAGAGCAGCGAACCGCTCAGGAGAGTAAAATCGAGCTTAGTCTGGAACGCGAAGATCGTCAGCGCGAGTACGATCGCGAACGTGATGCCGCCCGCTATCATAATCTGAAAGTAACACGGTTTTATTAGGGGGTAGCCATTAATTGGGAATTTTCAATAAAAAGTGTACCCTTTAAGCTCCAAACACACAGACAGCGGAGGCGTGGCGGTGACGGTTGTTTGTAAAACTTTAACTTGTATGAACGGTTGTGCGATACCGTACCGCGAACTCGTTCATACAAGTTAGAATATTACAACCGTCACCGCCACCGCCCGTGTTTGCGTGGTCGTGTTACGATGGATATAAAATCGTTAATAGAAACTGTATAGAAGAATATTATTTTGTCTGCCACGGCACTTGTCTGACACGCTCGGTGACTGTAGATATGAATCGACTTTAACTTTTTTAAATGAGGAAATTTGAGGGTTTCTTACTCAGAATCAAGAGCGCTATTTATTTTGATTTGATGATTATAGTACATTGAGCATCGAGGGCCGTAAGTAGGGGATTATTAACGAGAGTCTATTAGAAGCCCGACGCCGAAGGCGGAGGGCTTTTCATGACTTGAGTTTGTAATCCCCTTAGTGCCCGTGATACACACAATGATTTTCATCACATTGCGAGGAAAAAAAAAACAAAAATAAAATAATTTTGTCTCTAAACACTTAAATTGTATAAAATAATGGCTACCTGCCAATACAGATTGTCAATTTATTCGAGTCATGTATCATAGATAATGTAAACTGGGTTTAGTTTAGCATTCGAATGGTCATACAGCCATTCTGTCAACATGTAAAAAAAATACTTTCTAAAATTAGGTATTGCAAAACTATTTGATATTAAATTTAAATGATAGAAAAAACGAAGACTCATGAAGCGTAGATAAGTTTTGTGTTGTAAAATTGGGTTATAACTAAGTTTTAAAGATATAAATAAAACGTTGGCTGACTTGAAACTTAGTGAACTTGCTTGCAAATTTTAAAACTAAAGTTAGAACTCCCTTGGGTGGAAAAACTACGTAAATCCATAACTCCCTTAAGAATATTTTAGGCCATTGTCATTTAGTATACAGGCATGGAATAAAATAAAATAAATAAATAAATATTAGGGGGACAATCTTACACAAATCGACCTAGTCCCAAACTAAGCAAAGCTTGTTACTATGGGTACTAGACGACGATAAACATACTTATATAGATAAATAAATACTTAAATACATAGAAAACATCCATAACTCAGGAACAAATATTTGTGCTCATCACACAAATAAATGCCCTTACCGGGATTTGAACCCAGGACCTCTTGCATCGTAGGCAGGGTCAATACCAACTAGGCTAAAGCGGTCGCAAATACAACACACACACAATATTGACGAGCAAATGTGATAAAAAAAAAATCCCTAATTTTCCATGCATTTTTTTGGTGTCAGTTTTGTGACGGTCCATATTTATAGATAGTATGTAAAAACTTACCTCGTTAAACTTGAAAGCTGTGGTCATCAGCCCGACCATGGCGGCGAGAGACAGCGTGAACAGCAGAAGGCATATGTAGTTGTATGGCACGCGGCGCCGCGGGCCCTCGAAGAAGATTAAACTGAACGCCGCGCTCAAGTACACTGCCAGTGTCACACCGCTGGAACCGACAAACTTCTAAATAAACATTCGTCATCATTAGACCCCGCTATCGGTGGTGCAATTTGGTAGCTGTCAAGTTTTAGGGATGGGTAAAAAATACTTTAAAATACTAACATTACCATGTCGATAATTTTTCTTTACCATGACAGTCTAAGGCTTTATTACTTGACCTGAAATGTGTTTTTAACACAATCATTTTTAATTATTGTGACATTGGAAGACATCTCCAATATTTTTATTTTTTCCTTTTCAATTTTTTTTTTTTTTGACGGTGGAAGCATTCTACACTTCCACTTAACGTAGATATAGTTAAGATGTAGGTATTGTTTTAGTTTTTTAACTAAGGGACCCAATACATCCCTGTATTGTTTTTTTATATAATTATTTTTTTTATTTACTTAATTCTATATTTGTATGATTTTTTTCATTTTTAATTTATTATATTTTAATTTGAAAAGATGACTTTCTGCCAAGTTTCTTGCGGCGCATTCTTCTTGGCAATGATGGTCCTTACGAAAGCGCTGGTAGTTTAAAAAAAATGACATGTAAAAGAGCCCTTTGCGGCCTACTTGCAGAATAAACGTTTTGATTTTGATTTTGAAACGTGTTCATAAAATGGATTTTCAGCAACAGAAGACGAAGTCTAACGTCCTCTAACTTAGAAAAATATTTAGTAATATATTAAGAGACATATTTTTCTGAAAATGAATAAAGCTAAGATGAATTTGGGTTTAATTAAAGTTATTTTTATTTTTAAAAATTAAAAATGTTAATACATATTAATATTGTAATTACTCCTGTTTTACAAAATAAGCACGTTTAATAAAGTCTTAGACTGTCATGATGGTTAAGAAAAATTATCGACATGTAGTTAGTATTTTAAAGTATTTTTTATTTATACCCATCCCTAAAACTTGACAGCTATCAAATTGCACCTCCGATAGCGGGGTCTAGTCATCATCATCATCAGACGACCGGATGGCTTAGTGGTTGAGCCTGACTACAAAGCTTGATGTCTCGGTCTTGATTCCAGGTCGGGGCAAATAAAGGTATCGCCACGAGAGTTGAGGTCACGCACATAACATGTCATGTCATGCCAGCGGGGTTTTGACATTTATTCGTACCAATAGCAAGTTCAACAGACTCAACGGTGAACAAGATTGACTAAAAATTTCTTCAACCTACAGTAGGCGCTCGGTAATCCGGCACCCATATTTATTCGCCGATGCCGGATTATCGGATTTGTATGGGAAATAAGCGGAAGACCTACTACAGATCCACAATAAAAGACTATTTTATATGGTTAGGTCTTTTTATTTAAAAGTGGCGATACACGAAAAGCAAAACAAACACGTGGCTTCACTGTCAAGGTTAGGCCCGGACTGCCGAGCGAAACAAATAATTACACAACGCTCTGTAATCCGGCATTCGGCTGTATAAAATGGACTATCAAGCGGGTAACCTTGATCGCTGAGTGCCGGACTACCGAGCGGGTAACCTTGATCGCTGAGTGCCGGACTATCAAGCGGGTAACCTTGATCGCTGAGTGCTGGACTACCGAGCGGGTAACCTTGATCGCTGAGTGCCGGACTACCGAGCGGGTAACCTTGATCGCCGAGTGCTGGACTATCAAGCGGGTAACCTTGATCGCTGAGTGCTGGACTACCGAGCGGGTAACCTTGATCGCTGAGTGCCGGACTACCGAGCGGGTAACCTTGATCGCTGAGTGCCGGACTATCAAGCGGGTAACCTTGATCGCTGAGTGCCGGACTACCGAGCGGGTAACCTTGATCGCTGAGTGCCGGACTACCGAGCGGGTAACCTTGATCGCTGAGTGCCGGACTACCGAGCGGGTAACCTTGATCGCTGAGTGCCGGACTACCGAGCGGGTAACCTTGATCGCTGAGTGCCGGACTACCGAGCGGGTAACCTTGATCGCTGAGTGCCGGGTTATCAAGCGGGTAACCTTGATCGCTGAGTGCCGGACTACCGAGCGGGTAACCTTGATCGCCGAGTGCTGGACTATCAAGCGGGTAACCTTGATCGCTGAGTGCTGGACTACCGAGCGGGTAACCTTGATCGCTGAGTGCCGGACTACCGAGCGGGTAACCTTGATCGCTGAGTGCCGGACTATCAAGCGGGTAACCTTGATCGCTGAGTGCCGGACTACCGAGCGGGTAACCTTGATCGCTGAGTGCCGGACTATCAAGCGGGTAACCTTGATCGCTGAGTGCTGGACTACCGAGCGGGTAACCTTGATCGCTGAGTGCCGGACTACCGAGCGGGTAACCTTGATCGTTGAGTGCCGGACTATCAAGCGGGTAACCTTGATCGCTGAGTGCCGGACTACCGAGCGGGTAACCTTGGTCGCTGAGTGCCGGACTACCGAGCGGGTAACCTTGATCGCTGAGTGCCGGACTACCGAGCGGGTAACCTTGATCGCTGAGTGCCGGACTACCGAGCGGGTAACCTTGATCGTTGAGTGCCGGACTACCGAGCGGGTAAACTTGATCGCTGAGTGCCGGACTACCGAGCGGGTAACCTTGATCGCTGAGTGCCGGACTACCGAGCGGGTAACCTTGATCGCTGAGTGCCGGGTTATCAAGCGGGTAACCTTGATCGCTGAGTGCCGGACTACCGAGCGGGTAACCTTGATCGCTGAGTGCCGGACTACCGAGCGGGTAACCTTGATCGCTGAGTGCCGGACTACCGAGCGGGTAACCTTGATCGTTGAGTGCCGGACTACCGAGCGGGTAAACTTGATCGCTGAGTGCCGGACTACCGAGCGGGTAACCTTGATCGCTGAGTGCCGGACTACCGAGCGGGTAACCTTGATCGCTGAGTGCCGGGTTATCAAGCGGGTAACCTTGATCGCTGAGTGCCGGACTACCGAGCGGGTAACCTTGATCGCTGAGTGCCGGACTATCAAGCGGGTAACCTTGATCGCTGAGTGCCGGACTACCGAGCGGGTAACCTTAATCGCTGAGTGCCGGACTACCGAGCGGGTAACCTTGATCGCTGAGTGCCGGACTATCAAGCGGGTAACCTTGATCGCTGAGTGCCGGACTACCGAGCGGGTAACCTTGGTCGCTGAGTGCCGGACTACCGAGCGGGTAACCTTGATCGCTGAGTGCCGGACTACCGAGCGGGTAACCTTGATCGCTGAGTGCCGGACTACTGAGCGTGCCGGACTAACGAGCGCCGGATTACCGAGCGCCTACTGTATTTCATTAAGAATTATTTAGGAAATTACATCTAGTTTAAACAAAACAGAAAATAAAATATTTTGATCTATTTTATTTAAATCAGATAAGCATATTCGCTATTTATAAATACCGATTTTTTTTGTTGCGAATATTTCTTATCAGTTTCAAATTGTATTTCAAAAATAGGTTAAAAAAGAAAAATTATAATATTGCGTAGATCATAAAACTCACTTTTTCATTTCATTCATTCACTATTATTTTGCGGTACTTTATGTAGCTGTGTGTGTAGTCATTCCCCTCAACTCTAGTGGCGTTAGCCATATTAGTGTGAAAAATACGAATGTTTGTGCTCGAGTCTTGGATGTTTAATATCTATTTAAGTAGATATACATATTTATCCGTTACCTTGTACCCTTAGCACAAGCTTTGCTTACTTTTGGGGCTAGGTCAAACGGTGTGAATTGTCCCGTGATATTTATTTATTTTAGCCGAAAGACGTCCATTGCTGAACATAGGCCTCCCCCAAGACTCGCCAAACAGATCCTGCGCCATCCAAAGCGTTCCCGTAACCTTAACCAGGTCGTCGCTCCATCTTGTCGGAGGCCTACCCACACCGCCTCTTACGGTCAGTGGACGCTATTCGAGAACCTTTCGGACCCATCGGCCATCAGTTCTACGAGCGATGTGCCCTGTCCACTGCTGCTGAAGCCGCGTAAATTCGCATTATTAGTAAGGAAGTGAGTTGACCAATGGCCTCTCAAATAGTGTCGTGGGTTCAAATCCCGGCTCGCACCTCCGAGTTTTTCGGAATTCGTGCGAATTTACATTTGTAATTTACCATGAGCTTTACGGTGAAGGAAAACATCGCGAGGAAACCAGAATACATCTGCGAAGAAATTCAATGGTGTATGTGAAGTTCCCAATCCGCTGGCCCGCCTGGGAACTACGACTCGAGCCCTCTCATTCTGAGAGGAGGCCTGTGCCCTGCAGTGGGACGTATATAGGATAACTTACAAAAACAAGCTAAGGTTTTGTTCCACGGCCATCAGAAGGTTTGTGTCATTCATGAACCACGCAATGACTCCCGCTGTGATGACAAGCTGGACCAATATGATGGAGTACACCTGCAAACAAACATCAATGTCAAGCGATAGACATTTACTGGGCATAGAATAGACCTTAGAACGCTTCCTTTCAGACCGTTCTATCCATTTTCCAAAACATCCGTTCCCATCACTACCTTTTCCTAAATAATCCTTCCCTGATATACTTAAGCGTTTCCCAAAATGTGCTTCTCCCAAAAGGTACGCTTGGTTTGGCTTGATATCCGTTTCCTAAAAAGACCTCATCCCGAAATGACCGTTCCCGTCATTACCGTTTCCTAAATAATCCGTTTTCCAAAATGTACTTCTCCCAAAACACCCGTTCCCAAAAACATTTGTTCAAGTTTTCCCAAATTCGGATGCTATGAGAACCAGGTGTTTTAACACATTCAGTGCCGGGAACGCCACAGTGGAGTTCTCCGTTCGTAGGCACTTTTCGCTACAAAGCGGGAAAACGCTGCTACGGGCTACGAGCGTAGCGCGTAGCAATACGTGGCAGCGAATGTGTTAACATACGAATGCTATGAGAACTGGGTGGTTTTGACATACTGATGCCATGAGAAATGGGTCTTTTGGGCTTACGGGCGTCATGAAAGACAGATCTTTTGGCATAGGTACTGATTGGCATTTAGAGAATCTATAATTTGGGAACGGATTTTTTGGGAAACGGATAGAACGGTCCGCCGAAAAGGGCGCACCAATGAACGATCCTACGACGCCTGAATGGCCTTTAATCCGTTTTTCAAAACATCAAAATCCTAAAAAATCCATTTTCTACAATAATCAAATCCTAAAATATCCAAATTCAAGGTAAGTTTCCCATAGCATCCCAATCCTAGTAGACACGTTTCCAGTAATAACCAAATCCTATGAGATCCTAAGATATCCAAATCAGAGAAGACATGTTTTCCATGATATCTAAATACTAGAAGACCCTGATTCCATCAAATCTTATAAGCAACCCTTTTTCGGGAAGTTTGTTATACGGTAACATGCGTTTTGGGAAATGAACATTCCAGGAAAAACGTATTTATTTAGCTAAATTGACGTTATGAATGTTTTGATAAATGGGTCGTTTGGGAAACAAAGGTTTTTGTGTATTAAGTATTTTTTGGGAATATTATTTCTTTTGACCCATTCTACATTTTCATACATTCAGTCTTTCGTATTTCGAGTTAATACATACCCGTTTGAAATGGGTCAGCATTTTGTGTGGTTGTTTGTGATTTATGTTGACGGAAAAACTTTTCTTACCTTTCTAATGAACCCTTGTCTAATCTGCTTGTCGTTGAAGGCAAAGCTGTTTACAAGTGGCTGGGTTCCGTCCCCATCGTTGACTATCACCTCCGGGAAGGATATTATCGTGTCCTGGAAACAAAAAAGTTTTCCCTTTTACTCCATAGTAACAACATCAAAGATTACCAAAATTGGATACTATCCCAGGAAAAATTGTTTTCCAAATTTTCTAATCAGGATTGGAAAAAATCTTAACCTAATTAAAATCACGATTATTTCGTGAAGAAGAACAGTCGAAATACATATACCGAATTTTTCTTAAATATACAGTAAATTTAAGGGAAATCCCACCAACCCAACCAATAGCTCTAAGTAATTGTACAGAAACGGGCGAGGGTCGGTCAAGGAATAAACCAACGGGTTAAAACATAAAAGACCGACCTAAGCACCCCCAGTGCCCAGCGGGAGAATGCATGCTCCTCTCCCGGCCTTCCAG
Source organism: Archips xylosteana (assembly GCA_947563465.1). Classification (NCBI taxonomy): domain Eukaryota; kingdom Metazoa; phylum Arthropoda; class Insecta; order Lepidoptera; family Tortricidae; genus Archips; species Archips xylosteana. Next base: position 19,645,934 of record OX387353.1, on the reverse strand, counting down.
CAAATGGCTGAGGCAGGACATTGTGGGTAGATTAAGTCCCCTCCCTACCCCTCCCCTCCTCAAAATATAAAGCACACGTTTTTTGTTTTGATGACCAATAGAGAAGGGGACTTGTGACCGGGTTTTTTAGTCCGTGCAAGTCGGACACTGTCTGGGCCCTCCATTCCCAGTTCGTCCGAAGGGATTTTTCCCGAGCACAAGTCACCCTTCCAATCCTTAAAGTAAAAAACAGCAGACTTCGCGTCTTTGGCCCCTCTGGCGACTCATTCAAAAAATAGTTCCCAACAGGTAAAACATAAAGCTAAATATAGCCTGCCCACATCAAATATTGTTTCAATGAACTTTAACCTTTTCGACGCCAACGACACATATATCAGCACCGCGGGTTCTACGCCAACGACATATATATCAGTCATGGCGTGCAGAGCGATATCTACCTACATGCATTTTTGTAGGGTTCAACTTCGCGTTTGACATTCCGATGTCATGGCGTATGAGTGAGAGCTGTTGTATTTGACAGAGCGTTGAAAAGGTTAAACTTTATTGTCACTTATTGAGTGAGTTTGATCTCACATTACAATAAGTCCTACGGACATTGGGCGGCAGGAGGATAGGGAAATATAATTTCGGAAGTTCGTTGACTCACAGAATTGTTGATTCCTTGCTGCGTGGTAATGTATGGGGGAGGTGCTTGGTCAGCATAGACCGAGTCCTTGGGCTGGGCTTTGGCCATCTTGGAGTCTGTAAAATAAAAGTTTTACTATCATAAATCATAATCGTAATAACAATTATATGAGGTACTAACTGGATCATGCGCTCCAGTTATACAGCAGCTATGCAAAACTCAGCTGGGCAGCTTTCGGGAAGCTCCGTAATATCTTGTCATCCAATATACTGCAGTATCTAATGTCAAAATTCTTTGACCAGTGTGTTGCCGGTGATGACGTTGTATATTTATTTATTTGAGTAGCGGTTATGTTATGGAGATGTTCAACTCTCGTTGGCATCACCAGCTTGTAAATACATATAAAGAGTGTGCCTAAAAATATACATAAGACTGGCTGGATCCTGAAAATCATTACCCTTCCTTTTGGCTTTGACAGTTGGGTAAAATAATATATAAGTATTTATGAATTATCTACTTTGATCAATTATAACTGTAGATCCACAGTCGCGCGCCCGAAAATGTCCGAGCCAAATGAGCGCCACTTTGATAAAAGTGGCCTTCTTTTTTCTCAGTACGTTGCGTGAAATTGTCAAGTTTAGCTGTCAAGTGTCAACCGAAATTCGACTGTAATGAAGTAAAGACAAGGTTCAAATTTCTGTGTAGGTGATGATTTTAATTGTTATGCAAACAAATAAAAAAGTTCGGACACTTTTTGAAGGGGATTTTGTTCGGCAATGTGTATCTTCAGTTATAATTGATCAAAGATCCACTACCAAAATAACAGGTTATGATACGAGTCAAGTTAACAGTTCCTCTATTATAAATTCAAATGATAGGTAGTTAAGTTAGGTACCTACTTGATGTCATAACAAATTTGTTAAAATTTTCCTTAATGAACATTGTGCAGGGCAGATGTGTGTGCGTGTCAGCACCAGTTGTAATAAATTAAACTGTAAGAAAGATGGCACACTAGATGCGTGCACGTCATCATCATCATCATCATCATTTCAGCCGTAGGACGTCCACTGCTGGACATAGGCCTCCCTCATTGATGCCCAATCATTACGATTGGAAGCGATTTGCATCCACCCTGAACCTGCGGCCTTCACCAAATCGTCCGTCCATCTCGTTGGTGGACGTCCCACGCTGCGCTTGCCAGTCCGTGGTCTCCATTCCAGAACTTTTGGCCCCCAACGGCCATCTGTTCTACGTGCTATATGGCCTGCCCATTGCCATTTCAACGAGCTAATCCGTTTGGCTATGTCGGTGACCCCGGTTCTTCTACGGATCTCCTCGTTTCTGATACAATGCCGTAGAGAAACTCCAAGCATAGCCCTCTCCATAGCTCGCTGAGCGACTCTGAGCCTATTCATCAGGCCCATAGTGAAGCACCACGTCTCGGATCCATATGTCATCACTGACAACACACACTGATTAAAGACTTTTGTTTTGAGGCACTGAGGTATTTTGGCATGCACATGGTGTGCCATTATTCTTACAGTTTTATTCAATACAACTGGTGCGAGACACGCTCACGCATCTGGTCTGTGCCAGCCTAAATGCACTGAGAATCATAATTGCTTTTACCATTTCTTTCTGTCAATTGGACAGGATAAGGGTAGAGAGAGATGGTGAATGCTACCATAACCGATGCGAGACAATATGGCATCGGGATTGTTATTTGGAATGGCCTTCATAGGTCTGTGGAAAAGTTCCCAATCCGCACTGCACCTATGTGGGAACTATGGCCCAAGACCTCTCATTCTAAACCAGGGGTTCCCAACCTTTTCTTGGTCAGGGACCATTTTTATATTATTCTTGTTAGCAGGGACCACTATGTAGGTGTATACTTAATAAAAATAATAAACTGTAATAATCAAATAAATTAAATTTAAAAAACACTATAAAATAATATAAATTTATAATCATTTGCAGACCATATTTTGGCTTCTGCGGACCACTGGTTGGGAACCACTGTTCTAAACGGAGGCATGTGCCCTGCAGTGGTACATACATGTATAGGCTGTAAGGATGATGAAACACGGCTGTAATGATTGATGAAACAATAGAAAAACAAATGTCATCAGAGAAGAACTGAGATGGGGGAGGGAGACCCATAGCTTAGAATTCTTCACAGATGGAGTATACAGCTAGTATTTTATGAACGCGAAAGTGAAGATGGATGAATCCATGGATGTTTATTACTCTTTCATGTTAAAACGGTTTGATGGATTCTGATGTAATTTGGCACACATGTAATTTATAACCTGGGCCCAATTGCATAACAAATTACAAGCTAATAGTATTAGCTATTTTGTATTGAAATTCACTAATACTATTTGCTTGTATTTTGTTATGCAATTGGGCCCTGGATACATTTTATCCCGGAAATGTATAGTTCCCGCGGGATAGCGATAAACGAATTCCTCGCAGACGGAGTCGCGGGCATCAGCTAGTATATTTCTAGGTATACGTAATAAAATACGCGTCGTCAGATAACTTAGGTCAACTATTATATATAGCTTTTTTTGTTGTGGTACCTACATAAGTATTCAAAAGATAACTGGGATAATATATCATACATACCTATACCTACATCCTCAGCAATTATCTTATTATTTCACTTTTCACACAAGTTAATATCGAGCGAGACGGAAAACCCAACCAAACGCCAACGCCATGCCCGCAATTATTTCGCATTAAAATGTGCTTGCAGTAAAAACCCAACATTCCGGTTTTCGACATTTCTACTTTCATCGCAAAATAATATGACACCATTGCTGAGAAACTGCAATATTTTGCGAAATTTTGAAGCTTTGAGGAAATGTTAGTTTAAAAATACCTACGTTAATCGGTCTCAACGATCAAGTTACTCGATTATATTTCTAAAATTTCGCACTGGTCAAAGTGTCGTCGTGTCGTGCAATGTTTTGATGAAGTAGATACTCACCACAATAAATGTTTGAATTCTTCGTGGAAGCGTAAAACTGAAGCCACTTGACATCAATAACAAATTGATCACACTTTTAATTATTACTTTCTTGATAGTAAAAAAGGCAGGTTACGGAACGAGATTGTGACTGACACTTTCTCACAAAAGGACAATTCAATTTGAATTAATAAAATTAAATTAATTGCCTTAAGACTAAACTGACACTGTGCTCTTATTTATTTACACAATAAAAAGCACCAACCACTCATAGGTACTACGTTAAAATATACCTGTTTGTTTGTACAATTCAACATACGTAGCGTAGTTCTTTGTGAATTGTTGTAATAGTTTTGATAAAATAATGAAAGAATCTGTTTATGAATAAAACAAAACACCCCACACCACGCACGCACGGTTCCGTACCGGCCGAACGAGACGAGAACGAAACGAATGCGATTGCGATGTGTGCGAGCGATGCAAAATTCCGATTGCGAATATTTGCGAATGCGAGCGAGTGAGGGAGAAGAGAACTGAGAAGAGCACAGCCGGCCGAGCGGAGCGCAGGCGGAGCGCCGAAGGAGAGAGAAGGGAGAAAGACAAAGACTGTCGAGTCGGTCGAATCGAATAGTGCCGAATTAACCGAAAGAATCCGATTGCAAACGATCAAATATTTATTATAAGGGTTGCCAGACTTTGTTTTTTAATTTAGCCTAATTCAATAAGAAGCCACCTAAAGTCAATAAAGCACATAATGACTGAATCAGTTTATGAGAATGATGCTTGGTACCAATTTTGTTATGAGAATGATGCATGGTATGACAAAGATTTATAAGGTTTTGTTTTTAAATGCAATTTTAAGAACATATGTATTTATTTTCAACTCTGGTGGCGTTACCTATACCTACGTAAGATGTGTAGTAGCACTGTCCCCTTTGAGAAATATATAAAAAATCATGTCATGTCGCAGTTGTCGTTACGTATAATTATTAAACCATATTGGAATTTAAGGGGTCAACTAGAAGGAAAAATAGAAATTCAATGGAAGAAAGAAAGACATTTATTTATAACAACATTACAACAATAACACATAAACAGGCTAAAAGTACAAATATAAACATACATGTAAAATGTTGATATAAAAGGGCTATAATGTGAGCGACAGTTTGTTAGTCTAGTCGAAATGTTCAAAATGGTGTTAATTCTTGATAAAGGTCCTAAAAATATGTGCGATAGCTCATTGGATTCGAAATGACGTCTAGAAAAATGTATTCGAAGGATTTTACTGCAGGATAAAAATTGCAAAGGTTATTAACAAATTAAGATGAAAAAAAAGGTATTTCGTTTTTTGGCAATATCTTAAAAACTATTAGTATATAAGAAATTTAAAAAAAAGATTCTTAAAGAGGAGAAAATTTCCAAAAAAAAAGTCTACCTCCCGGAACTCTACCTCCATTATTTATAATTTTAATTTAGCGCTGAAAATAGGGCCCCGCGCGGCCGATTCAGCATGGCCGCGCTGCCGCTCAACAGAGTCTATGACATAAAATAATTTTTTTATAGAATTAAATATCAATCGAAAAATTTAAAAAAATTATCGTGTCATCAGAACACTTCAAAGAAGAAAGTCCCGTTGGAAAAAAATTTTTTGTTGACTTTTCAGAAAGTTATACTATTGTTAATTAAGTAATTTTTCGTGGGCTTTAATTTTTACAAAAGACAGTATAAAAGTTTAAATAATTGGCCTATAAATTTTTGGCTTCTTGGAGCTCTTCTTATATATATACTTAACAAGACCACGTAATAAAAAAAACTAAAATTTGTATATTTTGTTTATTATAATTTTTTTAAGTTAACAAAAAATGAAAATCATCAAAAATGTTGTTAAAAAAATTTTTTCAATTTAATGTTGAGTTATGGCTATTTTTGCATTGCATAGAGGCATTGTCTAACGTCAAAAATTATTTTTTTGCGGCATTTGTTAATAAATTGTTTATAAACAAATAGACAAGTTTAATATTTTTAATTTTTTTTTTTACCATATTGTTGTCATGGGAAAATAATGATTTTTAAAATAAAATTTTTTTCTTAAAAAAATTTTTTAATTGTATAAAACCGTTTTTTACATATTTGCATTGTTTAAATAATTATTTAAGAAATTATTTCCTCTTTAAAAATCATAATTACCATTTCTAAATAGACTGACCGAAAAAAAATTTTTTTCATAAATAATTTAATTGTTTATTAACTTTACAATTGTTTATAAACAAATTCAGATGACCATAGTATTTTTTTTCTAAAACTAAGAAAAATAACAAAAACAACCATGTATAACAAAGTGGTAAAATATTTTTTTTTGTATTTTTTACAATAATTTCTAAAACTCCACGATACCAAAGTTAGATCGGTCACACAATTTGTCAAGTAACAAATTACCATAACTCATAAACTATTAGAGATACGATAATCAACATTCAGGTCATTTTTATAGACGATTAACTACTTGTTAAAATGAGCTCAAAACAAAGTTTGTAACTATTGTTAATTAACAATTACATGCTATTGTTTAAAAAAATTTAAGATTTTTTGACATTTTTGCCTCTTTTATGACTTATAACTTGTTAAATAACGTAAATACGCTTATGGACCTTCAAGACAATTTTGTTTATCGATAAAATATCTACCTCATGATCTTTTCATTAAATCAATATCTCTTATAGTTTTAACTATAAACATATTTTCATTATTATTTTTCAAACTAGTGTTCTATTAGATATGAAATAACTTTCTTTTTGCATAAATTATTTATAGTTTGCCACGACTTTACATTCTACATATTATAATTTTTATATTGGATTTAATCTGAAGATAATCTTAAATTTTCTTAAACAATAGCATGTAATTGTTAATTAACAATAGTTACAAACTTCGTTTTGAGCTCATTTTAACAAGTAGTTAAACTAGTTAATCCTCTATAAAAATGACCTGAATGTTGATTATCGTATCTCTAATAGTTTATGAGTTATGGTAATTTGTTACTTGACAAATTGTGTGACCGATCTAACTTTGGTATCGTGGAGTTTTAGAAATTATTGTAAAAAATACAAAAAAAAATATTTTACCACTTTGTTATACATGGTTGTTTTTGTTATTTTTCTTAGTTTTAGAAAAAAAATACTATGGTCATCTGAATTTGTTTATAAACAATTGTAAAGTTAATAATCAATTAAATTATTTATAAAAAAAAAAAATATTTCTGTCAGTCTATTTAGAAATGGTAATTATGATTTTTAAAGAGCAAATAATTTCTTAACTAATTATTTAAACAATGCAAATATGTAAAAAACGGTTTTAAACAATTAAAATTTTTTTTTTAAGAAAAAAATTTTATTTTAAAAATCATTATTTTCCCATGACAACAATATGGTTAAAAAAATTTTTTTAAAAGTATTAAACTAGTCTATTTGTTTATAAACAATTTAATGAACTAAAACAATTACTTTGCTCACCCGCGACCTTACAATAGTTACGTTTATGCAAGAAATGTGTGTTCATGCAGTTCCTCCACCTCCACACTGTACGAACACACACAAATCACATAAACACAACTATCACCACCACCAAGCTACACTGACGCGTTTCGAACTCAACCAGAGCTCATCTTCGGAGTTACCCCTTTCGGAGTTAGTTGTGTTTATGTGATTTGTGTGTGTTGTGTTGGTGTGTGGAACTGCATGAACACACATTTCTTGCATAAACGTAACTATTGTAAGGTCGCGGGTGAGCAAAGTAATTGTTTTAGTTCATTAATATGGACCTCCGCAAAGTAACGCCTGATTCAATAAATTATAAACAATTTATTAACAAATGCCGCAAAAAAATATTTTTCGACGTTAGACAATGCCTCTATGCAATGCAAAAATAGCCATATCTCAACATTAAATTGAAAAAAAAATTTTAACAACATTTTTGATGATTTTCATTTTTTGTTAACTTAAAAAAATTATAATAAACAAAATATACAAATTTAAGTTTTTTTTATTACGTGGTCTTGTTAAGTATATATATAAGAAGAGCTCCAAGAAGCCAAAAATTTATAGGCCAATTATTTAAACTTTTATACTGTCTTTTGTAAAAATTAAAGCCCACGAAAAATTACTTAATTAACAATAGTATAACTTTTTGAAAAATTAACAAAAAATTTTTTTTCTAACGGGACTTTCTTCTTTGAAGTGTTCTGATGACACGATAATTTTTTTAAATTTTTCGATTGATATTTAATTCTATAAAAAAATTATTTTATGTCATAGACTCTGTTGAGCGGCAGCGCGGCCATGCTAAATCGGCCGCACGGGGCCCTATTTTCAGCGCTAAATTAAAATTATAAATAATGGAGGTAGAGTTCCGGGAGGTAGACTTTTTTTTGGAAATTTTCTCCTCTTTAAGAATCTTTTTTTTAAATTTCTTATATACTAATAGTTTTTAAGATATTGCCAAAAAACGAAATACCTTTTTTTTTCATCTTAATTTGTTAATAACTTTTGCAATTTTTATCCTGCAGTAAAATCCTTCGAATACATTTTTCTAGACGTCATTCCGAATCCAATGAGCTGTCGCACATATTTTTAGGACCTTTATCAAGAATTAACACCATTTTGAACATTTCGACTAGACTATGTAGTTTTCGTTTTGATTTGTGTAATAAAGTTTAAATGGATACATTTCGTAAATCAGCAATCCTAGGACGTTTGCGAAGAGCCAATTTGGCGCACAACCTTCATTAAACGGTAACCCTATGACAAACAGCGAACGAGATGTTATGATAATAAAAAAACACTGCACACACCGGTTTGCACGAATTGCGCGGTTTTGCCTCATGTGAGCTCTTTCATTTGTAAGACTCATAGTGAGACGGAGAATGGCCATTCCATGCATAACATTACAATAAAACATTTGAGGGGCTACTCCAACTTCGATAGAAGTTCATAATAATACCGTTCCTCTCTCTTTCATATGCTATTAGCGTAAACGAGACAACACTATTCGAATTTTGATCTTTGTGGTTCATGGCCGGATGGACGCCGCGCCGCCGCGTCGCCGGTAAAACGTGGGTTAAACAAATTGCGGGGAAACCCCAAACTGGGTTACCCAATATTCGTTTTTGTTTCGTTTGGTTATGTTTATAAATTATTCTTGTTCTACTTATATTGCCTGTTGTTAAATTTTAATACATTCAATCAGAGTACCGACTTTTGAAACCACCACATGTAAGTATTGTGTGTACCTACAACTTGAAAACGGTAAAAAAGTTGTGTACAGTACTACACTCCAACTAATAACATCGAGTATTTATCGATTCAGAATGTATGGCCTAATAATTAATGCCCACATGTTATAGGTAACGCCACCAGAGTTGAGGCCATGCACACAACCACATCTCATGTAATGACAGCGGGATTATGACGTTGTGTTGTCGTTAAACGTCAACAAAACGTCAAAATCCCGCTGTCATTACATGAGATGTGGTTGTGTGCGTGGCCTCAACTCTGGTGGCGTTACCTCTATTTACCATAATGACAAATTATTAGGTCACTCATTATTGTAGTTAATTTTGGGTCGACAATTCCAGGACATACATTAACCAAATTCGATTATAATTAATATAAACTCAGCGGCAAATCCAATCGCCCTCCTTCCTTAGAAACATGTACATATGTAAAGTGGGCGGTTAGATTTGCCACTGAGTAGCTAATAAATAATAGGGTAACGCCACCAGAGTTGAGGCCACGCACACAACCACATCTCATGTAATGACAGCGGGATTTTGACGTTGTGTTGACGTTTAACGACAACACAACGTCAAAATCCCGCTGTCATTACATGAGATGTGGTTGTGTGCATGGCCTCAACTCTGGTGGCGTTACCTTATACCTTCTTTTTTCTCAGCACGTTGCGTGAAATTGTCAAGTTTAGCTGTCAAGTTTCAACCGAAATTCGACTGTAATGAAGTAAAGACTAGGTTCAAATAAAAAAGTTCGGACATTTTTTGAAGGGGATTTTGTTCGGCAATGTGTATCTTCAGTTATAATTGATCAAAGGCTGTTACAAAAAAAAATACCTAACATTGAAGGTAACCTAACCTATCCAAGTCGCTTCTGTTCTGCCTTAAAAGGACTAGCTCGCTCGCTTCGCTCGCTCGCTGCCAACGAGGTACCGGTTAGGCTATACGAAAGGGGGTTTTTAAACCCAGTGCTACGTAGGCGGCTAAACGTGGTTTTCGCTTCATTGAAGAACGTATCGCAATGACAATCCAGCTAATCGTTGAACCGCCGCATTTCAAAACGGCCCTGTTTTTGATAACAGCTAGCCGTAATGTAATACGGCGGATTATACGATCCCACTGCGACATACAGTGGTGGTCATACAATTAAGAACGATTTGAAGTTTCCGATTTTTTTTTATCTAAATCATGTCATATGTCTAGTTGTGTTCCTTCTTAAAAGTAACAAGTTATGTTATAAAATAGCCACATGGATAGAGCAAACGGGATTAAGAATAATAGTGTATAATTGCTAACATTTTTTTTTACAAATTTTATTTGTTCTCTATACTAATAAATTCAAATAGTAATGAAGCTGGACAAATAATTAAGAACGATTTATTAAACTGCTCGAGAGTTGTTTTATATGAAACTTAGATTAAATAAATCATATTAATGTGAAGTTGGTATAGAAAAAAAAAGCAATTTAATACATTTGAATTAAAATTAATAGTTAGTAGCATGTCCACGGCTTTTAATTACGGCTTTACACCGGCGAGGCATTGAATCTATCAATTTTTGACATTTCGCAAGAGAAATAGAGTTCCATTCTTCTAAGAAAACGTCGTACAGCTCTCTCAAATTGCCACACTGTCGAATTGAAACCTTTTTCTTGACTTCGCACCAAAGATGCTCTATTGGGTTAAGATCTGGGCTGTTGGCTGGCCAATCTAAGACAGAAACTGATTGTGATGTGAGGAATTCCTTAACGGTGCGTGCAGTATGCTTTGGATCATTGTCGTGCTGGAATGTCCAAATAACCGGAAGCACGTCTTCGGCATATGGTAACATTGTTTCTTGCAGTATATTTTTGTATTGGAATTGATCCATGTTTCCTTCTATCAGCCTAACAGGTCCAACGCCATGTCCAGAAAAGCACCCCCAAATTTTCACATTTCCCCCGCCATGCTTTAATGTCACTTTTGTGTACTTTGGGTCGAATGCTTTATTCGGAGGGCGTCGTACATATCGTTTTCCATCAGAACATACCCTATTTATTTTTGTCTCGTCAGAAAAAAGAACGTTTTTCCACTGTCTAACTGTCCAGTTTTCATACCTTCTTGCAAATGCAAGTCGGGCTTGCCTATGACATCGTTTCAACATAGGCACCTTCCTCGCTATCCTTCCGTTCAACTTATTTTCTACCAAACGCCTTCGAATAGTGCGTGCAGAGATTGCTGAAGGGTTGTTTTCGCCAAAATATTCTTTTCTCAACTCATTAGACCCTTTAAAAGGATTTTGTTTTGCCAAACGAACGATATTTCGATCATCTCGACGAGATGACTTTCTTTGTCTAGGTCCACGTGGAACGTTTGAAGTAGTTTGATACGTGGAAAAATGCTTTACGGCATGGAAAACCATTGTTTTTGAACATTGCAGATAGTCGGCTATCTTTTTATACGACCAATTCTTCTCGCGAAGTTTTATTATTACTTCTCTTGTAGATTTATCACAACTTTTATTTTTCCCCATTATTTTTATACGAAGTAATCACTTTTAAGACTTTAACAGCACGAAATGGCGCCGAAATTATACGAATAATAATCTACAACCACAGAGCCACACAGTGTTCTCTATTTAAATTTGAAAAAATAATAAACTATTCCAGCGTTCTTAATTACGTGACCAGCCAGTAAGTACTAATACTAGGTTCAGATCGAATGTATAAAGTTTCTCTATTAATTTTTTAACCAACTATGTTGCATAAATGAATGTACCGGTAGTACGGAAAAGTTTCGCAATACCGAGAGAAATAAAAAAAATACGGGCAATTAGTTATACTTGTTACTTTGAAAAAATCATCTCAATAAATAATCGTTCTTAATTATATGGCCACAACTGTATCTATCCTTCCGCAAGATATACCAAACATCCTGACATCGGTTTTGCAGATCAAATTTGAATAGTCTAGTACAAAATTAGTAATTGTAATCATAGGTACGGAGATAGGATCACTCTGATTCGAACATTATAAATACCGTTTATTCCCTATCCCGTGGGAATTCCTAAAAAATATAAAATAAATAAAACAATAACTTTGGTCCCAGTTTTTATTAAGTACGTTAGGTAGCTGGTTTACATTTATACAACATTAAGATCTTAGTTACATGTATATATTTCGTATTTATATAGGTTACTATAAATTACAAACTTATCTATAAATTTAATTACGTATACCTAACTCTAAACATACAATCTCGAATAAGTATTCAAAAGTTATCTGTGATCGTGTTTGTTTTTATTACATTTTTTAATAAAAATTTTAGTTCGCTTATTAAATACATATTGCAAACTTAGATTAATTAATAGCTTGTATATTTCACGTTAAACTTATAAATAGTATAAAGGTTAAGCACAAATCCATTATAATTTGAATTGCCATGATTATGACTTTTTAGAAACCCCCCCACCCCTCACAGAACACCGGCGTGAAGCAGCAGTAAAAGGCCTTCTACACGATCGGGACCAACCGCCAACCATCGTGTCCTTGGTCGGGTTGATTTAAAAATGGACAGTGTAGAAATCGGTTGACCCGACCGATATTTGGTTGATGTCAACGGCCTTGGTCGCGAGCGCATTGTCCGTGGTCGGACCCAACCGTATGGAACGCTGTCGGCCGACGCGAGCGACACGACGGTCGGCGGTTGGTCCCGACCGTGTAGAAGGGGTTTATTCCTTGCTGCGTTTCGTACGGTCAGTGAGAGCGCCGGGGGCCCAATACCTCTGCCCCTCCCCTATTCCCTCTCCTTTTTCCTTAGGGCTGACAACGCACTGGCATCGCGTAAAGCGCTGCGGGTGTCTATGGACAGTGATCATTTAACATCAGGTGACCCACTATAGTTCGTTTGTCTGCCTTTCTAACATAAAAAAAATATGATCCTTTTTGTGCTTAAATGCTTCCAATTTCTTTTTAATACTAAGATATAAATGCATATTGTGTCATTTTAGCGATTGCCAAAATACTCACAATCTTTATCATTGTTGTGTAAGTACTTATGTAATATTGACAAAAAACAAGAACTACATGGAATTGTGACAAATAGATTTAAAGTTATTTATTTATTTTTTATATTTGGAAAACAAATACATAAATAATTTAAACAATTCATTAGCCCAAACAGTTTTCACTTATAACTAATAACATTTCTGTTGCTCAAACAAGAAGTATACTGTAAATATAGAGAGAAAAAAAATGAAAGAACCGAATGAATACAATAGTAATGATATATTATAACCAAATAGAAAAGTATAATTGTATAACTATTTTCTTCCAAAGGTTCCTCCCGTTGACTTACCTACCATTTACTTATTACTTAGATTATAATATTTAACTTTAATTTTAATTGCAGAAACAAATTGTTGCAAAGACAGATGAAATATGTCAATATCGGAAAATTTCTCATTGTAAGATTTGCAAGCTCTAACAAGGAATCTATTTCTTGCATACGCCGTACGACTAGAGGGAACTGCAAATAATTTAGAAGTAAGAGTTCGTCGATCAGAGGTCGTATTGTCTAACGCTTCTGACGCTTGCCTTCGCTTTCACCATCTCTTTCTGTCATCATCTTATACCGTTTGAGAGAAAGAGATAGTGATTGCGAAGGCAAGTGTCAGAAGCGTTAGACAATAAGCCGGCAGGACATCGAAATGAAATTTTTGACAAAAGATTTGGAGACTCTTCTATATTCACTGTTATGTCCACTTTGCCAAATAAAAATATTTCTCAATGTTATAAATAAATATACACCCCCAAAAGCGAAGAAGGATAAAGGTTGCAGGTTGAAATTCATTAATAAGGACCCCCACAAGGTAATGTTTGTATCAATACCCTGTCTTCAATTGATATGTACCTAGGTACGTGGAAAAAAGGACCAAGTATAAGATATTTCATTTGAATTAGACGCAGATTGCCCTGAAGTCGTAAAATATCCTAAACACAAAATGTCCCAAACGCAAAATACCCTAAACTTAAAACGTACACGCGTTTAGAGCATTTTGTGTTTAGGTCATTTTGCGTTTAGGTCAATTTGCGTTTAGGTCATTTTGCGTTCGTAAAATAGGTCATTGCGCGACGGGGGATTTCATTAAATATTAAAACGGATACCCTTTGATCTGTACGTGTATCAAAGGACCGTGTATAAGACATTTCATCAAATATTAAAATTAATCGGTCATACATATTTCTTTGTTCACGTCTCTATATTTTTTAGCCAAGTCTACATCAGCGTGTGGGATGCCTGGCCATCTTTCAGCCCATTTAAATAAATCTTAAGTTTGCAGACTCAGAGTCGCTAATTTTATGTCCACTGGAGAGAAAACTTTAGTTTCTTACGATGTGTACGACTCTAATCCCGTGTTTTTAACTGATTCATACGTTTTATCAAATATTTAGGGAAACCGACGAGCCGTAAATATAAATACACAAATCGAGAACTAAAATTCACGAGTGAATATTTTCAACTCGTGATAAATTCACTTTTATACGTCGTCGTCGTTGCGTCGTATTGCGTTAAACTGTTTTTTGTAGAACTTCATGATCATGTATCGGTAGTCGATATGCATGATGAGAGCTGCCTTCACGTAGTCGGCTGGGGTGAGGCGGATGCGGTAGGTCTTCGACATCATGGATTGGAGGTCCACCAGGATGTATGCAGTCAGCGCGAAGGCCATCAGGGAGCAGTATAAGACGCCGAACGCGCTCAAACCGTAGATGAACGGCACTGTGAAAGCTGCAAAAGATTTTTTTTATAAGATAAAGGGTAAATTTCTGATCTTTGAGTCTCTCTCTCTCTCTCTCTCTCTCTCTCTCGCACACACACACACACACACACACACACACACGCACGCACGCACGCACGTATGTCTGTATCCGCAAAGTATGTCTGTGTACATCAGCTATTGGCTTTTTGTCTTTAGTCTCATTACAATGTACTATATTGCTGTTGATGCCCCAAATAAGTAAAATAAAAAATTAACGAGGGAGTTAGGGAGGAAATCAGTAGTGTCCGACCGGAATTTCGGTTTCGGTTTCGGCCAGTTTCGGCCAAAAAATCAAGTTTCGGCCCGAGTTTCGGTTTCGGCCAAAATCGGCCGAACCCTTCGGCCGCGCCGAAACTTACAACATCGCACCTTCGGGTCGCGCTCGGCTAACGTCGGGCGCGCTCGGCACGGCTGGCAATATGGCGTCGGTCGCCTGACTCCGCCGGCAACTACCTAAATCAGTGCGCTTTGCTCGTGTAGACGTGTCAATACGTGTTGTGTTTGTTCCGCGAATAATGGTAAGTAGTGAGATTAAATCTATAAGTAGTTGATCCTAAAAAAGAAATTGTTGATCTCAGTAAGTATGTCAAAAACACTGTTTTTATTTTTAATTAGATAATTAGTTATAAAAAATAAAAAGTATAAGTATAGATTTGTTACTATATTATACTTGTTGATTTGTTATCATAACCTATGTTATGCACCTTACATAATAAAAGAAAAGGTTCGCTAAAATGATTACCAAAGGTGATAAATTTGATTATTTTGATTATCTAATTATATTTGAATTAGCCATTCGAGGCTAACTGATTGTGATATTTGTGAGTATAATTAAAATGTAAGTAACTGAAAATAAATAAACATAATATATGAGCATCATATTTTAATAATAAATTTGTTTTATTTTATACCACCATTAAAAAATCGCTAACTTTGTGTTACAAATAATGCATTTTTTTCACTTTATAGGGTAGTTAAATTTTCAAACAGAACCCCTGTAACTGTGCTGAAATTTCATTGTGATAAATCTTTGAAAGTAGAAACCTGTAATTATAGGTCGGCGAGATATTAATTTTAGAAAAAAACGGGCTTACTAACATTTTTTCGACTTTTTAAGGACTTTTTTTTTATAAAAGGTTCGGTTTCGGTTTCGGTTTCGGCCGAAACTACAATGAAACCGAACCTTCGGTTTCGGTTTCGGTTTCGGCAAAATAACATGTTTCGGTCGGTCACTAGAAATCAGTCAAAAATGTTACCGTACCGTAAAACGGGGTGATGTTATCGCGAGGTGAATAGAAACAAAACAGGGAAAAAGTTTGAGCACATTTTTCTCCGTGCCACTATAAATCTTTATGGTAATGTTGTATTTTTTTGAAATTGCAACATTGCTATTATTACGGCAACACAGAATAAATATTTTGTTATGGCTACATCATTTAAAACTTCAGTGTCAAAGTCAACCGTTACCGACGTCTGTTTTTTCGTCTGAAAAACTTTGTGATTACAACGATTTGGTGAGTTGTTGGAGGTTATTAGTGACGGTTTTTAAGTGAAGTAGTTATCCTATTTTGCATTTTGTCAATGGTTAAGTTAAATAAATCAGTTTTTAATATAATTAGACACAAAATTCGTAACCATGTGCAATTGGTCTATATTTGGGGGGAAAAGAATACGCTTGAGGGAGGAAAAGTCAACGACAACGGGGTGAATGACACTAGTCAAGGCGAAATAGCAACGTAGTGCGGAGCAATAGAAACGGGAGAGGGGTGATTTGATCGGTTTTCGCTAGGGCTGCCACATTTGTTTTTTATTAGTACATTTATTCTAGTGTACTAAATATTACCTGAGTCTTTTATTTAAATTAGACTGTTACGAGATACTTACGCATGTATTTACAAATCTGCACAAAATACTTAAAATTATTTATACCTTACCTGGGTACCTAGTTCGAAAGTTAGTAATAGTCATCATCATCATCATCATACCTACCTATTTTCAAGTTTTGACAACCCTGACATTTGTTGCTTTTCACCCCATTAGGCGTTACAAGTCACCCCTTCTTCCGGGTGACGATAAACGTCACACATTTTGGCAATTTTTGCTTTAATAACGGAAAATATAAGGTTTAAAACCTTTTGATAGTATAAAAGAAGGTGGGACTCAGAAATTTCATTCAATTCTACTGCTCTCATGTGCTTCCATCTCAATGAAAAAGTGACCTAAAGTTCAGAATTGTTTCTATCCACCCCGTTTTACGGTACCTAACTTTTTCTGGTCAATACCTACGATTTTTTTTCTCTTTACTGTATTTCTAAAGTGGCTGAAGCCGTGGATTTAAGATTGATAAATATATTGCCAGTAAAATATTATAGAAGACAAATTAGATAACCGGTTATCAGGAGTGACAAAAGTAATGACTCAAATAGACTACGACAATATACACGGTACACTCGGAGTATACAGAGTGACTCTGTATGAACGCGAGGAGTGTACCTATCTAATTGTGAAATTTGTGACACCACAATTAGTATAAAAAGTAAATTCTTTAAGTCTGTTAATTAATGTCTGACAACGAGTATGTTGCAATTCGTAGTCTAAACTTGGCTTAGCAAGCAATTGAGTGGGACTCACCATATGTGACAATAAGGATGCCTCCGGTTATGATAAGACCGATGTTGGTCTTAAACTCGATGTTGGTCTGCAGCGCGAACAGGCTGTTCATGAGCAGAGCGAACAAAATCAAGTTGAAGTACACCCAGGCCACGAAGAACTGAAAAGAAGGATTGTTAATATGTAGCCAAAGAGTATTGTAATATTATATGAACAAGAGTGGCAACTCTATGGTCAAATAAGCATGTATGGAAGGTGCTGCCGCCCTACGGCTGGCTACTCAAGAACTAATGTGACGTATCTATAGATGTATACCTATCTATATGTATATGTTGGTAGTGATGTACAGCTATAGATACGCGTAATTTTAATTGATAGGCTAATTGCCACTGTTCGTATTTTAGCCGTCTAATTAAAATCAGCATATACGAAGTATAAGCGGCTAAACCCGATTTGCATTATACGGCTAAAATACGAACATTGGCAAGTGGCCTATCAATTAAAGTCCTTGACCGTACAATTTGGTACGCCATGGCCATGGCCGATGAATGACAACTGAAAATAAAATAAATAAATAAATATCACGGGACAATTTACACCAATTGACCTAGTCCCAAAGTAAGCTTAGCAAAGCTTGTGTTATGGGTACTAGGCAACGGATAAACATACTTATATAGATAGATATATACTTAAATACATATTAAACACCCAAGACCCGAGAACAAACATTCGTATTTTTCATACAAATATCTGCCCCGACACGGGAATCGAACCCGGGACCTCAAGCTTCATAGTCAGGGTCTCTAACCACTAGGCCATCTGGTCGTCTAAAGTTTGACAATTTAACCAAGATGGCCGCTAATTTAGTTCTTAGTCCAAACACCTAACACCAAAGGTCGCTGTAGTCGCATGAAAAGTGTGATATATGTAAGTGTGCCCCGCCTGTATGTAGCTAAGATTTTTACACATGTTGATCCCGCACCGTCAGCGTATTTTGAGCAGCGGTATAACCGAACCTTTAAGCTCCAAACGCAGACAGCGGTGGCGTGGCGGTTAGCGATGTGCCGAGTTCGGCTTGACTCGAGTCAGACTCGATTCCTGCTTAGGACTCGCCTATTCGAGTACAAAAATATTTTGATTCGAGTACGCCAGACTCGATTCAGTACTCGAGTCAGAGAGAATCGGTTTCGTACTCGCTGACTCGATTCTATTATACGAGTACAACTGACTCGAGTCTAGGATTCGAGTCAGATTGACTCGCTTGAATTCAATCTCTTTTTACTTAAGCAATGAATGAATACTATGCTCTTTGAAGATACTCCTTTTCGATTTTTCCTTTTTGTTATAAAATTGGTAACGGACTTGATTTTTGGACTCTAATTTCTTGACTCGAGTAAACATTCGAATAGATACCAAACATAGACTCGAGTAGGCCTTCACTGGACTCGAATCGCGGAATCGAGTCAGGATTCGAATAACAAATTAACTGACTCGAGTCGCGGAATCGAGTCAGGATTCGAATACCACATAAAATAACTCGAGTCGACTCGATCCACCAAAACAGCGACTCGGCACATCACTAGTGGCGGTGCGGTGGCGGTGACGGTTGTAATATTCTAACTTGTATGAACGAGTTCTCGGAACGGTACCGCACAACCGTTCATACAAGTTAGAACATTACAACCGTCACCGCTACCGCACCGCCACGCCTCCGCTGTCTGTGTGTTTGGAGCTTAAGAGGATACGATGGCTGAGAGACTTTTGAGAAATAGGTATTTTAATGAAATGTCGCTGTCTCGCCCGAACCCCTCCGTGTCAGTACAGCGAGAGCGGGACAACTGCAGCTCAGACCGTTAATAGGCGCGTAAAATTGACCAAAACAGCATTTCGTAGTCCCCTGTTTTCTTCTCGATAACTGGACCAATAAAATTATTTTTTTCAAAAATAAATAGAGGACAGATTTAGCTATGCCCCTATGTTTTCCTTTTTTTTGTTTATATGAGGGATTTTTTCTGATGAGTGTCTGAAAATGACGTTGAAATTTGACAATTTTTTCAGTTTTTGAAAGCTCACAGATTACACAGTAAAAAAAATTTGGCTCTAAAGCCATTATCCAAGGAGGAAAAAGGGCACTACGTTTGTATGGAGAAATGGTGCGCATCGTATCCTCTTAACTCGTATTAACTACACAATGTGTTGAATCTTTACATACCGAGGTCAAGCCGGCGTTAAAAGAAACCACGCTGATGAAGAAGCCAAAGGCAAGTGGGTATGCCGCCAGGAACATGTAGTTATACGGCAGCACGAACCGGGATTTGTTGCAGTAGTGGAGAAGCCCCAGCGTTGCCAGGAGAATCAACGATGACACCACTCTGAAGTTACAAGGTGCAAATTACAGTGCACCTGTTATCTGTCTTACTCGGAAGCTTCGATCAACAGTTGTATTGTTGATCGAAGCTCGGAAGTATGGCGGCTGATAATTTTTTGTCCACAGGAGAGACAACTTTTGTTTCTTACATTTCTAACCCTAATACGTAATGGTCATTTTGATAAATAGTGTAAATCTTCCCAGGTGAACTTTTCGCTGCGAGCCCTTATCTTTCAAAACAAACGGTATCGTCATAGCATTAAGGTTCAAATTTAATGTAATGGCTCGAAGCGAAAAATACACCTGGGAAGATTTATACTATAATTAATACCTATAACGTTCGGTCAAACTATGTGGGCTTCTGTGGCAGGCTAGTTTCGTTCACGCTTATAGTACCTAGGTATAGTATTAAACAGAAGAGTGACAGATATACAGGGTTATTTCTAATTCACTAGCATCCTTTTAACCCTAAACTCCTACCACTTAAACAAATGTTTTTGTTTTACGGCTTTTGTCATAACTTAATATTTTTGGTGTAATAACGTTTTGAAAATTTGAGATTTCCTCTTATTTTTACGATACTCTGTGTATTTGTATGGGAATAAGTGCTTCATTTTAAAAAGTCGTAAAACAAAAAACATTTGTTTGAGTGATAGGAATTCAGGGTTAAGAGGATGTCAGTGAATTAAAAATAACCCTGTATATGTAGAGAGATACGAATTTTGATTTTCGAATTTCGTAGGAGCCCCCCAGGTACTCACATTAAATTGACACGAGTGTAGGTCTCGTATACCAGCGCCCGGTATATGGAGTACGGCTCCGCGACGAAGATGACCATGACTAAGGTCATGGCTAAAGCTTGGAAGAGCTTAATAGCCAGTACCTGGAAGAAGAACAAAATGGTTAAACAATGGCGGAGCAGTACCTACGTTCCACACGAAATACAAATTGAAACATGGATGCATAGAAAAACTCAGAAAAAGAGACCAGTGCTGAGAATCGAACCCATCAGGTCCTCAGCATTCCGTGCTGCGTGCTAAACCCCTACATCACCACTGGTCAGGAGTTTAGACACAAATTTCTCCTAGTGTCGCTGCTTAAGTGACTAAAAGCCGAGATGGATTATGATTATATAGGAGAAATTTTTGTCTAAACTCCTGACCAGTGGTGGTGTAGGGGTTTAGCACGCAGCACGGAATGCTGAGGACTGGGTTCGATTCCCAGCGCTGGTCTCTCTTTCTGAGTTTTTCTGTGCATCCATGTTTCAGTTTGTATTTCGTGTGAAATAATATGGATTTCACGGGATGACCGTAAAAGTAACAAATTTGGAGTTGATAAAATAAAAAATACAAAAGACTCCAAAAAATCAATCTTGTTCAGTACCTACGTATTGAAAAAACTTTTGAAAAAATATACCTTGTTGAGTACCAATTAATGAGTGATGCATCCATCATAATACTCTCGAATGGAGACCACGGACTGGCAAGCGCAGCGTGGGACGTCCACCAACGAGGTGGACGGACGAGTTGGTGAAGGCCGCAGGTTCAAGGTGGATGCAAGTCGCTTCCAACCATAATGATTGGGTATTTAATGAGGGAGGCCTATGTCCAGCAGTGGACGTCCTACGGCTGAAATGATGATGATGTGATGAAGGTTTCTGGCTGTTTTCTGGATTGTCCATCTTTAATTCAAAGCATTCATCATTCCTATCAGTTCCAACTAAAACTTCAATAAAATTGTTACCTATGTCACTTTGATAAGTTTCCCAAATTAATCTAACGACTGAGACTTGTCAAAGAATCGTAAACCCGGCCTTCAAAAGCCTATTAAGGTAAACGTCCCTGTGCTCGACTCTGACCCAATACATGGCACTTTCAATCTTATGTTAGAGTGAGAGAGGACAGATGGGTGTTATCTAGGGGAGACCGAGGACAGTTGAGACAGAGGAGAGTAGTGACAACGTCGATTTTTTAGAACTTATTAACTGCTAACGAGCTCGCAATAGCGCGCGTTTTTTAGTTCAAGTCTCGAGCTATCAAACACGCGCTTTTGCGAGCTTGTTAGCAGTAAATAAGTTACCAAAAATCGACGATGTCATAACAGAACTCTCCTCTGTCACAATTCTCCTCGGTCTCCCCTACTGGGCGTTGAAGTGTAGAGCATTGGTACGTTTACCTTATCTACTTACTGTGTATCTGTGTATAGTAAAATCCCACACGTTTGAATGACTTTCTACCGAGTTTCTTGCGCTGAGTTGCTTGCGTAAGTAAGGAAAGTCGTAAGGCGAAGAATGAGGAAGAGTGGCGTAGCGTGCCTTGGCGGGGCCCCGTATAAAAATTTGTTTGGGGGCCCTTATGAAGGGTAAAGATGTCTCACAAAAGAAAAGAAAATGTTTGCATAAAATTAAAAGAAATATTTATTCTTCATAATTATCTATCTGTCACTTTTGCTTTTTTTGACTTTTGTCATTTCTGTAATAAAAAAAATTTGGGAAGTTTTTATTAAATTTTTGCTTACGCTCGTCGGGGGTCCCCGTAGCCCGGGGGCCCCGTATAATTGATACGGCAGATACGGCGGTAGCTACGCCCCAGGAGGAAGGGGGATCGAGGGAGTAGAAACGTGCGAGGTCATAAAGGTAGGGGACGATCTTAGCGTACCTTCTGGATGAATCCTATTCGGCTGTCTTTGTTTTCAAAAGCGGGCGCGTAGACCACAGGTGCTTCGTGATATTCATCGCAGTCCGAAATGGGTACTTCTGTGGCCTGAAACAAAATATAAAATTAAATGAATTGTTCAAGTAGTAAAAGCACCTAATCTTTTATACATACAGGGTTATTTGTAATTCACTAGCATCCTTTTAACCCTAAACTCCTACTACACCTACTCATACTCTTACTTAAACAATTTTTTTTTGTTTTACGGCTTTTGTCATAACTTAATATTTTTGGTGTAATAACGTTTTGAAAATTTGATTCTGCCTCTTATTTTTACGATACTCTGTGTATTTGTATGGGAAAAAAAGTGCTTCATTTTAAAAAGTCGTAAAACAAAAAACATTTGTTTGTGTGATAGGAATTCAGGGTTAAGAGGATGTCAGTGAATTAAAAATAACTCTGTATAAAACCGGCCAAGTGCGAGTCGGACTCGCGCACGAAGGGTTCCGTACCATCTTAATATATAAAAGAAGAAACTGACTGACTGACTGACTGACATATCAACGCACAGCCCAAACCACTGGGCCTAAAGATTCCAAATTTGGCATGTAGGTTCCTTATAAGGTCTAGGGGTGCACTAAGAAAGGATTTTTCAAAATTCACTCCCTAAAGGGGTGAAAAGGGGGTCCAAAGTTTGTATGGGGAAACAAGATTAGATCGACTATTTTATTCGAAACTTCACAGAAGTACTCCTAATGGTAAATGAGTAAACACATGTTTCAGGTTTTTTGAGAATTCAACCCCTAAAAGGGGGGAAAGGGGTAACAAACTCTGAAAATCAACATGGGTGTTGTTTCTATGGTTTAGCGGGTCGCTGGTTATGAAAACAACAACGGTTTTAAAATCCAATGTGGTATACGTAAAATTCCATCTCCCTGGATGGGGTGCGATGGGGTTGAAATGTCTAAATATCAATATGGGTGTCGTTGTTAAGGTTTTGCCCAAACCTCTGGACCTACAGACTTGAAATTTTGCACATAAATACCTTATATAATGTAGGCATCCACTAAGGAAGGATTTTTGGGAATTCCCACGGGAACGGGAAAAAACGGGATTTATATATTCGATTCCGAGTGACCCTATCTCAGTAACTATAATAACTAGACTCTTCAAATTTGATACACAAGTAGGTATCACATTAGTTAAAACATTACCTTTAGGATTTTTCATAATTCCCACGGGATAAGGAAAAAACGGGATTTATATCTTCAGTTCAACGGAATCCTATGAAATATAATTACTAGACTCTTCAAATTTGGCATAGGAGTAGGTAATTATAATAGTAAAAACAATTTTAAGGATTTTTGGAAATTCCTACGGGATAAGGATAAAACGGGATTTTTCGTTTTACTGGTCGTAGAAAGCTGAAATTCGGCATGTAGGTTGCTTGGGGAGTGTAGAAGAGGATTAAGAGAGGACTCTTCAAATTCGGCATAAAAGTAGGTATAGTAGTAAAAAATTATTTTAAGGATTTTTGGAAATTTCCACGGGATAAGGAAAAAACAGGATTTTTCGTTTTACGGGTCGTAGAAAGCTGAAATTCGGCATGTAGATTTCTTGAGGAGTGTAGAGAAGTATTGAGAGAGGTCTTTCTGAAATTCCCACGGGAACGGGAAAAAACGGGATTTTTCGTTTTACTGGTCGTAGAAAGCTGAAATTTGGCAAGTGAGTTCCTTGGGGAGTGTAGGGGAGCATTAATAAAGCATTTCCTGAAATTCTTATGGGAACGAGAAAAAACGGGATTTTGCGTTTTACTGGTTGTAGAAAGGTAAAATTTCAAAATTCAAAAGTTTATACTGTAATTAGGCCGCAAAGGGCTCTTTCACCGACTTCAAAAAAAGGAGGCGGATATGCATTCTACTGTATATGTATTTTTTATGTAGGTATGTTCACCGATTTTTCGGTCAATTGTGGACCGATTTTAAAATTCTTTTTTTATTCGAAAGAATATAATATACTCCTGAGGAGATGGTCCCATTGTCACCAAATCAGGATCTGATGACGGGATCTCAGCTGCTTGCTGCTTGCTTGCTCGCGTGCATGCATGCTTGCATGCTTTTTTGCTTGCCTGTATGCTTGCTTGCTTAATATCTTGGTTCTTTGGAATACTCATGGTACACGCGAGCGAAGCCGCGGGCAAAAGCTAGTTATCTATAAAAAATTGCGGTTTACGGTTAACTACTTACTAGATCTCAAAGCAATTTCTTCAAAGCAATTATCTGTGGAAGTTTACATGGTCATCATATATTTTTTTTAGTTTTATCATTCTCTTATTTTAGAAGTTCCAGGGGGGGATACACATTTTACCACTTTGGAAGTGTCTCTCAAGTAAACTATTCAGTTTAGAAAAAAATGATATTAGAAACCTCAATATCACTTTTGAAGACCTATCCATAGATACCCCACACTTATGAGTATGATGAAAAAAAATTTTTGAGTTTCAGTTCTAAGTAAAAAAAAAAAAATTAAAAAAAAAAATCTTTATTAGCATTTAACAGTTTGTTACAGGTTGAGACCTCCCATTAAGTCGAAACTTGTGTTAGGGAGGCCTCGCTCTTCCAAAAACTTAAACATTATGAGTACTAAGTATGGGGAACCCCCAAAATTTATTGTTTTTTTTTTCTATTTTTGTGTGAAAATCTTAATGCGGTTCACAGAATACATCTACTTACCAAGTTTCAACAGCATAGTTCTTATAGTTTCGGAAAAAAGTGGCTGTGACATACGGACGGACAGACAGAACAGACAGACATGACGAATCCACAAGGGTTCCGCTTTTTGCCATTTGGCTACGGAACCCTAAAAAGTCGCAAATCGGGAGCTTATAGTACTCCCGACGGGTTACCACCGAGGGTACCGTATTTAAAATTTCATTTTAATTTGAAATCGCTTAGTTTTTGTTTGAGAAAAGAAATCTAAAACGGTATATTTTGGGAATTTCATTTTATCAGTCTATCACGTACGTTATCGAATAAGAGCGGGCTGACGTTTACAAAACATTGTTGATAAGTTCGTAAATAACTGGTGGAGCTCCCACTAACGCTGCTCCGATAATATTTAGTACCTATCTAGTTTGCAGTGGCGGGGCGTGAAAATTTTTTAATGGAAGAGAAGCGTTCGGTATCTTCGAAACTTTAGTCAACCCGGTGGGAGTCGGGTTGTTAGCACCCTTCGTCATTGAGTAGTTAGTCAAGCGAATCATGTCCCTGGAAAAGGCCACATTTTTAAAAATATTTTATATGTCTACACTAATAATACGCTGGAAACTATGATTGATACTCAAATTTATGTAACAATAAGTAGTTTTCATCGTATTTAGTGTAGACATACCTAGAAAAGATTTTTGTAAATGCCGCGTTTCCTAAGGGACAAGACTCGCTTGACTAACTCTCCCTTACACTTTACACTTTGCTGGGTCCTTGGGCACTAAAGATAATGGGGCTCCGTTGGAAAGTAAATAAGACATACGACGGTTAATATTTTTTTTCATTTGGTACTCCGTCAAATATTGCGCTTTCCGAAAGGGTTCCATCATCATAACGTTTAAGAAGCGTCGCAGAAGCCGCATTGGGCTATTCAGTCGTTAATTAACCCTATTAACCTTAAGGTGGGCTTGCCCGGACTGGAGCCACTTAAGTGAGCTATAGCATTATAACTCCGTGATAATTGCTAACCCATAATCAAGTACTTTAATTATATTTCATACTAAATACAAGCTGAAATATAGATGCACAGAAAAAACCCCAGAAAAAAGACCAATGCTGGGAATCGAACCCAGGTCCTCAGCATTCCGTGCTGCGTGCTAAACCCCTACACCACCACTGGTCTAGAGATTAGGCACGAATCTTTCTATACATCATACATTTCAGTCTGCTAAATTATCACTTTATGCAGTGACAAGCGCACGTCTGTTACACCCTCTATCGAGAGATTTCAACACTCCTTCGCAACTAACTGCTCACCTGGACAAGAGATGGCGCTACTGTGCAACTTTTACCAAGTTAGCTATGTTATGAAGTATCAAGTAATCATATATTATAATATATGATTTCACGGGATGACCGTAAAAGTAATAAGAAATGAAGTTGAAAAAATAAATACAAAAAGATACTTCATAACATAGCTAACTTGGTTCAAGTACTTTAAGTAATGTATGAACGTGAGCTTGTGTGGTGCAAGCGGACTTAGGGTCTCCCCGAATCTATAGCCTGTATATATACCCCGTTTATCCTGTGAGATTTTTTCCCATAAGAACCTTCTACAAAGTGTAAGAAATCTCGAAAAAACATGAATGAAAACGGAAAACTCTTTCTCAAGGTATATTCGTTACCAAGGGAAATAGGGATTAATTTTTATGTAAGTACATACTTAGATGATATCAGTAAATAGAATCTGATTATGCCGTTCACGTGGCATCAAAGATACAATCAACAACTGATCAATTATAACTGTAGATCCACAGTCGCGCGCCCGAAAATGTCCGAGCCAAATGAGCGCCACTTTGATAAAAGTGGCCTTCTTTTTTCTCAGTACGTTGCGTTAAATTGTCAAGTTTAGCTGTCAAGTGTCAACCGAAATTCGACTGTAATGAGGTAAAAACTAGGTTCAAATTTCTGTGTAGGTGATGATTTTAATTGTTATGCAAACAAATAAAAAAGTTCGGACACTTTTTGAAGGGGATTTTGTTCGGCAATGTTGTATCTTCAGTTATAATTGATCAAAAGATACAAGACTGTATATTTGCATGGACAAAAATAAAACTAGTAGGTACTTAGTTAAAACACATTCGATGATTAGTGGTGTACAATTTTTTTTATGTATTTGAACATTGGAAAAAAGTTAAACATAATTTATTGAAAAACTGTTAAAAAAATAGTAACTATGTATTTCTTAATGTTATCAAACCAAAAGAATAAGGCTGCGTTTCCACCAGAGATGTGCGAGGATGCGTCGCGAGGGAAGTGTCTGTCATGAACCAATAGAAACACTTCATTCACTTAGGACCTTTTAAATGAAGTGTTTCTTGCTAATTGTTACAGCTGTGAATTATTTTTCAAAATGTTTTTCAACTTATTAATACTTGAGTCTTAACTCATCAAGATTGTTTACACATTTTCAAAACCATAAATGCTAAAGTGTGTCTGTCTGTTACCTCTTCACGCTTTAAACGGTGAAACGATTTAGATGAAATTTGGTATACATAGATGCAGATAGTCTGAGTCCCCGGAAAGGGCATAGGATAGATTTATCCCGGACAAATTGAACAATTCCCGCGGGATAAGTTTTTATCCCGGAAAAATTGCACAATTGGGATGTACCAAAAAAAATAACCTATAGTTTTTATATTTTTTTTGGAAAGAATTGGATATTTTAAGATACCATTTTCATCGATTTTGAATTTGGTTGAGTATTTATTTTTTTTAAGAAAATTTTAAGAAATACGTTGGATGACGTCACAGTGAGAGAGCCACGTTCCATTGCCTACAAAAATTCAAGCCGTACATAACATAATCTGTGGCACTACTGATTTGTCTTGTCACTGTCAATAATACAAGCACGGCTTAGGGTCCTAAATGAACCAAACAAATAGTTTTATTTATTTATCTTCTTTTAGCTTCGATTATGTCTGTTTGTTTAATGGTGTGATAGTAAATAGATATTTTTTACTTAAATCTGATATTTAAATTCTTTCATATTTACTTGTAACGTAGTAATTTAATAATTAAATTTGTAAAAATACATTGCGAGTATTGTATACATTTCGGACTTTATGATAAATGACAACTGTTTAAAGCCAGGTGCGCATCATGTGATTAAAGTTCTGCCTTTGTCACTCTTTGCTATTATAAGCAGGACAGCAACATTTCAAACTGTCAATTTGCTTTAGAGTGTAGACCTGCTTTATATCTGCCTTTGTGACGATTCACTGCAGGGGCCAAATGAAGGTCATTACTTAAATTTTCTTTATTTAATTCAGTTTATCATATTTCTGGAATCTGATTTCTGAAAACGATTCACAAAGCCTATTTCTCCAAACGGTTTTCGATTTATTATACGTTGTCAAAAATTGGGACATCCCAATTCCCGCGGGAAAGCGGTAAACGAATTCTTCGCAGACGGAGTCGCGGGCGACAGCTAGTTCTAAAATAAACGAAGTACAGTACCCGGCCTTAAAGATTGCACACGGTCTTTGAAAAAAGACTCGGCAAATGTCGGGTATTTACAGTCTTTTTCCAAAGACCGATGTGTTTTTGTGTTTTTTTTTAGTGATACACACACACGCACAAAAAATATTAGTTAAAAAAAACTAAAAAACACGCTTTAAAAAAAAAAATAAAAAATAAAAAAAATGAAATAAATTTCAATTCACTTTTCTTATAGTGCAGTACAAATCTTAATAAGCAATTATTATATTGTTATATCCAGATCAAAATTTGTAAACAATTCTAAATATTGATAAAATAAATAATAATAGTTTAAAATATTTTATTGTAAAAAAAGCGTGGGGTGCATGGTGTCAATTGTCAAGGATTATCATTTTGATAACATCTTAAAAAGCACCCCACGCTTTTTTTACAATAAAATATTTTAAACTATTATTATTTATTTTATCAATATTTAGAATTGTTTACAAATTTTGATCTGGATATAACAATATAATAATTGCTTATTAAGATTTGTACTGCACTATAAGAAAAGTGAATTGAAATTTATTACATTTTTTTTTATTTTTTATTTTTTTTTTTAAAGCGTGTTTTTTAGTTTTTTTAAACTAATATTTATTTTCTATTTTTTAGTTGCATTTTTTTCACAGTGAGAGTTTCCATGTGCTAAAAAGAGACAAAACGGTTTTTTGCACGTCTTAAATAGAATCAGTCTATCTTATACTTGGTCTTTGGTGCGCGCGCACTGCTCTACACTACTAAACGTAAACCTCTTTCTTTGTAACTTTACCCCCCTCACCTACAACCCCCCAACCCCCCAACCCCCTAAACCCAACCCCGAACATCCCCCAACCCATTTCCCCAACCCCCCAAACCCCTAACCCCAACCCCCACACCCTTACCCCCGACCCTCTAAACCCCCTTACCCCCCTCCTCATTTTCCAAACCACCAACCACCTAAACCCAACCCCCCTAACCCCAACCCCCTAAAACCCCAACCTCAACCCCCTTACCCCCTCCCCATTTCCCACCACCCCCCAACCTCCCTAACCCCCGAACCCTCCCAAAACCCCACTTCCTTAACCCCAACCCCCTAAACCCCCTTCCCCTCCCATTTACCCCCAACCTCCCCCCTACCCCTCCACCTACCCCCCCCCCCCCCTTCCAGCTCCATCATCAAACCCTTGTTACCATCTAGGCCTCTTACCCCCTCCCCATTTCCCACAACCCCCAAAATCCCTAACCCCCGAACCCCCCAACACCCCCACCCTATTTCCCCCAACCCCCCACCCCCTAACCCCAACCGCCACACCCTTACCCCCACCCCCCATCCCCCCCCCCCAACCCGCCACCTACCCCCCTTCTAGCTCCACCATCAGACCCTTGTTACCATCTAGGATCAAAGTACTCGTCAAGACAAATCAAAAGAGCCCAAACTCGACGGGGTTGTGTAGTTTTATTGTGGAGTGCCTTTGGCCATCTTCCAGCTCCATCATCAGACCCTGGTTACCATCTGAGATCAAAGTGCTCGTCAAGACGAATCAAACGAGCCCAAACTCGACGGGATTGTGTTGTTTTATTACATAGTTCCTATGGCCACCATCCAGCTCCATCATCAGATCAGCTCCATGTTACAATAATATTGCATTGTCATCCAATTTACACATATGTGCAAAATTTCAGCTCAATCGGAAACCGGGAAGTGGGTCAAAATCGCGCCCTAAGGAGTCGGTTACAAACATACATACAAACATACAAATATACAAACATACAAACATGCAGGTGAAGCTAATATAAAGCGTGTAATAAAAACACATCGGTCTTTGGAAAAAAGACTGCAAATGTCCGACATTTGTCTAGTCTTTTTTCAAAGACCGTGTGCAATCTTTATGGCCGGAGTACTGTAGCTTAGTACAGCCTTAGGGGTCACAGAGTTATACTTACATTCTGTTCTGTAGTTGCGTCTTCTTTAAGCGCGTAGTAAGGTGGGGGCAGATCGGTACCAGCCATGGTGGCTTTGGTGGTTTCAACAGTACCTGTGGACACAAAAACACTATAATTATATATATTGTACAACAAGATCATAAGGCTGCGTTTCCACCAGAGATATGCGAGGATGCGTTGCGAGGGATGTGTTTGTCATGAACCAATAGAAACACTTCATTCACTTAAGGACCTTTTAAATAAAGTGTTTCTATTGGTTCATGACAGACACATCCCTCGCAACGCATCCTCGCACAGCTCCGGTGGATACGCAGCCTTAAACAAGCCATTTTATCCGAGTTGTCCATAGCCACCCGAGCCGGTACGGAGAGGGTGAATAGACACGTCGAGGAGTAAATGGGTTTAATGTTCAAGTTTTACACTCTGCTTTTCCTTCGATTGCAAGGAAATTAAACAGCAACATTGGAAAGAGATGTTCATTTACAAGCTTTTATTTTTGATGCATTGCAGTTTCTATAATAATGTTCTACATTTGCTTAGTTTGATTAATTTCGTAATACAAGGTGTTTACTAATTAGATGCCAATATTTTAGAGATGATAGTACCCGTCCTCAGAAGTAGACTTAAGTATAAAACTAATTTAAGTTCGGGTACGTTAGTTTTTGGAGAAAATTAGGAAAACAACTGTCGTAATAAGACCCTGTTTGGGCTGAATTTTAATTTAATATTACTTACACAAAATATACATCTTTACAGAGACATATTTTAAAAGACAATAATAAAAAACCTAAATTAACCTAATCTAAACCTAAAAACCTGTATTTACAAATATCTCCCAGATCGCTGCTAATGGGCAGGTTGCCCATAATGCTGGCTGCGTTACCGGACTAGGTTCAGTCAAGGACTTTAATTCATGAGCCACCATGGAACCTTTTCAAAGGAAATGTCATTACAATTTTCCTTGTTAATTAATGCTATGTCACTTTGACGTTTACTGTTAAATGGTTCCATGGTGGCTCATGAATTAAAGTCCTTGACCGTCCAAATGAAACCCGGACGTCCCCCGGACGCTCTAACTAATCTAGGACAAATCCGGGGAAACCGGAACGGATGGCAGCCCTAAATACGACCCTACATGTTTAGGTAAGTACGGTATTACCTATCAGCATATTCACCATAGCAAGATACAGAAGTTACGTAAAAGTATAAAACGTAAACTGATTCTTTGAAGTCTCCAATGAGTCGGAACAACGAATTGCACAATACCACCGAAACCAAACAAATAACAACTTAACACATGCTATTATTATATTATTGTAGGCATGTATCTGAATTGAATAACAAAAGATAGTTTATCGAATTCATAATAATACCAAAGTTTTTTTTTCTGAAACCGTCTAAGTAATTTTAAGATTGTTATAAATAACCTAACCTAACCCATAGGGTTCTATAGGTAACGCCACCAGAGTTGAGGCTACGCACACAACCACATCTCATGTAATGACAGCGGGATTTTGACGTTGTGTTGACGTCAACCTTACCAATACTTCGTTTTTTTAGCATTAAAAAGAAGGTAAGCGATCTTGACGTGTCTTTTTTATTGAAAAACACTTTTGAAAAATAAATTACAGCTAATATGTAACAATTTGAAAGTAAATATGGTCAAATACACTCTTTTGGTTTTATAAGTAATAGTTATTATTTTTTTTAAGTGTTTTTCGATAAAAATACTTACTTGTGAAAATTGTTTATCTTATTTCTAATGCAAAAAAAAGGCAGCATATGGTTGGTTGCCAGATTCAGGCATTTCATTTCCGGGACAACCCGAAAGACACAAAATCGGTCGCGTCGGTGTTTTAAAACTACTATTATATCACCAACCTTATTTAGTGATAAAGAGGTGTACAGATATTTTTGACTTCTGACGTGTGTGTGTTTGTGACCTTGACTGCATACACACAAAAAAAGACTTCTTAACTTATAAAATCTTTTTAAATTAAGATTATTAGTTAAGATTATGCATGCAATTTTGTAATTTTACTGAAATAAACAGTTTAAATTTTAATTTTTTTTTTATATCTTCGGTAAAAAAAAACTGACCAACCTACATTACTAATACATCGCAGTGTATTTTTAAAACAGCAAAACTCAAATTGAGCACCGTTCCTGCCTTTTCATATTCATGAAATAAAACTTTGGCATAAACTCGACATAAGTGTTTGTTAATACAACGTTCATTTGGTATGAAATAACAAAACGACATTGGCTCTTATCAGTGCACGTAAAAACAAAGGTGTTTACATAAATTGAGATCATTTGCTCGCTAAATTTTATAGAGCGAAATAGTAATTACTCGTCACATAATAAAAAAAGTAGTATTAGAAATCCGGGACTATAAAGTGTAATTCCGGACACGGGACAAGGACAGTAATTCCGGACAATCCCGGATTTCCCGGCCATCTGGCAACCCTAGTTCTATCCGATGCTGTTTTAATAAGACCTGAGAAGTTTACGGTTTCAGAAAAGACTTTTCGATACAGAACAGAACCGGGCTTTATTATTGTATGTAAACAAATATAGTTACGTTACATGGTTACATTATGTAAAAATGAAGTCACATACATTAAACATAGGTAAGCACTTACATTTATTAAGATTACTTATATTACTTTTCGTTATTATATGCATAATTTCAAGTAATTACCAAACCTAAACCTAGACGTGTACCGTAGAAACTGGAAGGACACCGCTCAAAATCGGGATCAATGGAGAAAATGGGGGAGGCCTTTGCCCAGCAGTGGGACACTCCAGGCTAATTAATAATAATTATAAGTACCAAAACCTTTCAGCCCGATGATTAACCTAAGTATAAAATTCTGAAATTAGCTATAACTAGGTACGTAAGTATCTCTGCTATAAAAGGAAAGTTTATTTTATATCTAGATTTAAGGCAGGTTTAGACAGGGTCAGTTACTGACTTCGAATTCAAGACAAGTCAGCGCTGACCCGAGAAATACCCGATGTAAATTGATTTGTAGTCAGTACAGCGGTGGGAGGTCAGCTCTGATTTTCAATTTACATTGGGTATTTCTCGGGTCAGCGCTGACTTGTCTCGAATTCGAAGTCAGTTACTGACCCTGTCTAAACCTGCCTTAATTACCTTTTTATTTTGTGCCTTAATATCCATTGACGTCTGCAGTCCTGCCACTTTGCATTTTAATAAGTTATCGCGTTCTATTGCACAATTATTTATTTAAACCACTTTCAACTAACGTTAATCAATCACAAATGGATCTTTCAAAATAAGTGGGATCATTCAAATGCAAATATTAGTTTAAGCATACGCAAAAATCGGTAGACATAAGTACATATACACAAGTAGGTATTTGGTATTCATAGAATCCAATGACCTCACCACGTATTCGATACCTTTACAACATGCTATTTTCCTACATACTTCTTTACTTTAAACGCAACTCCAACTTAAACGATTTTTACTCACAGTCAATAACAGCAGCCAGCTTGACAGTAAATTAACAAACACTAACAAACGAAACGTAAGCGCAAGTTCGATGCAACGTCGCGACTGAAGGAGCGAGGAGTCAGGAGTCAGAAAGAGATAGTTGGCAAAAATAAACGAGCGGCGATGACGGCAGCGTGCCGATAACAACAAACAAGTCTAGACTGGAGCGTTGGGTTGGGTTGGATTTTCCGTTTAGTGGGAAACACAGCATACCTTGAACCGTAAGGTTCCAGTTTTGATTAGAAAAAGTTGTTTATGTTTTAAACGAGGCTACATAAGCCCCGAATTGCTATACACCTTTATCTGAAAGTTGTTCTAAGTTGAGATAGTGCGGGTAAATCACAGGGGTAAATAGTTACTACATATCTGTTATCTATATCCCTATCTTCCTATATCCGAAAGTTTTAGGACATGCATCAACGAATACGGGGCCTGTTCTGCCGTGCTAAGCCAAAAGGGCTATGTCCGTTTTAACGGTTTCGAGAAAAACGTGTTTTTATGTTTTTGTTTGAAAAATAAAATGAAAAATAAGCCTTTCCTAGCTATTTTTAAGGCACTTCTAATAAAAATACGACTTTTCCGTTAACAGAACTTTATTCCTTATAAAGTTATAAGCTAAGGAATCCAACGCAAAAAAAAAAAACAGAATTTGGTCATTTTCGGACATAGGCCCTTTTGGCTTAGCACGGCAGTGTTGGAAAATAATAAAGTGAATGTCATTAATAACAAACACTATTTAATTAATAATAATAATAATAATAATCACTTACTCCTTTGGCATACTAAGGTGGACTCAGACTGAGCTGGATACTTTGGATCGAAGAGTTCGTGTACTACTCACTGCGCATCGCTTGCTTCACCCGCGCTCGTCTGTTATGAGACTGTACATCTCGCGGAAGTATGGAGGTCGTGGCTTTTTAAATGCCAAAGACCTCCACAACCGCGAGGTGTATAATCTCAGGGATTATTTCCTAAACAACGAGTGTGGGGTACATCGCGACGTAGTAGCAGTAGACAAAAACTTCACCCCGCTTTCCTTGGCAAACGAGAACTGGCGCCGACTTAAAGTAATGAGCATCGAGGACCGCAAGGCGGTATGGAAGAGCAAGGAGCTACACGGGCGGTTCTACAAGGCACTCACAGGGCCAGATGTAGATCTGCTTGCGTCGGTGAACTGGCTACGTTTCGGGGATCTCTTCGGGGAAACCGAAGGTTTTGTCTGTGCAATTGCGGATGAAGTTATCATGACGAACAACTACCGGAGGTATATCCTGAAGGACGGTACGGTCGACATTTGTCGGGCATGCCGCCGTCCCGGGGAGTCACTCAGGCATATAATTTCCGGTTGTGGTCATCTTGCTAACGGTGAGTACTTGCACAGACATAACCTTGTAGCCAGAATTATTCACCAGCAACTTGCTCTGCTATACGGTCTTGTGGACTTTGAAGTGCCTTACTATAAGTATATACCTGCGCCAGTTCTCGAAAATGGTCGTGCCACGCTCTATTGGGATCGGTCTGTTATCACGGACAGGACTATTTTAGCCAATAGCCCTGATATCGTGCTGACAGATCGATTGAAACGCCAGACAATGCTCATCGACATCACCATCCCCCATGACGAGAACCTCGTGAAAGCTGAGAAGGACAAAGCCAGCAAGTACCTTGACCTAGCTCACGAGATAACCGCCATGTGGGATGTTGATTCGACGATCATTGTCCCGATAGTCGTTTCTGCGAACGGTCTGATAGCGAAGAGTCTCGACCAACACCTCAAGAGACTCTCGCTAGATGGCTGGATCAAGGGTCAGATACAGAAGGCGGTACTCCTGGACACTGCGCGGATAGTCAGGAGGTTCCTCTCTCTGTCGCCCTAACCACCGATAGCTTAGGCCCCGCCTCGCTGCCGGTGGCACCCTAGGTTAGGTTTTTATAATGATTTTACGTTTTGTATGTATAGTTTTATATTTTACTTTTTGTATAATTATTGTAAAAATCTAACCTAAGAGAAAAATATAAATAAAGAGATAATAATAATAATAATATTAGGGGACAATCTCACACAAATCGACCTAGTCCCAAACTAAGCAAAGCTTGTACTATGGGTACTAGACGACGATAGACATACTTATATAGATGAATAAATACTTAAATACATAGAAAACATCCATAACTCAGGAACAAATATTCGCGCTCATCACACAAATAAATGCCCTTACCGGGGTTTGAACCCAGGACCTCTTGCTTCGTAGGCAGGGTCACAACCAACTAGGCTAAAGCGGTCGTTAAATAACTACTAAATAATAATTGTGAAATAACTTTTTGTTATTAAAAACATTTTTAATATATACAAGCTTTTTTTGCTGACTGTATTTTTTCCCCTGGTTACCATCTAGGACCAAAGCACTCGTAGAGACGTATCAAACAAGCCCCAACTATATGGGGTCGTGTCGTTTTATTACAGAGTTCTTATGGCCACCTTCTAGCTCCATCATCATCATCAGATCAGCTCCGTGTCATAATAATATTGCATTGTCACCCGATTCCCACATGCATGCAAAATTTCAGCTCAATTTGTAACCGGGAAGCGGATCAAATTTAACTTGCAAGATTTGATGACTGACAAACATCGGGACATGTGAAACTAAATAAAAGCTTGTAAAACATACAGATTAAGTACTCACGTCTTTAAATGAGTTTGATTCGCCATGTTTCGGGCTAATCCGTAGCCCTTCTTCCCGGAGCACATCATACGGCGGCTGCTGCCAAACGCACACTAACTAACGAGTGAGCCTCTCGGTAGTTTCTCAAACAAAAACCAATTTTCGTGTAAGGCGGCCCCTACACCTACAATAACATTGTACAATACTTTTTATTGTACAATAAGATTGAAAGGCGCTCTGAATCCAAACGAGCAATTATATTGCACAATACTGACACTACACGACGCAATGGAAAAATATTGTGCAATAAAAATTAAACTCGCTCAAACTTTCGATCAATCATTGCGCAATCTTCAATATTAACCCTAAACTGTCAATAATATTGCACAATTCGCAATATTGCGCAATATAATTGACCGTTTAGGGGCCGCCTAAATAAAATAGTATCTGAGTTTCGGAGCTCCCCTAAGGATAAGGTTGCCATCGAACGATCCTGTTAACGAGAGAAATAAGAATAAAATCAAACTAAAGTACTTGACTTTAATTAAGTATTTATATTAAAACAGCAAGATTCAGTTGCTGCTGCCAAGAGAAATGTCGACGACCGCTTTAGCCTAGTTGGTAGTGACCCTGTCTACGAAGCAAGAGGTTCTGGGTTAAATCCCGGTTAGGGCATTCATTTGTGTGATGAGCACGAATATTTGTTCCCGAGTCATGGATGTTTTTCTATGTATTTAAGTATTTATTTATCTATTATAAGTAGGTTTATCGTCGTCTAGTACCTACCCATAGTACAAGCTTTGCTTAGTCTGGGACTAGGTCGATTTGTGTAAGATTGTCTCCTAATATTTATTTATTATTTATTTATTTATTAAATACTATCGAAAAAGTTAATTTCGGGAGACTTTTTACTTTGTTGGGAGGACATACCAAAATTCGGGGAGATCCCGCCAAATTCCGAACATCTGGCAACTCTACATGAGGCCCTGTGCACATGCCCCGTGTGCCCTTAGGGGAAAGACGGTACAGCCTATAGGTACTTAGTTTCCTTTTTTTTATTAGCATTAGAAATAAGTTAAACAATCTTGACGAGTATTTTTTATTGAAAAACGCTTTTAGCACGTTCACTACGGCATCGGGTCGAACGTAAATATCCGATGTACCTACTTAGAACTTTCCTGCGGTGCGGGGATGAAATTACTGTTCTGAACGCTGGTGCGGGATAGATATCTCTGTATTTTGAATAAGTAGAAACGGGACAGTTAGTGTTTTGACAATGTTTATTATTCAAATATAGGCAATGTACGCGAAAAACACTCATCGGATATTTTCGACCCCAAGTCGACCAGTGCGAAAGTATTTTCTTCTAATGCGTTTACCGTCAAGAAAATTTGGTGAAATTAAAATTGCTAGATGTAGCGACAGATATTCAAAGGATGTTTAGTAAAGCACTAAATCAAATCATTAAACATTAACTTGTAATAGTGGAGAAGATAATAAAAAAACAATGTGATCTCAAGTGTTTATTAATAAATACTGACAAACCAGACTGTCAACAAAATACACAATACGTCGACAAATGCTAGCGTAATGTACTAAGTAAGCCTGCTTATATAAACACATCTGATGTACAATATTTATCGTCCACAGGAAAACAGTTCGTATCATACATTAAAAATAAAAATAAATATTAGGGGGACAATCTTACACAAATCGACATAGTCCCAAACTAAGCAAAGCTTGTACTATGGGTACTAGTCGACGATAAACATACTTATATAGATTAATAAATACTTAAATACGTAGAAAACATCCATAACTCAGGAACAAATATTCGTGCTCATCACACAAATAAATGCCCTTACCGGGATTTGAACCCAGGACCTCTTGCTTCGTAGGCAGGGTCACTACCAACTAGGCTAAAGCGGTCGTTAAACAATGGACATGCTATTTTTTTAAAATATTTTAATGTATTCAAGTAATTCTTCTTCCATTTTATACGTGTAGTTTAAATGCAACCTTTGAAATTATGGGTAAGTACTTTTGATTTATTCGGAATGTCTCATTAGAATCAAAAATGGATTAATAGAAATTTGCTTTACATGCTTTTTCACTCTACTCCATTTACATTGTACATCTTATTTAATTAGTATTTATTTACCGGTGATTTCGTCTGCACAAAATTTGTGATAATGATAAAGTATTCATCCAGAGACGTAAGCTAACATACCGTGGTAAATGTGATCGACATCACTGAATTTAACAAAACTCAAACATGACTAAATATTCAGAGAATCACTGTTGCTAGGAAACAATGGCTTAAGAAATGTAATCCATCGAAATCGAATGTCGAAAGTTAATAGCGAATGTATTAAAATATCGAATAGTTTTTTTTTTATGAAATGTAAACATTTCAGGATTTATTAAAAGGCGTCATGAGCCCATGAGGTTACATTAGGTATTTATAACAATCATAAAAAGGTTACGGTTTCAGAAAAAAAAAACTTTTCTTTCGTTCAATTTTACAAATTTCATATAAATTTGTGCAGCCGTTACGCATAATTGAATCACAAAAACTAACTAACTTACAAATTTTCATATTACGATTAAGTATAATATTGAATATCCAATTCACAGTTAAGGCTCATATAATTCCATATAATAATTTGACTCATTTCATTAAAAAATAGTACCTGGTCTACATCTAAATACCTATTATTAAAATTTAATTACTACGTAGTTCTATGGGCCCTTGAAATTATTTGCTCGTTGCGACTATGAGCGGCCGCGCTTTAGACAACTTTTGAGATGAGACGTAAATCTATCTCAATGGTTCCATATTGAAAGCTTCTTAGTAACTTGCAATGTATGTAGATATGTATGTACGGGTCAAATCTTGGAAGTTAAATTTGACCCACTTCCGGTGGTCGGATCAACTTGAAATTTGGTATACTTATGTAAGTAGGTTGGATGACAATGCAAGTACAGTCGACAAAATGTACAGTCAGCAAAAAAGCTTGCATTGGAAATGAAATTATTAACAAAAACAACTAAACTAAACACCAACAACTAAAGACCAAACACGTGTGACATTCGTAAACATCTCATTTTCAAGTTCTCTGATGTATATTTATGATTAAAATTATAAATTAAAAATATATTTTAAATAACATTGGTTTTAAGTTTCATTTCATGCGCCGTCATTGGCGTTTTGGTTCTCATTCTTTTTTTAATAAGTTCATGATCATGTAGCGGTAGTCGATGTGCATGATGAGAGCTCCCTTCACGAACTCGGAGGGCGAGAGGTGGAGGCGGTAGGTCTTGGACATCATGATTTGGAGATCATACAGCATGTATCCAGTCAGCGCGAAGAGCGCCAGCGTACAATACAGAACGCCAAACGCGTCTACGTAGATGAATGGTATTGACAGCGCTGTAAAGGAAATTATTTTTATTTAAAGTCAAAATATCTTTAAACTTTTCAACGCCATGCCTAGCCAAAACGTAAAGCTACTTTGAACCTTATGTCATTGCGTGAAGTTCACTTTGACGTTGTAATTTTTGACGTATATATCCGTCGTTGCCGTTGAAAAGTTTAATAATTTTAGGCAAGCACATGTGAATGTCGAGGAATCAACCACTAGTTCGGAAAAGCCCTGTTGAGAAGAATCTGGCAAAAAAATCAACAAAGTATATTTCTTGTCTAAAGTTTTTACGGGATGTCAGCGATGACAACTTGCTAAATGGCTCCTCTTATCCATTCAAAGATAGACTGGTGGAGATCCCCTAAAGGGATAAGCGCGCCTTTATACATGGTATCCCTATGGTTGTCAATAGTGTTTGTTTCTTTACTTTTGTACAATAAAGGATTTACATGCATACATACATATTATGTCACGTAGATGCAATCACTTAATGTGTATTATGTAATTTTGTGCACTGAGTAACTTCATTGGTTAGTAAATTTATTCTCATTCTCACTCTGATTCTCATTTTCATTCTCATTCTTATTCTAATGAAACTGCTCACTCATCGCTACTGCCAGGGACTTACCGTACGTGACAATAAAGATCCCAGCTGCGATGTAGAGGCCAGTGCTGGTCCTGAATTCTATCTTGGATTGCAATGCTACGATGCTGTACACCAGCATGCAGAACAGGACGACAGTGAACTGCGTCCAGGCCACGAAAATCTAATGAAAAAGAAAATGTTTAGTATGGTAAGAAAGATGGGATCTACACCGTATGCCTTACGGTTCCGTCATCTTTTAAACATAATATATCAGGGGTCTATTGGGAAAATGTAGTATCAAGCGGGTTGATTCAGCTTAGATGAGAAGATATTTAAATTTTTGTAAAAAAATAAATTTATTTTTTCCAGTCGATCACACCATAATACTAGGCATGAAAATACTATGAAACTACTGCCTGCCTGTCTGTCTGCGAAGAAAAATAGCCTAGAAAAATAGGTTTCTCAGACCTAACGAATGCAGACAAAAAAGTTTCATAAAAATCGGTCAAGCCGTTTCGGAGGAGTTCGATAACAAACACCGTGACACGAGATTTTTATATTTAGACTAGCTTTTGCCCGCGACTTCGTCCGCGTAGAATTCCAATTTGTGGTAAAGCTTATTTATCTCTTTCATTGTATAAAACAAAAATCCGGCAACGGCAACATCCATCATTATTATCATTTCATCATCATCAGTATCAGTTAGTGAATATTATAAATCCCGTTTATTCTCTATCCCGTGGGAATTTCAACAAATTTTTCCTTATTCTATGCAAATTTTCGCTTATTTTTATCCCGCGGGAATTTTGCATTTTCTCCGAGAAAAAGTAGCCTATGTCCTTAAAGGTGTAGCTTTCTACCGGTAAAAGAAGTTTTAAAATCAGCCCCGTAGTTGAATTCACTTATTTTTTTCCCGTGGGGATTTTGCTTTTTCACGGAGAAAAGTAGTCTATGTAAATAATGGTTGGTGTAGCTTCCTATTGGTGAAAGAAATTTTCAAATCAGCCCTCAAGTGATATTCACTTCTTTCTATCCCACGGGAATTTTGCATTTTACCGAATAAATAGTAGGTAGCCTAGCCTATACCAATACCAATAAAGGATAGTGTAGCTTTCTATTGGTCATTTGTTTTAAACTCAGCCCCGAAGTTAAATTTACTATTTTCTCTACCGCGGGAATTTTGCATTTATCCGGAAAATAGCATCCTATGTTAATCAAGGACAGTGTATCTTTTCTACTGGTGAAAGATATTTTAAAATGAGCTCCGAAGTTGAATTTTTTACTCTATCCTTTGGAAATTTTGCATTTTTCCAAAAAAAAGTAGCCAATGTCAATAAAGGATAGTGTAACTTTTTACTGGTAAAAGATTTTTTTTTAATCGGCTCGGAAGTTTCAGAGATTATCTATCCCACAGGAATTTCGAAAAATCCCGCAATAAGTTTTTTTGTTGTTATGTATGACCATTTACGTTTATACTGAATTTGAAAAGTTTAGTAATTGTAGTTACGGACATAGGATCCAGTTGATTTGAGTATATTTATTAAATTCTGATTTATCCTTGTCCCGTGGGAATTTTCAAAATTATTGAAATTAGCTTTATACCTATTCTAATAGTCTACTTGCATGCCCAATTTGAACAGTTTAGTAATCTTCGTTATGGGGATAGGGTCACTCTCGACTGATGAAATATATACATCCTGTATATTCCTTATCTCGTGGGAATTCCGGAAAATTCTTTCTTATCGGATGCCTACGTCATACAAAGACCACATCATCCAAGTTTCAGGTCTCTACATACAGCGGTTTAGGCTGTGCGTTAATCCGCCAGTCAGTCAGTTAGGACTTCAGGACAAAGCATTTTATATGTATTTGCATTGCACCAAGTTTTTATGCGAGTTCAACAATGATATTTGAATACTCAATTCGATTTTATTCGAAAAAGGTTGAACTCACATAAAAGCTCATCATCATTATCATCATTTCAGCCGTAGGACGTCCACTGCTGGA
Source organism: Archips xylosteana (assembly GCA_947563465.1). Lineage (NCBI taxonomy): Eukaryota > Metazoa > Arthropoda > Insecta > Lepidoptera > Tortricidae > Archips > Archips xylosteana. The sequence goes on along the minus strand of OX387353.1, from coordinate 19,603,254 downwards.
CATAGGCCTCCCTCATTGACGCCCAATCATTACGGTTGGAAGCGACTTGCATCCACCCTGAACCTGCGGCCTTCACCAAAACGTCCGTCCATCTCGTTGGTGGACGTCCCACGCTGCGCTTGTAAAAGCAAAAGCTTGGTGAAATGCAAATACTTATACATATAATTAGTTATTATTATCAGAGATCTGATCAGGAAGTGGTTGACAAACGTAGACAAATGGTTTGCAAAATTTGAAGTTTCGTGTCGTTTACATTGTGTCAATATAAAATGTAATTTAAATCTAATTTATTGAATCAGGCGTTACTTTGCGGAGGTCCATATTAGGTAATGAACTAAAACAATTACTTTGCTCACCCGCGACCTTACAATAGTTACGTTTATGCAAGAAATGTGTGTTCATGCAGTTCCTCCACCTCCACACTGTACGAACACACACAAATCACACAAACACAACCATCACCACCAAGCTACACTGACGCGTTTCGAGCTCTGGTAGACAAAGGATGATTTATTGGATTTTTAGTGGCTTAATAAATAAGTAAATACTTAGGTAGTCGATTGAGTTGGTCGAGAGTCATGGGTACGTATCTGAATATCGAATGTATTGTATTAAAATAAAATATCGAATGGTTAAAATATGTAAGTAAAGCTTTTGGTGAAACCGTAAAATTTTTAAGACTGTCATAAATCTAACCTAACTCAATGGGCTCTACATGATGATGTTTTTAGTGAACCCTGAGAAGTTTACGGTTTCAGAAAAAAAAATTCGATATTTTAAAATTACATTGGTGCGAAGCGTACTTACTTAGTAAGATACAAACATACCTATCTATAGTAAATGTAGAATGATTTTCGGTCGCGTAACGTCACGTCACGTCACAGCACGCCACGTCATGTCAGAAAAATAAGAATAAAGCTGAACGGTTTGAAAGTGAAATAAATGCGATAGTTTTGATATTACCTCTACCAAACCACTCCGCCATGTCACCACACCGATGAAGAAGCCGATGGACAGTGGGTAAGCCAGAAGGAACATGAAGTTATATGGCCTGGTGAACCGAACTTTGTCGCAGTAGTGGATCAGCCCCAGCACTGCCAAAAGCAGGAGCGATGACACCACTCTGCAAGGAATATACACGTCAAATCTGATGCAGTGCCGGCGTTAGGGGGGGGGGGGGAGATTTCAGGGGGCGATCGGTGGGCGTGGAATGCTTCCCCCGTCAAAGTGGCACTCGATTTTGATTTCCTTAAGAGGGCGCCACAATATTCTTACCCGGGGTGTCAGTGGTCGTAACGCCGGCACTGACTGACGTATCTTTGGCTCTTTTTATTAAAATTTCAGCGTCCGCCTCGAAAACATTTTTTAGTTTTATTTGAATATCATATAAATTTTCTGGCCGTTTCTGTTTTTATTTTCACTCATAAATCAATATATTTAGAAAAGGATAATTTTTAAACTTCCTTTTTGTAACCACGAACCATAGACTTTTGGTAACGAAAAGGAACTTTCCCTACAAACGAATTAGGACATTTTAGGAAACTATCTTAGTTGAGCTCAGTATCTTTCAATCTACCTGTATTTTTTTTGCAAATCAGAGACGAAAATCTTATTGGCAATTTTTTTGAGAAATGCTCAATTATCCAGGTATATCCACGTGTTTTTTTAATTCTGTTAAATTCGACATGTTGCTCGGTACATTAAGAAAAACTACGTGGAAATTTTTTTTTAAATAGAAAAAAAATCGCGGCATTTTCCGTTGAGATAAACATTATTATTGTAACAATACCAATGTTTACGATTATGACATTGATGTGACACATAATAAAAGAAAAAGTAATGTACATAATGTCGAACGAGCTCGCCTCAATAATCTCATTGTAGCGAATAGCTATGAATGAAGAACTCTTTATAGACGAAATTTAAAAGATAAATAATAATAGGACGTACGTAATGAAGGACCTTTTACACTGGTTCAGCCATTGAATATTTATTTAAAAAATAGTAAGAGTTAAGACACTAGTTTCTTCGAGAATTAACTCTATTCTGTTTGACCTGAATAATATTACCATAAAATTAACGGAAATCAAAAAAAACACGGTGTATAAGTCAAAAAACTGTTTGTAATAAATAAAAAGACTGATATAGACAATGATTACAGTTGTTTTTTTTAAACCCTAAAAATCTATGCCACGCCGATTTCACCCTGATCACGCCGCCGGCGCACATATTATGTCTAAGTCGATTAGATGTAGCGAGACCCTATTGGCTGTGTGCGAAGCGGGTGGTGGGGTACAGAAAACGATCGCAGCGCACAACATGGCAAAAATTGGAAGTAAATGAGGAGGAAATGTTGTCAACGCTACGCGGCGCCACCGTCGTGCACGTAGCCAGAAGCGGGTGGTGGGGGTACAGAAAACGATCGCAGCGCACAACATGGCAAATATGGAAGTAAATGAGGGGGAAATGTTGTTAACGATACGCGGCGCCACCGTCGTGCACGGTCCCGAAAATTTTTGGTGTAGTAAAAAACCGACTTTGGAAAATTTAAAAAGTAGGTAGGTAAAGTATACTTACGTTAAATTGGTACGACCGTTATAGTCGTATCTCATCATCCTGTAAATTGCATAAGGCTCCCCTGCAAAGACTGCCAATATTATGGCTATCGCCAGGACTTGCAACAGCTTGATTAGTATAATCTGGAATAAGAGTGATTATTTAAAGAAAGTTGGGCGTAAGCCAAGAAGAGACAATGACAATGGAGAGATGAGAGATTAACGAACTGAGATGTGCGATGTACTTATGGGAAAAAATTGTGTCTAAACTTCTGATCAGTGGTGGTATAGGGGTATGGCACGCGGCACGGAATGCTGAAGACCTGGGTTCGATTCCCAGCGCTAGTCTTTTTTCTGGGGTTTTTGCTATGCATCCATGTTTCAGTTTGTATTTAGTATGAAATACCAAGAGACGTGGGACAGGGGCGCGTCGCAGTCTGCGTCGTTTGTTTCATGCCGCGTCTCCGCGTCTCTTCAGTTTGATTTGGATCGCGACGCTTCTATACATAAGGTATAAGTTGGCAGCCGACTCCACGCAGCAGCAGCAGACGACGTATCGCTAGCTACGCGAACTTATACCTTATTTCTATGAAATTCCCTCCGTAGCTATAGCGTAGCTAGCGACACGTCGTCTGCTGCTGCTGCGTGGAGTCGGCTGCCAACTTTTACCTTAAGGATTTGCCACGCTGGATGCGTTCTGCGGTCTGCGGTCAGGTCAAATTGAACGCAGCCCGCATTATGTATGAACAACATTGTCTTTTCTATTCCGTGGTCTCTATCTGCATAGATATGCGATGTGACCGTCGATGTGATCATCATCATCATTATCATCTCAGCTTATATCTGTCCCACTGCAGCACAGGAGCTAAATTCAGGAACGGCCCACCACGGATTGCGAGCGGTAATTCGATCATTTGCGAGAGGATCATCATCATCATCATATATTTAAGAGCTAGGCTCTTGTCGGTGGAGTAATTTCCAGCTTATTCTACATTCCGCTCTTTCCTTCACTTCTTTATATAATGAAACATTTATTTTTTCTTTTATTTGCTCCATATATGTCCTTCTTGGTCTTCCCCTTTTCCTTTTCCCTTCTATCTTTCCTTCTATTATAGTCTTAATGTAATTATCGTGCCGTAATAGATGACCCAACATTTTCCCTCTCCTGTTCTCAATTATTTTCAACAACGATCTTTTTTCGCTAACCATATTTAAAACTTCCTCATTACTTTTCTTTTCTGTCCAGCTGATCTTTTCCATCCTCCTCCAACACCACATTTCGAACGCTTCCAATCTCTCTCTGTCTCTTTGGGTCATGGTCCACGTTTCACAGCCGTAGAGAGCTATACTCCAGATGTAGACTTTCACCAGTTTCTTCCTGACGGAGCTTGATATTTTAGCTGAAAGTAGGCTTCTTTTAGTGTTAAACACCTTTTTCGCCATGGCTATCCTGGTAATAATATCTGGTGTACATCTAGAGTCTTCTGTAATAATGCTGCCTAGGTATCTAAACGACTTCACTTGTTCTATTGCAGTGTTTTCTAATGTAATTGTACTGTCGACTCTCCTTTTGGAGACTACTAAGGTTTTGGTTTTGTTTTTATTAATTTTGAGACCCCTTTCCGAAAATACTTTATTCATTTCTAGCAGCAGTGCTTGAAGTTTTCTACTGTTCTCTGCAACTGCTGCTATATCGTCTGCAAACCGTACAAATTTAACAATTTCCCCATGAATTTTATCGAGGATTTAATTTTTATAGAGGATATCGAATTTAATTACCGCTCGCAAACCGTTTTGGGCCGTTCCAGAATTTAGCCCCTGGCCTCCTAGTCCTCACAGAATGAGACGGCATAAAAATAGTATTTTGAAGTAATCAAACAAGCTGTCATGAATTTGCGGCGCTTGCTTTTGAGACAATGGGACCATGGTCAGAAGACACCAAACTTTTCATTAAGGATTTGTCTTTGAAAAATATGTCCTTGAAGACCAGCAGGGTAATAAAAATAAATATAAATATCACGGGACAATTCACACCAATTGACCTAGTCCCAAAGTAAGCTTAGCAAAGCTTGTGTTGAGGGTACTAGACAACGGATAAACATACTTATATAGATAGATACATACTTAAATAGATATTAAACACCCAAGACCCGAGAACAAACATTCGTATTTTTCATACAAATACCTGCCCCGACACGGGAATCGAACCCGGAACCTCAAGCTTCATAGTCAGATTCTCTAACCACTAGGCCATCTGGTCGTCACTCGTCGTCAGGGTGTCACTTATGATGAGCTGAAGGAAACGCGTCCGTACAGTATTACATTTAATAAACGACAAAGCTTTAGGAATCTAGCCTACAATTTGTAAAGTCTTAAACTACCCACCTATACAGTACAGTCTTCACGCCTGATTTTGGCCTCAGGCGACCCCAGGGCTGGCACTTCCTCTCACAAAGATTAGGAATAGCAATTCAGAGAGGTAACGCGACCAGTATCTTAGGATTCTAGGCCTGTGGCGGAAAACTTGGACGATATTTTTACTTTGTAGTTTTAGTTATATTTAGTTTTAGTTTTCTGATTTTATTTTGATTTTATGTTCTTAATAAATAATTTACTAAAAATTAAAAAAAAACCTACATAAAATAGTTAAAACTCTTGGTGATTGAAAGAAGTACCTTCTGAACGAATCCAATTCTGTTGTCTTTGAGCTCAAACAAGACCCCGTAGACATCAAGATCACCGTCGGAGTGCGGGATCGTCACTTCTGTATCTGTGGTCTCAACCTAAAAAAAGTTGTTTCCGTTTACACTGTATTTTCTGGGATTTTTCGAGTGAAATGATTGATGTTTGCAATCAGCTCTACCTACCTATATCAGAGATAAATTATTTAATATCAGAATCTAAAAACAATCTTTAGTATTTGTATGTAATATTTGTAATAATGCATGGTAACAGTGTGGCAGCTCCTGACAGGGAGCCCAAGTAACGTACCTATTTCTTGTTAAATATAGTATTTACGGCCGGCAATTAAATATGGAAAATAATTTCAGACAAATGTCCACCTCAAAGTTTACAGTTTCGGTAAAAATAAACAGTTGCCAAATGAATCGCCGAAACATTAGTAATCCACAACACAATAGTAAAAAATACTACTTATCTTTATCAATACAAAACTTTTCATATAATACGTGAATTTTAGAATAAACTGCAATATCCCTAATAAAATCTTTAGCGGCCATTTTCTCAAAATGTTCGTGTGGGTTGATATGTAACTGCTTATCAACATCCAATTATCCTTAATTGAGAGAAAAAAATGCAATTAAAACTATTAAAATTCGCCGTGGCAAAGGGATGTTTACACTCAGCATTTGCTGTGAATTGCAGTTTGCCTACGAAGCCCTGACTGGCACAACGCTGATTTTCAGTTCCCCCTCTATAGCCTAAAGCCAGTTGGGCCCCTTATAAAAGTTCGGTGGGATGCATGTAGACCGCGGGCCGTAGGTTGAGTATTATATAGCTGGCCTGAGCCTTGCCATCTATTGTGGCAATGCGGCTAGTATTTTGGGATCATAGCTAGCTAGGGAGACCTGTAATTTCAAAGTATTTTGGTTTTATCGCTAAAGTAAACAACAGGCTACGTGCTATCAAAAGCTGGTACTGGTGATAAGATAAACGCAAAAATAACCCGTATTGCTTGCTAGCAATTGTACTAGCTTGGAAATAAATGAAAGCGCAATAGAGTTAAGAAAGTTTATGAGTTTTCGCGACTCCCACACCACTTATTGTTTAGTATTAAAGAAAGAAATAAAATACATTTATTTACAACAACACAAGACACATCAAATATTATTACAAACAGACATCACGAAGGATGAAGGTGTGTGTCATTGTGGTTGCAAATCGGACACTGGCTCAGCATAATGCTATTCGTTATGACTCTTGGTCACAGTGACCTAATTAAAAGACCAATCAACAAGCTAAAATATTGTCTGAGGAACTTCATTGCTTAAACAATGTTTAAGTAATAAGCGAATACACCGAAATCTGCCGCGTGGCTAAAACTCACCTTCGTTTCCACCTTGGAGTCTTCTTTGAGCGCGTGATACGGCGGGGGGGAGTCGAAATCTCCTGCTGCCATGGTGTCAACTCAACTGCACCCTATAAAGGTTGATGTTCGTTAACCACAAAGTCTTAAATTAGGTTCATATTATTATCCACAGCTATTATTAGCAGCGAAAGTTTGCTGTTACCTCTTCACAGTTATAATGAATTAGCTTTTGCCCGCGACTCCGACCGCGTGGAATTAGTAATTTGGGCAGCTTATTTTTTTATCCAATTTGCTTTTTCATCAATTATGGCTCTCCTTAGTTCCTCGATATAAAAAAAATGTATTTTTTAGCAGTTTACCTACCTACCAGTGGCGAAGGATACTAACAACTCGATTCCCCGGGTTGACTAAACTCTCGAAGTAACGAAACGCTTCTCTTCCATTACTGCACTGCTTTTCAAGAAGAGGATAAATGGGTATGTTTTTAGTTTTTTTTTTGCTTTTGCATTACAGTCAAAACCGTTTATAACGACATTCAAGGGACAGCAATATTTGGTCGTTAAACACGGTTGGTCATTGTATATAACCAGTGTTACTTTGGTATCTAAGATCGTGTTGGGTTTTTTCTTGGTCGTTACATCCAATATGTCGCTGTAATTCGTATTCGTTTCGTTCGTTTGTCGTTGTTTAGACGACCAGATGGCCTAGTGGTTAGAGACCCTGACTATGAAGCTTGAGGTCCCGGGTTCGATTCCCGTGTCGGGGCAGATATTTGTATGAAAAATACGAATGTTTGTTCTCGGGTCTTGGGTGTTTAATATGTAATTAAGTATGTATCTATCTATATAAGTATGTTTATCCGTTGTCTAGTACCCATAACACAAGCTTTGCTAAGCTTACTTTGGAACTAGGTCAATTGGTGTGAATTGTCCCGTGATATTTATTTATTTATTTATTTATTTAATTAGTGGCGCTATAAACGGTTTTGACTGTATTTGCAATTCTTGTAAAGTTTTTCACGCTCCATCGCTGCTACCTACCTACGAAATTCTGCCTGCCTTAAATAAACAAGCCAGTCAGCTCAAATTGCGCAACACATATGAACACTAACTACTTACTCGTATCGGCTTCTGCAAAGTTGTTATTGTTAAGGTCGGTTTGCGAAGTCGCCACGTTCATAGCATGGCTACAGGTAGGGTTGCCAACCTTCGTGCACAGATTTGCGGTACATTTAATAATAATAATAATATCATGGGACGATTGACACCAATTGGTATTTGTATTTTAGAAAGAAAGAAAGAAAAGACATTTATTTACGACAACACAAGACACATAAATATTTTTCACCTCACTAGCTCGGAAAGCCCTTTTTGTTTGTTTGACATCTATTGAGAAAATCGCTTTTTATCCACATGTGAAGAAAGAGTTTTGACATTTGAAGGCAGCTTACGTGATATTTATTTGACAGCTAACAAAACTTAAAACGTTAAAAGTGCTGAATTTTTAACATCACAATTAATGAATTGCATCGAGTAAAAAACACTAAATACAGTCTTACAACTTTATTTTAATTCATAAATATCAGCATTCATCATTAACCTTCATTCTTGTTGCAAAAACGGATAAAATGTTCTGACAGTCTAAGTAAGTCGATGTGCGAACAAAACGCATCCGAAATAATAAAAAAAACTTAAGTCAAAACTTTTCAATTAATTATTTTGAGTGAATAAATAAATAATAATTGATAGTACAAACCCTTTTTCTTATTTTCCTCGCTGTAGTGAGGTGAAAAGTTTTGTGTTATACACGGGTGAAAAGTTATTTTACGTCTCGTGTGTTGAAACACTCGCTATCGAAAGGATTCTATTTTTGAACCACTCGCTTCGCTCGTGGTCAATCATAGAATCCTTTCAATAGCTTGTGTTTCAAATGGACACTCGCAGGTAAAATACAACTTTCCCCCCTTGTATAACAAATAACTATTTACAAACAGGACAGCACGAAGGCTAATAAGATAGTCAATGCGATTGTAAATGGACATTGGCTCAGCATAAAGCTGAGGCGTTTATAACAAACACCCTAGCGCTGATTTTCCGGAATATATTTCAGGAGTATCCTCTAGAACCCTATACTTGTAGGTTTTCGGTTAGTTTTATAACAATCCTAAAGTACTACAGTTAAAAAATCGTTCGTCCACGGAACAGATGGGAAATTAATCATTTGAAAAAAATATTTTCGGGGAAAGTTAGAAAACCGTATTTTCCGTTGTGACACAAAGAATTTTCTTGTCGCAATTTTTTTCAGTCAGTCGTTTTGTATGGTTAACTACAATTAAACGTCATCATCATCATTTTCAGCCGTAGGACGTCCACTGCTGGGCATAGGCCTCCCTCATTGATGCCCAATCATTACGATTCGAAGTGACTTGCATCCACCCTGTACGCTTAGTATAAGTTTTACTACACCAAAATACTTCTCGATCGCGTTTACGTAAAAAAATCAAATACTAGGGAAACATGGACAGCGCCTCCGCGGCCGCGCGTCCATGTTTCCATAGAAATGAAATTTTTACGTAAACGCGATCGAGAAGTATTTTGGTGAGGTATAACGTATACTAAGCACTCTGTACGCTTAGTATAAGTTTTCCTTCACTTCAATACTTCTCGATCGCGTTTACGTAAAAATTTCAATTCTATGGAAACATAGACGCGCGCGCGCGGAGGCGCTGTCCATGTTTCCTTAGTAATTGATTTTTTTACGTAAACGCGATCGAGAAGTATTTTGGTGAAGTAAAACTTATACTAAGCGTACTGAACCTGCGGCTTTCACCAAACCGTCCGTCCATCTCGTTGGTGGACGTCCCACGCTGTGCTTGCCAGTCCGTCAATTAAACGTGGTCGAACTATTTCCTATTCACCCTGATCCAGTTCTATGGTTGTCTAGAAATCCAATTGGTTGACTGTACCTACAGTCGAACCCATCGTAGAATGTTTTCACAGTAAGAATGTCCTTGTCAAGCAAAGCCATGTCACTGTGATATTTTCTGTGAAAAGGTTTCAAAATGTGTCACGATTCAGTTGGTTCAACTGTACATGAATGCTGTTTTGCAACACTGAGTCAACTGACTGTCATTTTGCAATACAATGTAAACTGTAAAAATTATTTTCTAAGGGTTGACATTGTATTGCACAATTAATCAGGGTTGACACACTATTGCAAAACAGCATCCTCATAAAGTTACCTAAGTGTAGGCGTAGGTACATTAACCCGGATGCGGGAAGTGAAAAAAAAATGTGCGTTCTAGTCTAATGATGTATCCGGTGCGAGTGAGTATATTTGTTAGATCACCTGGCAGGTAGAAAGTCCCACCAAAATGACCTGTCTTTTTGAGAATATTATTTTTTAGTTATTAAAATTGCAAGTTGCCTCAAATACATTTTTATATTTTTTTGAAAAATATGTTTGCACGCGCCTGGCAATATTAAAGCCCCGACTAAAAAGTCTGCCTTATTTTTTTTTTATTCTTTAAACGTTAAACTACAACATATAAAATTTGCATATTGCCTCAAATATATTTTTGGAAACAAAAAAAAAACAAAAATTAAAAATTCATAGGTTAATTTAGCCCCGCTACTCACCAGCCAGGTCTGCAGTTTCGTGTTGGGGTATAATAGGAGAAGTATTTGACAAGTTTTCAGCTTGCCTCAAATACCTACCCAAAAATTGGTGACAGCTCTCAGTCATACTCACTCGCACCGATACATCATTTGTTAGATCACCTGGCAGGTAGAAAGTCCCACCAAAATGACTTGTCTTTTTGAGAATCTTATTTTTTAGGTATTAATAATACCCTATTAAAATTGCAAGTTGCCTCAAATACATTTTTTATATTTTTTTGAAAAATATGTTTGCACGCGCCTGGCAATATTAAAGCCCCGACTAAATCGTCTGCCTTATTATTTTTTTTATTCTTTAAACATTAAACTACAAAATAAATAAATGGCATATTGCCTCAAATATATTTTTGGAACCAAAAAAAAAAAATATTTAAATATTTATGGTTTCATTCAGCCCCGCTACTCACCAGCCAGGTCTGCAGTTTCGTGTTGGGGTATAATAGGAGAAGTATACTTCATATTATGACAAGTTTTCAGCTTGCCTCAAACACCTACCCAAAAATTGGTGCCAGCTCTCGGACCAAAACAATGGACGTCTCTGTAAGATCACCTTTCATACGAATGTCGGCCAAAATTCCACGAAATTTTTATGTTTTAAAAAGCAAGCGGCCTTATCTGGTTCAATAAATGTACACACATTTTAGACACTTATTTACATAAAATTTGCAAAAAAAAAAGAAAACTTACTGCGAGCAAAAATGACAGTCTTTGAAGAATAGTTCCAGAATTCGAAACCAAAACACACGGGCACTTGTTGATTGCAAATTCACGACTGAGGCGTGCAAATATCGTGTCGGTTCTCCTGTGCGAGAGAGACAGTAAGTCCGGACGCAGCTGCCCATATAAATAAGTCTAGACATTGGGTTTTACCGCACACATAATCGGCGAATTTAAAAACAAGTTTGGAAAGCCGTGTTTTTTGTTGTTGTTTACAGTTGGAGCGCATGGTAGTTGGAATATCAAAAAGATAAGTAGCTGCTTTAATATTAAAAAGAACATAAAACCGAATTGAGAACCTCCTCCTTTTTTTGAAGTCGACTAAAACATTTTTTCTTACTGATGATACCTAGATGATAAGTAAGTATTAAGTATTATATACAGAGGCGGCGCTAGGTATAGCCAACATGGGCCACCGCCTACGGCCTCGGGGTCTGAGGCGCCTGCGCTTTGAAAGATTCGGCAGTTGGGCATTTGAAAAAGTGTACTTACTTACTTACTAATTTTGGTGTTTTCTTTCAAAATCACGAGCATAATTTTTGTGTCACGGTGTTTGTTATCAAACTCCTTTGAAACCTTTGATCAATTATAATTGATCAAAGTTTGAAACGGTTTGACTGATTTTTATGAAACTTTTATCTGTATTTGGTAAGTCTGAGAATAGGTCGTAGCCTATATTTTTTATACCCCTATTATTCTTCGCGGATGGAGTCGCGGGCAACAGCTAGTCTAATCTTCTCTAATATATAAAAATCTCGTGTCACGGTGTTTGTTATCGAACTCCTCCGGAACGGTTTGACCGATTTTTATAAAACTTTTTTTGTCTATACCTACTTGGTAGGTCTGAGAATAGGTCGTAGGCTATAATTTATTGGCAAAACAACATTTGCCGGGTCAGCTATATTAGTGTAGGAGTATGGATGGACTAGCTGTTGCCCGCGACTCCGTCTGCGAATTTATTGTTATCCCTCGAGATTTATGCCATTTTCCGGGATAAAAAGTACCCTATATGTTAATCCGGGTTATAAACTATATATGTGCCAAATTTCATCAGAATCCGTCGAACCGTTTTAGTGTGAAAGAGTAACAAACATCCATACATCCATCCATACAAACTTTCGCGTTTATAATATTAAAAAAATTATAATAGTAAGTAATGTAGCATACAAAGATTAGCAGGCTATAGTCTAAGGGTGCCTGTCCACCAGAGATGTGCTATGCAGCTATGCTGCGAAGATGTGAAAGCTACGCTACGAAACTGTGTGACCGTTTCCACCAATGCTAAGCTATGTAGCTGTGCGAGGAAGATGCGCTATGTAGATGAGCAGCCACGAGGCAGCAGTGCGAAGAAGATGCCGACGGTTCCCTCGAACATAGTCGTATGGAAAAATAAGACGAAATAGCTTTTTTTACAGATTTAAACTAGGCTACAAACGAACTACATGACTACATTTTTATTTATTTATTTTGTGTTATATTTACTGTGATATCCAATTGAAAATAGTCTTAAATGAAAAACGTTTCAACGTACACTGTGGCATGAACGCTTACGACACAAAATGAATAAGTACAGAAGTAAATCAAGTGTATGTACTTCACTTTTCATACCTACGCTCGGCGGTCGCTCTAGGGTTGTCAATTATGGCATATGCACATAAAACTTATCGTGAAAGTGGCACTCGTTTCTATTTGTTTGATTTATTGTTGATATTCAAACGGGAAGAATGGAAATATAAAATAATAATAATTAAAATACCTACCTACAAAATTTAGCGTTTGTCAATTTTCACTATCGAAAATCCCTAATAACTTCTAAACGGATTATCCCAGTTATACAATTTCCATTGTCCTACCGGTTTTAGACCTAAACCTATCTAATTACACTAAAAACAACACAATATCTATACAAACAAAAAAACATGTTTTCAACTTACGTAATATTAGTGGCATGAATTTACCTTACAAAAATGTAGTTAGTTATAAGTACCTAACCACATTTTTTGTAAGGTAACGTTTATTTATACTGATTCAAAATAGGAAACTATTATTACTTTGGGAGTCGGGGCGAGGTGCTTACCTATCTAGCTAACTATTCTATGTAACGTTAAAATGAACCATCGAAATACAAGCAGATACCTACTAAACTTACCTCTCTGAAACCGCTGGTAGCTTAAAAAACGACCATTCACCGTTTAGGGTTGAATTTAAACAACCGTCCACTGAACAGTTACCTATAATAACCTTTTTTTTTTGTTGCTCCATTATTGCACTCGAAAAATTCCACAGACGCGCGACACAAAATAAATAAGTACGCGCGACCATAACGCGCGCCTCGAAAAATTCCACTGACGCGCGACCACTCAAACTGTTCCGGACTGTTCCGAGATATCGTGTCTGTGAGCAGTGTCTATGTGTGCGTTGCTCGAGCGCACTTTGTATGTAGATTTATTTCTGTACTTATTCTGTGCTTACGATCTTGTTCAAAACAAGACTTACCGGCCGCGTCGCGGTGCAACGTCATTTGCGCCGTTGTTCTGCGGAGATCGTACGAGTTAGAGTGAACATTATTTTTTATCGATTGCTTGTAAATTAATTGGAAGTTTTTGCAATTATTAAATTAATAGATTCTGATATATTTTAAGGTATTGGTATTACATCTAGTATTGCCAAAACATAATTAGTTTTACATACGACCTGATTATTTACACAAAGCTTCGATTAATAATGTCTTATATGCAAATAAGACTTTTATTTAATTTCGGTACTCCATTGAACAAAGTCTTTTATGAATATGCGACGCCTCTTAATCCACAGAACAAAGTCGTAAAGTCCATTTATCTAAAAATATAAAAAAATAAAACAAACAATCTTATATAAATTAGAAGTATAACTATATCAAGAGGAATTTATAAGTACTTTTAGTGTTAGATTACTTATTACGAAAATATTGAGATTTTAACTTGAGCCCAACTTTAAACGGCAATTTCTCGAAACTATAATTTTGCACATAAGAACCGTCGATGCGCAACTAAAGCTATGCGATGTATCGACAGGGGCGCACGGAGCGGCCAGTGTTGCCAGGTCTCCTGATTTCTCAGGAGATCTACTGAATTCCAGGTATGGCTACTGATCTACTGAATTTCCACAAGAATCTACTGATTTTCTACTTCGGGAATTTCGGTTAGCGAAATTAATTATTATATGGAAAAGATACCCATGACTATTGGCATTATTGGTAACTGGTCAACTTTTTTGAATCAAACAAACGTCAATCAATTCAGAATATCGAATGAGTAAAATTAAACGTATTGTCAATCAATAAAATGTGAAACATAATGTTTATACATATAGTGTGCACTACAGCCAAACCCAAAAAATATACATGGAGCCACCTTATGTCAATATTGTTAATGTTTTGGCGGGAGGGAGCCCGAAATTAATAGATTAAGCAATTAAAAAATATATCGTTGAAATAAAAAAAATAAAGATTAAACTCTTGTAAAGAAAAAACTAAACTGGAAAGCATTAAATAGTTCTAATCTAGCATCATCTAATTTCCTAAATACCTCTCCGGTGAATTCTTTCGTCCTTTTACCCACGGACGAGGAAGAGGTGGAGAGGCTGATCTCAAATCTTAAAAATGACTGTGCCACCGGGATTGATGATATCTCGAGTGCGTTCATTAAACAATTTAAAGCCCTCCTTGTTTCTCCTCTTACCTACCTATGCAACCTTGCGATGTCAACCGGTACTTTTCCACGACTCTTTAAAAGGTCGGTCATCGTTCCAATTCACAAGAAGGGTGACAGAGACTGTGTTGATAACTACAGACCTATTTCTATCCTCCCGGCACTTTCTAAAATACTCGAGCGAATAATGAATTCAAGACTAACCAAGTTCCTCGAATCTAATAATCTTATATCCCCCTCCCAATTCGGTTTCCGCAAAGGTAAGTCCACAGCTGATGCAGTCCACGAACTAACTGAATACATTGTGGATAAACTGGATAGCAAACAAAAATCACTCGCAATTTTTTTGGACTTAGCGAAAGCTTTTGACACAGTCTCTGTCCCCATACTAGTGAGTAAACTTGAAAGAATGGGCGTCAGAGGATTGCAGCTGCGCTTGTTTGAGGACTACCTTGCAAATCGTACCCAGTGTGTCAAATTAGGGGACCACGTTAGTAATGAATTGGAGATTTCTTATGGTACACCGCAGGGTAGCATACTCGGGCCGACCCTTTTCTTGGTGTATATCAATGACCTTTGTCAACTACAGCCTCAAAATGGTCGTATCATTACATTCGCTGACGACACCGCTATCTTATTTCACGCAAACTCTTGGTCTGAAATTTATGTGTATGCTCAGGCTGGTTTTGACATGGTATCTAAAACACTTGCGATGAATAAATTAACTTTAAATGTTGACAAGACAAAGTATATTACCTTTTCCCTTAAATCCTCAACTCCATCATATACCTGTCCTCTCACCATTAAAGCTCACTCCTGCGCTGACCCTAATAATTCGTCCTGTCACTGTCCTGTCCTGGAACGCACTTCCGTCATCAAATATCTCGGTATATTGATAGATAGTAGGCTCTCTTTTCATCCCCACATAGATCTCCTCACAGCTAGAGTCCGCAAATTAATGTTTATTTTCAAAAATCTCCGACATGTAGCTGACCCAAAAATCATAAAAACTGTTTATTTTGCGCTCTGCCAATCTATTCTCTCATATTGCATAACATCTTGGGGCGGTGCTACCAAAACCCACTTCCTAAAACTTGAACGCGCACAAAGGGCAATTCTTAAAGTGAGCCACTCCCTTCCTTTTCTTTTTCCTTCAACTGAATTATATAAACGAGCTAAGGTCCTTACGGTGAGACAACTCTTCATTCTAAATATAATATTAAAACAGCATGCACTCTTTCCGTATGATCCAGAATCCTTGTCGGGCAAACGCAGGAAGGACAGGGTGTGTCCTGCTCCCAAGTTTAGTTCACGTTTTTCCCACAGGTTCTTTTGTTATCTGGGAGGTTTCCTTTTCAATAAAATAAGCAGGGAGTTAACTATTTACCCTTTAACCCAAACTCGCTGTAAGAAGGTTGTTTCTAATTGGTTACAAAGCTTGGATTATAATGCGACAGAAAATCTGCTTCAAGCATTATTATGATATCAATTTAAACCTAATCTTGCATTGCTCCAACGCGCACCGCGCAGTCACTTTCATTCGCGCGCTCACACGTAGACGCACACACGCACGCACTCACATGCACGCACACACACACATGCACGCATACACAGATTTATACACATTCACACACACACACGCACACACACTCACACACTCACTCACTCACTCACACATACACTTACACATCCTTATGAAATATGGTTAAAATCTATTTCATATTCTTAATTTAATTTGTAACGCATATTGTTTTCTGCTGTAACTCAGTAGTTGCGGACATCTGAGGGCAGGAGACCTGGTGACCTGACACACAGGATCTCCCTAGTTCGGGCACCAGTCTCCCCCACTCAAGTCTCCCAATTACAACTTTATTGTAATATTAAGTTCCAACATTGTACTTGGTGGTGGAGAAATCTAATAAATTTCTTTCTTTCTTCTTATTATAAGGTCTACTGATTTTTTTTTCAATCTCCTGATTTTTAGTGCTCATATCTTCTGACTTTTTCAAATTGGACCTGGCAACACTGGGAGCGGCAGCGCGGTGAGGGGGAGACTCGCGACCTTTGATCAATTATAACTGAAGATACACATTGCCGAACAAAATCCCCTTCAAAAAATGTCCGAACTTTTTTATTTGTTTGCATAACAATTAAAATCATCACCTACACAGAAATTTGAACCTAGTCTTTACTTCATTACAGTCGAATTTCGGTTGACACTTGACAGCTAAACTTGACAATTTCACGCAACGTACTGAGAAAAAAGAAGGCCACTTTTATCAAAGTGGCGCTCATTTGGCTCGGACATTTTCGGGCGCGCGACTGTGGATCTACAGTTATAATTGATCAAAGCTCGCGACCATCCATAGCACGCATCCATAGCACGCATCCATAGCACGCATCCGTAGTACGCATCCATACCACGCATCCATAGCACGCATCCATAGCACGCATCCGTAGCACGCATCCATACCACGCATCCATAGCACGCATCCGTAGCACGCATCCGTAGCACGCATCCATAGCACGCATCCATAGCACGCATCCGTAGCACGCATCCGTAGCACGCATCCATACCACGCATCCATAGCACGCATCCATAGCACGCATCCGTAGCACGCATCCATACCACGCATCCATAGCACGCATCCATAGCACGCATCCATAGCACGCATCCATAGCACGCATCCAGGGCACGCATCTTTCCATATAAAAATCATAGATTAGTTGAACCCTTTTCCACCAGTGCTATGCTATGTGGACCAATGAACATGATTGGTGGATATCAGACACGTCCATAGCAACGTAGCGTAGCACAACTCTGGTGGAAAGGCACCCTAAAGCTTCTGACGCTTGCCTTCGTAATCGCTATTTCTTTCTGTCAAACGGTATAAAGTGATGACAGAAAGAGATGGTGAAAGCGAAGGCAAACGTCAGAAGCGTTAGACGATACGGCCTCTGTGTTAGGAACGATGCCATAAAGATAACTCCACTCACAATCTTGTGGGTAGATATGTTTATTTTAGACGTGGTTTTAGGTAACCCTCAGAATAATAAAAGAAGGATGATTTTTAGAAAAAAGTGCAACAATCGCGACCAACGTTAAATTTTGTAGGCGTGCTTGCTAATATTTGAACGACGTGATACGTTATTCCATGTTTACTTATTCTAAATAGTCTACAATAATAGCTGTGATTCGATTATTCACGATGGTTCAGATAATGCAGTAAGTAATTTTGGGGTTAAATTTATGATTTGAATGTTACTAGTAAACAACAATTACAATACAATATAAATATAATTGAATTGTTACAATTGTTATATTTTTTCCATGTACTTGTTTTTCTGTATAGTTTTCTTTGTAGTGGACAATAAAGAGTCATTGTATTGTATTCGAATATTAAATTTATTATACTTACATCTCCTTCACTATGACTGCCATTCGTCTTTGGAAATCTCTTCCTTTGGCGTTAAGGCAAGCCAAACCCCTTCCTATTTTTAAAAACCTTACTAATCTTGTAGGCAATAAAATGTAATTGAAACTTTCACTTTGAAAGTAGGTATAAAGCCAGCCTACAAAATATGAAAATATAGGATTATAATAATAATAATAATATCACGGGACAATTCACACCAATTGACCCAGTCCCAAACTAAGCAAAGCTTGTACTATGGATACTAGACAACGGATAAACATACAGATAAATACATACTTAAATACATATTAAACACCGAAGACTCGAGCACAAACATTTGTATTTTTCACAAAAATATCTGCCCCGACCGGGAATCGAACCCGGGACCTCAAGCTTCGCAGTCAGGTTCTCTAACAACTAGGCTATCCGGCCGTCAAAATATATTGCTTTTCTGTTCAAGTTTACCACTTAAGATTCACCCGTTTAACCTTTTGAATGCCAATGAAATTATCAGCTAAGTATATTTAAGTAATGAATGAAAATTAAAAATTAACCTACCCGCATCTGCAATAAGAATCGATTTTGTTCGTTACAAAAACGATGTGTGGCATTCAAAAGGTTAATTAAACTTGGCAACTATACCTACTATAGTTGTCAAGTTTAATTGTTGTCCCAAAACTCAACTATCAGGGGCTAAATTTAGGAACGGGACTTCACGGGTTTGGTAGCGGTAATTCAATCGTTTGGGTTGGGTTTGGTTTGAATTGAACTGCTATTCAGGAACGCCAAAGATCACTGGTTTGCGAGAGGTTTGGGATGAATAAAATAAATAAAATACATAAATATTAGGGGACAATCTTACACAAATCGACCTAGTCTCAAACTAAGCAAAGCTTGTACTATGGGTACTAGACGACGATAAACATACTTATATAGATAAATAAATACTTAAATACATAGAAAACATCCATAACTCAGGAACAAATATTCGTGCTCATCACACAAATAAATGCCCTTACCGGGATTTGAACCCAGGACCTCTTGCTTCGTAGGCAGGGTCACTACCAACTAGGCTAAAGCGGTCGTTGAGAGTTATGAGCCTTATTTTTTTGTTTATTTATTTACAAAGCGAATTAACAGGAAAATAAGGCTCATCCCAAGCTCAACCCTATGCAAGCGGTGTTAGCCCGTTCCAGAATTTAGCCCCTGGTACCTATCGGGCTGGATGCAAAGTTATAATAGTTCTGGAAAAATGACACTAATTCTGGAAAAGCGATAACAGACATTTTTTCGAAAACATTTAATACTATAGCGATATGCTATGTGATTCTATTATTGCTTAACTAAAAATAACATAGCTCCAAGAATCGCTAGACTCAAGTGGCAATGGACAGGGCACATCGCTCCTAGAACTGATGGCCGATGGGGCAATAAGGTTCTCGAGTGGCGTCCACGGCCGGAAGACGCAGTGTAGGTAGGCCTCCAACAAAATGGAGCGACGGCCTGGTTAAGGTTGCGGGATTGCGTTGGATATTATGCGGATGGCACGGGACCGATCTGTTTGGCGAGCCTTGGGGGAGGCCTATGTTCAGCTGTGGTCTTTAGGCTGAAATGATGAAATAACATGGTTTTTTTCTCTTATTTTTTCAAGAATTAGCATAATTTGCCCGGTAGCAGGTTATCGTTAAGTATTGGGTCCACCTGTAGTCTTGATTAAAAAAAAGTTTCAATAATGAACTTCAGCACATTTTTCTTATACATTTCAGAGTGTTTAAAAAGCAGCAGAGGGGTCCAGTTATGAGGCTGATTTTTTCATTAACACACTTCCCGTCATCACTGTGTGACGACGCCGAATTCGAGGAACAAGAAAGCGAAATATTTAACATTAACAACTTGGCTGAAATTCGCTTCCAATGCAAGAGCCTATCTGGCCTCAGAGTTTATAACTTTTCGTATAAGAAACACCAACTGGCAGCGGATAAAACTGTAAAAATGAAGATCTCATGCAAGAATCTAGAATTTTCAAAAGAGTGTGATTGCCCAGAAGATTTCACTGGTTGGGTAAAGATGGGTATCACAAGTGATTCCCCATATAGAGGCCGAAGTTCTAATATAGTACAATACAATATCTGGACTTTGAACACGTTAGAGGTGGATCTGAGCGCGTGTAAGATAAATCCGATCACATTTGCAAATCTTTATGAGGACGAAGAATTTTGTGACTTCCATTTGATGCCGATTGATGGCCATTCAGGTGTTCCAGTGCACAAGGCGTGCCTAGCTCTCCGCAGTGATATGTTCAGGACAATGTTCCAAGGAGAATGGAAGGAGACTGTAAACGCCTGTATTAAACTTGAAGGAGTGACCTTCCAGTCTCTCAAGTATTTAAAAGAGTATTTGTACTTGGGAACCCTGCCCAATGACACGGCGTCGTTACAGCCGCTCCTACTCCTTGCCAAATGCTACATGATCGATAATCTCACTTCCGAATGTATAATGAGAATAGCAGAAATTATAAAACCTGAAGATATGTTCTCTGTGCAACAGTTCGCCGTAGACAATGGAATTCCGGAGTTGTTACGAGCCATCCTGCAATATACTCCAGCTCGAGTTTTTCAATGTGCCCATCTTATGGATACAGAGAACGGTGGTCCTTCTGGGGTTTAGAAAACGAAAGGTGATGATAAAAACTGTAGCTGTCGTTTTAGGCTTTTAGGCTAAGTTCATTTCGGGAAGTACCATCGGAGTTTAGTAGAATCCCGGATATTAATAACACGATCACAGTCCCGTGATCACGGGATTGTAATAAGGTTCTACTTTAAGTCATGGACAGGGAACGTGTTAAATTTACCTGGTAATGGTGAACAGCGAAGCCGCGGGTATAGTAGCTAGTGAATCATATACAGGGTTATTTGTAATTCACTGACATCCTCTTAACCCTGAATTCCTATCACTCAAACAAATGTTTTTTGTTCTACAACTTTTTAAAATGAAGCACTTTTTTTCCCATACAAATACACAGAGTATCGTAAAAATAAGAGGAAATCTCAAATTTTCAAAACGTTATTACACCAAAAATATTAAGTTATGACAAAAGCTGTAAAACAAAAAACGTTTGTTTAAGTGGTAGGAGTTTAGGGTTAAAAGGATGCTAGTGAATTACAAATAACCCTGTATTTTAGTCGACTTTATTTTATTTAATTGAATATGACAAATAGTATATTTTCTGTACTTGATCTAATTTTAGCTCGACATTTTTTTTATTAAAGTATTATTTTTATTAAATAAACAATTTATGCCTGAGATGAGCTTTATCAACCCTTTTTCGTAATAGATGGGTGATGGTAAGGGAGACTTTAATTAACTGCAGCATTCAGCCTTCATTGAACCAATAAGTATGATTCTTTCGTTAATCATGCCTCTAGTAAACAATCAGGTAATTCAATTAGTAATGCTTAATGCTCAACGGAAGAAAACCGCAAGTAAACTAGGAAACGCCGTACAAACACTTGCAAAATATTGTGCCACATATCACATAACCTTAAAATCTTAAACACTGTTGCATTTCTGCATTCTGGTTATTATAATCAAATCACCTTTCGATCCGTTGGCGATATAGAAATGAAAACACTAAATTTAAACAAAATAAATTGTACAATCTAGTGCGTGAGAACTACGGTCCAACCTTTCTCATACTGAGAGGAGACCTGTGCCCGGCAGTGGGATGTATATAGGTTGGGATGATGATGATGATGATGATGAAAGTGTATTATATAAATAACATTCAAAACGCGGCGATTCGGATGCGAATTCACACTGAGACTTAAAAATGGCTTTCATTTTTACTGCAAAAAATGACAATGAAAACGAAGGTAGTTGTATGCCGGTATGTGTTGTCGAGCAGCCGTGCGAGCAGAGCGGTGGCGCGTAGTGCGCGTTTGGCAGCCGCCGTGACGTGGCTCTGAGAAGAAGGGCTACGGATTAGCAAGAAACATATCTAGTTAAACTGGTTTTAAGACGTGAGTAATCCGTATACTTTCGCTATTAAATATCAATATAAAAATTTCGAAAAAGTATGGTATCTTCAGAACACTTCTAAGAATAACCAAGGATGATTAGACTGGATTAGCAATCGCCATAGTACAGATCGTCCGCTGAAAAATAGTTCGATTATTAAATCTAGATGGCGCTGAAATATAGCCCAAGGCTTTGAAAGCAAAACATTAAGACTACAGATGTTTCATATTACTACAAATGTATTATTTTTCAAAAATATTGCATAATAATTTGCAGTAATATGAAATATCTGTAGTCTTATTGTTTTGCTTTCAAACCCTCGGGCTTATGTGTCAGCACCATCTAGATTTAATAATCGAACTATTTTTTCGCTGCCGATTGCTAATCCAGTCTATATCATCCTTAGAATAACGTACCGCTGGAATTTTTTTTAAGGTTATGTTTGGAGTTTCTCTGTGGCATCGCATTAGAAATGATGAAATCTGCGCAACAACTAAAATCGCGGACATATGTACCTTAAACATGAAACTACCGTGAGGCTCACTTATATTGAAAATGATGATGATGATAGGAGGTCGAGTTAAATTCGTTTTAAGACGTGAGTGATCCGTTTATTTTCACGCACATAGCTCGAAGAATCGCCATATTTAAGTGGCAGTGGGCAGGGCACATCGCTCGTGGAATTTAAGGCCGATGGGGCCGAAAGGTTCTAGAGTAGCGTCTACGGACCGGAAGACGCAGTGTAGGTAGGCCTCTAACAAGATGGAGCGACGACCTGGTTAAGGTAGCGGGAACGCGTTGGTGCGGATGGCGCAGGACAGATCTGTTTGGCGAGCCTTGGTGGATGCTTACGCACCTTCAGAACGAGACTGACCCAATAGGAATTATTCTCGTTTCAAAATTGAACTTAATGCTAAAAGAACAACAGGTTTAGTTTTGAAATGAGAATAATTCCTAATGGGTCAGTCTCGTTCTGAAGGTGCGCTACGATCAGCAGTCAGTGGCGTAGCTACCGTATGGCAAGGCGGGGCAGTGCACCGGGGCCCCCAAGCTCAGGGGGCCCCTCGGACTGGACTCTGACTTACAAACTATAAACGCGGACCTATGACAAACGCGGCGCTCTTCAACAGCGTGACTATAAAACGCTACTACTAGTAGTGAATTTAAAATCGCGCGAGTCTAGTGAATTGTATGTATGTATATAAACACTTTATTGTACATAAAACACAAAAATAATACAAAACAACAAAACAAAAAGAGTACAAAGGCGAACTTATCCCTAAAAGGAATCTTTTCAAGCTAACCTAGCATGAAAGGAAAAACTTAAAAAAAAAAAAAAGATAGGCAAACAGTAATTTATGTACAGAGAAAAGAAAGGAAAATATAACATATAAATAAATACACAAAATAAACAACAATAAGTGACTACGACAAATATACTTATACCTAACTTAACACAGAACAAAATACACACATATGAAAAAACAGTACATGTAAATAACAAGAATACGATTAAGTACCTTCATCCTTACCTTGTCTTATCATGTAAACAAACACGGGTTGTGGCCCTAGTTTATTTTTTGCCCCAGGGCCTTTGGTTACCTAGCTACGCCACTGTCAGCAGTGGACGTCTTTCGGCTGAAATGATGATAATAACATTAAAAAATATATAATTAAATGAAAATAAAAATTATTTATTTCGTAAAAAGCTAAAATAAGTTAGGTTAAGCTAGAAATATTTCTCTTGGCAGATGTTATTTACACTATGTTCTGGCAATAAATAACTTTGACTTTGACTTTTATAACAATTATTAGCAGAGCTTTTTGACTACATTACTTAGCTTTAAAATCAAACTAGTCATTTAATGTGTGTATATTTTAATATAAAAATAAAATAGGTAGTAACTTATGTATTTATTCAGACATTGATCACATTAAATTCAATTAAAAATTACAAAACATACCGCAATTACAATAAAAAAAATATTAATAATTTCAATGATAAAATACTTAAAAGTTTATTTCAAATCATGACACATCAACTCAGTCTCCAGTATTTAGTAGAGGTGACGTGGAAGATCTACCTTCACCGATCTGATAACTCGATGAGACATATATTTAATCAAATATAATTTATAAACAAATGATAACTTGCCTATCGAAAAGTGTTCATAGCTATTTTTTTTTGTTTTTTTGTGGAGTGCCTTTAGCCATCTTCTAGCTCCATCATCAGACCCTGGTTACCATCTGGGATCAAAGTACTCGTCAAGACGAATCAAACGAGTCCAAACTCGATGGGGTTGTGTCGTTTTATTGTGGAGTGCCTTTGGCCATACTGAATTAATGAAATTACGAATTACCCCATTGAGTTTGGACTCGTTTGATTCGTCTTGACGAGTACTTTGATCCCAGATGGTAACCAGGGTCTGATGATGGAGCTGGAATGGAAGATGGCTACTGGTTTTTGTTGCGAACTATTCTTTCCGCTGGCGTTCGTGTCGTCACAGTGTGTATGTTTTTGTGTTTAATTTTAAATGGGTCACACTGAAAAACAGCATTGTGGCTTGCCACAACATTATGCTGAGTGGGGTCCAATTTATACTATTCGATATTTTTTATTTTTTTTATTTGTTGGATTAATCGTATTTGGGCAGAAACGTAATTCACCTGGTTCGCATTTGGCCACTATCGCGATTGGACAGCTCTCATGTGGCCAGAATAGCACATTGCCTGTAACGCACTTGTAAAGAAAAGTAAAAGGACAGACTCGCATCTGGCCATTATCGCAATTGGACAGCTCTCATGTGGCCAGAATCGCACATTGCCTGTAACGCACTTGTAAAGAAAAGTGAAAGGACAGACTCGCATCTGGCCATTATCGCAATTGGACAGCTCTCATGTGGCCAGAATCGCACATTGCCTGTAACGCACTTGTAAAGAAAAGTAAAAGGACGCAGGGTCGCAGCTCTAACCTAACCTACTGTTCTGTCAGCCGTTTATCTTCTAAGGGGTCGCAGTTCTAACCTAACCTAACCTACTGTTCTGTCAGCCGTTTATCTTCTAAGGGGTCGCAGTTCTAACCTAACCTAACCTACTGTTCTATCAGCCGTTTATCTTCTAAGGGGTCACAGTTTTAACCTAACCTAACCTACCTAAGGTCTGACGAGTTCTGTTTCTGTCGTAATGCGTTCTGGCTAAATTCTTATATGACCAATTGAGTTTATGGTGTACAGCGTTTATGGTCAACTGCGTTTTAGGAGTGATGAGTTTCTGTCGTAATGCGTTCTGGCCAAATTCTTATATGACCAATTGAGTTTATGGTGTACTGCGTTTATGGTCAACTGCGTGTTAGGAGTGATGAGTTTTTGTCGTAATGCGTTCTGGCTAAGTGCGAATCAGGTAAAACGCTTTTCAGGTCAAATCCGAATCAGGTGAATTAAGTTTCTGCCCAAATGCGATTAATCTCTTATTTGGATTTATACCAGTAAAAAGTTTAGCTATTTGGTTGATTGATATTAAAGTTTCTTTCATCCTGGTACACGATTTAGTTCTCTGGACTGTATCCACCTACGTAGAGAGGATAAGTATTTCCTATAGGTATGCTAATAGTACTAAATCTTTTAGCACCAGTACATTACTAGTAGGTACAGTGTAGTCCGTTTAGTACGACTTCGCATATAACGACCTACCGGTTTTGGCGACGTAAGTATAGGCATAATAATGTTTGGTTTTAATACGACTCCGCCTATAACGACCGACCGCTTTTAACGGCGGATTTCTCACAAAAGTGTCCGGTTACAACGACGAACGTTGCCGTGTTTACAAAAAAATCGTAGGTAAGAAGCTATCTCCGCCCCGCGCACCCACCTTGCTCGCACCAGCTCGCGCGTGGTTGATTGGAATGCGACATTTTTCTATAAAGTTTTTAATTTTTTTTTTAATAATTGGCTAATAGAAGATTTTTAAAGTGTGTACGCGTACAAATTTATTTCTCCTTAACGAAAAAATTTCTCCATTGAAGAAAAATGTGTTACGTTTACAACCACCGGGCGAGTCGAATGTAAATTATTCGGTACGAAGTTATTCAGCGTAAATCATTCAAAAGAATGATGTGACCGAGTGGCTAACCAAAGTTTGGGCTAATTTACGCGCATAATTTAATGACGACGAAATACTTAAATGTATTATAATAAAAAATAAAATTTAAATTGTCTTCTGTGTTACTTCTGTGTTACTTGCGCCTTGGACAATACGTCCTCTGTTTTTCAAAAATATGCCTATTTTTAGTCCTTAAAACCAACTATAAAAACTAAGCATTTCTTAGTACATGTTAGTATATAATATATGAGGTCAATTCGTATTAACAAAACTCCGAGAATTATATCCGATGCGGTGACTGCATGTCGATAGTCGGGGCTTGTTATCAAATGGATATCCCACGCTGTGTATGAGCAGTCTACTAACATACCAATCATGTAGATAGCAACAAATATCTTATCCAATTCGTAAAACTGCGTCACGAGAGCTGTAAACAAAAATAAAAAAATAACTAGTGGGAACTAATATTAAATAGGGACCTACATAGCAACCCGTGACGTAGCCCTCGTTGAATTTTTCCTAAAATTTCATATATAAGAACCTTCTCCTGACAAACGCAACAAAAAGTGTTTACGCGTGACGTCGTGACGTGACCAAGTTAAATTTACAAACATACATTTACAAAAAAGAGAAAAAACCGGCCGAGTGCGAGTCGGACTCGCGCACGAAGGGATCCGTAGCATTATCTATAAAAAATTGCGGTTTACGATTTATGACGTGTTAAAAAAAACTACTTACTAGATCTCGTTCAAAGCAATTTTCGGTGGAAGTTTACATGGTAATGCACATCATATACTTTTTAGTTTCATCATTCTCTTATTTTAGAAGTTACAGGGGTGGGGGAGACACACATTTTACCACTTTGGAAGTGTCTCCCTCGCAAACTATTCAGTTTAGAAAAAAATGATATTAGAAACCTCAATATCATTTTTGAAGATCTATCCATAGATGCCCCACACGTAAGTATGGGGAACCCCCAAAATTTATTGTTTTTTTCTTCTATTTTCGTGTGAAAATCTTAAATGCGGTTCACAGAATACATCTACTTACCAAGTTTCAACAGCATAGTTCTTATAGTTTCGGAAAAAAGTGGCTGTGTCATACGGACGGACAGACAGACAGACATGACGAATCCATAAGGGTTCCGTTTTTTGCCATTTGGCTACGGAACCCTAAAAACCTAACTAATATTTCCGTATTGGGTCACACCCGGGGAAAATGTTCCCATAAAAAAAATAAAATAAAAAAATAGCACTGGCAGCGTTGCCTCGTTGTATTACTATGGAAATCTGCTGCACCAGGAACGACCCAGAGCGGGGATCGGCTCCGCGGTCACGTAGCCGGCGGCCTAGCTCCCTCAACAGCGCCTTTGCCTCTTCGGCCCATTGTAAATACTTACTGTATAAGGATAGTAGGACGACAGTAGATATGAAAGTTCCGCCATCTGGTCTGTACTCCAAACTGGTTTGGAAAATAAGGATGCTGTACGCCAGGAGAGCGAACAGAGTCACGCAGTAACAGGACCAAGCTACGAACATCTGTAAATAGAGACCAAAGATAATATAGACAGATGCAGACTTTCTGAGAACTTATAAATTCAAGATTGGTTTTTTTAGAGTCATTTTGTATTTTTTATTTTTCAACTCCAAATTTTTACTTTTACGGTCATCCCGTGAAATTCAAATATTTCATACTAAATACAAACTGAAACATGGATGCACAGAAAAACTCAGAAAAATGACCACCGCTGGGAATCTAACCCAGGTCCTCAGCATTCCGTGCTGCGTGCTAAACCTCTACACCACCACTGGTCAGGAGTTTAGACACAAATTTTTCCTATGCATCGCACAACAAAGCTTGCTTAGATCTGTTAAAAAAATATACCTTGTTGAGTTGCCTGATTCTTCTCAACAGGGTTTTTCCGACCTGGTGGTAGATTCTTTTAGATTCATACTTAAAGTCTACATTGAACAGTAAATATATTTTTACTTTGACTTTAATTAACCTCCTAAGGCCCAACGCCCTATTTTAGGATTGTAAAATATAACCCTTTCAGCTCAAGAAAATGTTAAAATTCATCAAATAGCGTCCTAATGTCGCAAAATAAGGACACGCACTAATATGCAATTACAATCTTGTCGGTATCCTATTATCTCGCCTCATTCGTTTTTTGTTTAATTCTTGTTTCATCTTATTCTGTATTCGTCTTCGTTTTGTTCGCTATCCGTCATTATCTTTTTTGGTTAAATTCCGCAACTTGTCTGTCTCTTAATACGTCTTATTCGTTTTTCGTCACGGTCTTCCTTGGACTTATTCGTCGTTCTTCCCTTTCGTTTTTTGTCTCATTTACTTGTTCACCAAAATTATTTCGATTCGTTCGGTGCTGGTAAATAAATGTTCGTAAGTCACAGATAGCGAACAAGACGAATAAAGAATGAACTAAAACAATTACTTTGCTCACCCGCGACCTTACAATAGTTACGTTTATGCAAGAAATGTGTGTTCATGCAGTTCCTCCACCTCCACACTGTACGAACACACACAAATCACATAAACACAACTATCACCACCACCAAGCTACACTGACGCGTTTCGAACTCAACCAGAGCTCATCCTCGGAGTTACCACAACCGTATGCTATGCTACCAAATGTTAAACTAACAAACCAAAACAAATGTTTTAACTTGTCACTGTAACTTCACAAGTACCCACTTTATTTTTCTTATTCTCAAACTACCCCACAAAAATTAACTTTTATCGACATATTACAAAACTACCTTGAATTTTTGTTTATTTATTTATAAGGCATATTTTATTAATACTAACTGTTCAAATTAGACCCAAGCCGCAGTAAAGGAGAAGATACTAAATTTACCTGTTCATTAATAATAGACCCCATAGTGTTGTACCTAATTATTTCCATGCATTCCAGAGCATCCAGACGCAACCCCTTGCCGCAATAATGTAACACTTCATAAGAATCTGAATCTAACAATGAATGATTTGATTCCAACAAATGTTTTGCAAAATTCGATTTATCTGGATGCTCATTCCTATATGCCGAAACATGCTCTTTAAATCTAGTATTAAAACTTCGGCCTGTCTGTCCTACGTATATCCCATTGCAGTCATTACAAGTAAGCTTGTATACCCCCGATCTAGTTCCCTTATCTACCTGTTCTTTGTGGTTACATAGCCTAGAGTACAAAGAGTTGTTAGTCTTAAAGGCAACATTAATATTGTTTGATTTTAAAATGCCATAAATCTTATCAGACAAACCCCCAACGTAAGAGATGCTAGATCTATATTTGTTAGTAGACTGAGAAGGTAACGCAGCGTAAAGCATGATATTTACTAACCGTGCCTGCTTCTTTTGAACTAAACTATCTACCATTGATTTTGTATAACCATTTGAGATCGCTATCTGATAAATAGTACTCAACTCTAAATCAAAATGTGACTGTACCTCTTTCTAAGGAACATATATTTATCAGATAGCGATATCAAATGGTTATACAAAATCAATGGTAGATAGTTTAGTTCAAAAGAAGCAGGCACGGTTAGTAAAAATCATGCTTTACGCTGCGTTACCTTCTCAGTCTACTAACAAATATAGATCTAGCATCTCTTACGTTGGGGGTTTGTCTGATAAGATTTATGGCATTTTAAAATCAAACAATATTAATGTTGCCTTTAAGACTAACAACTCTTTGTACTCTAGGCTATGTAACCACAAAGAACAGGTAGATAAGGGAACTAGATCGGGGGTATACAAGCTTACTTGTAATGACTGCAATGGGATATACGTAGGACAGACAGGCCGAAGTTTTAATACTAGATTTAAAGAGCATGTTTCGGCATATAGGAATGAGCATCCAGATAAATCGAATTTTGCAAAACATTTGTTGGAATCAAATCATTCATTGTTAGATTCAGATTCTTATGAAGTGTTACATTATTGCGGCAAGGGGTTGCGTCTGGATGCTCTGGAATGCATGGAAATAATTAGGTACAACACTATGGGGTCTATTATTAATGAACAGGTAAATTTAGTATCTTCTCCTTTACTGCGGCTTGGGTCTAATTTGAACAGTTAGTATTAATAAAATATGCCTTATAAATAAATAAACAAAAATTCAAGGTAGTTTTATAATATGTCAATAAAAGTTAATTTTTGTGGGGTAGTTTGAGAATAAGAAAAATAAAGTGGGTACTTGTGAAGTTACAGTGACAAGTTAAAACATTTGTTTTGGTTTGTTAGTTTAACATTTGGTAGCATAGCATACGGTTGTGGTAACTCCGAGGATGAGCTCTGGTTGAGTTCGAAACGCGTCAGTGTAGCTTGGTGGTGGTGATAGTTGTGTTTATGTGATTTGTGTGTGTTCGTACAGTGTGGAGGTGGAGGAACTGCATGAACACACATTTCTTGCATAAACGTAACTATTGTAAGGTCGCGGGTGAGCAAAGTAATTGTTTTAGTTCATTAATATGGACCTCCGCAAAGTAACGCCTGATTCAACAAATGAATAAAGAATGAGTGACGAATACAGAATGAGACGAAATAAGAATTAAACGAAAAACTAATGAGGCGAGATAATAGGATACCTAGTACCTACCATATGATTTTGTAATGATTGAAGTTCTGGGCTACGTACAAGTGCCTATAAATAGGACACTGGGTCATTACAAACGTCCTAAAAAAAAGGTTTGGACCTTACGAGGGTAAGTGCGCCCCCATGAATTATTAGGCTCGCTTTATACAAAGATTCTTACCTCTCTGATGCTGTATCCTAGGGTGGAGAAACTGATGAACACAGCGAATATGACGGGGTAAGCTACGAAGAGTATGACTTTGTAGGGGTTAGTCGTCCGAGCTCTGTGGCTGGTTAACAATATACCCATCATTACCAGATAGAGGAAAAGGAAAACGTATCTGTAACAAAAACTCAAGTTATTCATTGAACCTGTCACTATTATACCACTTTTATCTAACTTTAAACCTATAATAATAAATTTTAAATTTTAAAAACCCCCAACGCAATTTGGTTGCACATATGTTTGAAAATAAAGTAAATGCTCACTATGCGTCTAAGATCCCTTCTGCAACTAACAACCATCGCCAAGAAACCTGCTTTAAAATAAAAAAAATCGCATCCAAATCGGATTACCCGTTTAAGAGCTATGATGCCACTGACAGACACACATACAGACAGACAGACGCACACATAGCGGTCAAACTTGTAACACCCCTCTTTTTGTGTCGGGGGTTAAAAATTGCTAAAAGTAGCCCGGAAAGGTTAATGCAGCGTTTCGTGTACTCCCCCTACCCCCTTTGAGGTCATACAGGCGTGATGTGTACCTACGTGTATCATCATCATCATCATCATCATTTTTGGTGTAATAACGTTTTGAAAATTTGATTCTGCCTCTTATTTTTACGATACTCTGTGTATTTGTATGGGAAAAAAGTGCTTCATTTTAAAAAGTCGTAAAACAAAAAACATTTGTTTGAGTGATAGGAATTCAGGGTTAAGAGGATGTCAGTGAATTAAAAATAACCCTATATAGCGACCAGTTTTTTTCGAAACACGATTACTTGTAGTTCGCTCGATGGAAAAAAATCCAAAGTCGTCTCTAAAATATAAATTAAACTCGTAGTACGACGCTAATACTGCACGGAAGGTCATGACTTTTTGAATGTTAATAAAACAAGATGTTTGCTAGGGCGTAGTCTGGCTACATTGTTAAAATATGTATTTGTTTTAGTAATATGATAAAAATACCCAAAAACACGCGCAGTCCAACCAACCTATCTTGAGCCATCGTGCCTCCCCCAAGCAGCCCCACGCCCGAAATCGCCCACCCAAAATCGATTAGCGCGAAAAACGCGGTATACTTATAAATATTATAATTATACTTACGCATAGATACTTTGGACACTTTGAAGACCATGCCAGTTGTATATAAAAGGGACCATAATAATCAATGACGAAAGAGCTTGCAAGAAGAGATGTAGCATTATCTGAAACAGACACGGGTCCCAGTTGTAATGTATAATGTCGATTGTCAAAGATGACTCATACGTGACATAAAATATCAAGGACTTATCACCTTATCAGAGACTACAATGGGCTCTAAGACCCGAAAAAACATAGCTTAGTGAATAGATTAGTCATTAGTTTAGTTAGCTAAACTATAAATTACAATTCATCATCATTTCAGCCGTAGGTTGTCCACTGCTGGACAGACCTCCCTCATTGACGCCCAATCATTACGGTTGGAAGCGACTTGCATCCACCCTGAACCTACGGCCTTCACCAAACTGCCCGTCCATCTCGTTGGTGGACGTCCCACGCTGCGCTTGCCAGTCCGTGCTCTCCATTCGAGAACTTTTGGGCCCCAACGTGCTCTGCGTGCTAAGTATATGGCCTGCCCAATGACGAACGAGCTAATCCGTTTGGGTATGTCGGTGACCCCGGTTCTTCTACGGATCTCCTCGTTTATGATTCGAAGTCACAATTACTTCACTATACATATTAAGTATATTCACTAAGTTATGTTTTTTTGACTTCAAAAAGATTTCCTATTTGACTGTATTTTTAGCGTTTCGCAGCCAAAATGCCTTATAATTTCGCCATATGCTGTCTATCTGTCCGTCCGCGGCTTAGCTCAGAGACTAGTAGGGCTAGAAAGCTGTAATTTTGCATGGATATGTGTAGCAATTACCCCGACAAAGTGGTAAAATAAAATGTAGAAAAAAAATTTTTAGGGTGCCTCCATAAGTAAAGTGGGCTAATTTTTTTCTTAATTTATTGAATCAGGCGTTACTTTGCGGAGGTCCATATTAATGAACTAAAACAATTACTTTGCTCACCCGCGACCTTACAATAGTTACGTTTATGCAAGAAATGTGTGTTCATGCAGTTCCTCCACCTCCACACTGTACGAACACACACAAATCACATAAACACAACTATCACCACCACCAAGCTACACTGACGCGTTTCGAACTCAACCAGAGCTCATCCTCGGAGTTACCACAACCGTATGCTATGCTACCAAATGTTAAACTAACAAATGCTACCAAATGTTAAACTAACAAATGCTACCAAATGTTAAACTAACAAATGTTTAACATTTGGTAGCATAGCATACGGTTGTGGTAACTCCGAGGATGAGCTCTGGTTGAGTTCGAAACGCGTCAGTGTAGCTTGGTGGTGGTGATAGTTGTGTTTATGTGATTTGTGTGTGTTCGTACAGTGTGGAGGTGGAGGAACTGCATGAACACACATTTCTTGCATAAACGTAACTATTGTAAGGTCGCGGGTGAGCAAAGTAATTGTTTTAGTTCATTAATTTTTTTCTTGTCTAACTTATACGCTACGAAGAATTATTATTCGTAGCCTATAAGGTGTGGGGTATTGTTGGATAGTGGATAGGTCTTTTAAATTATTTAAAATCAACGAAGACGATTTTTCGAAACAGCGATTCGTTTGCAAAAAATTCAACTTTAAAGTGCAAATTTTGTTTTGAAAAAATCGACAAAAAATCATGATGGGAGTAAATATTATTTATATATATCAAATTAGCAAGGAAACCTATTACGGCTAAGTTTGCTTGAGAATTACTTGTGAACGGAAAAAATCGGCTAAATGCGAGTCGGACTGGCATGCAAAGGTTCAGTACTTCCGTATCGTTGGTAAGAAAAATACTATCAAGGAAAACTTACTTTTTGAATAAACCCCATGCGGGTATCTTTGTTATCGAAGGGGCGGACAACCATCGGCTCCTCATCTTTTGTTTCTTTTTTAACTTTCTCTTGTGGCGTTATCTGTAATAAAAACTAGACATTTTAGTATTTAACCCTTAAAAAGGTAGAAGCGATTTACCGACCACATGCTTCGGAAGTTTGCTTATGCATTAATAACTTGGATTGTTACTGTGCATCTATCAAAACTTCTTTTCTTCTTAGTCATGGAGCGAAAACGTTTATAATCTCTTTACGTTTACTGCATGTCACAGTGCATGTTGTGATCAGAAAGTTGATAATCCTTTGACCCGCACTGACGTTGTAATCATCCAGTCTAGTAGTTAATGCGGCAAGGTTCTATAGTGGCCTAGGTTGACTGTACGTCAGCTAACTAACAGCTACTTTACGCACGTCAGTTTTTGTATAGTAGCGTAATGAAAAGGTCCGTCACTTTTCAACCTTAACTCGTTGACCATAGAGTCAAAAATTGACGAACCTTTTCATTCTGCGACTGTACATCGTGGCGTCCCAGAGCCCTATAGACGCAACGGATTCGCTGCCCGCTCGCGGCGAAAACCTTACGCATTCGTTCCGCATCTAATACGTTCGCAAATCGCCAGACTGATATGACTCTGACAGACAGTCATCATTTCAGCCAAAAGACGTCCACTGCTGAACATAAGCCACCCCAAGGCTCGCCAAACAGATCGGTCCCGCGCCATCCGCATCCAACGCGATCCCGCAACCTTAACCAAATCGTCGCTCCAACTTGTTGGAGGTCTGCCTACACTGCGTCTCCGGTCCGTGGACGCCACTCGAGAACCTTTTGCCCCATCGGCCATCAGTTCTACGAGCGATGTGCCCTGCCTACTGCCACTTGAGTCTGATGATTCTCCGAGTTATGTCGGTGACGAGACGAGACGAAGAATCGTCTCTTACACACTAAACTTTAATTAGGTAGGTACTTCACAATAAGATGAACCAGTTTCAGTATTTTTATAACAAACCTCAGTACTAAGAAGGACGTCAGGAGATGCCGCTGAGACATCTAGAAATGCGCTATACGGAGGCGGCAGGTCAACGTTTTCCATCATGAACTTGTTTTTAACTGTAACAAAATGTAAACTGTCATTGTGAGAGCCAATTACGTCCTCTAAAGAGCTCTGCTCACCAATTATTAAGGTGTATGCAGGTTGCCTCACGATGATTTCCTTCACCAAAAAAATCATGGTAAATTTCGCACTTTTAAAACCTATTTAGACAAATTGTTAAGAGGGTTTATACCTGCTGAGCTGGCAACGTTGCATTTTTGTTAGTTTTTCTCGATTATTCCATAAAAATTTAATGAAAATTAAAAATGTTTTGAATACAAATTGTTCTAATATGTAAGTTAATGTGTCTACTGCAATAATAATTCCTGATAAGACTTTTATTTTCTTTAAAAACCATTAGGTAATTATTTGTTCGTTTTTAAAGAAAATAAAAGTCTATAATGAATTATTATTGCAGTAGACACATTAAATTATATATTAGAATAATCTGTATTCAAAACATTTTTAATTTTCATTCAATTTTTATGGAATAATCGAGAAAAACTAATAAAAATGCAACGTTGCCAGCTCAGCAGGTATAAACCCTCTTAATTGTTCAGGCTAGATTATTAATGTATGTCAATGCAAATTTTTAATTAAGTGACGATCTTCACTCGTTGTTATTTATATTTTTTAAAATATTTATTGTTATTATTTTAATTTCATTTAAATTTTTTATATTTTTCCTGTCGGCTTGTATAATAATACCTATCCTATTGTGATAATAACTATCTTTTATTTTAATGTTATGTAATAAATATGGGTTCTGGTCTGAAATAATAATAATATTTTTTTATTAAAGTTTATTAGCCCATATTTTTTTTTTTATTTTTTCATTTTCTATATTTGTCCATGTACTTGTTTTTTGTATTGTTTTATTTGTGGCGTACAATATAAATAATATTTCTGTGCCCTTATAATTCTGGGCAGGTTAAGCTGAACACTTCTATTAATAAAAATTCCAACAATTGTATCATATTCCGAGAAATTACTTATTCTATTAAGTTCTCAGTCCGCACTGGGCCCGCGTGGGAACTACGGCCCAAGCCCTCGGATTCTGAGAGGAGGCCTGTGCCCAACAGTGGGACGTATACATATAGGCTGGGATGATGATGATGAGTCTATTCTACTCATATTCCAGAATGGCACAATACGAAGTTCGAAAATCGAATTTCTTAGTAGATACAAGCCCCATATCGTGTTGGGATATTTATCAGTACGGCGCAAGTGCACGCAATTAAGTACCGTAAAACCACATAACTATAGTCCTAGCCTGCAACAATAGTCCAATTTTCATCCTTACATTATCCTTAAAATATACGTATGATAGCTACATGGCTAGACTAAAGCAAATTATTTTAGGCCTAACAACGTAATTATATACCCAGAAATAATAGCAGTAAGCTATAATATTTGAAGGATAATGTAAGGACGAAAACTGGACTATTGTTGCAGGCTAAGACTATAGTTATGTGGTATTGTATTACTTACGGTACCAAATGTCGACTGCCGGAAGCATAGCGCGAACAATCTAATCGCTGCTTATCTAAAATAACGGCCTAATTTGGCATGATACGCTGTGTTATTATACATCTTATTAGCAATTATTAGCAATAAATAAAGTATTAAGTTGCACACCGTAGTATTTTGGAATAGAGCGTTATTTTAGATAAGCAGCGCTATGTTGATACTTGCAAATTCAATAGTGAATTGTAAGTTTAAAAAAAACCGGCCAAGAGCGTGTTGGACACGCCCAAGATAGGGTTCCGTAGCCATTACGAAAAAGTCAAGTAATATTTTTCTAAGGATTTCGTATGTGTACGGAATCTTCCAAGTTAGGTATCGTCAATACTTTGAAAAAAGCTCGTATCTCAAAATCGTTTTCTGGCAAAGTGAACTTTATTAGGCGCGTATCAAGGTTCAGTTTTGTTTATTTATTTTTATTTATTTAATGGTTTTAAAAGACCTATCCAACGATACCTCACACTATAGGGTTAGACGAGAAAAAAAATCACCCCCACTTTACGTCTATGGGAGGTACCCTAAAAAAATTTTTTTAGTTTTTTTTATTTAACCACTTTGTCGGCGTGACTAATATATATATTCATGCCAAATTACAGTTTTCTAGTACTAACAGTCTCTGAGCTTAGCCACAGAATAAGTACAGAAATAAATCTACATACAAAGTGCGCTCGAGCAACGCACACATAGACACTGCTCACAGACACGATATCTCGGAACAGTCCGGAACAGGCCCTATACTACGAAGCGCGAAATTCGAACTTCGTTTCATGCCGTTCCGCTCACGCTAATGGTATTTATTACGAGAGTGAGAGGGACCGCACGATCCGAACTTCGAACTTCGAATTCCGTAGTAACCCCACAGTTTGAGCGCGACTGCTAGCCGAGTGCAATAATGGAGCAACAAAAAAAAGGTTATTATAGGTTATAGGTAACTGTTCAGTGGACGGTTGTTTAAATTTAACCCTAAACGGTGAATGGTCGTTTTTTAAGCTACCAGCGGTTTCAGAGAGGTAAGTTTAGTAGGTATCTGCTTGTATTTCGATGGTTCATTTTAACGTTACATAGAATAGTTAGCTAGATAGGTAAGCACCTCGCCCCGACTCCCAAAGTAATAATAGTTTCCTATTTTGAATCAGTACAAATAAACGTTACCTTACAAAAAATGTGATTAGGTACATAGTTTATACCTAACTACATTTTTGTAAGGTAAATTTATGCCACTAATATTACGTAAGTTGAAAACATGTTTTTTTGTTTGTATAGATATTGTGTTGTTTTTAGTGTAATTAGATAGGTTTAGGTCTAAAACCGGTAGGACAATGGAAATTGTATAACTGGGATAATCCGTTTAGAAGTTATTAGGGATTTTCGATAGTGAAAATTGACAAACGCTAAATTTTGTAGGTAGGTATTTTAATTATTATTATTTTATATTTCCATTCTTCCCGTTTGAATATCAACAATAAATCAAACAAATAGAAACGAGTGCCACTTTCACGATAAGTTTTATGTGCATATGCCATAATTGACAACCCTAGAGCGACCGCCGAGCGTAGGTATGAAAAGTGAAGTACATACACTTGATTTACTTCTGTACTTATTTATTTTGTGGCTTAGCCGCGGACAGACAGACGGACAGACATGGCGAAACTATAAGGGTTCCTAGTTGACTACGGACCCTAAAAACATGTATTGTTCAGACCAAAGTGAAGTGGCATGGGATAAATCAAGTTCGGACTTTTAGATGTAGATTTTACATTAAATAATAATATTTTAGTTTAAAACGACTCTCCCAGTTTTTGAAATTGAAATTGTTTACTAAAAATAATTGTTTAACAGTAAAAGTTGTTAGTAAGCGCTGAAATTATGTCTATGTAATACAA
Organism: Archips xylosteana; assembly: GCA_947563465.1. Lineage (NCBI taxonomy): Eukaryota > Metazoa > Arthropoda > Insecta > Lepidoptera > Tortricidae > Archips > Archips xylosteana. The sequence continues at coordinate 19,564,789 of OX387353.1, read as the reverse complement.
TAACCGGTATACTAAACTACTGACACTATTATATACTTAGGTAATATCAAGTAATATAAATATACCGAAATGAAATGCTAACTACCTAAAGTAGCCTGTATCTTAGGCAAATAATATGTGGGCATAAAAGATAAATAATATGACTACCTATCAATTTATTAACTTCTATTTCAGTAAATTTTACTATACACTTGAAATTCACCAGCTTTACGGTGAAATCTTTCAAATTCAATGGTGTGAGTGAAGTTCCCAATCCGCACCGGGCCCGAGTGGGAACTACGGCCCAAGCCTTCTCAATCTGGGAGTCCTGTGCCCTACGTATATAGTCTGGGATGATGATAATGATTGCAAAGATTGAGTACACACTAACTGCAAAGTGTTAGGTAAATCTGAAGACATACCTGACTTTTCTTTTCTCACTGCTTACCTTACGAAAATGTTTACTCCACGCCACTTGCGCTTCAACGCAACGCTCCTATACTAAGCAAAACATACCAATTATGAAGCTACTAAAACTAAAAACAACTTACTGTAGTACTAAACACTTCAAATATTCACTCACAATCAAACATCACAAAAGTCAATAAAAACGAGTTTATTGTTTTTGTTTTGTAAACAAAAAGGAAATCTGAGTAGACAGACGTGCAGACGTACCGTGGGTTTGGCTCGCTTGTGAATTTTGATTGAGCCAGTGTTGCCAGGACGGAGTTTAAAAAGTCAGGAGATATCGTACAGAAAATCGGAAATCGCCAAAAAATAAAGTCGGTTTACGGACGATAGTTTAACGTGACAAGTTGACAACATCATAACAAAACATTCAAAAAACAAAAATGGAACCAGGTGGTCACCCATCCAAGTACTGACCGCGCCCGACGTTGCTTAACCTCGGTATAAAATCGATGACCTCGGTGATCGGACGAGAACCGGTGTTTTGTCAAATATCTTGAAAACGGTGCATCCTACGCCAAAATCAATGAAATTTTCACCACCCATTAAAAATTACCCGAGCGCTAGTACTAAGATCCTGGCGCGCGCTGCTCTCTTGTACATCCTGGCCTTCACTGCTCTGTACGGGACATGTACGTTACATTGCGTCATCCTTTATCGTGCGTGCAGCCGGCGTTCATCGATTTATTAGACGATGTCACGTCAAAAAACAGTAGAATGCTGAACTATGTCTCAAACATTTTAAAACCTTTTTTTTTTTTAGCCTGTCATAGTGTCCCACTGAGCAAAGGCGTCCTTTCTGGATCTACACAACTCTCGGTCTGACGCAATGTCGGCCAGTCCATCGCGTACACGTCCAAGTCGTCCAAATCAGTGGCGTAGCGTGGACTAATATAGACGTGGACAAAGTCGCATCAGCGAGGCCCCTTTTCTTTTCCCAAGATCTACCCAGTGGCGGTGCAGGACCTAAATTTTGTGTTGGCAAGATACAGGTTGAAATTTTTTGACCGTGCAAATTTTCATACTGGTTTCCTTAGTGAAAGATAAAAATGCGTTTCTTTTCAGTAGGTACCTTTCAATACTAAAATATTGATACACATCATCAGGCGAAAGATATCGTAAAAAACCAAGCTGAGCGTATGCGGCGGGTCGAGATAAGATAGGTGAGCGCGCCCCTCCCCCGCCCCGCCAACCGCGAGCGTCACTCGGCTCCCGATTATTCACACGTTACTAATTAGTAATTATTTTTTCGGACAAAACATTTAATTTCTTTGTGAAAAAATTACCTATGTTTTTTTTAGAAATGGCATCTTTAATTGATACTTTTGAACTTTTTGACTGAGCAAAAAAACCGGCCAAGTGCGAGTTGGACTCGCGCACCGAGGTCTCCGTACAAATTTATATGTGTCTATGAACATCCACTCTTAGCAGACCCCTGCTCCTAAGCAGTGCGCAGTGTGGGATCATTGTAGATTGGTTACTGATATAGACAGACAGACGGACAAAAAATTTATGCTTTTCGCAATTTTTCCTTTATCTGTGCTATAAGACCTTGCTTCGTACCAAATTTCAATATTCCGAGTTCACGGGGAGTACCCTCTAAGTTTTGATTCCCTTGCGAGAGTCGAAAATTAGCGGCATAAATGGATGTATCTTTTGATTGCGTTGGCTTAGAAGTTTGATTTTTTCACAGCTCCAAGGGACAGTAGACCTGAGTATTTGATATATATTTCAGCTTGATACCTCCACGCGTTCCTGAGAAAGAGGGTCTTGACAGACGGACGGACGGACGGACGGACAACAAAGTGATCCTATAAGGGTTCCGCTTTTTCCTTTCGAGGTGCGGAACCCTAAAAACGAGAGCCATTCGAGGCGCGAGGCCCCTCAGACCGCGAGGCCGTGGGCGACGGCCCGCTTCGCCCACGCCTAGCTACGCCACTGGTCCAAATGTTAGTTAAGATTGATTATATTTTTGTCTGAGCAGTTTAAACTTTCATGGATTTCTTAACACGGAAGGCGCCGCGGGATAAAGCTATTTTTTAACCCCCGACGCAAAAAGAAAGGTGTTATAAGTTTGACCGCTATGTTTGTGTGTGTGTGTGTCTGTCTGTCTGTGGTACCGTCTTGGAGATGGTTCTTAGATATCTTCATCCCTCCCTATATACGTCCCGCTGCAGGGCACAGGCCTCCTCTCAGAATGAGAGAGCATGGGCCGTAGCTCCCACGCGGACCCAGTGCAGGTTGTGAACTTCACACACACCATTGAATTTCTTCGCAGGTGTATGCAGGTTTCCTCGCGAGTTTTCCTTCACCGTGAAGCTCATGGTAAATTTCAAATGTAATTTCGCACATAATTTCCGAAAACCTCAGAGGTGCGAGCCGGGATTTGAACCCACGACCCTCTGCTTGAGAGACCATAGGTCAAACCACTAGGCCACCGCGGCTGTTACTTAGATAATTATGTTTCATCAAAATTGGTTCACTCGTTTCAAGGTTAGTATTAGCTCTTCTGTTAGCTGCGAAAGGGATCTTAGACGTATAATGGGCATGTACCTTATTTTCAAACAAATGTGCGACCTAAAATTTAAAATAAACGTGTATGTTATTTTTGGCTTTTTTAAATGTTCGCTCTTCTTTTTACCGTTGGGGATTTTTGAATTTAATTTAATTATTTTGAAAATCGCAATCGCACATCGTACGGAGGGCTAAATTATCGTATGCCCCTTAGTTATCGTTCGGATTGGCAACACTGCCAGACGTCCAACTAGTACCTACCTCGGTCGGTACCTACGTATCGCGCGTGAGTGGGTTTTTTATTTTTTAACGCCAAAGTACCTGCGATTTGCAACTGGGCTGGGTTCCGTCTAATCTTAGTAGGTAAGTAATGTTATAAATGGGCACTTTCTCTTTAAAATGGCGCAAAAATCTTCTTTTTTTTAAGTGAAGAAATTTTGGTGTTTTCTTACTCAGAATCATTAGCGCTATTGATTTTGATGATAAAAAAGTGTCCCTAATTTTTCATACATTTTTTTTGTGTCTGTTTCGTAACGAGTCATACAAACTATAATGAAAAATAGTCACTTTTTTTTATACGGGGTGAAATTTTGAACGTGATACAAAATTAGTGTTTCCGGCTTAGTTAATGCTGGACAACATAACGCATTTATTTACCCAGTTGTTTGAATTAGTACTTATATAGATTATTTATGCACTAGATAGAGCTTTGGTGGCATGGAAACGTCCCGTAAAAATATAAGCCAACTGTTGGCTTATATGTCATTTGCGTCATTTGCAGGGTTGCCAATAGTAATATGCTAAAATCCCCAAACGCATTGTCGAAATTCCCCACGTGTGGGGAATGAAAAATTATGTGGGCCGAGTGACTTAGTTTAGAGCTGTTGCGAATAATAAAATTGTAGGAAATTAATCAAGACCAGCAGAAATTTGATGTCAAATGTCGCGTATTTGTGTTCATACTTAAAATTCCCTCATTTTCCCCGAATTGAAGCTCTCCCCACACATTCCCCAATCAGCTTCACTTTCCCCACATTTTGGGGAATGTGAAATTAACTGGTATCATTAAGCACGCACACAGTGTCAACCGGAATGACGTAACGCGATCGTAATATGAAGCTGTCAAATGGATTGCTGTTATTAAAATCAAGTTTAATCCAAGTCATCCTCTTTTCTTCGCCCTGTTACAGTATACATTTTACCGACTGTTAGGAACATTTAGCGAATATATGTATAGCACATTTTGCTCCAAAGGGTTGGCGTAGGGGAGGGCACAATACGAAGTTAGAATTTTGTACTTCATAGTGTAAGGCCCAGCCAGACTTAAGGATTCCTAAGCGCTGCGCCGGCGCGCGTCTTTGTCGTTATGGTTATATCCTTGGGAATCGCATAGCAACCGGTTGTCTAACCTAACCCAAAGTCATACGTCACTACTTTGAAAAAGCTCGTATCTCAAAATCGATAATCTGGCTAATTGAACTTTATGACATGTGCATCAAGGTTCAGTTTGGTTTGCATATTGATTAGAGACATGAGATTTTTTTAAAGTAGGTAGTGAATACTTATTTGTATAAAATAAAGTTTAAAAAGCGCAAATTCGATACACAGGAAAAAATACAATTGGAAGGAAAGATACAAATAAAAAAAAAAACGAATACTTAGAATAAATTAGGCTCCAATCAGCATATAATGGCAAGCCGCAATGCTGTTCTTCAGTGAGGCCCATATAAAAACTTAACATAAAGACATACCTACCTACACACTGCGATGACATTAACGCCAATTAGAAACGTTTTGTTTGTTAGTCCAATATACTTAATTTTGATTAAGTAAATATTTGAAGAACTTTGATAACGTTCCTTTGTTCCCATTTTTTCTCTTATCCCGTCTCACGTTATTATGTGTTTTCATAGAATTTACCAATGATTTTACAAGGTGAAAATAAAGATACGTCATAATCACAAAATAACCGAAAATAATGCTACGAACGCAGCGGCAGCACACGCACATATACGTTTTATAAGGTTTACTAATGTTTCGCAAATTATTTTTCAAAAACTGATTCATTTGGCAAATATTTCATTTGGCAACTGTTTATTTTTTCTGAACTGTAAACTTTTCAGGATTGTTAAAAAACAAACCTAACCTAACCTACAGGATAGTCCTGAAATATACCCTGAATAGTTTACAGTTTCAGAAAAAATAAACAGTTGGGAAATTAAACATTTGCCAAATGAATCAAAGAAAGAAAGAAAGAAGACATTTATTCACTTTTACAAGACACAAAAATACAAGAAAATACACACAAATTCATACAAATAAACAAAGTTCACAAAACAACGAAGTAATAAATACACAGATCTGCATGTGTGTCCACGCAAAAGTAAAACGGTCGCTGACTCAGCATTATGCTGAGGCGTTAGACGCCTGCAGCGCTGATCTTCTGCCAGAACCGTTACATAATTTCAGTATCATAATTTGCCAAAAAGCAGCTTTGGGCTTAAAACCACTAAATTTCATAATACCTTTTCACTAATACCCCTAATTTTCAAATTACCATGGGCTCATAATACCTAAAAATACCTAAAATTTCAAATTATCTCATCTTAAAATTTAGGGGTATTAGTGAATAAGGTTTTATGAAATTTAGTTGTTTTATGCCCAAAGCAAACGGCAGTACACACTCAAACTAACTAAGTATACCAAATTTCATCTAAATCGGTTAAGGTCTGAGCGTGAAAAGGTAGCTGACAGGCCGCCACTTTCGCATTTATAAAATTAGTAAGGCTTATCGGAATTTGCTAACTTACGATACCAATGTTTTTGAAGCACAATCACTACGTTAACCCATTGTTTGAGCTATTAACGAAAGCGGATTATTGAGCCGGGAAAAGGTATGGCTTTTTAGCCTTACACATAATACGAAATACTTTAATTTAAGAAAACTGCTTATGCTAGAGAAATAATCACCAAACTCCTAACTACACTGAGCTTGTATTTTGGTCGTCTGACAGTTAGTAACAAAGCAAATATAAGTACTAAACATTTTTGTTTAAAATAAAGCGACATTATTAAGTAACAAAACTATATCAATAGCAAAGGTTCATGCAAAAGGTAAACAAGGTTATGAGCGAATACATGTGTGCGTGCGTGTTGTCATCTCCATCATCATCATCTCAGCCAGAACTTCGTTTTTTTTAACCCCCGACACAAAAAGAGGGGTGTTATAAGTTTGACCGCTATGTGTGTGTGTCTGTCTGTCTGTGGCATCATAGCTCTTAAACGGGTGAACCGATTTGGATGCGGTTTTTTTTAATAGAAAGCTGGTTTCTTGGCGATGGTTCTTAGATATGTTTCATCAAAATCGGTTCAGCCGTTTCAAAGTTATCAGCTCTTTTGTTAGCTGCGGAAGGGATCTTAGAAGCATAATGGGCATTGACTTAACGTTCAAACATACGAGTGACATAATTGCGTTGGGGGTTTTTAAAATTTTCAATTCATAGTTATTAGCATTAGAAATAGGGTAAACAATCTTGAAAAGTTTTAATATTGAAAAACGCTTTAAATAATTTTAAATATATAAATAAAATATAATAAATTTTAAATATATTTTATTTATATATTTTTTTGCCTTTTGTTTTGTAAATTATTGATGATGTGTCTTGTGATGTTGTAAATAAATGTATTTTCTATCTTTCAAATATTACTTATGAAACCAAAATAATGTAACTATGTAACTATATTTCCTTGCTAATTGTTACATATTTGCCGTGATTTATTTTTCAAAAGTGTTTTTCATTAAAAATACTCGTCAAGATCGCTTACCTAATCTAATTCTAAAAAAGCGAAGTACGTCCGAATACACGTCCCACTGCAGGGCACATGCCTCCTCTCAGCGTGTGTGTATTCCTCTTAATGCCAATTCTGTGGTTGTTACGCATTGGCAAACTAAAAATATTGACCAATAGCGAGCCAGTATTCGTTGCGTCACGAAAGTATTAACCAATCAAAGAGCGATGACTACTTTGACTACTTTCGGGTCAACCTTATCAGCGACAGTCCAACTTTATTTAGCGTGAGTTGCATTAATTTACTTCTATAGCCAATGTCAAATCTTCGAATCAAACTTGACTGTTGGTGTGACATTGGTTATAGTCGTAGCAAGCCGGATTCGCGCACGAAGGGTTCCGTACCATCATCTATGAAAACGGCAAAAAAACACGTTTTTTGTATGGGAGTCACCCTTTTCTTTTATTTTAATTTAATTAATTTATTTTTAAAGTGAATATTTAACTAAATATTCTGTGAACATTTCAAGCGTCTACCTGTTGCCGTTATCAATATCGAGCAAAAAAATCACGTTTGTTGTATGGGAGCCCCCTTAAATATTTATTTTATTCTGGCTTTTAGTATTTGTTGTTATAGCGGCAACTGAAATACATCATCTGTGAAAATTTTAACTGTCTAGCTATTTGGTTCATGAGATACAGCCTGGTGACAGACGGACGGACAGCGGAGCCTCAGTAATAGGGTCCCGTTTTTACCCTTTGGGTACGGAACCCTAAAAAGACTGTCAATGTCTACAGGGTGTAATTGTTAAGTGTGGCCAGGCGACTATTTTGTAAATATAACAGATATCAGAAAACTTTTAACTGACATCGAAAGTACGTTATCTAATGAGTAAAATGACGGCAGTAACTTGTTATAAATAAAACGAGAAATATCCAAAAATTTTACATTAAGCACTCCCATACATTTAGTACGAGATTTGTAGAAAGGTTTTAGTTTCCTTGTTTTAAAACTATACAACAAACAAAGTAATAAAACTATCTTTTAAGTGAATGAAATCAACGACGTCCACTGCTGAACATAGGCCTCTCCCAAGGCTCGCCAAACAGATCGGTCCCGTGCCATCCGCATCCAATGCGATCCTTAACCAGGTCGTCGCTCCATCTTGTTGGAGGCCTACCTACACTGCGTCTTCCGGTCCGTGGACGCCACTCGAGAACCTTTTTGCCCCATCGGCCATCAGTTCTACGAGCGAGCGATGTGCCTTGCCCACTGCCACTTGAGTCTGGCGATTCATAGAGGTCTATACTAATTTATTTCGGTTCGCATTTTATCCTATTTCGCCATCCATAAACTCAGTGAAGAATCTAAATAGAGATGGCACTACTGTGTAAGCAAAGGTCCAAGTAACATGCAAAATGTATAGTACAAAGGTCTCTCTATTGGCTATGTGCGAAGCGGGTGGTGGGGTACAGAAAACGATCGCAGCGCACAACATGGCAAAAATTGGAAGTAAATGAGGAGGAAATGTTGTCAACGATACGCGGCGCCACCGTCGTGCACGTAGCCAATAGTTAAACTATATTGTCTATTCAACAGAGTTAGCAACACGTTCTCTCTGTTGCATTTTAGTACGCAAATGAAAGGGCCAAAAAACTGTCAGTGGGCGTCAACAATCGCACGTCGATGGCGGGCTCGGCTTACAATGCCGTTTGTTGGAATATTCGTAGTATTTAGATAAATAGTAATTTTAAATGAAATCAAACATATTTCGCATGCGCGAGCCCACGACAAGTTACCGTCTTATCGTTGACCAATTACGTGCATTCTCTGTTTTTCTAGTACTAACTCTGTTAAATAGACAGAGTATAGAAGGCCTATTATTTTAAATCAACTCGAGTTTCCATGGATATAGAACTCTGTGTAACTCACACTTAACTTGCCAAATCATCATCATCATCCCAGCCTTTACACAACCCACTGCAGAGCACAGGCCTCCTCTCAGAATGAGACGGCTTGGGCCGTAGTTCCCACGCGGGCCCACTGCGGATTGGGGACTTCACATACACCATTGAATTTCTTCTCAGGTGTATGCAGGTTTCCTCACGATATTTTCCTTCACCGTTCATGCGTACAGCTCATGGTACATAAATGGCGCATAAATTCCGAAAAATTCAGAGGTGCGAGCCCAGACTCGAACCCACGACCAACCACTAGGCCACCACGGCTTGCCACATAAATATGTACGTAAAAAAAAACAGAATTTACCTGACATACATTTATTGCAAGTTGCTGAAATTGAAAGCACATGCTTACATTTTATCTAGAAAAATACCAGTCGTTAATTAGTTCATAAATTTATTGAATACAGCGTTTCCATATAAAGCCGTACACATAGAGAATTTTGTTTAATACTAATGAAATACAGAGCTACCATTTTAGTAATAAGATTCGGCCATCTTCGCGTTTCTAGCCGCTTCCTTTTGCATTTTATGCAGACTTAAACCATTAAAAAGTAAGTATAAATTCTATTTTTATTCTCACGGAAAAACAGTAAATAAAATTGCAGTAGTACACACTGGATATAGCGCGTCGTGCATTTTCGGCCGCGCAGACACCAACGAACTAGCCGATGATAGCCGAAGATACGATTCAAACTTTAAATCATTCTTATGCCACATAGTAACAAGGTGCAAATTACAGTGCACCTGTTATACGTCTCACTCCCTCGGAAGTATGGCGACTAACACGGCACGCGACGCGCGCCAACATGGCGGCAGCAACCCACCAATAGCGACACAGGAAAAAGACGCGCCGTGCGTGGAGTATGCCGATTGGTCAATTGCATTTCCCGCGCTTCTAAAACGCGTCTTTTGCGCAGGTACACCGGTGAGCCATGTCAGTTGTGTACTACTGTACGTCACTGTCAAAGTGACATTTCAGGGGATCTTAAACTATGGGCCCGGTGAGAAATAATATTATTGTAAAGCAAGGAATCCGAATCGATCAAAACTACGCAGCATTAACAAATAATAACAGAAAAAAGGCACTGAAAAACTATTACGGGAACAATTTAATCTCGAATGTCTGTGAAGAGTGTCAGAGTTACGTCTCGCGTCAAGCGGTCCGAAGGACCTAGGACCTAGGTGCATCTACACAGTGATACCAGTGCAATAAATTAATTAGCGAGGAAAAGTATTATGTTTTTAAATTAATACAGCCAATGTACACGTCAAAATAAAGTTAAGTATCAACAAATTAAACTATTGTGAATTGATTTAAATGTACATTTTCTGTCTTTTTCATATTTAGGTAAGTATTAAAAGTGTAAATATCTCAAATGTTGGAAATGTTTTTGGCTAGCGGCGACACTTTTGTTTACTATTTTTCTGTGAGAACAAAAATAGAATTATAGTTAAGTCTTATTTTGAAATCGGGTGCGAAAGGCAAAGGCTAGAAAGACGATGAAAGACTATTTATTGGCAACAACGATTAAATTAAGAGGATTTCAGTAGACAACATCGCATGTCATTAAAATAACAACATTCTTGTAGCTATTTTTACTAAAGATAGCTGTGTACCATTCATCCACGGCATTTAGACCTCTACTCAACACAATAGTGCCATCTATGGACTCAATGAAGAAACAAATATAAATGCGCTGTTTGTGTTAAACTTAGGCGTAACATACAAAATGAATGGCACAAATACCTCTCCATAGCGAAACTAGCTAAAACAGGCTTATTATTAAAACCTTTTGAACGCCAGCGTCGAGACAATACGGTAATACAAAAATAAACCTACCCACATCGGCATAAGAATCAATTCTGTTCGTAACAAAAACGATGTGTGGCGTACAAAAGGAGGAATGCGACATTGTATAGACAGAAGCAGTCCTGTTCATTTAATCGTACTTGCTGTTGGTAAAAAATAACTGTAATAAATCAGACATAGGAATTTGGGGGGCGAAATTTAATGACAGGTAGGGAGTTCCTTCATCGATAAACTCAACAGAACTATCGACTCCCATATTCAAAGTTACCGAACAACGGCCAACCGATAGTGTCTTTCTCAACCTCGACATTGGCAGAATCATCGATAGTATCGATGGAGCTATAATTTTAAAAATTGAATTGAATAGTTAGTTATAGCTCCAAGTTTTTTGTAAAAATATAATTTTACAGAAAGTATAAAAATTAAACAAAATAATAAATTACTTCTCTTCTTTATCCTCGTAAAGCCCACGTCAAGTTTTCAAGAAAAGTTGACAGTTGCTTTGACATATGTACTCAATTTAGCATGTTGGGCCTTACGTGGTTTTTGTACATTGTATAGTATTAAAATATGCTTTGTATTATACTTTATCATGTTTGTCTCCGAAATAAGACTTACAAATTAATACAAACTTACAAACAAAGGGCGATCACTACCACGTGGGAAAAGTGTCGACTGTCGATACTTGAGTTTATCGATAGTCGAACTCCCTATCTGTCATTAAAATTTGCCCCCTAACAATAACATTACATTACATTTTGCCTTCCTACGTCTGGTAATAAATCTATGAGATACACAAAGATTCAACAGAATAACATATTATTTCACATATGGATGGATTTTAAAAGTTTACAGACCTGCTAAATTATTTTAATGTTATTGTAATATAATCAGGTATTATCTTTGGGTTAGGATGCTTCTATAAAACATAAATGCATACATCGAAACTTACTTTTCAAAATTCTGAATCACAGTGTAAATCCAGCAGTTAATCTATTGTGCTGTGAGTGCGTCGTCATTCGACGATTACCTGCTGGGTTTATACTATGGCAAAAACTACTACTATTCAAAAGATACACGCTCATATATTTTATATTATACTTTGTACACCATTCGATAAAATCAAAATTTCAAATACTTAAAGCACTCGAAAAGCTTTCTTACAAAGAGCTTCTAATTCCACATACATGGTGGATTTGAAAACGACTTGATTATATTCAATGTATTTTCTGCCTTAACGACTTTATTAGAGGCTACAACCGCCGTAATGTAGATAACACTTACAAATTTTGAAACAATGACAATTTTTTTAAATAAATTCCGAAGTGTCATGAAGGTGAAAAATATGGTTTTCTCATCCCCTTGTTCATAAAGTTACATCTTTAGCTAAAGTATACAACAATAAATCCCGATTTTTTCAGCTAAAGATACGTTAATTTTATTAAACACTGCTGTAGAGGTTTTTCATCGGCATTTTTGATTCAAAATGTAGTCGCGCCGTGTTGGACGCTATAGTCCAACAAGCTCGTGCGGGACCTCCGCGGAACCCTGTCGCAGTCAGCGTTTGCCGCACTTATTAAAAACAATCTTGTTAAGGACAGCTGAGGCTTCCTGCGACAGAGTTCCGCCGTGCGCCGCGCCCGAGCTTGTCAAGGTATAGTTCAAACATCGATCGATATATTGATACATCTGTCAATTAGTCACCGGCATATATAAAGTAAATCCTAATAAATTGCACAGCTATAAATAATAGGGATGTTGAGGGATGACACCACAATCAACTGACGTACTTTTTATGAGCTGTCAAAACAATTCTCCCATAGTTAGAATGGCAATAGCAACTTATGACGTCACTTGTTCGCCAACTCAATCAACTTTGTTTTAAAGCAACAAAAAATCTAATTTTGCAGTTAATCGATAATTAATCTGGTATTTAGGGCTAAAATAAAAGCATTTTTTTACTGGAGTCATGTCTTTGAATTATTTTTTAATGGAATCACCATCCCTATTGTGCAACGTTGGTTTTACTTTATAACGCCCGTTGACTCCACAATAAAAAACATACTGAAACACATTTACAGACGTTCAGTCAAGCTAACTCAACTATGTGCTGAAGATTTTGGATTAATTTTAAAACTTGTATCATTGTCTCTCACGTGGTAAAGTCAAAATGACAGACAGACAATTATATTTTAGGCTATATACGTTAGGTGAGCTCATGAATAAGTCTTGGGTATTGCAAAAGGCGTTAATATTTTGAGGTGAATGCAAATAAATAAAAAATGTGGGTACCTTTGTTGATTTAATGAACACGAGAACATGACAAATTAACCTCATTCACTTCACTATTGTCAAACACTCGCTGCGCGTTGCCATAGGCAAAGTAATTATTAAATTACCCGCATTTATACATTACCACGTGCCAGCGCGCCCTATTCTTCAATCATCATTACCGCCCACCGAGAAACGATAAATTTCGTTCTTCTCCAAGGGAATTTAATTTATTAACGTTTATCGATAAATGACGCAGCACACGAGTTCCTCCCTATCACCAGACTTATAGCACAGCAGGCAGCGTGTGTTTAACATCAGTACAACGATCTCAGTCTAGTTTAATAATACACCAATAAAGCTTTCATTAGCCATGGTTAAGATCAAAACCGTTGGGCCAGCATCAAATACTGACCAATTAAAAAAAAAACTAAATCTTGTTTGTGATTAAATCATTGTCGAAATCGAACAATTTCGTTCACCGTACGATCCCAGGCGGCAACATTTCAGATTGCCAGTCTTAAAATTACATGACGACTGGAGTTACAGGGGTAATTAAACTCGGCGGCAAATCTAACCGCCCACTTTACATACATGTTTCTAAGGAAGGAGGGCGATTAGATTTGCCGCCGAGTATATTTTGAAAAACTTTCATATTGTAAGATAGGTACGCTCTGTAAGCAGAGTAAGACAGAAAATCAATCTTTAGTTATGTATGATGGGGCTCATTTTGTATGGCGATCTCGATTGATTAAAGCGAGCTGCGAGCGCTCGAGTCGTGGTGGTGCAGCAGCGCCGTGAGTGCGAGCGGGACAGCAAATTGCGACCGATTGCGCTAGTATCTATGCGGTACTCTATTACAATTTTATTATTATTATACTTGCAACTTCCAATTATTTATATTACCAAATTATTGTCAATTTTCCCTAGCTCACATTCTTTCGATTCGGCAAGATAAGAGTATTAAAATTTTTAAATCTTCAATTGGCATTTCGCGGACCAACATTGAAAATTATTCTCAAATACAGTAGCGTACCTACTTATAACAGCTTGGGTAATTCCCATTTGATGCTGTAAAGTAATTAGAGTTCAAAATCGAGACAAACAAACCTATTAAGTAGGTATCGTAAAAAAATAATAAGTAGATCAGTTTTTGCGGCAAAACATCTTCCTAGTGCTGGATTTTACCATCGATGCTAGAAGATCCGTATCGATAAATCATCTCTTTGTAAATCAAACAAGTGCACTTTCGAGTGAGTTTGAGTTAAGTTTATTAAAGCCATACATTTGTAATTAGCAGGGTTCGGATTTTTCATCGCACGGTAAGATGAAAGAAAACTATGGAGTCGATATTAAAGTTAAAATTTAACTCATATTCATACTCATTTGATACTCACTTATTTTCTTAGTCTCATAATACTTTTGTCAATCGATAGTTAATCTTACTTCATCTTAATTCATTCAAATGAATTACATTAAGTAAGTAAGATTAACTATCGATTGACAAAAGTATTATGAGACTAAGAAAATAAGTGCGGGAAAGCGATACGATACGTTACGATGCGGGAAGTCTAGAATATACTACCAAACAATATAAAACCTCTTTTATTCTAGAAAATATGAAAAACGTCACCATGATATTATACTCATTTTACGATTGTAATTTTGAAATGGACAATACACACGCCATACCTGCCTTATCAAGATTTTGACGCCCATTTCAGTATCTACATGCCCTACGGATATTACGAAATAGAAGCTTTCTAAATGTTAATTTTTTTTTATTGTGCGGCAGTTCGTTTTTTATTTAAAATATCATTCAATTGAATTCAAATCGTTTGTTGCATTTAAAATTTACTCTCTGTATTAATTACATGAATGAGTATGAGTATGAATATGAGTTAAATTTTATCTTTAATATCGACTCCATAGTTTTCTTTCATCTTACCGTGCGATGAAAAATCCGAACCCTGGTAATTAGTTATTACCCCTGTCAACCCCCATTGACAAAACTAAAAAGCCAAGGACCGCCGGTACCTCAGACCTTCAGCTTTAATCCTTCGTAGCCGAAATGATGGTGAGGATATAGATGAAGATGTTGACGATGTCGAGGTACAGGTTGAGGGCGGCGAAGATGTATTCTTCGGGGCTGATGCTGTACTTGTGCTTGCCGCCCATCATCAGCTGGGTGTCGTAGACGAGGTACATGGAGAACAGAAGGGCGCCGATGCACGCGTAGACGAGTTGGAGAATGTTGTTGCGGACGAATATGGAGACGATGCCTGGAATGGGAAAGGTATTGTTGATATTAATTAGTACCGTAGTTAGCTGGAAGTGGCGGGGGGTGGACATTTTTGTAAGTAAAGCCGGAGCAAAAAAAAAACAAAAACCCATTTAAAGCCTGATCAGAAATATATGACTATTCGCCATGTTGCGGAATTTCATTGGAACTAATTTCTTACACTGGCAATAATTTAATGATTGCCAGTGTCACTGTGGCGGTTTCTTTGAACAATAACAAAAAATGCCCAAAACGATTGGTATTCAACAACGGATCATTGTAATAATGTTTATAATAAACTACTGAAGGAAAAAACGCTTGCGGAATGAAACTATTTCGCTACAAAACCTTTCTAAATTAACATCAGAGCTAACAGGTAAAATCAATGTCAATTTTGTTGAAATTGCGAACAATTTAAATAAACCATTTCCACCATTTTTACCATATTCTAGCACTTGTTTATTGTTTTAATGTTTTAGGATAGTGTTGTGGTAAGTATTGATTAAATAACACACGGATTTAGCAGTATTTGATGAGGGAAAATGGAAATTAAAGACATTTTAAATACAATGTTTATTTACATTGTTTGAAATTTCAATTTGACTGACAGTTTAAACGTTGTAGACAAGTCAAGATGTCATTGTTGCCATATAAATAAGAACAATAGCGCCCTCTTGACAATAGTCATATATTTCTGGTCAGGCTTTATCCTCTTCTTGAAAGTGCAGTAATATAACTAATGGGATATTAACTTTAAAGGAAATATCCCAGTAGTATCATATGGAACCAAAACATACATATTAATATCTAACATCTACCTCAGACTGAACCCAAGTACGATTTTTAACCGAGTTCAAACTTAACTTTTGAAACTAAAACGTCTTGGATTACTCGCGGTCTTTGAACAATTATAACTGAAGATACACATTGCCGAACAAAATCCCCTTCAAAGAATGTCCGAACTTTTTTATTTGGTTGCGTAACAAATAAAATCATCACCTACACAGAAATTTGAACCTAGTCTTTACTTCATTACAGTCGAATTTCGGTAGCGGCAAAACTCCACTTGACAGCTAAACTTGACAATTTCACGCAACGTTCTGAGAAAAAAGAAGGCCACTTTTATCAAAGTGGCGCTCATTTGGCTCGGACATTTTCGGGCGCGCGACTGTGGATCTACAGTTATAATTGATCAAAGCTCGCGGTAGTTCCCATGGCAATTCTTTCGAAGGAACTATTGTTTTTTTTTTCCGCACTACCCATTCTTCCTTCACAACACCCAATATTCATTAACTCTTAATTTTATAGAACTCGCGTTATTTGCCAAAATTAGTTTCAAGACAAAGTCAGGTGTAAAACTTAGTATGTAGTTCCATATTAAATCATATATGGGATCATTAATTTGGCATTTAAATAATGTGCAGACTCTAGGTTTGCCAACTATTTCTTAAGCAAATTAGTATTTCCTAGCCCAAGGTACAAAAAATATAGTACTCTGAAAAAAAAAATTAGTACAAATTAAACATTAGTATAGGTAACGCCACGTTAAACGACAACACAACGTCAAAATCCCGCTGTCATTACATGAGATGTGGTTGTGTGCGTGACCTCAACTCTGGTGGCGTTACCCCTATAGTAAAAATGGCCTACCCAAACCGCATGCGTAAGGACTGACCGAAATATAGTATTTTTGCGTACTATATATTTCTTCAACAGTATATAGTACACAGAGTCAAAATATAGTACAATACTACATATTATAGTACGGTTGGCAACCCTAGCCATATGGAATTAGAACTATGGAACTCCTGGAATATACCCTATGCAGCTTCGTGCGAAAGTGTAAATGCATAAGGGTATCCGTTGTGTACTGACCGAGCAGCAGCAATACGACAGAGGCGCAGACCAGGAATCCCCCCATCATTGTGAAGTCCCATTTGGTCTGCAGCGCGAATATAGTCAGCGCCAGGCACACCGCCGCCGTCACGCCCACCGCCATCATCACCTGCAAATCACAGCATTTTCATCATCATCATCATAATCCCAGCCCAGCCTCCCAAGTTTGATGTTTTTTTTAACGACCGCTTAGCCTAGTTGGTAGTGACCCTGCCTACGAAGCAAGAGGTCCTGGGTTCAAATCCCAGTAAGGGCATTTATTTGTGTGATGAGCACGAATATTTGTTCCCGAGTTAAGGATGTTTTCTATGTATTTACGTATTTATTTATCTATATAAGTATATTTATATTTAAGTTCCTACATTGTACTTGGTGGTGGAGAAATCAAATAAATTTCTTATTTCTTATTTATCGTCGTCTAGTACCCATAGTACAAGCTTTGCTTAGTTTGGGTCTAGATCGATTTGTGTAAAATTGTCCCCTAATATTTATTTATTTTTTATTACTTAAAGGCTGTGTCCAGACCAAACCGACTGTCAGCCGCCGAAAGTGAGCGCGCGTTACGCAGTTTATTGTATTTCCATACATATTCACTTTATCGTTCACATCTAACCGACAATACGCTATTACGCTATGCGTAGTCGCCGACATAAAATAACGTACAAAATAACGTTCACACTGGGGCTCACAGTGAGCCTGCTCACATTCGGCGGCCGACAGTCGGTTTGGTTTGAACACAGCCTTACGGTCATCCCGTGAAACCATATAATTCATACTAAATACAAACTGAAATATGGATGGACGGTGGTGTAGGGGAATGGCACACGGCACGGAATGCTGAGGACCAGGGTTCGATTCCCAGCGCTGGTCTTTTTTCTGGGTTTTTTTCTGTGCATCCATATTTCAGTTTGTATTTAGAACGAAATATGTATACGTCCCACTGCAGGGAGGTCCTCCTCTCAAATTGAGAGGGCTCGGAGCGTAGTTCCCACGCGGGCCCAGTGCGGATTGGGAACTTCACACCATTAAATTTCTTCGCAGGTGTATGCAGTTTCCTCAAGATGTTTCCCTTTACTGTAGAGCTCTTGGTAAATTTCAAATTTAATTTCGCCCATGAATTCCGGAAAACTCACAAGGTGAGAGCCACGACCCCTCTGCTTGACCACTAGGCCACCATGGCTTTACGCACCCGACGTAACATTTTCATATTGATACGGTATTTGGCCCAGCGCCATCCGCATCCAACACGTTCCCGCAACCTTAACCAGGTCGTCGCTCCACCTTGTTGGAGGCCTACCTACACTGCGTCTTCCGGTCCGCGGACGCCACCTTTCGCCGTCTATTTGACGAGCGATATACCCTGCCCACTACCACTTAAATAGGTCTGGCTTAAAAGGTTACTTAACATTCAATGAGGGCTATCGCGTTTGAATTCGCCGCTAGAGGCGCTAGTGTAGCTTGAGGTCTTCGAAATGTCAAATGTCACTTTTTACGGTTTGGCTTCGCGGGTTTATTTCTATTTATATTAATATTGCGAATATTTAGCAATACGTTAGATTAATTATGGCAAATATCGCTACTTTTTTTTTAAATTTATTTACACAAAAACAAATAAAAGAAGTAAAGAAATACTTATGCTAAAATACATCTGCCAAACTGCATAGCAGTTTGTTGGTGGTACTAACCACTGCTTTGAGACACTTTTATCTTTCGGAAACTTATGTGCGCCTTTCTTTTCCGAGCAAAACGAGACTGCGCAGCGCAACACTGTGGCATGGCCAATACGTTTACTCTACAGTTCTATTGTATTAAATAAATATGAAATTAATAATTAAATGCCAATTTTTGTTTTGGCACCTGTAAGTAATAACACACTTTGACAGCCGTACTTTAGGACCTCACTCTACAGTGCGCCTCCTGTTGAGAAAAAAAAACGATAGCCCTCATGTAATATATACTTATTTGTAAAATATAATTTGTACGTTATATAGTGACAAAACATGTGAAACTCTTTCTTCCATGCCACAAAATATGTACCATGTTTTATGCAAATAAATGATTTATGATTTACGATTTATTGAATTAATTTCATATAATCTATCACTCACCGCTTCAGGTGCCCTGGTGCTGGATATGGCGCCAAGCAGGAAACTCTCAGCGAGCGTGAATATGCCCAGGAATATGAAGTTCATCGGGGCCTGCCGACGCACGTTGCCGCAACACGCCATCACGATCAGTGTCACGAATGTCACAGCCAACGCTACCCACCTGGAAAACAAAGAGAGACATAAACCTCAACGTAGACCCCTTGAAGGCGACAGAAGTGTAATTACCGGTATCTTTTCCCAGTCGTTATCGTACAATTCCTAAGGGCCGGCGCTCACTGACGGCATGGCACGGCATGGCATTTTATTACTATCAAGTTATTTAGAATCTTATTTCAATGAGTTTAGAATTCATGTTACTTTATTGGTTATGCGTTGCGTCATCCCTCGGCACGTCGCGGCATCGTGGTATCGAAATAAAGAAACATGAATTCTAAACTCATTGAAATAAGATTCAAAATAACTTGATAGTAATAAAATGCCATGCCGTGCCATTATGCATGCATTATGCATTAGCACGCTAAAGTGGCAATGGGCAAGCCATATAACCCGAAGAACCGATAACCGTTGGGGTAGACGAGTTCTTGAGTGGAGACCACGGATCGGCAAACGTAGCGTGGGACGTCCTCAGACTCGGTGGAGCGATGATCTTCGCAAGGCGGCTGGCAAGAGCTGGATGAGAGTGGCCGAGGATCGTGCTCAGTGGCGTGCCATGGGAGAGGCCTATGTCCAGCAGTGGACGAACATAGGCTGATGATGATGATGCCGTGCCATGCCGTCAGTGAGCACCGGCCCTAAATTGTCACCTTCCTAACTCGTCCACAATGCCATATCATCATCGTGCAATTCCTAAATTGTCACCTTCCTAACTCGTCCACAATGCCATGTCATCATCGTGCATTTCCTAAATTATCACCTTCCTAACTCGTCCACAATGCCATGTCATCATCGTGCAATTCCTAAATTGTCACCTTCCTAACTCGTCCACAATGCCATGTCATCATCGTGCAATTCCTAAATTGTCACCTTCCTAACTCGTCCACAATGCCATGTCATCATCGTGCAATTCCTAAATTGTCACCTTCCTAACTCGTCCACAATTAATTAAAAAAAAAAAAAAAAAAAAAATATCATGAGACATTTCACACCAATTGACCTAGTCCCAAAGTAAGCTAAGCAAAGCTTGTGTTATGGGTACTAGGCAACGGATAAACATACTTATATAAATAGATACATACTTAAATACATATTAAACACCCAAGACCCGAGAACAAATATTCGTATTTTTCATACAAATATCTGCCCCGACGCGGGAATCGAACCCGGGACCTCAAGCTTCGTAGTCAGGTTCTCTAACCACTAGGCCATCTGGTCGTCATAATCGTGCAAATCCTAAATTGTCACCTTCCTAACTCGTCCACAATGCCATGTCATCATCGTGCAATTCCTAAATTGTCACCTTCCTAACTCGTCCACAATGCCATGTCATCATCGTGCAATTCCTAAATTGTCACCTTCCTAACTCGTCCACAATGCCATGTCATCATCGTGCAATTCCTAAATTGTCACCTTCCTAACTCGTCCACAATGCCATGTCATCATCGTGCAATTCCTAAATTGTCACCTTCCTGACTCGTCCACAATGCCATGTCATCATCGTGCAATTCCTAAATTGTCACATTCCTAACTCGTCCACAATGCCATGTCATCATCGTGCAATTCCTAAATTGTCACCTTCCTAACTCGTCCACAATGCCATGTCATCATCGTGCAATTCCTAAATCCATTTCTATCTCGTCAATTTTCTCCATTTTTATGTCGTCAATTTCCTTTTCTCAAAAATGCAATGAAATGTTAACCTTACGTTCCAAATAATAGGCCGGGACGTATCAAAAATTGGAAGTAAATGGGGAGGAAATGTTGTCAACGCTACGCGGCGCCACCGTCGTGCACGTAGCCAATAGGTCTATGGTGGCATCATGGCATTCAGCCCTAAAAAAAACATAAGCGATAGTTGCTTTCTTTGCAATTTTAATTACTTGAAGTTTTTTATTTATTTCATTGCATGTTTGAGAAAAGCACTATACAAACTTTGGCCGGAACAGGGGTTGCCAATAAGTTTTAGAATTAAGTTTAGTTTCAGGTTTTTAAATAACTGTTGCTTAGATTTAGGTTTAGATTTTAAGTTAGTTATTAGTTTTTATCACAGGGTACACTACATCTCCAATCAGATGGAGCTGGGGAGCGCTAACTTCAAAAATTGGTCCTTACAACTAACTGTATTCAGGCATGGGTACTCACATCATCCACTGGTTCCTTGCGAACCACAACTTAGTGCCCTGGTGGTAGGTGAACAGGGTGATGAATCCCATGGTGACGAGGAGCTGGACCATGAGGATGGAGTATACCTGAATCGGTCACAGTAGACACTCAATATAGGAGGTTAGGGTTTAATAACTATAAATTAAAAATTTTATAAACCCCCAACGCAATTATGTCACTCGTATGTTTGAACATTAAGTCAATGCCCGTTATGCGTCTAAGATCCCTTCCGCAGCTAATAAAAGAGCTGATAACTTTGAAGCGTCTGAACTGATTTTGATGAAACATATCTAAGAACCATCGCCAAGAAACCTGCTTTCTATTAAAAAAAAACCGCATCCAAATCGGTCCACCCGTTTAAGAGCTATGATGCCACGAGACAGACACACAGACAGACAGACACACACACATAGCGGTCAAACTTATAACACCCCTCTTTTTGTGTTGGGGGTTAAAAAGAAGAAATTGAACTTGATATGAGCAACACTTTTATTGTACTTTATTATTTGTTACTGGGAAGCAATGATACGTCCGTCTTACTTGATTCGTACAGCAAGAGAGAGACCGTCTTATTTGAAACATAATTATGACAGTTCTTATAATAGACAAACTTTGATTTACCCACATTATTTAATTATTAATTTTTGCACCTAATAAAGTAGAATAAACCGACACTCAATACAAGCATCTTTGATCAATTATAACTGTAGATCCACAGTCGCGCGCCCGAAAATGTCCGAGCCAAATGAGCGCCACTTTGATAAAAGTGGCCTTCTTTTTTCTCAGAACGTTGCGTGAAATTGTCAAGTTTAGCTGTCAAGTGGAGTTTTGCCGCTACCGAAATTCGACTGTAATGAAGTAAAGACTAGGTTCAAATTTCTGTGTAGGTGATGATTTTATTTGTTACGCAAACAAATAAAAAAGTTCGGACATTCTTTGAAGGGGATTTTGTTCGGCAATGTGTATCTTCAGTTATAAGTGATCAAAGACAAGCATGGTGTAATACAGTTGCATCCTATGTCTTTATCCTTGGCAATTGCCTACTCGGTTGAGTCCTAGCGCGCACTGACGGTCGGACGGACTGAGGTTTGTGAATTATAGCTAAACCGTTGAGCCGAGTGCTCACCCGCGCAGTACAGGGGCTGGGGGGTAAGATGACAAAGGGGGCCGAGAGAGGTGCGGGCGGCGTCGCGGGCGAGGGCTCAGTTAAACGCGGGTTTAGCTATAACGATTTGGCGGGCACAACTAGAAAATCAATAGCAATATTTTATTAGAAAATGTTTAAAATTAGCTGTTGCTCGTACCTTCGTTTGCATTTATAAAATTCTAGCTGTTGCCCGCGACTCCGTCTGCAAAGAATTCGTTTATCGCTATCCCGCGGGAACTACGCAATTTTCCGGGATAAAAAGTACCCCATGTGTTAATCCAGGGTGTCAGCTAGCTCCATACCAAATTTTATTAAAATCGCTCCAGCCGTTTAGACGTGAAGAAGTAACAAACTTACACACACACTCACAAACTTTCGCCTTTATAATATTAGTGTGATGTGATGTGATTAGGTGTATTCATATTAACATTGTTTTCTTCTGTTTGGTTGGTACTTTTGGGACCGTAAATAAAATATTTTTCTTTCTTTCTTTCAATCAAAAAGAGACTTTTGCAATTTGTTAATCAAGCATAGTGTCCTTTTCTATGTATAAATGAAGTTTTTTTTACACGACTACGGCAAAGCTAAAAGAAAGTGTAATTATTTTAAATCAAATCAGTAGGTAGGGAGTTGCAGAGATAGCTACGTACAAACACAAAAAAATGCCTTTTTACCCGACTGCGAAGAAGGAAGGGTTATTTTGTATATTAGTTACAAATTAAATGTATACTAATATACAAATGTTATGTTGGTGTGACTTTGGCAGGCAGAAAAAATACAAAAAGATTCGCCCAACGTGGGGCTCGAACCCACGACCCTGAGATTAAGAGTCTCATGCTCTACCGACTGAGCTAGCCGGGCTGATGCTTCCTGTGACGAAATTGACGTTTTTGAGTACGGTCAAGGATGATATAGACTGGATTAGCAATCGTCATAGTACAGATCGGCCGCGGAAAAGTAGTTCAATTATTAAATCTAGATGGCGCTGACATATAGCCCGAGGCTTTGAAAGCAAAACAATAAGACTACAGATATTTCATATTACTGCAAATGTATTATTATGCAATATTTTTGAAAAATAATGCATTTGTTGGTAGTAATATGAAACATCTGTAGTCTTATTGTTTTGCTTTCAAAGCCTCGGGCTAATATTTTAAATCAATAAGAAAAACATTCTGATCCGAAATTTCTGATGCTTGCCAAATTTTGTTAAAAATTAAAAATACAAAAAGATCCGCCCAACGTGGGGCTCGAACCCACGACCCTGAGATTAAGAGTCTCATGCTCTACCGACTGAGCTAGCCGGGCAACTATTCCCTCCAATGAAATTAAGGAATACGCCTTAATCATTGTCGCTTCAGTACAATACGTTTACTTTTAATTTATCACTGACAGATGGCTTGCCGTCATTTAATTTCCAACTTTAACACCATAAAAATAAAGTAGCTATTACAAAATCTGCAAACGTGGGTGATAGTATTCTAAAATTGGCTTTATTTGTAGGTCGTTAAAGTTGAATATGAAATGAAGGCAAACCATCTGCCAGTGGTAAAACTTTATGTAATTTTACTGTAACTCCCTAGCATAATGACTTAAGCTCCAAACGCACAGACAGGGGAGGCGTGGCGGTGCGGTGGCGGTGACGGTTGTAATATTCTAATTTGTATGAACGAGTTCGCGGTACGGTACCTCACAACCGTTCATACAAGTTAGAATATTACAACCGTCACTGCCACCCCACGTGCGTTTGGAGCTTTATTAAGTCCACATCTACCAAACCGCCGAGTGTTTATGCAAACAAAGAATAAGCTAAAGTCAAGTTTTGTGGAATTACACCGGTATAACAATTTTCGCAACAGAGACAAGTCACTTTTTGATTATTATCTCTGAAACGTTTGTTTCTTACCTTCCGTATAAAAGCCTTTCGGATGGTCTGGTCGCTGAAATCGAACCCTTTGACCGAGCCATCTTCGCCAAGGTCGGCGGCACCGGGCTGCGCGTACCCAGCAGGCTGAAAAAAAAGAAATATATCACTTCTGGTCTATAATATACCTACGTCCCACTGTTCACAAAACAGGCATCTTAGATTGAGATGGGCTGTAAGTAGTAAGCCCGCGCGGGACCAATGCGCACCATAGATTCGCCTCGTAGGTGTATGGGTGGGGCAAATGAGCATGTCACCAGATGGAAAGCAATCACCGCCCCCCATGGACACCAACAATACAAGTTGAGTTACGGATGCGTTACCGGCCCTGTGAGAGACCAGTGCCTACGTCCTCGTTTTTTGAAGATCCTCGAGTTGTACATTGTGCTGTTGTTGTTGGTTTCTCTCAAGATGTTTACCAGCGAAAAGCTCATAGTCAAATATATAGTCTGTGGAAGTGTTGCTGCTGCCCTCCCCTCAAATTCTTCATTCGTTCCGATTTTGACAGGTGTCCAGCCACATGTTAAGAAACACGTCTAGGCCTACAACATCCCATCTTCTACCTAGGCTAGCAGGCTATTTGAGCCCACTTATATCCACGCGACTGATGGGGCCTGCTACTTCAGCTAGGCACATTGCCAGTGCATGTTTTGGAGCGCAGTGTGGTTCGGATGCAGGCAACCCGCTTCACTCAGAATATACAGTCCTCATCGCAAACATCGGAGCATTCAGGCCGGGGCCGCATTGGTAAGGCGACCGGCGACGCGACGCAACGGCGACTAAATCAAACATAGTTGATTTAGTCGCCGTCGCCGCTGCGGCCGCTTACATAACTCGAGCTATATTTGATTTAGTCGCCGTCGCGTCGCGTCGCCGGTCGCCTTACCAGTGCGGCCCCGGACTCAAGATGGTCAAAAATACCTGAACACGACGATACACGACGTACGAGCGATTTTAGATATTTTTGAGCTGACTGCTCAGAAATTTATGATGGCGACTGTAACGCGCTCCAATGCTCTTTGGCACACCTTCGATTTACTCTTCTGTTACTCAGTACTACTACCATGAGTTTACAGTGACCGTACTCGATAGCGACTGCGTATGGATTCTCCATACAAATCATTTACGCAGTCGCTATCGACTAGCGACTGCGTAAAGCTATCGCTATCCTATCGAGTACGGTCACTGTAAACTCATGGTAGTGGTACAGTAGGTAAGTTAACTATGTTTGAGGACAGCGAGTTGGCAGGTATACACATATCAACAAGTATCTGAACATGCATCATCGTTGCCAGACGTCCCGAATGTTTGGCTCAAAGTTAAATGTCCCAGGCTCAATCCCGCTTGTAGGGGATTCCTCGACTGTGCAACGACGTATGGTAAAATATATGTATTTTCGTTAAAGTAACTTCTCTTTGGGTTTTTGGCTATCTATCTATACTAATATTATAAAGAGGAAAGATTTGATTGATTGTTTGTTTGTATGTTTGTTTGTTTGCATTGAATAGGCTCCGAAACTACCGGACCGATTTCAAAAATTCTTTTGCCGTTAGAAACCTACATTACCACAGAGTGACATAGGCTACTTTTTACCGCAGGAAAAACCTTTTCCTACGGGAAAATTAATTTTATCGCGGGCGAAGCTGCGGACGGAAGGCTAGTTGTCATATAAACGTAATGTGGAATTCAAATAAAAGGATGAAAGTATAAAAAAGATTTTCCATCACAAAGAAAAACTATAAGCGTAACTTGTAGTAACAAACTATTTTCATACAAGTTTGTACGGAGCCCTCGTCGCGCGAGTCCAAGACGAATTTGACCGGCTTTTTATTAGTATGACCCGCTTTCGACGGAAGAATCCCGTTCTTTTTTTACTCAAAAGTTCTAAGAATCCCGCTTTGCCAGAAAAAAATCTGGCAACGCTGACATGTATTTACGCGATTGACACTAAGATCTTATTCAGATTTAGTAATCTAAACAGGATCTTAGTTCTAGAGCTCCGATTTTTATGACGGTGGCCACACAAGTTGCAGAATTCCCTATATTTTTTATTCACCACATTGAACATTTTAAATGCCTGATTCAAACGCACCTGAGACATTTTATCAGTAGCACTGTCACCAATATACTGTCTAAACTAGGGAGCGTAATCACCGATAAGGACTGTTGGGTGATAACTCTCGATAACACAGTAATCAGTGTTGGGTACAGGATATACTTACTAACGGTAAAATTATTCATGCTGTTATCCCAGTAGTATATCTAAATTCAAAGAAATACTTGTTTAGAAAAACATTTGAGTACTTATTGGAATGGTGAATTGTAATATTTTTGACGGACTACATTCCGAGAACAACTTAGGCCCTACCGAGCTTTTGGCGCATTTTTTTTTTTTTTTTTTTTTTATGATAGATAGGCCAGACAAACGAACTAGTGGGTCACCTGATGTTAAATGAACACCACTGTCCATAGACACCCGCAGCGCTTTACACGATGCCAGTGCGTTGTCGGCCCTAAAGGAGAGGGAATAGGGGAAGGGGGAGAGGGAAGGGGTGAGGTATTGGGCCCCCGGCACTCTCACTGACCGTACGAAACGCAAGCAGGATTACTGCTGCTTCACGCCGGTGTTCTGTGAGAGGGTACTGCCCCGGACGAGCCGGCCCATTCGTGATGCAGCGGCTAGCTACAACATGGCTCTACCACTACAAATTAATTATTATTAATTTATTGCATTCATTTTAATCCCTTGCTGTTTCATTACTAGCAAAGCTTTAGTTCTGAAATTCATGTGTAAGATTATTTAAGGATTCACTCTAGTGACCAGTGTTTTTGGAAATAAGATTACTTACTTGTAGTTTGCTCGATAGAAAAAAAAATCCAAAGTAGTCTCTAAAAAATAAAGTAAATCCTTAGTACGGTGTAAATACTGCACGGCAGGTCATGACTTTTTGAATGTTAATAAAAACAAGATGTTTTCTTGGGCCTAGTGTTGCTACTTGGGCTAGTGTTGCCTTTTCGAGGAGACTGCCGGCCTTTCTACACCCGTTCATTTATAACACGGTCTTGAAATCTTGCAATATATCAAGAGCCTCCCCGCGCGAGGCCAAGATCATGGTTAAGAACTGGCTAGGTGGACTCAATTATGGAGAGACTGAGAGTCTGCTCAGGGTTGTTGTCTAGGTGGCTGCACACGCACCTACATACTCACACACCCTCTCGTACACTCACTCACTCGCACGAAACACACACACTCAACAAACACACTCTGTTTCGGTCTAACCAACCCCCTCTTTCTTATTGTAGTTAAATTAAAGCTTTTGTCATATTATGTTATCTCTACCTTTATTTTGTTGCGGTTTATAAGTTGATATCTTAATTTAAATATTTTTAGTTTTTTGTATGTACCCCGAATCCTGGTTGCCACGTGACAGGCATTGCCTAGTGTGGGACCAATGGTAAACATTTTTGTAAAGATACCTTCTTTTAATAAACTATTTTTATTTTATTTATTTTTATTTATTTTACTTTTTTTAAATATGTATTTGTTTTAGTTATACGATGAAAATACCTAAACACACGCGCGGTCTGACTAACCTATCTTGAAACCTATAACCTATATATTTAACCTATCTTGTGCTTCCCCCTTGTCCGTATAGTTAGTTGTTTGCGTTAGTTCTCCTTCGTCTATCGGACGGGGAACTTGTGTCGCTTGCGCTTAAGGCCCATTTACATTATACAACTTTCTTGCACTTTCCATACAATAAAATTGAGGCAATAAAACATTGCTCAGTCTAAACCTAAGGTTTCTAAGGTTTAGACTGAGCAATGTTGTACTGCCTCAATTTTATTGTATGGAAAGTGCAAGAAAGTTGTATAATGTAAATGGGCCTTTACCCACAGCTTTGATTCTAGCTGCTCTCACGCCTATATACAAGAGTGCATAGAATACCTAAAATCGATTAGCGCAAGAAGCTTGGTAGGGCTTTAACTCTTAAACCATTTGATAACCCTGTCAAGACATTCGATTTTGGACCGTAAAATGTTGCTAATTTTAATCAGCTTTGAGTTCTGTTTATGTTGAGCAAATATATTGCCGCCGGTATCGATTTAAGGGTTAAAGTGCCAACTGCCGACTTCTCATACATTTTCGATTGCTGTTCCGTTGCAGTCAGCAAAACTGCATCGGCAGTCAGCGGTGTCCAAAGATATTTTGAATTACGTACTTAACTAAGGGACCCCATATCCCTGTATAATATAATAATGATGTAATAATATGTTATGTAATTTTTGACTTATTACATATTTCTAATTTACTTTGTCTTGCTTGTATCAATAGTTAAGTGATTTGTAATACAGGGTTATTTTTAATTCACTGACATCCTCTTAACTCTGAATTCCTATCACTCAAACAAATGTATTTTGTTTTACGACTTTTTAAAATGAAGCACTTTTTTCCCATACAAATACACAAAGTATCGTAAAAATAAGAGGAAATCTCAAATTTTCAAAACGTTATTACACCAAAAATATTAAGTTATGACAAAAGCCGTAAAACAAAAAACACTTGTTTAAGTGGTAGGAGTTTAGGGTTAAAAGGATGCTAGTGAATTACAAATAACCCTGTATAATTGTTGGAAAAAAATACTTTTTGCCATGTTTATTACGGCGGATTCTTCTTGGAACAATGGTCTTTCCTAAAGCGCTGGTAGTACAAAAATAAATAGACATATTTTAAAACATCCCTTTGCGCAATATACTTCGTTTACTTTAGGATTCGAAAAAGGTAAACAATCTTGACGAGTCTTTTATTGAAAACCGCTTTTAAAAAAAAATTAAGTATTACTTATTAAATTATAAAACCAAAATAATGTAAATGACCATATGTGCTTGCAAATTGTTAGATATGTTGTGAAATATTTTTGAGAAGTGTTTTTCAATATAAGACACGTCCAGATACCTACCTTCTTTCTAATGCTAAAAAATAAACGAAGAATAATTACAGAATAATTTGATTCTGATTTTGACTTACTTTAAAACCAATACTTGATCCAGGTACAGCTATTGGTATCATAATATTTTAACCATCACAAAGTGCAATTTATAAGTGTTCAATGTCATATTAATTCACATTATTGCCGGACATTATATTTGATGCATTTTGTTGACAAGTTTGATTTGTCACGGCTTACTAGACTATGAGTCACAAGGTCAACCAAGTTTAGACGACGTTCAATGTAGTGGTAACAGCGTACCTACGCATAGACATTGTTGTTATTATACAGGGTGGAATTTAGTAAGGCCAACTCCAGGGAAAGTACTCTAAATACTGAAAATAGGAAAATTTACTCAAAGGAAACATTCCTCTATTTTTGAAAAGAAAGACAACTGCATTTAAAGATTTTTAAAAATTCGCTTGTCGCATCCAGGAATCGAACCGGCTACAATCTGTAATAAATAGCACCCTGTATTTTTACCCGACTGCGAAGAAGGAAGGGTTATGTGTTTGACCCGTATGTATGTATGTATGTATGTATATATGTCCATTCCTATGTCCTCTCGTAATTACACAACGGCTGAACCGATTTTGATAAATGATACGTCATTAGATTCGTCTTGATAACGCGAGTAACACTGGATACATGAAATTCTTGAAAAATCAAAATGGCGGATTTTTGGTGCCAAATTGTGTCTTCAAAAAAAATTTTTTATGCAAACCTATCGAGTAGGATACCAAAATAAAGGGATTTTAAAAGAGATTACAAAAATAATATACAAGTTATGTGTTTAAATTTAATTTGGAATAGTAAATTGGTAATCAATGCATTACAACAACGACATACCTACTTACTAAGATATCTTTGAGCAATAATTTTCTCTATGAAACCCATGTGGAAAATTAAGTACCTACATATTTCAAAATTGGTTTTGAACTTTAACTAAAATAGCAACGTATTCCTAATTCAAATACTCAATAATTTATCTGGGTCTCAGGAGGTTACACTAAAAAGCAAGAAATAAAAATGTAATTAAAAAAAACTAAAAACCTGCCTGCGGTGTAAATAAAATAATAAATTAAAAAATCAAAAACCCGCCTGCAGATATACTGAAAAGGTGGAAACAAGATAAAATGTTCAATATCAATAAAACGAATTTAAAACACGTCGATGGCAGTCTTTCAAAATTTAATGCAACGATAAAATGCAGTCAGAGGCATGGGAGTCAGTGGCTGCATGGGATTTAATGTCACTTCATGCATGCCTCCGACTGCATTTTATCGTTGCATTAAATTTTGAAAGACGTGTCGACATCGACGTGTTTTTAATTCGTTTTATTGATATTGAACATTTTATCTTGTTTCCACCTTTTCAGTATTTCTGCAGGCGGGTTTTTGATTTTTTAATTTATTATTTTTATTTCTTGATTGATGGTCAATCATAAGGATAAAATCTTTCTAAAAAACTTGGTAAATTAAATGAAGGAAAAACCATGATATCTGGACTTCTAAATATGTGTATCCAACAAAATGGAGGCAATAATATGGAATCCTGGATTGAACAAAAGAAATAACTGAAAATGATGTTACTTACTTCACCATATCCGGCCCCATATCCAGGCTGCGGTGGGTAACCCTGAGGCGTAAAGCCAGGTTGGGGGGGATAGCCGCCCTGTGGGTAGCCGCCTTGTGGAGGGTAGCCACCTGGTGGGGGATACCCTCCCTGTGGGTAACCGCCTTGTGGGTAACCACCCTGAGGGTAGCCGCCTTGTGGATACCCGCCTTGATTTTGATCTGTGGATAAATAGTTTTTATTTTTTAGCTGTTGAACTGATTTAAATTACAATAAACATCCTAGACTGTCAGACTAAAGGAAGTGTAAATTGATAAGGAATTATTGAGTATTCCCGCCTGATCCTACGACATGTTGTTGGTATTAAGGAAACTTTATTTATTATTTATTTATGGCGGGTTTTATACAGTACATTCATCATCCCAGCTTATATACGTCCCATTGCAGAGCACAGGCCTCCTCTCAGAATGTAATTTTAATAAATTTAAATTGTACCACGCAGGTGGTAAACCATAGTGATGATAGAGATCCTAAACGAATTCAATGTTACATATACTGAAAAAAAAAAATGGTACCTACCTAGTCATTTCGAACACCTACTAAAAAAAATGAATGCATTTTATTAATTTTAGACATCATGTTTCATAGTAACATTTGCTGCTTCAGACCTACACAATCGATATCTAAATATAAATAGTGTTAGTTTTATTTTTAAAATATTCCAGATTCCAGAGTACAAGTTTTTTATAAATGTATGAATCCAGTTTTTCTTGTTACTAAAATCGATGACATGGTTCCTGAGAACAGGGAGGCTACTACGAAATTCGAAGTTCGTATCATGGCGTCCCCTTCACTCCTCTGTTTAATACTATTAGCGGGAATAGAACGGCACGATACGAATTTCGAAAATCGAATTTCGTAGTGTATGGCCAGATCTTCATATCGTCACTACTTTGAAAAAACCTCGTATCTCAAATCAATACGTAAACCAAATTGAACCTTGATAATACTTATAGTAAAGTTCACTTGCCAGATTTTCGATTTTAAGATATGAGAAATTTGCCCCCCCTCCAAATTTTGCAGATTGCACCCACACAATGCCATTGAGCTACGCCACTATGAATGAGGGACTAAATCGGCACGTCTTTTGTTAGTCATTGTTCACAGAATTAATATTCAAAATATTGTATATGCGCATTTGGCAGAGCCTCAACAAATATCGAAGAAACGATATCAATAGCTGTCAGAATACACATTACAATATGCTGCATTGAATAATTTATAAGGCCATAAACCTAGCTGTAATTATATGGTATTTTCAGTACTAACCGAAAGGACACAAAGAAATGTTCGGACAATGTTTTAAGTTTTCGAGTTTCTCAACTGTAATTCTGCTGTCTACAAAACTGTTTCTAAGATATCCTACCAGTTTTAGTGTTTTAAGTTTTTGATAAGTTTTATTTTATGATTGTTTGATTGTACACATTTTATATTACTATGCATTATTGAGCGATAAACACTTGCAACTGTTAATCGAAATACATATGTACCTAGTTTTAAATGAATGATGTATTTACAATGACAAAAAATTTAATTTTTCGCGTCATTCATTTATCATCATTTCAGCCGAAAGAGGTCCACTGCTGAACATAGGCCTCCCCCAAGGCACGCCAAACAGATCGGTCCCGTGCCATCCGCATCCAACGCGATCCCACAACCTTAACCAGATCGTCGCTCTATTTTTAGATTTTTCGCGTATTCCCATATAGCTTCAATTAATGTCATGTCAAGAAACTATTCGGTAAAAAAATAAGAGTCCCGAAATCCCGGGTCATATCCATATTAAGTATAATGTTTAAGGTCATTCACCCGAAATTGCAGTACCTATTCCGATCACTGCTTATTAGAGACTAGAGCCCCTTCGAAGGTCGTTGTAAACGTGGGAAGTCCTCGAGAAAGCTACAAATAAGTGATTGAGAAATGTGAATGTCAAGAATGAGTAGGAAATGAAATAATCAATAAAGTAATCACATTATAAAGTTCAGGTAACCTGAAGCCGGTGTCAAGGATATATAGGAGTTTTCACTGTAGTAGAAAATTTATTTTTTGCAAAATAGCTTTTTATTTTACTGTAAACAAGCTTTAACAGGTTCCCTGTCCTATGAGGCATATGTGCCTCATATGTGACTTTACTGGTACAGTCAACCAATTTGATTCCTGGGCCACTATAGAACCATGCCAAAATGAATCAATTTGTTTATCTTCTACGACAGTGATTATTGCGTGATGTAGGTATGTCATGACGACAAACTAGATCTTTGCAAAGGTGTATTAACAATAATGAATAGGAAAGGAGTTTGCTTGCGTACTAATTACTTGAATTGTCACTGGCCGTCTGTCAAAACTTCTTTTTCCTCTCATGTCATGGAGCGAAAACGTTTAGAGCGCGCGCACACAGAGAGCGGTCTGGAGTTCCGCGTTCTTTCAAATGTACTGAGTCCCTTACGATAACGCACACAGCAATCGTAAGCGACTTAGTACATTTGAAAGAACGCGGAACTCCAGACCGCTCTCTGTGTGCGCGCGCTCTTATAACTCTTTACGTTTATTGCAAGTTGTGTTCGGAAAGTTGGTAACCCTTTGACTCGCACTGACGTTGCAATTGTCTAGTAGTTAATGCGACAAGGTTCTTTAGTGGCCTAGGAATCAAATTGGTTGACTGTACGTCCATGAGGCACATGTGCCTCAAGACTCTATGAGCGTTTAATGTCATTGTTACTATGGGGTCGAAAGGACGCCGCACATTGCTGCCTGTCCCGAGACAGGGAATCTGTTAAGCCGCGGCATCGTCCATGTTACAAATCTATGAAGAAAGGTTACGGTAACATTTTTAAAGTATAGTCGACCAAGCAAGTGCTTTACCATTTTTATGGTTCCGTACCCAAAGGGTAAAAACGGGACCCTATTACTGAGGCTCCGCTGTACGTCCGTCTGTCCGTCTGTCACCAGGCTGTATCTGATGAGTGATGAACCGTGATAGCTAGACAGTTGAAATTTTCACACATGACATGATATATTTCGGTTGTCGCTATAACAACAAATACTAAAAAAAATATGAAATAAATATTTAAGGGGGCTCCCATACAACAAACGTGATTTTTTTGCCGTTTTTATAGATAATGGTACGGAACCCTTCGTGCGCGAGTCCGACTCGCACTTGGCCGGTTTTTGTGACAGATGCTACGACAAAATAAAAACAATAAGGCTGATTTGTAAGTGAAAATAGTCTTTGATGTTTCAGACGTACAAGCGTTTTTGAACTTTAGGGTGGTAAAGGAATTTCGTGGTCAACTATACAGGTTAAGCAACGTCGGGCGCGGTCAGTACTTGGATGGGTGACCGCCTGGTTTCATTTTTGTTTTTTGAATGTTTTGTTATGACGTTGTCACGTTAAGCTATCGTCCGTAAACCGACTTTACAGACAACCGGTTTTTTGATAATTTAATTGACGGATTTTTTTTACCTAGGACTCTAGGACACTACCCTAGTCAACCACAACCACCGACCCCAAACAACGGACGACATGTTTTAAAATTATCTCCTACTTGACACGGAAAAATTATCCGGAATTTGGCTTCTTTTAAACTATGTTTTCAAATCCACGTACAGGTTACCCAGGGACGTGCCTGTTAGCGTCGACGGCGAGACTCTGTTTCCCCACATATTCCAATTAGCACTGCTATTGAAGCGTCTATTTCACTATCGCACTATGAAATGACTGAAAGTTTTACTTGGCCGGCTTCAAGTCTATCGATCGCGATGACACAATACAATGTAGAATAAAAATTGTGATTCTTAGTGGCGTAAGCTCGAACCGGCAGTACCTTTTCACAATAAACGCCCCAGGCTATTTTCAAAAAAAGTGTATCTTTTACTTTTTATTTTAAATTAGGTTTTGGGGTTTCTCATTCAAAATCACGAGCATTCATTTTCATAAAGAAAAAGTGTTATTTTTTTGGGTCAGTTTGTGTCGTTTTTTAGGGTTCCGTACGCAAGGGGTAAAAACGGGACCGCATTACTAAGGCTCCGCTGTCCGTCCGTCTGTCACCAGGCTGTACTTATCCCATGAACCGTGATAGCTAGACACACAGTAATTTCGTGTTTTTTTTAGCTAGTATCATAATCATTATAATTAGGCTTGGAACTTTTGGGTTTTTCTTACTTAGGGCCTACGCTAGCTGACGCGGACGTCCGCTGCGTGCGCCCGCACGCGGGTCTAAAATGTACCGAAAATCCGTCGCACGCGCCCGCGCCACTTAGCGCTGTTCATACAATTTCTTATTAGACGCGCGCACGACGGGCGTCCGTTCCGGGTAATCCGCATCAGCTAGCGTAGGCCCTTAGAATCAAGATTGTTATTTATTTTGATAATAAAAAAATGCCCCTAATTTTTCATGCAATTTTTTTGTTTCAGTTTTGTGACGCCCCATATAATAAACTGTATAAAAAACCGGCCAAGTGCGAGTCGGACTCGCGCACGAAGAAATTCTTACCATTATCTATAAAAATGGCAAAAAAATCACGTTTGTTGTATGGGAGCCCCCCTTAAATATTTGTTTTATTTTAATTTAATTATTATTTCTAAAGTAAATATGTAACTAAATATTCTGTGAATATTTCAAGCGTCTAACTGTTGCAGTTATCAATATAGAGCAACAAAAATTACGTTTGTTGTATAGGAGCCCCCTTAAACATTTATTTTATTCTGTTTTTTAGTATTTGTTGTAATAGCGGCCACCGAAATACATCATGTGTGAAAATTACAACTGTCCAGCTATCACGGTTCATGAGTACAGCCTGGTGATAGACGGACGGACGGACAGCGAAGTCTCAGTAATAGGGTCCCGTTTTTACCCTTTGGATACGGAACCCTAAAGAAGTATTTTATACCGGGATCAAGGGCTAGGGAAAACGCAGATGAACTCACGGACAACAGCTAGTAAGCAATAGGTATTGAATGAGCATCGGATCGTACATTACTTTAACTTTAAAATTTACACAGAATCACTATTATTGCACATAAATCTTTGACCCAGAGCCCCTGAAAGAGGAAAAACAATGGATAAAACTCACTGTTCACAGTAGACATTTCACACACACTTTTGTATCACGACTGACAACGAATGGCAATACCTTGACACCGTGCGAAACACATACATGCAACAATAACCCTTACAGCAACCAGCTAAAGCACAGTTTCAATAAAGCATATCCATTTTCATATAGCAAATTCATACGCTCGTATTCCTAAACGCATAGAGTTGGCATTAGGATGTTTAAAGTAGATTAGATAATGTGTGAGATAATAGGATGTAATTGAATGTGCAAAGTGACGTCGGTTTTTTGATGGATGGCGGCAAAAAACTAACAAAATACTAAAATTAACGTTTTTGATTATGAATTTATGAAACTCTTCTCGTTTGAAAGATGATAAATAGAAAAGAATTGATTGTGTTTTTGGTTGTTTTTGTTTGTAATTATTAAGAATTCCTATGAAATAATAACTCATCATCATCATCAGTCCCACTGCAGAGCACAGGCCTCGTATAAGAATGAGAGGGCTTGGGCTGTAGTTCCCACGCGGACCCACTGCGGATTGGGAACTTCACATACACCATTGTATTTCTACGCAGGTGTATGCAGGTTTGTTTCCTGACGATGTTTTCCTTCACCGTAAAGCTAATGGTAAATTTCTCTGAAAAATTCAGAGGTGGAGCCCGGATTTGAATCCTCAACTCTGCTTCAAATAGGACAGTTTCTCCAAATAGGTTGAGTATGGGCAGCTCAAAAAAATATGGGTCTGTTGTTTTAGACTACTCTCTAACATTATATCAAAATAAATCAAATCGGCGCAGTGTGCAAGTTCAGTTTGGTAGGTATATACATATTGATTGAGATACGTACTTTTTCAAAGTAATGACGATATGTTACCTGTACAGATTTAGGAAGGGACCAAGGTTGTCAATTCATCAATCTAATGACAAATTAACAGGTTGTACACATGCCATACAAACATAGATAGGTACTATCGTAAGCAATGTACAATAAATAGTATTGATGAGTCATCGAGTTGTGTACAAGAATTCTACGAAACGATAGCAGATATATAGCAGGTGATAAATGTATAGGTAATATATGTTAGATATAAATCTTTGAGTGATGTGTGAAATGCCTCAACCAAAACCCGTTCTCTAAAACGTTTATCAATTAAAATGTAATCATAATAAAATTACTTTTTTTTATCATTGATTGATTTGCTAATAAGAATCGTTTACTAATTAATTGGATTTGTGCATTATGTATATTTTCGGGTGTGTAAAGTGTATTCGACTTGTAAGAACACTTATAAAAAAAATCAAGCTGATATTAAAAACATGCATTTCATTTATTCAAGATTCGGAGACCGGCATTTTCTTAGCACTTTTGAGCATTCAAAGTGATGTATTTATCGATTTTCAATGTACGTATCGAAATACTAAACATGAAAATAGTAGATCTCTGTAACGTGTCTTATCCCCACAAACGCATTGTAAAACGAGAACCTAAAGAATACCTAAAACTACGAGGACAAGTGCACCCCCTACACAAAGTGGGGATAGGGATGTAGTGGTATACTTTAATTAGTGTCACTTTACTGGCGCTGTCAAAGTGTTTGATGCCAGACAGCGGGTCCAAATCAAACTCCGTAGTTTAATCCACGCGTAAATGGTGAAGAATTCTAAATAATGCTATTTCACACCGATTAAAGTACAACTTGGACCGTCTACGTTAACTTCAATGTCAAATGAAGGTCATTTGTTATTTGATGTGTAATAAATGCATTAAATTAAATAACTACATAAAAGTTACAAAAAACTAGTCAAACCCAATTGGGAATGTCTAAAAAAAATTACCAGTGGTTTTTATATTTTTTTTGTATAGAAAAGTCAATTATAAGAAACTAATTTCAATATTTTGTCATTTAGTTCTCTACTTTTTTCAAAATTAATTATTGAAACTATTTTAGTTGATGACGTCAGATTATAATTGAGGGCTCCCACAATGCCAAATTTCTAAATCTATCTAAATGCTTACGATAAGGCAACCCCTTTAATTATTTTTTGCGTAGTGGTACACTATTCACTGTGTCACTTTACTGGCACTGACAAAGTGCTAGATGTCAGACAGCGGGTCCAAATCAAACTCCGTAGTAAAATCCACGCGTAAATTGTGAAGAATTCTAACCACATAGAATAAAGTACGACTTGAACCGGTCACGCAATTTACACCAATGTCAAATGAAGGTCATTGCTTATTTGTTATATAATAAATTCATTACATAATATTAAAATTAAATAAATTAAAAAAACCACAGAAAACGAGTTAAAAAGCATTTATCTCGAAATGGTTTTCGATTTACTATACATTGCAAAAAAATAGACATCCCCAATTCTATAGAGTATAAGTCAGTAGCTTTAATTTCCGCGCCCTGCATGTCTGCAGCGTACGATAAAGATCAGATGTCCTTTCCAGGGTCTGTTATGAATTGCCGTAGTATCAAATGCACCATTGACTTAGCACCATCAATGGTGCAAACGACACTGCTGGGTACAGTAATGGTGTATGAAACTACGGCGTTAAATTTCGTTTAAATCGTTTCAGCAGTTTAAGCGTGAATAAGTAACAGACAGACAGTTACTTTGGATTTATAATATTAGTAAGGACTAGCTATTGAGTGCGACTCCGTCTGCAAATACTTAATTCTTTTATCGTTATCCCGCGGGAACCATGCAAATTTCCCGAGGGTATCAAACTAACTCCATACCAAATTTCATCTCAATCGGTTCAGGGGTTAAAGCGTGAATAGGTAACAAATGTTGCGATTCAATAAATACCTACTGAAATACAGACGGATGGAGTTACTTTCGGGTATATATGTATCTTAAGGTTACCTATCATATTCTCGAAAAGCTCATTTCCGAATATTAAAATTCCGAAAACGAAACTCCTTTTTTTCATTTTCCAAATTATTGTTTGTCCGAAATTTTATTTACCATATTTTCTTTTGCCAAATGTTTTAAAATCCATTTTTTTATTTGCCAAATGATTCAAAATCCAACTGCATGAAATTCCGTAGGATCATTTGCCAAATATATATTTATTCCGCAAAGGTCAGGGATACAAAAGGCGACCATGCAATTATGTGTGGAGCGTAATATTCATTTTGTTGTTTAATGATACCCAAATATTTTATTGAGTTTGCTATGTGGGTAGGGGGTTTTGTAGGTGGTTATAAAAAAAATAACTAACACCAAAGGCTAATGCGGGAGCTTCGCTCCGCTACGCTCCCGCATAAGCCTTTGAACCTAATCTAACCGAGTCGCTTCCGCTCCGAACAGTCTTGCTCGCTCGCTAAAAATTAAGCAATGTTGTCTTACTCTGATGTTAGGTTAGGTAGATAATAAAAACTAACTTTCGGCTTTTCGTTACATTTAGATTATGAAAATATGGCAACTGATTAGGTTGGCAAATAAAAAAATGGATTATTGTAATTCGGGATTTTGAATTTGTTGGCAAATAAAACTGTGATTAAATGAATCCGTGGCATTGTGAAGTTGTGGAAAAACAAAACATATGGATTTTAAAAAGTCGGAGAACCGTTTTCGGATAAATGAAATTCGAGTAAAGGAGTTTCTAAACATCGATAGGTTCCCGTATCATACATAATGCCGAAGGTAAGAAAGACCGAATGTATTAAAATATCGAATGGGTCAAAAGACCGAAAGGTTTTTTCTGAAACCGTAAAATTTTTGAGATTGTTATTTAACCTAACATGGGTTTTATACGATGCCGTTTTACCAAATACATAGTAATAAATTCTGAGAAGTTTAAGAGTTCAGAAAAAAAAACTTGTCGGTCTTTTGACCCATTCGATATTTTAATATATTCGGTCTTTCGTACTTCGGTATTATAATACAGAGCCGTTACTTTCGCATTTATACTGTTAATTATGGATACATTCACTCCCAAAAACATAACTTTCCTTTCTGGCGCCTGTTGCGTAAAAAAGATCAGTCTAGTCTAGTCGGTTCAAGCTGAATCAACATCATTAAGAGTAATGGGGGAATCCCGGCTACAAACTATTAAATGAATCATAGTCATATTGTACCCATACCAATACTCAATAGTCATTGTAAATGTTTCAGTCAATTCTCAACACTGAAAACAATAGTCATAAGATTCAATTTGTTATGGCTAGTGCGTTATCATTTTTAAGTATGACACCTCCCACTGTTTACATTGACTGACTAGCTTAAACCTGCGGGCCCTGCGGCTTCACTTCCACAAAAGAACGTCTAGTTCCCTTTCCCATGCGAATATCAGGAAATCCCTTCCTATGCCTCGTTTATTTTAGTATTAGAAAAAACCGGCCAAGAGCGTGTCGGACACGCCCAGGATAAGGTTCCGCAGCCGTTACGAAACTATCTTTGCATACCTTTGGCGCATTTATTGCATTCGTTTAATCCCTCGCTGTATCACTACTAGCAAAGCTTTAGTTCTGAAATTCATGTCTAAGATATTTGATAATTCACTGGAGAGTGACCAGTGATTTTCGAAACAGAGGGGCTACTACGAAATACGATTTTCGAAGTTCGTATCGTGCCATCCCTTACACTCTTATGTTTAGTACTATTAGCGTGAACGGAACGGCACGATACGAAGTTCGAAAAACGGATTTCGTAGTATAAGGCCAGTTTGCTCGATAGAAAAAAATCCAAAGTCGTCTCTAAAAAAAAAAAATCCTTAGTACGGCGTAAATACTGCACGGCAGGTCATGACTTTTTGAATGTTAATAAAACAAGATGTTTTCTAGGGCCTAGTGTTGCTACATTTTTAAAATGTGTATTTGTTTTAGTAATACGATGAAAATACCTAAATACACGCGCGGTCTGACCAACCTATCTTGAGCCGTCGTGCTTCCCCCTTGTCCTTAAAGTTAGTTGCGTTAGTTCTCCTTCGGCCATCGGACGGGGAACTTGCGTCGCTTGCGCTTACGCACGGCTTTGATTCTAGCCGCTCTCACGCACACATACACGACTGCACAGAATACCTAGAATCGATTAGTGTGCGGCCTTAATTTGACTGATTAAGACAAAGGTCCGAGTCTGAGACCACATGTATAATATGATGATATTAAAGTTTCGACGGCACTAATGTAAAAGGAATATCAACTCAATAATTGCGTGCATAAGAGTCAAGTTGGAACCACTAGAAAACATCAGATGCAATCTTTGAATTTTTTGGTCACTAGAAATGAAGCAATACTCTGAAATCATGAGTAGGCGTGCAATTTGATATGAACTGTAGGAAAGATAACAATAGCACTAATACAAGCAAGCTTGAGATTTATTTCATTGTTATTAAGTTGAGTTTTTGTATGACATGAAAGTGGGCTTTGTTTATTACTGAAGACATGCTCTTAGATATTTTTGCTATCTAAATATGTCATATTCATATAGGTATTCTCTTTTGTTTCAGGTGATTAATGAATTGCCGTAAATTCAGGTGGTTAATGAATTGGCTTAAGTCAGAAAATAAATGATAATAATATGAAATGGGAATCTTTGTGGGACATTAAAAACATATTGCAATGAATGAATCACTTGAAATACATTCACTTCAAAGCAAATTATAAAGTCGTCATTCTCTAGAAGAGTCAAAGTGAAAGTAAAGTAGATGTGTGTTTGGTTATGCAATTACCAGTTTATGACTATGAGTCAGTCTCTTCAACTAACTTAATGCGCAAGTGGCATAGCAAGAAAAAGTAAAAAAAGTGGACCTTTAGGAATTATGTGAAGCAAAATAACGGCATTGAAATAGATTCAGTACTTTTGAGAGATTTATATATGCCGATTAATGCAGACCGCAGCGCCCCTTGGCGGCATATGAGCATAGATCATATCTAAGGCAGCTAATTGATATGATGGCCTGCCATTTTCCTCTTTTAGGAACCCTGTTGTTACATAATTGTAGTGCAATCAAATAATCAAAGCCATTTGCCTGATCATAAGCCGTGGTGGGCTAGAAGTTTGACCTATGGCCTCTCAAGCAGAGGGTTGTGGGTTCAAATCCCGGCTTACACCTCTGAGTTTTGAGAATTTATGTGCAAACTGCTTACACCTGCGAAGAAACTCTGTGGTGTGTGTGAAGTCCCCAATCCGCACTGGGCCCACGTGGGAGTTCCCATTCTGACAGGAGGCCTGTGCCCTGCAGTGGGACGTATAGTTGTACAGGGTTATTATTAATTCACTGACATCCTCTTATCCCTGAATTCCTATCACTCAAACAAATGTTTTTTGTTTTACGACTTTTTAAAATGAAGCACTTTTTTTCCCATACAAATACACAGAGTATCGTAAAAATAAGAGGAAATCTCAAATTTTCAAAACGTTATTACACCAAAAATATTAAGTTATGACAAAAGCCGTAAAACAAAAAACATTTGTTTAAGTGGTAGGAGTTTAGGGTTAAAAGGATGCTAGTGAATTACAAATAACCCTGTATAGGCTGGGATGGATGGATGGAAAGCCATTTTCAAGCACAAAAGCCACTCTTCTCTTCGAAAGAACCGCAGAAAAACAGGATTGACCAGCTCATCAGTCAGTTCTGTTAATTTTCACTTGCAAATCAAAAATACACTAGATAAGTGTAATTAGAGTTTAATTATAGAGTGCAACATGAGCTGTGTTGTGGATGTGTGTTTGAACTGATAAATTTGCATAAAAGGACATATTTACACCAAGTTTTAGCATGCCAGACTATAAACAGGAGACATTGGTGCACATTTATAATCCAATTCATGATAAAAGACCTACATCAAATTAAATAAGCCCGCTCAACATGTTGGGCCAACATCAGCCAATATAAGGAACGCAGTTAATGTATAAGTGAGATAGATCTCACTTTAACATAATAATAGTGTTCCTCAGATTGCCTCATGTTGGCCCAAGAATTACAGTGGGATTAAGACAATGGAAAAATGCACAAACAATAGGCTAGACGACTAAAAAAAACTGTTTAGTCCATCAGTTAGATTATTAAAAAATATTGTACACGTATTTTTTCTTTTGTTTGAC
Source organism: Archips xylosteana (assembly GCA_947563465.1). NCBI lineage: Eukaryota > Metazoa > Arthropoda > Insecta > Lepidoptera > Tortricidae > Archips > Archips xylosteana. The sequence continues at coordinate 19,521,577 of OX387353.1, read as the reverse complement.
AAACAAAAAATGAGGAGGATACAGTGCTTAGAAGTTTCGAGTGACGTCACTATATGGTACAATTTTTACCTAAGGGTGACGTCACAAGCCCCCACTCCGGAAGTTTGATGATCTATAACTTTGTCATTTTTTAATAATTTGATAAACCATAAAATACGTGTCCCATATTTTCCCATAATCTAACTGACGGACTAATTAGAATGACAAATTTTTAACCCAGTCGTCATCCCTATTGCAATTGCAAAAAGTGGCGCCACTACTACACTCAACAAGGAATGGAGGCTGTATTGTATAACAACCAGGCATTCATGATCAGATTTGGACATTTTTATTTTTTCATGTACCTTTTAACTTTTTTTTAAATTCGGAAAGTTTTATGTGATTTCTGCTCAGAATCACAAGCTCTTTCGATCCTACTAGGAGCTAAAAAGTGTCCCAAAATTTTCATATAATTTTCGATTCCTCCATTTTGTTACTGTCACATAAAGTCACATAAAAACTTTGGACACTTTTTTTCTCCTAGTAGGATCGAAAGAGCTCGTGATTCTGAGCAGAAATCACATAAAACTTTCTGAATTAAAAAAAAAGTCAAAAGGTACAAGAAAAAATAAAAATGCCCATTTACCACCTCTTTCTGTGTGTATCCTATACTGTGTAACAAAAAGAAGAGCTGAAAATGATTGTGATTTCAAGTGGCAAACAGTGGCGTAGCTACCGTAGGGCAAGCGGGGCAGTGCACCGGGGCCTCCAAGCTCAGGGGGCCCCTCGGACTCTGACTTACAAACTATTAACGTGGACCTATGAGAAACGCGGCTATAAAACGCTACTAAATAGTGAATTTACAAGCGCGCGAGTCTAGTGAATTTAAAGTGCATTCGTCCTTACTTGTCTTATCATGTAAACAAACACGGGTTGGGGCCCTAGTTTATTTTTTGCCCCAGGGCCTTTGGTTAACTAGCTACGCCACTGGTGGCAAATGACAAATATTTGCTTAAAATTCACAAACTCTGGCCACAAAAAAAGGTCTTTTATCATGCAACTGAATTTAGCAAGGTGGAACATTGAAAAAAATTAAAAATAAAGACCTCCCGGATACACTCCTGGATTCTGCCACATCTTTCCACTACTGGCTGTAGAGAAGAAAAAGTACATTTAGAAAAAGTAAAAAAATAATGGTATACATACACATTGTGTTGTAATTTGGCTGTTCTTTGGGGTTTAACTTTGCGGAATCCGTTTTGAATGATTCACGTCACTTACAGACAAGCACTGATCTGTAATAAAATATTTTGTTTCCAGATTAGATAAAAAACAGTGTTTAGATAAAATTTAAATATTATCATAGATAATTTTCTAGAATGAGATTGCAGTGCATTTATAAATACACAAACAGAAAAGCTGAGTTTCTGATAAGTAAACTATAAGTTAAGATCCATATGACCCCTGTTGACTCGCTGACAGACAAGAGCGCATATAAAATGATATTTAAATTTTCCAATTTATAATAAGTATATTCCCATTTCCCACATATTTAAAGTACTTAACTCTTCATTTATGGTAAGCAGTAGCTTGCTAAATGCTAAGATATAAATAATTATGGTGCAATACGTAAAGTTGTCATGTATACAAGCAAATTATGTTACGCGCAAGATTTCAGAAAAGACACTGACTTGTTGTAACAAAGTAATGAATCTTACCGAATTTTAGTCGTTTGAGTAGTAATTTAAAAACAATAAGGCTTTAGAATACCTTGGAATTGGCTAGAATATACGACGGACCGTACTATTATAGCTCATCGATCTGCATATTCATCATAACATGCCAGTATTCCAAAATATTACGCCATTTATTCGACACTTACCTTTTCGTTTTCCACTAAAGAAGATTAATCCAACAGGCACAGTAGCTATTTCTTTTCTCACTTTTGAAAACGGCACAGAAAATCTATTTCACTGCAAGAAATTCTAGAATTTCTACCACGACCTTGATTACTTTAGCACGTACGTTAACGTTCTGATCTAAGTTTTCTTTTCTTTTATTTAATTTAATTCCCTACGAAGCCTCCAATTGATTGATATTTAATTATTATTGGTGGAATTTAAGCATCCTTGAATCTAATTGGATTATTTTTATGACAGTTGCTTTCATAACCAATGAAATTCGATGTATGCGACAGTCATCCGCTTTCAAATAATTTCAAAAGCAAAAAAAACTGGAATTGGCAGCAGTCTGAATATTGCGTGAAATGAGACGTACTCTTTCTTATTTGAAACATGGATTTGAACGAAACGTAAACCGAAAATTCTAATCGATTGATTGAGCCAGACGCGAAATGATGGTTATTTCATAATCATAATCATAATCATAATCATAATCATAATCATAATCATTTATTGTGTATGAAATTCAGGTAACAAATACAGATATAATATTATATTCAGGCTATGGTTTCACCAAATTCTACCCTTACAGGTGTACACACATTTATAATCAAATAACTAAAAGTAATCATGCAATTTAAAATTATAATCCGCCATATGTCCTTACCAATTTCATGTCCTTATCAATTAAGAATTTGAATTTGTCATAAAATACTAAAGAATTAAATAAGAATAAAGAATTAATTTAATAAGAATTTAAATATAATGTCACTTCAAATTACATACCTACATGTCACTAAAATTTTAATACAGTAATTGCTAAAAAAAAGAAAAAAAAAATATCAATATATGCCATAATATAATTACAATTTATTAATAAGTTGATATTCTAAATATTCTTTAACCGTGTAAAAACAGTTATCTAAAAGCCATTTTGTCAATTTGTTTTTAAACATCTGCCCATTTAATTTTTTCAATTCATCTGGAAGATTATTGAACAGCTTTATTGACATGTTATAAGCATTACGTTTGTAAATATCTAAACGACAACGTGGTTGGTATAATAGGTTTTCGTACTGTGCTCGTTGTTGTCTAGGGAACACATTTGATCTTTTGTCAAAATAGTCGGGATAAGTCTTGACAAAGAGACAAACCTTACGTATGTACATGCAGGCCAGTGGTAATATGTTCAGTTTCTTAAAAAGAGGTTTACAGCTCTCGGTATAATAAGCATTCAACATTGCACGTACACACTTCTTTTGTAATTTAAAGACCCTTTCGACATCGACAGAGTTTCCCCACAGTATCAATCCATAGTTAAGTATAGACGATACATGTCCATGATAGGCGGTTACTGCCACCTCGGTGGAGACTGTTTTTTTGAGCTTCCTCAAAGCAAAAACAAATCTGTCCAATCTGCAGCATATGGATTGCACATGGTCTTTCCAGTTCAAATGCTGGTCCACATTTAAACCTAAGAATGTTATGCAACCAGTTTGTTCCAATAAGTCTCCGTTATATTTTACATTTAACTGTATAGGATCTGTTCTGTATGAGTGAAATTGCATGTACTTTGTTTTTGTCAAATTAATATTAAGTCTATTGTTATTTGTCCAAACATTTATGTTAGCTAGGCTTAGATTTATATTAGTTTCATACATGTTACGTTCATCACCCTTAATTAAAATTGTAGTGTCATCCGCAAAGAGTACGCACTTCTGTGTAATAGCTCGTGGCAAGTCATTTACATAAAGCAAGAATAACAGTGGCCCAAGGATGCTTCCTTGGGGCACCCCGGACCTTTTTTGTCGTAACTGGGATCTATAAACGTTTCTGTACACGTTATTCCCTTTAACAGTACTATGAGTGATCTCCGTACATTGCCTTCTGTTCTTTAGATAGCTCTCCAACCACTGAATAGCATGCCCCCTGATTCCATAGGATTCCAATTTAGACGTTAGAATTGAATGGTCAACATAGTCAAACGCCTTGCTCATGTCCAGAAAAATGGACATAACAGGCACTTTATCATTAATAGACTCCGTTACATATTTGACAAACTCAAAACAGGCCAACTCTGTAGAACGACCCTTACGGAAACCATACTGTTCCGGACCCAGAATATTGTGTTTTTTGAGGAAACTATCCAACCTAGTGCACATCGCCTTCTCAAAGATCTTTGAGATAATGGGAACAATTGTTATGGGTCTATGGCTACCAGGATCCCTACGGTCACCCTTTTTGTACAGAGGCTTAACGATAGATAACTTTAGTTGTTCTGGAAAAATACCCTCACTAAAAGACAGATTTATCAAGTGTGCAAAAGGCCGACACAAATACGACACATTTGACTTTAATATTTTTGTTGATATATCATCAATGCCGCAGGTATTGCTATTTTTTAGTGACATAAACAACTTTAACACCTCACTTTCCTCTACTGGAGTCAGAAATATTGTAAATGGGTTAAAGTCCATCTCACTCTTTAGTGATTTTCCACTAGTAGTAGTTTTCTGAATCATGTCAACGAAATAGTTATTAAACTCATTACAAATGTCATGTGGCTTGTCATAGATAACATCATTTACTAGAATTGAATTTATGTCATTTTTTTGTGTGTAACTAGATATTTTTCCAGATACGATATTCCAAGTCGCCTTACATTTATTTTTACTATCTATGATATATTTATTATTACTATTCTTCTGTGATTTATTAATGCATATTTTTAGAATTCTACTGTACTTTTTTAATTTACATGCATTTCGGTCCCTATGTGTACTTGAATTTATCGTTTTCATATACAACCTACGTTTAACTTGGCATGATTTTCGTATGCCTTTTGTAAGCCATGTGGTTTTTCTCATGTAACTAGTTCTCCTAATTAGAATAATAGGGAAACATAGATTATAAAATAAGCACAACAACCCATAGAATTCATCAAATGCATCTTTAAATTTGTTAGAATTTAAAGTTTCACTAAAAGACAATGCTGACAGACACTCACTGAACTTACGCTGATTGTCGCAATTGTAGTCCCGCTTAAATTCAAACCAAGTCGCAATTTTTTTGCTTTTTTTAATATTAAATGCAAGTGTTTGCGCCTTTTCATGGTCAGATAAGCAAAGTTCGTGGATTCCAATTTCACTGCCTTTAAAATTGCTAGCAATTTGATCTAAACACGCATTTTTCCTTGTGGGCGACTTTATATGCATTGTAAAATTGTGGTTCATTAGAGTGCTACTCAGACCTCTAGAAGCCGAACTATCCTTTATAATGTCGATGTTCCAGTCGCCACATAAAACAATCTTCTTTCGACTGTACTTGGATGTTAGATATAGTAGCAAATTATCTAGTTTGTGTAAAAAAAGACCCACATGAGACCGGGTCTGAACAGGTATTCTATAAATAGTTATAATAATAATACCAGCACCCACAATCTCAGTTCCACAACACTCAAAATAGAACTGCGAAATTAGTCCCGATGCAAATATCACAGGTTTCACATCTAGTGTCCTTCTAACGAATATTGCCGAACCACCCCTACTTTTTCCTCTACAAAAAGAAGTTGCCAACTTAAAATTGCCAATTTTGATGTTATTTTCAGAGCCACTCCTAACGAAGGTCTCGCTAAAGCAAATCACATCAACATTAAGATGTTTATCACTCTGCAACTCATTCAGTGTTATCTCTAAAAGGTCAAGCTTATTCAATAATCCTCCAATATTTTGATGCAGTATTACAAATTTGTCTTCGCACACATCTTTGCAATTATTCGACTGCTTATTAACGAAAAAACTCTAAGGTGTCCTGGGAGTCAATTTCGTAGCTATTTTCAGAACCAGGTTTCTCAATTTGTGTCAGAAATTTATAAACATAACTAAATATCACCCTCATACCCTTATTGTTAACGGTTCCAGTTTGTTTATAAAACATTTCAAAATCATACGTTAGATTTTCGTTACAGTCAAACAAATAGGCATATGTATATTTTTTGTTATCAATGTGTAATAGTTCGTTAAACAATTCTACTCTTCTATTATATAGATTGGCATAGTAGCCACAGTTAAAAGTCGGATTACATATAATTATGTTAGTATTATTACATTCTTGTACAACATTTCTTACAAACATCACCAATTCACTATAATTTTGGGACCTTCTGAAGTCCTTTTCACCCAAAAATATTAAACAATAGTCATTCATGGTGTAGTCGGCCAATTTGTTTTTTAAATTATTTAAAAGATCCTTGATCCCTACGTCTGGACTCAAATAGTGACAAATCTTGTATTTTTTACCTAAAAACTGTTCTGATATACTTAGCATTTTGTTATTTTTATATGTGCTAATCATACAGATTTTACGCTTTTCTTTCGAACAAATTTGAGTCCAATATTCATTTGATGATGGTAGCACCACTGTTTCCGTTGAAACGCTTTTTTTGGACATACTATTCGTTGATGTCACTTGCAGTTCGACAAAGCTATCATTTACCAAGTCTACAATATGTTCGTTTAGGTTCTCGTCTAAATCATTGATTATTGGTGAACAAAAGATCTTTGGCGTTTCGCATCGTTTTTCCTTCTTATTCGAAGTTTGGCTTTTCTTGTCTGACTTGCAGATATGAGTAAGTTTCTCAATTTTCCTATCATACTCTTTCATCGAATTTTTAAGCGTATAATTTTCCGATAGTAGATTTACGATTTCTTGCTCGGCACTTAGCAATTTTGCTTCCAAGTCAAGTACTTTATTATTCAACAAATCTAATTTATCATGGACATTTTCGGATATCTCTGGACAACTTCTATTCATTTTTTTATAGCTAAGTACTGATGAAGATGACAAGGATGAGGCATCATGTTCTTCTAAGTCTGTTAAAGAGTCAAAAGAGTTCTTAGTCGCAATGTTGACTGTGTATTTTTTTCGCAACGTAACATTACTCGTAGACGGAGACGGTGTATTTCTACTAATATTTCCCTCATTTTGTTTGTGTCTACAATCCATGCATGCCCAACTTTCCTTGTGTTCACGAGACATTATGTTATAAAAACGTTTCTCGGACACATTAGTGCATTTCAGATCATATACTGCCTTGCACAAATAGCATTTCAAGCAGTGCCTCATTTCAGTATTACTTTGGCATTTGACGCATTTAGTAGGCGAAGGAGTTTTAACCATTTTGCACAAAAGAAACAATTGATTTTATAAGAAATAGGTAGGTGTAATTTCATTTAAAGCAAAAAGTAGGCCTAAATTTTTCCCACTTGCCGTCGGATGGATGCATTATCAATTAGTAGGCGGGGCATACGCTAGCTCAGTCATATCCAGATTGAAAAACAGAATACGTGAAATCAGTTATCTTCTTCTAAAATTTTACTACTGTTCACACACGATTAACTCGTAATGGGTAATTGCTCTTAGTTCTCGCTCCTCCCGCTAGATGGCAGTTTTATCAGCATCACTGTTTCTGTGCTATGTTAATAAGTATGCGACCTAAATAACCGCCGGTTTTCTGTCAAATCCTGCTCCCAGTGACCTCATTCAATGAATCTCTCGATTTTAACACTATATTCATGAATATTTATCAGTTTGTACCGTTCATCTCTGTGTTCCGTGTAGTAATTATAGATGGCGCTACATGCAAACACTTATTTGCGGTAGTATGAAATCACGAAAACCCATTTGAATTGCAACGATCACTTTAGCCTTATTTTTCCAAAAAAAGATAACTTTAAAATTAAGCAAATTTGGAAAAACAGATAGTATGAGATATCTCTAATCCAGTAACAAAGAAGGGTCCAAGTTTCATTCGAACGATGATTTTGATAAAGACAAAATTGCTGCCATACGAGACTAGCAATTTTTGTTTAGTTATAGTACAGAACCAAATTTAATTAGTTAACAAAAAAACATATAACACTGTCCATTCATATATTTAACAGTATATTTATGAATCTTATAAAATAATCGATTAATTACAATTTCTGTCCGATTTAATTGTGCTCCTTCCATCAATCTCTATAAACGTCACTACTAAATGTCAAAAGTGTCAAAACAATCGAATTCGAATCACCGTGTTTTAGGTTAGGTTTTCGTTGGGGAGATTAGAACATACATTAATAATGAATGTGTTACTAAAACAAGCTTCGTTAAAATATCCTTTAAGACGTGAGTGTAATTCAAAAGATCTATGTATCAATACTAAGAATTATAGAGGTGTTTTTTTCTTATTATTTGATGAAATTTTGTTGGTACATTTTCAGAACTATGTAGGAGTTTTAATTGCACTTCGGCATTGGAAATTAAGCAATGGAGAGTGGAGCGTGGGCTGCCAGTCAATCGGAATGCAGAGGGTATACTAACCGACGGGCCGGATTACACCTATTTGGATGGAAGGCCTACACCTTTGCTGGTAGGTAAACTTGGTTGTTCACAATTTTTTTAACTCCAATAGTTTTTTTTTACTATTAATTATTTTAACTAGGCTCAATTACACTAAATCTAGGCAAGCATGCTCCATCATAGGCTTCATCTTCGCTTTCCATCAGACATGATTGTGGTCAAACATACATTGTATAAAAAAAAAATTGTTTATGGTCTTATGGGAACCTACAGAAAACAACTAAACCAAAAATCTATATTAAACTTACCCTTGAGTTCAAGTACAGAAAGAGGACTACTATTAATTAACACATTCGCTGCCACGTATTGCTACACGCTATGCTCGTAGCCCGTAGTAGCGTTTTTCCGCTTTGTAGCGAAAAGTGCCTACGAATGGAGAACTCCACACTGTGGCGTTCCCGGCACTGAATGCGTTAAGATTTATCAACATCCTCTCCGTTTTTATACTTTACTGTATTATTTTCCAGCATAAGCAGAAACTTCGCATGGAAAAGCAACAAGCCTATGCTTCTCAAATAGTTGAGTTGAGTGCCGAGTTGGACTTTGCTAAAGAGAGATACAACAACATGCTGGCAGCTGAAGAGGAAGAGAGACAGAAGATCCTAAGCAACCGATTGAAACCCAAAGGCCAGAAGTTGAAGAAGTAGAATTAATGTGTTGTAGTCTAGTTAGTTAATAAATTTGTTAAGTAGTTTCATTTGTTTTTTGTTGCGGCAACACAAACTGTAAGGAATAGGAGCAAATGATATGACTGAAGAGGTGTCTTACAGTTAGCGATGGTGCCGGACCTACATTTTATGTGGGCAAGATGTAGTTTGTGTGATCCCATGATGGCGTACCACAGATAAAATGATGTATAGTTAATTGTGAAAAAAAAACTAGAACCTTTTGAGGCGTGAGGCCCCGTAAACCTCAAAGTCATGGGGGAGAGACCACTTCGCCCATGCCTAGCCACGCCACTGCTTACACTTGTCTTACTGCAGGATCCTCAATTATGTAAGTTACGGAACCAATTAAAAAAAAATAGAAAGTGAGTGTGTTTAACACATACATTGTCACCTGACTTCCACAGGTGCCACCGACGCACATGTGCGTTCAAAATGTATGAATAATTATGACAGTGGCACTGGGCTAAGTCCCGAAAACGCATATATACGTCGGTGGCAGTGAATGCGTTAACAAAGCAACATTCTGCTAAGCCCTTACAACATGCCGGCCGAAATGATTGCAGTCACTAATGAGTTATAACTTGCGTCAAATGTCCTTTTATTAGGGCACCACTTTCTTCGCATCTTTTTTTTTACGATATACAATATAATATAGGCTTGCGTTTGACCACAATCACGCCTGATGGAAAGCGAAGATGAGGCATACGATGGAGCACGCTTGCCTAGTAAATGCTCATTCACCCTAGACTTGAATTTAGGGGAATTGGCTATGTGCGAAGCGGATGGTGGGGGTACAGAAACCGATCGCAGCGCACAACATGGCAAAAATTGGAAGTAAATGGGGAGGAAATGTTGTTAACGCTACGCGGCGCCACCGTCGTTCACGTAGCCAATACGCAGGAACAAGGCAGCCTGCTACATTTTTGACGTAAAATGTTTATGGCAGGCAACCATTTTGTTATATAAAATTCAGCACCACGACAGAATTAGCTAGCGCCATCTATGCATAACTATCGTAACTTAGCTAACGTCCTCGAGTTCTAGCATAACCACGGTCTTTTCTTTCGAGCAGTTGTTTCGAGTTGCTTAAAGATGGCGCTCAAGCGGTACTTCTCATGCTCGAAAAGTTCCCGAAAAGCCCTGCACTCCCCCAGGCTTATTGTCTAACGTTTCTGACGGTTGCTTCGCAATCACTATTTATTTCTGTCAATCGGTAGGTATAAGATAATGACAAAAAGAGACGGTGAAAGCGATGGCAAGCGTCAGAAACGTTAGACAATAGGTACGCCTCCGGTTTGTGGTGGTGATGGCCTTTGAATCGAAGGTCTTCTGAGGCCGTATTGTCTAACGCTTCTGACGCTTGCCTTCGCTTTAACCATCTCTTTCTGTCATCATCTTATACCGTTTGACAGAAATAAATAGTGATTGCTAATGCAAGCGTGAGAAGCGTTAGACAATAAGCCACAGGAGGTCAAGCCAGGCTACCACAGCACAACTTAGAAAACGAGGCACTATCACCTAGAAATAAAAGTTAGTTACATTTGCAAGATCCAAGTTCCATGTAAATACCTACCGCCGCAAAAACAATGCCTAGAACACGCCTCAAAGCTTTTAAAGTAAGCTCCTGTGTTTTAATTACTCCCAGGCTTTGCATCTCTTTTGAATAAGTAACTAGCATATTTAGAATGAGTAATAAGTAACTATAAATTAATAGTAGATTGTTCAACAAGGGACTAAAACAAGCCATAATGACATGAGATATTTAGCCACCCGAGCGATAGCGAGGGAGGCTATAATTCGAGTTGTCATTATGGTAGTTTAGTCCCGCGTTAAACACTCTACTTTTCACTTTGAATGCGAGGAAAAAAACGACGTACAAAATTACTTTTTTACAACGTATGCTCAATACGAGCAATGGACATCTGTTCAAAATTCAAATAGCAAAAAAAATACCGTTGTCTTTTCTTTTCTTTTATATTTTTTTGTAAAGTGACGCTTTAAATGCTTGCATAATTAGCCAACAGATTCTAACTTAAAGACTATGTTAAAACTAATTGGACTATGCATGTTAGAATGATAATTGTTCATTCATTAGAATCGCCAAATAAATTAACCTAATTGATCTAAGTTCACACACAAAATATATTGTTAACTGAAACACTTACCCGTGAATAAAGAAACGACTTTTTAAGTTTATTTTCTATATGCCAATTCTTTGTTAAATTATATCTAATTATACTTTCTATTTACTATTAAATGCAACTGACATCGCATTATTTTAAGTTAGAAGAAGTCACGCCATATTAACATTCAAACGTAACTGCTCTATCTACCGTACACTCCAGCACTGCTTTGCCGACAGTGCGGATTGCTATTTTATCGACAGAGCAGGGAACTGCTTTGCCGACAGCGTTTTTAAAAAAAAAAACAAATTAAGAACACCTAAGCTAAAGGAAATCTTTCTTTACGTGCAAAATAAAATGAATTCATCTTTAATATTTTCTAATTAAATAGAATAATATTCGTAATTATTCAATGTGTTTCACGAAATTATTATTTTTTAAATATTTTTTATACAGTTGTCATTTTGAGGTTATTTCCACGCCCTAAAGGCTTCCACAGACCGAAGCGCAGGGCGCTACAGTGCGTCCGCAGCGCGCTTCGGTCTGTGGAAAGCTTTAAAATTGTCTATACCCAGTTACTGAAAATGACGATAATCCTCCATTCACAAACACCGTGATTGGCAGTTTAGGGGTTTCCATAGTCAATTAAAAAAATTTTACTTTAATCCCTTGAGATCAAAAAAGAGCTTTAGTCCCGATATGCAGAGACTAAAGTAACATTTTAAGAGCTTGAGAAGTGAAAAAAATTTTAAAAACCCCCAACGTAATTAGATCACATATACGTTTGAAAATAAAGTAAATGCCCATTATGCGTCTTAGTTCCCTTCCGCAGCTAGCAGAAGAGCGATAACTTTCAAACGGCTGAATCAATTATTTTGACGAAACATGTCTGTTATAGTATGAGAATGACAAAAGTGTTTGTTCCTTAGAGTGTTTGCTTGTAACGCTAGGTGGCAACACTGGCTCCTGCTCTTACGTCATGGCCGCCGCTACGCATAGATGTACTCTTACTATTAAATGCTTTATCAAGTTAATAAACCATCTTAAAAGCTTCAATCTTATTTGTATTACCGCACCCTAACAATGTCTAAGAACAATCGCCAAGAAACTGGCTGCGACAGGCGGACAGACAGACAGCGGAGTCTCAGTAACAGGTTTCCGTTGGAATTGGAATCCTTTGGGCACGGAGCCCTAAAAAATAATCTGAATGGAACTAATTGGGATTGATTATTGTCGTTCACACCCCGGGGACTGAATGAAACTTTTGGAGGGGGTGCGACGGTTACACGGCGATTTAGCAACGAAATCTCAGTTCCAAAAGACGTAGAACGAATACAATTACAACGGTACGATTACCCCTGAGCGTTGAGGAATTAACCAACAGACAGGAATTGTTTGAAAAAAGTCAAGCCATTGCTGCGTTCTGATTAGTCGGGCTATGGTCAAGTGAGACACGAGAGCTTGGGTACCTATTATTATTTCCCTTAATGGCGGCCTTAAGACTTGGGCCAATGTCAGTTACGATGAGAGGTTTGCGGTTGAATCTGCAGAACGCCAACAGTTTGACAGCAGCAAGATTATTAGATAATTTTGACAAAACAAATAAGACTTTTTTTCCGGCCGAACGCTGTTGCGGGAATTGGGTACTTAAGTACCTACTTAATAGGCGAAGTGACGTCCTCTGGCCTTATACTACGAAGTGCAAAATTCGAACTTCGTATCGTGCCATTCCTCTCACGCTAATAGTATTTAATACAAGAGCGAGCAAGACGATGCGATACGAACTTCGATTTTCGAATTTCGGAGTAGCCCCACTGTACGCCACGGAGTTAACCGTCTAGTCGATAAATAGGGCTTTATTTCCATTGTAGAAGGATTTATTTCGAGTTGAATGTTGGTCATGTATTGATGACGTTGGCGATTGAGTCTTGTCAATGACTGTCATGAGTGGATGACTGTGGCGGTGAAGAGGTTAAAGACCACCACAGACCGCAGCGCGGGTCGTGCTCGCGACGCCGACGGAGCGTGCCCAGCGCGGTGCATAACACTAAATCATATATACGGTGACACACACCGGCCGCGGCGCAGTGTTTATGATTCAGTGAATTTCAGTGTATACAACGTGCTGGGCCCGCTCCGTTGTCGTCTCGCGTCCGCCCAGCGCTGTGGTCTGTGGTGGCCTTATTCAAGAATAGTGGGCGCTATCTAATGGTGCGTTTACAAGTTTGCCAAGCTTCGACAAGTAGTGTCGGTAGGGTTTACTAACCCTAAAAAAGTCAATAACTATTTGTTTCCACGTGCTATGAGCCTGGCAAGGTACATCTTTCGCTTCCACAACACTAATTAGTATTTTCATACATTCTCGCCGGTTTCGGGTAGGTACCTGTCTACTCTTGTTATTTAATTATAATTGCATTTAATAAGCTACAAGTGATAGTTTTTATAGCAAATATAGTTCCCGCGGAATAGTGTTAAAAGAATTCTTTGCAAAAGGAACGATAGCTACAACAACAGCTGCAATGGTCATAAAAATGTATTACCTGTACTTAATTTATATGATAGGGGCAAACGAGCAAAAGATTCACCTGATGGAAAGAATCACCACCGCCCATGGACACCCACAACACAAGTTGAGTTACGGATGCGTTGCTATATTTGCACTCTATTGGTCAATTCCTCTACGCCCCAACGACACTGTATTTCAATTTAAATCAATGCGTTCAAAACAAAACACCCAAATGAATCCATTCCAATACGATTCCAAATTTGAATTTAAATGCAAAGAGCGGCCGTTCTTCAATCAAATCAGTGTCAACAACGATAATGCCGTTAATTCCATTCGGTTAGTGAATGGTGAGTGAATGATGTGAATGATGGGATTGTAGAGCTTTATCAAAGTAAGAGAAAAAATTGATTGGATGAATTTGGATGAAATTAGTTATCTAGTTCTACGAACGTTTCAACCGCTAAGTATCAATTTTCTGTCGCATGTATCCAAGAAATAAAAGCCAAACCGAAGAGAAGATTTTTGTAAAACGATATACCTAGTGTAGGAATATAGGGTGTAGTGTATATAAATTCATTAAAATTGCATGCAAACTGCAACTCATTCCACTAGAAAACTAAAAGGCTCGTAGAACTATATATACCCATTAGGTAGAGGTAACGCCACCAGAGTTGAGGCCACGCACACAACCACATCTCATGTAATGACAGCGGGATTTTGACGTTGTGTTGACGTTTAACGACAACACAACGTCACAATCCCGCTGTCATTACAAGAGATGTGGTTGTGTGCGTGGCCTCAACTCTGGTGGCGTTACCTATATCATCCTGTCTCTTCATAAATATTTTAATATTCAGTAAGGTAAACGTCCCTGTGCTCGACTGACCCAATACATGGCACCTTCAAACTTATGTCATACTAAGACAGGTGACAGGTAAGTGTCAACTACCGGGCGTTGCGGTGTCAAGCATTGGTACGTTTACCTTATCTATATATATAAAATTCTAAACTGACTGACTGACTGACTGTTGATATATCAACGCACAGCCCAAACCACTGGACCTAGAGACTTGAAATTTTGCACATAGATTCCTTATACAATGTAGGCATCCACTAAGGAAGGATTTTTGGAAATTCCCACGGGAACGGGAAAAAACGGGATTTATATATTCGATTCCGAGTGACCGTATCTCTGTAACTATAATAACTAGACTCTTCAAATTTGATACACAAGTAGGTATTACAATAATGAAAACATCAATTTCAGGATTTTTCAGAATTCTTACGGGATAAGGAATAAACGGGATTTATATATTCAGTTCAACGGAATCCTATGAACTATAATTACTAGACTCTTCAAATTTGGCATAGAAGTAGGTAATTATAATAGTAAAAAACAGTTTTAAGGATTTTCGGAAATTCCCACGGGATAAGGAAAAAACGGGATTTTTCGTTTTAATGATTGTAGAAAGCTGAAATTCGGCATGAAGGTTGCTTGGGAAGTGTAGAGGAGCATTGTGAGAGGAATTTCCAAAATTCCCACGGGAACGGGATAAAACGGGATTTATATATTCGATTCCGAGTGACCCTATCTCTGTAACTATAATAACTAGACTCTTCAAATTTGATATACAAATAGGTATTACATTAGTTAAAATATTAATTTCAGGATTTTTCAAAATTCCCACGGGATAAGAAAAAAAAGGGGTTTATATATTCAGTTCAACGGAATCCTATGAACTATAATTACTAGACTCTTCAAATTTGGCATAGAAGTAGGTAATTATAATAGTGAAAAACAGTTTTAAGGATTTTCAGAAATTCCCACGGGATAAAGAAAAAACGGGATTTATCGTTTTACTGGTCGTAGAAAGCTGAAATTCGGCATATAGGTT
This sequence comes from Archips xylosteana, assembly GCA_947563465.1. Classification (NCBI taxonomy): domain Eukaryota; kingdom Metazoa; phylum Arthropoda; class Insecta; order Lepidoptera; family Tortricidae; genus Archips; species Archips xylosteana. The sequence continues at coordinate 19,506,103 of OX387353.1, read as the reverse complement.
GCTTGGGGAGTGTTGAGGAGCTTTGAGAGAGGACTTTCCAAAATTCCCACGGGAACGTGAAAAAACGGGATTTTTCGTTTTACTGGTCGTAGAAAGGTGAAATTCGGCATGTAGGTTGCTTGGGAAGTGTAGAAGAGCATTAAGAGAGGACTATTCAAAATTCTCACGGGAACGGGAAAAAACGGGATTTTTCGTTTTACTGGTAGTAGAAAGCTGAAATTCGGCATGAGGTTGCTTGGGGAGTGTAGAGGAGCATTGAGAGAGGACTTTCAAAAATTCCCACGGGAACGAGAAAAAACGGGATTTTTCGTTTTACTGGTCGTAGAAAGCTGAAATTTGGCAAGTGGGTTCGTTGGTGAGTGTAGAAGAGCATTAAGAGAGGACTATCCAAAATTCCCACTGGAACGGGAAAAACGGGATTTTTCGTTTTTCTGTTCGTAGAAAGCTGAAATTCGGCATGAGGTTGCTTGGGGAGTGTAGAGGAGCATTGAGAGAGGACTTTCCAAATTTCCCACGGGAACGGGAAAAAACGGGATTTTTCGTTTTACTGGTCGTAGAAAGCTGAATTTTGGCAAGTAGGTAGGTTTATTGGGGAGTGTAGAAGAGCATTAAGAGAGGACTATCCAAAATTCCCACGGGAACGGGAAAAACGGGATTTTTCGTTTTACTGGTCGTAGAAAGCTGAAATTCGGCATGAGGTTGCTTGGGGAGTGTAGAGGAGCATTGAGAGGAATAAGAAAGTATTTTCCGAAATTCTTACGGGAACGGGAAAAAACGGGATTTTGCGTTTTACTGGTTGTAAGCTAAAATTTCAAAATTCATAAGTTTATACTGTAAGTAGGCCGCAAAGGGCTCTTTAACCGACTTCAAAAAAGGAGGAGGTTATGCATTCCATTTTATGTATTTTTTATGTAGGTATGTTCACCGATTTCTCGGTCAATTGTGGACCGATTTTAAAATTCTTTTTTTATTCGAAAGAATATAATAATATACTCCTGAGATGGTCCCATTGTCACGCAAGTAATCATGCTTGCATGCTTGCTTGCTTGACTGTATGCTTGCTTGCTTGATATCTTGGTTCTTTGGAATTCTCATGGTACACGCGAGCGAAGCCGCGGGCAAAAGCTAGTTCATTATAATTTCTTTCATTTGGAATTACCATTCATTCAACTTTCATTTCCTTCTCGAATAATCCACTGGCTTCCAAATTAAAAATATCATTAACCATCTTTTTCCTCTCAAAGAATCTTCCGAGAGGCCGATGCTTTTTTAATTTGGCCCTAATTAGCTGTCAAAATCACTGGCATCTTGCGAATAAAGCCAATGAATTCGTTCGTTATTAAATAATTTTAAGCGCGACAGAATTATACCTACACACAATCCTCAAAGGAGTCTGGGTGGAGTCTGGCGATTCTTCGATGTTGGTGACTTTAGATCTTGCGTGGATTTCATCATTTCTAATGCGACCCCGCTGAGAAACGCCGAGCATAGCCCTCTTGTAATAAATACACTGACGAGCAAAAATAAAGGGTCGGTTACAGAAATGACGATAACTACAAAACCCGCTGTGATAGCTTCTTCGAGTAAAATGAGTTTAGTAAAGAGTTTTATTCTTAACAAGAAAAAGTTTAATCTATACTAATATTATAAAGCTGAAGAGTTTGTTTGTTTGTTTGTTTCAACGCGCTAATCTCAGGAACTACTGCTCCGATTTGAAAAATTCTTTCAGTGTTAGATAGCCCATTTATCGAGGAAGGCTATAGGCTATATATTATTACGCTAACACCAATAGGAGCGGAGCGGAAGAATGTTTCAAAATCGGGGGTTTTTGAAATAAAACTTCTATAGGCGCTAATTTCAGGAACTACTGCTGCAGCTCCGATTTGAAAAATTCTTTGAGTGTTAGGTAGCCCAGTTAGATAGGGCGGGTTGAGAGCGAGTTGGGGGCGGGTTGGGAGCGGGTTGGGGGCGGGTTAGGAGTGGGTTGGGGGTGGATTGGGAGCGGGTTGGGGGCGGATTGGGAGCGGGTTGAGGGCGGGTTGGGAGCGGATGGGGGCGAGTTGGGAGCGGGTTGGGGGCGGGTTGGGAGCGGGTTGAGAGCGAGTTGGGGGCGGGTTGGGGGCGGGTTAGAAGCGGGCTGGGGGCGGATTGGGAGTGGGTTGGTTTATCTTCCGGAAGGAACTAAGGAGAGCCATAATTGATGAAAATTGAAAAAGCAAATTGGATAAAAAAAATATGCTGCCCAAATTACTAATTCCACGCGGACGGAGTCGCGGGCAAAAGCTAGTTGAGAATAAAACTCTTTACTAAACTCATTTTACTCGAAAAAGCTATCACAGCGGGTTTTGTAGTTATCATCATTTTTGTAACCGACCCTTTATTTTTGCTCGTCATTGTATTATTAGTGTTCAAGTAAAGCTAAGTATAGGTAGCCCTGAAATTCATGTGTAAGATATTTGAGGATTCACTTTAGTGACAAGTGTTTATCGAAACACGATTACTTATAGTTCGCTCGATAGAAAAAAAATTAAAAGTCGTCTCTAAAAAATAAAATAAATTCGTATTACGATATTACGACGTACCTAAATACTGCACGGCAGGTCATGACTTTTTGAATGTTTGTTGCAACATTTTTTAAATATGTATTTGTTTTAGTAATAAGATGAAAATACCCAAAAACACGCGCAGTCCAACTAACCTATCTTGAGCCATCGTACCTCCCCCACGCCCGAAATCGCCCACCCAAAATCGATTAGTGCGAAAAGCTCTGTAGGCCTTAAATACTGCTGATATTAAGGGCAACAGACCCGATTACTTATTCCATATCACATAAATACTATAGCTAAGATAATAACATAATTAATTGCGATTGTTCGACTTAAGTCTGGTCTTATTTAGGTAAGATAATTAGTATCTTAAGCTTCGGCGTCAGCTTAATAATAATATAAATGTCTGCTGAGGAAATAAATCGCGGACGTTGCCGACGTTATCATTTGCGTAGGTGGAGTTCTAAAAAACTGGTCTAAGTAGTAGTACGAGTCTGTGAAATAAAAGAAAAAAAACCGGCCAAGAGCGTGTCGGACACGCCCAAGATAGGGTTCCGTAGCAGGTACGAAAAAATCTTAGCATAGGTACTTTATTAATGTGGTTGTTTTGGTCCCAACTCCCACCGCGCGTAGAATACCAACGTCGGCGGTACAGCGCCATCTATCGGCGAATTGGGTAACTAATCTAATAGCAGAACTAGTATATGTTGATGGTTTTTTAGATGTAATTCTTAACCGATTTCAATTTTATTTTTTTTATTTGAAAGAAGATACTGTTAGCGTGATCTTATAGGTACTTAAAGAAAAAAATGCTTGTAATGGCGGTTAAATTACAATCTTAGTGTTTAGAAATATTTTTTTACAAAAACTTAAAAACTGCTCAACTGATTAGGTTGAAAATAATTTTCCTAGAAAGTTTGTATTAAGTTTAACTTACGTGATTTTTTTCATATTTTTTAGACTTGCTGTTCAAAATTTAGAAGGGGGACACATTATTTTGAACTTTCGGAGTGAATATCTCCAAAAATATTCATTTTATCAAAAAATGGTTTTAGCAAACCCCTATTTATTTTCAAATACCTATCCAATGATACCCCACACTATAAGGTTAACCGAGAAAAAAAATCACCCCCACTTTACGACTATGGGAAGTACCCTAAAAAAATTTTTTTAGCTTTTTTTATTTAACCTCTTTGTCGGCATGACTGATATATTTATTCAAGCCAAATTACAGCTCTCTATTACTAACAATCTCTGAGCTTAGCCGCGGACGGACAGACAGACAGACAGACATGGCGAAACTAGAAGGGTTCCTAGTTGACTACGGAACCCTAAAAAGGAAAGGAAGAAAACATTTATAAATTAAAATAAAACAAGAATAAAGAAATTTGCGCAAATCACATAGTGCCGGTCTTGCGAACGGCGCTGATCTTCCTTTGGTACCTTCGCGACATCATACCGCTGCTTATCTAAAATAACGCTCTATTCCAAAATACTACGGTGTGCAACTTAATACTTTAATTATTGCTAATAAGATGTATAATTACACAGCGTATCATGCCAATTTAGGCCGTTATTTTAGATAAGCACATTGAAAGACAACAAAAATTGTCCCGTGGTATTTATTTTGACACGTCCCCGTTTTAAAATACCGTAATGCGAAACGTATTTTAGCAGCTAAACAATGCGCCATATCCCCATAACACTGGCTGGCCACAATTTTATTATCGCATAAAAGCAATGACCTATTTAAATTGACAACACAGTCCCCATCGGCTCCTCGGGGGGTTTCGTGTATATGGGAATTACCAGCGTGGGCATTCTCATCATGCGGCTTCTACAATAGCATGTAGATAATTAAGTGGACAACAGCACAGAATAGGTGTAGGGTCAGTATAGCAAGCTGAGCTGTTTGACTTTGCTTTGAAAAAGTATAGGTAAACGCTTTGATCAAATTATAACTGTAGATCCACAGTTGCGCGCCCGAAAATGTCCGAGCCAAATGAGCGCCACTTTGATAAAAGTGGCCTTCTTTTTTTCTCAGTACGTTGCGTGAAATTGTCAAGTTTTGCTGTCAAGTGTCAACCGAAATTCGACTGTAATGAAGTAAAGACTAGGTTCAAATTTCTGTGTAAGTGATGATTTTAATTGTTACGCAAACAAATAAAAAAGTTCGGACATTCTTTGAAGGGGATTTTGTTCGGCAATGTGTATCTTCAGTTATAATTGATCAAAGGGTAAACGTATAGTATCCTTGTCTTTTTATTTGTACCTATTTTTGCATTTATAGCGCATTGGTGTTATACTGTAATGTGACTGTAATGCTGTAATTTTTATTAATAAACAAAAAAAAATAGCTCGTTGAGTTTCTTAACGATTTAACAACAGTTTTTTTCTGAACGTTACATTTTATACATATAATTTATTGAATCAGGCGTTACTTTGCGGAGGCCCATATTATGAACTGAAGCAATTACTTTGCTCACGCGCGACCTTACGATAGTTACATTTATGCAAGAGATGTGTGTTCATGCAGTTCCTCCGCCTCCACATTGTAAATACGAACACACACAAATCACACAAACCCAACTATCACCACCACCACACAAACTGACGCATTTCGAACTCAATGTTTAGAATTAAAATAAAAGTTTTCTAATACATAGAAGAAATTTAATTTGCACTCACAATAGCTGGTACAATATTTGAAAAACGAAGTAAAAGAGAAAGTAAAAAACAATGTTGCCAGCATACAAAAATATAAAAATTACGTTCCTATGTACGTTATTGTACATAAACTGCCAGCGCGGGAACGAAGTACTTAATATCTAATAACAAAGTAATAAAAATATAACCTTTAAATATTACATTAACTTTATAAAAAACAAAAATGAGAATGCAGTACTCTAGTTCTTAAGCATTTAATCATCTAAGGGAAGAACAGACACTTTAGTAACACTAGTACGCCTAATGTGTCCGGTAGGTGTCTTAACATCTAGAGCACGCACCTTGCCGTCACCTCCGGGGTAGACGTTTACAATCCTGGCCATAGGCCATCTTAAAGGGGATGCATTAGCATCTCGCCATATGACCAGTGTACCGACAGTTAAATTTGGTTGATCGTTTTTCCATTTTGGACGACTTTGAAGCATATTTAAGTACTGCTTAGACCATTGTTTGAAGAAACTTTGTTGAATCTGAGTACACTGATTCCAAAACGACAAACGATTAACTGGTACACGAGTTAAATCTTTTTCGGGAAAGCATGTTAATGGAGCTCCTGTCAAAAAGTGTCCAGGAGTTAAATAAGTCATGTCATTGGGGTCAGATGACATGCTTGTGAGAGGGCGAGAGTTCAAAATTGCTTCAATCTGAGTTAAAACAGTATTAAACTGTTCATACGTTAGGACGCTATTACCAACAACTCTTTTTATGTGATATTTAAAACTTTTCACCCCTGCCTCCCACAGGCCCGCAAATACAGGACTATAGGCTGGGATGAATTTAAAATCAATCCCTTGATCTGATGTGTATCTATACACAGAATTTTGATTATCAGCAGAAGCCTGCAACTTATAAAGTTCTTGTAATTGAGTATTGGCACATCTAAAGGTGCTGGCATTGTCACAAAATATTTGGCTAGGTTTATTACGACGTGAAATAAACCTTTTTAAACAATTTAGAAAGTTTTCAGTAGTCATATCTGAGGCAAGTTCTATATGAACTGCTTTTGTGACAAAGCATACGAAAATTAGGATATATCCTTTTAAAATTACTGGTTTTCTAACTCTAGCAAGCTTAACATTAAACGGGCCAGCGTAATCAATGCCAACCTTTTCGAAAGGACGTGCTATTTGCACTCTTTGTTTAGGTAAAGAGCCCATAAGTTGCGTTACATTTTTTGCCCTTAGTCTAAAGCAAATTATACATTTGTGGATTACTCCTTTAACTTCTCTGAGACCATTAATTAGCCAATACTCTTCATTTAAGTGACATAAAATTAACTTTTGGCTAGCATGCATGAGCTCTCTATGAGCTTTAAAAATTAATAGTTTTGTAATATTAGATCCCTTAACCAATATAATAGGATGCCTCTGCGAGTAAGGCAACGCAGAATTTTGCAATCTGCCACCCACACGCAAAATATCATTGTTATCTAAAAATGGATTTAAAGAACTTAACATTCCTTTGACAGCAATATTTGATTTTAATGAACTAATTTCCGCTGAGTAATTTGAGTGTTGATCAATTTTTATTACTGTTTTTAAAGCATTGTCTAGCTCCGTGGGTGAGAGATTGTCAAAATATCTATCCTGTTTCTTTAACTTACAGTTTTTACAAAATCGAATGACATATGCCATAATTCTTTTTATGGTATCAATATTAGAATATTTTTGCATGAACTCAAAAACTCCCACAGGCCTAGCAATATAACACAATTTTGGCGAATTAAGCTTTAATTCTGGCAATATAACGTTTTCATCTAAATTTGTTTTTACATGTGTAAAAGAATTATTTTGAAGTGCCTGTGGTCCATGCCACCATAGTAAATTATTTTGTAACAAATGCGGTTGGACACCTCGTGATATACAGTCCGCTGGATTTTGATCGGTAGGTACATAGAACCAATTAAATTCGGACGAAAAATGGTTAATTCTTTTCATTCTATTTGCTACATACGCCTGTAATCTCATCGGTTCCATGTTGAGCCACCCGAGTACAATCATAGAATCTATATATAAATATACTTTAAAGCTATGATTAAATTTTAATACATTACATAACTTATTAGCTAGCATGGCAAGCAACAGAGCACCGTTTAGTTCAAGACGAGGTATAGTCAATTCCTTGTTCATTGGACTTATTCTTGACTTGGAGCAAAGTAAATTCACGGTTACTGTGCCATCAAAATTAATTACTCTTAGATATAATGAGCAGCCATAGGCCTTATTAGACGCATCTGCATAACCTACCAGTTCAATGGTATTTGCATTTTTAACATTTATGTGCCTATTAATTTTAATTCGAGACATATCGATTAAACTTTGAGCAAAATTTTTCCACTCTTTGTTCAAGTCACATGGAAGTTGCTCATCCCACGATAAATGCATGGAACATATTTTTTGTAAAATAATCTTTGAAGCTACAAAGAGTGGACCTACTAGACCCAAAGGATCATAAAATTTACTAATAAATGAAAGCACTTGCCTTCTGGTGTACGTTTCTAGTATGTGGGTTTCTGGACAATTAATAAAGAATTCGTCTGACCCAACGTTATATTTCAATCCAAGGGTTTTCACATACACGTCATCTTTATCTAAATCAATATCCTCACTAAGGCTTTGCTTATCTTTAGGTATATTATTTAATAATTGCTTGTTATTAGCACACCATTTATGTAACTCAAAACCACCTATTTTTAATAACTTAATTAACTGTTCTTTTATCTGCATTAAAACGTTAATATCATCATGCCCTGTGTGGACGTCATCTACGTATGTTTGATAACGCAATACGTCTGCAGCTAATGGGAACTGTTCCTGAAATCTTTGGGCTAGTTCTAATAAGCAGCGTGTGGCTAAAAATGAGCTACTTTTTAAACCGTATGTGACAGTCTTCAATTGAAGACATGAAATTGGTGCATTTATATCGCTGCGCCATAGAATATTTTGCAAACATCTGTATTTTGGATCAATGAGAATCATTCTGAACATTTGCTTAATGTCAGCAATTAAAATGTATTTAGGAAATCTAAACAATATTAAAATATCAAAAAGTTCATTTTGAACAGTTGGACCATTCAATAAAACGTCATTTAACGATATCTTTTTCTTAGTTAGCATACTGCCATCAAAAACTGTTCTCAATTTAGTAGTTTTGCTACTCTCATTAAAAACTGGATGATGCGGCAAAAAATAAATTGCATCTGTATCTAAATTATACTTAGAAATATCATATTCCTCAGCATGCCCAAGGTCAACAAACTCTTTTATAAATTCACTATATTTTTTATAAAGTGATTCATCTTTAACGAGACGTTTCTCTAAATTTAAAAAACGATTTAAGGCACATGAAAACGAATCTCCTAAATCAAGCTGTGTCAGAGGCTGCTTCAATGGCAATGCAACTTGAAATTTGTTTTTATTCAAGGTTACAGATTCTCTGAAACTGATCTCAGCTAGTTCATGCTCGGTATTTGCTTCAGAAAAAACTTCGGGTACCTTTTCAGCTTCCCAGAGCTTTTTTAAATTATTATTAATCTCTGTACACTCGAACATTGAAAATGAATCAGATTGACTGACCTTGGCAGTAAACAAACTTGTTTTGTTTGTGGATGCATGCTGAGAAGGTAGGGCTCCTGCGACCACGTGGCCAAAATGTGTGTTGACCAGGTACGGTCCATTTAAATTAAGCGGCCTCACATGATGGCGCAGTGCCTGGAAAAACACATCACATCCTAATAAAATAGTGATAGGACCTGTTTTATCAAATTCGATATCAGCTAATTGCAAATTATCCGGAATTTTTATTATATTTCTCGGGATATGAAATTGAGGCATGTCTTCTGTTATTTTCTCAACTATACAACACCTTACTTTTAAATTAAAATCATTTAAACACGAATTTATTGTAAAAGTAGCCCCTTCCTTTATTTCATTACTGCGGCTGCAAATTCCATAAATATTATTAAGTTCTGGAAACCTATCGCATTGAATGATGTCAGCCAACGAAGAAGTTACGAAAGACACTTGGCTTCCAGAATCTAAAAGAGCGCGAGTTTTTATGTATGAATTATTTTTAGTTTTTATTTTTACTAATATAGTAGGTAGAATTACATTATCAGAGTTATTACAGAATAGACCTACCTTAGGGCAACTTATGGCCATATCATTTATCTCATTGGAGGTTGATGAGGTACTTGGTGTAGGTTCTTGGTGTAAGAGAGTATTATGGTTCCCCTTACAAGTACTACATTTGAAATTAAACCTACATTTCCCCCCATGTTCATTTAAACATATTGTACAATAACTTTTATTGTTATTAATAAAATTAATCCGCTCTTCGGAATTAGCTAGCTTAAATTTTTGACAAACATATAATCTATGAATTTGAGACCTACAGTACTTACACTTTATCTTCTTTTTATCATGGAATCCAGTTTCCACGGTAGAAACAAGCGACATCCTCCTTGACCTTTCAAAATGAGAAGGAGGTGTTTGCGGGAGCGTCTCCAATGCTGTCGCCTTTTTTTCTATGAATGTAAAAAGCGATTCTAATGTAGGCATTGTATTAACATATTCCCTTTCTAAATAGAATGAACGTAAAGTGTATGGGTCTAATTTTTTTTGCAATAAACATACTAATAAACTGTCCCACTGTTGGGTTGGTTGCTCTAAATTTTTTAACGCACCTAAATGCTGTTTTACTACATTAATAAAATTACGCAATAAAGAATTTGAGCACTTAGGCATTGACGGAAGGTCTAAAATTTGATTGACATGATAGGTGATCAACCTTGCCTTATTGTCATAACGTTTCTTTAATAAGTCCAAAGCCAGGGAATAATTATCGTTTGTCAGAGGCAAGTGCTTCACGATATCGAGAGCTTCGCCCTCTAAAAAGGAAACTAAATAATATAATTTGTCACATGGTGACAGTTTGGGGTTTGGATGAACAACGGAATTAAACATACTTATAAAATGTTCGTACTCACCCATGTTTCCGTTAAAAGATTTGATAACAATTCTTGGCAAATTTTGGAAGTGTGGTTCGGATCCACTTAGGTTGCACGAAATGCTTTGTTCGTTGCCATTGGTAGCTAATAAAGTATTAATTTTTGCCAACAAAATACAATATTTGTCATCAATTTTATCAAATTCCTCCTTATCGCTCGGATCTAATATCTGAACCTCAACATTCACTTCACAAAATTGGGTAAATGCAGTTTGTAATCTCTGCTTTTTAATTTTTAACAATTCTGGATCACAGTTACTTGAATTAACGGTATTCAAATAGGTTTCCGTTTTTGTGATGGTTGATTTACACTGACCACGGGTCGCAACCAATCGTTTTAACTCCTCCGACATTGTTGAAGGTGAATTAGTTGATTATTTAAATACCACACACTTATTTGAAACAATAATTTGCTTAAAATTATATAGAATTTACAGCTTAAAATTAATAAAATTATGCACTACTCGCAATGAGACCTTAACACATCTACCGGCCGACACGAAGAAAAAATGCAACGGTCATAAAGTGTTTCAATGCAGCACACACGGCGACACACGCAGGCACGGTGTCTAATACGGTGAGGGCGACTTACGTACTCGATGAGGCGAAACGCGACACTGTGTCACACGGTGCTGTAGGTGGAAACGTCGATGCTCGGCGAACGTAGGCAGTTACAAATCGATGTATTTTTTAATATAAATATTTCTTCTGTCTTCTTAATAAGTAGTACAGGAACTGGTGTGATTTCCGCCGAAGAATTTCGTGGCGCGCCTTATAGCTTTGGTGCTTATAGTCACCAACTTGGCCGCCGCTTCAGCAAAATCCAAAGGACACCAAAATATTGTAAAATTTAAATATTCGTAGGCCACTGACCTTAATCGAAGGACCAAATTCTATGTTTAGAATTAAAATAAAAGTTTTCTAATACATAGAAGAAATTTAATTTGCACTCACAATAGCTGGTACAATATTTGAAAAACGAAGTAAAAGAGAAAGTAAAAAACAATGTTGCCAGCATACAAAAATATAAAAATTACGTTCCTATGTACGTTATTGTACACTCAACCAGAGCTCAACTTCAGAGAAACACAACCGTTCATCATGCTAACCACGAAATAGGTTTTCTGTTTTGTGATGCTAACAGATGTTAGATGTGTGGTGTTTCAGTTCATTGATATAGGCCTCCGCAAAGTAACGCCTGATTCAATAAATTGTTCAAAAGTAAGTACTTTACTTGTTGTCGAAGAAAGATTATTTGATTTAGAGTACTACATATAACGATGAACGATGGGTCTTATAAGGAAGCTCAAGGTCACTCAGAGGGCGATGGAGAGGGCTATGCTTGGAGTTTCTCTGCGGGATCGTATTAGAAATGATGAAATCCGCGCAAGAACTAAAGTCACGGACATAGCTCGAAGAATCGCTAGACTTAAGTGGCAGTGGGCAGGGCACATCGCCCGTAGAACTGATGGCCGATGGGGCCGAAAGGTTCTCGAGTGGCGTCCGCGGACCGGAAGACGCAGTGTAGGTAGGCCTCCAACAAGATGGAGCGACGACCTGGTTAAGGTAGCTGGAACGCATTGGATGCGGATGGCGCAGGGCCGATCTGTTTGGCGAGCCTTGGGGGAGGCCTATGTTCAGCAGTGGACGTCTTTCGGCTGAAATGATGATGATGATGATGACTACATATAACAAGGATATACAGAATAACTTCGATAAAGAGGTCAATCGACGAATCCGACTCGGCTGGGCAGCGTTCGGGAAGCTCCACAATATCTTGTCTTCCAATATACCGCAGTGTCTCAAGTCAAAAGTCTTTGACCAGTGAGTGTTGCCAGTGGTGACTCATGGTACTGAGACGTGGCCGTTAACGATGGACCTCATAAGAAAGCTCAAGGTCACTCAGAGGGCATAAGCTCGGAGTTTCTCTACGGGATCGCATTAGAAATGATGAAAATCCGCGCAAGAACTAAAGTCATCGACATAGCTCGAAGAATCGCCAGACTCAAGTATCAGTGGGCAGGGCACATCGCTCGTAGAAAATAGATGATCCTCAGATTAAATTTTTCCTAAAACTACAAACAATACCCATGCTAAATCTAGTTTTATCAAAGATCTTGCCACTTGCGTTTCCCTTGTGGTAATAGTGGGATGGTAATGATATATAACCGAGTGTGCAAAACACTTGAATATTCACGCTCTACTGCTCCTCACTGCTCTGCGTATCGACCGTTAAAGGTCCATTCCATGTGGTCACTCTCTAATAGGTTGCGGGATATCTGGCCTTATACTCCGAAGTGCAAAATTCGAACTTAGTATCGTGCTATTCCGCTCATGCTAATAGTATTTAATACGAGAGCGAGCGAGACGGTACGATGCGAACTTCGATTTTCGAATTTCGGAGTAGCCCGTCTGCCTGCGTAAAGCAACGTGGGCAGCCCGTGGAATTTAATTAATCAGCCCTTCGACAAATTGATTGTGTGTTAGGTTATCTAGTCATTTGGGAACATGGTGTAGATAAAACAACTGATACAAATAAAACTAGTGGCCGAGTTGTACCTACAGCGCACGAGTCTGTCATTTACGTTTTTAACCATACCATATTTAAAAAAACTGTCTGTAAAGTCGGTTTACGGACGATAGTTTTAACGTGACAACGTCATAACAAAACATTCAAAAACAAAAATGAAACCAGGCGGTCACCCATCCAAGTACTGACCGCGCCCGACGTTGCTTAACCTCGGTGATCGGACGAGAACCGGTGTTTGGCCAAATATCTTGAAAACGGTGCATCCTACGGCAAAATCAATGAAATTTTCATCCCCCCTTAAATGCCCCGCACCCCCTCCCCCGCACTTCCCTCAACCCTCCCCCCGCCCCAATTAAAAATTTCCCGAGCGCTGTACATCCAGGCGCGCGCTATAACGCGCGATGACTCAATGTAGGTACATGTACGTTACATTGCGTCATCCCTTTTTCGTGCATGCAGCGGGCGTTCATCGATTTATTAGACGTTGTCACGTCAAAAATCCATAGGCCGAATCGATAACAGGATTTACTGTTGTTAAGTGGGTACAAATGGAAAACCATCCACTCGAAATTACACATCAAATGAGAAATATGCCAAGGAAAGTTGTCCACAACACAAAATAAGCTAAGCTAAACTAATCAAACCTGCATACACCTGCGAAGAAATTCAATGGTGTGTGTGACGTTTTCAATCCGCACTGGGCCCGCGTGGGAACTACGGCCCAAGCCCTCTCATTGTGAGAGGAGGCCTGTGCCCTGCAGTGGGACGTATATAGGCTGGGATGATGATGATGATTCAAATAATTACTTGTCGGAATTTGAAAAAATTTTTTTTCGACGTTACTATAATGGGATCCCTCTATTGTGGAGGCCCCGGCGCTGTTGCCCCGGTTGCCCACCACAAAATCCGGCCCTGCACTAATGTCAAAAGAAAATAAAATCTTAGTAAAACGTGATCATTACCATAAAAATATTGTATTGTGGTCTTTCGTTGACCTTACGTAAAAATAGTGGCCTAAAAAGCAGTAGCCTTCAGGTGAGCGAACTATTCAAGTGAGCAACAACTTTAACGTTTACCCGAAACCAGGCCACCGTGTCAATGTTGATCTACCCTCAAAAGTAAGTTTTCGGTTAACCAATCACAGCAGCGCCCAGTCGCGTGTGACATCTAATCCGGGCCGAATTAACGGAAAACTTCAAAGTTTGTCCAAACAGAAATACTGGAAATTGCCGGCGGTAGCTGGTTCACTGTCCTTTTGCTCTGAAACCGTTTGGTTATTTCACATTTTATATTTATTTCAATTTTGCTTTTACATCCATTCACATTCGCGTTCTTTCGAAGCCCTTCGCTTCGCTATAGAATTGATATGAAAAAAAACCAACGAGATTGATAAAGTACATATAAAACTGGTGAGTTGTCGTCGTAACAGCTATCTATGAACAAGCACTAATTAAACCTGAACCCATCACTGAAATAAACTACAAAATCGGACTGTAGTTTTGGAGATAAATAAACACAAACACAAACACACAACGTTTGTGTTTGGTTTGCACAAACATTCTGTCACCCAGTGGCGTAGCTACCGTAGGGCAAGCGGGGCAGTGCACCGGGGCCTCCAAGCTCAGGGGGCCCCTCGGACTCTGACTTACAAACTATAAACGCGGACCTATGAGAAACGCGGCTATAAAACGCTACTAGTGAATTTACAAGCGCACGAGTCTAGTGAATTTAAAGTGCATTCATCCTTACTTGTCTTATCATGTAGGTAAACAAACACAGGTTGGGGCCCTAGTTTATTTTTTGCCCCAAGGTCTTTGGTTAACTAGCTACGCCACTGCTGTCACCCCTAACGCATATCCGTGCCATCGAGGGTAAAAAGATTCTAAGTCACTCAATGAGCAATGGAAAGGAGTCTCAGTAATAGAGTCCTATTGGCACTCTTTGGATACGAAACCCTAGAAGTAACTTTTAGCGCAATATTTTACAATATTTGCTCCGCCAAGCCAAGTTATTTCTAAAGCCCAATCGGTTTAGTGCCAAACCAGGGCATAACCCAACCTACTTCAAGAAGCAAAGTGAATATTCCACACGACTGAGCTGTTACCTGCGATACGTGAAAGGATTGCTCGACCGTGCAAACGTTTTGGTTAAATATAGACCTGCAAATACATTTAAACCTAACATGTTAAAGACACGTATATTTTTAGAGAAATTGGAGATCCAAGAGGTTGAAAAGGCCTCTGAAATTTAAACTTATATTTCATCGTCATTTCAGTCTTTCTGCGACTTAGGTAATTTAATTAATTATACTAATTGCTTTACGGCGAAGGAAGACATCGTGAGGAATACATACACCTGCGAAACAATAAAATGGTGCGTGTGGAAAAAAAATGAAATAAATAAATAAGTTTCCAATTCACACAGGGTCTGCCTGGGAACTCGGTCCTAGCCCTCTCATTCTGAGGAAAGCCCTGTGGGATGATGACGATTCCTTGCTTTTAAATTGCTACCTACTTACCTATGAACTGAAACAATAAAATTACTTTGCTCATACACGCGACCTTTTTTTTGAAAGTTGCGGATAGCAAAATAATTGTTTTAGCTCCTTGATTTAGACATTTCCGCAAAGTAACGCTAGATTCAATAAATTGGTACTTTACCTGTTTTTTTGTATGCATTCAACCGATTCTAAGAACATGTTAATCTTCAAGTTCCCTTCGGTTTGTCAACAATCTCGGATCCTAAACAAACGTATTACGTATGCAAAACGTTGATTGGAAACAGCGTTGCACACAAATTTGGCCCGTGGCTCATGACAATAGGATTGGGGATCGCGTGCAGGTAATCAGGTGAGTGGTCCGAGATTCAATTGCGTTTGAGTCAGATGGCCGTATGACTCGAGTGATGTGTGGTCCAAGGCAGCGTTTGTTGGTACTTTACCTTAAAAGCATAAATTCCTTGAAGCGTTTCACCGAAACACATTGAGAACAACATCTCAATACAATTTTATACTTGAAGTAATATTTCGTGTGGCTTTTTACATTACGACGGTTAAAAGGCAAAACGCATGAAGCGACACTTTTTATCAAAATGAGTTATATACATATTTAAAATCAGCGAATTTTTCTCCGTCGTTTGAGCCGGGTTTCCTGTAAAGTTCAAAAAATGTCGCTTGATGCGTTTTGCCTTTTAACCGTCGATTTAGTATAATTTGTGGCATTTCATTTTCTGTGTAATATTTTACCCTAGACGCATTTCGTCGCGATCGATGTTTTGAAGACTTCATTTAAATTGACGCGTTAATATAAGTTTGCGATAAAATTCTGAAAACTTTTTTTTAACGAGTTTTGTAGCTGTAGTTTCATGTCTTAAGTACTGTCAAACTCATTTAAATATAATCTTGGTAACTAATAAATAACAAAGGAAAAATTTAATATACGATCGAGGTGAAACGCGCTTAAAACTAATAGCGACTAGAAAAATAGACGATTGTGTGTGTTGAGAAAAATAGACAGTTAATGGCACGGTCAAGATGAAATGCGGCTAAAACTGACAGCGACAAACAAAATTGACGATTAAGTTGCAAAGCGATAATTAAATACATGATCGAGGTGAAATGCGATTCGGTGAACCCGCTACAAGGAATTTATGCTTTAAGCACACGGCGGACACGACGTACAAAATACGCGTTCTTGAATCTACATAAGCACGACGACGTCTGTACACGCGTACGCCTACATACATACATCGCGCGCGCACTCTTCTGGATTCGGGCGGTGTCCGGCAATCTGCGCCTTGAGGGGTGGGGTAACTCGAATCGGTGCGGGGCGGAGCGTGGCCATTCTGTACGTTAGTACTATTATATATTCTGTGCTTTTAAGGTAAAGTAGGTATAGTATACTAACAAACGCAAGGCAGGGGCTTTTAAACTTTTTCAGTTCGTCACCTTTACCTAATTCCATACCGCTAAGCTATTGAACAACGGCTGGGTCATTCAAGTGTTTCATCCGAATCACTTTCGTTTACACATTTTAGTAGAGATGACAGAAGGATTGTGATACAACTGTACCTACCTGTGGGAACTCCCAGTTACCTGTTAGAAGTACACTAAGTACAGGTTTTCTAATACATAACCGAAAACGCCGTCAAAATCAAAAGCCAATTCGTGAAAAACGTTAGGTAAGTACCACGAAGTTTTTTCTTCTTTTTTTTTGTCACGTGACAATTTAGGTACACCTTGCTTACCTTATTTCTTTTTTTTCATGTACTTGCTTTTCTGTATTGTACTATTTGTGGTGTACAATAAAGAGTCATTGTATTGTATTGTATTATACACCAATTGACCTAGTCCCAAAGAAAGCCAAGCTTGTATTAAGGGAACTAGGCAACGGATAAACATACTTTACAGATAAATACTACTTAAATACATATCAGATATACAGGACCAGAACTTTGAAACCAAAATGGCGGGTTTCTATTAAGCCCTACTGGTAGGACCGTGGTACACAACTGATGAAGGAGCTGGGTCGGAATAACAAAGTTAATAAGTACTATGGGTAGGACCTCGCGCCTTAGGAGGCTAGGTCAATTGGTGTGAATTGTTCCGTGATATTTATTTATTATATTTTTCTAAATAAATAAAACTCTTTTGACTTAGGCATAGAGCAAGACCGTGAGTGGCCAGCCTCTTTCTAGCTTGAGCTTAGCTCTAGATTAATTAAAACCTCTGCTAATTAAACTATTTACTTATGAGCATTAGGGTGCACTTTCATCAAGGCGGAGCGGAGGCGTGCACAAACCTACCAATGAGGCTATCGCGAGTTTATTTCTAATTAGAATAATGTTGTGAATATTTTACATATAACAAGATTTGCAGAATTTGTAATGTAAAACTTCTTTCGGTGGCCGAAGCTAAAGTTACTGTTAAGAAATGGCTACTTGCTTTATCCTATGAGGAAACAGAGAAACTTGAGGTCTTTTCTAGATTCCTTCTAGGCCCCACGTTGGGCGCCAAATATGTAGCGACAGGCAGGGGTAAGGTGCGTAAGTAAGTATTAAGTCGTAAGCGTTAAACCAAAATATAATCAAAAGCGTGTCCGTTCGCCTGCTCGCGCTAAAGCCGACTGCCGGCCATCAACGCGCGGACCGCCAACATGGCGCGCGCGCAAGTGACCAGCCATTGTAGACCTGCGGCTCAGTCCGTCAAGAAGCGAGCCGGAGGTCTACCTCGGTTTGCCCTAGGAGGGAGCCTGGCAGAAACCGTGTCGTCCCTGTCACACGCTATAATAGATAAAAAAATGTAAAATATATGTACATATTAATAATACCAGTAAGAACATCATGATCTGGGTACCTCAGGCTACACGGGATACTCACAAATTGTCACACAAACATACACATACACACTCATGCTTACTAACTTAATACACGCACAATACACCATTAGAACTAGAGTCTATTAAGTTCTCATTTTGCATATTTGATGTTACTTCTTTTTATTGTGTTTTTATTTTGCATGCTCCTTTTGCGCTGTTTTATTTGTGTTATGGCTGATGGCGCCCAGCTGTTATTTATTATTGAGTAACTTTGTTTATATAAACCACTCTCGCAGACACCCAAGATACAGGACCAGCCTAGTTTGGGGTCTGATGTATAATTCATTTGTGAAAACCTATGTTCTTATTTAAATAAATTATATTATTATTATATTATTTTGTAATACCTGCCGTTTAAAAGCCGTGGTGGCCTAGCAGTTTAACCTATGGACTCTCAAGCAGAGGATCATGGGTTCAAATCCCGGCTCACACCTCGTGAGTTTTTCGGAATTTATGTGCGAAATTACATTTGAAATTTAATACGACCTTTATACTACGGCTACACACATCGCGATAGAACTATCGCGATAAAACTTCGTCTTCGGCCCACGGCGAATGTGCAGCCACACTGCTATAGAGAGCAATGCCGCAGAGTTTAGTTTAGTTGAGCAGCCTTTGATGTGCGCGAATTTACCGACAGCGGGGCGAAGGGCTTCGGGCGAAGTGCCGAAGTATTCGCGAATATTCGGCTACATACATAAATATATATATATATATATATATATATAAATATATATATTTATATAAGTGGTGGCAAACGAGCAGACGGGTCACCTGATGGAGAGCGATCACCGACGCCCATGGACACCCGCAACACGGGGGGCATCACAGGTGCGTTGCCGACCCTTTTAGGAATTGGTACGCTCGTTTTTTAAAGATCCATAAGTTGAAACGCTCCGGGAATGCTGCTGCAGTAAGCTGATTCCAGATCTTTGTCGTGCGAGGAAAGAAGTTTCGCTTAAAACGCACGGTACTAGACTGCCAATCATCAAGATGGTGAGGATGGAAAGACAAACGGTTCCTCGAAGTGTGGTAGTGGAATTTAGCCGCAGGCAGCAATTCGAACAGTTCGTCAGAACATTCCCCATGATAAATACGGTATAATATACAGAGAGACGCCACATCCCTCCGCAAAGCCAAAGGATCGAGTAGGCCAGAGAGTGATATAATGCGAATATTTGCGTTATCGCGATGTGTGTAGACGTAGCATTACCAGGCCTCATGCATGCCATGTACTTACGCGCGATATTTACCTACCGCGGGGACGATCTGCTAAGATCGAAATTCCAGTAGGTTGTCACAAGCGCGCGCCGACGCACGTTCATTCGTGTTCCACGGAAAAAATATGCTGCCTGGACTTTTATAAGTGAATGGTGAAACAGGGGGCAAATTTTAATATGACTATGCTAGAATTAATAGCTAATATCACAATTTGGAAGTTCGTATCGTGCTGTCCCTCTTACTCTTCTATAAAAAGCTATAAGCGTGAGCGGGATGGCACGATGCGAAGTTCGAAAGTTGACCTTCGTATTTAGTATAACGCTAGGGTACTGTGAGCATGGCAATGTGTTCTGCGCATTACAATAAATATCCTTTTTGTTAGGATTCCAGAGCTAAAATGGCAAAAACGGAACCCTTATAGTTTCGCCATGACCGTCTGTCTCTTTGTCCATCCGTGGCTTAGCTTAAAGAATATTAGTGCTAGAAAGTTTGCATGGATATAATATATAGCAATTATCCCGACAAAATGGTAAAACAACGTAGAAAAATTTTTTAATCCAAACTGCCATCCCTTGTCACTGTCGGCACGCACACATTCTTAAGGAGACGGTGTAGTATAATCTGTGGCTACAATCGCGGTAAGTACCAAGATTTTGTACGGGATGCAGTATCTTTTACGAAGTAACTATTAAGTAATCTGTGGCATTACGGTGAAGCAAAACGTTGTGAGGAAACCTGTATACATCTGCGAAGAAATTCAGTGGTGTGTGTGAATCCGCACTGGGCCCGCGTGGGAACTACGGCCCAAGCCCTCTCATTCTGAGAGGAGGCCTGTGCCCTTCAGTGGGACGCATATAGGCTGAGATAATGATGATGATGATGACCTGACGTTAGCAGCTTCCCTGTCCCGAAGCAATGTGCAGCGTTCTTTAGACACGTCCCCATAGTAACAATGACATTACATGCTCATAAATAAAAACAAAAAAAAATTAAAAAAATTTATTTCAGGCAGACTTTGTTCAATTATAACTGAAGATACACATTGCCGAACAAAATCCCCTTCAAAGAATGTCCGAACTTTTTTACTTGGTTGCGTAACAAATAAAATCATCACCTACACAGAAATTTGAACCTAGTCTTTACTTCATTACAGTCGAATTTCGGTAGCAGCAAAACTATTAAAGTAAATGCATTTGTTAAGGAAAAATATATTGGAATAAAGACAAATCAATAGTCAAAACATAACAAGTCATAGTAACCGTACACTGATATAAAACACTATAAAGTCACTAGAAGACTCCTTTACTGGAAGTACTTACTTTAACAAAAACTCCACTTGACAGCTAAACTTGAGAATTTCACGCAACGTTCTGAGAAAAAAAAGAAGGCCACTTTTATCAAAGTGGCGCTCATTAATTTGGCTCGGACATTTTCGGGCGCGCGACTGTGGATCTACAGTTATAATTGATCAAAGCAGGCAGAACCCATATTACAAGATAAACAAGTCAATAGAAAAAATTTAAATGAAATTAAAATAATAGCAATTAAAATAAAGAAAAAGAAAATTATAATTGCGCGGCACTGAGTGAAGATCGTCACTTAATTTGACCAGTGACGATCTTCACCCAGTACTTTGTCATAGGGCAGTCCAGGCGGGCGGCAAACATATTCAGAATGATATTGGAACTGCCGCGCACTCTGTTCAGCAGAGACGCGACTCTCTTCCGTCTGATGGCGTGTCATAAAGTCATGAGGCACATGTGCCTCATGGACGTACCAGTAAAACCACCTATGAGGCACATATGCCTTATAGGACAGGGAACCTTTAAGCAAGCTAGTTTTACCCGCGGCTTCGCTCGTGGATACCATTAGATCTAGGCAGTCGAGTTGAAACTCCGCGATTTTACTATACCTTTACTACTGACTATACCTTACTTTAGACGATGTCGCGAACAAAGCTAGTCAAAATAACATTTTAAATAAATACGCTAGGACTTTCAGCTAAGTGAACATCGGTTGAAAGCTCTCTGTGAGATATTAAATCTAATTTTAGAATTAACCTGGAGAGCTCGTCCAAAATGTGTCACTTCGCCTTAAATAAATAAAAAAGTAAAAATGTTGCTTTCACATTTTAATTTTTAGTACTTTATGTATTATTTTTAACTTTATCTTTATGAAGAATAGGGATGAATACACCACCAATCAACTGATTTACTTTTTATGAGCTGTTAAAAAACGATTTTCCCATAAATTTTGGAAGGCAATAACTACTTAGACGGACGAACGGACAGTGGAGTCTCAGTATCGAGAGTCGAGTCGATGTACCTGCGCAGAAGGCAGACTTTGAAGCGCGGGAAACTTCGATCTACCAACGGCAAAGCAGAATCCTACGCGCGCTAAAATCTTGCGCTGTCATTGGTTGATCGATTACCTACTCGACCAAAGAAGAATCTTTGCAATTTTCGACCATTGTTGTCTTTACAAATAAAGTTTAATGTAGATTATTTACATGTTCGGCTACTATCGGAAACGGTCTTCACTATTCTGTGCGAACGAAAACTACCGATCGGAATTACAGGGTTATTTGTAATTCACTAGCATCCTTTTAACCCTAAACTCCTACCACTTAAACTATTTTTTTTTTGTTTTACGGCTTTTGTCATAACTTAATATTTTTGGTGTAATAACGTTTTGAAAATTTGAGATTTCCTCTTATTTTTACGATACTCTGTGTATTTGTATGGGAAAAAAGTGCTTCATTTTAAAAAGTCGTAAAACAAAAAACATTTGTTTGAGTGATAGGAATTCAGGGTTAAGAGGATATCAGTGAATTAAAAATAACCCTGTATAAGTTGAGTCAAACTGTAATAGGGTTCCATTTGTCACCCTTCGGGTACAGAACCCTAAAAACTAGTATTTATTTCAAAATTTTCGAGTAAGTGGCTTCGGAGAAAAGGGGGGTGGAGGGTGAATTAATTTATAACATAACAACTCTACGCTTAATTACTGAAAAATTAGAATACCCATTTTATTTGGAACAACCACGCTTTCATAAATTCCAAATTGCAAATATTTCGCATGCTGACAATATGCCCCATAAAACAATCGCTCTTGGCTGGCACACAATGAGGGTCATTACCCGGCCGCCATATTGCCTGCCAACTGCCGTTTCCGTATCCGTTCCAATTTTGAATTTTGAAGCAGGAAATGACGCGCTGAGATAGGTTATGGTTTATGGTCACATTGGCTGACATTTATACAATACGTTGTTGAAATTTTATATCAAAGCGGATGCTGAGAAGGTAGTTAAGACTATCTTCACTTCACTATCGTCATCACTATATATACCTCTTACTGAAGGGCTCAGGCCAGGCAAGGGGCAGGTGTGAAACTATTTTTCTGTACACTGAGACCACCACATTACATACAAATGTACCACATTTTAAGTATAATAAAGATTGATTTGATTTGATTTGATTTGATTTGAGAAGCACGACTCTCTGTAACACTGGACTTTATAGAAACGGCCGTTTATAGCATACTAGCTGTTGCCCGCGACTCTATCTGTAAATAATTAGTTTATCGCTATCCCTCGGGATTACTATACAATAACAACTATCTACTAATAAAAACTATCCTATGTTCTTGGGGTCTCAAACTATCTCCATAGTAAATTCCATCTAAATCGGTTCAGCAATATAAGCGTGAAGAAGTAACAGACAGACAGATGGCAAACAGAGTAGCTTTCGCATTTTTAATATTAGCATGGATTAGTTTGGAAGTATGAATAAGTATGATTTGTATGGAAGTTATAGATTAGTATTGATAAGTATGAAAGTAAAATATGGATATTTTTAACTTCACAGATTTGAACGAAATTTGAGACACAAAAAGTTCATAATCTAGACTTCCCACAGGATAGATTAATTTATTCCCAGTCCTGAAAATCACCTTTTAAACAATTCCGTTTCTAGCTGCAATCAATTAACTGCAATCTGAGCTAAGATGAATTTTTAATTAGACTCAAACCCATTTCTGTAACGTTTCAATTTGTGCATTAAAACTTTATGCAGAAGGTTGAGATTTAATCGCTGGTAAAAACAGAACTTGAACTTGCTGTTTAGTTGTAGCGCCAAGTACTTGCAACTTAGCACTTTAGAGGCGATGTTTGAGCGGCAAACGTTTAACCACAGAATAAGTAATATGTAACCAGTAATCCAACTTCATACTAGAGCGCCCGAATCGACAAACGCACACAGCCAAGCGTCTTACACGGCGCGAGCGTGGGAACTGCATTGTTTTGTCTAGCGAAGATTGGTTAGCGGCCGTGTAAGACGCTTGGCTGTGTGCGTGCGTCGATCGGGCACTCTAGTATGAAGTTGGATTACTGGTTACATATTACTTATTCTGTGTTAGAGGCGATGTTTGAGCGGCAAACGTTTAACCGCATCTTTAGAGGCTTTAGTCTAAGAAAGACTATCAGAAGCGAAACTACCTACTGCGTTTAAAACCAGGGAACTACTTCAAAATTGGAAGTTCGAAGTTCTCAACGTACCTACCGTCCCTTATGCTCTTCTATTGAATACTATTAACGTGAGCAGGACGGCAAGATAGTATAAGGCCAGATTATTCGGATGCAGAAATATTTAAGCGGAACTTTTTTCAGCATAAATAGTATAACATTGTTTTATGAATATGAAGAGTGAAATATAGGAAAACTAAACCACACATTAACACATTCAGTGTCAAGAACCCACACGCTGTGTTCTGTGTTCGTAGGCAGTAGTAGGTAGATATTGTTCCTTCTGCCCCCAACATTGGTTAATTTTAGCTACAAAGCGTTTCCGCTTTTTCACGCTGCTACTGTACCTCTCTACCATCAGAGGCTCTACCATGAGTTACACTAGTTTGCAGTGACCGTACTCGCTAGCGACGGCGTAAATGATTTGTATGGAGAATTGTACTTCCGTAAGTGACCGCTAGAGGCGCTGTACACAATTATCTATACAAATCATTTACGCCGTCGCTAGCGAGTACGGTCACTGTAAACTAGTGTAACTCATGGTAGAGGTACAGTTACACTAGTTTACAGTGACCGTACTCGCTAGCGACGGCGTAAATGATTTGTATGGAGAATTGTGTACAGCGCCTCTAGCGGTCACTTACGGAAGTACAATTCTCCATACAAATCATTTACGCCGTCGCTAGCGAGTACGGTCACTGTAAACTAGTGTAACTCATGGTAGAAGTACTGTACGCTTAGTATAAGTTTTCCTTCACTTCAATACTTCTCGATCGCGTTTACGTAAAAAAATCAATTCTATGGAAACATGGACGCGCGCGCGCGGAGACGCTGTCCATGTTTCCCTAGTAATTGATTTTTTTACGTAAACGCGATCGAGAAGTATTGAAGTGAAGGAAAACTTATACTAAGCATACTGGTTACGTTACGAGCGTAAGTAACGCGTAGCAATACGTGGCAGCGAAAGTGTTAAGTGCTCCATACCCAGTACTAGATTATATTTGATTTTGTACAGTATTTTAAATAAACTACTATTTAAAAATAGGACAATCCGGTTTTGCACGTATGTTTTACGTTGAAGTCGTCGGAGTATCGTTTCTAGTTATTATTATTCTTGGAGCTTAAATTAAAATTCAGAACATTTACCTAAGCTCGTAAAACTCAATTTACCTACTTCTAAATTTCAATAAAGAATCTAACGAAGTTAGACCAACGTTAAATATATTCTACCTTAATTGAATGGATTTAGCAAGTGACTTTGAATGCCCGAAGGGTACGCAGATTGATTGCACAATATTCGTGGTGTTACAGAGGAAAATAAGTAAGTTCAATTACGTTTCTAGTGCGTGCGTGCGTTTTAAGCGAAACTTCTTTCGTCGCACGACGAAGATCAGTACGCTTAGTATAAGTTTTCCTTCACTTCAATACTTCTCGATCGCGTTTACGTAAAAATTTCAATTCTATGGAAACATAGACGCGCGCGCGCGGAGGCGCTGTCCATGTTTCCATAGAATTGAAATTTTTACGTAAACGCGATCGAGAAGTATTTTGGTGAAGTAAAACTTATACTAAGCGTACAGTGCCTCTACCATGAGTTACACTAGTTTACAGTGACCGTACTCGCTAGCGACGGCGTAAATGATTTGTATAGAGAATTGTGTACAGCGCCCCTAGCGGTCACTTACGGAAGTACAATTCTCCATACAAATCATTTACGCCGTCGCTAGCGAGCACGGTCACTGCAAACTAGTGTAACTCATGGTAGGGGAACCGGAATCAGCTTACTGCGGCAACATTCTCGGAGCGTTACAACTTAGGGATCTTTAAAAAACGAGCCTACCAATTCCTAAAAGGATCGGCAACGCACCTGTGATTTCCCTCGTGCTGCGGGTGTCCATGGGCGACGGTGATCGCTATCCATCAGGTGACCCGTCTGCTCGTTTTCCCCCTCTTATATATACCTATATAAGAAAAAAAAATAGTTTCCTACTTTTTTTTTTTTTTATTTATGCATATGAAATATTTCGCCAAATTGTAAAACAATTTGTTGGCGAACTATACACTCAATTCAAAAAATTTTGTGCACAATAGATATACAGTACCTCTTACAAAACTAAACTACTGATTTGCCAAACTGTAAGTAACTAAGTAGGTAACTAAGTAGGTAACTAATATTATTATTATTAACTGCAACAATCCTACAACTTAAGGATTAAAGTTAATGCTGTATAAAGTGTATTTTTTTTTCTGAAATAAACAGTTTAAAATTTTAATTTTTTTTTTTTTTACTGACTATACATACTACTTAACAATTTTTTGTATGGAAAGAGTTAAAAACGAGACTTAAAAACGAGTAACCTACTATCCTAGTTCCTACTAATCATAAGGATCATTATTCATCATCACCATCTCAGAGGTGTGAACCCGGACGCGAACCCACGACCCTCTGCTTGAGAGACCATAGTTCAAACTACTAGGCCACTACAGGCTTATTCATCATGTCAGCCGCAATATGTCTACTATAGTGCGACAAGCACGTGCGCGACCCTCCGTGGAACCCTGTCGCAGTCAGCGTTTGCCGCACTTATTAAAAACAATCTCGTTAAGGACAGCAGAGGCTCCCTGCGATAGGGTACTGAACATAGGCCTCCCCCAAGGTTCCCTTTATTTGTAACCTTATTTTGAAAACGTTGTATTACTCGTATATTACTTTGTTTGGTACAGCCCCAGAGCTGTATACCATAAGTCCATACTGGCATCAGGACTTGCTTAAACAACAGTAATTTGTTGTGCACTGACAACGAGGAGTGTCTACCGAGTAGCCAGTACATCCTTTTGTATCTTATTCATAATTCTTCACGTTTTTTCTTGACATTAGCTTTCCAACGCAGCTTCGTGCCAAGCGTCATACCAAGATATTTGGCTGTGTTTGCTTACGGTATGGGTTGCCTATTTATACATATCGGATGGTACATAGGTAGGGAGATTTTGTTGTGTGTGTTGTGTTTGTGAGTCTACCATTTGGTAGCATAGCGTACGGTTGTGGTACCTACTCTGAAGTTCGAAACGCGTCAGTGCAGTTTGGTGGTGGTGATAGTTGGGTTTGTGTGATTTTTGTATGTTCGTACAGTGTGGAGGTGGGGGAACTGCATGAACACGCATTTCTTACATAAAACGTAACGATAGTAAGGTCGCGGGTGAGCAAAGTAATTGTTTCAGTTCATTAATGTGGACATCCGCAAAGTAACACCTGATTCAATAAATTATTTAGTACGTGTATGTTATTTTAGTAATTACGTCCGGAGTTGGTCAAATTTTACTTCAAATATAATCATTTATTTAACAGTACCATTATGACGTGTAGTTGTTTTATTTCACCGATCAGTTATCGGAATTCCATAATAAAGTGTTGCCATAAAAAGATACGGCTATCCCTTTACAGCAACAGAAAGCCATAAAACCCCATAATTTGGCGGAATATACCTTTTCAATACAGATAATAAAAATACCTATGTTAATGCACGAAATGTGACATGCTTACGTAACTGCGAAAAGGAAGCATGTGCCTCTGTATTAGGGTTTAGATTGGATTTGGGGGATTTGGAAGTTGGAGTTACTTTTTAATACATTGACCTCTAAAGTTGAAAGTATAACGGGGTATTGTTTTGGTACTAAAGTTCAGTTCAAGAAATATAGAATTCCAGTACACTTTTTGTTTTGTGGCTATTGTAATAAAACGTATACAATCTGATATCCCATGTATTTTTATGTATTTAATTCTTAGACCACTCGATGCGGACAATTGTAGGTACTCTCTGGCCCAAATTAAAAAAAAATACCGGTGAAATGGGTACTTTAGGAAATTTTGGGGCTACTTTGATAGATTTAAAATGGTTATTAAAACGCAAATCTTCATAGCTCGATTGAGCAAATGACGTAAAAAGTTAGGTAATTTATCAAGGTACCTAGTTATTTCACTGCCACAGATGGTCTAAAAAAATTAGGACCCGGCGTAAAAACCGTTTTCCAAAGTAGCCCCTGCATTTTAAAGTAACCCCGTTTTATGGTACCTACCGCAGAAGAACATAAACTCTTCGATCGGCCCTAGTAGGATCAACAACCGTTGAGAATTCTTCGGAGAGAAGCGCATCACGTGCCCGGAGTTTGGTTTGTATTGGTGGTTCTCTTCTTTGTCCTTTTGCGTTGCTTAATTTTATATTTACGGTTTTTTTTACAATATAGGCTTGCGTTTGACCACAATCACGCCTGATGGAAAGCAAGATGAGGCCTACGATGGAGCACGCTTGCCTGGCAAATACTCATTCACCCTAGACTTGAAAACGGCCAAATTGTAGTATCCAGTACCTCTACCATGAATAACACTAGTTTACAGTGACCGTACTCGCTAGCGACGGCGTAAATGATTTGTATGGAGAATTGTACTTCCGTAAGTGACCGCTAGAGGCGCTGTACACAATTCTCCATACAAATCGTTTACGCCGTCGCTAGCGAGTACGGTCACTGTAAACTAGTGTAACTCATGGTAGAGGCACTGGGAACACAGTCGCAGGCAGGGAATTCCACTCCTTAGCTGCATGATGATTACCCTTATACAGCTTTCTTCCTAACTACTTATATCCCTTAGCCTTTTCTGTACCACCTACTCACTGGGTCCCTCTAATTTCTCACCGACCGTACAACGCTTTAATTAAAAAGGCTGTTTACTCGACGAAGCTCAATTAGGACTGCTGTACACGGACTACAAAATTACTTCTTTGTGCCCTAGTTACTTAATAAACCTCGTATTTAACAACATCAGCTTTAAAATCAACCTTAGCCGGATGGAATTGGGGTTCAAATTATCGCGAACGCATTGTCATACGAGCTTTGGGAATTTATCGCTTTCGCTACTCTTTTGTTTTAAGTTAACGAGTTCAAGGGTTATTTGCAATTTTTGTAAGGCGATTATTTATTTGTTTGTTACTTTTTCCGCATAAATTACATACTAGCTTTTACTCGCGGCTTTGCTCTTCGGCAGTTGAATTAAAATTTTGGGTTCTCATTCTCACTATACTTCGTTTTTTTAGCATTAGAAATAAGGTAAACAATCTTGACGGGTGTTTTTATTGAAAACCGCTTTTAAATAATAATAACTATAAGAAATAAGAAATTTATTTGAATTCTCCACCACCAAGTACAATGTAGGAACTTAAATATTACAATAAAAATTGTAATTGGGAAACTTGAGTGGGGGAGACTGGTGCCCGAACTTGGGAGATCCTGTGTGTCAGGTCACCAGGTCTCCTGCCCTCAGATGTCCGCAACTACTGAGTTACAATTTAAAAAATAAAGAAAAACGATTTGCGTTACAAATTAAAATAAGAATAGGATATAGATTTTAACCACGTTCATAGGGGTGTGTGTGTGTGTGTGTGTGTTGAATACATGTGTGTGCGTGCTTGTGTGCGTCTACGTGTGAGCGCGCGAGTGAAAGCGCGAGTGAGCGTTGAAGCAATGCGAGATTAGGCTTAAATTGATTTCATGATAATGCTTGTAGCAGGTTTTCTGTCGCATTATAATCCAAGCTTTGTAACCAACTAGATACAACCTTCTTACAGCGAGTTTGGGTTAAAGGGCAAATAGTTAATTCCCTGCTTATTCTATTGAAAAGGAAACCTCCCAGATAACAAAAGAACCTTTGGGAAAAACGTGTACTAAACTTGGGAGCAGGATACACCCTGTCCTTCCTGCGTTTGACCGACAAGGATTCTGGATCATACGGAATGAGTGCGTGCTGTTTTAATATGATATGTAGGATGAAGAGTTGTCTCACCGTAAGGACCTTAGCCCGTTTATATTAATTCAGTTGAAGGAAAAAGAAAAGGAAGGGAGTGACTCACTTTAAGAATTGCCCTTTGTGCGCGTTCAAGTTTTAGGAAGTGGGTTTTAGCAGCACCGCCCCAAGATGTTATGCAATAGGAGAGAATAGATTGGCAGAGCGCAAAGTATACTGTTTTTATGACTTTTGGGTCAGCTACATGTCGGAGATTTTTGAAAATGAAAATTAATTTGCGAACTCTAGTTGTGAGGAGATCTATGTGGGGATAAAAGGTGAGCCTGCTATCTATCATTATATCCAGATATTTGATGACGGAAGCGCGTTCAAGGTTAGGACAGTGACAGGATGAATTATTAGAGTCAGCACAGGAGTGAGCTTTAATGGTGAAAGGACAGGTTGAGGGTTTAAGGGAAAAGGTAGGTAATATACTTTGTCTTGTCAACATTTAAAGCTAGTTTATTCATCGCAAGTGTTTTAGATACCATATCAAAACCAGCCTGAGCATATTCATAAACTTCAGACTAAGAGTTTGCGTGAAACAAGATAGCTGTGTCGTCAGCGAATGACATGATCCGACCATTTTGAGGCTGTAGTTGGCAAAGGTCATTGATATACACCAAGAAAAGGGTCGGTCCGAGTATCCTACCCTGCGGCGTACCGTATGAAATCTCTAATTCATTACTAACTTATGAAACCAAAAGAGTGTAAGTGGAATGTTGTTGTCACTTCCAAGCTGCAGATTTTAAAACACTAGATTACTTAAAACCTAATTCACTTACAATGTTTCTATTTAGATAGAAGCTAGCTCTAATTAGCTTCCCTCAGGTAACTGTACCGTAGTGAAATGAGTTCGTACTTTTGTTATTCTTATTATACCTCATTGTTTTATTCTACATATGTAAATAAACGTTTTATGTAGATGGAGATAAAGCGTGGTAGCCCAGTGAATTGACCTATTCGAGCCCGGGCATACCAGGGATTCAAGTCCGAAATTGCATTTGGGATTTACCATGGGGTTTACGGTGAAGGAAAACTTCGTGAGAACCTGGATACTTCTGAAGCAATATTGGAGCATTGAACCTGGGACCTCAAGCTTCGCAGTCAGGCTCTCCAACCACTAGGTTAACCTAAGAAAATTTTTAGTTGAATAAAGATCAGATGTTTTGTGAACTAAAGTAATAGAGCAGCTGTTGACTGCGACTCCGTCTAAGAAGAATTCATTTATGTCTCTCCCTCGGGAACTATGCAATTTCCGGGGATAAAAACTATCCTATATTCTTCCCAGGGTCCTAAACTATCTCCATACCAAATTTCATCTAAATCAGTTCAGCGGTTTAAGCGTGAAGAGGTAACAGGCAAAGTTACTTTGACATTAATAATATTGAGTAAGATTTTTTTATCCCTTAGAAAAAAAAGTTCAGCACGATAGAGCGACGACCTAGTCAACGTTGTGGGAGCGTGTTGGCTGCGGATGAAGCAGAAGGGCTTTTATTCGAGCGTTTCAACCACCTCATTTATTTGGTCACATTTTTTAAGAAATGGCAGAAGTTATAGTTTCCAGTTAAAATGGTAGATGTACAGGGCCTCTAATATATAACCGAAGGCCCCATCAATATCTACAGCCATTTCTTAAAAATCATTCATCATCATCATTTCAGTCGAAAGATGTCCACTACTGAACATAGTTCTCCTCCATGGCTCGCCAAATAGATCGGTCTCGTGCCATCCGCAATCCAACGCGTTCCCGCAATCTTAACCAGGTCGTCGCTCCATCTTGTTGGAAGCCTACCTTCACTGCGTCTTCCGGTCCGTGGACGCCACTCAAGAACCTTTTTGCCCCATCGGCCATCAGTTCTACGAGCGATGTGCCCTGCCCACTGCCACTGACTCAGTGGCTGCATAGGATTTAATGTCACTCCATGCATGCCTCCGACTGCATTTTATCGTTGCATTAAATTTTGAAAGACTGCCATTTTTGTTAATAGATTTGCAGGTTCGGACTTAGCACAATTTACTGGAAACATCTTTTTATATGTAAATCAACCTTATGTATGTATGTATGTAAACTCTTTATTGTACAAAAATAAGGAAAAAAAAAGAAATACATTATTGACAACCGTTGAAATGCATGTACAAAGGCGAACTTATCCCTTTAAGGGATCTCTACCAGTCAACCTTTGAGTGGATGAAAGGAGCATTTAGTAAGGGACCGACAAAGAGTAAGTAAAAATAAGACAGTCGGACAAAGCAAAGGCTACAATACAACTTTTAGTAAATACAATACATAAACTCATAATATAAAGAAACCTAATAAAAATATACTACCATATACAACATATATATGCAAAATACATACAATAAATAAGCAGTGTTCTCAATATATTAAAGAGATGGTGTGAGCCACATCTTCTTCAAAGCTTCCCTGAACGACACCACGGAGGGAGATTGCCTAATGGAGGTGGGTAATCGATTCCACAGTCTAGCAGATTGCACAGTAAAAGATTTTGAGTAAATTTTGGAAGAAGTAGAAGGACAGGCCAAAAGGAGATTGGTACTCGACCGCAAACGATGCTGGCTTCCTTCAGCCAAGTAGCTGAAACGCTCGGAAAGGTATAAAGGGGCGGAAGGATTAAAAAGAGTGTTGAAAAGCAATGACAGAACGTGGATGTTCCTACGCTCCCTGATGGGCAACCACCTCAGCTGTGCGCGAAAGTGAGATACGTGGTCGTATTTACGGAGACCAAAGATATACCGGATGCACACGTTTTGAAGGCGGTCAAGCTTATAAAGCTTATAAAGGTGGATTGAATAAAACTGGCCAAGAGCGAGTCAGATTCATACACGGAGGTTCTGTAACTGTGTATATAATATATTAATTACCCTCACTTTATTGTTGATAAGAAAGCCTAATAACTCTGTGAAAAATTCAACCATACGATTAACCTTTCCAATGCTTTGTCGCAAACAACAGCTTTCACAACGCCACGATATCGGAATGTCAAACGCGAAGTTGAACCCTACAGAAATGCATGTAGGTAGATATCGCTCGGCTCCCCGTGACTCATATATCTGTCGTTGGCGTTGAACCTGCGGTGCGGATATATGCGTCTTTGGCGTCGAAAAGGTTAAGGATTTGCCACACTAGATGCGTTCTGCGGTCGCGGTCAGGTCAAATTGAACGCAGCCCGCGTTATGTATGATAATTATTGATAATGAACAACATTGTAGGTCTCTATATACATATCTACTATATAAAAATAAGTCGGGTTTTCCTTCCTGACGCTATAACTCCAGAACGCACGAACCGATTTCCACGGTTTTGCATTCGTTGGAAAGGTCTCGGGCTCCGTGAGGTTTATAGAAAGAAAATTCAGGAAAAATTTCAACAGAAAAGCGGGAAAATCTTTTTTCACATACAGCGCCATCTCTGATACATAGCACGTACTACAAACCAATACTATTCTCCGCGGACGGAGTCGCGGGCAACAGCTAGTTTTGTATAGATATGCGATCTAACCTTGCGGTCCGTGCATCCAGTGTGGTAAATCCTATAACCCTGTGACAGACAGACAAACAGAAACCGGAGTGTATGCAATACAGTCCCGTTGAATTGATTAGGTTTATTATTTAAACAATATTATAAAATATAATTAGAGACTAAAAAGTAAAAACATCGTCGAGATTTTGAAATGAAATGAAATTTATTTATTCTGCTTTAGACATGGTTGTTTAGTAGATATGTTGTAGAGGAGTGTTACAGTGCCATGACATGTCTAGCCAGTTACAATGGCATGCAAAAATTCTTATTCTAATTTATAAACTACATTTATATTATGATTATGATTATGATTATTATTATGATTAAACTACAGTAAATCAGATAATCCAATAAATCAATTACTCAAAATTATAATGATAGAAATGACTATTAAATTATTGAATGAATTATACAGAATAAAATTAGATATAATATATTATTTCTATTAGGTTTAAATGTCAATCAATTTATATAAATACCAAATCTTTTATATGTTATAATTCTATACTGCTAGTAATAAATAATGTCCTTGTGTAATAAATATTCCTTAATTGAATAAAATGATTTATCTTTAAGCCACTGGAAAAGTTTGGACCTAAACTTACTCCGAGGCAACTCGGCTATATCTTTTGGCAGCTTATTAAAAATACGTACCGCCATTGGAAAACAGTTTTTCTGGGGCTTCAAGAGATAGAGTCCTGTGACACACGGACAGACGGACAGACTACGGAGTCTTAGTAATATGGTCCCGCTGGCAACCTTTGAGTACGGAACCCTAAAAATCACTACCTTCTTTAAGTAGATAATAGTCGTTCATAATGACGCGTGATGTGGCTCTCATTCCAATGTCGTTAATGTCAAATTTTGACAAGTTCATGCGGTTTCATGAATCGCACTCGCTATACTGGGAGCTAAAGCGACGTTTACTTTCTTCCAAGATATCCCTCCATTGTTCCGCTCGGTGCTCGAGGAACCCTAAATGTACCTTTTACTTACCCTTATTTCGTTTACCGTAAATCCTGTTTAATTAAACATTAGAGTTTTGGCCAGCTGCGCCCCATTACCTTTTTATTTAAATTTATCGGAATATTGATGGGCAGGTACTTTTCATATTTTTGGTGGAAAAATATTTTTTTTTTTATCTTCTTAGTCTTAATAACACAGTTTGGCAGTCGGGTAAAAAGTATGTGTCAGGTAAACGTCTGAGTGCTGGTCACTGTCGCCTGTAGTTCTCATCCTTGCTTGATTTTATCCCATTGGCTACCACGCTCTAGCGTTATACGACAACACAACGTCAAAATCCCACTGTCATTACATGAGATGTGGTTGTGTGCGTGGCCTCAACTCTGGTGGCGTTAACTATACCACGTTCTCAAAATACTGCATTACCTATTCTCGTAGATTAGATTCTCGTAGCACCACATTATAAAACCGAAGATTAGTCAAGGAAGAGATTATTTTGGTGGAATGTCTTATTTTCAACATCTGTTATTCTCGTAATGGGAATGCAATAAATAGGTAATTTAGTATTTTGATGTGTGGTATTTTGGGAACGTGGTATTTTAGGCACGGGCCGGCTATAAAGGGGACAACAGAGTGACATCTATTGGGCATTAGGATGTTGAATTTCGTTTTATCTGTATCCATATCACAACTTCCCTACAATATGTTCAGAAGCGATAAGCATAATTATGATGTCTTATATAAAGAAACCTGTAACTGCGGCTGCATCTTAATGTTTACGTTAAGGTATCTAAATCGATTCTTTAATAACATTCAAATTTCGAACATCTTAAAAAAATATATACCTCAGTAAGGCTGTAACGTGTTTATCGAAAAAGTTGATTTTGTAAATTTATTCGATGTGAAATACGTGTTCCATACATTTTTTTTGACTGTCTAACGTTACAATTATTGATTTGAGAATCTGAATCGACTCAAGTCTAAATGATGGAGACCTTGTAAAGGCAATAATGAAGAAATGAGTCTAAAGATTTTTTTATCCAATCAACAGTGTGCAATTGTATCCGATTGGGTCCGCCGCAGCTGGCCGAGTATTGGAAGTCTAAATTGTTTTTGAATTAAAAAAAAAATAATGTCAGTCATTTGTTTTCGATAAAATAAAGTTACCGTATTTTGTTCTGTGAAATAACTGGTGAAAAAATGAATAATGATAAAACTTACGATATGCATGTAGGTTAAGACACTCACGTGATCTTATTATGAAACTCGCCTTCAACTCGTTCGATTAAACCCCACACTAATGTGTTAATGCCTCCCATTATGTACCAGTCACGTAAAAAACTATTATGATCTGTATCTAGAGAGTATACTTCTCTTAGAGCCGCTTGCATGGTATAATATAATTAAAAAATTAAACTGTCAAGTCTGGGTTATGGATGGCAATTTCATACATTTTGACATTACAACCCTGAGTCGTAATATCTCTGTAAAAAAGTCCTTTTAAACTGTCATCGGATAAATATTTTTAGGGTTATTAAGGAAGTGGTAAGGCAAACCGGCAATTTAAAATATATAAATAGGAAAATATACTTTACAACTTAAAGTAAGAAAATTTATTGTCAATCAATTTATTTACAGTAAGCACTAACTACAAATGATATAATATATTACAATTATCTAATGATAATTTCTTAACCGCTATTTTAAATTGCGGTGCAGTAAGAACTGGGGTAGGTACATATATGACATTTATGAGGATAATAAAAATATTGGAAACTTTTGCTTGTCACGAAGTTGGAAGGGCGCTTGGAAGACATTTATAAAAAAATTAAGGGTGCAATTAAAAAAGTTGGACACCTTAACTAAGGTAGTCAAAATTTGTATGATTTTTCCGTTGTGATACGAAAGTTAACCATACAATTTTATTTGACATTTCAAACACTAGTTTTTACTGCACCTCAATGAAACAAACTAGTACCTACAATTAGCAAGCTCATACATTCTGCAAATGCATTATACAATAATCTGATAACGTTTTATATCTACAATATAATCCCCTTTCTTTGTAAATAACTTCATAAATAACAACCAAAGTGACGTTTTTAATCTGTGACTCAAGAGCGTAGCTAACTATTTTTAATTGCCATATTGTTTTATTCGCTTTTCTGTCGTTTGCCCGACTTTCATATGCCATAACATTGTTTTCCATAACTTTAATTTGTCATAAAGCAATTTATTTCAGGAAATCTGGAGACGTCTATCGGTTCATCGATATATCGCGCAAAATACTGGATGGACTTTGTTGGAATCACGATCCTTAACAATGGGGGACTAAATGAGGAGGGGGGAGTAAATTAAGCAGAGATTGGAGAAGAAAAACGACTCCAGAACAATGATTTAAGGAGTCTTCAACTTATGTTGACTTGTTGTTGTTGACTTTTAACGACCGCTTTAGCCTAGTTGGTAGTGACCCTGCCTACGAAGCAAGAGGTCCTGGGTTCAAATCCCGGTAAGGACATTTATTTGTGTGATGAGCACGAATATTTGTTCCTGAGTTATGGATGTTTTCTATGTATTTAAGTATTTATTTATCTATATAAGTATGTTTATCGTCGTCTAGTACCCATAGTACAAGCTTTGCTTAGTTTGGGACTAGGTCGATTTGTGTAAGATTGTCCCCTAATATTTATTTATTTTTTTATTTATGTAATATATGGAGCTTAGAGTAAGGCTTGATGTAATTAAAAGTTTCTCCCTTTTGTGAAAATTGGTTAGGTATCTTATCCAGATTCAATATAGGTCAGGTTTAAGATAAACTGAAATTACTATAGATGACTTGTAATTCGACCGATTGCTTCAAAAGGGTTATTTTCGAGATTTTTTACGTTTTAGCCCAGTCAACCAGGTGTCAAAATTCAGTTATTTAACTTTTTAATTTTTTTTTTACAAAGAACGCCATCTTCCGATCTAAGAATGGCACTCGTAGAAAAGTACATGTATTGGGATGGTCAAAAAAATTATCGAGGCTTTAGAAATAATAATAAAAAATAGTGTATGATATTTCGCGTAAAAAGATGGTTTTTTTTTTCGAAAAAACTATAAACTCGAATAACTCGAGAACCACTGAATTTTGACCCCCTAGTTGACTGGGCTAAAAACATTATAAATAAGCTCTAGAAAAACCCCTTTCAAGGAATAGGTCGAATTACTAATCACCCTGTATTTTAATAAGTAAATGTCACATTGATGACACATGTGTTGTGTGTTAGACGGCCGGATAGCCTTGTTGTTAGAAAACCTGACTACGAAACTTGAGGTCCCGGGTTCGATTCCCGGTCGGGGCAGATATTTGTGTGAAAAATACGAATGTTTGTGCTCGAGTCTTGGATGTTTAATATGTATTTAAGTACGTATTTATCTATATAAGTATGTTTATCCATTGTCTAGTACCCAATAAATGTGAATAAATTGTGCCGTGATATTTATTTATGTCTGCACACTGCCACATGAGTTTGGCGATATTTCGAGCTATGTCGGTGATTTTAGTTATTGTGCCACATTTACAAATTTGATTATTTGAGACATAAAACACTGTAAAATTAGTCCGGCATTTCATTCAGTGATTGGTTAGGTTCGAACGAGCACCCTTGTAAAAGTGTGAAAAGAATTTCTAATTTAGGTTGACAAATGTTTTATTACATTTGGACGATGTTCAAAAAGCAACGCGTCGAAGAAAGTTTCGGGGTAAAATCATTGTTAGGATGCCTAATAGAATAAAAGGCCGTGCCAGGATAAGCTAAGTGATTCTGCCCCTCCCCCTCGAGTTTGGGCTTCTAGGTTACCTTATCCTCAAGGTTCGCCAATTTGAAAACCTTTTAGAAGCAGTTGAACAAATACAGAAATGCTGCTTTAGTTATTTTAGTAAGATACACTCTTATGTCACAGTTGAATATAAATATTTTATAATAATTTCAAGTTTTTCATGAAAATTCCATTGAAATTCCCAGACATTTTAACGAGCACAGGCACGGTTAACCTTGTTAAGACGAGGTTTATCTGCTGAATAACTACGACTCGCAGTTCTTGGTACTTGAGTGAAAAATACAAAAAGAATGCTTGTGCTAAGCAATTTCAATAGTCAATGAACGCTTTTGTATTTTTATCGTGAAGGGTCACAAACAGTCACAATGAGAAGGCTGTGTGTTTTAAATTCTAAGGCCGTTTCTCCACCTCCACCTCCACCTTCAAAGTATTATGGCCGCCTTTCTATTGTACGCCCGTATCTTGAGCGCCGTGACGCTGCAGTGACGTCGATGGTGGATAAACGTCCCAATAAGGCTGTTTTTACAACCATACACAAACCATTCCCATGGCGATTTTAGAAGGGGAATGTCTTCGGTTTCCGTGGTGAAATATATAAGCGTTCATATTCTGACAATGGTCTTCAAATGTACATTTAGTTAGTAGTAGTAATACGAAGAACACGATTGGCAATGTTGGTAGAAAAACATCCAATTGGTTGACACATATATTATCTCTATCTATCTTTTCGTTTAAGTATCTTGCTCTAGTAAATCCTCTTGGTAAAAATATACCACAGCAAAAATTTACTTAAATTTTGTAGTTTCATTTAAAAAAAAAAAACTTCAAGTACCAAGATGCGGTATGCTTAAGTAGGTACAAGTCAATTATAATACAAACTCTACTGTAATGATATACTTTAACAACATTTCAAAACAAAAGGGGATTTCTAAATAGCTACAGTAAATTTACGAATACTCTAACTTCCAAATTACCGACTCTCTTGTATGTCTAAATTTTAGAGTATAAATTACTCTCCATACTTAGCAGCATAGAACGGTATACTCAAAAATTTATATATTTCACATTATGAGTCGGCCAAGTAACTAACAAAAACGCACAGGTTTACTCGTAATACAATTTTAACAATAAAAAGGCACTGTATTGAATCGTAATCCAAAAGGTATAATATACACAAATTATCATTATGACTGGACACAAAAATGAAGTAGACATCATCTACGTCACGTGGCCTTAGATTATTAAAAGTTATACACTAGACAGAGTATCAGTAGAAAGCACTGCAATACAAAACTTCCAAAAACCCATTTGACGGCTTCATCTTACATTATTTAAAAGCGAAAAAGTTTTTCGGGTGCGCCGGTGGGATTCGAACCCACGTCTCCTGGGTATGCGCCCCAACGGGTGTTCTTCGGGTGGGCTTCATCTTACGATCGCGTTACGTCATTCCGGTTGAAGGGGCAAATGACATATAAGCCTACTGTTGGCTTATATTTTTCGGGACGTTTTCATGCCGCCTAAGCTCTACACGTGGCATAATCAACTCTGTTGCCGAAGAAAACATGACAGAGGCGCCACTGTCTATGCAAAAATAATAGTCATGTATAGTTAGTTCCAATTTCTGACACCATTCGCTTATATTTGCGAGTATCTGAGAGTTTAATGGGTCGCCCAAGGGAATTAAATAAATGTTTGTCCTAAGATAATATTTTAACTGATAAAAAAATAAAATAAAAAATAAAATAAATGCAAGTGCTCTAAAAGCAGACTTTACGGAATAGAAGACTGAGCTTGAAATCTGAAACCAAGAAAGTACTTCATGACTTGCATTGGGCAATTTTCTTATGCACGAGCGCTTATTATTATCAAACGGAGGGGTGTACTTGGCCTAGTGAGCATGACACATACACACACACTACACTATGTACTTAGTATTTACTAAAAGCCAAATGTCAAAAACTTGGTACTGTCAAAGGCAAAAAATTCCAGAAAAGCCCCTCTTGCATGTAGTGGTCATGTATCCGTACAGACAAGTTCACGATCCAAATTAGAATAACCCTCCTTCGACAGCCGGGTGAAAATGACTTAGTTTCATATTTGTTTTGTACACTACCACTTGCCAAAAGGCCTTTCTTAACTCTTCTTACCTATTTGCATGTGCCTATTTGACGTAACGTAGGCGATATCTACTAGGATTCGGACTAAATTTAGGAAGAAGTTGTACTTACTAAAAACAACGTTTTTTTTATTCCAACCATTATGTTGAGTTTCAACTGACTGACTTACTTTTGCTTATTTTAATTGAAACCGACGAAAGTATCAAAGAGGTTTCATCCTCTTTACTATTAGGTACACATTTTATGTTTTCATTGTACGACGGTATTCGTGCATTGTCAGCAAGTCTACATATTATACCTGCCAAAAAAATTTGATGATTGGATGTTGTATACCTACTTACATACATACAGAAAAAAAAGAACTGCTCTCAACAAGTAAATAAGTCAGCCAGTTTTTAATTGTTTATGGATTTACAACATAAAATTTATATTTTTATGTGTACGTATAATTAAAAAATCAGGAGTTACATACCCTTAAACACATCTCATACTACGAATTGGTGTATTGTTAACATTGGTGTACTTAGAAAACCTTAATATTATTACACATATATTTTGTAATAATTATTTATTAATAGTAAATAATAATGTTTTTACAACTTCAAATCCCTGGGTGCTTTTGCATAATTATGTACATTTATTAAACAATTAATTTAGTACACATTTTTACCAAGAGGAATAAAAAATTGCAATAATGTTTTTGTTTTTTAATGTGGTCAGCCGAATAACAAACTTTAACATTATTTTTGTGATTACATATCGAAAAATAAATCAGTAATATTCGGAGCATCTTGTAGGTGGTATAAAAATACGCAAGAGTCATACACATTTTTGAAGTGAAACTTCTAATGCGACTTCCAACAAGGTCGCGTTAAACGTTTAACGCTACCATGGAGGGGATATGAAAGCATTAGTATATGTACTGCCGAAGCACGTAATATCGCATTGTATATATACTAACGGATGTTAAAAACTTCGACAGTGCGATGCAGAACTCATACTGTCTGTGCAAATTTGTATGAGACTTGATAAAAGCGCCATCTAGTGAGTAATTAAAACACAGATACATAAGTAAATTTATTTCTTTAAGTTATTGCAATAAGGTTCATATTGATGTACAAGTGCCTTTTTCATTTCCACATTACGAAGTTTCACTTCTTCCGCGCGAGGAACTGCACGCACGATCTTTTTTGTTCGCTTCTTTTCTGTAGATATAGCAAAAGTTAAGGGTCTGTAGCCAATATTTTTTAGCCAAGTCTACATCGGCGTATGGGACGCCTGGCCAACTTGCGGCCCATTCAAATAAATCTGAAGTTTGCTGACTCGGAGTCGCTAATTTTATCCATGAAACTACCGCGAGACTCAGTCATAGTGAAAATAAACGGATCACTCGCGTCTTAAAACGAGTTTCGGGCTAATTCGTAGCCCTTCCTCTCGGTGTCGCAAGTCACGGCGGCTGCCAAACGCGCACTGCGTGCTACCGCCCTGTACGCTTAGTATAAGTTTTACTTCACCAAAATACTTCTCGATCGCGTTTACGTAAAAATTTCAATTCTATGGAAACATAGACGCGCGCGCGCGGAGGCGCTGTCCATGTTTCCCTAGTAATTGAATTTTTTACGTAAACGCGATCGAGAAGTATTTTGGTGAAGTAAAACTTATACTAAGCATACTGGTAGCGCGGCTACACACACAGGAGTGACAACTTTTGCTTCTTAGGTTGGTTATGACCCCAAATGGTGAGTGATTTCATACACTTACTTATGTCATACGACGGTTAAAAGGCAAAACGCATGAAGCGACACTTTTAGTCAAAATGAGTTACATATTTGAAATCAGCGAATTTTTCTCCGTCGTTTGAGCTGGGTTTCATGTAAAGTTCAAAAAATGTCGCTTGATGCGTTTTGCCCTTTAACCGACGAATTATAGAATTATTTCTATTCCATCAATTACCTACAAAGCCCACGAATGTAATTTGATTGTTTCCAGAACTCGATGGTTTGGAAACGAAACAAATCGTGATAATTTATAACACTTCTTCTTTTTCAGGCGCTCGAAAACGAGTTTTACCATTCATTTTTTTATTTAAAAACAAATGTTGCTTTCACAT
The DNA here is from genome assembly GCA_947563465.1 of Archips xylosteana. Classification (NCBI taxonomy): domain Eukaryota; kingdom Metazoa; phylum Arthropoda; class Insecta; order Lepidoptera; family Tortricidae; genus Archips; species Archips xylosteana. The sequence continues at coordinate 19,463,786 of OX387353.1, read as the reverse complement.
AAATTCCAAACAAAGCATCGTTTGTTACGTTATTTTGTTTTTTGCTTACTAAAAACAAAAACGCATTGAACAGGTGACATTTATTCACGAGTTCCTTTAAATTATGTGGTAAAAATTGTATATTTGACTAACAATGTGTACTGTACTAAAAAAAAAACAAAGCTCTAATAAAGTAACCAATCTTGTTTTAAACACATGGATAGAATTTTTCAGATTACAAGTATTTTTATAATAATGTTACAGTTTGTATATAGGAACGAACCACCTCAAAAACTAAGCTCAAAACAGATTAAAAATGCCTTGCACTTTTAAATAAGTACGTGTTTGAAATATTCAAATAAATGACACATTGAACTAGCATTCAAATCCGTACAATGCCGTTAGTAAGAATTATGTTACACACACTGACACAATATTGCAAGGCCGACTGAAGTGGTTTACATAAGATTAACATGACTATTTTTCCGGCTATACTTAGCTTCAGTTTATTTTCGAGCAAAAGGAAGTTTAAAAAAAGTTATTTTCGTTTTCGAAAAAAAAAACCTTTTTTTTAACCTTAATGGAGATTCATTTTTTCTCGCACGACAATCGATAGTCGATTCTAAGCGCCATTCATTTAAACTCCTCATTAGCGTTCTATTGCCATCATTAAAATTCTAACACATCCGAAGTTGTTATTACAGAGCCCAAGCGAACACAAAAGTTCCAAATTCAAATAGCCCGTCAAATTCATTATTCATAACGGCTACCGGACCTTTTACTTTTTAATTATTAATCAAAAGTATTGTAGACATTTTACTTTAATTTTTAATTTATTATAATTAATTAGTAAAGGTTTGGCGTGGCTGGAAGGAATAAGTGGACCCTGAATTTTAAAAGCAACGGTTACAATAGTTATAACAAACTGGATATTATTATTACGTATTTTTATGTGTAGATTTATTGATAATAGTGGTTGCTTTTTGAAGCTGTTGCGTGACCTTTAGTAGTGTAATATGTCATATACTGGTACCACACGGTCTGTTTCGACAGCATATAATTTTATTGTGATATAATAGCAGCAGATATAGTCAAAGCATTTGATTCCTGCCTGATCCGCTGTAGAACATTCTCGAAGCAAGTTCTCATCATCATTCCTTTAAAAAACCGTATAAGTTGTAGTTTCAAAATTTACAATCCATTTGTCACTAAGCTGTTTGGCAAACTTATAAATCCAATGACTACAGGATGGCATTGACTTGAAATTTGGTTCGAATATGTAGTTTGGGTGACAATGTGTTGATAAATTTAGTTGTGTAAGTCATTTTAAGGCCCTACCGAGCTTTTGGCGCTAATCGATTTTAGGTATTCCATGCACTCGTGTATGTGTGCGTGAGAGCGACTCGAATCAAAGCCGAGGGTACGCGCAAGCGACTCAAGTTCCCCGTCCGATGGCCGAAGGAGAACTAAAGCAACTAACTATACGGAAAAAGGGGAAGCACGACCGTCCAAGATACGTTGGTCAGACCGCGCGTGTAATTAGGTATTTTCATCGTATTACTAAAACAAATACACATTTTAAAAATGTAGCAACACTAGGCCCTAGAAAACATCTTGTTTTATTAACATTCAAAAAGTCATGACCTGCCGTGCAGTATTTACGACGTACTAAGGATTTATTTTATTTTTTAGAGACGACTTTGGATTTTTTTTCAATCGATTAAACTACAAGTAACCGTGTTTCAAAAAACACTTGTCACTAGAGTGAACCCTCAAATATCTTACACATGAATTTCAGAACTAAAGCTCTGCTAGTAATGGAACAGCAAGGGATTAAATAAATGCAATAAACGCGCCAAAATCTCGGTAGGACCTTAAATAATATCGTAGATCTGTTTTGAGAAACGTTGCTGAATTTCTTGCTGGATTCTTCGAGCGTTTCAACCGCCTCATTTTATCTGGTCACATTTTTTAAGAAATGGGTGAAGATTTTGATGGGGCTTCCATTATATATTAGAGGTTCTGTACGTCTACCATACAACTGGGAACTGTATCAGAATCTTCTACCATTTCTTAAAAAATGTGACCAAATAAAATGAGGCGGTTGAAACGCTCGAATAAATGCCCATGGTAGCATAATATGGTACTCTTCGACGTCATAATTGCTTTACATGGTCTATGGGTACTATGTTTATATTATAACACTGCTGGCGGTAGACTGGAACGCGAGTGTCGAATCTATTACGTACTCACTATTACAAATAATCTTTGGTCATGCGTCTTCATGAGAAAGACCTATAGAAAATTATACATTGGTCTTTTTGAATGGAGTTTTGACTGGGAGGCTAACTATGTATATTAACGATATAAGTTAAACATTATACATTATACATTGTGTGGTCCATTAAAATCGCTATCGGTAAACATCTACATGATAAATTGTGTTACTTACGAATAAAATATTGCTGATACGCCATTACGATAATATACGGGGAAAATACTGTTTCTCACTTTTTTTTATCTAGCTTATACACGCTTAACGATTATAGATAGATTAAATTCTCTCGAAAATTTGGCACAATAACAATTAAAACTACTTTTTTCTATTTGACACTACGCCCCCGAGACAGGCTGGAAAGGGCATACAAAAAAAAAAACAAAACCGAATCGAATAGAACGTTTGTAAGGACGTGCCTCAAAAGCATTAATTTTGGAGCAATTTAACGATTCGCGTTACTACAATAGGCTGTATGACAACACCAATCAACTGGCATACTTTTAAGACGCTGGCAAGACTCGTCCGATAGATTATGCATGGTAACACTGAACCGTGGCATCACTGATAGCCAACTCAATTGAACAACTATTTTTCTTTCAAAGCTTGAAAAAATAATGTGATTTTCCTGTTCCCTTATTGTCTAACGAGCTGACACATGCATTTACTATTTATTTCTGTCAAACGGTATGAGATGGTGATAGAAAGAGATGGTGAAAGCGAAGGCAAGCGTCCGCGCGTTAAAAAATACGGCCTCTGGTTCAAATTAAATTGTTTTTTATTACAACTGCGTCTTGAAATTATTGATGTTTAATACCAATCGTGTATTTTTGCATTCGCTATTACATATAGGTGTTCAGTCAAAGTAGCCCAATAACTTGATGACTTGTATATACAAATATAATCTCATTTCCATGTTTGCGCATGGCGAAGTAACGACGCTGTCGCGAACTGTCGATAAAATTGATATTTTTATCGACTAACGCGAGAAATCGATAATTTGCTGCAAGATGATACTTTTAAGGCACACGCTCAACAAACGGAATAGAACACTTAAAAACGAACACAATATGCAATACACTTAATCACACTGTCTGTTAACCGTTAGACGAACACTGGTCCGTCATTCTCTACTCACAGGACGTTGAAGTTTTCACAGTTTTTGAATTTCGAGTCTTCTTTCCCGAATATCCAGGTTAGCATTTGGCGAGCCTTCATGCTGGCTCGCACAACCCCCCGGGATTTGTACCAGTGGGCGGGGGAGGATTCTCGGCCACCTTCGGCCGAATACTGCTGCTTCTTTAGCCGAATCTGGTTGAGTATACCGACGAGTAATTCGTCCACGTTGTGGTTGATGCCCACTGATACTTCGACGAATTTCGCTTTGTATGTGCACGCTAGGCATTTGCCGTCTGAAACAAAAAAAAAGTATTAGGAATTGGCAAGTTTGTCAATATAGGACTCAATTATTGTTTTTATTTATTAAATTGTTCAAAAACACGACAGAAGGTTGGTTTGTCATAGAAATTGGTTATTTTCACCATTCATCATCATCATCATTTCAGCCGAAAGACGTCCACTGCTGAACATAGGCCTCCCCCAAGGCTCACCAAACAGATCGGTCCCGTGCCATCCGCATCCAACGCCATCCCGCAACCTTAACCAGGTCGTCGCTGCATCTTGTTGGAGCCCTACCTACACTGCGTCTTCCGGTCCATGGACGCCACTCGAGAACCTTTTTGCCCCATCGGCCATCATTATCATGATGACCGATCAGTATCAGTAGTGGTTACGTCCCACTGAGGATGAGAATGAGAGGGCTTGGACCGTAGTTCCTACGCGGGCCCAGTGCGAACTGGGATCTTCATACACACCTTTGAACATCTCAGGTGTGAGTAGACACAGTAGTAGACACAGTAGTAGACACAGTAGTAGATGTTATCTTTCATCGTAAAGCTCGCGATAAATTTCAAACGTCATCATCATAATCATTTCAGTCGAAAGACGTCCACTGCTGAACACAGGCCTCACCGAAGGCTCGCCAAACAGATCGGTCCCATCGATCCCCATCCAACGCGATCCAGCAACCTTAACCAGGCAACACTCAAGCAAAACTCAAGTGACAGTGGGCAGGGCACATCGATCGTAGAGCTGATGGACGATGGGGCAAAAAGGTTCTCGAGTGGCGCCAACGAACCGGAAGACGCAGTGTAGGCGGCTTCCAACAAGATTTCAAACGTGGATTTCACACAATTAATGATGATGGTGACGATGATAATTCGAGGTAATTAAGCAATACAGATAGTCGCAATTAAGTCCCAAGTGTTATTAATTATGAGTGAGAATCGCTAAAGTTTAAAACATATTAACGACCGCTTTAACTTAGTTGGTAGTGACCCTGCCTACGAAGCAAGAGGTCCTGGGTTCGAATCCCGGTAAGGGCATTTATTTGTGTGATGAGCACGAATATTTGTTCCTGAGTTATGGATGTTTTCGATGTATTTAAGTATTTATTTATCTATATAAGTATGTTTATCGTCGTCTAGTACCCATAGTACAAGCTTTGCTTAGTTTGGGACTAGGTCGATTTGTGTAAGATTGTCCCCTAATATTTATTTATTTATATATCTGCAAGCCACGAAAACAGATGTAGCCGCCATGTTCGCCGTAATCGCTTCCAATTGGCTAGGCACCGACATTGGCGCCAGTAGCTCATCAATAAACATGAATGATCCTTAAATAGTTTGTTTTTGCTTTACTCGTAGTTTCGCTCGAATGTCATTTACGTTGCGTGAAGAAACTGTGCAAAGTCTCTGTTACCGTACTTGGTCCCAGGTACCGCTGGAGGGATGAGGTCCACAAGGATCTTTCGTATCTCGGGGTAAAAGGCTGGCAAGAGCTGATCCAAGATTGCAAAGCATGGCGTAGTCTGGTGTTGGAGGCCAAGACATACTTTGAGTCGCTGCGCCCGGCTAGAAAGTAAGTATGGACTAACGGCGTTAAGGTGTCCAAGTTTTGGAATTCCATCCGAATAACATACTTCCTATTCACAAAACACTAGCATGTTATATAAACAGCAATGCTGTGTTTACTATTAAGCACGAACGCATTATGTTGCCGTCTTGGCAGGCCGTAATAACTGCCACATCTATCACTGCCACTGACGTGTGTCATCATTAGGTACCCGACGAAGATCTGGTATACTGGAAGACGCATACCTAACTTAAGTTCAACCCTTATATCTGTGCAAGTCTGGTACGTAAGAAATCACATAAAGTTTGAAAAGGATAATGAACAAAATACATAACGATCATTTGATATAATGACCGTCATACTTAATATATTTGACGACAGGATATATGAATTTTGTATCGTTAATAACTAACTATAAATAGTTAACAACACGATACCCTATCGTGTTGTGTGTGTAGGTTTTTAATTACGTACTTAATATTAATTTTATATTGCACCACCTGCTGAAATCTATTCCTTGCTTTCTTTCTCTTTTAAGGGTTGCCTGGAAGAGATCGCTTCGAAGCGATAAGGCCGCCCACTGCTTACCAATATTCTTTTTTATGTACTTGTTTTTCTGTATTGTATTCTTTGTGGTGTACAATAAAGAGTTTTGTATTATATTGCAAATTAAAAGGAGTTCGTTTTGTTTACGTTGCTTAGTTCCGGTCTTGCATACATTTACAAAGGCACTATGATGTATGTATTGTTTATTCCTTCCAGTCGATTTACGTAGATCGCCGATAGCAAATGAGTGAGTGAGTAAGCATTATCGGACCGGATATGGAATGCGGTGTGGCTTGCAAGCTCAGTCACGTGGGCGATAACCGAAAGACGACACGATATTCCATAGTTCCAACTTGTATTAAGGTAAACGTCCCTGTTCTTGACACTGACCCGATACATGGCACCTTCAATCTTATGTCATAGTAAGAGAGGTGACCTCAGTGTCATCTCGGGCATTGGTACGTTTACCTTATAAACTCCGAAAGCGTCTTATAAACTTGGAAGACGTGGTGGCCTAGTGGCTTGACCTATTGCCTCTCAAGTCCAGGGTCGTGGGTTCAAATCCAGGCTCGCACCTCTTAGTTTTTCTCAATTTATGTGAATTTATCCTATATTTGAAGTGCGGATTGCGAATTTCACACTCACCATCGAATTGTTTCGCATTCGCAGTTGTATCATATTATCTTTCACCAAAAAAATCAATATAAATTTTAAATGTAATGAATTCCGAGAAAATTTCGACTCGAACCCACGGTCCTCTGCATGAGAAGCTTTAGGTCGAACCACTATACTTCATTTAATTTAGCATTGAAAAGCACAACAACATTATATTGCGGCTCGTGAACTGTAATCTCTTTACAATTTGTACTAGAGTAACAATTGACCACACGCAAATAATGTGGCATTAAAACAATTTTATTTTGCGGCTCCCAGACTACTGTACTGTACTATTTGCTAGGTAAGAAATAGTTGATCAGACGCAATATAATGTTGTTGTTCTTTTCAATGCTAAATTAAATGAAGTATAGGCTACACAACTTTTCATGAATGTGTATTCTCTATAGTATATTATATTCTTTGCCACTCACTACCAATACAAACATTAATAAAGAAACGTGGTTACAACCCCAAAAGGACCGAAGACAAATAGTCGAGTTACGTGATAAACCTTATTGTAACTGCATTGCATTGAAAATCGACTGTCTGATTGTAATCATTGTTGATTCGAGATACGCAATCTAGGGCGCGAGTGATCGAAAAGAAGCTTTATGTTAAACACAATATCTGTACCTATGTTTGTATGTATAGGTATTATGATAGAAAACTTCGGATATAAAGCCGATGACAAGGCCGAGGCGCAAATGACATGGACATGACGATCTGGGCCCAATTGCATAACAAAATAAAAGCAAATAGTATTAGTGAATTTCAATACAAAATAGCTACCTATATCTACTAGTGGCCATAATTCGAGAGACAAGCTTGACAATTAAAGGGTTACCAGGGTTAGACGAAATTAAATAGCGATGTGGCCGATATCGATAATCAGTGTCGACTGGACTATATGATTTACTATAAGACGGATTTTTTTTACTTCCTTTAATGATATCTTACATTGAAAAGTAAATTGTTAAATCACCGTAATTAATGAGTATGGTGTATTAGTGGATAAACCTCCATAGTTGCGCCCATCTCATTTAGGTATAGTATATTACTAGCTTTTGCCCGCGACTCCGTCCGCGTGGAATTAGTAATTTGGGCAGCTTATTTTTTTTTTATCCAATTTGCTTTTTCATCAATTATGGCTCTCCTTAGTTCCTCGATATAAAAAAATTACCCCCCCCCCCGCACCCCCCCCCCCCCCCCTCACCGACCACCCCACCGACCCTCCCCCCGCACACCCGCGTTCACATTCACACGTATCTTTCTTATTTGTGAACCGATTCAAATGAAACAAACACTAAATGTTAATCCAAGAAAATACCAACATATCAGTGAAAACCGCATCCTTCTAGGTTAAGCCGTTTCTGAGATTAGCGCGCACAAACGCACAGACAAACAGATAAACAGACAAAAGACAATAATTCTAAAAAAAACATTGTTTTGGGTTCTATTGCGCTAGTAAATAGCCCTAGTGACAGTTTTTCTCAAATATCTTCAATGTACAGACACCGACTTGTTACAGATTTATTATATGTATAGGTAGATAGATATAGATATTATATGTATAGATTATGGTGGCTTCATGTTAGCGTCTGCTTGAGAGCCCTTCTTTTTTTCAAACAGCCATAAGTTATATTAAGTCACAAACGTCCCAGCGCATTTTATATTATTAGCCTGGCAACATTTGGCGCTGAGATCTCATTCACCGTCTTATTCACCAGCTATTCATTGGCGCACGCCTGGGAAATCAATTTGTCCATAATGGCGGATAATGAATGGAACAAATTGGTTCGCGGCCGTTCTATTTTCATGTGGTTTGCGTAGACGTCTAATTTTACGTCATTCGTGAGTTTTGCAATTATTCAATCCATTCAATTTAATTTTGTCATTTTTATTTTTGGCCAAAGTCGTTAATGGAATAACTGAAAACCTGTAATATCAGAATAAATAGTAGAATCGATTACACTTTATCTTAAAGCAGGTTGTTTTTTTATTATTCTTTTTTTACTGACTCATGCATGCATACCTCTCCCCTCCCCCTCCCCTATTCCCACTCCTGTTTTAGGCTGCGTTTCCACCAGAGATGTGCGAGGTAGCTAAGCGGTGCGAGGCTGTGTAACGAGGATGTGTAACGATGTGAATGTTTCCACCAAAGATGTGCGAGGTAGCTGAGCGGTGCGAGGATGTGTAGCGGGCTCTTTTCAAATAAGCGGGCGGGGTGCGGTGAGGCGGGAGCGGAGCAACGCCGCATAGCAACACATCCATCGCAACACATTCCTCGCACACATTCCTCGCACACATCTTTCCCTTCTTTTGTTTTGTATGTACAAAAACCTCGCTCCGCTGAGCACCAGAGCTGAGCTGAGCAAGTATAGGTTCATGACAAACATATCCCTCGCAACGCATCTTCGCACAGCTCCGGTGGATACGCAGCTTTAAAGGCCGGCAACAGATCAGTGACTCTCTTTGAGTTGTTATTTATGGGCGATAATGATCATTTTCTTTCAGATGACCCGCTTGCTTGCTTGAAGCCGTGGTGGCCTAGTGGCCTATGGCCACGCAAGCAGAGGGCCGTGGGTTCAAATCCAGCTCTTGCCAGCCGCCTTGCAAAGATCATCGCTCTACCGAGTCAGAGGACGTCCTACGCTACGTTTACCGATCCGTGGTCTCTACTCAAGAACTCGTCTACCCCAACGGTTATCGGTTCTTCGGGTTATATGACCGGCCCATTGCCACTTCAGCGTGCTAATGCGGTGGGCTATGTCGATACCTTTGGTTCTCTGTCGGATCACTTCGTTACGAATTCGATCTTTTAGAGAAACTCCGAGCATAGCCCTTTCCATAGCACGCCTGCATAGCACCTGCATACACCTACGAAGAAATTCGATGATGTGTGTGAAGTTCCCAATTTGCACTGGGCTCCCACGTATATAGGCTCGAATGATAACCCGCTTGCTTTTCCTCCTTCTCATTACATAAAAAAAACTAAGGATTGTCCTCACCCTGCGTCGATACGGCCCTACTTCGCGCCAGGTCAATCTTGTTCCCCACCAGCACGGCTGGCCGCGACCGCAGCATGTCGCAGTCCAACAACCGTGCCAGCTCCTGTTCTGCCTTCTGGAAGGAGGCCTTGTCGACCACGCTGTATATCACGACGAACGCGTCGGGAGGCTCCGAGCGGTCGATTTCCTCCTGGAAAAAAGTAGCGATCGTTTATTGGTTCTCTATTTATTTTTAATTACCTGGGCCTGGTATTTTTCCTATATAGTGGGTGCGTGCGTGTGTGTGTTTGTCTGTGGCATCGTAGCTCCCGAACGGATAATCAAGTTGTCAGATTGTTTAATTTACAAAATTATATTTTCTAGATCCACTCATGATTACGATCAACTTTTATTATGGGACCAACTTCGAAAACGTAAACACATAATCGACGTCTCCATACTAATTGCGAAACCAGTTGATTACTTTTAGTATGGGAGGCTCAAGTTTTTTCTACCGATTTCGATATTACTCCCATAATAAAAGTTGATCGTAATCATGAGTGGATCCAGAAAATATAATTTTGTATTACGTCTTAGATGTCACCCTGTATTTCTTTTTTTTTTGCGAACAAAACAAACAGAGACAGCATCAAAATTATCCATCAAATAAATTTGATCAATGGATGGTGAAACATGGGTTAAGTCTAAATAACCCTCCTTCGACAGTCGGGGCAAAAGGCCCTCGTGGCATCGTACCCAAAAGGCTGGCAGCATTCCCTCGTTGAATGGCGATGGCGATTGAGAGAGGAAGCTGCCAGCCCTTAGGTCTCCAGTGGTGTCGATCAAACGCTTTTGCACTTTTTTACTCTTTTCAACAACATTGTGCAATAAAGCTCCACTGATTATCGTTCTAAATCTGCTTCAAAATTATCCTACAAATTGCCATAACGGCAAGGTTAGCATGCAATCAGGCGCTGTGGTTTGCCACGGAAATAATCCATGCTAGACGTTAATGGCTCTGCGAGGAATATTTTATGGCTAAGCCTAAGGTGCGGTGCTACTCCGAAGTTCGAAAATTGAATTTCGTATCTTGCTTACTCTCGTTTAGCGTGTATTAGCGCGAGCGGGACGGCACCATATGAAATTGGAATTTTGAACTTCGTCGTATAAGGTCAGACAAGCGAGTGCGATAATAGGTTCTCTTTGCTAGTTCGTTGTGACATTTAAAGTTTAGTTTGGAATTATTACTCTTTGTTTAGCATCATCATCCTAGATGATGCCCTTCATATGTCCCACTGCAGGGCGCAGGCCTCCTCTCAGAATGAGACCCTTAAATTTCTCCGTAGGTGTGTGCCAGATGTTTTCCTTCACCGTAAAACTCATGGTATAGGTAACGCCACCAGAGTTGAGCGTGGGCACACAACCACATCTCATGTAATGACAGCGGGATTTTGACGTTGTGTTGACGTTTAACGTATTAACCTATAAACAAATGTAATTTCGCACATTTTCGAACGACTCAGAAAAGCGAGCAGGACTCGAACCCACGAATCTATACTTCTCTCAAGCAGCCATAAGCAGAGCTATAGGGCAAACCAATACGCCACCATGGCTTCCAGTGCGACTTTGTATAGAAAATTACAGTCTTCTTTATTTAATCGTTCTTGATCGTAGAAATAAAATCTATACTAATATTATAAAGCTGAAGAGTTTATAGTGAAAATAAACGGATCACTCACGTCTCAAAACGAGTTTAACTCGACATGTTTCGGGCTAATCCGTAGCCCTTCCTCTCGGAGTCGCACGTCACGGCGGCTGCCACACGTGCACACCGTGCGCACCGTGTTGAGTGCACGTGTGGCAGCCGCCGTGACGTGCGACTCCGAGAGGAAGGGCTACGGATTAGCCCGAAACATGTCGAGTTAAACTCGTTTTGAGACGTGAGTGATCCGTTTATTTTCACTATGAGTGAGTCTCACGGTAGTTTCATGTTTAAAGCTGAAGAGTTTGTTTGTTTGTTTGATTGAACGCGCTAATCTCAGGAACTACCGCTCCGATTTGAAAAATTCTTTCAGTGTTAGATAGCCCATTTATCGAGGAAGGCTATCTATCATCACGCTATCTATAGGCTATATATCATCACGCTAACACCAATAGGAGCGGAGCGGGAGAATGTTTCAAAATCGGGGTTTTCGAAGTAAAACTTCTATAGGCACGGTTGACTTGGGAGTACGAGTACGGTGGTGAATGTGAACGCGGGCGTGCGGGGAGGGGAGGTGTGGGTGTGGGGGTGCGGGGGGGGGGGTTATTTTTTTATATCGAGGAACTAAGGAGAGCCATAATTGATTAAAAAGCAAATTGGATAAAAAAAATTAGCTGCCCAAATTACTAATTCCACGCGGGCGGAGTCGCGGGCAAAAGCTAGTAAAACATAACAACAATAAGTTGTTTGTTAATTAAGTCTAGGTACAGTAAGATTATTTCCACTTTGCCACTCGGCAATTTTCGACATACATCGAGAGAGATCGGAAGTGCAATACTTAGAGTGCGCGCACACAGAGAGCGGTCTGGAGTTCCGCGTTCTTTCAAATGTACTGAGTCGCTTACGATTGCTGTGTGCGTTATCGTAAGGGACTCAGTACATTTGAAAGAACGCGGAACTCCAGACCGCTCCTGTGTCCGCGCGCTCTTAGACTGAGGTTTTGTTATTGATTACATTAAATTAAATACATGTGCGGACCACAACAAGACGTGTAGGCACTAGGCAGACCCCAGATGAGATGGTCTGATGACATAAAAAGTTACGCCGGAACGTACTGGCTCAGGAAGACGGAGAATAGGACGGAGTGGAGGAGTAATCTCCTGGAGAGGGTTACATCCAGCAGTGGATAGAAAAAGCCTGAAATAGAAGAAGAGAAGAAATCATCATCATCATCATCATAATTTCAGCCGAAAGACGTCCACTGCTGAACATAGGCCTCCCCCAAGGCTCGCCAAACAGATCAGCCCTGCGCCAACCGCATCCAATGCGTTCCCGCTACCTTCACCAGGTCGTCGCTCCATCTTGTTGGAGGCCTACCTACACCGCGTTTTCCGGTCCGCGGACGCCACTCGAGAACCTTTCGGCCCCATCGGCCGTCAGTTCTACGGGCGATGTGCCCTGCCCACTGCCACTTAAGTCTAGCGATTCTTCGAGCTATGTCCGTGACTTTAGTTCTTGCGCGGATTTCATCATTTCTAATGCGATCCCGCAAAGTCAAAGTCTTTGACCAGTGTGTGTTGCCAGTGATGACTTATGGCACTGAGACGTGGCCGCTAACGATGGGCCTCATAAGGAAGCTCAGGTCACTCAGAGGGCGATGGAGAGGCAGTGGCGTAGCTAGGTAACCAAAGGCCCTGGGGCAAAAAAAAAACTAGGGCCACAACCCGTGTTTGTTTACATGATAAAACAAGTAAGGATGAATGCACATTAAATTCACTAGACTCGCGCGATTTTAAATTCACTAATAGTAGCGTTTTATAGTCACGCTGTTGAAGAGCGCCGCGTTTGTCATAGGTCCGCGTTTATAGTTTGTAAGTCAGAGTCCGAGGGGCCCCCTGAGCTTGGGGGCCCCGGTGCACTGCCCCGGCTTGCCATACGGTAGCTACGCCACTGTGGAGAGGGCTATGCTTGGAGAAGAAATACATTAAATTAAATTAAATAGGTTTGGATATTTTATGTGATTAAATTCTAGCATTTTATATAAGTAAGTACCCTATGACAAAACACGAATTAACCTTTACGGTTAAAACTGAGACGTCCCGAGTGTCAAAGTGGAAATAATCTTAGTGTACCTACAAATTTTACTTGCACATTAAAGTAACAACGAAAATCGGGACTGAATACAAGGAAAACTGCCGATTTCGCATTTCTGTGGAATGAACCCTCTTAAAAGAGTGTTGAATAATTGATTGGTGGAGACGTTACTCAGAGGAGGTCCATATCAATGTTTTGTTGGTAATAGCAGGGAAGCGAGGTAATAAGGTTGTAATTCAGAGAGCATATTGAAATAAACTGTATAATGAATTATGATAAACTAACTGCTACCCGCGACTCCGTCTGCAAAGAATTCGTTTACCGCTATCCCGCGGGAACTATGCAATTTTCCAGGACAAAAAGTGTCCGATATGTTAATCCAGGTTATAAACTATATGTGTGCCAAATTTCATCACAATCCGTCAAACCGTTTTAGCGTGAAGAAGTAACAAACATACAACACAGTATAAACATACCTACATAGTGTGATTCAATTCGAATTTTTAAAAGAGACAGAGAGAGTCAGAGACAATGGGGAGCGGGAGATACATTATACACGTATTTGATCATCGTCATCATCATCCCAGCCTATATACGACCAGATGGCCTAGTGGTTAGAGACCCTGACTATGAAGCTTGAGGTCCCGGGTTCGATTCCCATGTCGGGGCAGATATTTGTATGAAAAATACGAATGTTTGTTCTCGGGTCTTGGGTGTTTAATATGTATTTAAGCATGTATCTATCTATATAAGTATGTTTATCCGTTGCCTGGTACCCATAACACAAGCTTTGCTTAGCTTACTTTGGGACTAGGTCGATTGGTGTGAATTGTCCCGTGATATTTATTTATTTATTTATTTAATTTCTTCGCAGGTGTATGCAGGTTTCCTCGCGATGTTTTCCTTAACTGTAAAGCTCATGGTAAATTTCAAATGTAATTTCGCACATAAATTCCAAAAAACTCAGAGGTGCGCGAGCCGGGATTTGAACCCACGACCCTCTGCTGGAGAGGCGATAGGTCAAACCACTAGGCCACCGCGGCTTTTTTACGTATTTGATACGCGGGAGAAATATACATTTCATACATTGAAGAAGATGTGGCTCACACCATCTCTTTAATATATTAAGAACACTGCTTATTTATGGGTATGTATTACAATACCGAAGTACGAAAGACCGAATGTATTAAAACATCGAATGGGTCAAAAGACCGACACGATGTTTTTCTGAAACCGTTAACTTTTTAAGATTGTTATAAAACAAACCTAACCTAACCTAATGGGTTCTGTATGATGCCGTTTTAACAAATTCTGAAAAGTTTACGGTTTCAGAAAAAAATCGTGTCGGTCTTTTGACCCATTCGATGTTTTAATACATTCGGTCTTTCGTACTTCGGTATTGTAAAACACACCCTTATTTATTGTATGTATTATGCTTATGTATGTTGTATATGGTAGTATATTTTTAATAGGTTTCTTTATATTATTTATTGTATTTACTAAAAGTTGTAATGAAGCTTTTATTTTATCTGACTGTTTTTTTTACTTACTCTTCGTAGGTCCCTTATTAAATGAAAGCATTCACTCAAAGGTTGTCTGGTAGAGATCGCTTAAAAGGATAACCTTCACCTTTATACATGCATTTCAACGGTTGTCAATAATGTTTCAAAGTCAAAGTCAAAGTCAAAATTCTTTATTCAATGTAGGCATCAAATTGATGCTCCTATGAACGTCGAAAAATCTACCACCGGTTCGGAAAAAACCCTGTTGAGAAGAAACCGGCAAGAAACTCAACAAGGTATATTTTTTTCAATCAGATCTACATTGTTATTAAATGACATACATCTAAAGTATTTAATACAATTAAATTTTTTAACACAGTAGATACGCTATTTGAGACTAGAGATCGCCAATGCGGATCGGAATTATTTCCAAACATCCCTGTCCATGATATAGTCATTAATTTTATAGTACGCCTTAGATATTAATGTCTTCTTCACAATGGATTTGAATTTTGTATCAGTTTGTTCGGTTATTGTTTTCGGAATTTTATTATAAAAACGTATGCATCTTCCCAGAAACGACTTTTTAGTTTTAGCCAGTCTGTAAGATGGAACTTTAAGCTTCCCTGTGTTTCTAGTAACCTTTGGCTTATCGACGTTAGTGGGAAAATCACATATGTTTTTTCTTACATACATGATTATTTCAAATATATACAACGACGGCAGGGTTAGGATACCTATTTCTTTAAAAAAAGATCTTAAAGAATCGCGTGTCCTTAAGTTATATATCGTTTCTTTTTCTTTCCTTATTTTTGTACAATAAAGAGTTTACAATACAACACAATACAAATATTCTTTATTGATCACCAAAACAGTACGGAAAAACTTAATAACAAAAAAAAATTAGGCAGACAATAGGCGGTCTTATCGCTCAAAAGCGACTCGTCCAGACAGCCAATGTTGGATACATGTAAAAATGTGAACAGGTTGGCGAAATCAACAGACAGGAGAAATCAATAAATATTAAAAACAATACAAATATACAATATTTACATACATAAATAAACAAATAGTTAAATACATACATACATTTCTAAAGAAAATATTAAAGAAATAGATAAAAAATATTAACTGTATGAGTTTTTATTTGCTTAAGAATAGTCCTAGATCTCATCGACTCAATAAACCCATTCAATGTATTTTTTTTCAAATTAATTCACGCGAACAAAAGACCTCTTCCGTTGAAACCGGCGTATGTTGTAAACAGCAGAGCTTTACATCAATCATGGGTAACAGAGTTCAGTCATCCTCCCTTTATCTTGACTGAGAGTAATTCCTTTCCTACAAAACACAACCCTCTTTCGTCACGGTCGGGTAAGTCTTTACATTCCGTTGAATTGAACGCCACAAAGAGATTATCGTTGAGGTGAAGTGACGTAGCCATATTTCATCGTGGATTGCTGTAGACGTAAAAGGGAGTAAGTGCAGATGCATTGTTATATGATGGGATTGAGATATTTGTTTCGAGAAAGGGGGTGGTTTGTGTACACGTTATTACGACAGTCGCGAGTTATACTGATCCGGATTGGTGATCCCTAGTCTCAAATAGCATATCAACTGTGTTAAAAAATATAGTTATATTATATTCGACCTTTAACTTGATAGCGTATCCAATAAGACACATTATTTAAAATAATCTTTTTGTATTTTTTTAGATGTAAAATTTTCAAGAATTCTCATTTAAGACCGGGTTTGAATTACAAACTTTTAGAAATTTTGCTGATTTTAGGGTTAAATGTACGGCACTCTAATGTCGACAACCGTTATAGTTTCATAGTATTCTGTGGATAATGTTGTTGATTGTACATAGAGTAACACACTATTGTAACTTAGTTTGTAGTACATTGTGTACAGTTGTTTTTTTCCCTAAAATAAATAAATAAATGTATCTAATTTAATAACATTGTCGATAGTGGTCATTTACGGGTCATTTTTTTTTATTTTTTTATATAGCCTATAATATGTCCCACTGCTGGGCAAAGGCCTCCCCTTTCCTCCGCCATTCTTCCCTATCCTGGGCATGCACCTGCCAATCGAGCTGGAAAGCGCTCAGGTCGTCTCGCCATCTCCTCTTGGGTCTGCCTCTGCTCCCTCGGAACCCATTCGGTAACGATTCGCGCCCATCGGTCCGGATGCATTCGGCAGACATGGCCAGCCCAGACCCACTTCAGCTTGGCGGTTTTGACACCCACATCTGTAATACGAGTTTTGGAGTTTTGGTTTTATGTAAAAAAAAACCGTTACCTTAGTAGTGGTGCAGTTGACAAAGTATAATTCGGATTCTTCGCCGTTCAGCAATATAGACACTTTCTGTTCTAGATCAGCCTGATCTGCAACAAACAAACAATACTTTTATTTTTCTTATGAATCATCATCATCCCAGACTATATACGGGCTGTTATCCACTCTCTGTCTCTGGAGACCACGGACGGGGAAACGTAGTGTAGGGCGTCCTTACGAGGGTCGCCGGCGGATGGATGCGAGGGGCCGAAGACAGAGTGTTGTGGCGTGCCATGGAAGAGGCCTATGTCCAGCAGTGGACTGCTATAGGCTGATGATGATGATGATGATACGCTCTCCGTCCACATACCCCATGCGTTCCACTGCAGGATACAAGCCTCCTCTCAGAATGAGAGGGCTTGGGGCTGTGTTATGATGTGGAGCGGAATTAAAGACGAGTTCACTGATCAGCGTTTGTATTATAACTGATTGCCTTAAAGCTAGTTAGCGACACATGCAATGTGTCTTATAGTTACGTATACTATATCTATGTACAACATGTAACGCTACACACCTCAGGGCGTAGTTCCCACGTGGGCCCAGTGCAGATTGGGAACTTCACACACACCATTAAATTTCTTCGCACGTGTGTGGGTTTTCTCAAGATATTTTCCTTCACCGCTCATGGTAAATTTCAAATATAATTTCGCACATAAATTCCGAAAAACTCATAGGTGTGAGCCCGGGTTCGAACCCATGACCCTCTGCTTGAGAGACCATAGGTCAAACCACTAGGTTACTATGGCTACAATACTCTAATAGTCCTTTCAAATTAATTGATAAAGTTGGATATGACGATTTGTTCTGCGACAAAAAGTTTCAAGATTTTTAGGTGTCAGTGAAAGCCAAGTGAATAAGTTACTGAATTTTAAACTTTTGGTCGCTTTTTTCATTTATGGCTGGGACCAGTCTTTAGGGGACTCTGAATATTTTAAAGCCGTGCATAAATTGGCTGCACAGATGGCCGCGCGTTGAGACCGAAAAGTTCTCGAATGGAGACCACGGACTGGCAAGCGCAGCGTGGCACGTCCACCAACGAGATGGACGGGCGATTTGGTGAAGGCCGCAGGTTCAAGGTGGATGCAAGCCGCAACAAAACACAATGATTGGGTATCAATGAGGGAGGCCTATGTCCAGCAGTGGACGTGCTACAGCTGAAATGATGAGATGATGAACCTTAAAAAAGGGTTTTTGGTTCGAAAATGTTGAACATTTTCTAAGTACTGCGTTCGATTTTGTCTAAATCGTTATCAAATTTAGTCTTGATCGTATCAATGTGTTAAGCACGAAATGGTAACAGACAGACAGACAGGATAACTTTTGCATTTATTATTTGCAAGGAAGTATGGATTGAAGGCCGACGCAGACCAGATGGGTGTGCGTGTCACGCACCAATTGTAATGAATGAAACTGTAGGAAAGATGGCATACCATGTGAAGACATCTAGTGCGCACAGTGTCATTTATTACAACCGCCAACAAATTGTACGTTTAATAATGCACCGAAAACGTACACAAATTATTTGACGTGCGTGATTAATGATCGTTGGATGAAGCCGTCGAATGTCACGACATGTCGCGACATGCTGATTACTGTGAGTGCCTAAGCGTGGCCACGAAAAGGGCGATTTGGCTCAAGCTTCTCCCGAATATTTGCTGAAAATCGATACATGTAAACAATAAAACAATTTAGAGGTAATCTAGTGCAAAATAAGATATTTTTTATAAACGAAATAGCTGAACAACTAGAATCAAACGCCTATTTTTTATTCCGATTTCCTGACGGACCTATACAGATATAATAAAGTCTACAAGACATGAAATTTTGCATCGGTGTTATTACTACTACTACTATTACTAGTTGTAATAATCATAAATATTGTTTGATTTAGATATAAGCGAATGTAAATAATGCATACCCTAACAGGGTGCATGTTTGAGACATTGTTAATATTATAAGATCTATTTATTTAATGATATTATCCGCCGGTCTCTTGCCACCATAAACGTGCCGTCAATATTAGAACCAAATGGCATTGCGCGGGATGATGGCAAAAGGCCGGACGGTATGTCTCTGATTCCCTGGAGGATAGGTCGGGTTTTAGTTTGGGACGCAACCTGCGTGGATACCCTAGCCCCTTCACACCTTCAGGGTACAACAAAAAAAAGCTGGTGCAGCGGCTGAAGCGGCCGAGAGCAGGAAAGTATTAAAATACCAGGGTCTCGGTTCAGCTTACAATTTTGTTGCTGTCGGTTTTGAGACCCTGGGTCCTTGGGGTCCTGGCGCACACAACTTAATTAAAGAAATACAAAAGCGTCTGTTCGACACCACTGGAGACCAAAGGGCTGGCAGCTATCTCTCTCAACGAATCGCCATCGCCATTCAACGAGGGAATGCTGCCAGCCTTTTGGGTACGATGCCACGGGGGGGAAGTGGCGGCAATATACCAAGACAAAGATGTAATTTTCCGGGATTCCCTTAGGAATTTAGTAAAATCTAAGTATTTCAAATTCAACTTCTAGCTGTTATGGTATAAGGGAGAGAGCCACGGGTACAAACTACTTAGTTATCTATTACCACAATACATGAAGCAAAACGTTGAATACTTAAGTTTATTTGCAAAATGGCATCTCCGATGTTTTAATGGCCGTAAAACCATATGAATTGTAGGTAATTCGAACTTCTGACTTCGTTATTACCAACAGTGACTTAATTTCAGGAAATTGCGAGCTCCTGAACTAAATAACATGGCTTTGTGAAATCTGAATTTAAATTGTTAATATGTCATGTACTGGCGCCTGTGACTTCGTCCGCGTAGAACCCGTTAAAATAACTAAGTACCTACAAACTATAAAAGGTTAATTCTGTGTTGAATTGTTTCCATGCAGAATTTAGAACTCGCTGAATGGATAGAGAGCGCTTGAGTATAGATTAAACCTTCCACAGACCTCAGCGCGAGGCGTGTGCACGACGCCGACGGAGCGGGCCCAGCGCGTTGTATAACACTGAATCATATATGCTGCGCCGCGCTGCCTATGTTGTCACGGTGTTTATGATTCAGTATTATACAACGCGCTGGGCGTGCACGCTCAGTTGAAGTCACGTGCATGCCCCGCTTTATACCTTACAAGGAAGGCTTTATACCTAAGGCTTTTTACAAGCCTATACTTGCGGCTTCGCTCACATTAATTCGACTACTACTATTCGCCATCTATCAAAATATCCTACATGGTGAATTTCAAATGTAATTTCCACGTAAACCTGACAACTGAGAAAAAATTAAATGGTTTGTGTGATGTTCCCACTCCGCTGGGTCCACCTGTGAATTACGTACCAAGCCCTCTAAATCTGAGAGTAGGCCTAAGCCCAGCCGTGGGATGATGATATCGTGGTCAGAAAATAAAATTAAATAATACATATAACAACGATGGAAATTTTATACCACTCGATGAACTTAAGTAAGGCTCCTCAAGGCTAGAGGGAATAGGCTGTCACTGAACCAGTGAGATACACCTTTGGCCTCATCTGCATTTCCATTATCTGCATCATCTGCTTTTCATCAGGTGAAATAGAGGTCAATCAGTGGTTAGTTTTATGTAAAAAAAGTTTTTTTTTTTTGTATATTTCCTTCCAAATGTTTTATTCCTGTGTTCTTTCTCTCGATATCTCTTCGTTTTTTTTATCTCTCAATTGAACATAAATATGTCACACAAAATAAAAAAAGTATAATTAAAAACCATAGCAAAATTACATGTCTCTATTTGTAGATAGATAGAAAGCGGATAAATTGTTTTTGTGGTAAGATTAGTATCTTTGTTGCATTAATTTTTATAGGTTTTAATTATATATAACGACTGTATTTTTTGATGAATAAAGTGTTATAAATCTAGTTTAAAATCTTTTTAACAACAACAACTTTGAGCTATTTCATTACTCACTTTTAATTTGTACTGGAGAGTTAATAAAAACAAGTTAACACATTCGCTGCCACGTATTGCTACGCGCTACGCTCGTAGCCCGTAGCAGCGTTTTCCCGCTTTGTAGCGAAAAGTGCCTACGAACGGAGAACTCCACTGTGGCGTTCCCGGCACTGAATGTGTTAATAAGAAAAGTTTGTACAATAATAACCGCTTCAAACTTCAAGTTCGCTACGCCAAGTCTACGTCGTAGCGTGCTACGTACAAGTTTCGTAGCACCTGCTACGCTTGGCCGCATCTACTACTTTACATCGCTTGCTAACTTATCGAATGGTGACTGGAAACTTCAATAATAAAGAAAGTCGTGATTAACTTGGCTAATTATTTTCAATACAAGATGAAAAAAAACCGCCTGTATAATTTCCGTTCCCATGAGAATTTCGGGAAAATATATACCCTATGTCACTCGCGGAACTGAGACGAATCTGATGACACCTAACACTTCGAAATCCATTGGGCCGTTTAGGCTGCAGGGCGTGCCAAAGAATGATACATAAATAAATACATACGCTCGAAAAACATAACCCTCTTTCGACGAGACAGTCGGGTGAAAACTAAACTCAGCTACAGTTCTGTCAACTACCTTAGTGATTTGTAAACTGACTCACAAATAATGTTTTATATTTCTAATCGGCGTTTTTTTTTAGGAAAATATGAGTTTGAGCAAGGGCTCAAACATAACAAAACACGTGCTCATTATTTTTTTATGTTTTAAAAATATAATAAAATCAGTACTTAATAACTGGCTATTTGCTTACATTTTGTTTTCTTAGAAGTTAGAGGGTTTAGTCACTCTTCAGTACTGGAGGACAATTTCTCCGATTGGGTTGAGTTTGGGCAGCTAAAAAAATACGTGTCTGTTATTGTAACAAAAACAAGCTAAATAAAAATGGACTCAAAAGATGGAAACAAGAATTAAGGATTTCAATATACATAGAAACTACGATTTTTGAAAAACAGTTTCTTTTTAAATGAGATTCCTATGAAACATAACATTTTATGAAACGTTTTTGAGTAAACTAAGAAGAGTAAGCCATGCGCAATGACACGGAAAAAGAAATGCAGCTGAAGGCACCAAACCCATGTTATACTAAAAACGATGCCCACTGTGGATTTCACGTCATGACGAATAAAATACTAAATAGCAAGTTTAGGATAAGAAATTGGATTCCAAAACGCAGTCGGAGGCATTTAGAATCCAGTTACACAGTTGATCATCATAATGCCTCCGACTGTAGGACGTGTATAGGCTAGGACGATGATGACGATGATGATGCTTCTAATACGTCCGCAAATCGCCAGCGCTCTAACATACCTACAAAGAAAAGTAAAAAACAAAAGCTTGAAAAATTGTAGCGCAAAAATTTTCTAGAAATGCCTACTGTTATTAAAACTTACATTCTATATCTTACCAAGAAAAATATATTTCAAATGTAATTGCGAGGAATTTCTTAGAAAATACTCCAAGTTATGACAGACAGTAAAACAAGATGCTATTAAAAAAGTTGAAGTATCCTCCAGGGATCGGGATTTCAGTTAGTTTCTACGTTTAGGAAGATATTTAATTTCCTACGTCAGATGTTTTTTACCTTACCCTTGGGACTTCAGCGTTTAGCTGAAGCGAAGAGAAAAGTTTTCTCGCATTTTTTTTCGGATCGGAAAACATACTCGTATGAAAAACCGGCCAAGTGTGAGTCGGACTCGCGCACGAAGGGTTCCGGACCATTATCTATAAAAACACCAAAAAAATCATGTCGGTTGTATGGGAGCCCCCCTTAAATATTTGTTTGATTTTAATTTAATTATTTATTTTTAAAGTGAGTACACAACTAAATATTTTGTGAATATTTCAAGCGTCTATCTGTTGCCGTTATCAATATTGAGCAAAAACGAGCAAAAAATCACGTTTGTTGTATGGGAGCCCCTTAAATATTTATTTTATTCTGTTTTTTAGTATTTGTTGTTATAGCGGCAACCGAAATACATCATCTGTGAAAATTCCAAGTGTCTAGCTATCACGGTTCATGAGATACAGCCTGGTGACAGGCGGACGGATGGACGGACAGCGAAGTCTCAGTAATAGGGTCCCGTTTTTACCCTTTGGGTACGGATCCCTAATAATATGAATCTTTGGTTTGATGTCTTGAATGTTTAATATGTATTTATCTGTATAAGGGCCACACGAGCGTAATTTTGTGAGTTGTGAGCGGCAGAATTTCGGTAGCGCCGTACATTGTGTCACGTGAGTGTCACGTGATGGCGCGCATATTGTATGGCACGAACCGAAATTCTGCCGCTCACGACTCACAAAATTACGCTCGTGTGGCCTCACCCTGTGTATGTTTATCCGTTGCAAGTACCCATAGGTAGTAGAAGTTTTGCTTATTTTGGGACTAAGTTATAGTAGATTGTTCAACAAGGGAGGAAAATAACCAATATCACACGAGGTTACTTGGCACCCGAGCACAGCGAGGGTGCCAATATTCCGAGGGTGATATTGGTGTTTTTCCCGAGTTAAACACTCTGCTTTTCATTTCGACTACAAGGAAAGTAAGAAAATATAAGTATAAATAAATAAAAATGTCTAAACTGGTCAATAATGATCGTTGTAAAATATTTCAATGGAGTTTATTGTTAAGGAATAATTAATTTAACAAAATTTAGCATGTTCAATATAATAATCAATGAGAACAGTAGATAAAGTAGGTATCTGAGTAAAATTATTTGTAAAATATTTTAAGTAACCAATTTGAACCAAGGAGTTAAGCTGTATAGAGATAGGCTGTGTGGACAAAAACATTGTCGTTTACCGTGTTTTTTTATTAACATTTTCTAAATTTCTGGTTTAAGTCACTAAATAAGAAACTAATGTAAATTAATAATTTAATTTAATAATATTTCACTGGCATTATAAAATTTGTAATATGACTAATTAAAAAAAAAAACTTAATACTTAATTATTCCATGTAGCCGTAATGCTTGGCTGAATGCGTATGTGTTCCATTGACAGCCAATGCCTTTATTTTTTTTAATTCATTTCTACCCTTGGGAAGAAAATAATAGTTATCCTCCCGTATGTCAGATATGATTTGCCTCACTTTCCGAGTATGAGAGATGAAAAATAAATTAAGGTCGATTAATATCTACAGTCACCGAGCGTGTCAAACACTCGACAAAACAATACTAGACAAAATAATATTCTTCTATACAGTTTTATTAACGAATTCATATCTATCGTAGCACAACCGCGCAGACACGTGTCATGCCGGCCCGGCCACGACTTCGCGCGTTTGGCGGCGCGGCAAGCGTTTATTAGTTCATTGCGTGTGCCGCCAGGTAACCACTGTACGGCGAGCGCTCGGCCGCGCAATGAACACAGAAAACGCTCTCCACGCCGACAAACGCGCGAAGTCGCGAAGTAGTGCGAAGTAGTGCGTGGCGCAAAGAATATTTCCTTACAATGTGCCACAAGTTATTAGTTTGTAATTTAAAATTGTTTGAAATTGTTTATTTAATTGTTCGAAATTGTTTATTAGTTTATAATGTAAAAAAAATATTTTTGTTTTTTAATAATTTTAAATAATAATTTTATTTTTTAAAGTATCACTTACACGGACACTAACATTACGTGTTGTACAGATAAGTACAAACTAATGTACTTATAAATTTAGTTTAAAAGTTATATGCACTGAAATATGTACGTACCTACTGCTTAATTTTAAGTTTAATTGCTACGCCCCAACAGGGCATCATTTTTGTACAAATTTTTGTAAGAAATGTTGCGATTCAATAAATACTAAAAAAAAAAAAAAAATATTTTGCCGGTGTCTGAAACGGCACGTGTCTCTATTCCAAAATCGCTCTCTTTCGCATTGCCGAACTACTACATTCTACATCTACGTTTATTTCGTTCTCTTTCTTACACATAAAACTACAAACAAGAAGACAATTAGTTGATCCCGATTTTAATCTACAGGGCGTGGAGATTAATCAGGAAAAAGTTGATGAAGTGGAGGGGGGAGCGGGTAGATTGAATTTTCCGCTGTCGCTGCACAAGACGTGAGCGTCTCGTATCGTTGCGGCCACTAGGGCAGCGGGTAACAACAATGAGAGCAATTAAAAAATAATAATCATCATCATCATTTCAGCCGAAAGACGTCCAATGCTGAACATAGGCCTCCCCCAAGGCTCGCCAAACAGATCGGCCCTGCGCCATCCGCATCCAATGCGTTCCCGCTACCTTCACCAGGTCGTCGCTCCATCTTGTTGGAGGCCTACCTACACTGCGTCTTCCGGTCCGCGGACGCCACTCGAGAACCTTTCGGCCCCATCGGCCGTCAGATCTACGGGCGATGTGCCCTGCCCACTGCCACTTAAGTCTAGCGATTCTTCGAGCTATATCCGTGACTTTAGTTCTTGCGCGGATTTCATCATTTCTAATGCGATCCCGCAGAGAAACTCCAAGCATAGCCCTCTCCATCGCCCTCTGAGTGACCTTGAGCTTCCTTATAAGACCCATAGTTAGCGGTCACGTCTCAGTGCCATAAGTCATCACTGGCAACACACACTGGTCAAAGACTTTTGACTTGAGACACTGCAGTATATCGGATGACAAGATATTGCGGAGCTTCCCGAACGCTGCCCAGCCGAGTCTAATTCGTCGATTGACCTCTTTCTCGAAGTTGCACCAACCCAATTGGATTGTATGTCCCAGATAGATATAGTCGTCAACAACTTCGAGCAAAGTATCTCCGATTACGAATAATTTCATACTAAATACAAATTGAAACATGAATGCACAGAAAAAATCCCAGAAAAAGATCAGCGCTGGGAATCGAACCCAGGTCCTCAGCATTCCGTGCCGCGTGCTATTCCCCTACACCACCACTGGTCAGGAGTTTAGACACAAATTTTCCCATATATCGCACATCTCAGCCTGCTGAATAATCAATCACATACTGCAGTGATACAGCGCCATCTATGTTATATTCTCATCGAGAGACTACAACACTCCTTTATACTCCTTGTATTTAGTATGAAATATTTGGATTTCACGGGATGACCGTAAAAGTAAAAAATGAAGTTGAAAAAATATAACTATAATTTAAAAAATTTATAAACCCCCCACGCAATTGTGTCACTGTCAATGCCCGTTATGCGTCTAAGATCCCTTCCGCAGCTAACAAAAGAGCTGATAACATTGAAACGGCCGAACCGATTTTGATGAAACATATCTAAGAACCATCGCCAAGAAACCTGCTTTCTATTAAAAAAGACCGCATCCAAATCGGTGCACCTGCTTAAGAACTATGATGCCACAGACAGACACACAGACAGACAGACAGACACACACACATAGCGGTCAAACTTATAACACCCCTCTTTTTGTGTCGGGGGTTAAAAAAATACAAAAAGATACTTCATACTAAACTTGTTAAAAATAATTATCTAAATCGGACTACTCGGTAAAAAGTTATGGCGTGATCATACATCTATACATATAATAAATCTGTAATAAGTCGGTGTCTGTATATTGAAGATATTTGAGAAAAACTGTCACTAGGGCTATTTACTAGCGCAATCGAACGCAAAACAATGTTTTTTAGAATTATTGTCTGTTTGTCTGTGCGTTTGTGCGCGCTAATCTCAGAAACGCCTTAACCTAGAAGGATGCGGTTTTCACTGATATGTTGGTATTTTATTGGATTAACATTTAGTGTTTGTTTCATTTGAATCGGTTCACAAATAAGAAAGATACGTCTATTTTAAGAATTTATAGAACAGTTTTTAGAAGTAGTGACTTGGGAGTAGGTACGGTGGTGAATGTGAACGCGGGTGTGCGGGGGGGGTTCGGTGGGGGGTCGGTGAGGGGGGGCGGGTTGCGGGGGGTGCGGGGGGGGGTAATTTTTTTTATATCGAGGAACTAAGGAGAGCCATAATTGATGAAAAAGCAAATTGGATAAAAAAAACAAATTGGATAAAAGGATTGGATGGATTTAGTAGTGGTAGAGCCATGTTGTAGCTAGCCGCTGCATCACGAATGGGCCGGCTCGTCCGGGGCAGTACCACCCTCTCACAGAAAACTGGCGTGAAGCAGCAGTAATCCTGCTTGCGTTTCGTACGGTCAGTGAGAGTGCCGGGGGCCCAATACCTCACCCCTTCCCTCTCCCCCTCCCTCTCCCCCTTCCCCTATTCCCTCTCCTTAAGGGCCGACAACGCACTGGCATCGCGTAAAGCGCTGCAGGTGTCTATGGACAGTGGTGATCATTTAACATCAGGTGACCCACTAGTTCGTTTGTCTGGCCTTTCTAACATAAAAAAAAAAAAATAGCTGCCCAAATTACTAATTCCACGCGGACGGAGTCGCGGGCAAAAGCTTGTAAAAAATATATACGCGTCGACTTGAGAACCTCCTCCGTTTTCTTCGTCAGTTGAAAAGAATAACACGCGATTAAAAAGAATAAGTGTTCATTATGTTTTTCTACCCAGAGATAGGTAATATAGGGGTCTAATGCAAATTGAACTACCTAGTGCATGAAGAAAGGTTCGTATGTGTTTTAAAACTAGTTCATTAAAAAACTTGTACATATCGAGTTAAAAACGCTGAAAACAAAACACAGTTCTTTAGTTGTGTGACGACCCCTTTTCATTTTGAACTTTATTTTATTTTAATTATTTTTTGTTATGACGGCCATAGTACGTATAGTAATACGTATTCGGTGAAAATTTCAAGTATTTAGTTAATGCCATTATAAAGATCGACTTAAAGATGCCGAAAAAAATACGTTTATTGTATGACGACCCCCTTTATTTTTTTTTTAACTTTATTTTGTTTTTAGTATTTTGTTGTTATATAGCGACTACAGTGTAATACATAATCAGTGAAATTTTCAAGTGTTCAAGTTTTTAAGACGTGCGGACGGATAGAATGCGGAGTCTCAGTAATATTTTTTCACCACTAGCCATCATTTTCTACGAGCGATGTACCCTGCCCACTGCCACTTGAGCCTGGCTATTCTTCGAGCTATGTCGGTGACTTTAGTTTTTGCGCGAATTTCATCATTTCTAATGTCTAATATTGTTAATTTATCCGCCGGTTTCATGGCTTCGTAACGTGAAAGCCTTCGTATATTGCCTGCCAGCCTCGATCCACATAAGCTCGTTTACATTGTCTTCTGTGGTTAAGCGTGATCGTAAGATCATTTACATCGTATCTACTTAAGTCCAAACAAATTATGGGTAACGGTAGGTCCACATTTGTATTGTTAACTGACTTAAAAAACCTGTCAAATGCGAACCGGACTCTACGTGAAGGGTTCCGTACCTCCATACAAATAAATAAATAAATATCACGGGACAATCCACACCAATTGACCTAGTCCCAAAGTAAGCTAGGCAAAGCTTGTGTTATGGGCACTAGGTAACGGGTAAACATACTTATATAGATAGATACATACTTAAATACATATTAAACACCCAAGACCTGAGAACAAACAATCGTATTTTTCATACAAATATCTGCCCCGACAATCTTTTAAAACAATTCAGTAAAAAAATTACAAAATATTAGCACAAAAATAACTTAGCACAAAATTAACTTATAAGTAGGTAAACATCCGAAGAGCATAGGGTCGTTCACGTTCTATTAATTTCTTTAAAAGCAGAGTGTGTGGACCCAAAACATAAACAACTCTACCCTACATCAATTAAGGATAGTTACGTATGCCCAAATAGTTCGTCAAACAATTTCCCAATTACTTTGACCATGGACAGATACCGCACCTGGGCCCTTGTGTTTTGTTGCGCGTTGGGACTAGGGTGGCAATCCACGTGGAAAACTTCGGACAAATTAATACTAAGTACCTAGCTATTGCTAGCGATTTTACTCTACAATAAGTGATGTATTTAAACAAAGAGAGAAAAGAAAATACAAAACAAACCAATGTTATTACAATAGACAACACGAAGGATAAAAATAGAGTGTGTCATTTACACATGTATTTGAAATTGTCTTTAATAAAAACAATGTTTTCTTTTGATGAAATACAATAGACGCATAATTATGTTCATGTTCAACCCTTGGCATCATCTGCATTTTTCATCAGGCGAGAATCAATCACAATCACGGGTCAGTTTCACGTAAAAAAAAAGTTTGAAGATTTGCAGAATCAGTCGAGCGGTTAGCGAGAAAAATGACTGTAAGGACCTGTTTGCACGGTCAACTCTGTATGAATGATAGTTCCATATATTTTGACACTATTAAACTCTTGGTTAGCACTTAACTCGGAGTTATATCATTAATTCTAGTTCATGGTAGTCCGCCTAAAACTTGTCTACTGCGAGGTTTTAGTATAAAGCCAATAGCATTTGAATATTTTTCTTCTATCTTTGCTCACGCTGTGAAAGGAATTTCTTTTGTCGTGGTCATTAATTTTCATTCGGAGTTTTGTCCCGAATTTGAAAATTTCAACATGGTAACCCTACGACCCCAAAATCGAGCAGAAGCAATTGTGGAGCGACCTTTCTGGTCCATAAATAACTTGAGACAATAACCGTAAAATGTAGCATCGCTATACGATCGCATTAATTCTGGTCGTCTCACCTGAGCCTGTTTAAAACGGGAAAAACCGGTTAGTACCAATGGATTTCAAAGATGCCTAACCCGGGGAGCAAACTCGTTAGAAAATAATTTATATATTTGCCAGGATTAGACTTTAGATTTTCTATAAACAAACAGATTTATTAAATAGTACGTACATAGTTTAAAACAAAGTCGCTTCCCGCTGTCTGTCCCTATGTATGCTTAGATCTTTAAAGCTACGCGACGGATTTTGATACGGTTTTTTTTTAATAGATAGAGTAATTCAAGAGGAGGAGGCGGGTCGCTAGTATAATATAAATGATCAAGTCTATGGTGCATGAGTGAGTATTTACAAGGCAAGCGTCTCCATCGTTGGCTTCATCTTCGCTTTCCATCTGGCGTGATTATGGTCAAACACAAGACTATCTATAATATAAAAACCGGCCAAGAGCGTGTCGGACACGCCCAAGATAGGGTTCCGTAGCCATTACGAAAAAATCAAGTAATATTTTTCTAAGGATTTCGTATGTGTACGGAATCTTCCAAGTTAGGTATCGTCAATACTTTGAAAAAAGCTCGTATCTCAAAATCGTTAATCTGGCAAAGTGAACTTTATTACGCGCATATCAAGGTTCTGTTTTGTTTACATGCTGATTTGAAATACGAGTTTTTCAAAGTAGTGACGGTATGTTTAATACCTTAGGCTACTATTTACTCTTAAACTACAAATAATTCCCAAGCAATCTTAGCCGCTATAATTTTCCTTGTAAATTTAATATATTTACTACCATTTTGAATTTTTCAAATTTTTCCGCCCAACAGTTTAGATTTTAGAGGGGGGGGACGGTCGATTTTAATGAAATTTTTCACTTTAAAGTTGGATATTTCGCAAACAAATCACTGACTACAAAAATCATGTAAGCAACCCCCCAATGGTTTTAAAAGACCTATCCAACGATACCCCACACTATAGGGTTAGTCGAGAAAAAAAAAATCACCCCCACATTACGTCTATGGGAGGTACCCTAAAAAAATTTTTTTTACTTTTTTTTATTTAACCACTTTGTCGGCGTGACTAATATATATATTCATGCCAAATTACAGTTTTCTAGTACTAACAGTCTCTGAGCTTAGCCGCGGACAGACAGACAGACAGACAGACGAACAGACATGGCGAAACTATAAGGGTTCCTAGTTGACTATGGAACCCTAAAAATGAATCGCTGAATGTAGCAGCGCATAACTTCCGATCGACTGCACCAAAATGGATAATTCTTTTTTTGTTGCGTTTGTTATTATCAGGAGAAGGTTCATATGAAAGAAATTTTTAAAAATACAACGGGGGCGAAGCCGTGGGCATCAGCTAGTATCGTATAAAAAAAAACTAGGACAATAAAATCGCTTCAAAAACAAACATGGTAAAGATGTTAGCTGACGTACGTCAGTGTACATCATGACGTCCCAGCCATATAGTACCTTAGCCTTAGACGACCGGATAGCCTAGTTGTTAGAGAACCTGACTACGAAGCTTGAGGTTCCGGGTTCAATTCCCGGTCGGGGCAGAAATTTGTGTGAATAGTACGAATGTTTGTGCTCGAGTCTTGGGTGTTTAATATGTATATAAGTATGTATCTATCTATATAAGTATGTTTATCCGTTGTCTAGTACCCATAGCACCGTTTTTCCTTCACTTCAAAGTACGGAACCCTATTTAAATAAAATATAACCCAAATTTTGCATCAAAGTTTCACAACCTCTGAAAATGTAAACCGCCCTTGAAAATTAATGATAATAAATTCCTTGCGTCATACAGTTGGAATAGGATAGAAGATATAATATTAAGCCGTGTGAGAGCGACAAAAAGGAACCAAACGAAGCGTCATGGAATAACAGGGATGAAAGATGCTGAAATAACAAGTATGAGGGAGACAAAAAAGGATTAAACAAACGATGAGTTACCCTCTCAGTGTAACACGTGTTTAGGTAACATCGTGATATAATTTGATTTGTAGGTGTAATGAATGGTCCAATTTTGAGTACAGTCGGCGCGAAAAGTTACACAGTGTATGTTACCCTGATTTTTCTGCTCTTTAAAAGTTATGTCAGGATCGTAGCCGGTGGAAACAAATAGTCTGTGCCTATCCCTTTGCTGGGAAGGAGGCGTGATTGTATGTATGTCATTATTCATCATCATCATTCATCATTCATCATTCTGCTGAACATAGGCCTCCCCCAAGGCTCGCCAAACAGATCGGTCCCGTGCCATCGGCATCCATCACGATCCCGCAACCTCAACCAGGTCATCGCTCCATCTTTTTGGAGGCCTACCCACACTGCGTCATCCGGTCAGTGGACGCTACTCGAGAAACTTTTTGTCCCATCGGCCATCAGTTCAACGAACGATGTGCCCTGCCCACTGCAACTTGAGACTGGCGATTCTTCAAGCTATGTCGGTGACTTTAGTTCTTGCGCTGATTTCATCATTTCTAATGCGATCCCGCAGAGAAACTCCGAGCTATCTCATGTAAATGGCGAATACATCACTCACCTTCGATTTTCCGATGACGTAGTGCTTCTGGCTGAGACCTTGGAAAACATAAGTGCGATGCTCGCTGATCTCGGGACGGTCTCCGAGCGAGTTGGTCTTAAATTGAACATGGACAAGACGAAGGTCATGTCGAACGCCCATGTTGTACAATCTCCCGTTATAATTGGAGACTCTTTCTAACGATGGGCCTCAAAAGGAAGCTCAAAGTCACTCAGATTTGTATGTACGTATTATCAAATAAGTTAAAGTATACCGTAGAAACTAAATCGCGTCCCAGAGTGGGTTCTTTTCGCTGCAAATGTCACCTTAATCCATTAATCCATACGTCTACCAACAAAGTGATCGCGGAATCTATCGTGAAACGGTACTCGGCCAAGAAAGTGGTCTACCAGTTTTGACAAAAGTTTCTGTGAGATCTAAATATCGCTAAGGCTGACACTTCTAACTGAGTGAAGTCATTAGTCACTGTCGTCATATTGTAGAAGGTATAGGTACTAAAGTGAAGTAAATAAAGGTATCGTTAAGTCCCCTCCCTACCCCTCCCCTCCTCAAAATTTTAAAGCACACGTTTTTGTTTTGATAACCAATAGAGAAGGGGACTTGTGACCGGGTTTTTTAGTCCGTGCAAGTCGGACACTGTCTGGGCCCTCCATTCCCAGTTCGTCCGAAGGGATTTTTCCCGAGCACAAGTCACCCTTCCAATCCTTAAAGTAAAAAACAGCAAAGACTTCGCGTCTTTGGCCCCTCTGGCGACTCATTAAAAAAAAAAAAAATAAAAAAAATAAAGGTATCGTAATTATACTCAAATGACACCTACCAGTACCATACAAGGAATGGAATCATGTATCCACATTCCATTCCCTAATATAGAATAAGGTTCATAACAATAATAATTGTATCATGTTTCAAGGGTGCTATGAGACACCCCATGTTTAACCTATTTCAAGGAAATAATATTCTTCAATTAAGTCAGTATTAAGTCAGTGTTATCCAAACCCCACTCGTTTCAACTCCCGTTGCGTCCGTACATCACAATAATTATTGCAAGGGAAAATCGACCTCGTTGTATCATGACGTGCAAATGAACTTCAACCGGAGGATGGTAGACCATATTTTTGGCGTACGTGTTTCAGTGCGTTAAAAAAAATGGAGTTGAAAAAATAAAAATACAAAAAGATACTTCATACCAAACTTAAGTATGGCCTAGTAGCGACATCTCTTAGCCCGGGTGAGCGGGAAGTTCCGAAGGAGGGTTGACGTCTCTCGATGAGAACTGAACATAGATGGCGCTGTATCACTGCAGAAGTGATTATAGCAGGCTGAAATGTATGATGCATAGGAAAAATTTGTGTCTAAACTCCTAACTAGTGGTGGTGTAGGGGTTTAGCACGTGGCACGGAATGCCAAGGACCTGGATTCGATTCCAAGCGTGTTTCGGTTTGTATTTAGTTTGTATTGTACGTGTTTCAGTTTACCCGACTGTACATAAAATAAATTTCCTTTTACATGCGTACCGTACCCGCAATGGTAATTAAACAGGTATACCTAATTAATGAGTGCTATCGCCGTATCAAATCGATTAATTGGGCTCAAGCGCTTCATTTATATGTCATGCAATAAACACGGCTCTTATTTTTAACCGGCTTCAAATAAAGAAGATGTTCTATGTTCCACTAAGGTTTTTAGGGTTTCATAGCTCTAAAGGAAAACAGGAACTCTTTTAGGATCACTTTGTTGTCCATCTGTCTGTCAAGACAATGCAACTGTTTTTCAGCAACGCGTGGCGATACAGTTGAAATTAACATCAAAAAATTATGTCTGCCTTGAGGCTGTAAAAATCAAGCTTCTAACTAAGACTTAACCTTAATATTTTGCAGAGGAGCAAAATAAGTACCGTAAAACGGGGTCAATAGGAACAAAACACAAGATCAAATCCTTATAAAAAAATATTTTGTATTTGACACGTTGACTTTTATACATAAAAAATGTCCAGCAGATCTCCATAGCTATCCAGAGAGGCAATGCAGCGAGCATAATGGGGACATTTGTTTCCATTTCGTCGCAGGGAAGGACTTTTGAGGCAACACGCTTTATGATGGTTGGACAAGGTTGACTTTTAATAATCATCATCATGATTGACATTTATTTATAGAAAGTGTTCCGGACATAAATGAACTTTAGTTTTGTAATAACTATCTGTCGTTTCATTTCATAGTTTTATCGATAAACATAAAATAGTAGCAAATCCCATCTCACCCCGAAGTTGGGGTCAGAAGGGATAGCAATGAGGTGAGTTGGGAAAATCGCTAGAATTGACACTTTCGGATTATAAATGAATAAAGAAATAAATATTAGGGGATAATCTTACACAAATCGACCTAGTCCCAAACTAAGCAAAGCTTGTACTATGGGTACTAGACGACGATAAACATGCTTATATACATAAATAAATACTTAAATACATAGAAAACATCCATAACTCAGGAACAAATATTCGTGCTCATCACATAAATAAATGCCCTTACCGGGATTCGAACCCAGGACCTCTTGCTTCGTAGGCAGGGTCACTACCAACTAGGCTAAAGCGGTCGTTATGAACATTAAATAGCTTGACTTGTTAAGAGAACATTGTATATACGTAGCAATGTAATAAACCTAGTCTACATAGACCAACTCACCCCTTTATCATCCCTATTCTCCCCATCCATGATCCATGACCCTACTGCCTACTCACCCCGTTTTACGTATTCCAATTGGGAATGTCTAAAAAAAATTACCAGTGGTTTTTATATTTTTTTTTGTATAGAAAAGTCAATTATAAGAAACTAATTTCAATATTTTGTCATTTAGTTCTCTACTTTTTTCAAAATTAATTATTGAAACTATTTTGGTTGATGACGTCAGATTATAATTGAGGGCTCCCACAATGCCAAATTTCTAAATCTATCTAAATGCTTACGATAAGGCTACCCCTTTAATTATTTTTTGCGTAGTGGTACACTATACACTATGTCACTTTACTGGCACTGACAAAGTGCTAGATGTCAGACAGCGGGTCCAAATCAAACTCCGTAGTATAATCCACGCGTAAATTGTGAAGAATTCTAACTGCACAGAATAAAGTACGACTTGGACCGGTCACGCAATTTACACCAATGTCAAATGAAGTTCATTGCTTATTTGTTATGTAATAAATTCATTACATAATATTAAAATTAAATAACTACAGAAAACGATTTAAAAAGCATTTATCTCGAAATGGTTTTCGATTTTCTATACATTGCAAAAAAATAGACATCCCCAATTATTTTGATGATTTTTGTTAGTTCTATTGATTGATGATTATTATTAGTTATGGGACCCTGAACCATTTAATGTATAGGTATTACTTGTGTTATTAGAGTTATTACTGGTATACCAATTAAAATTGCTGTTCTAAAACTGAACATAGTATACCTACCTTTCTAACTCGCTTTTAAACTAATAACAGCTGGAAAAGCGAACCGAAGCTCAAAAGTATATTTAACTAGCAAACGACATGGCACAATATTTCATCCAACATTGTTATGAATTTTCCGTCTATTTCTAGAAATGTACACGACGTAGGTATTTCCCTTTTGAAAATTGAATAAATTGTGTAACAGTAGGTACGAAACGTAAAACTTCTCACAATACGTCGAACTAGCAATATTGAACAGGTAGTCGACTAAGTAAGTGCTTTAGCATTTTTTATGATAGCTCCTATATCCTTTAACTCTCTTCCTTCACATTTCTTATGTAAAATGGATCAGTGTACCTGCAGCTAAATTTAAAGATCTTGTCTAGTTTGGTCAAGGAGTTGCTGCTTTTTGGTCAACGTATTGTGTTTAGCTATACGTATATGTACTTGGGTAGTATAGCGTCTATGTGTTGACAGCCACACTACTACTTTCACATACCACGTAAGTACTGAAAGCCTGTAACTTTGCTGAGTCTTTACCTTTTCACAAAATTTTATATGTTTTTTGTATCTCATTTTACTTTCATTGTTTTACCCCTTTAAGGGCAGTTGCATCCAATTTCAATTACATTTAAAATTTACCATGAGTGTAGCGGTGTAGGAAAACATCGTG
The DNA here is from genome assembly GCA_947563465.1 of Archips xylosteana. NCBI lineage: Eukaryota > Metazoa > Arthropoda > Insecta > Lepidoptera > Tortricidae > Archips > Archips xylosteana. Next base: position 19,427,513 of record OX387353.1, on the reverse strand, counting down.
AGGAAACCTGCACAGACTTGCAAAGAAATTCAATGGCGTGTGTGAAGTTCAATTTGCACTAGGCTTGCGTGGGAACTATGACCAAAGCCCTCTCATTCAGGTCTGTGCCCTGCAGTGGGACGTAAAGGTTGGGATGATGATGATGATCCCCAGTTTCAGAACCAACATGCGACTTTCTGCCAAGTTTCTTGCGGCGCATTCTTCTTAGCAATTATAGTAAAAAAAAAGTGATATGTAAAAGAGCCCTTTGCGGTCTACTTGCAGAATAAAGCCCTCCACAGACCGCTGCGCGGGACGTGCTAGCGTTGCATAACCACTGAATCATACACTGTGCCGCGCTGCCGGTGTGTATCACCGTATATGATTCTGTGTTGTACAACGCGCCGGGCACGCTCCGTCGACGTGGTGGACTTAAGCTTTTTTTTTATTATCCTAGTTTAAATCAAGAACTAAAGTCAAAGCTCGAAGAATCGACAGACTCAAGTGGCAGTGGGCAGGGCACATCGCTCGTAAAACTGATGGCCGATGGGGCAAAAAGGTTCTCGAGTGGCGTCCACGGACCGGAAGACGCAATGAAGGTAGGGCTCCAATAAGATCTGGTTAAGATGGCGGGATCGCGTTGGATGCGGATGGTGCGGGACCGATCTGTTTGGCTAGCCTTGGGGAACGCCTATGTTCAGCAGTGGACGTCATCATGATGATGATTCTAGTCTAACACTCACCTCTCTGTCTGTCATACGCGTTGATACACTCGCTGGTCTGGAACTGGCTGATGAGCGCAGTCTTCCCGACGCCCGGCGCGCCCACCATGGCGACCCGGTGGAGCGCGACCGACCGGCGTTCGGCCGGTTCCGGCGCCTGCGCGGGCGACGGCGCGAGGCTGCCGGAGCGCGAGCGCCGCCGCCGGAACGAGTCGCCGCGGTTCACTATGCCTGAAACAAACGTGTTCAATAATTAAGTTTTGGACGACCAGATGCCGTCGTATTTATAAAAGGCACAAATGCAAACTTGCTCAAAAAAGAAACAGCATAAGTTTACAAAGAACAAGTGTGCACTTAGGCTTTTTCTGTTTCACGAAAAAAGCTAGTTATGCCCCTTTTTCTTACTATGGCAGAGATGGCCTAGTAGGTAGAGAACCTGACTACGAAGCTTGAGGTCCCGGGTTCGGGTCCCGGGTTCGACTCCCGCGCCGGGGCAGATATTTGTATGAATAATAACGAATATTTGTTCTCGGGTCTTGGGTGTATAATATACATGTATTTAAGTATGTATCTATCTATATAAGTTTGTTTATCCGTTGCCTTGTACCCATAACACAAGCTATACTTAGCTTACTTTGGGACTAGGTCAATTGGCGTGAATTGTCCCGTGATATTGTCTTGCGCTAATCGATTTAAGGTATTCTATGCACTCGTGTATGTGTGCGTGAGAGCGGCTAGAATCAAAGCCGTGCGTAAGCACAAGCGACACAAGTTCCCCGTCCGATGGCTGAAGGAGAACTAACGCAACTAACTATACGGACAAGGGGAAGCACGACGGCTCAAGATCAGAGAGTATATTTTAAAATGTAGCAACACTACTTTAACGACCACTTTAGCCTAGTTGGTAGTGACCCTGCCTACGGAGCAAGAGGTCCTGGGTTCAAATCCCGGTAAGGGCATTTATTTGTGTGATGAGCACGAATATTTGTTCCTGAGTTATGGATGTTTTCTATGTATTTAAGTATTTATTTTTATTTAGTACAAGCTTTGCTTAGTTTGGGACTAGGTCGATTTGTGTGAGAGTGTCCCCTAATATCATTATTATTATTAAGTTGGTACGGGTTTCCGATCACGGGCCCATGGGGACCCGGTCATTTGAAAGGCATTCATGGGGCCGAAGCCAACATGAAGAGGCCTTTGGTACCATATAATATAAATGAGATGGGCGCAACTACGGAGGTCTATCCCCTAATACACCATGGGGATGTGCTAGCGGACAGTCCCCCACAGTTGCCAATCTATTGCCAGGTAGGAAGCGACATGGAATTGGCTATGGGGTTGGGATGTTGTGGACTGGATTACCGGGCTATGGAGTGAGATAACGGACACCTACCATTTCAATATCTCATAAACTGAACTTTTGGTAGGCGGTGACTCGCCATTCACTAGATGGGCCCCTCAAACTATTGCCCGCTCGGGGCAACGAGGCGGCAACATTGGTGTGAACGGCTAAGGATGGAGAGGTGTCCCTGGACTTTAAACTTCAAAATGCCAACTCGCCACTTACGGCCAAACACATCCATCCTTCGAGCATTTAGCTCTTGCGCTCCACTCTAGGCGGCCAACAAAGGCAAACTAGAGGCGGGGTGGGTGTGTAACTGTGTGTGAGTGAGTGTATAAGCGCATGTGTGTATGTGTACCCCTGGAGGTCTCGGGTTCGTGGTGTCGCTACGCACCAACAGCTCGCCACAAGCCGCCCTGATTATTACTGGGCTCTAGAAAACATCTTGTTTTTTTAACATTCAAAAAGTCATGACCTGCCGTGCAGTATTTACGCCGTACTAAGGATTTTTTTTAGAGACGACTTTGGATTTTTATTTCCATTGAGCAAAGTACAAGAAATCGTGTTTCGAAAAACACTGGTTACTAGAGTGAATCTGCAAATATCTTACGAATGAATTTCAGAACTAAAGCTTTGCTAGTAATGATACAGCAAGCTTTGATCAATTATAACTGAAGATACACATTGCCGAACAAAATCCCCTTCAAAGAATGTCCGAACTTTTTTATTTGTTTGCATAACAATTAAAATCATCACCTACACAGAAATTTGAACCTAGTCTTTACTTCATTACAGTCGAATTTCAGTTGACACTTGACAGCTAAACTTGACAATTTCACGCAACGTACTGAGAAAAAAGAAGGCCACTTTTATCAAAGTGGCGCTCATTTGGCTCGGACATTTTCGGGCGCGCGACTGTGGATCTACAGTTATAATTGATCAAAGACAGCAAGGGATTAACTGAATGCCAAAATAAATGCGCCAAAAGCTCGGTAGGGCCTTAAGCAGAGGGTAGTGAGTTCGAGCCCGGGATCGGACGTTTCAGCTTTTCTGAATTTATGCGCAAAATTACACGAGCTTCACGGTAAAGGAAATATTGCGATTATGTAAAATATTGACTCGAGCTTTTCCAACACTGTGAAATGCAATAAAAAACCGGCCAAGTGCGAGTCGGACTCGCGCAGGAAGGGTTCCGTACCATTACCTATAAAAACGGCAAAAAATCACATTTGTTGTATGGGAGCCCCCTTAAATATTTGTTAATTTTAATTTAATTATTTATTTTTAAAGTGAATATATAACTAAATATTTTGTGAATATTTCAAGCGTCTACCTGTTGCTGTTGCTGCGAGCAAAAAAATCACGTTTGTTGTATGGGAGCCCCCTAAATATTTATTTTATTGTTTTTAGTATTTGTTGTTATAGCGGCAACCGATATACATAACGACCGCTTTAGCCTAGTTGGTAGTGACCCTGCCTACGAAGCAAGAGGTTCTAAGTTCAAATCCCGGTAAGGGCATTTATTTGTGTGATGAGCACGAATATTTGTTCCTGAGTTATGGATGTTTTCTATGTATTTAAGTATGTATTTATCTATATAAGTATGTTTATCGTCGCCTAGTACCCATAGTACAAGCTTTGCTTAGTTTGGGACTAGGTCGATTTGTGTAAGATTGTCCCCTAATATTTATTTATTTTTATTTTACATCATCTGTGAGAATTTCAACTGTCAATGTCAATAGCTATATCACGGTTCATGAGCAAAGCCCGGACGACGGGAGCAAATATGCACTTTTCACTAGTAATATTATGTGCCTAACAACCTGATATGTAAGATAATAAGTTTGATCAACAAATTTATGTTTCAAAATTGTTCGTATGGATGTCGATAGAATAGTCGATATTTAATTAAGCATTAGTGAAAAGGCATTTTTGCTCCCGTCGTCCGGGCTTTGTTCATGAGATACAGCCTAGTGACAGACGGACAGACGGACAGACGGACGGACAGCAAAGTCTCAGTAATAGGGTCCCGAGTTTACCCTTTGGTTACGGAACCCTAAAACTATATATGCGTTTATAACATAAACCGAAACGGCGCCGGGCGTTAAATGACGTCATGGTTGCCGCAAATCAAGCGTCTAGACGCTTTGTTTGGGTCTGCATTTAGACTGGACGGTGATTTGCGGCATAGCATTATATGATGTTTACAAACATAATTGTTTATTACATTACCAAACCTTTAATACTGGCAGTCGGACTGAAATTGCAGGATTTTACTGAATTCGCAAGGGAGTTCCCAATAATCACATCACGGACATATTATAGTCCGACAAGCTGAAGCCGCGGAACCCTGTCACAGTCAGCGTTTGCCGCACTTATTAAACACAATCTCGTTAAAGACAGCAGAGGCTCCCTGCGACAGGGTTCCGCCGAGCGCCGCGCACGATCTTGCCAAGGTATAATTTACGTTTTTTTTATACATAAAATTTACCCGTGATTGACCACTATCTCACCTGGTGAAAAGTGCAGATGAGGCCAAAGGTGTACCTATCTCACTGGTTCAGTAACAGGGTCATTCTACTATTCTTTGACCAGTATTTTTTGTAATGTGGAGTCCATTCACCTTGGCTCCTACTTTCCAAAATTTATCCTTACCACCCAAAGACCACCTTGAGCTTCTTGGACTGAGCGTGCCTTCTAATCTCAACTTCGGCGCGGCCATTGAGTCCAGGGCGAAAACTGCTGCTAAGAAACTTGGTATCTTATATAAGGTGGGACGGTATTTCACGCAGGAGCAACTTTTTACCTTATACAAAGCACAGATAAGATCATGTATGGAATACTGCTGCCACCTTTGGGACGGTTCTGCCAAGTATCAGTTGGCGGCGTTGGATTCGGTGGAGCATCGAGCCCGAAGACTCATTGGTGATAGTCCGTCAATCGGTGGTAGGCTACAGAGCCTCGAGCACCGACGTCGAGTTGCTTGTCTTTCTGTTTTTTATCGGATACATTTTGGAGAGTGTGCGCAGGAATTACATGATTTAATTCCTCCATCTCCATTTCACCAACGGACATCCAGGCGGGGGGAGCGTCTTCATCCTTATGTGGTTAGTATTCCAGTAGCCCGTACGAAGCGTTTCGCGTCTTCCTTCCTAATGCGAACTGCTAAAGAATGGAATTCGCTCCCGTCGTCTGTATTTCCTGATAAATACAACCTGGGTCTCTTCAAGGCTAGAGTGAATAGGCTGTTACTGAACCAGTGAGGTACTCCTTTGGCTTCATCTACACTTTTCATCAGGTGAGATAGTGGTCAATCACGGGTCAGTTTTTTGTAAAAAAAAAAAAAAAAATATTTTTTTTACAAAAACGGTAGAGTGCTCGGTTTTAATATTAAACATAATTAAAATAAAAAATAATAATAATAATTATAATAATAATTATTTTTAAATAGGCACATAATTAAGCTTACATTTAAAATTATCACTACGTATAAAAAGTAATCATTATTATCTATAAAGTAGGTAACGCAGTGGACATGCATGTCCCCGCCATTTGTATAGAAATTGATGTATTCTCCGCTGAGTTACCAATTTTTTCCACAGAATTTCTTTATATTTAAAGTTTTTTTGCTATAAAAGATTAAATTTAGTTATTTTAGTTTTTATATAAGTTATTTACACTTGAAAAAAATCACCAGGTATGCCTTATATTTCACAAAAGATTAACGGCCCAAAAATAAAAGAATGGCCCAACAGCCTATTCAATCTAACCTTGAAGAGCCCTAGGTATTTATCTGTAAATACAGACGACGGGAGCGAACACCATTCTTTAGCAGTTCGTATGAAGATTCGAACAAAAAGAATCACGTACCAGAGGCTAAATTCCCATACCTTGAGCATACCTTGAGGCATACCTTGAGTTTTTGTCCCATATGCATCGGAGCGGATGTAGTGGATGTAACTGCTTTTCCACTTTTTCCACTGTAGTTTAACTTTTTCTTAATCTGTGTTTTTCATAATTTAAACTATGTTTCTTTGTTTGTGATAATTTTAGTTTTAGTTTGTGATCTGTTTCTCAGTTCAGTCAGAGGAAAAATGAAAAACTGGTTTGAATTGGATTAATTGGGTCATGAGCGGGTTGTTATTGTTGGTTTTATTATATTTTCTTATCTTTTTTTTTGTTTGTTTAGTTAGTGTTCTGATAGAAAAAAAGGCAAAGGTCTCAGAACCATGCAGCCTAGTTTATTTTAGGGCCACCGCAGACCGAAGCGTTTCCGTTGCCGTCACGCGCGCGCCCTGCGCTTCGGTCTGTGGAAGCCCTGAATGTACAAACATGTTTAGTTTTTAGTATTATGTTGTGGCCTTCCGTGAGTTTACTGCACTGTGGCCCGGCGGAAGACCAGCGCTGGTTTTAACTAGCGACATGCTGAGTCGGGTCCCTTTTGTGACAGCATTAATGTGTACATAACTCTATCTATCTATCTGTCTATGTCTATTGTATTCTTATTTTTGCCTGTGTACGTGTTATTGTTGTTATAAATGAATGTTTTTCTTTCTTTCTTTCTTTCTTTAAATTCAGGAACGGTCCAACAAATTTGCGAGCGGTAATTCGATCGTTTGCGAAAGGTTGGGATGAGCCTTATTTCTTTCTATGAACATAACGTTCATCCCAAGCTCGGTCCAAACCTCTCGCAAACCAGTGATTTTTGGCGTTCCTGAATAGCAGTTCATCCCTATCCTCATGTTGACATTTCATACATCTTCCAAAGATCATTGTGAAATTGGTTGTGAAAACTCCACTCTGGTACGCGATTCAGTTTCCTCGACTGTACCTAGCAACAAACTAAAATATTCCTAATAAAAACAACATAAACACAGGCTCTAAATTAAAAACAAACTTGCTTAATTTACTATTTCATTAACTCCGTTTAATTAAACGCCATTAATTTAGCTCCGCTACAGTTACGGTGCATTTGCACTAAAACAAAACCGAGAGAGTTATTAACTACTAGCTGTTGCCCGAGAGTTCGTCTGCTGAGTATTCGTTTATCTACGATAAACTGTGGGAATTCCGCGAGAACTATTCAATTTTCCGAGGTAAATAGTATCCTATAATGTTCTTAGGAGGCGCTTTAAACGTTAAAGAGTAACAAACATCCGAACATCCATCCTCACAAATTTTCGAGTTTGTAGTATTATTTAGTCACCATCATCATTTCAGCTGAATGACGTCCACTGCTGAACATAGGCATCCCCCAAAGCTCGCGTCCCGGTCCCGTGCCATCCGCATCCAACGCGATCCCGCAACCTTAACTAGATCAAGTTAGCTATGAAGTATCTTTTTTTTTTTTTTTTAACTAACTTAACTAGTAGTTTGTAGTTTTTTTAACTTAACTAGATCGTCGGTCCATCTTGTTGGAGGCCTACCTATACTGCGTCTTTCGGTCCGTGGACGCCACTTGACAACCTTTTTGCTACATCGGCCATCAGTTCTACGAGCGATATACCCTGCCTACACTGCCATTTCAGTCTGGCGATTCTTCGAGCTATGTCGGGACTTTAGTTCTTGCGCGGATTTCATCATTTCTAATGCGATCCCGCAGAGGCACTCCAAGCATAACCCTCTTCATCGCCCTCTGAGTGGCTTTGAGCTTTCTTATGAGGCCCATCGTTAGCGGCCACGTCTCAGTGCCATAAGTCATCACTGGCAATACGCACTGGTCAAAGACTTTTCACTTGAGGCATTGCGGTAAATTGGATGACAACTGCCCAGTCGATCGCTCGTGGATGCGGATGGCACGGGACCGATCTGTTTGGCGAGCCTTGGGGGAGGCCTATGTTCAGCAGTGGACCTCTTTCGGCTGGAATGATGATTCTAATTTATTCACATGTTGCTTTGCGATACCTTGTATTATTACTGCCGCAGTTACTCGACTTAAATCCCTAAATAAATCTTGTGACTCATTTCATGTGGCCATTATGCACGCTGCACTTGAGCTCCCGTTGCGGTGACGTCAATCGAACGTGTTTACTCACACCGCTCGGTTTAGCCCTTGCTGCTGTTTACATTCGGGTCAAACGCGAAGGCGTGATGGGGAAGCCACACGGTGCCACGCTAAAAGACTCATCATCATCATCATCATTTAAGCCGAAATACGTCCACTGCTGAACATAGGCTTGCCAAACAGATCGGTCCCGCGCCATCCGCATCCAACGCGATCCCGCAACCTTAACCAGGTCGTCGCTTCATCTTGTTGGAGGTCTACCTACACTGCGTCTTCCGGTCCGTGGACGCCACTCGAGAACTTTTTTGCCCCATCGGCCATCCGTTCTACGACCGGTGTGCACTGTCCACTGCTATTTGAGTCTGGCGATTCTTCGAGCTATGTCGGTGACTTTAGTTCTTGCGCGGATTTCTAATGCGATCCCGCAGAGAAACTCCGAGCATAGCCCTCTCCATCGCCCTCTGAGTGACTTTGTGCTTTCTTATGAGGCCCATCGTTAGCAGCCACGTCTCAGTGCCATAAATCATCACGGCAACACACACTGGTCAAAGACTTAATTTTGACTTGAGACATTGCGGTATACTGGATTACAAGATATTGTGGAGCTTCCCGAACGCTGCCCAGCCGAGTCTAATTCGTCGATTGACTTCTTTCTCGAAGTTGAACTGGGTTTGGGTTTGGGTTTGTTGTTAGTTGTTGAGTTTTTCTTGGTCTAGTCCTTCCTTCTTTCTGGTAAAGGGTTGCCTGGAAGAGATCGCTCTTAAGCGATAAGGCCGCCTATTGCTTACCTTGTATCTTTCTCTCTGTGTACCTGTTTTCTGTATTGCTTACTATTCCTGGTGTACAATAAAGAGTCATTGTATTGTATTGTATTGTATTGAACCTACCTAATTGGATTGTATGTCCTAAAACTGCGGCCAATAATAGCGGGGGACGGGCAGCAGCGTAAAATAAATAAATATTAGGGGACAATCTTACACAAATCGACCTAGTCCCAAACTAAGCAAAGCTTTTACTATGGGTACTAGACGACGATAAACATACTTATATAGATAAATAAATACTTAAATACATAGAAAACATCCATGTCTCACGAACAAATATTCGTGCTCATCACACAAGTAAATGCACTTACCGGGATTATTCGAACCCAGGACCTCTTGCTTCGTAGGCAGGGTCACTACCAAGTAGGCTAAACCGGTCGTCAAACAGCGTCCAGCCAGCGTCAGCGTCCTCGATATCTTTCGGTATCCCACTGTTGCATCGCAACATCATGCGTCGTTACATCACTACGTTAAAACTAGTTTTGGAGGGCAGCGGTGCGGAGAGCGGAGCCGCTTCGCGGCGAGTGTTATTCAGACCGTCTTAGCGTCAATACCTTATAAACTAATTGTTAAAAATCATTATAGTTTTTATATGCGAACCAGCTGCCTTTTATTCATCATTATCTCAGTCAAGCAGGAGCATCAGCTCATACACGCACTGCGGTCGCCAACCCGCCTGCCAAGGGTGGTGACTATGGCAATAAACCCCTAATGGCTAGTCGCTAAAGGACTATGTTAAATTTATTACACATAACTTTTTCCATGTTCACAGAATAGACGCGAACGAAAAAATGTGTATGGCACTCGGGGCAACAAATAAACACAAATCCAATACGAAATATGAACTGCATTGTTACACGGTCCAGAACTTTTTAATTAACAAACAGCGACACTTCGTTCAGCGCTCATTAGGGCGCGCGAAACGCTGTTAAAACTTTGTACACAAACGTAACACTGGAATACCACAGATGCACTATCGAGATAGACTCAGCGTAACTATAATTTTTTTTTTAAATATAAAAAATAAAATTGTTTATTTTAAGATCACGTTGATTCAATATTGGTTAGTAGAATCGTTACGACTATGTTATTACCCTATTCCTAAAAGAAAATTTGTAATTTTTATCATATATCCGATCAGTGGACAATCCCCACAGTTGGCTATGGCTCTGACTATGACTTTCATACGCTGATGCTGCTGGTGCGTACCCTACGCAGTAGAGAGGCGATTTTCTTCCACATGTTTTAGCGATATAAAATTATTTTTTTTAGCTCAGCTAATGGTAACAATAACATTGTGTACTAACAATTTTTACTAGCTGTTATCTTGCCATGTTAGTAGGCGTATCGTTTAAGGTGGAACGGCACGCTCTAGGCGCGAAATTCAAAATTTTTTACACGTTTTAATTTATTTTGGGTAAACGGTGTAACTGTTTAACTTCATATGGTCCTTGCGGTTGTAAAACAGTGTTCTTTCTATTACTGTGTAAAGCTTTTTAAGAATAAAACTGTTAGCTTGATATAAAAGTTGTCAAACATAGAAATTCGGACTTTCAACGTTTTGACAACTTGTATTTCAAGCTAATAGCTTTATTCTTAAAAAACTTTACACAATAATATAAAGAACACTGTTTTACAAGCGCAAATACCATATGAAGTTAAACAGTTACACCGTTTACCCACAATAAATTAAAAACTGTAAAAAGTTTGAATTTCGCGCCTAGAGCGTGCGCTTCCACCTTAACTATCTTTTAGTTAATGGATTGACTTGTAATTTGGTAAATATATGTATGTTAAAAATGACACTGCAAGCACAGCCAGCAAAACAGTTTTTTTAAATTAATTAGTCTTTGTAACTGAATTTTAATAAAGTATGAACATCTTAAATTTTATCAGACTAATTTAACCAATTAAGTTTATCTGAACGGAAAACACTATGTTTCATGTTTGAAATTTGACTTTGTATATTTATTATTGTTTACGACAAAGGACTTACATTAGGGAATCTGTCAAAGCGCATCAATACAGTTTAAAGGGCTCTCAAAATAAAAAATCACGTGCACAGTCTATTCGGTTGGTAAGTCTATGCTGAAAAACCGAATTGAGCTAGCGTGGTTCAACCAACTCTTAGTTTAATACACGTTCTTAACTTTATAAGTTACGAGCAAAAGTGACATAACTTGAAATGAAACTACTGCATGTATTAAAACTTTAGTACAGCATTTTGATTTCAAGTGGAGCAGGTACCGCTGCATTATGAGTTTATAAGATTTCGTACTCGTAATGAGCCAGGCAGCGGGTATAAGCATTGTGAGGTTTTCGCCGGATTTAGCATATTGTTATAATAATACTAGCTGATGCCCGCGATTCTTTCTGCGATGAATAAGGATATAAAAAATAGCCCACGACCTATTCTCAGATATACGTTATATTGAAAAAAAAAGTCTCATAAACATCGGTCCAGCCTTTCCGGAGGAGTTTGATAACCAACACCGTAACACGAGATTATATAATAATAATAATAATAAAAAAAAAAATATCGATCTGTTTGGCGAGCCTTGGGAGAGGCCTAGGTTCAGCAGTGGATGTCTTTCGGCCGAAATGATGATGATGATGATGATATAATAATAATGGTTCCGTTGGCACCCTTTAGGTGTGGAACCCCGGTCTCAGCATGTGCTGGGCTAAGTTGCCCGGCGCTGATTTTCAGACTGGTCCATGTGAGGACAGCCGGTCGCAGCGCTTCTCATATTGAGACTATGGAAAAAAACAAAGATTTGTGCCCAAAAAAATTAATTACAACAGTAAGAATAAAAATAAAATAACGAACAAAAAAGAAAAAAAAAATGCACTTAAATAGTAGGAAACTTAATAAGGTTAGCTGCTTTTGAACCTGCATCTGCATTGTGTTTTTGTACGTGTCACACTAATTCTGTGTCACGTTTTAAATGTCACCCTTTATTTTAGTGACTTCTAGGTCGATTGCCAATTTCATTACATAGAATGAAAGGTAATATTCCGTATTGAACTTAGCGGTGTGCCCCCATATTTTATCCTATCAAATGAGCCTCGAAGCCACAAAAAGGGTGTGTTTGCATTAAGCTTCCGATATTAAATTTTATTCGGGAGCATCTGGCGGGAGGTGAATTACGGTCGCCCTAATATCATGATTACACGGAAAAGAGCAGCGCAATCTAAGTTTGCGGTCAGACATAGTTCTAAAAAAGCAAAAGTTTTTAAGCCATACAACCAGGTTTCTATTCACTGTTGCTTTCGTTTATTTTTTTTTTTTCATTTTTGTTTCAAGGCTCTAAGGGGTAAAGGAGTCTGGCCTATGCCTATTTGGCTAAAATTTGTGTTAGATGATATTCTTGGTTGTTATTTTTTTTTATTTGTAACTTAAATTGATGCATTCGGTTTCACTTTATGTTTGTTGTTTTTTCAATGGATGGATGACGTGATACCTAGTCCCAAAGGAAGATCAGCGCCTTTCGCAAGATCGGCACTTTGCTAGTTTGGGACAATTACGTGTATTTTTTTTTAAATATTTTTATATCGTATTATTTTAGAAATGGTTTGATATCACGAATAAATGTTCTTTATTTCCTCTTTCTTTCTTTAATAGGTACTCGTACATTCTTAGTTCCGTCGATATGCCAAAGGGAGTCTATGTCGGAAGCGGAAATTCATAATGTAATATTTGCGATAAAAAAAAAAACTTTATTTGCATTTAACAGAAGTTTTATATAAAAGGCTGAGGCCTCCCATTAAGTTGGAACTTGTGTTAGGAGGCCTCGCTCTTCCAAGAAAAAATTATTACCAAGACTATAACTAAACAAAACGTGTGTGTGTGTGTGTGTGTGTGTGTGTGTGTGTGTGTGTGTGTGTGTGTGTGTGTGTGTGTGTGTGTGTGTGTGTAAATTGAACAAATATTTTCTGACTTTGACTTCAAAAAACAAAAAAAAACACACACTAATAACTACTAACGAAACGCTAACCTATAATAAATTGAGTTGGCTAGGTTAGCCGTGACCACGTCTCTATATCGCCCTAAAATCGAAGGATAAGCTTATAAGCATGGAATTAGTGAAAGTTTCTAGGAGATACTTAGAACTTTGTAGGTTATGATCAGATTAGATTCTGCGGGTGGCAAGATCTTGTATAAGCTCCTTCTAGATCAAACCGCAATTTCTTTAGGATTGAGCATATATGTCGTTAAATATTTTCGTTTTATACTTTTAGTCTAGGAAATTTAGGCCTCCCTCAAGGCTCGCCAAACAGATCGGTCCCGTGCCATCCGCATCCAACGCGATCCCGCAACCTTAACCAGGTCGTCGCTTCATCTTGTTGGAGGCCTACCTACACTGCGTCTTCCGGTCCGTGGACGCCACTCGATATATATCGAATATTGCATAAGTATCAATATATGTATTTAATATTTTTGAATTAACTTTTAATCTATGAAAATCTCGTGTCACGTTGTTTGTATTCGAACTCCTCCGAAACGGCCATACCGATTTTTATGTTTTTTTTTTCTCTATGTTTGGTATTTATGAGAATAAGGTCGTACGTCTTACTAATACTATGGATTGAATAGTCCGAAATAAAAGAAATTTAATTTTAATTTAGGCTATTTTTTACACCCCTATTCTTCGCAGACGAATATAAGATATAACTAACTAGTAAATATATTATGGCTGCCATGCGCGATGATAAATCATAAAGCTAACATATTTATTCCTGTTATTATTAGTTATTTGATCACGTCCCACATGAATAAATAAAATAAATAATTAAATAAATATCACGGGACAATTCACACCAATTGACCTAGTCCCAAACTAAGCAAAGCAAAGCTTGTACTATGGGGGGTAGGTACATACTAGACAACGGATAAACATACTTATATAGATAGATACATATGTACATATTGAACACCCAAGCTCAGTATAAAAAAGTATAAATGATCCAAGACTCGAGTACAAACATTCGTATTTTTTATACAAATATCTGCCCCGACGAGAGAATCGAACCCGAGACCTCATGCTTTGTAGTCAGGTTCTCTAACCGCTAGGCCATTTGGTCGTCAAAAACATAATAACATAATGTCATAATAATTAGATATAGATATTTCATTTTCCTTCTCCTTTATCTGTTAAGTAATTCTCAAAAGGTTTTCCTCCTCCTAATTTTTTCCTCGTCTGAAATATCCATTGACATCTCTTTTTATTAGGCAGACAAACAAGCAGCGGGTCAATTGATGGGAAAGCAATCACCGGCACCCATAGACATTCCAAATTCAGATAGAATTATAGGAGCGTTGGAGGTCCTATGAGAAACGAGTAGGCTCGTTTTTTTAAGTCACCAGTTTTATTTACAAAAATTTAGGGGTAAATTACTTATTCTAACGAATTTTACATTCAGGCTTTATTTTTCTGGGGTCTCTATCAATGAACCTTACTATGGAGCCATACGTTTATGCGTTTAAAATTTGTTTATGCTACTATTACAGATTAAAGATATTAAAGGCCTTAGAAAGAGCTGGCAACGTATTCTAAAAATATTGACTTTATCTTTTACAAAGAGAGTTTTTTTTTAGATTGAAGAGTGGTAACGTTGCCTATTCATTAGGATGTGTTGTATTATCAAAATATTTTTTTCACAAAAAATAATTTCCCATACTAAGCTAAATTGACCTGACTTTATATTACATTTTTGGCTTGAAATGACATGAGGAGTCTGTATTTTAAATCTGTCGGGTTGCATACAACATTGAAAGTCAAATGAAAACTTTGATTCCCTGGAGGATGGGTCGGGTTTTAGTTTGGGACGCAACCTGCGTCGATACCCTAGCCACTTCACACCTTCAGGATACAACAAAAAAGCTGGCGCAGCGGCTGAAGCGGCCGAGAGTAGGAAAGTATTAAAATACCAGCCAGGGTCTCGGTTCAGCTTACAAAGGGCTGGCAGCTATCTCTCTCAACGAATCGCCATCGCCATTCAACGAGAGAATGCTGCCAGCCTTTTGGGTACAATGCCACGGGGGACTTTTTTAGGCTTAATCCAGTAGTTTTTAAGTTAGATATTTATGTTATAGTTAAGTTTTATTCATTGTTATTTTTTCTTAATATTTGTATTTTAGTTTTAATAAATGTTTAGACAGGTTATTCAAATCTGAAAAAAGAATGAAAACTTGTAAAAACAAAGCAAAGGATTGATCGTAACAGCCGTCGATCGCAATCGACGTCGCCTCGTTCAGCGTTAGCCGCGATTGCCGCCGCGTCGTAACACAAAATGGCGTCACCTGTCGCTTCGCTTATCGGGCGCCGGCGGATCAAAGGTGGCCCGCTCGGCCTGCTTCCGCTCTTACCAGCTGGACCAAGTTAAAAGAGGCAAACGTTTTAAAACATTTCTTACACAAGACTACGCAAATGCACCTAAGTCATATCATAAGACAGATTTCTGAATCCCTCGCAAGTAAAAACGTTGTTTGAACTTGAGGTTTATATTGAGTTGGTAGTTTTAACTTTCCTTTTATTTCATAAAAATATCAATAATTTTGAACTTCAAGATTACAAGGCCTTAGAACGAGCTGGCAACGCATTCTAAAAATATTGACTATCTATTGCAAAAAGAGTTTTTTTTAGATTGAAGAGTGGCAACGTTGCCTATCATTAGGATGAACTAAAACAATTACTTTGCTCACCCGCGACCTTACAATAGTTACGTTTATGCAAGAAATGTGTGTTCATGCAGTTCCTCCACCTCCACACTGTACGAACACACACAAATCACATAAACACAACTATCACCACCACCAAGCTACACTGACGCGTTTCGAACTCAACCAGAGCTCATCCTCGGAGTTACCACAACCGTATGCTATGCTACCAAATGTTAATGTTAATGTTAATAATTAACTAACTATTAATTATTGTTTCTCTAACGCCATCCTTACAGGAGCCTCGCGCTACGGATTCGCTGCGAACGTGCAACGTATTAAATGCTTATGTCTAAATACTTGCGCCTCTGCCACAGAATAAATAATAGTAGGTACTAACGTACAGAAGGATCACTCTCGAAGAAAAGTCAACTTTAGGTATAAAAATGTGCCTACTCTTACAACCGTTAACTGCTTGCACGCGAAATTGAAACTTATCGTGTGATATGAGCGTTCATATTCCGTTGGGCACCGCTGACCTCGAAACCAAGAGCACAGGGTTCCCACTCGCCGATATTTAGGTAGGTATATAAATCAAGAAAGATAATAGTGTGTATTAACAAGAAGTCGAAAATAAGATAATAGTGTGTATTAAGAAGAAGTTTGTTTATTAACAAGATAGTCAATTGTAAGTTTTCAGCTCAAGCTATTAATTGTACAATACAGGAAGTAACTGTTATTGGCCTTATGTATCAATTTTAAATTAGAATAAGTTTGATTGTAACGCTGTTGTGCCCCTTAATAAATAAATAAATAAATAAATAAATTAAGGTGGAACGGCACGCTCTAGGCGCGAAATTCAAAATTTTTACAGGTTTTAATTTATTATGGGTAAACGGTGTAACTGTTTAACTTCATATGGTACTTACGGTTGTAAAACACTGTTCTTTATATTATTGTGTAAAGCTTTTTAAGAATGAAACTGTTAGCTTGATATAAAAGTTGTCAAACATAGAAATTCGGACTTTCAACGTTTTGACAACTTTCATTTCAAGCTAATAGTTTTATTCTTAAAAAACTTTCCACCATAATATAAAGAACACTGTTTTACAAGCGCAAATACCATATGAAGTTAAACAGTTACACCGTTTACCCACAATAAATTAAAAACTGTAAAAAGTTTGAATTTCGCGCCTAGACCGTGCGCTTCCACCTTAATTCAGTAAACTACCTTTAAACGCAACAGTATCTTTTACACGGATTATAAGATCGTTAAGAAGACATTGTTTGTTGCAAAAATCACAGAAAAAAGATGCTTAATTACGCGCGACGCGGCTAGCGTGCGAACTGAAGGCGAAGTGACAACCTACAACAACAACTCACAACACACAACACCGGGACAAGTAACGACCGCTTTTAGCTATGAAGTTTTTTTTTTTTTGGTCCGAAGGAGTGTTGAAATCTCTCGATAGAGGGTGTCACATAGATGTGCGCTTGTCACTGCATAAGGAGGAAAATTCGTGTCTAATCTCTAGACCAGTGGTGGTGTAGGGGTTTAACACGCAGCACGGAATGCTGAGGACCTGGGTTCGATTCCCAGCATTGGTCTTTTTTCTGGGGTTTTTCTGTGCATCTATATTTCAGTTTGTATTTAGTATGAAATATACTTATTACGTAATAAATATTTATTTACCTCGACGTTTCGGCCACATTGCAGCAGCCGTGGTCACGAGTTAACTAACATAACTTACTTAGTTAACTCGTGACCACGGCTGCTGCAATGTTGCCGAAACGTCGAGCTAAATAAATATTTATTACGTGATAAGTCCCATTTAGTAGGTATAGTAATTATGAGTGAAAATCACGAAAGTTTAAAACATTTATTTATTCGTGATATCAAACAGATTAAAATAAGACAATAAGGTATTTAGTTTTAGGATAATTGTTCTTGTATTTAATGTTTATAGAAGAGGATTAAATCAATAAAGACTAAGTATAAATTGAAATTCCGCAGCTAACAAAAGAGCTGATAACTTTGAAACGGCTTAACCGATTTTGATGAAACATATCTAAGAACCATCGCCAAAAAACCTGCTTTCTATTAAAAAAACCGCATCCAAATCGGTTTACTTGTTTAAGAGCTATGATGCCACAGACAGACAGACACACACACATAGCGGTCAAACTTAATAACTCCCCTCTTTTTGTGTCGGGGGTTAAAAAGTGCGCATATCACGTAATCGTCCCAAATCAGCAAACCTGCACACACCTGAGAAGAAATTCAATGGTGTGTGTATACGTAAAGTTCCCCTAGGCCTATATATGTCAGATCTATTCTGCATCTTTTCTCCCTACGCAATCCTTCGCATGGCATTGTTACGTAACCAGGGCCTATACTCCGAAGTGTAAAATTCGAACTTCGTATCGTGCTATTCCGCTCATGCTAATCTTTGATCAATTATAACTGTAGATCCACAGTCGCGCGCCCGAAAATGTCCGAGCCAAATGAGCGCTACTTTGATAAA
Source organism: Archips xylosteana (assembly GCA_947563465.1). Taxonomy (NCBI): domain Eukaryota; kingdom Metazoa; phylum Arthropoda; class Insecta; order Lepidoptera; family Tortricidae; genus Archips; species Archips xylosteana. The sequence goes on along the minus strand of OX387353.1, from coordinate 19,409,456 downwards.
AGTGGCCTTCTTTTTTCTCAGTACGTTGCGTGAAATTGTCAAGTTTAGCTGTCAAGTGTCAACCGAAATTCGACTGTAATATAGAAAACACTAGGTTCAAATTTCTGTGTAGGTGATGATTTTAATTGTTACGCAAACAAATAAAAAAGTTTGGACATTCCTTGATGGGGATTTTGTTCGGCAATGTGTATCTTCAGTTATAATTGATCAAAGATGCTAATAGTATTTAATACGAGAGCGAGCGAGACGATGCGATACGAACTTCGATTTTCGAATTTCGGAGTAGCCCCGCAGTTACTGTTGCGGATTTAAATAAGGCGCAAGTATTGTAGAGCCAATATCTATATTTTTCGGAAAGAATAATGTTAACACAACCAATGTTTTATAGTGACATACGAATTGATCTGTTTCTAAGGCAACATACTAGTAAAGGTACGTCACACTCCCGAGCGAGGAAAGCCGGGAGGCTACCCAAGTCAAAATTTAATTCATTACATAGTCGAACAAGTGCTGTGGCAACTTGACTTCTCGTCTCGGTCGGATATAAGGAACGTCAGTCGAGTCGTTGGAATCAGTCACTGTTCGAGTCGTGTCAACAGTAGAGTCTACGTTTCGTATTTCAAGAGGGAAAAGTCGTTGTACTGGCCTGATACGCTTTCCAGCTGCGGTCCGTACTTGCGCCACTCGCGCGGCGCCGTGGGCGCTAGGAAACAGGTCCTCGATGACTGCCAGTGGCCACGTCACCCGCTTTTTTCACGTCTCCAACAAAACGATGTCACCTATTTGAATTGGGACTTGACTCATTTTGTCGCGTTTTGTATTAAGTGCGCTGATACTTGTATAGAACCCTCCCCACCACAGAGCAGCCGGAAGCAAGAAGTTCCATTTGATCCTAAATGTTTGAGGCGACTCATAGCAGAATCTAATCTCTCCTTAGCGAGGTCGTAGTTCGTTGGTGGACGTGGGATTGCTCGCCATGGCAAACAGACTTCATACCTGCCTTCTTTGTTGATATGGACATTTTCTTCGGAAGCTTTAAGGATCTTATATCGCGGGTAGGCTTAAGTGTTTGTTCTGCAGGATCCCTAAAGCCTACAGCTTCCAGACTCCACCGATCTGAAATGTCAATATTTGTTAGGCTATGAAGTGTAGTGGTCATGTTTGTCATGGAACCTTGAACTCCTGTAACGGGGCCTTGTATAGTCCAACCCATAGTCGTCTTTCAGCTGTCAAATTATTTTCTAGCTGTACAAAGTCTGTCGTAAAGAGTGAGCCAGAATAGTCAGCACCAATGAGTAGACTTACGTCGTCAGGAGCGTCCGTAGAGTCATTTAGTACGATGCCGCGTTGGCACAGTTGCTCAAGTGATACATTACATTTCAACTTGGGTAAAGAACTACAAATTAAATCTTTATCTAAAACACATAAATTCATATAAATATTTTCGTCGAGATTTTTGACGGAAATGTCATACACATGACAAGTCTCTTTTTTCGTCTCGATCCCGCCGAACAAACTATGTGTCAGAACCTCTTTTTTTGTAGATTTCAGTCCAAGTTTTTTCACTAAGTCCTTTGTAATGTACGAACGTTGGGCACCACTGTCAATAAGAGCTCGTACCGGCATCTCTTTCTTGTCATGCACAATATTTACGACGATAGTTTGTAGCAACGTTGTTGATGCAGACGTAGACTTCGTGTGGCATGACAAGGTGCTTTGCTCTTGCTGTTTTGTGTTCTTCGCCGCTAATTCTGAGCACATGATTGTAAAGTGCCTTTTTTGACAGAATAGGCATTTGGGAAAACTCTTACATTTTGTCGTAATATGATTGCTTTTTAAGCAAATTGAACACGCTTTCTTGCCTTGGATGTACTCTAGACGATCCTTCAGTGCCATCTTAGCCGCCTTATGACATTCTGCGGCAGAATGAGTATCTTTGTCACACCACACACATGATGAACCGTTTTTCCTTCCATCTTTGTCTTGTCTCAGCTCTGTTACGAAGCAGGCGGTGGGTGGCATGGGTTCGACTAGGGATATGTCATTACAGTCTCGCCTTGCTAGCCGTATTCTTTCCTCCGACTCTACTTCATGTCTCAGAAACAGCATTAACTTGGATAGATTTCTGGTTTTCGGTTGACTGCGATGCCAGGCACGAAGAATTTCTTCCGGCAAAGCCGACTCGATCATGGGAAAAAGCATGATGGCATATTTGTCCGTGGTTACGCCGAGTGTTTCAAGTGCTTGAATATGCGTCTGAAGGCTATCAAAGAATGCTATTAAATTCTTTGCAGCTTCTTTTTTCTGCATCAAGGCAAGCAATCCTCGGATATACGTTTCTATGAGGACGTCATCTTTAGCAAATCTGGTCTTTAAAGCTTCGACTGCCTTTTTGTAGCTTCCTGAAGAAGGTGGGTAGCTTTCGACGAGCTGTCGCGCGGCGCTGTTCACAGTCATGGACTGAAGAAGATATTGAAATTTATCGCTAGCGTCAATGTGGGCGTCTTCGTCTATCTTCTTAAACTGTCCCTAGAACTGCAGCCAGGACTTTACGTTGCCATCGAACTTGATGAGCTCCAACTTAGGCAATGTAAGCAGACGTTGCTTGCCCGTCATGGGCTTCTGACTCGATTCAGCTGACAATAACGAGGATGCACTATTTGTGCGCGGCAGGGTTTTAGAGCACATCGACTTGACCTTGTGCCAACGTAATTTATATAACATGGACTTATCTTGGTCTGCTTCAAAAAGAGCTTCGTCGAAGTCCTCGCCCGCGCACCACTGGTCCCTTACTTCCGCTTCTACTTCAAAGAGTTCTAAAGCGGTTTCCGACAGTAACTCAAAAAGGCTGGTAGTATCTTCTTTGCCTTCAATGGCCTTTTCTAATTTGTCGGCAAGGATGGTGAATTCTCTCCTATATTGGGTACGCTTCCGTTTTAAATCCATGATAGTGTTTTTATTTTAAGTCACGGTCGCCAGATGTTGCGGATTTAAATAAGGCGCAAGTATTGTAGAGCCAATATCTATATTTTTCGGAAAGAATAATGTTAACACAACCAATGTTTTATAGTGACATACGAATTGATCTGTTTCTAAGGCAACATACTAGTAAAGGTACGTCACAGTTACTTTAAGAAGCAAAAAAATGTACAAAGCAGTTATGGCAGATGTCACATGACATTTAAGGCAATCCTAAAGTGGTTGTCAACGATACACAAAAAAACTCCCAAAGATACTTCCGTTTCAAACGATTTAAGAATCTAATATTCACAGTTTAAGAATCGTTTTTAAACTGTCGTATTTCTTTGCTAACGAGATCCTTCGTAAGTGAATTATACGTATAATGCGCTCGGCGAAATCGAATCTAGTGAAAAAAGTTTTTTTTATCGCGAGAAAATCTTCTTTAGTGAGAAAAATGAGACTCCATTTAAATGCGGCACGGTCCATTGTCGGCTTAAATGCAGAGTGATTTGTGGAGTTAGCTTTATTTAGTTTATTTAGTTAAATATATTTCTTTACTACCCTTTAAGACGGTCGTGGAGGCTTTCTTATGGCTCAGTTTCATTAGTCGGCTTTTCGGAGCACTCTTTTCATTGGTCGATAGGGCCCGCGCGCAGGGTGCAGAAGATTTCCATAACGCACATAAGGCCCGCATTCGGGGAACTGTTCTGTTACAGTAAAGTTATTGACATAATGAGTTTTACTGAGGCTAAATTCAGGAACGGCCCAAATATGGTTTGCGAGTGGTTATACAATCATTTGCTAGAGGATAGGGATGAACTGCTATTCAGGAACGCCAAAAATCACTGGTTTGCGAGAGGTTTGGGCTGCGATTGGGATGTGCTTTGATCAATTATAACTGAAGATACACATTGCCGGACAAAATCCCCTTCAAAGAATGTCCGAACTTTTTTATTTGTTTGCATAACAATTAAAATCATCACCTACACAGAAATTTGAACCTAGTCTTTACTTCATTACAGTCGAATTTCGGTTGACACTTGACAGCTAAACTTGACAATTTCACGCAACGTACTGAGAAAAAAGAAGGCCACTTTTATCAAAGTGGCGCTCATTTGGCTCGGACATTTTCGGGCGCGCGACTGTGGATCTACAGTTATAATTGATCAAAGGGGATGTGCCTTATTTTTTACTTTTTATTTCTAGATTCTATCCGTTGTCTAGTACCCGTAGTACAAGCTTTGCTTAGTTTGGGACTAGGTCAATAGGTGTCAATCGTCCCATGATTTAGTATGATTTATTATTATTACCTTATTTCTTACAACTCATCATCATCATCATCAGCCTATGTTCGTCCACTGCTGGACATAGGCCTCTCCCATGGCACGCCACTGAGCACGATCCTCGGCCACTCTCTTCTTACAACTCCACCGTAATTTCATTTTAAGTTATTTAAATGTAAATATTTTTTTCGCTGCGTGTGCTTCTCTTTGTTTTCCTGGAGTGAATAGAGAAAAATGTCAATGCACTTTACTCTCATTTTTTACAAAAATAAAATAAACCGAGATTTACCGTACCGTTCACTGTCAATCTGTCAAAGTTGCCCAACTGTTTTATTCAGGAAATAAGGCATTCGTCCCTTCCGCATACAGTTTTTCGTAAAAAGGGGACAGAATGCTTTATTTTCTTGAAAAATATCTACAAAAACATTTTTTTACTTTTGGTACTTATACGGATACGCGCCAAATATCCTATCCTATTCTATCCTACCATCCTATTTAATATTATAACAAGACAGTTTATAAATATATTTGGATGTTTGAGTGTTTGTTAGTCACACAATAACGGAAAAACGGATTTAGATGAGACTTGACGTACCTACATATCATCATCATCATCATCCCAGCCTATATACGTCCCACTGCAGGGTACAGGCCTCCTCTCAGAATGAGAGGGCTTGGGCCGTAGTTCCCACGCGGGCCCAGTGCGGATTGGGAACTTCACACATACCATTGAATTTCTTCGCAGGTGTATGCAGGTTTCCTCACGATGTTTTCCTTCACCGTAAAGCTCATGGTAAATTACAAATGTAATTTCGCACATAATTTCCGAAAAACTCAGAGGTTTGATCCCACGGATTTGAACCCACGACCCTCTACCTACATATCTATAAGACAAAAATTTGAATTGAGACTTAGGATAGTTAAAGGGGAGTTAACCCTTTATAAGGTAAAGGCGATTTAGCGACCACATGCATTGAGTTGGAAATTGAACCTTATCGATTTCAATATACGTCACAATTTCCACTGTAATTATTCAAAATACGACTAGCTTTAAAAATATCCTTTGTCAGGCATGTATTCGATAGCTGCTTTTGATTCTGCGGTAGTATGCTCCAATAAATAGGGTTAATATTAGTGTATTCTGGGCTGTGTTTATGTGTACGTAGGTACTTACGAATTTTTTTGTCCAGTCAACTACGGGGTCAATTTTAAAATTTCTTTCACTAATATAATGCTACACTGTCCCTGATTGACATAGGTTGCTTTGAAATGCAAAATTCCCAAGGGATAGAAATAAGTGAATTCAACTTCGGAGCTGATTTGAACGTTTCTTTTACCAATAGAAACCTACACTAACCCTGATTAACATAGGCTGCTTTTTCTCCTGAAAACTGCAAAATTCCCAAGGGATAGAAATAAATAAATTCAACTTCAGGGCTGATTTTAATAATTCTTTCACCAATAGAAAGCTAGTGTGTGCTTTTTACTCTTTCACGCCATAAAGGCTGACCAGGTTTGTATGAACGGCATACAGACAGCTCATAACATGGATTAAAACGTATACTCCATTTAATTTAGAATTATAAACCACAACAACATTATATTGCGGCTCGTGAACTGTAATCTCTTTACAATTTGTACTAGAGTAACAATTGACGACACGCAAATAAAGTGACATTAAAACAATTTTATTTTGCGGCTCCCAGACTATCGTACTGTACTATTTGCTAGGTAAGAAATAGTTGACGAGCCGCAATATAATGATGTTGTGGTTTTCAATTCTAAATTAAATGAAGTATACGCAATTTGTCACTTAGTAGTCAACTTTTCAATGTCCCAGCCAATTCTTTTTCATTACCAGCAGCATTACTTTTTATAAGGCACCCCATCAACCATCGAATATTACAAAAGGCCGAATTTGCCGCCATTCTGAATATACTTATACACCGAATAACCATTTCTTCCCGACCTCTATCCCACAGGTACACCAAAATTCCCCTCACGAGGTGACGTGCAATTTGCTTTGTCGCATTTTACAGATACTAACAGTAAGAAATGAATCACAATCATCATTTCAGCCAGGTAAGGTTTCAGGCCAGGTTTTCGGGTGAGTTGTGATACCAGTGATGACTTATGGCACTGAAGCGTGGCCGCTAACGATGGGCCTCATAAGAAAGCTCAAAGTCACACAGAGGGCGATGGATAGGGTTATGCTTGGAGTGCCTCTGCGGGATCGCATTAGAAATGATGAAATCCGCGCAAGAACTAAAGTCACCGACATAGCTCGAAGAATCGCCAGACTCAAGTGGCAGTGGGCAGGGCACATCGCTCGTAGAACTGATGACCGGTGGAGCCAAAATGTTCTTGAGTGGTGTTCATGGACTGGAAGACGCAGTATAGGTAGGGCTTTAACAAGATGGAGCGACCACCTGGTTTAGGTTGCAGGAAAAAATGAATAACAAATTAACGTAGTCCCAAAGAAATCGAAACTTGTGTTCTGGGTACTGGAAAACAGATCATCATCATCATCCCTGCCTATATACTATCGGCCCAGACGCCAGCTTGGCACCTTAAAGGCCCAGTTTGCGTGCAGTGGCTAGACATCTGTCCATACCAATCCATAGCAATAAACATCAACGGCTGCAAGCAAATTTGTTTTGAAAATGGCAAGCTGAAGTCTGGGGCGATAGTACGTCCCATTGGAAGGCACATCATCACGCACACCATTGGATTTCTTCCCAGGTGAGGGCAGGTTCGCTCATGATGTTGTTCTTCAACGTAAGTTCATGGTAAATTTCCAATGCCATTTCCCGCATAAATTTTGTTTGAACCCACAACCCCCTGCCTGAGAAGCAATTTATATGAATAGTCGATGAAATGAAAATATGGGAAGCGTTCAGTTTGAACTGATATGTATAGAACGTGCGAAATATAATTTTTTTTATAATTTATTGTAAGTATTATATGTACACATTTATACTTATGAAATATTTCGCCAAATTGCAAAACAATTTGGTGGCGAACTATACACTCAATTCAAAAAGTTTTGTGCACAATAGATACAATACATCTTACAAAACTACATATGAAATGGTGTTACTGTTTGAAAAATATCCACTGTATCTTTGACGCGCTGTTCGTGCTGAATAAAACAAAATGGCCGCGCTTTTATTCTCTTGGCTTTTGAAACCATTCTGCGGGATTTTATAGCGATAGCGATACCACTTTTTTTAAAGTGCCATCTTTTTTTAACCCCCATTGAAAAAGGTAGGGATATTTTAAGTTTTTATATCTGCTGTGAATCTGATTGTCTATCTGTAGCATCACTGCTCTCAAACGGATGGACCGTTACGAACGCGGTATTTTTGCAGAAGACTATGGCTAAATCCTTTGACTGAGTCCTCGTCCGCCTGGTACAGAGGCTGGGGCGTAAGTTGACAAAGGGGCCGGGAGAGGTGCGGGCGGTCTGCCTACGTGGAGCGAACGCGCGGCGTGTTCGCCGCAGAGGCAGGGGGTTTCACTCCGTAGTTTAGGTATGTTCCGCGGGCGCGCCTCCCGGGGAGGCGTATGGCAGTAGGTAAATAAAATAAATAAATAAATAAATATTAGGGGACAATCTTACACAAATCGACCTATTCCCAAACTAAGCAAAGCTTGTACTATGGGTACTAGACGAGGATAAACATACTTATACAGGGTTATTTGTAATTCACTAGCAACCTTTTAACCCTAAACTCCTACCACTTAAACAAATGTTTTTTGTTTTACGGCTTTTGTCATAACTTAATATTTTTGGTGTAATAAAGTTTTGAAAATTTGAGATTTCCTCTTATTTTTACGATACTCTGTGTATTTGTATGGGAAAAAAGTCCTTCATTTTAAAAAGTCGTAAAACAAAAAACATTTGTTTGAGTGATAGGAATTCAGGGTTAAAAGGATGTCAGTGAATTAAAAATAACCCTGTATAGATAAATAAATACTTAAATACATAGAAAACATCCATAACTCAGGAACAAATATTCGTGCTCATCACACAAATAAATGCCCTTACCGGGATTCGAACCCAGGACCTCTTGCTTCGTAGGCAGGGTCACTACCAACTAGGCTAAAGCGGTCGTTACTTGTCCCGGTGTTGTGTGTTGTGAGTTGTTGTTGTAGGTTGTCACTTCGCCTTCAGTTCGCACGCTAGCCGCGTCGCGCGTAATTAAGCATCTTTTTTCTGTGATTTTTGCAACAAACAATGTCTTCTTAACGATCTTATAATCCGTGTAAAAGATACTGTTGCGTTTAAAGGTAGTTTACTGAATTAAGGTGGAAGCGCACGGTCTAGGCGCGAAATTCAAACTTTTTACAGTTTTTAATTTATTGTGGGTAAACGGTGTAACTGTTTAACTTCATATGGTATTTGCGCTTGTAAAACAGTGTTCTTTATATTATGGTGGAAAGTTTTTTAAGAATAAAACTATTAGCTTGAAATGAAAGTTGTCAAAACGTTGAAAGTCCGAATTTCTATGTTTGACAACTTTTATATCAAGCTAACAGTTTCATTCTTAAAAAGCTTTACACAATAATATAAAGAACAGTGTTTTACAACCGTAAGTACCATATGAAGTTAAACAGTTACACCGTTTACCCATAATAAATTAAAACCTGTAAAAATTTTGAATTTCGCGCCTAGAGCGTGCCGTTCCACCTTAATTTATTTATTTATTTATTTATTTATTAAGGGGCACAACAGCGTTACAATCAAACTTATTCTAATTTAAAATTGATACATAAGGCCAATAACAGTTACTTCCTGTATTGTACAATTAATAGCTTGAGCTGAAAACTTACAATTGACTATCTTGTTAATAAACAAACTTCTTCTTAATACACACTATTATCTTATTTTCGACTTCTTGTTAATACACACTATTATCTTTCTTGATTTATATACCTACCTAAATATCGGCGAGTGGGAACCCTGTGCTCTTGGTTTCGAGGTCAGCGGTGCCCAACGGAATATGAACGCTCATATCACACGATAAGTTTCAATTTCGCGTGCAAGCAGTTAACGGTTGTAAGAGTAGGCACATTTTTATACCTAAAGTTGACTTTTCTTCGAGAGTGATCCTTCTGTACGTTAGTACCTACTATTATTTATTCTGTGGCAGAGGCGCAAGTATTTAGACATAAGCATTTAATACGTTGCACGTTCGCAGCGAATCCGTAGCGCGAGGCTCCTGTAAGGATGGCGTTAGAGAAACAACCGATAGGTCTAAGATATGATTTTTTACTAAGAGCTTAAGCTAGGATACATGGTTAAATAGGGAGATGTAGGGAATATGTGTGAGTGCACACTACATTTCATTGATGCGTTGCGTCGTTGCACGCGACGTTACAACGAATCGACGGATAAGAGAGGAAGCGGGGGTGATGCCGCTGCGCTATCTGTAACAGTAGGTACATTTTTGTCGTGCGTCGACGCAGCGCAGGTGTGGCGTACAACGTGTTGATTCGTTGCGATGACACGACGCAACGCACCAGTGGAGCCTCACCCCTATTTTGTATATATTTGTACGTGTAGCAGAATTGGGATGCACCAAAAAAAATAACTTATAGTTTTTATATTTTTTTTGGAAAGAATAGGATATTTTAAGACACCATTTTCATCGATTTTGAATTTGGTTGAGTAATTAATTTTTTATATTTTTTTTTAGAAATACGTTGGATGACGTCACAGTGAGAGAGCCACGTTCCATAGCCTAGAAAAATTCAAGTCGTACATAACATAATCTGTGGCACTACCACGGCACTACTGAGACCCTACTACGAAGTGCATAATTCGAACTTCGTTTCATGCCGTCCCGCTCACGCTAATATGATTTGACACGAGAGTGAGAGGGATGATACGAAACGAACTTCGATTTTTGTAGTAGTGCCCCTGATTTGTCTTGTCACTGTCAATATTACAAGCACGGCTTAGGGTCCTAAATGAACCATGACAAAATAGTTTTATTTATTTCTCTTCTTTTAGCTTCGATTATTCCTGTTTGTTTAATGGTGTGATAGTAAATAGATATTTTTTATTAAAATCTGATATTTAAATCCTTTCATATTTACTTGTAACGTAGTAATTTAATAATTAAATTTGTAAAAATACATTGCGAGTATTGTATACATTTCGGACTTTATGATAAATGACAACTGTTTAAAGCCAGGTGTGCATCATGTGATTAAAGTTCTGTCTTTGTCACTCTTTGCTATTATAAGCAGGACAGCAACATTTCAAACTGTCAATTTGCTTTAGAGTGTAGACCTGCTTTATATCTGCCTTTGTGACGATTCACTGCAGGGGTCAAATGAATGACATTACTTAAATTTTCTTTATTTAATTCAGATTATCATATTTTTGAAATCTGATTTCTGAAAACGCTTCACAAAGCCTATTTCTCGAAACGGTTTTCGATTTATTATACGTTGCCAAAAATTGGGACATCCCAATTCAGCGGGTTCTCCAAATGATAAATTAGTCAGCTGATCTGTCATCGTTGATAGCAATAGCTAGATGAAGATGAATTGTTCGTGTCGTCATCGCACGCACACATACAGCGGAACATATGTAGACTCGGGAAAGGGTTCGTTACAATGGTTTATAATTTTTTCCTAAATGCATTGTGTCGCAACACTTTATATTCTTCTGAAGAGTATCAACTATTTAGAAAAGTCATAAAACTAACCTAACATAAAGTAGATAAGCCACGACGATTCAATTTATTGTTTCGTTTTTATTTGCACGATTGAGACGACGGGATCACTTCGTTTCCCATTCCATAATTGCACTGGCTTTGTCAACGTTTGCCTTAAAATATGGCACTAGCTGTTATCCGCGGCTCCGTCTGCGAAGAATTCTTATCGCTATCCCGCCGGTACTATGCTATTTTCCGAGATAAAAATTTCCCGGAACTCAGAATATCTCTATACTAATTTCATCTAAATCAGTTCAGCGGTTTAAGCGTGAAGACTTAATGGACAGACAGACACACTTTCGCATTTATAATATTAGTAGGGGTTTTGGATTTTTTTTAAATGTCATCTTATTATTTAGGTTAGGTTAATTCGATAAAAATTCTGAACAAAATACTGTTTCAGAAATAATTAACTTTATGACAAATGAATATTATGAGAAAATATACATTATGGCCATCGATATAGAATACCAAAGATGCACCATCACGGACAAAATCAAGTCGCAAAAGTGTCCCATTGCTAAGTTACAAGTGTGTTCGTCTACTAAGGTAAATCTAAAACACATAATGCACTTAAGAACATTTCAGTCTTTCTTACATGCAACCTTATGAGTCCAGAATTAAGGTGTGATTTCGAGTGCGCGCGTTTGGCGGTTACGACATTACAAAATTAGACCATCACGCCAATGGTCAAATTTTATTGCTTTCAGCTGTAGGTAATAATATTTTAAGCAATACTAATGCCTCAAGTCAATACTTATTAAGTCTAATTCAGTTTACGCCGCGTGAATTGTTACGATTGCGTAACAAATGTTTACTTTGGAACAGAGGGATAGTGGAGTGGAGTCTTGAAATAGTACAACTATCTTAGTATGGAGGTACACTTATAATTATAAATTTGATGAATATGTAAGTAACTCAGTACCTACTTAGTTGCATTAAGATAAAACAGGTTGAGGTGGTTAAAATTAAGTTATATTTCTGTTGCATCTCACAACACACTAGAATAGAAAGCTCAATAAGCTCAATAATATTATTCGAAAATAATGTATTGAATGTTATTCCGTATTCAGTCATTTATTTAAAGAATTCCATGCAATACATTATAGTTCTCAACTCATGCAATGTGCCTTTGCTCGATGAAAATTCCTACATAAACTATCCTAATATAACACAAAAGCTCTGGGAGAACATATATTTCAAAAAATAAAAAATATATTTTTTTTAAGTTTATAAATAAAAATAAAATTATGAATGTACAAAAAATATACAATATTCAAATAAGATTTCTAAAAACTATAGTTTCTTTGAAAATAAAACTTCAAAAATAATAATAATGATCATAAATTGTTTAACCCGTCGCGCGATCGGCGACATTTTTGGGTAATTTTTTCTAAGTACCCTATGTTAAAAGGTGATCGAAACTAGAAACAAAAATTTGCAAATTTTGACAGCTAGTTTAGGCACACGGTGTGTGCCTAGGTCGCTCGACGGGTTAAGTACTGTAGAATATCCTAATATTAAATTAACTTTTTTTATGTACCCTGAAAAAGGTTTAGTTTATTGTACACTTGCCGTTTTGAACTGAATTTAATTTTCCGCCATTTTCCCCTTTCAATTTCATTTTTAGGAATTCTGGAATAATAAATAAATAACTTATTTACTTACTTGTCTGATTGTTTGATCGACTATAGTTAGGTATTTAATATTAATTCCATATTATTGACATACCGCAGAAAAAAAAAACAATAAGCGACTCTATTCATTTCATATTTGACTATGTTCCACTTCATACATCTTCCATCCCCTTTCCACTTAATACAAGTGCCGCGCGAGGTAAAGAGCTAACTGCGTAACGTCAAATGAAGATACTTATTGAAATTAATTTTAAAAAATGATGTTTTAATGAGTTTGGCGGCATATTTTGCCACAAATTCACTACATTTAAAACTATTAACTAGTACTTACCGAAAATACGATATGCCATCCTTTTTCAACTTGGTTAAAGTATTATTTTTGCACTTTTTTACGGAGCACTTTGGCATGTTCACTCGAAAACGGATCGCGCGTTACTGAGAGCGCAACTGTGCTTAGAAGAAATTTAAGCAGACTTGTAGCAAGACACATTTTGAGCGTTTGTAGAGTATCTAGGGTATTCTATATCGATGATTATGGCATATAAAATTTGGGCAAACGATAGAGGACCAAGTACGATATTTGAGGTTGGTCGTGCGTTGACGTTAACATTGACCAACGTCAAGACACTTGACTCCGTATAACGCCAGCGAGCGGATGGGTCAAGTTATGATTGCCGTGTGTGAAACTAGGTTTGTTTAGAGAATAACGCCCTAGTCTTGCACCAGATGTCATTAGCTGTATGCAAATGTCAATCGTTTTATGAAAGCAATATCTGAAATAACCTAGCATACTTGGAGTGTTAGGTTATTTTAAACTTAGAGAATCATACCCTCCTGTCGAACGATATTTGAGATCACTTGAAAATGTTGGCCTCCTTAGTGAAAAGGGCGCACGTGCAGAATGAAAAAGAATGAGATGAGATGAGAACATGTAAAGAGTGTGTGTGTGCGTGTGTGTGATGTCTGTGTTTCTGTGTTGCTAGGCAGATTCTGAACTCTGTCTAAGGTGCTCATCTTTACCAGATAACATGCATTATTATTTATTGTAAATTTTTTGATGCCTTTAATATTCTATATCTGACATTATAGTTATTAGACTAATATATTATTATATCCCACCAAAAACATAAATGTAAAAAATGTTAGCCAAGTTCAATACTAAAAATATACTTGATTATGGACTTCACCGACAAAAGGATTGAGATCTAAATGGGTGCCAAGTTCAGCAGGTAATACTGAAATCTATTTTTAAGAACAAATAACATCCTAAACAAGTATAACACTCTATTTCTTTGGTTTTTCTACTCCAACAGTGTTTTATATTTATAAATATAAATTCCTAAATTTAACTATCTAATAATTTACACAAAGTTAGATAACTTATGTTAAATTGAAGCTTAATATTTGACTTGGCTAGTTTTTACCAGCAAATTGAATAAAGTTGATTAGCCAAATATAAGATGATTTGTATGTGAAAAGTAGCCAAGTCAAATGTTAAGCTTCAATTTAACATAAGTTATCTAACTTTGTGTAAATTATTAGATAGTTAAATTTAGGAATTTATATTTATAAATATAAAACACTGTTGGAGTAGAAAAACCAAAGAAATAGAGTGTTATACTGGTTTAGGATGTTATTTGTTCTTACAAATAGATTTCAGTATTACCTGCCAAACTTGACACCCATTTAGATCTCAATCCTTTTGTCGGTGAAGACCATAATCAAGTATATTTTTAGTATTGAACTTGGCTAACATTTTTTACATTTATGTTTTTGGTGGGATATCATTACTTTTTTTAAAGAAATTAACCACCAAAGCAACGTCGGGCGCGGTCAGTACTTGGATGGGTGACCGCCTGGTTTCATTTTGTATTTTTGAAGTAAAACTTCTTTAAGCACGCTCGCTTGACTTAATTACTAACAAGAATCATTCGAGCTACAAGTTTTAATTTTATTATTCGATTGCATTTCATATTCAGTACAATTTTTTTCGCGATTTTCGTATAATATTGTCGGGATAAGTAATTTCGAAATTGGTACAGTATTACCACTTATATAAGTTACATCGGCAATAATCGTTTGCGCAGAATAGTGCAACCTAACACCGACTGAAACCGAACGTGATCATACCAATGACATTAACACCTTATTATTTTACCTTATGGCTTCAAATACAAGAACAACACGGACTCATGCTATCTCTCTCTTAATATAAGGTTTTTCTAACGTGAGGCATCGAATTTATTGTATAAAATATCAATGGAATCTTTACCGAATTTACTCAATCTTTGTTATGACAGCATAAACAAGCTTGGTTGCTAACCACTAGCACAGAATATATAATAGTACTGACGTACAGAATGGAAACGGTCCGCCCCGCACCGATTCGAATTACCCCACCCCTCAAGGCGCAGATAGCCGGAAACCGCCCGAATCCAGAAGAGTGCGCGCGCGATGTATGTAGGCGTACGCGTGTACAGACGTCGTCGTGCTTATGTAGATTCAAGAACGCGTATTTGTACGTCGTGTCCGCCGCGTGCCACTAGAAAACCATAGATGACAGGGAAACAACCAATAGTGGACAGTCACGTGACGCACGTACGCGTAGTGTGCTATGATTGGCTGAAAATTTTTCGCTCCACATCAAAATAAGTTTTCTGCGCAGGTACATCGGCGTAACTTATAAACGACCGCTTTAGCCTAGTTGGTAGTGGCCCTGCCTACGAAGCAAGAGGTCCTGGGTTCAAATCCCGGTAAGGGCATTTATTTGTGTGATGAGCACGAATAGTTGTTCCTGGGTTATGGATGTTTTCTATGTATTTAAGTATTTATTTATTTATATAAGTATGTTTATCGTCGTCTAGTACCCATAGTACAAGCTTTGCTTAGTTTAGGACTAGGTCGATTTGTGTAAGATTGTCCCCTAATATATTTATTTATTTATTTATTTATAAACGTGGTACTACTGTACATAATGTAGGTAATATCCCAGATGTCATCAGTTCTATGTTTTAGATGTTTTACGAGAGTAATATCTGAAATAACCTGGCATACTCAGAGTGTTAGGTTATTCTAGTAGTAATAGTATATTACGGGCGTTAGAAAATCAGTCAGACACATTTTAGTGTTGGATGGAGTCCAAAACAAGGGGTTTAGCGCAAAATTGCAAGTACACACTTAAAATAGAACATGAATCGATTTCAGACATAATTATTGACTAATAGTTTCTTGAATTTGGCCGTTTTCGTGTAATGGAGTAAATAAGACCAAACATTTAAACATCCAAACTTTCACATTTCGCTAACCGCGGAAACTTTGCAATTTTCCAGGATAAAAATTATCCTTTGTGTCAAATAATAAGTAGGTAATAAACATCCAAACATATAAACAGTGTCCACAAGGTTGAGAGGCTCAAGGAGGCACATTAAAGCCCTTGGCTGCGAGGACGGAGCTGGGATTCTGTGAGGAATAGACTGCCATTGCCACATGATGACTACTATAATAACATAATTTTATTAATATTTATTGTAATGTTAAAAATTCTTCTAATCCTAAATTGATCCAAACATAATAAACATCCAAATATTCCAACTTTCGAATTTATAATATTAGCAGGATTAAGTCGGATTATAGATGCGAAATATTTTGTACAACTAATGCACTTGGCCAACTAAATATTGCACGTCACCTCTACGCTTCAATGAAAGCACACCCTTCCCTTAGTATATTTCCAGATGTTTCTCCGACACTAAATACAAATTAGAACCGTGTTTAAAAGTACCTCCAGCACCCCAAGGTATTCCAAAGGATCCGTTAACTTTGGAGTAATTTCATTAAGAAAGCCGATAACGTTTCAGTGAAGCTTAAATCGGCTGTAATCGATAACGTAAAGTCGATAGTAAAGACGGTTCATCTGGGCCTTTATACGACGTCTCACTGCAGGGCACAGGCCGACTCTCAGAATGTGAGGGTCTAGGCCATAGTTACTCCTGCGATAGTCCGACATGTTGGACGCAAAGAAACGAAATTCCCCGTCATCCAACGACAACAACAACAACGTTGTCGAACTAAGCGGCAGGAAGGCAAAAATCTGGCAACATGTCGGTAGAACTGCACCGAAATACATACAATTGTATTACATGACCTATTAGTCTGTGATTTTATCTTTATGAAAGCTTTGCTATGCCAAAGATATGTTGCCACACAATAATGTCAACGACAGTCAAACAATACTTGTCTAAATATACGTATGTTTACTCAAATATTCGTGCTATTCGGTCTATTGCTGTCACGAAACCAATTTATTTATGCAGGTGGTGAAATGCCGCGTTCATTGTCATTCTGATCACGTGATACTGGAATTCTTTAGTGAAGAATTTCACGGACTGTAACAGTAGCTTTGTAAATTTCGCAAGTCATTTTTATCGAAGTTGGTGAAATGAAAATGTTTTATTTTACAAAAAATATGTAGGTACATGATGCAATATGATACAATTTGTTGCAAATACTGCAATAAGCGACATGATAATAATCCTTATCATCTAATCATCTCTGTCCACATACGTGGCACTGCAAGGCACAGGCCTACTCTCAGAATGAGAGGGCTTGGGCGGCGGACCCAGTGCGGATCGGGAACTTCACACATACCATTGAATTTCTTCGCAGGATTATGCAGGTTTCCTAATGATGTTTTCCTTCACCGTAAAGCTCATGGTACTGAGTGAGGTGCGAGCCCGGATTTGAGCCCATAACCCTCTGCTTGTGAAAACTCAAAAAATGTGTGCGGATTAAAAGCAAAAAGGCCAAAAATGTGGCAAAAAGATGCTGAAGATAGGGTATGCTTCCACCTGTCCAAAATCTGGATTATTCGCGGTAGTTCCTTTGGATGTTCCTTCCAAGGAACTATTGCGTTTTTCTCGCTCTAGCTCCTTCACAAGATATGAAGGAAGAACTGCGTTTATTTTTTTTCACTTCTCATGCTCTTAAAATGTTACTTTAGTCTCTGCATATCGGGACTAAAGCTCTTTTTTGATCTCTAGGGATTAAAGTTTATTTTTTTATAATTTACTTTGGAAACCCCTAAACTGTCAATCGCGGTGTTTGTGGATGGAGGATTATTGCCATTTTTAGTGACTGGGCATAGACAATTTTAAAGCTTTCCACAGACCGCAGCGCGCTGCGGACGCTCCGAAGCGCTCCGTAGCGCCCGCTCCGTAGCGCTCTGAAGCGCCCTGCGCTTCGGTCTGTGGAAGCCTTTAGGGAGTGGAAATAACTTCAAAATGACAACTGTATAAAAAATATTTTAAAAAACAATAATTTCGTGAAACACCATGAATAATTACGAATATTTAATCTATTTAATTATATTAAAGATGAATTCATTTTATTATGCATACTTAGTCCAATTAGCTATGAAATAATATTAAGTTTGAATCTGTTGGCTAAATATGCAAACATACAAAGCGTCACTCAACAAAAAAAAAACCGCGGAACAAATTTAAATTGCTATTTGAATTCTGAACAGACGTCCATTGCTCGTATTGAGCGTACGTTGTATAAAAGTAATATTGTAGATTAGTATACCTAAAACATCGTTTTTTTCCTCGCATTCAAAGTGAAAAGTAGAGTGTTTAACGCGAGACTAAACTGCCATAATGACACGCGAATTATTATTAATATCTTGTGTCATTATGGCTTGTTTTAGTCCCTTGTTGAACAATCTACTATCATCTATGTTCCTTTCCTAGAACTGAAGGTGCTAAGTATTGCGACAAGGAACAAAGGCGATAAAATAAACGCAGCTCTTCCGTCGTGTCTTGTGAAGGAAGGATCTAGTGCGAAAAAAGCGGCCAAGTGAAAGAAAGAAAAAAGAAAGAAAAACATTTATTTTATAACAACAATAACACATACACAGGCAAAAATAATAGTACAAACATAGACATAGACATAGGAATGTAGGTACATATTAGTGCTGCTACAAAAAGGGACCCGGCTCAGCATGTCGCTAGTTAAAAACCAGCTCTGGTCTTCCGCCGGGCCACAGTACAGCAACATCACGGAAGGCCACACAAAACACACAAATTATATTCGTCCGTCGTATCGTCGTTCGACGGACTCGCTCATGAACGGTTCCGTAGCAGCAAAATGAAAGCTAAATTGCGGTTTACGATTTATGACGTATTAAAAAAAACTACTTACTAGATCTCGTTCAAACCAATTTTCGGTGGAATTTTACATGGTAATGTAGGTACATGATATATTTTTTTAGTTTTATCAATCTCTTATTTTAGAAGTTACAGGGGGGACACACATTTTACATCTTTGGAAATGTCTCTCGCGCAAACTATTCAGTTTAGAAAAAAATGATAATAAAAACCTTTATATCATTTTTGAAGACCTATCCATAGATACCCCACACGTATGGGTTTGATGAAAAAAAAAATTATGAGTGTCAGTTGTTCTAAGTATGGGGAACCCCAAAATTTATTGTTTTTTTTTTCTATTTTTATGTGAAAATCTTATTGCGGTTGACAGAATACATCTACTTATTAAGTGTCAACAGCATAGTTCTTATAGTTTCGGAAAATAGTGGCTGTGACATACGGACGGACAGACAGACAGACAGACAGTCATGACGAATCCATAAGGGTTCCGTTTTTTGCCATTTGGCTACGGAACCCTAAAAAACGCAATAGTTCCTTCGAAGGAACGACCAAAGGAACTATCGCGAATAATCCCACAATCTAGCATTGAACCTTATACCGCCTGAATCCGTGAAATGCCAAACACTGCCATTTCAAACCCCATCGCGTGCCAACCAGCCGTTCGTTGTCCTATGACGCATGAATATTAAAACCATAAATATGCTCAAATCGGGGACAAGTCTCACCAAATCATGTTTTCATGTGCTATGTATGACTCAACTGAGGAGCGGCTTTTAAGATTTGTTTACCTGTTGTTACAGTTTGATTCTTATGTCAAAAATTAGCTATCGAAACATCTTGGGTCATGAAATTGGGAATGTCCAAAAAAAATTACCAACGGTCATAGAAAAGTCAATTATAAGAAACTAATTTAAATATTTTTTCATTTAGTTTACAACTTTTTTAAAATTAATTATTGAAACTAATTTGCTCGATGACGTCAGATCATAATTGAGGGCTCCCACACTGCCAAATTTTCAATCTGATGCGTACGATAAAGCAACCCCTTTCATTATTTTTTGCGTAGTGGTACACTGTAACTAGTGTCACTTTACTAGCGCTGTCAAAGTGCTAGATGTCAGACAGCGGGTCCAAATCAAACTCCGTAGTTTAATTCACGCCTAAATTGTGAAGAATTCTAAATACCGTCTACAACATTTACTTCAATGTCAAATAAATGTCTTTGCTTATTTGATATGTAATAAAATAAATGCATTACATTATAATAAAACTAAATAAGTACAGAAAACGATTTAAAAAGCATTGGTTTTCGATTTACTATATGTACATTACAAAAGACAACCCCAATTGGAGACCAGAAAGTGATCGAATAATTGCAAGTTAAATGAAAGCTTTTAGAAATTGTAGCGGCCGCATTAAACCATTAAATAATGTGGCTTGGCCGTTTGGTTACTACAAAAACTATTGTATGATATAAATAAATAAAAAAAAAAAAAATATTAGGGGACAATCTTACACAAATCGACCTAGTCCCAAACTAAGCAAAGCTTGTACTATGGGTACTAGACGACGATAAACATACTTATATAGATAAATAAATACTTAAATACATAGAAAACATCCATAACTCAGGAACAAATATTCGTGCTCATCACACAAATAAATGCCCTTACCGGGATTTGAACCCAGGACCTCTTGCTTCGTAGGCAGGGTCACTACCAACTAGGCTAAAGCGGTCGTATAAAAGTAATGAACAGCAATAAATTCATATATGTAGATAAACAAGAATAAAATTTTCACTTTACCTCTACGTGTGACGGTAGCCAAACGGCCAAGCCCGATATATTGACTGTAGTCCGATAAGCTCGTGCGCGACCCTCTGCGGAACCCTGTCGCAGTCAGCATTTGCCGCACTTATTAAAAACAGTCTCGTTAAGGACAGCAGAGGCTCCCTGCGACAAGGTTCTGCCGAGCGCAACGCACGAGCTTGTCAAGGTATAAGGTGTAAAGTTTGTGAAATTAGGGCATGTAGAGTTAGGAACCTTGGCTCTACAATGAGATCTGATAACTTTTTGACAGTGCAAGAAACAAGGTCTCGTCTTGGCAACATTTTACATGAAAATGTTTTTGGTTGGATATTTTTTTTTTTTTTTTATGTTAGGTAGGCCAGACAAACGAACTAGTGGGTCACCTGATGTTAAATGTTCACCACTGTCCATAGACACCCGCAGCACTTTACGCGATGCCAGTGCGTTGTCGGCCCTAAAAGGGAGAGGAAAAAGGAAAGGGAATAGAGGAGGGGGAGAGGTATAGGGCCCCCGGCGCTCTCACTGACCGTACGAAACACAGCAGGAGTACTGCTGCTTCACGCCGGTGTTCTGTGAGAGGGTGGTACTGCCCCGGACGAGCCGGCCCATTCGTGATGCAGCGGCTAGCTACAACATGGCTCTACCACTACAAATTCATCATTCATTATTTACTTACATCTTTACTAAGCCTCAAGAGTACCAACAAAATAATTATATTCTTAACGCTTGTGAGTAAACGACCTTCCTAATTCAAAGCTAAATAATCAAATAACAGTTAACCATAATCTCCAGCGGCAACATCAAAACTTGTCTAACACCAAATTCTTGAAAGTAACAATCTAAGTCGTAACGGAATAGGATGTTAAACCTCCAAATTTTACGACCCCGAGTTTCTTTATAACCCCACATCACTCCGGGGACTCCTTTTGAAATAAGGGACGGAATGATGCTAAACAAGTTATATTTTATAACCATGAACAATGTTGATTACGCGGAACTTTTGAATTTACAGAATGCAAAATTCGGTTGAAGCACGGAGGGGTCACATACGCACGCACGCACACACGCACGGACGCACGCACGTAAACACGCGTGAACGCACGTACCCCCACTAGTGTTGCTGATGAGTAACCTATTGATAGTGCTTCGATGGCAAAAAACCGGTTATCTGTAAAGTCGGTTTACAGACGATAGTTTAACGTAACAACGTCATAACAAAACATTCAAAAAACAAAATTGAAACCAGGCGGTCACCCATCCAAGTACTGACCGCGCCCAACGTTGCTTAACCTCGGTGATCGGACGAGAACCGGTGTTTTGTCAAATATCTTGAAAACGGTGCATCTTACGGCAAAATCAATTAAATTTTCATATCTTTACACGTTTACCTTATATCGTTGGCATGTAAATGAAAATTGCACAATATAATGCCGCCTAGCGTGGAATAACAGAAAAATAATTGACAGTAGTTTATAAAAAAAAATAGACGCTACCCTAAATGATTCTAAAATATTGCACTGTAAAATGAATTCTATGCAAAAACATATAGATTCAACACAGCTAAATATGTATTTATGGCTAGAACTAGCGGTAGCTACTCGAATTATCAAATCCGAATTTGACAACGAAATAAATAAATAAATATCACGGGACAATTCACACGAAGCGAAGCTTGTACTATGGGTACTAGACAACGGATAAACATACTTATATAGATACATACTTAAATACATATTAAACACCCAATACTCGAGCACAAACATTCGTATTATTCACACAAATGTCTACCCCGACCGGGAATCGAACCCGGGACCTCAAGCTTCGTAGTCGGGTTCTCTAATAACTAGGCTATCCGGTCGTCTAAAATATCACGAAAATTGACGTAATTACGCTCAGTTGAACGTATTTATGATGAGCGTGTCTCGTTGATATGAAATTTTCTTTTGATTTTTCTGTGACTTTTATCATACGCGATACTCGTTTTTAAGTAAACAATAATTATGTGAGAGTAGCAAGCCTTTAAATGTACCCAATAAGTTTACAAAGAGCGCGGAACTTTTCAAAGAATATGTCAATCACCTAGAAATTTTCTCGCATTCTCAGTTAATAAGTTCACTGAAAGAAAATGTCGAATACATGACTGAAAAGTTATAATAACTTGAGAAGTGAACTTATGGGAACGACTAATTTTCAAATTTAAACGCACATACTTTTATTGACTGTTTTCTCTCCAGGGCCCAATTGCATAACAAAATACAAGCAAAATAGTATTAGTGAATTTTCAATACAAAATAGCTAATACTATTAGCTTTTCCCTTTGGTTAAATATTTTTTTGTATTTTTTTTATATTTTATCATTGAGGAATAATGTTATACAACCTTTTTCTGTAGTCGGACTTAAAAATAAACAGCTAATAGCGGAGATATTCCAAAAAAACTGATGTCTTTCATTTGATCTTCAAATGACGTCATCAAAGGTTCAAAGGCATTTTTCTTTTACCTTTGCTCTCACGCTTCACTTAAAAAAACAATGTCAATGTCTGTCATAATGTCATTTGAATTTAACTGATGTCAATAGGATAGGAAACAAAACAAAAAGGCTATTTTCATTTTTTAATCTAAAAAATGGACTATAGAAAGTGTTTTATTTGTTCAAATGACTCCCCGGCCCATGAGTATTTTATATAGGTATGCACTCAATGTTGATGATTGAACAGGTAGATACTCACATGCCTCTTAGCACCCCTTATTTCGGCAATATTGTGCATATCGCTGGTAGCAATGTACTCCAAAATAGACACATTTCGCAATTTGGGTAGATTGAGCGTGCCTTGACAAATTTTTCACTGGAGTTTCCACTGGTAAGCATTTTTTCAAAAGTTATCGTGGAAAATAGACTTTCAGAACCAGAAGGTTAGAAACTTATTGAAGACATGACGACGTACGAATGACAGATGACAGTATTTTTTCTCTAAGCAGATGGGCAAAGGAAATCAAGAGTTTCGTGCCACTGATGACGTATATCCGGTCAATCATATCCAGTATTTAACAAATTAAATTTAAAAAAAAATACGCGACCAAATTTTAAAATATTCAAATTAGTTTCTCAAATTGGCCTAATCTGCAAAAAAAAATATAAAAAAATACATTTTTTTTCTAAGCAA
Organism: Archips xylosteana; assembly: GCA_947563465.1. NCBI lineage: Eukaryota > Metazoa > Arthropoda > Insecta > Lepidoptera > Tortricidae > Archips > Archips xylosteana. Next base: position 19,385,708 of record OX387353.1, on the reverse strand, counting down.
AGGCAATTGGGCCCGGTCGCATTTCTCAACTGATTCTTGTGAAATTTTGTGAGAAGATGATTATACGTACTTTTTTGACAATTAATTAATAATATCAGTATGGATATGGATTTTATTTGAATAGTTCTAATTGCAAGAAAATTTCACAATAATTCTATTGCACACTAAACAATTTATTTAAGGTCGCGGATGAGCAAAGTAATTGTTTTAATTCATTACACTAAACAATTTTGGTTATAAAATATCGTCACCGCATTTTCCATAACACTCTCAAATTTTATCTGCTGCATTTTTCGAGAAATATGTACTTTTATAATTGGTGTCGCTTGATATTGTTCTTGCTGATGATAGTAGATTGTACAGCAAGAGCATAAAACGAGCCATTTTACCCGAGACATAATTACATAAAGGCACCCGAGCCGGTACGGCGAGGGTGGATAGACATATCGAGGGGAAAATGGGTTTAATGCTCGAGTTTTACACTCTCCTTTTCACTTCAATTGCAAGAAAATTAAACAACAACATTGAAAATAAACTCTCTCTTATTTTTCATGCATTACAATTTCTATAATAATTTAATGTACCTACTAGATTTGTATAGTTTTATTAATTTCGTTATATAAACCACCAGCTACATAAAAAAAACATGAATCTTTTTTATAAAATTCTACTGTTTGTGGCTGTTTGTGCATTGTGGTCTTAGACGAAGATTTTACTTTATGCACTGTCGTTCGGCTGAAATGATGATGAATGATGACTTTTCTTGCAGGTTGAAACACGGCTTTAGATTGATTATTGCAAACGTCTCAAATTCTATTCCTATCGCAGTTACGCATATTTCCGACATGGCGGAAGCACACTATGCAATCCATCTGAAATAGGGTCAAGAATTACGTCTCTGCGTTCGGCTATTTTCGGCGGCGGTCGGGGCGCGTCGGCTATTTTCGGCGACCGTTCGGCTCGCTTGTTTTAAAATTGGAAATCGCTCGGCTTTGATGTGAAACAAATGTTGTTTATGCGAGATGGTGTACTAGAATGGGAGCGGTTTATTTTAAGTGTTTGACTAAAAGAAAATGTTTAATAGAAATGATAGAATGCTGTGAATGAAGCGTCTGCGCCGGACGAATGCCAGTAATGCGGCTCTGGTTTCTGGCAACACAGCAATTTTTTGTTACAATCTCAGTGATTTGAATGGAAAATTGTTGAGAGATTTACGTTTGTAGAGTAAAATAATTACATTATTATCGCAAATGAAAAATTTATTGAGTTTTTGAGTATTTTCTGTAACGTTGAATCGACTGGACGGATTTGTATAAAATTTGGCATGTAGGTAGCTAGTTGTGTATGAATCAGGATACTTTTTATTTTTAGAGTCAGTTATTTTTTTCTCTCTTTTCACCGTAACTAATCTAAGTTACAACAGCTTAATGTCAACTGATCGTCATCTTTTACAAACTATTGCTTTTCCCGATCCAGAGACTTTTAGTGAAACTATTCGGATCACTTACGTTTCCGGGCTAATCTGTAGCCCATCTTCCCGGAGCCACACGTCACGGCTGTCTACAATGGGTGGCTGCGGTGTCGTTTTAAGACGTAAGTGATCCGTACAATTTCACGAGGAGTGAGTCTCACGGTAGAGATGTTCCAGATACTTTTATTGTTGAGGAATCCTTTTGGCGCTTTACCGACAGTTTCACTTCACCATCTGAATTGAGACGAGCGTCAATTGTTTGGCATCTGTGTTCAAATCGCAACCCCTGAAATACTGCATTGAGTAGTTCCAGTAGGTAACCAACTGTGGTTTTTCTCGTCACTGGCACTTGAGATACACAAATTACTACATAATACTACTGAACCAGTGAGATACCTATGTCGGCAGGGCGCTGGAAAACAGATGCGGAAATAAGAATAAGATTCAATAGAGTCGTAATGATGATGATAGGGTCTACTAGTATCACAAAATTTGAAGAGTTCCCTTGATTTCCCCATGATCTACTCACCAGATCCTGACTTTGGTGACGATGGGACCTAATTGAACTTATTCCCTGTCAAACACTTTTTTTTGACAATTGGTTTCTAAATGACAGAGCTCGGAATACTAAAGTAACAAACAAAAAAAAATCCCGTCTCCTACGTTCTCCTTTTCTTGAAGTTGGCTAAAAATATAATATAAAGTCACCAAAAGAATGACAAGATAAAAGCAGTCCCGAAAATACTTTTGCCGATAAAAAGATAGCGTGCGTTGTCTATTATTTTTATGGCAATTCTTGGGATGCCCAGCATGGCTAGCATAAGTCGCTACTACGAAACTTCATCGCTTTATAAATGCATTAGATTTTACCCGCGGTTTTATTGTTGAATCACTCTGACAGTTCATTGAAAATCAAGGATATCCTACTTATAATATTATAATTGTGAATGTTTGTGAAGATGTTTGTATGTTTGGATATTTGGATGTTTGTTACTCAATCACGCAATTACGGCTTAACGGATTTACATGAATTGGTTTGAGACCTTAGGATTAACATAGGACAGTTTTTATCCCGGAAAAAAATTGTAGTTCCCGCGGGGGTTATTAAATAAGTTCTCAGGGAAAATGTCAAATATTACATCAAGGTCTTTATTTAAGTTTTTGATTCTGTCTCCCAAATCTAAATAGAGAGTTTCCTGAGACTATAAAATACCTTCATCAAATCAAGTATTGAATAAAGTTAACGAATCTTAAGCGAACGGGTTGGCCACGTAGGGCCAACGTCATAAATAAGTGGTCACTTTTGTACCTTGTCACTTTAACGTCATGTTTGAAAAGCCATACAAAATAATGTAACGACTGTAAGCGACAAGGTACAAAAGTGATCACTTATTTATGACGTTGACTGTACTAACTAATTTCAAACAATCGGGAAGCTGTAGGCTTTGATCAATTATAACTGAAGATACACATTGCCGAACAAAATCCCCTTCAAAAAATGTCCGAACTTTTTTATTTGTTTGCATAACAATTAAAATCATCACCTACACAGAAATTTGAACCTAATCTTTACTTCATTACAGTCGAATTTCGGTTGACACTCACTTGACAGCTAAACTTGACAATTTCACGCAACGTACTGAGAAAAAAGAAGGCCACTTTTATCAAAGTGGCGCTCATTTGGCTCGGACATTTTCGGGCGCGCGACTGTGGATCTACAGTTATAATTGATCAAAGGCTGTAGGCTTTGTTTTACGTCATGACATGACACTCATAACCTGACAAATTCAGTTACGAACGAGTTTGAATTACGACGTTCTTTTTTTGAAACTGTTTAAATACTCCGTACAGAACTTTTTTTTTCGATAGACTAGCCAGTATCATAGACAGTTATACGTTTGGTTAAGCACTAAAATAAGCGCCTTTGCGATTTTTTACGTTAAATTTTATTTTTATCCACGAATAGAAAAAATACACGGACAAAAAACATTTATGTCATGTTCTACTACAAAAGAATCAGAAAAGTGTCGTCTATTTGTCAATCACATAGACCAAGTGAGGCAAGGGGCGCTAAAATATGCACATACAATTGTGCCATGGGTACACAAAGAAGATATACTCGTAAGAATATATATAAGGCAATGTAAGGGAAGGGGAGTGACTGAGATTTTAATGTTTATTTACGTCTTTTATTGAATTTTTTCAAGTTATCTCAAACCGACTTGAACCTTATGGTTAGGCTAATGGTTAGTGGTCTTGAATGGAGCTCGTCTCGGGTTCAAATCCCGATAGAGCTAGTGTGACGAAATTCAAATTCAATATTCAATTTTTTATTTTTAACCCCCAGTTAAAATGGGAGGGCGCGCGGCGGGCCATATCCGCTTGCCGATTGGGACCCGTGATTGATCTGACTGGATTGGCTGATCACTGTATACCTACTGTCTCGTGTAGAGCGACTCAAAAATACCTACAGACTTGCTAAAGTAATTATTAAAAAAAATAAAAAGTAAAAATTATTATTAATGTCACCGACATAGCTCGATGAATCACCAGACTCAAGTGGCAGTGGGCAGGACACATCGCTCGTAGAACTGATGGCCGATGGAGCAAAAAGGTTCTCGAGTGGCGTCTATGGACCGGGTGACGCAGTGTAGGTAGGCCTCCAACAAGATGGAGCGACGACCTGGTTAAGGTTGCGGGATCGCGTTGGATGCGGATGGCACGGGACCGATCTGTTTGGCGAGCCTTAGGGAGGCCTATGTTCAGTAGTGGACGTCTTTTAGCTGAAATAATGATGATTATTATTATTTATTTCAGGTCATTAACCCATATTAAGTACAAGTACAAGTTAACTTAATTGAATTAGAAGTAATAAAAATAAAATTAACATAATTCAGTTGGTCATGCGGCGAAGACATGCCGAGAGGTTGCTAACACCTGCGGTCATTGCGGTGAAATAGGTCATATGTTGAAGGAGTGTGCGAAGAAGTCTGATCCACCTAAGTGTGCTACTTGCCTGCACTTTAAGAAGCCGTGTAATCACACAACTGGCGATTCCGACTGTCCCGCTAAGAAATCTGCAGAATTACGGTACATTAATTCAATAGACTATGAAGACGCCTAAGAACGCCATTTCCAAGTTTACTTTCAGAACTTTTCTTTTACTTATTTTATGTTCGATTTATTTGTATGAATGATAAGTTAATCGATGACCTGGATCCATTTTTTTTTCATCTACATCCATATTAACTTTCCTATAATATGTTCAAAAGCGACGAGCAAATGGTCTGTATTAAGAAACCTGTTTGTGTTTACGATAAAGTATCGAGTATCGGTTCGTTTCATAAAACTACACTCGTGTTTTAATGCCACTCATTATGCAGCAGCCACAAAAATATCTATAATACACTAGTATTAGATACAAAATAAATAAATATCACGGGACACAGAAGGCTCAGAGTCGCTCAACGAGCTATGGAGAGGGCTATGCTCGGAGTTTCTCTACGGGATCGAATCAGGAACGAGGAGATCCGTAGAAGAACAGGGATCACCGACATAGCCAAATGGATTAGCTCGGTAAAATGGCAATGGGCAGGCCATATAGCACGCAGAACAGATGGCTGTTGGGGGCCAAAAGTTGTTGAATGGAGGCCGCAGACTGGCAAGCGCAGCGTGGGACGTCCACCAACGAGATAGACGGACGATTTGGTGAAGGCCGCAGGTTCAGGGTGGATGCAAGTCGCTTCCAGTAATGACTGGGCGTCAGTGGGGGAGGTATATGTCCAGCAGTAGACGTCCTACGGCTGAAATTATGATAAAAAATAAAAATAAATAAATATCACGGGACAATTCACACCAATTGACCTAGGTCAAGCCTAAGCCTAGATGTAGGTAGGTTTGGGACTAGTCCCAAAGTAAGCTAAGCATGGCTTGTGTTATGGGTACAAGGCAACGGATAAACATACTTACATAGATAGATACATACGTAAATACATATTAAACACCCAAGACCCGAGAACAAATATTCGTATTATTCATACAAATATCTGCCCCGACGCGGGAATCGAACCCGGGACCTCAAGCTTCGTAGTCAGGTTCTCTACCTACTAGGCCACCTGGTCGTCTAAATGATGAGATACAAAGACTATAAAGTCTACAAGGAAATGAGGCAGTGTTCCACTGTGTTTAACAACTTGTCCGAGAATACGTGCGGATAGCGGCGCTTCGACCGTTTTTTCTGTTCATTGCGTGTGTTGCTAGGTAACCACAGCGCGGCGAGTGTCTCGGCCGCGCAGTGAACAGAGAAATGACTCCTCGCACCGCCGGTCGCACGCACATAGTGGTGGCGGGACTGTTACATTAAATATGCTATTAAATTTTAATTTAATTAATTGAACTTTCCACGTCATCCGCTTCCACGATTATTCAAATATTGACAATGATGAAGATATGAGATCTTTATTGGTTTTTCCAGCTAATGTGAATTTAATCGAAATAATAGGAACGTTTCTCGAAGTTTAGTTAACAATGGTGGAAAAAATATCGAGCTTTAGTAATAGTGTATCCTGTAAAACTTATTCTTTTTACAAGCTTTTATTTAAATAATTTTTATTTAGTTTTTCATACTCAGAACAACAAATTAAATTGCATTATTCTCAACAGGGTTTTCCTAGCCGGTGCTATATTCTTCGACCTGCGTAGTCTGTTATTAAGCTAAATTAATTAAGTTGAATAAAGATAGTATGACTTCGACTTTGGCTTGACTTTTACTATGTAGATAAGTAATAACCTACATACTTAATTAATAATTATACATTAAAAAGCAAAGACTCGAGAACAAACATTCGTATTTGACATATATGGAAGTCGTGGTAGCCTCATGAGGAATTCTACACACACCTGCGAAGAATTTTATTAGTGTGACTGAAGTTTCCACTAGAACTAGGAACAAGGTCCCAAGCCTTCTCATTCTGAAATAATATATAAGCTGGGATGACGATGATGATGAAACATAATATATATCTGCCAGACCGATGAATTTGAACCCAGAAGCACACGCTTTGTAGCCAAGGTATACTAAGTTCTCTAAACTTCTCGAAACTTTGCCAACATAAAAACCCTCGCAGACTCCTATTTTACGCACTCAGCATTTTCTCCCTTTTTTCAGTTTTCCCGACTTATCTTTACTATGATAATAAGCCACGATAAGCCCATAATTCTGTAACGTCGGCACCAGCTTCGGGGCACTTCGGGTCACTTCGGCTATCTCCGTAAGTGGTCGTGTTTGGACCGCACTCGACGTCCGAGACATTTTTCGGCACTCGCGTAAATTCTTTGCACGCCTCTATCTAAGGTATGTGTCCACATTCCCGTATCGTACGTACGGCACAGATTAAAGCAAGATACATAGGCAAGCGTGCTCCATCGTAGGCCTCATCTTCGCTTTCCATCAGGCGTGATTGTGGTCAAATTCAAGCCTATCTTATATATAAAATTCTCGTGTCGCGGTGTTTGTTACCAAACTCCTCCGAAATGGCCCGACCGATTCTCATGAAATTTTGTGTGCATATCGGGTAGGTCTGAGAATCGGCCAACATCTTTTTTTCATACCCCTAAATGTTAAGGGTGGTTCACCCCTTAATTTTTGACGTGACAACGTCTAATAAATCGATGAACGCCGGCTGCATACACGAAAAAGGATGACGCAATGTAAGTACATGAGCCGCGAGGGCCTGTTGCAAGAGAACGGCGAGGGCCAGTTGCAAGAGAGCGGCAGACGCCAGGATGTACACACAAACGGCCGCGGCAAAGTTCGCCGGGTCAGCTAGTATAAATTTAATATGAAAACCAACCAATCATAAATTTGATATGAAAATTAGTGAGTGTGTGCGTGTGCATGTACATATGTTGCTCTTTCACGCTAAAACAGCTAGACAGAGTTGGTATGAGATTTGCTATGTAGATAGCTGACCCTCCGGGATGACAGATAATAACACTTTGTCCCATCCGGTGTCGAGACCCTTGGTCCGTGAATTCCTAGTGCTATGAGGCTTTATAAAGAAATATCAAAGAGGTTATAGTCCAACAAGCAAGTGCGCGGCTCTCCGCGGAACCCTGTTGCAGTCAGAATTTGCCGCACTTATTAAAATCAATCTCGTTAAGGACAGCAGAAGCTCCCTGCGACAAGGTTTCGCCGAGCGCCACGCACGAGCTTGTCAAGGTATAGTCGACGTCACAGGCGACCGAAGAGCTGGCAGCTTCGAAGAACAAAATTAAATAGCATAGGCATTCAAAGAGGGAACGTATATGAAGTAAATTAAAAATAAATAAAAGTTAAAATTATACACGGTTAGGTACGGAAACACATTGAATCAATCAATCAATCAAAAATTATTTTTTGCAAATCACATTACATAATGGCAGGCACATCGCTCATTGAACTGATGGCCGATGGGGCAAAAAGGTTCTCCAGTGGCGTCCACGGACCAGAAGACGTAGTTAAGGTTGCGGGTCGCGTTGGATGCGGATGGCACGGGATCGATCTGTTTGGCGAGCCTTGGGGGAGGCCTATGTTCAGCAGTGGACGTCTTTCAGCTGAAATGATGATGATGACGACATTACATATTACATTTCATTATTATTAAATCTCGTTTTTACAGAGTTGTATATGTAATAGATAAGTAATACTATATTTTATGTGTTATTTTAGGACTTAATTGAAATATAAATGTAATAAAATGACGTTTAATGTAATAATATAATATTTTGTTAATTAATTATTTATGAATGAGTTCATAACGTTAAAATTATTGTGTGCCCTGTCAGGGTGTCATGGATTGACTTGAATTTTAAATGTAACATCTTATAATATGTAAACATGACATAACAATGAATAAATAAATAAATAAATAAATACTTCACCGAGCAATGCTGTTACAGTAAAATTACATAAAGTTTACCACTGACAGATGGTTTGCCTTCATTTCATATTCAACTTTAACGACCTACAAATAAAGCCAATTTTAGAATACTGTTACCCACGTTTGCAGATTTTGTAATAGCTACTTTATTTGTATGGTGTTAAAGTTGGAAATGAAATGAAGACAAGCCATCTGTCAAAAGTAACATTATGTACTAAGTACTGTAGCATTATGGATAGGCTGATACGTGTGGCTTGTACAATACAGATTATTAGAATCTTCATGTAAAGACTTTGAATATAATTCGTCTGAGCGTACGATAGGGAACGGTGGACGCTGACCTTAAATCTATGAGCTAGTAGTAGTTCATTGACATAGGCATTCGCAAGATAACACCTGAATCAAATAACTACCTTAAATCTAAGCAACAAATCAGATTGGTATCCTGGCATTTTCTATTTTAAAATGCGTACGCGTATATGCGTCGGTGGCAGTGAATGTGTTAACGCACGAATGGGCTAACTTCTTCAGGTGCCACAAACGCACATGTGCGTTCAATTGACTGCCAAGCCAAACTAATTACGGCGGGCGGGACCTTTAAGCTTATCGCATAAGATTTGGTGACAAAGGTCAGCGATTCCCAAACCTACCGGATTCCGCTTGGCCTGCGCGGACAGTTTAGGAAAAGATGACCTACGCCACGTAGACCGTAGTTTCGGACAACAATGACATACAATATGTAAAGCTTGACTCTATAGCTAGACTAGGCTAGGCTAGGATCGGGAGAGGTGCGGGCGGCAGGCACACGAGGCGCGCTCGCCGCCCGCACCTCTCCCGGCCCCCTTTGTCGTAGTATAAATCTTCCCAGGTGAATTTTTCGCTTCGAGCCCTTATCTTTCAAAACAAACGGTATCGTCGTAGTATTAAGGTTCAAATTTAATGTAATGGCTCGAAGCGAAAAATTCACCTGGGAAGATTTATACAAGCTCGTGCGTGGCGCTCGGCGGAACTCTGTCGCAGGGAGTCTCTGCTGTCCTTAACGAGATTGTGTTTAACAAGTGCGGCAAATGCTGACTGCGACAGGGTTCCGCGGAGAGCCGCGCACGAGCTGTCGGACTATATACCCGCTACTTTTTTTTTCAGAATTAGATAGTTTTGAAGCGGTGGTAACCTAGTGATTTGACCTCTGGCCTCTCATGCAGAGGGTCGTGTGTCGTGTCGTGGGTTCAAATCCCGGCTTACACCTCTGAGTTTTTCGGAATATATGTGCGAAATTAATTTGAAAATTAGCACGAGTTCTATGGTGAAGGAAAACATCGTGAGGAAACCGGCGAAGAAATTCAATGGTGTGTGTGAAGTTCCCAATGTGCACTGGGCCCGTGTGGGAACTACGGCCCAACCCCTCTCATTCAGAGGAGGCATGTGCCCTGCAGTGGGACGTATATATAGTTAAACTCGTTTTAAGACGTGAGTGATACGTACATTTTCACTATGAGTGAGTCTCACGCGTCTCACGGTAGTTTCATGTTTAAAGTGACAAAAAAATCATAAAAATCGGTCAAGCCGTTTCGGAGGAGTTCGATAACAAACACCGTGACACGAGATTTTTATATATTAGAAGAAGATGATAATGACTTAATTGATCAAATTTAGTTTAGTTTATTTTATTTTAATATATTTAGTTTTAATTTTTATAGATTCTTAGAGCTTGTTAAACGTATGTAGTTTATTAATATTTTTACTAACAATTTATTTACTAACCATGTAATGTAAAGAGAATGCTGCATAAAATAGCTTTTTATGCTCTTGTGCATAAAGTAAAATCTTCGACTAGGACCAAGGCAATATGCCCTAAACAGCCCCACAAACTGTAAAAATAAAATTTTTAGAAATTAAATTTATCAATTATAATGAACAACATGGCCTATCTTGATGGGTCTGTCTTCATGTGAAATTATTCATTGTCTGATATAACGGAAACAATCTCGCTAAAGATATACACTTGTCAGCAAACATATAAATCAAATCATACCCTACACGACAAAATATTCATGAGATGCCGCATTCCACGAACATAGTATTGTATCAAATCATAAAATATACAAAATGATACATTTATTGTAGCTTTTCGGTGTTCGCGTATAAATATTGTCGTAAAAATACCTGAGGTTGTTTTTACACAAATATTAACAGATTTATGACAGGAAAATTGTGATATGAATATAAAAATGTCGGTTATTCCGGTATTTCAAGTTTGTTTGTGGATAATGTGTGAAATGAAGTATGAAGTCATTGGCATAAAATTGTAAAAAAAATACAAACACAAAATAATTTATTTTTCAAACATAGGTTAAATAGATGGAACAATGATCATAAACTTGTATCACTATGCTGCGCCCAAGGGCAAACAAATATGAATATTCAGTCATGCACTAAATTAATATAAGTACTAACAGTCTAAAAAGCTGTTAAACTATTACGCATATACTCATCCAATGAATAGTACCTAAGCTTTATTCGCCGAAAAGTTAAAAAGTGTTTTTTTTTAAATCATGAACATCCTCGGTCATCAGTATATTCTTCGGTTTGTTGAAGATCTTGGATGCCATGCCGTATACGCTTTTAGCAAGTAGTGCTGTTTTGTATGGTCTTGTGTTTATTTTACCTTGTTGGCGAGCACTTCTAAAAACAGGAATTTGGTCCCTGTTACATTTTACGTAAGTTGAGATTTCGTTGATGTATATGCACGGTAGGGTTAGTTACGTAACTAAATAAAATGAGGCCTACATGAATCGGTGGACGAAACACCACAAATCGCACGAATACATCTCTTCTGACACACAGACAGGTAACACTGGTATACGTCTCTCTACATCTATCTAGGTCTATACAGGCTAAAAGAAAGAGTGACAAACACATACAAACTTTCGCATGCCTTTATAATCGGTGCCCCTTTTCTCCCATAAAATTTTAAGTCATAATGTATCATTAGTCATAATCATCGTTAGTCATACTTACAGTGATTTATTTCTGAAACGGTATTTTTTTCAGGACTTTTTTAAATGCCATCTTATAGAATGCAGTAGGTTAGGTTAGGTTTGTTTTATAACAATTCCGAAAAAAAAAAGTTTCAGAAATAAAGCACTGTATGACTAACGTTGATTATGACTAATGATACATTAATGACTTAAAATTTTATGGGAGTCATTATAGAGCCATTTATAATATTACTAGCTGATGCAAGCGGCTGTGCCTCCATTGAAGTAGATTAACGTGTATTCCCGTAGGAATTTGATTTTTTCTCGTGGTAAAAAGTACCCTATATCACTCTCCAGCCCTTCAACTATGTCCATACAAAAATCACGGCAATCTGTCATTCAGTTTCTTTCAGAAAGACACACAAACAAACACACTTTGATCATAATCATCATCATTTCAGCCGAAAGACTTCCACTGCTGAACATAGGCCTCCCCCAAGGCTCGCCAAACAGATCGTTCCCGCGCCATCTGCATCCAACGCGATCCCGCAACCTTAATCAGCTCGTCGCTCCATCTTGTTGGAGTCCTACCTACACTGCGTCTTCCGGTCCGCGGTCGCCACTCGAAGACCTTTTTGCCCCATCTGCCATCAGTTCTACGAACGATGTGCCCTGCCCGGGTACGTATCAAAATATATAAAGTTTAAAACAAATAATGGACGAAATACATAATGGTCATTTGATATAATGCAATTTTCTTGGAAATTCTCAACTTTACAGGATTTTCATAAAATAAACCTGACCTAACCTAAACCAATCTGTAGATTACACGATTAAAGAAATTCGTTTAATCAATAGTTTCATAGAAAATTTTAGTATGTATTATGACCATTATGTATTTCGTCCATTATTTGTTTTAAACTTTATATATTTTGATACGTACCCGCCCTGCCCACTGCCACTTGAGTCAGGCGATTCTTCGAGCTATGTCGGTGACTTTAGTTCTTGCGCGGATTTCATCATTTCTAACGCGATCCCGCAGAGAAACTCCGAGCATAACCCTCTCCATTGCCCTCTGAGCGACTTTGAGCTTCCTTATGAGGCCCTCGTTAGCGGCCACGTCTCAGTGCCATAATTAAGTCATCACTGGCAACACACACTGGTCAAAGACTTTTGACTTGAGACATTGCGGTATAACACACTTTCACATTTATTATATTAAGTATGAATATGGATTAGGTTTATACTGTAAGCATGAAAAGGATAAATAACTCAAAAGAGTATTGACTGCTTAAACGTTTATTCACGATTGAGATGCCGAGCGCATCTTTTAGCGCTCGTTATGCTTGAATTTCCACCGAGCATTCAATGCAAACTGCATCGCAATGCGTTAATAGAAAATTCAAAGTATTTCTTTGTTTTATTATCTAAAGAATTGTTTGTGTTGTTACCCGCGACTCCGTCTGCGAAGAATAGGGGTATGTAAAAATAGCCTAACTAATCTATTCTCAGACCTACCAAATATAGACAAAAAAAGTTGAAAAAACCGGTCAACCCGTTTCGGAGGAGTTCGATGACAAACACCGTGACACGAGATTTTTATATATTAGACTAGCTGTTGTCCGCGACTTCGTCTGCGCGAAAAATAGGGGTATAAAAAATAGCCTACGACCTATTCTCAGACCTACCGGATATAGAGAAAAAAGTTTCATAAAAATCGGTCAAGCCGTTCGGGAGGAGTTCGATAACAAACACCGTGACACGAGATTTTAATATATTAGAAGACTAGCTGTTGCCCGCGACTCCATACGCGAAGAATAGGGGTAGTTATAAATAATTAAAAAAACTAAAAACCCGCCTGCGGTGTAAATAAAATAATAAATTAAAAAATCAAAAAACCCGCCTGCAGAAATACTGAAAAGGTGGAAACAAGATATAATGTTCAATAACAATAAAACGAATTTAAAACACGTCGATGGCAATCTTTCAAAATTTAATGCAACGATAAAATGCAGTCGGAGGCATGGGAGTCAGTGGCTGCATGGGATTTAATGTCACTTCATGCATGCCTCCGACTGCATTTTATCGTTGCATTAAATTTTGAAAGACTGCCATCGACGTGTTTTAAATTAGTTTTATTGTTATTGAACATTTTATCTTGTTTCCACCTTTTCAGTATTTCTGCAGGCGGGTTTTTAGTTTTTTTAATTACTTTTTTTATTTCTTGCTTTTTAGTATAACCTCCTGAGACCCAGATAAATTATTGAGTGTTTGAATTAGGAATCCGTTGTCATTTAGTTAAAGTTCAAAACCAATTTTGAAATATGTAGGTACTTAATTTTCCACATGGGTTTCATAGAGAAAATTATTGCTCAAAGATATCTTAGTAAGTAGGTACGTCATCGTTTTAATGCATTGATTGCCAATTTACTATTCCAAATTGATTTAAACACATAACTCGTATATATTTTTGTAATATCTTTTAAAATCTCTTTATTTTGATACCCTACTCGATAGGTGAGAATAAAAAAATTTTTTTGAAGACTCACAATTTGGCGCCAAAAATCCGTCGTTTTGATTTTTCAAGAATTTTATGTATCCAGTGTTACTCGCGTTATCAAGACAAATCCAATGACGTATCATTTATCAAAATCGGTTCAGCCGTTGTGTAGTTACGAGAGGACATAGGAATGGACATACATACATACATACATACATACGGGTCAAACACATAACCCTTCCTTCTTCGCAGTCGGGGAAAAATAGCCTACGACCTATTCTCAGACCTACCGAATATAGACAAAGAGGTTTCATAGAAATCGGTCAAACCGTTTCGGAGGAGTTCGATAACTATCACCGTGACACGAGATTTTTATATATTAGAAGAAGATTATATGGGCCTATGCAGCCTGAAATAAAATTATTCTATTCTATTCTATTCTATTCTATTCTATTCTATTCTATTCTATTCTATTCTATTCTATTCTATTCTATTCTATTCTATTCTATTCTATTCTATTCTATTCTATTCTATTCTATTCTATTCTATTCTATTCTATTCTATTACTGTTAACTATTCTATAAGAAAAAATGTATTACAGTTACTTCTGTATGCTCTCCTTCAATAAATATAAATAGATTGGTCCCAAAAAGCCCAAATTTATAGCCTTTAGTGGCTCAACACTGCTTAATAGTAAAGTACGTTATCCACTGCTCCCAAACACATTAATCTCCGTTTTGGCGTGATCGGCAAACTGGGCTAGCATAGTTCACACTCCATTTGCCGCGCCGCGCGCGCGGACTCCGGGCCAGTGGGCCAGAAATATTGAACTTTCTAGTGTATGGTAGCCCGGTAGATAGGCAACATTTTAGCGGGTGTATAACAACATAGCAACACTAGCCATCAACAGTATGCCGTGGTGGAAGATTTGACCTATGGCCTCTCAAGCAGAGGATCGTGGGTTCAAATCCCGGCTCTGCTCTGCGTTTTTCGGAATTTATGTGCGAAATTACATTTGAAATTTACCTTGACCTTTACAGTGAAGGAAAACATCGCGAGGAAACCTGTATACACCTGCGAAGAAATTCAATGGTGTGTGTGAAGTACCCAATCCGCACTGGGCCCGCGTGGGACGTATATAAAAAAAAATCAGATAACGTAGTAGATCCATATATTATGTTAGTAACAGAGAAGTCCTTATTTTATAATCCCGAATTAAAAAAAATAAAAAGGAGGCCTATGCCCTACAGTGAGACGTACGTAATATTATATAGGCCGAGAATATAAGTAATGTGCAAGTTGCATTACATTGCGAGGCAGTAAGGAGAACGAGATCGATCGAATGAGTCGAGCGCAGCAATGTAATACACGGTTTTTCATGCAGACCTAAACTCGGTTTGAAACTCACTGAATCTCAGGTTGCCACGTGTCGACGCTGATCGTGCGTTGATGTTGACGATAACGAAGAATGAATTGAAATATTCATTTGGATTTTTACGTACGAAGACCTCATAATTACTTGCCAGTGAACGAAGAAGCGATTTTTCTTTAAGATAACTTCCTAATTGTTTACCTGAAACAAAAAATATACATATTATATTAGTGTGAATTGAATCAAGTCACTACAACGACAATGAGTGTCGAGCAAACCGTCTTTCAGCTTAGTTTTAAAAATGTTATAAACGTAATAAACAGTCTCTTTTCAGCCCCAATTTCAATAAAAAAGAGATATAATCGTAACCTAAACCCATCTAACTCTTTATGACGAGAAATTTACCATCAAAACATAATAATATTTCCTTATATTTAATGCAATAGTATACGAACAGGGAGCGAAGGGACGAAACCCATTAAGTATTCAGCGAGCAGTCGAAATTTCGCCTGCTCTGGACGCCAGGGGGCGCCCCAGTCGCCGGGATGGCGACAAAGGGTCGGCAATGGTGTGACACCTCAATTTTCTGGTAAAACTTTGCCAGTTATTGCATAATCCTAGCGTATTTCGGAGCCTCTCGGAGGGCATTTAGACTCGGCCTAAATACGCCCCAATGCAGGGCTTGCAGAGTGAGAAGGCTTGAGCTGTAGTTCCCACGTGCGGCCTATGCGGGTTGGGAACTACACACACCACCTACCACCTGCACACACCTTCGAAGCTGTATGCAGGTTACGGTTATTTCTTACACTGTAATGGTCACAGTAGTGGTAGAGCCATGTTGTAGCTAGCCGCTGCATCACGAATGGGCCGGCTCATCCGGGGCAGTACCACCCTCTCACAGAACACCGGCGTGAAGCAGCAGTAATCCTGCTTGCGTTTCGTACGGTCAGTGAGAGTGCCGGGGGCCCAATACCTCACCCCTTCCCTCTCCCCCTTCCCCTATTTCCTCTCCTTTAGGGCCGACAATGCACTGGCATCGTGTAAAGCGCTGCGGGTGTCTATGGACAGTGGTGTTCATTTAACATCAGGTGACCCACTAGTTCGCTTGTCTGGACTATCTAACATAAAAAAAAAAGTAAAATTAAATGGTAATTTCACACTTATTTATAAATATTTCGAAAAACTCAGAAGTGCGAGTCCAGGTACGATCCCACGACTCTGCTTGAGAAACCATTAGTCAAACCACGACTGGTTTGACTAATTTACCAAAATCGTTATTTCCTACTAACAAAATTTCCGAGCTTTTTTCAAAGTATTGACGATACCTAACTTGGAAGATTCCGTACACATACGAAATCCTTAGAAAAATATTACTTGATTTTTTCGTAATGGCTACGGAACCCTACCTTGGGCGTGTCCGACACGCTCTTGGCCGGTTTTTAAAGTCGGTTGGTTGTTAAGCTTATCCACAAAACATACTGAAATTTAAATGCATCGAATGTAAATTGTGAAATGATTAACAGAAATCATTATTTAAAAGCAAAATTGAAATATATACGCGAAACAGCTTATAACCGCAGCTCAAATTGTACAGGCGGATTGATGCGATGAGATTTAAATTTTCAATGACAGTAAAATGATTGTATTTCATTTCGATAAATTGGAATGTTCTCATATTTAATTTTATTCACCGATGACCACCGTTTATTTATAGGACCCTAGAGTCGAAATAGCACCGACATTTTTATTGTTTTGTTATACCTAGCCGTGTGATGTTGGGTTTAGAATTACAAATCTCCATTTCATCCGTGGTTGTCGAAGCTTAAAGTAAATTGTAGGCGATAGGCTAGCAACCTGTCACTATTGTACAACTTCATCATTTCAACCGAAAGACGTCCTACTGTCCTCTCGGCATGTCTTCGCCGCATGACCAACTGAATTATGTTAATTTTATTTTTATTACTTCTAATTCAATTAAGTTAACTTGTACTTGTACTTAATATGGGTTAATGACCTGAAATAAATAATAATAATCATCATTATTTCAGCTAAAAGACGTCCACTACTGAACATAGGCCTCCCCCAAGACTCGCCAAACAGATCGGTCCCATGCCATCCGCATCCAACGCGATCCCGCAACCTTAACCAGGTCGTCACTCCATCTTGTTGGTTGTTGTTTTATTGTACAACTTATCTAACATTAAACCTAAAATTCTTTCTTTCTTTCTATTCGAGAACTTTTCTTTTCCATTCAATGGTGTGATTCCATACTGGGCCCATGTAAGAACTTCTGCCCCAGCCCTTCCATTTTGAGAGGACACCTGTGTCCAGGAATGGGACTTTTAATAGGCTAAGATAATCTTGCACTCCGACTTATGCTTGGCCAGTTATTTTAAGTTTTTTGAATTTTTCGTGGAACGATTCAAGTTTCAGAATGGGAACCCTTCGATCGATGTGTACTAACAGGAATATTAGAGGTCGCGTGGTTAGCAGGAATCTCCCAATCGAGTAAGGGAGCATACATCTTACCTTTGTGGGTGTCATAGATATATTAATCTACGCTAGACAGATATACAGCGGAGTTTCTGAGAAATATGCGGAATGTTTGGTAATGATCGAGTACCTATATGTAGGCGTTGTAAGAGATACTTTTGAGTACATTTTACTATTCATCATCATCGTCTGGGTTAAGGCCTCCTCTCAGAAGGAGAGGGCTTGGGGCGTAGTTCCCCCGCTAACCCAGTGCGGATTGGGATTTGTTGCTATTGTATTATTAAATATTTGTGATTTTTGAAAGGTGTACATTTTTATACCCTTTACTAAAAGTTATTTAAGGTCAAGAAAAAGAGAGGAGAGTAAGACTCACTTTCCGAGGGTTCCGTACAAATTTTTAGGTATTTCAAAATATAATTTTAGCAGAGCCTGAGTAAGGTCATTTTATTTTAAATAAATATTTATAGTTGGGACTCCATAAATTTTGAATTTTATTTTATTTTTGTTATTTGCTGTCGTAGCTTCTTGAGATATAGTCCTGTGACAGACTGACAGACACGAATGTACGAACAGTGTGGCGACATTGATACACTTAGGGAAGATTGCACTTTTCAAGATAGTGTTCCTTCGAGTAAGTGCACATTTCAAGTGGGTTCTACGAACCTAAGCCGTTTTTTTTTGGTCATCATCATCATTTCAGCCGTAGGACTTCCACAGCTAGACATAGGCCTCCCTCATTGATACCCAATCATTAAGGCTGGAAGCGACTTGCATCCACCTTGAACCTGCGGCCTTCACCATATCGTCAGTCCATCTCGTTGGTGAACGTCCCCGCTTGCCAGTCCATGGTCTCCATTCGAGAACTTTTTGGCACCAACGGTTCTGCGTGGTATATGGCCTGCCCATTGCCATTTCAACGAGTTAATCCGTGTAGTTGTGTTTCCATCTCCCATGTAAAATGGCACAAAATGTAGTGCAATAATAAGATAAAGGCAATTCCAGTAGTAATTGCTCTATGAGCTGACCACATCATATCTGAGTGAGCAAAACCACATGGATAGCGGGATATAAATAGACGTTTGAGAGATCGGTGTTTCAAGGTTTTACGGTTAATTTATAGTTAACTATTTGTACCTTTTTCTAAAGAACAGGGTTATGTTTTGACGTCTATCCACCTTCCCAGTAATATTTTAAACGTGAAAGTTTTTATGGCTAGATGAATGGATGGATGTGTTACTCGTTTACGCTAAAATGATTCAACGGATTCTGATGTGGCACAAAGATATAAGGTAAACGTATCAATGCTCGACACCTCAACGCCCAGTAGATGACACGCATCTATCACCTCTTTTGCTATCACATAAGAGTGTCGAGCACAAGGACGTTTACCTTCACATAGCTTAAAATAAAGTACCTAGTTCCCTCGGGGTAGCGATAAACGGTCGAGGGCCACACCTAATTATCAATAAAAAGTCTCAAAAGTAAATTGCAGTGGCTACTTTTTCGTAGTGAAATGCAGAATTTAAATGAAACTAATAAATTAAGTTATAGATAAAAAACCGGCCAAGTGCGAGTCGGACTCGCTCACGAAGGGTTCCGTACCATTATCTATAAAACGGCAAAAAATTACGTTTGTTGTATGGGAGCCCCCCTTAAATATTTGTTTTATTTTAATTTAATAATTTAAATTGAAAGTGAATATATAACTAAATATTCTGTGAATATTTCAAGCGTCTACCTGTTGCCGTTATCAATATCGAGCAAAACGAGCAAAATAATCACGTTTGGTGTATGGGAGCCCGCTTAAATATTTATTTTATTCTGTTTTTTTTGGTATTTGTTGTTATAGCGGCAACCGAAATACATCATCTGTGAAAATTTCAACTATCTAGCTATTACGATTCATGACATACAGCCTGGTGACAGACGGAGAGACGGAACAAAGTAAGTAAGTCTCAGTAATGGGGTCCCGTTTTTACCCTTTGGGTACGGAACCCTAAAAAGAAAGAGATAGTTTGTGAAGATATTTGAATCATGTAGTAAGTAAAAGCTAAAGTTCAATAATACACTAACACCCTGTTTCACCATCCATTGATCAAATTTATTTGACGGAATAAATGTGATGCCGTCTCTGTTTGTTTTGTTCGAATAGACGGAGACGGCATCACATTTATCTGTCAGTTAAAATTAATCAATGGGTGGTGAAACAGCCCCTAAATAACACAAAACTAAAAAGAAACACCAACTTGTAGCCTGAATTTCTCGGTATTTGCTAAATTGTCCCAGAGGATAGTCCCGGTACACGGCACATCGGTTCAGACTCGGAAAACCTATAAATTATTTATATAGTAAATTAAGACGGCGCTATTTATTTATTTAGGGTTTGGTAAGGGCTGATGAATTAATAATGCAGGGTGACTCCTACAAGTAAGTTGTGAACAGAAATATTTTTTCTTACTCTAACCGCGCGTTTGCTACGCTTCTAATACTTTCGCAAATCGCCACTGTGATATAGCTCTCTGAGAAAGTGTCTTAACAGACAGATAGATAGACGGACAAGAAAGTGATACTTTAAAGGTTTTGACGACCGCTTTAGCCTAATTGGTAGTGACCCTGCCTACGACGCAAGAGGTGCTGGGTTCGAATACCGGTAAGGGCATTCATTTGTGTGATGAGCACGAATATTTGTTAATGAGTCATGGATGTTTTCTGTGTATTTAAGTATTTATTTATCTATACACTAGCCTTCCGTCCGCAGCTTCGCCCGCGATAAATTAATTTTCCCGTAGGAAAAGGTATTTTCCCGCGGTAAAAAGTAGCCTATGTCACTCAGTGATAATGTAGCTTTCTAACGAAAAAAGGATTTTTAAAATCGGCCCAGTAGTTTCGGAGCCTATTCAATGCAAACAAACAAACAATCAAATCTTTCCTCTTTATAATATTAGTATAGATATAAGTATGTTTAACGTCGTCTAGTACCCATAGTACAAGCTTTGCTTAGTTTGGGACTAGGTCGATTTGTGTAAGATTGTCCCCTAATATTTATAATATTTATTTATAAAAGGTACCTTCCAGTTCTATAAAGCTTTTCACCGCACAAACTCAAAATTCCCATTCACCCATATCAAAACCATCTTCTAATTCGAGATCTATGAAATTTCCCGCTTCATTAGTTCGACACTGGCAGGCTGCCTGCATCTTACGGAATTGCTCAGTGGAATGAAAATATTTAGGCACCGCCTACATACGTCGAATGCTTTAGTAGGTGAAGCTTTGAGTGGGATTCTTTCAGTTTTATTTTCTCGCATTGCTGCAAATGTATGGAAGCTGGAAACATTGAATTTTCGCATAGATTCGGTTTATTGATACCGTTTGATAAAGCTCGTGAATCAGATTCAGAATCCGTATCCAGTTTATCGATATCTAGTATAGTTTAGAAATAATCGAGTGAAATCACTTATCGTTTCCACCCTATATAATTAGTTCTTTGACCTTATGGGTGCGTAGCACGTTGTCGTAGCGCTACGCCGTAGAGGCTCTACGCTCTACCCTGCTACGTCATGGTCATTGGGTCAGGTTATTTGTAGCGACATAAAAATAGAATTTTAAAGAAAATAGCTGAAAAATTACGTAATAAATCTAAATGCCTGACGTTGTTAATTGTTTGCGCGCGCGCAACACTGTGTTCAACTGCCTTCTTCCTGCTTATATTCTCCCAAATTCAAGTTTAGGGTGAATGAACATTTACTAGGCAAGCGTGCTCCATCGCAGGCCTCATCTTCGCTTCCCATCAGGCGTGATTGTCAAACCCAAGCCTATATTGTACAAAAAAAACACGTGTACTAACACGTATAATATGCTAAACTTATTTAACCGACTCCCTCATGCGCTCCTTTACTGACCTAATTTCCATAATAAAGCCGTAGCTGTCCTACGTCAGGCGTAGACGTGTGGTAACGTCACAGCCACGCTGTGTTGCGGCGTTGTGACGTCAGAATGCCTTTGATGACACGCTAATTATACGTACTCGTATATATGTACAGACAACGGCCATTATGAAGTAAATACTGACACGTTGCACAACTATGCAGTCTGAATATTGACAAAGTGACCGATAGGAAAAAAATGCTATAATTACTATTCTGACACACGCAACCATCAGGTATAGCACTTATGTTCCTATGCTTGGCATTGTCAATATTTAGAAACTTCATGGTAGTGCGCTTACATAACGGAATAAACGTTTCGATTTTGATTTTCACCCGACTGTCGAAGGACACACTCAACAAGCAGGTATAGCATTTATTTTCCTATGCTTGACATTGTCAACATTTAGAAACTTCATGGTAGTGCGCTTACTTACAGAATAAACGTTACGATTTTGATTTCCACCCGACTGTCGAAGGAGGGTTATGTTTTTCGAGCGTATGTATGTATCATTCTTTGGCACGCCCTGCAGCCTGAACGGCTCAATGGATTTTGAAGTGTGAGGTGTCATTAGTTCCAAATAATTACTACTCAACAACAAGTATTTCACGAGTTGCGATTCGACTACTTTAACAGGCTCGCTAAGCATGCTATGGTCGTCTCAATGCATATGGTGAAGAGGATCAACCCGTGAAGGACCACCAAAACTCCTTAACAATTAAAGTAGGCATATCAGGAAAAAGAGTATTATAGTTACTTAAAATTGCGAGAAATAAAAAATATATAAAATAAAAATTAAACAGACTTCTACCTTAAATTCAGATGTTATCAATTGACGAGATTTCATATTTTTGACACCTGAAAATTACTACAGGAATCGAAAGAATTTTGAGTTCTCCACACGGAAAAATATTTATTAAGTATAATATATAGCACGTAGAACAGATGGCCGTTGGGGGCCAAAAGTTCTGGAATGGAGACCACGGACTGGCAAGCGCAGCGTGGGACGTCCACCAACGAGATGGACGGACGATTTGGTGAAGGCCGCAGGTTCAGGGTGTATGCAAATCGCTTCCAATCGTAATGATTGGGCATCAATGAGGGAGGCCTATGTCCAGCAGTGGACGTCCTACGGCTGAAATGATGATGATGATGATAATATATATTTCTCCATATTTAAAAAATACAAGAAATTAAAAAAATATATCTGAATTTACCAATACTACCACAGAATAGATAGGTTTCCTTTGCCTTTTTCACCAGAAAAAAGAGTTTTAATAATTTTAAACTTGATAACCACCTAAAAGTCAGATTTACGTCATCACTTTTTTTTAATAGAGACCAAACAAAAGTAATGGATCTATTGTGTAGTAGTTTTGGAGTTATGCTCTTTTTGAATAAGCACATCTTAAAAAAATTGTAATAAATTAATTAATAAACCTAGTGAAAATTCAAAACTATCAGCGTCTTTCTCTTTCCAAACAGAATACAGAGAACGAATCAAATTATAGTCTTAGAAATATGAAATCTTGTCAATTGACCCTTTTTGTACAGATACCACAGTAGAACGTAATAATAACAATTTATTTTGTTAAGAACCTCGATGTAATTATGAAATTTATCAGGAAAAAATCCTCCTGAGAACATTTCCGACGCTTTCAAAAGCGCTACCCGATATTTATCTTATCTCTTCATTGAAATAGGCAAAATTGCCAGGGCAAAGTTTCCACCGGGCAATGTTGCTACAATCACAGTACAAAAGGCATCCTGGCCGGCAATAACTCAGTTAACGGCAGCTTTAAAAAACGAATGATGAAAGCCCGTACTTTATTGCGACAGGGTCCCATCCCAGGGTTCCATTAAAGCTAGAATCAGTGTCTGTGCTTTCAAATCTAAATGGAATT
The DNA here is from genome assembly GCA_947563465.1 of Archips xylosteana. NCBI lineage: Eukaryota > Metazoa > Arthropoda > Insecta > Lepidoptera > Tortricidae > Archips > Archips xylosteana. Next base: position 19,362,143 of record OX387353.1, on the reverse strand, counting down.
ACGTATGAAAGACCAAGTGTCGGGGTGGAATTGTAATGGCGGGGTTTTTAAGGGAATTGAATTGGCAAGGGTACGTTGGGAAATGAAATATTTAAGTTCAATTAAACAAATGATTGTAGTATAGGAGTTTTGAAGGTTTCCAAAATTGATGTTGAAGAGGCAGTCTCTAGGTGCATAATGTCAAAGTAGCTTTTGCCCGCAACTCCGTTTGCAAAGAATTCATCATCATCATCATCATTTCAGCCGAAGCCTCCCCAAGGCTCACCAAACAGACCAGTCCCGTGCCATCCGCATCCAACGCGATCCCACAACCTTAACCAGGTCGTCGCTCTATCTTGTTGTAGACCCTACACTGCGTCTTTCGGTCAAATCATGTTGCAAAGAATTGGTTTATCGCAATCCCGCGGGAATTATGCAATTTTCTGGGGTAACAACTATCCTACGTCCTTTCCCGGGTCTCAAACTATCTCTACACCAAATTTCATCTTTAAAGCCGTGGTGGCCTAGCGGTTTGACATATGGCCTCTCAAGCAGAGGGTCGTGGGTTCAAATCCCGGCTCGCACCTCTGAGTTTTTCAGAATTTATGTGCGAAATTACATTAGAAATTTACCATGAGCTTTACGGTGTAGGAAAAGATCGTAAGGAAACCTGCATACACTTGTGTGTGTGAAGTTCCCAATCCGCACTGGGCCCGCGTGGGAACTACGGCCCAAGCCCTCTTATTCTGAGAGGAGGCCTATGCCCTGCAGTGGGACATATATAGGCTGGGATGATGATGATGATGAAATTTCATCCAATTTGGTTCAGCGCTGTAAGCGTGAAGAGGTAACAGAAAAATATAGATAGACAGACAGTACACTTTCGCATTTATATTATTAGTATGGATTATCGATTTCTGCCAGTAGATATGGCTAATAAATAGATCATATCTGATCTTTGCCCATATAAAGTAATACGTTTTATTTCACGCACCTCTAATTTATATCTATGGACAACGCGGTGGGAATTGTTTCTGGGCCACACTACTGGTAATTACTGTGCTAAATAACAAACAACAAACAAATCAGGGACAATTGACACTAATTGACCTAGTCTCAAACTAAGCAAAGCTTTTACGGTCGCGTGCTTTTATTTGGGACCCATTTAGAAAAAAATATTCTTTGAATTCCTATAGAATTTGACAGGACTGTCAACCTTAAGTGGGTCCCAAATTAAAGTTCGCGACTGTAATATGGGTACCAGACAACGGATAAACTTACTTATATAGATTAATACATATTTTAATACATATTGAACACCCAAGACTCAAGCACAAACATTCGTATTTTTTACACAAAATATTTTTAAAATTCCGTAAACTATAACCGAACAAACTGATATAAAATTCAAATCATTTAATCATTTGTGAAGAAAACATTAAAATCTAAGGCGTACTATAAAATTAATGACTATATCATGGACAGGGATGTTTGGAAATAGTTCCGATCCGCATTGGCGATCCCTAGTCTCAAATAGCGTATCTACTGTGTTAAAAAATTTAATTGTATTAAAAAAAAAAGCAGGTGTCCGTGCACCGCTGCGTAGACTCTGCGAATCGTACAACAGGCGACTGGTCTCTGTCGACATGTTTTGTAGTTCGTACGTTAAGTTCAAGCGTCAAGTAACCCAATTATTAATAGAACTTATGTCAGTCTGTAAGGTGTGATTTTGTTAATTTATGTGTTTTAACTGGTGAGCCCAGATTCTATGCTTTCCTTTTTTTCGTTCCTCTCTTTTTTTTAAAAAAATCCGCATGTTTTTTTTTTGTTTCTAATTTAATATTATTATTTTTGCATGTTTTTTTTTGTTTTTTTTGCTGGTTTTTTTTGTAAGTGGTGGTGGTTCTTGTGCGGGCGCACATTGAGACAGTAATGGCTCGATGTGCGGTTGCTCTTAATGTGTTTTTTTTAATGAAGCCATTGTTATTAAATTGCCGCATCCTTCAATAATTCTAAGTGAGAATTAATTTAGGGTGCATACTATAGGTACATTCTTATTTATATGCTTTGTTTCATATTGAGTATGTATCTGTTTTTTTCTCCAATAAATAAAAAAAAAAAAAAAAAAATACTTTAGATGTAATAATATGTAATTTAATAACAATGTAGATCTTTTTGAAAAAAATATATCTTGTTGAGTTTCTTGCCAGTTTCTTCTCAACAGGGTTTTTCCAAAACAGTGGTAGCTTCTTCGACGTTCATAGGAGCATCAATTGATGCCTAAATTGAATAAAGCATTTTGACTTTGACTTTGACACAAATATCTGCTCCGACCGGGAATCGACCTGAAGCTTTTTAGTCAAGTTCTCTAACAACTAGGTCGTCAACAGTCAATGACGTTGTATTATATCCTCTATGTATCGAGTTATCCATTGTATTAACTCTTGCACCAGTAAGTCAAGAGCTCTCTAGAGCGTCTACTTGTGCCAGCGTCTCAAGAACCCCTCAGGGGTACTTCAAGCCTGAGCGCACCTGCAGATTATGTCACGTTACGTAGACGACTTCTTAACTTAAGCTACTGTTACACATGACATACGTCCAGCCTATATATACGTCCCACTGCAGGGCACAGGCCTCCTCTCAGAATAAGAGGGCTTGGGCCATAGTTCCCACGCGGGCCCATTGCGGATTGGGAACTTCACACACACCATTGAATTTCTTCGCAGGTGTATGCAGGTTTCCTCAACCCTTCAAATGAGCTTTAGTAATAGACGCAAAGTAGATTTTTTGCTTTAAGTTCCATAGTATTTGAAACAATAGTTATTTGTGCAACAAGAGAGCAAAGTTGGTTTTTACTGCGAGTGTTGATTTTGAATCACGAGTCAGCGAAGGATTCTATAGTTGAATCACGAGCGTGAGCGAGTGATTCTAAGTTAGAATCCTGAGTGCGCGAGTGATTCAAATACACGAGATGCAAAAAAACTTTGGTCTCGTGTGACACATACAACTTTTCACCTCAGCAGCGAGAACATAATAAATTGTTAAAGGTATATGAACGTCGTCTTTGTTATGGTTTTCAACATTGAGTAAATACTCCATAATTGTACCTATATAACAATCCAGTATCCGAAAAAGTGTTTGCACCCTTTGCTAGTCTCCATTGCTTAAAAATATCATTATCTTTTAAATATTTTTCGCGAGACTTTTCAAGTAAGAAACTTAAATCTGCATTTTGTATTACTGCCTTAATTCGTCTGGTGTTCAATTGTTGACTTCGTCACTGGACTCACTCATAATCATATTCAAAAAATTATTAAATAAGTACTTATTACTACATATTCTTATAATTTCCAAATTGCCATTATCGTGTATCAAACTAGATATCGAACTCAGCAGCTAGCCAAAGAGCGAAACAGAAGAAGAAAAGAACTAAAATTTGAATCCCGCTATTTTTTAAAGATGCGTTCCGATACTGCACCCGATATTTATCGCGATGTTCAAGATTGTTAAAATTATTAATAATTGTATAGATACATGTTAAACATTGTATTTTTCTACAACATTTTTACTATTTGATTACTTATATAAAAATATAATCCAATTATTAATAAAATACCACAATTAAATTTAAAACCTTAACAGACGAATTACAATTTTTAGGTTAAGTACGTATTATGGTATCCGAACGTTCAATCGTTCGTTTATTTTTTAGGCCTACTAGGTATAGAATTCGAAATCGAACTTAGAATCGATTTGATCTTATCTCTCGCTCTTTTCGTATCGAAATGAAAGTGACAGATCAAACTGAAGTTGAAATCTTTCGAATTCAGCACATGGGAAGGATGAATGATGGCAATGTCCTCGATATTTAAAAAAAATATTTAAAAAGCTACTTTGTCTCACGCAGTGAGCAAAATCGGATTTTGCTCACTGTTTTTTAGTAGCAAAACCTGCCTGTTTGAGGTGCTGAGGTGAAAAAAAAATTGTAAGTGTTAAAATTAAAGGTAGGTAACATAAATTAGGCCACTTGTGTCATGATATCAAGAACAATATCAAGGGATTGCACGGCCGTCCAAAAAAAGCTATCAATCATGTCCTTTCTAATCTAGTCGGAGTGTACCCTTTATCCCAGACCTAATTTATTATTATGCTATGATTTAATAAAACCTATTCTTTCTTATGCGTATAAAGAGAGACGTTGGAATAACGTGGAAAAGGGAACAGAGGGAAAACAAAATGGACTTTAGTGTCGGAAGACATTTATAAGTAACGCCACGAGAGTTTAAGGCAAATGATTACACTACACACACAGCTAATACATAAAGTACTGATTGCAAAAAAGGTAGTGAATGAATGAAACGAGTGAGTGAATGAAAATGTGAGTTATATGATCTTATGATGAAATACTAGTATTATGCATATTATAATTTTTCTTTTTTCATATAACCTATTTTTGAAATATCCGCAACAAAAATCGGTATTTTATAAATAGCGTAAAATATGCTTATCTGATTAAATAAAATTGATGAGAATATTTTAATTTCTGTGTTGTTTGAACTAGGTGTATTTTCCTAAATTATTCTTAAAGCAATAGGTTGAAGAAATTTTTAGTCAATCTTGTAATTCACTATTGAGTCTGTTGAACTTGCTATCGGTACGAATAAATGTCAACATCCCGCTGTCATTACATGACGTGTTGTTGTGTGCGTGGCCTCAGCTCTGATGGCGTTACCTATACCTAAATCCGCGACTATACAAAGTCAGTTACTTTGCCACCTACCCATATAAATCAAGATTTATTTAATGAATTATCAATAAAAATAGTTATAGTAAAAACATAGCATATTTTAGACGACCAGATGGCCTAGTGGTTAGAGATCCTGACTACGAAGCTTGAAGTCCCGGGTTCGATTCCCGTATCGGGGCAGATATTTGTATGAAAAATACGAATGTTTGTTCTCGGGTCTTGGGTGTTTAATATGTATTTAAGTGTGTATCTATCTATATAAGTATGTTTATCCGTTGCTTAGTACCCATAACACAAGCTTTGCTTAGCTTACTTTGGAACTAGGTCAATTGGTGTGAATTGTCCCGTGATATTTATTTATTTATTTATTTATAGCGCGTCCTGTGATCGAAAGTGACCCAATCAAAATAATAAACAGGCCAAGTGCGAGACAGACTAGTACACGAAGGGTTCCGTACAAATGATTTAAAAATAGTTCAATAAAAAACAAGATAAATACTCGTATATATCTAGTTAATGCATTATAAAGATCTAATGAAAAATCACTGAATAAAACACGTTTCGTGTAGGATGACCCGCTTTAATTTTTAACTTTATCTTATTTTTAGTATTTGTTGTTATAGTGACCACAGTACTTAATACATAATCACTTAATCAGTGATAATTTAAAGTGTCAAGCTATTATGGTTCAATAAATAGAGCCTTGTTACGGATGGACGGACAGACGGATGGACAGCGAATGATTTGATTCTCCTGCAAAATGCTAGAAAATAAGGCTCAAATGGCCGTATCTTTAAATTGCGTTGACTTAGAAGTATCATTTTTTTGCAGTTTCAACCAATTTTTGATGTGAATTTCAACTTGATACCGCCACGCGTTTTAGAGAAAAAGGGTCTTGATGGACAGACGGACAGAATAGTGATCCCACAAAGGTTCCGTTTTATAGGATTCCGTACCCAAAAGGTAAAAACGGGACCCTATTACTGAGGCTCCGCTGTCCGTCCGTCTGTCCGTATGTCCGTCTGTCCGTCCGTCCGTCCGTCTGTCGCCAGGCTGTATCTCATGAACCGTGATAGCTAGACAGCTGAAATTTTCACGGATGATGTATTTCGGTTGCCGCTATAACAACAAATACTAAAAACTAGAATTAACTAAATGGAATAAAATAAATATTTAAGGGGGCTCCCATACAACAAACGTGATATGTGGCGTTGCCGTTTTTATAGATAATGGTAAGGAGCCCTTCGTGCGCGAGTCCCACTCGCACTTGGCCGGTTTTATTCTTTTAGTGGTACGGATCCCTAAAAACAAGCCATAGAAATAAGATTTCTTCTCGTGTTAGAGAGATTTCCAAGACTCGTGTTTTCTTCGGGTCGGGACATTTATATGTAAATGGTCTACGTTTGGGTCTGGACTCTGAGATTGGCCCAATAGTTCTTACTTTATATTACTGTAGTTTTATTCTATTTTGAACTAGTGTGATTTTGTATTGGTTTCGTGCCGACATTTGCTAGATTTACATAAATATATAGGGACATACGTGGCACACTAGAGGACAATTGGTAGAAGCAGTTATAGTGGGGGAGCGGGGGGGGGGGGCTTGTTGTAACGGGGTGTACAGTAAAGTTACATAAAGTTTACCACTGCCAGATAGTTAGCCTTCATTTCATATTCAACTTTAACGACCTACAAATAAAGCCAATTTTAGAATACTGTTACCCACGTTTGCAGATTTTGTAATAGCTACTTTATTTGTTTGGTGTTAAAGTTGGAAATGAAATGAAGGCAAGCCATCTGTCAGTGGTAAACTAAAAGTAAACGTATTGTATGAAGTAAAGTCGTGGTAGCCTAAAGCAGAGGGTCGTGGGACGAATCCCAGCTCGCACCTCTGAGTTATTCGGAATTTATGTGTCTAATTACATTTGAAATTTACCGTGAACTTTACGGTGAGGGAAAACAAATCAGATGGTGTATGTGTGAAGTGCCCAACCTGCTCTGGAAACTGCAGCCCAAGCCCTGTCTTTCTGAGAGGAGGCAGCCCTGCAGTGGGACGTATATAGGCTGAGATGATTATGATGATTTTCAACACGATGGAGCGACGACCTGGTTAAGGTTGCGGGATCGCGTTGGATGCGGATGGCACGGGACCGATCTGTTTGGCGAGCCTTGGGCCTATGTTCAGCAGTGGACGTCTTTCGGCTGCAATGATGATGATGATTTCAAAAAGCTCGTATTGACTCACGCTTCGACCCCTGGGAGCACGAAGCGAGAAAATGAGAAATGATGTTTGGAACACCCGAATTACCCTTAAGTAAGTTCGAGGAATCCCGTTAGTTTGTTTATAAACTAGCCCGCATGAGGGCGTCGGACAAAAAACAAGTTTTATTAACTTCGCACCAACTTGCCGACAACGTGCCGAGCTTTTCTGGAATGGTGCTTAAAAGCGTTGGAACAAGTTGCAGTGGCCGGGCTCGAGCTTTTGTTCGGGCGATTTCTGATAACAGGGCACAACAGGCAAGCGTATCACTTCATGGTCCTTAAGGCTCAGTTTCATTGGTCGATAATTCGGTCGATCTTAAATCTTGTCACAAAGGTAAAAAACCGGCCAAGTGCGAGTCGGACTCGCGATCGATGGGTTCCGTACAATTATCTATAAAAATCACGTTTGTTGTATGGGAGCCCCCCTTAAATATTTTTTTTATTTTAATTTAATGATTCATTTTTAAAGTCAATATATAATTAAATATTCTGGGAATATTTCAAGTGTCTACCTGTTGCCCTTATCAATATCGAGCAAAAACGAGCAAAAAAATCATGTTTGTTGTATGGGGGTCCCTTTAAATATTTATTTTATTCCATTTTTTAGTATTTGTTGTTATAGTTGCAACCAAAATACATAATCTGTGAAAATTTCAACTCTCTAGCTATCACGGTTTCCGAGATACAGCCTGGTGACAGACGGACAGACGGACGGACAGCGAAGCCTCAGTAATAGGGTTTCCGTTTTTACCAATTGGGTACGCAGCCCTTAAAACACTAAAGCGATTTACCTTTCCACTGTCACTGTCATCACTATTAGTATTGGTGTATTCTGAAGATGAAACATGTCTGATATTGCCTTAATTACATCGATTTTATTTTTCATTTTTCCAGAACTGGTATCAGGTTATTGTTAGATTGCTGTATATGCTGGGATGATCTTTGTTTTTGTTGAGTACGAGTATTTATTCCTAGTTGAGGTAGTTACACGAGCGCTTGCTCCCTCGCAGGCCTCGAAGGGCTACCTCGCAGCCACTTTAGCTCCAATGATTGCGGTGTACCGTTGTATCCATTACGGTCTGGCCCGGCCATATCAATTCAAATCGTATCCGGCGGCCGGAGTTAACGAGCCACGGTTAATAACGCTAGTACGGCGGCCGCTTCCGATGGTAACAGACTTGAACATATACATATATATAAGACAGAGTAAAGCGTAAATGACATGAACAGTTAACCATTTTCAATCTAAGGCTGGACAGCTGAATTCGAGAACCTAATTATTATTTTAATTGTTATTTTCTTAATTTTTTGTTATGACCCAAATGGGTAAAGGAGACTGGCCTACGCCTATCTAGGTAGCTAATGAAATATGACGACAGAAAAGACGTAGTCAAATGCCTGTTTCGTCAGATTCTTGTTTCGACAAATTCTTTTTTCGTCAAATTATTGTTTCGTCATATTTTTTTGTTTTTAAATAGTAAAAAATGTAATTTTTGTAGTCACAATTCACTTTTATTTAATTGTGTTTTTTTATGGTATGACCTGATTGTCCCAAGAAGATCAGCGTCGTTCGCAAGTTCCTTTGCTCATTTGGAACCATTTCGTGACATGTACATTTTTATTTCATTTTTTTCTCCACATTTGTCACGAATATTTATTTTTCTTTCGACGAAGCTCGAAGGTTTGATTCACCGTCGGGGCAGATATTGTAATATTAAAAATACAAATGTTTGTTCTCGAATCTTGGGTGTTTATTACGTTTATCTGTTGTTTAGTAGGTCATTGCTACTAGTACAACATAAATTAAAAATTAAGAAGGGCCCAAATGAGCCAATATAAAATGACCCCACACTGCGTAGATTAGATTAGAAGCAGAATTCTGCTAACACTGGATATTTTTAGATGCGGCCGTTCATGGCGTGTATTGTGAAATACCTACTTACAGCTTTGTATGGTACTCTCGGTGTGCGAGTCCGACTCGCACTTCTCTGGTTCTTTTACTAAGGGACACGGCATAAAAATCCGCTTTGACTTACACCACAGCTTTATTCCTATCAACTGTCAAGAACTTCTCAAACTTGACTCCACTTCAGTTCGTTCACTAGACGAAATAAACTTAAACAAAACACACATCGCGACAGGAAATGGTATCGTGCGCTTTCCCAATACGAAAATAAGTTTTATAGGGTTCCGTACCCAAAGGGTAAAAACGGGACCCTATTACTGAGACTTCGCTGTCCGTCCGTCTGTCAACAGGCTGTATTTCAGAAACTGTGATAGCTAGACAGTTGCAATTTCCACAGATGATGTATTTTGGTTGCCGCTTAATAGCGGTAATTTCTTGTAATCAAGAAACACTAAAAAATAAAACAAAATAAATATTTAAGGGGGTTCCTATCAACTATCGTGATTTTTTTGCTTGTTTTTGCTCGGTATTAGTATAGTATTGTAGTAGTTTGTAGTGTACAATAAAGAGTCACTGTATCGTATCGGTTCGTATCGTATCGTTTCGTATTGTATAGTGTCATAAATAAATATAAGTTTATATTATGACAGATTGACATAGTACCCTATTAGGGTGTCATGTAACTAAAATCTTGTAAAACTAGGCCTTATACATATGTTATCTAAGAAACTAAGCTTTTGCCGCTATACATTCCACTTTCGATGTCCCATAAAGACTCAGACACGGTTTTTCAGTCCATTGCACGGCCTAGACGCTCGCCTCACATTGTTACCTACCACCACACGCAATGAACAAAGAAAACGCTTGTTGTCGTGGTTGCATTAAAGTGTTAACCTAAGGCGCTGTTCAATTTCCTGACGGAGACAGCTTCAAGGCGTGTTGGTCTAATAGCTTTTAAGATTAAGCTCAGATGACTATTGACGTGTATGCTGTTCAAAATAAAACCACAGATTACATATACAGTAAAGGCAAGTGTAGACAGGGTCAGTAACCTTTGATCAACTGTAGATCCACAGTCGCGCGCCCGAAAATGTCCGAGCCAAATGAGCGCCACTTTGATAAAGTGGCCTTCTTTTTTCTCAGTACGTTGCGTGAAATTGTCAAGTTTAGCTGTCAAGTATCAACTGAAATTCGACTGTAATGAAGTAAAGACTAGGTTCAAATTTCTGTGTAGGTGATGATTTTAATTGTTATGCAAACAAATAAAAAAGTTCGGACACTTTTTGAAGGGGATTTTGTTCGGCAATGTGTATCTTCAGTTATAATTGATCAAAGTCAGTAACTGACTTCGAATTCGAGACAAGTCAGCGCTGACCCGAGAAATACCCAATGTAAATTGAAAGTCTGCGCTGACCTCCCGCCGCTGTACTGACTTCAAATCAATTTACATTGGGTATTTCTCGGGTCAGCGCCTTTGATCAATTATAACTGTAGATCCACAGTCGCGCGCCCGAAAATGTCCGAGCCAAATGAGCGCCACTTTGATAAAAGTGGCCTTCTTTTTTCTCAGTACGTTGCGTGAAATTGTCAAGTTTAGCTGTCAAGTGTCAACCGAAATTCGACTGTAATGAAGTAAAGACTAGGTTCAGATTTCTGTGTAGGTGATGATTTTAATTGTTATACAAACAAATAAAAAAGTTCGGACATTTTTTGAAGGGGATTTTGTTCGGCAATGTGTATCTTCAGTTATAATTGATCAAAGGTCAGCGCAGACTTGTCTCGAATTCGAAGTCAGTTACTGATCCTGTCTAAACCTGCCTTAAACTACGGTGCCTTTGATTGAATTGGGACAACTTTGATAGTTTTAAAATCGCTATAAAATCGACATTGTCCATATGAGGTAAATTGATCGACATGCAGACAAAAAGAAGATCGATGAAGACAAGGAATAGCAGATGCTAACAAAAATGCATGAGTAGGTCGGCAAATTACTTTTTAAAGTCGCCCCGCAATTTAAAGTCGTGACTTACCCGGTTTACATACCATGTTTTTTATTTCCGTTAACGTTGACAAATGGTTTGACATCAATAGAAACTACCCGTCGGCGATTTCACCAACGTCAAAAATGGTCAGTGACCTCAAATGTATGTGAAGTTCCAATCCACACGGAGCTCGCGTGGGAACTACGGTCCAAGTCCTCTCATTCTAGAGGAGGTTTGGGCCCTGAAATTACTTTATCTATCTTGCTCACAATATTAAGGGAATATTGTTATTTTTGTCTGCTGATATGCTAATTTAATATTTTTCATAAGAAAGATTATGTAATCTACAAATTATCTATTCATATAGTCTAATGTTGTATGTAGTTATTAGTGTTTAGTGTATCTGTATAGCGATCTATGTGTTACCGACACGGCGCTGCTTGAAAATCAGCGTCGGGGTGCTATAAACGCCTCAGCATTATGCGGAGCCAGTTTCCGATTTACAACCGCAATGACACACTTTACAAACTCTATCTTTATCTTTCGTGTTGTCTATTTGCAGTAACATTGATGTGTCTTGTATTGTAAATAAACTTACTATCTTTATTTCTTTAAAATTGGCAAAAATCAAATGCCTCGTCTTAAAGGGCTTTACTCAAGGTTAGGTACTTATTTGAACCACTAAACACGCGTCCGATTCTAGATTCGACGTAAATTGTTTTTCGTTTGATCGACAGATCGCTGTCTAGTATTTTATTGTTTGGGCTATTTATTTGTTTCTAAGCGAAGTCGTGTAAAAATCAGCAGATTATTTGATAACTAGCCTTTAGTTACACGCGTCTTCGCTTGTATATACAATTACATCTGACGACGGAGATTTTCGAGCACGTCCACGAGGCGGCACGGGGTCGGTTACAGGGAACTGAGCTCTTCATCTACCCGCTCGAGGCTCGAACAAATTCAGCTCATTCAGGCTCTAACTCCAAGTGCCTACCAAGCACCAGCAGATGTTCCTGCGCTCCGACTTCTGGCCGGAGGGTGTGATGTTCTGTCGTTTTAGGGAAGCGACGAAGACGATTTTCAAAAATCCCTGAATATTTATTAATTTTATCTGTATGTTTTTTTTTTCTGTGTTATTTTACGTATTTTTTTTTCATTTAACAGCGCATTGGTAATCTACTGTAATTAACGGGAGTTACATGACGAAATACCTGAGTAAAATTTCATGTCTCTGGATTTAGAGGTTCTGATTTTGTGATTTTACATAAATTATGTGGGAATATCGGGATAAAAAGTAGCTTATGTAATGATTCAGACGTTTATCTATCTGCGTACTCAATTTCATAGAAATCGATCCTGTTTTAGACGTTCTGCCAAGTTTCTTGCTGCGTTCTTCTTGACAGTGATGGTCTTTCCGATAACGTTGGTAGCATAAAAAATACACTTGTAAAAGAGCCCTATGCTGCCTACTTAGAAGAAAAAAGACGTTAACTATAGATCGACGAATAAATCACTTTTATTTTAAGCCGCTATTCAATGCAATGCGACAAATGCTGAGTGAAATCCTTTTATGGGATCACCTCAACAATAAATTTACTGTGCCTACTTTTCTTAGACTTCAGCTAAACATTGTATAATACTGTTGCGATGTATTTCAAAATAAATAAATCATTTATTCATTCATTCATTCAATGGCAAAAAAATAATGTCCGGGCTAACAACTGCATTGACTTCAAATACAATGTTTTGTACTTCACACGCACGAAAGTGTTGTTACAAATAAACACCCCAACAAGAGATTTATTTGTTACGGAAATGTAGCTTGCTGTACCCTTTTCGGTTAAATGTTCCTCGAAATAGGACTGTCCTAGGATAACGATCTTGGCGAGGAGACGCGCCGGTTTCCTGGAACGGTTGTTAGCTGTTTATTAAAGCTTTCCACTTACCCGTGTCCTTGGGGGTTAAAAAGCACTATTTTAGTTCTGTTCACGTTCTATGTACATTAAAAATATTGTAAAATACAATTAAAAACTAAAATTGAATATATGCTGAACTAAAACTACAATAATACTGTCGAAATTTTTGCCACACGCATTAAATTCTTGTAAAACCCCCAGGATCGGGATGTATAAAAATTTGCACGGGTGTTCGTTCAATCATCATCATCATCATTTCAGCCGAAAGACGTCCACTGCTGAACATAGGCCTCCCCCAAGGCTCGCCAAACAGATCGGCCTTGCGCCATCCGCATCCAATGCGTTCCCGTTACCTTCACCAGGTCGTCGCTCCATCTTGTTGGAGGCCTACCTACACTGCGTCTTCCGGTCCGCGGACGCCACTCGAGAACCTTTCGGCCCCATCGGCCGTCAGTTCTACGGGCGATGTGCCCTGCCCACTGCCACTTAAGTCTAGCGATTCTTCGAGCTATGTCCGTGACTTTAGTTCTCGCGCGGATTTCATCATTTCTAATGCGATCCCGCAGAGAAACTCCAAGCATAGCCCTCTCCATCGCCCTCTGAGTGACCTTGAGCTTCCTTATAAGACCCATCGTTAGCGGCCACGTCTCAGTGCCATAAGTCATCACTGGCAACACACACTGGTCAAAGACTTTTGACTTGAGACACTGCGGTATATCGGATGACAAGATATTGCGGAGCTTCCCGAACGCTGCCCATCCATCTTGTTCGTTCAATGTACAAATGAAAATAACGAAGTAATTTTTGGGAATTTAGTGCAACCTCGGAATTTTAAATCGACTGCTGACAAATGAAAATTACGTAATTATCCATACATTAAACTTTAATAAATTCGGGAAAACGATAGAGAGGTTTATGTAAAATAGCGAAATCTATAACAATTTCATAAAGACAAACGGTAACCTTTTTTGTCATTTGAATGTCCGCGGAGGACTGTAATATAATAAAAGTAAAGAAAAAAATAGTCTTATTAATATTAAATCATTATTTCAGCAGAAAGACCTCCATTACTGAACATAGGCCTCCCCCAATTGCACCAAACAGATCGATCCTGCACAATCCGCATCCAGCGCGTTCCCGCAACCATAACCAGGTCGTCGCCCTATCTTGTTAGAGGCCTACCTACACTGCGTCTTCCGGTCCGTGACGCCATTCGAGAACCTTTTGTCCCCATCTGCCATCAGTTCTGCTCGCTCGCAGAAATGATGTTTAATGTAATGTAATACAAGGTAATTGTTTTAGAACATGTGTGTAAATCTCTAAATTTCACACGATCCACAAATTCGTGGTAAAACCGCGTTAAATGCGTCGTAAACACGCGCTAAAGCTGCCGGCGCGATTTGAGCAATTATCGGATTTACTGTCAGTTTGTGTGTAGGTATAGGTACATGTGTGTCAGTAGAAATGGTGTCAGAGGCGAGCTGAATGTTTGGACTTTTACAAAGTACCGTAAGATCGGGGTGTTTTATCCCAAAAGAGGGTAACTTTGCTTTGGTTGCTTTTGCTTTTGTTTTGCTTTTGGTAACATCTAGAAAGGTCTAGTAAAAACATAACAACGTAGGATGTCAGCTAAAACCTGGGCATATTCATTTTAAATTGCACAAGTTACTTTTTTTTTATGAGGAAACTATGGTGATTTCCTACTCAAAACCAAGAGCGCTGCAAGATGTAAAATGTCCCTTATTATGCCTACAATTTTTTTGTTTCTCTTTGAGTCAAAAAAGTCACAAAACTGACTCAAAAATAAGAACACTTTTTTTATATATCATCATTTCAGCCGAAAGACCTACACTGATGAACATAGGCTTCCCCCAAGGCTCGCCAAACAGATCGCTCCTGCGCCATCCGCAAATAGAAAATAGTAATTTAAATACTTTACAGTAGTTTCGTAGTGGTAGAGCCATGTTGTAGCTAGCCGCTGCATCACGAATGGGCCGGCTCGTCCGGGGCAGTACCACCCTCTCACAGAACACCGGCGTGAAGCAGCAGTAATCCTGCTTGCGTTTCGTACGGTCAGTGAGAGTGCCGGGGGCCCAATACCTCACCCCTTCCCTCTCCCCCTCCCTCTCCCCCTTCCCCTATTCCCTCACCTTTAGGGCCGACAACGCGCTGCGGGTGTCTATGGACAGTGGTGTTCATTTAACATCAGGTGACCCACTAGTTCGTTTGTCTGGCCTATCTAACATAAAAAAAAAAAATAAAAAAAGTAAATAAAACAAAAAAACCGGCCAAGTGCGAGTCGGACTCGCCTATGAAGGGTTCTGTAGCAGCAAAATAAAAGGTAAATTGCGGTTTACGATTTAGGACGTATTAAAAAAAACTACTTACTAGATCTCGCTCAAACTAATTTTCGGTGGAAGTTTACATGGTAATGTACATCATATATTTTTTTAGTTTTATCATTCTCTTATTTTAGAAGTTACAGGGGGGGAGGGGGACACACATTTTACCACTTTGAAAGTGTCTCTTGCGTAAACTATTCAGTTTAGAAAAAAATGATATTAGAAACCTCAATAGCATTTTTGTTGAAGGCCTATCCATAGATACCGTACGTATGGGTTTGATGAAAAAAAATTTTGAGTTTCAGTTCTAAGTATGGGGAACCCCAAAAATTTATTGTTTTTTTTTTCTATTTTTGTGTTAAAATCTTAATGCGGTTCACAGAATACATCTACTTATCAAGATTCAACAGCATAGTGTTTTTATAGTTTCGGAAAAAAGTGGCTGTGACAAACGAACGGACGGACAGACAGACAGATATGACGAATCCATAAGGGTTCCGTTTATTGCCATTTGGCTACGGAACCCTAAAAAGCCGCACTTTAAAACGAAAATGCTCACCTATCATAATGTCAATTTACACAATTTTAATGCCTTAAAACCAGGATCAAGGTAACTCCAGTAGTCAAAGTCAACCTTCACGGCGAAAATAACCCGACTTTACGGTATCGATTTTCGATTGGTTTTGAAGTAAGTACTTGCTGCGTTATTCCCG
The DNA here is from genome assembly GCA_947563465.1 of Archips xylosteana. Classification (NCBI taxonomy): domain Eukaryota; kingdom Metazoa; phylum Arthropoda; class Insecta; order Lepidoptera; family Tortricidae; genus Archips; species Archips xylosteana. The sequence goes on along the minus strand of OX387353.1, from coordinate 19,346,299 downwards.
GACCGATATGACCTTCAAGCTTTCAAAAAAAGAGCGTTCTCCTACCTAAAAGGCCGGCAACGCACTTGTGACTCTTCTGGTGTCGCAGATGTCCACGGGCGACGGTAATCGTTTACCATCAGGCGATCCGTTTGCTCGTTCGCCCCTATACCATAAAAAAATCACAATATAAGGGTGAGGCTCCACTACTGGTGCGTTGCGTCGCGTCATTGCAACGAATCAACGCGTTGTATGCCTCATCTGCGCTGCGTCGGCGCACGACTAAAATGTACTGTGTCCGCGTACGTGTTAGACACAGAATCTTGTTACTAGTCAATACCAGAATTTTCAGTAACAGTCAGATCTAAATTTATTCTATAAACATCCTTCTTTACAGCACGTGTGGTGAAGTGTAAACACAGAGAGTGAGGTCACGGCTTGAAGATACCTAATCACCACCAATACACGGGAATTTCAGTAAATTTAAGCAAATGGGTTAAAATACAATAGAATTACTGGGTTGTGGGTATTTTTTTTAAATCGAGGAACTAAGGAGAGCCATAATTGATGAAAAAGCAAATTGGATAAAAAAAATAAGCTGCCCAAATTACTAATTCCGCATGGACGGAGTCGCGGGCAAAAGCTAGTTATCAATATAGGTATAGGAGCACTAGTAAAGATAGACATGAAATAAAGGTACATACATTAAAATACCAACCAAAATAATCTGGTACGAACCGACAGATAGTGGTGCCCTACAGCAAAGGTCTAAGCGCGTATTAATTTAAAAGTAAGGAGTTCACAATCGAATAGCCTGGACAATATATAAATAAACATAGAAAGAATTTGGAAATTGGTATTCCAAGGAGAATATTTTAAAGCATTTCATGGCTTAACGACCGCTTAGCCTAGTTGGTAGTGACCCTGCCTACGAAGCAAGAGGTCCTGGGTTCAAATCCCGGTAAGGGCATTTATTTGTGTGATGAGCACGAATATTTGTTCCTGAGTTATGGATGTTTTCTATGTATTTAAGTATTTATTAATCTACCTATAAGTATGTTTATCGTCGTCTAGTACCCATAGTACAAGCTTTGCTTAGTTTGGGACTAGATCGATTTGTGTAAGATTGCCCCCTAATATTTATTTTATTTTATTTTTTTATGGAAGGAAATAAATTAAAAAACTTTTTATAGTAGAAAGAAGACTGGGTTAAAAAGAACAAGATTCGGAAAACTGAGCTGTAACCGAAAAATTCGAGAACAAAGATTCTTACCTAATTATGATTACCATTACAGTCCAAAGATGTCCATTGCTGAACATAGGCGTCCCCAAGTTCCGCCAAACAGACTTGTCCTGTGCCATCCGTATGCAACGTGCTTCTAACCTTAAACAGGTCGTCGTTCCATATTGTTGGAGCCCTACCTACAGGGCGTCTTCCGGTCCGTGGACGCCATTCGAGAACTTTTTGGCCACCAGTTCTGCGAGCGAAACCTAATACGTAATAAGTTCATCAAATATCTTAATTACAAGGGTCGCACATATTTCGATACATATGAAGAAAGTTGCCATTTTCATAAGCTCACCCCCTTAAATCTCAGGCGCACTGTTTCCGACATGATGCTGCTCCACGACGTGATGAGCGGCCGCTTGGACTGCCCCGCTCTGCTCGAGCGGGTCGGTCTCTGCGCGCCCGCTTGTCGGACCCGTCACACCCCTCTTTTCCAGGTTCCCTTTTATCGCACCAACTACGCTCAGAATTCAACGCTAACTAGGGTTGTGCGCACTTACAATAAACACTTTCAAGCCGTTGACCCCTTTGCTTGTTCCAGAATCACATTCAAGCACTTGATTACAAATGAAGTACTAAAGTAATAAAATAGGTTAACACATTCAAATTCACACTCATTAACGCACACACACGCACACGCACGCACACACACACACACACACACACACACACACACACACACACACACACACACACACACACACACACACACACACACACACACACACACACACACAAATTTATTTGTTCACTAAATAGATAGTGAAAATTTGTTGGAATTAGTTTTTAATTAGATTAAGTTAAATAAGAATAAGTTTGTTTATTAACAAGATAGTCAATTTTAAGTTTTCAGCTCAAGCTATTAATTGTACAATACAGGGAGTAACTGTTATTGGCCTTATGTATCAATTTTAAATTAGAATAAGTTTGATTGTAAAGCTGTGTTGTGCTCCTTAATAAATAAATAAATAAATAAATAAATAAATAAATAATACGTGTAATATCTGCTACGACCGAGGATCGGGCCAGGTACCACAAGCTACGTATTCAGGTTCCAAATTTGAAGGTATTCTGCCGTCGACGCATGTCACAGTTTTTTCACCATTAATTAAACAACAAACAAAACACTCCCGACATAGTAACAAATATTTCTCAAATTATAATACCAGTACAAGCTCGTATAAACACCGTCACAAAAATTTACACGTAGCTTTTATTAAAATCCTTTGATACACCTACATTTTGCATGTCCCAATTTGTGTTTCCAAGAAAATAAATGTCGTGTTTCACTAACTTGATATGTTGTTACGGGAAGTCAACATACCGTTTTATATCGGCGGTGATACTGCAAATCCGCTGAGCTGACATTTTACTCGTATCTGACAAATTCAACCAAATTTTTACTCCAAATTCGTTAAAAGAAAACAGATATGAACTAAAAACCATCGCCTGATAAACTACGTGTACTGCAGATATAGGTAACGCCACCAGAGTTGAGGCCACGCACACAACCACATCTCATGTAATGACAGCGGGATTTTGATTTTGTCTTGTTGTTAAACGTCAACACAACGTCAAAATCCCGCTGTCATTACATGAGATGTGGTTGTGTGCGTGGCCTCAACTCTGGTAGCGTTACCTTTACGCGGTATTTACGTATGGTAGATAAAATATTCCGTATTCAAAACGCATTACATTTTAGTGCCGCCCTGCATAGGGTTTTGGCATCCAGGCAACTCAGTATATGCACCAAAATCCGTATCTACAAGACCGTAATAATAATATGTCTATAAGACTAAAGCTTTTGGATGCGGAGAGAAGGAACTTACGCAGGATTCTTGGCCCGACGCAGACACCTGACGGCAGCCACGCCAAAATTGAAGAACTAGGTGCTGAACCCAACATAATTGGAGTGACCAGAGCTCACAAGCTTCGGTGGCTTGGCTAAATCGAGCGCATGGAGGACGGTCGTGCAGTGAAGAGGGCCTACCAGGGTAGGCCAACAGGGTAGAGTCACCCTAGATACCGTTGGGCAGTTGTGGTGGAGGCGGATCAGCGCGAGCTTGAGGCTGGTGACTGGCGAGAGACTTTCTCTGGAGAGAGGATCTTTGGCGTGCACTTGTATTGGAGGAAAGACATACTTCGGGTCGTTGCGCGAGAGGAGTAAGTGAGTAAGTAAGATAAGATAATTCAAACAATAAAATAAATCATAATTATAATATCACAATCAAAAATTCATAAGTTTCAGTTTTAGGACATGGCAACCATACGTGCTATTCTGGCTGGCCCGTACAGCTAGTTGTCTTCGATGTTCGTGTAGTTCGTAATTAGAAACGTGTCGCTTCCGGCTAGAGCAAATGTTGACCACTAACGGTCACAGAGTAATTAGATGCAGTGTACTGCGATTGTCTCTTCTACAAACATCACACTATCATTGCCTATATATGTTCCACTACAGGGCATAGGCCTCCTCTCAGCACGAGAGGGCTTAAGCCGTAGTTTCTACGCGGACCCATCAGTTAAGAAATTCACACACTCCACTTGCATTCTTCACGATGATTTCCTTCATTTGAAAGATTCCGATAACTGAATGACTGACTGACAGACAAACTGGAGCAAGAGACTTAAAATTTGGCAAACATTATAATATACCCTTTGAAAGCTTTTGGAGGCCTTTTTCCAGTAGTATTTGGCTGACATGATAATGATGATGAGTACTCCATTGCTGGGCAAAGGAATCCCCCTTCTTTTCTTCTTCTGGACGTCTTTTGGCTGAATATGATGTGATGACTAACACACAAACTAACAACAAAATAACAAGCAGAACTTATCTCACTAATTAAAGCTACTAAGTGCTAGCCTTTAAATAATTAAGTTTGGCCCTGAATCACCCCGTATCCGTTACAATTTCAATTTCAAAATCCAATCAAACTTAACCCTTTAAAATCTTTAATTGGCATTATATAAATTATACAGCGAAATTGGTTTCCTCGAAGTATCCAGGGCCCTTGTAATTTTCTTAACAGCTGAATAAAAAAATGTTCGATCCCTTCAAAGGGGATTCAAAGGAATTCGGAGTTTTTCTCCGACACGACATTGAAATGGTGAGTTATTTAATAAAATTGGGAGGTTTTTATTCGTTTACAGGCTGACTTGCTGGTTTTTGGACGGTAAAAGTTATGTTAATAAATTGAGACTTGAAACTGTACTTTAAATACCGGTACTAAAGCGGTGCAAATCATTTACCCATTTTGGTTTTCGAAATATACCCAATTGGGCAAAGTTTGTACTTTGGTCAACGGATATACAATACACATCATTACAATACATGGACAAATTACATTAATAATGATTAAGTAGGTACGGGTTTCCTTACGCAGTTTTCAGTAAAAAGCTTATGGTCTCACGTGGTCAAACAAACTTCGAAATACTCCAAGGTGCGTAAGGTGATCAAATTCTCGACTCTCTGTTTGAGGTCTAAGTTACCACGAATTATAAAGACTGTCTCTCTAGACATGCAGTAGAAAATTCGGGACTTAGCAACACTCGATCCCATGGTTATATCGAAAAGGTAAGTAGCTATTCATGTTTATTTATGATCACGAACAGTCATACAGACCTCATGAAAAAATAATAAGGTGAGTTGAGTCATTGACAAAAAAGTGTACATTTAAGTAACAAATTTGAAAAAATTCAGCCTCCCAGCTGAATATGACGGACGCCTAAAATCACTACAAATAAGTGTATAAAATTTTATAATAATAAGTACATAACGTAATTCAGCATTATGTGCAAAAACTGTAAGCTAATTTCTCTTCACAACCCTTAAGGCAGTTTGTATAAATTGTTTCTAAATAGGTTAAAGTAAACGTTAAACAATTAATTATCGCTAAAATAACGATTATAGGAATGACAGGTGCGAGGAATAAATGAGTTTTTAGCATAGTGAGTTTTTAATAGCGGTACATGGAATTTTTTCGACGGAATTCACGATTAAGACATCGAAAGTGAATCTTACTGAGCAAGTATGGCTGTCAATTATTATCATCAGACAGTGACAACAACCATACAAAATTTCATTCAAATCCGTTGAACCGTTTCAGCGTAAAAGACTCACGAACTTTCGTATTCATAACATTAATAGGATAACAAATCCTCATTTCATCCCTTGGGAGTTTTGCTTTTTCCTGGATTCAATAGCAATAGTAATAAAGTGGTTTTCTCTCGTGAGACCCAAGGGCCGGCGCCCACTGACGGCATGGCACGGCGTGGCATTTTATTACTATCAAGTTATTTTGAATCTTATTACAATGAGTTTAGAATTCATGTTACTTTATTGGTTATGCGTTGCGTCATCCCTCGGCACGTCGCGTCATCGTGATATCGAAATAAAGAAACATGAATTCTAAACTCATTGAAATAAGATTCAAAATAACTTGATTGTAATAAAATGCCACGCCGTGCCATGCCGTCAGTGGGCGCCGGCCTTAAAACCCCTTTTAAGTCTTCGCTTCGCTTGATGGAAGAAGATTGATTGAAGTCTGATTTCAAATTCCCAATTCGCACTGAGCCCGCGTGGGATCTGTTTGGTCTAAGCACTATAGCTTAACCGTTTAAATGAGTCCTCGCCCGCGGGGTAGGTACAGAGGCGCAGGGGTAGACGACAAAGGGGGCCGAGAGAGGGATGGGCGGCAGGGAAACGAAGCACGCTCGCCTCCCGCACCTCTGCCGGCCTTTAGCGTCATACCCCCCAGCCCCTGTACCGCGCAGGCGAGAACTCATTAAAACGGTTTGGCTATAGTATTCTGAGGGATGGGCTGTGCCAGGTAATGGGGCGTACATAGGTGAAATGAGACAACGCTTGGTCGATTCTGCGAGTTTCTAATCTGGTATCTATCGTGAAAACGGTGTATTTTCGTTTGGCAAATTACGTTTCCCAAACTGATTCATTTGGCAAATGTTTCATTTCCCAAATGTTTATTTTTTCTGAAACTGTAAACTATTCAGGATATATTTCAGGACTATTCTGTAGGTTAGGTTAGGTTAGGTTTGTTTTATAACAATCCTGAAAAGTTTACAGTTTCAGAAAAAATAAATGAAACATTTGCCAAATGAATCAGTTTGGGAAACGTAATTTGCGAAACATTAGTAAACCCAAAATACCTTGTATATAGCCAATATACGAGTAGTTATGTGTACCTATATAGTTTTAGCTCGAGGCAGGGGCGCGCAACATTCTAGCGCAGGTCGAGTATTCTTAAACCCGTACGTGTGTTATTAGCTCGTCGTTCAAATTGCGAATTGTATCGGAACAGGGCCCTTTTGATCCTCCCCACGCTATATTGCTGGGCTTACGAGCTTTTTCCTAATGACGATGCTTTTCGCGACCCTTGGAATAATACAGTGATGGTTGAGTGTCAATGCTGTAGTAATAGTTGCGTCAAATTCCATTTTATCTTCAAACAAAAAATCTAGAAATATGCCACAAAGAGCTCGTACCTTCAAGTCTTTTTAACCATCCTAATACCAGCGTTTTTGTAAAACCTTAATTGTTCGAAAAAATGCATGGTAAGAAACTTTGCAGAAAGTCTTTGTTCGAACAAAAAAGCAATAAATAATCATCATCTTATGAATATAAACTAACTATTTTGCTACTTTGCTTTGTTTGCTTTGCTTTGTTTTTACACTTAAAATAATCAAAAAATATTCTATTTAAAAGTTTAAAAGTATAATGTACGTTACACACGACGTACATTATACTTTTAAACTTTTAAATAGAATCATCATCATGATGATGATGATTCTATTTAAAAGTTTAAAAGTATAATGTACGTCAGATTTAATGATGCATATTAAGTTATAAGTATCATCTAGTGTGACTTATTAGTTTATCACATTAAACAATTACAAATTATCATCCGCAAGAGGCTCAAAATATTTTCAACATAAAAAAACATCAGCAACAACCCCCATCAAATTTTAATGAAAATAAAGTAATAATGTCAGGTTAAATCAAAATAAACTTCACAAAATAAGCTCCTGGCTAGCTCTGGAATAAATCAGAAGTAGTAAAAAAAACTCTAGGCTCGTTAGCGTTTCAAATATCTATTTGGAAGGCAATATCGTAGAATTACGCCAAACGAATGACGGCGTAAAATTTCCGAAAGGAAAAAATACGAGCGGAATGAGCATTTAAAATTCACTTTACGATTACTTATCGTACGGTATTGCGATGTTATCGTCAAATTAACTTGACCTTGTTTCTGAAAGGTACATGGAGAGTGATTTTACACTAAACTACGTTCTTCCATTAAGTTGGAAGCGTTTCTATCGAAAAACGATTATTTAAATAGAAAAGGTTGGTGATTACTGGCTTCGCGCTGAAATTGATTTTAGAAGATCCTTGGTCATAAAAAATACTAAAAAAATAACTGGGTCACTCACGTATCAACAACATTCCTTTTTTTTCAAACAATAAAATATAAATGCCTTCTAAATTGTTATGACATTATCTGTTATAGAAAGACTGTTTAGGACTGAAGAGTGGCAATGTTGACTGTTTGTCAGGATATGCACTGCAGAATTTATCACAATTATTCATCATCATCATTTCAGCCGAAAGAGGTCCACTGCTGGACATAGGCCTCCCACAAGGCTCGCCAAACAGATTGGCCCTGCGCCATCCACATCCTACAACACAATCGTTATTCACAATCACAATTATTATTTACCAAAAATTAAATATCACCCAGAGTAAGTCAAATCGGCCTGACTGCATGCTATATTTTTGGCTTGAAATAATTTGTAGAACCTATGTTTTTAATATTATTGGATTACTCGTCTGCTATTTTGTATGTTACCAGTTTACCTTAACCGTCAACTTATTCAACACCATTCAAATATCCAGATAATATAGCAACGCCATCTTTACCTGCAACAAAAGAAAGTCAGATAAATAAAAATATCTCAGTCACGTTCGTCCCATGAAACTCCGAGCGCTTTTGCTGTTAAGCAATTTTTTTATAAAAGGTTCAAGACCCCTGAACATCTGTGAGCAGTCGAGGGTGAAAGTTAGGGCATTATCGAACAATTTCTAAGCCAAAACCTTTTGTCCGCCATCTTTGGCCGCCATTTTTTCCATTTTAATTCCCTCAAGCGAGAAAAGTTTTCGAAGCCATTATACATTTTTAAGAATAGAATTAGCTTTATCATGAAGAAATTGAAACGTATTCGGATGTTTTTGCGATTGTCGTATCATTTTGTTGTAAGGAGAATTTGGAATTTAAGTACTCGAAATCGTAACAAATGGACTTCATTAGAGAGAAAGAGAGAAAGAAATACATTTATTGACATAGTTATATTCGAACACAGCAATTATTACATTTGGAAGGAAAAGATAAAAATAAAATAATATCAAATAGATTAGGTACAGTCAACGTACCTTGTCGCTTTTAACATGACGTTAAAGTTACAGGGTACAAAAGTAATCACTTATTTATGACGTTGGCCCTACGTTATACGTAAATTACACCTCTAACTTTTTCGGAATTTATGTGCGAAATTGCATTCGAAATTTACTATGATCTTTAGAGTCATCGCGAGGAAACCTACCAAAGAAATTCAATGGCGTGTGCAATGTGAATGTTCCAATGCGCACTGGGCCCGCGTGGGTACTACGGTCCAAGGTCTATTATTCTGACAGGATTCCTATACCCTGTCGGAGGGCGTATGTAGACTGGGAGAATGGTGCTCATGATGTTTTTAAAGCTGTGTAACTACAATCAATAAAACGAATTCCCGCGCGATGTTTATTGGTTTGGGGCCGCCGCTAAGTGAAATTACTCGAGCGAATATTTACATAAAGCCGGATTATAATCAGGTTAATTAATAATCAATATTTAATACGAATAAGTTCCTAAGTAAGTATTTACGACCATATGGCCTAGTGGTTAGAGAACCTGACTACAAAACTTGAGGTCCCAGGTTCGATTCCCGTGTCGGGGCAGATATTTGTATGAAAAATACGAATGTTTGTTCTCGGGTCTTGGGTGTTTAATATGTATTTAAGTATGTATCTATCTATATAAGTATGTTTATCCGTTGCCCAGTACCCATAACACAAGCTTTGCTTAGCTTACTTTGGGACTAGGTTAATTGGTGTGAATTGTCCCGTGATATTTATTTATAAATAACTTTATTGAAAGTTTAACACAATGAATTAGTGTATTATTTAATTAAATAACAAGTTTAGCCAGCCAGCAAAAAGGAAGGCTTCGAGAAGAAAAAAAAACATAGACAATAGACGTCTTTACAGGCACGAATGTTGCCAGTTATAAATGAAATTTACCACATATATTTATTATTAATTGCTTTCTCAGACTTTTTCTCGAGTGTTTTCCTGCCGGCTGTACCACTGCTCGATTACAAAAAAATCATCCGCGAAGACCCGTCACGCACTAGCAACTATATCCACATTAGCAAAATTTCAACATATATTATTTGTAAATTCTTGAGTCAACTAAAATCCCAAAGTTCCCCAGGCCCAGACTGTCTCCCAGCTTTCATTCTTAGGGGATGTGGCGAATGGTTGTGCTCGCCATTGCTACATATTTTCAATTTGTCCCTTGCTACTGGTGTGTACCCCGATAAGTGGAAGGTTACGCGCGTCACACCTATTCCCAAGTCTCACGACGCATCCAATGTGGAAGATCATAGACCAATAGCTATTCTTTCTTCGGTTGCAAAGCTATTCGAATCGATACTGAATGGTCTTCTGGCTCCCCAAGTCAAACCCTATCTCTGCGATGCTCAGCACGGTTTCAGGCCGAAGCGTTCGGTTGAAACTAATCTGCTCACTCTGGTTGACTCTATTTCGGAGTGCATGGATAAAGGAATACAGGTAGACGTGTTATATTTTGACTTCAAAAAGGCATTTGACCGTGTGGATAATGACATCTTACTGAAAAAACTGTGTGAAATCGGCTTCTCACCTTTGCTACTTAAATTTTTCGCCAGTTATTTGCGTGATAGGAAACAGTTCGTACGGTACGGATGCTTTGTTTCGGAAACATACCGCACTAAATCTGGAGTCAGTCAGGGTTCGATATTGGGGCCCCTACTATTCGGCATCATGATAAATGATTTGGCCAAGGTCCCAAAGTATGCTAGATGTCTGCTGTACGCAGATGACCTCAAATTATACTACGGTGTGCAGCGGGAATCCGATTGCAGATCGCTGCAGGAAGATGTCGACCGAGTATTTCAGTGGAGCGTTGTGAATGGGCTACTGTTCAATGCGTCGAAGTGTTCTCTCATGACGTTCAGTCGTGCCCGCTGCCCCATTCTTGCCAATTATGTTCTGGGTCTCGAGTCTATTGTTCGTGTTAATAACGTGAGGGATTTGGGTGTTGTTTTTGATCCGTATCTCAACTTTCACGAGCACATGAAAAAGCTTGCCAGTGATTGCTTTCGGAAACTGGGATTCGTAATCCGAAATTCGCGTGACTTTTCTGATCCTCGAGTTATAAAATTGGTTTACACTGCTCTGGTCAGAAGTAAACTGGAAGCTGCTTCTGTGGTTTGGAATCCGCACGAGTCTACTTACGTCTTACTTCTAGAGAAAATCCAAAAAGCGTTTCTCAGATTCCTCTACAAAAAAACGCTTGGGTACTACCCGTTCTTGTACCCTACCAAGTTTCTGCTCGGAACTCTGGGGTTTAACTCTTTGGAAGTAAGACGTAATTACGCGCTCGTAACGACATCTGCTAAGGCCTTGCGAGGGGAATGCGACAGTGTCGAGATGGTGGCGCAAATGGTGCGCCTGCACGTTCCACTCCTTACAAAATTTAGTTTTAGGCCTCGAAACCACCTTTTGCTAGCACTGCCGTCGGCGCGCACAGCCGCTTACAAGCAGTCGCCGCTGGTCCGTGCGTTGCGTTACGTCAACTCCCTCCTAGCATCGGCGCCTGAGTGTGATGTATTGACTGATTGTTGGAAGAGAGTGTGCGATGAATGTTTGAAGTTTTGCGAGATGATGGATGCACGTCCGTCCTCATGTTATTAATTTATTTTTACTTTTTGTTGCTTGTCTTATTTTTGTACAGTTTTTATTTTTCTGTCTTACTCAGTGCTTTGGTATCATACTGTCATACTGTGTAAGTTTTTTACAAATAAATAAATAAATAAATTAATTTGGAAACATTATTTACAAATTATTTTCACAGATTTATTTTATGTTCATGTATTGAACAAACATTCGTATTTTAACACCGAATACCAAATATCGGTTTAATCCTCTCATTATTTCAGAAACAGTAATACAATAAAACTAAATACTAATTACAAATTAAATTTAAATAAATTAACAGTATAATTAAAAATAAAGCAAAACTAACTAAACTAAAAACTAAATAAAATTCATAAATGGTTCCCCCCGCGGCATGGACCCAAAGATACTGGCAGCATTACCTCGCAGTACAGCAATGCTGATACGTTCGTATTTTTAGTAAAAAACAATTCATATCCGTATTGACAGTAAAAATAACGATAAAAACGGGGGTAGTGGTGTGTCGATGTCAGTTTCGTCGAGCAGCCGCGCGAGCAGAGCAGTGGCGCACAGTGCACGCTTGGCAGCCGCCGCCACGTGTGGCTCCGAGAAGAAGGGCTAACGGATGAGCCCGAAACATTTAGAGCTAAACTCGATCATAGACGTTGTCCGTATTTTTTCACTATGAGTGAGTTACACGGTAGTTTTATGTTCAAAATTCATATTTTTCACACAACCGTCCCGACCGTATGTCTAGTATATTGCTAGTACTTAATTTAGCTACGTATGTCGCCGACACCTTCCATCAATCCATCAATATTACTATGGCAAAGTTCCCATTGTCACTGAATTGAATACCAAATGTAATCCCGAATTTACTCCGTATTTGATCCAGCCCGCACTCGAAGGTGTCCCTTCCGGGCTTTGTTTAGTTCTAAGAGAATGTCATTAAACGGGGAATCAGTTCAATTGATTCCAACATCTGTGGTAATTATCAGATTGATATGGAAATGGGTGAACGGAGAACTTGTAAGATTCGTGACCCTTCGCAAGCACTAAGGAACAGAAGGTACCTACTGTTATTGTAATGGCTCGTTACATTCGTATTCGCCGCTGCTACTTACTCGACAGCCTGTCGGAAGTGGGCAATTGAAGCCATTGTTTTTATACTTTTTTTTTGTACAGAAAAGTCAATGTACCAGTTAGTTTAAATACCTGCCCATATTTATGCTAGACTCGAAGAAAGAGCAAATTATAAACGAAAAATAATTATTACAAGCAGGTATATTATTGAAAGCAAAACATCAACAACAATAAACATTAATTCCAACAGAAATATACTTTAGGTGAAGAAGATTTTTTTTCGCCTATTTTCTTATAATGGCACTAAAATTAGGCTTTATGTCTGACAATTAAATAAATGTCACTGGACAATTCACACCAATTGACCTAGTCCCAAAGTAAGCTAAGCAAAGCTTGTGTTATGGGTACTAGGCAACGGATAAACATACTTTTATAGATAGATACATACTTAAATACATATTAAACACCCAAGACCCGAGAACAAACATTCGTATTTTTCATACAAATACCTGCCCCGGCACGGGAATCGAACCCGGGACCTCAAGCTTCATAGTCAGGTTCTCTAACCACTAGGCCACTGCGGCACTGTTATGATATGACGTTAAGTATGAGTTTAAGGCCCTACCGAGCTTTGGGCGCTAATCGATTTTAGATATTCTATGCACTCGTGTATGTGTGCGTGAGAGCGGCTAGAATCAAAGCCGTGCGTGCGTAAGCGCAAGCGACACGAGTTCCCCGTCCGATGGCCGAAGTAGAACTAACGCAACTGACTATCGGACTAGGGGAAGCACGATGGCTCAAGATAGGTTGGTCAGACAGCGCGTTTATTTAGGTATTTTGGTCGTATTAGTAAAACAAATACATATTAGTATTTGTAAAAAAGCGTATAGAAGGCTCGGTTTCGTGCTACGAATGGCCAAAGGATTCTCTAACATGAGATCTATTATTACATTGTATAATGCTTTAGTAAGAAGTCAGTTAGAGTGTAGTGCTGAAATTTGGTCTCCGCACGAACTAAAATATAGTCTCATGTTGGAGAGGGTGCAAAATAAGTTTATAAGGTACTTATATATGAGACAATACGGTGTTTATCCATTCTATCCGCTGATGTATCCGACGTTATTTATATTAGGAATGGTCGGATATAATCAGTTAAAGGTCAGAAGGGATCTTGCGCTCGTCACTTACATCTTTACACTCTTGAGAGGAAAGATATTCAATCCGGATGTGTTGGCGAGGGTGTGCCTGCGAGTCCCGAACGGGCTCGCGACGCGCCGGTGCCGACTGCCGCTGCTGGCCGTGCCGCGCGCGCGCACCAACCTGCAGCGCGAGGCGCCGCTGAACCGCGCGTTTCGCACTCTCAACATAGTTGCTGAAGATGTTGACTTATTTTATTGTACTCTGAGTGAGTTCACAAAGGTTGCATTATTTAAGATATCTTACTGTAATTAAGTTTAATTTAAATTGTAATATTTGGCTACATTATTGCATTAGGCAATGCCTGTAATGATAATTGTTTAAATGTTTGAATAAATAAATAAATAAAATAAATAAAATATTTAAAAAATGTAACACCACTAAGCCCTAGAAAACATCTTGTTGTTGTTTATTGTTGTTAATACATTCAAAAAGTCATACTGAACTGCCGTGCAGTATTTACGACGTACTAAGGATTTATTTTAATTTTTAGAGACTAATTTGGATTTTTTTCCTATTGAGCTAATTACAAGTAATCGTGTTTCAAAAATCACAGGTCATTAGAGTGAATCCTCAAATATCTTACGCATGAATTTCAGAACTAAAGCTATGCTAGTAATGAAACAGCATGGGATTAAATAAATGCAATAAATGCGCCAAAAGCTCGGTAGGACCTTAAATACTATGCCACGGCAACGCAATACCGGTACATTAAGTACCTATCTTATGCTGGCACTTCACTTGGCGTATTCCACGAAATAGTTGCGTGTGCGAGAGAGGAGCACTATGCCGATTCTAGCGTGAAAGACGGAGATGGCAATAGCGCAAAGCGAACACGCAACGCCAAGTGAAGTTCCACCATAATAATACCTTCAAATTTGTACGGAACCCTCGTTGCGCGAGCGGCTTCTCTAATTTGGAACGCCAACACACAGGTTTTGTCAACACTTTCTGTGAGATCTAAATATCGCTAAGGTTAACTTTTCTGAGTGAAGTCATTAGCCACTGTCATCATATTATTGCAAGGGAAAATCGACCTCCATACGTAGGGTAGGCCATATTTTTGGCCGACTGTACGAGACACTATTACATACAAGAGGGTTTTTTAAGTTTTCAACCTATACGTGTACTCTAATGTGACCATTTTTTGCACTTTAAAACGAGACAACGACTTTCTTAGGAGATTTTGGGCAGAAATAAAACTTGTTTTTGGAACACAACGAATGCGACAACGATGGGTGACAACTTCCAAAATGTGTACAACTCTTAGCAAGATTTTGAAATATTATCTTTAACAATTACTATAAACATAGTTCAAAATACGTAGACATCTACGTAATTGAGTTTTCTTTTTTGCCCGTAACTTGTTCATCAAAGAAAATACATGTTCGACCACCGCTTCCTTGTCGTTATTCTAAATCTTATGAAAACGGGGCATTTTCGCGTCCCCGACTTGTTTATCGGGACACCGGGACAGAGCACCTGAGAACGGGACATCCCCGTTCAAAACGGGACGTATGGTCAAGTTAGTGTATTCGTATGCGAAAGGCGGTAATTCACATGCTATTAATCATACTGTTGTTATCGTGGTTATTATGACGAAGGGTGTGCGTGATCCCTCGCTCCTGCGCCGTCAGGAAATTACATGAAAGTCAAGGGTTTGTTTATTTTAGTAAAAAGGCCGCGCTACCCCTTTATGGTAATTTAGTTGGAACTGCGGACTCGTTGATTTTTATTTAAGTTTCAATTTGGATCGAGCTGAAGAATTCATGTTTTAGATTTCCATTCGCCAAAGTATTAATTAAGTCATTTGTTTTATATTTATTTTAAATACTGTTCTTTTCTTGAGAATCCGTCAAACTATTTTAGCGTGGAATAGCAACGAACATAAACACATCCATACAATCTTGCATGATTATTATATTAGTGTTATAAAATTAGTGTTTGTAGAGTCTTTTTATTTGTGACACTGGCAAGTTTTAGATAGGATAACTTCAGCTGAAAATCTTTACAAAAGTTTTTCGACATATTGTAAGTAGCACTAGAGCTGACTATGTATACTTCATCCCAGATACATACGAGACTAGTGTTATAAAAAACTTAAAAATGTTGTCGTTGTCAATGTAATCTTTTAACGTTACCGGCCATCATATTATTATTATTATACGAGTACAAAGAGGTTGATTTGAATAATCACAAAAAAAAACAAAAACACATCGCTTAAAAACAAGCTATGAGTTTATAATTGCACAAAGCCAACGTAATAAAAATAGGATAAACCATTAGACTCAGTAAATTTCAAAATAATTACTTTTATTAATTATAAAAAAATACATTTTTGGGTTTTTGTATGATATACACAAGTGTTTAAAGTAAAAATAGATATTAAGCAAGCAATATTAAGATGATGATACTAAGGTCGGTGAAGGAAAACATCGCACATTTACGAAGAAATTCAATGGTGTGTGTTAAGTTCCCAATCAGCACAGGCCACTGCGTAGGAATAACATCCCAAACCCTTTTATTCTGGCAGTGGGATGTATGTCGTCTTTAGGCTGGGATGATAATGATAAAATATCGTCGATGGAACTGGAATACCGCGTAACCAACAATTGCTAATGCTGCGTAACTAACAAAATATCAAACAAGTTAGGTATGAAGTATCTTTATTGTATTCAAAAAAGATACTTCATACCTAACTTGTTAAAGTTGGCACAGTAGCGCCATCTCTTGGTCCAGGTGAGCGGTTAGTTCCGAAGGAGTGTTAAGTCTCTCGATAGAGGGCATAACATAGATGCGCGCTTTATCACTGCATAAGGTGATTATAACAAACTGAGATGTACGATGTATGGGAAAAATTCGTCGCTAACCTCTAGACCAGTGATGGTGTAGGGGTAAGCACGCAGCACGGAATGGTGAGGACCTGGGTTCAATTCCCAGCATTGGTCTTTTTTCTGGGGTTTTTTGGCCATTAGAATGAAATATAACAAAATATCGTCGATGAAACTGAAACACCGCGTTATCAACAATTGCTAATGCTGCGTAACTAGCAAACTATCGTCGATGAAACTGGAATATTGCGTTACCAACAATGGCTAATGCTGTGTAACTAACAAAATATCGTCGATGAAACTGGAATATTGTGTAACCAACAATGGCTAATGCTGCGTAACAAACAAAATATCGTCGATGAAGCTGGAACACCGCGTTACCAACAATGGCTAATGCTGCGTAACTAACAAAATATCGTCGACTAAACTGGAATACCGCGTAACCAACAATGGTTAATGCTGCGTAACTAACTAAATATCGTCAATGAAACTGGAATACCCCGTAACCAACAATGGCTAATGCTGCGTAACAAACACAATATCGTCGATGAAACTGGTATACAGCGTAAACAAAAATGGCTAATGCTGCGTAACTAACAAAATATCGTCCATGAAACTGGAATACAGCGTAACCAACAATGGCTAATGCTGCGTAACTAATGCTGCGTTTGTGTAAGACTGGCATCAATAAACACAAACATGTTCAATTTTAAAGCTCTCTTAAGGCTCTCTTGTAAAAATTGCCATAAGTCAGTTACGCGGCATTAGCAATTGTTGGTTACGTGGTACTGCAGTTTCATCGACGATATGATATCTTAGAGTAATAATGAAACCGCCTTAATTGTATACAATTGTTTAAACATGCCTCAAGAATCACCTCTCATTTTTCTGACTATCCCATTGTCACATTTAACAGTGTTACTGCTTCACTGAGCTCTTATTCGGACTGAAATAATATTTGCTCTGGCCGCTACCGGTCCTATCAGAGAGGGTTGAACGGTGTTTAAATAAGCGTGCTTCCCGACATACAAATGAATATTTTTGTCTGTTTCCTATGTACCTATACGTACGTGAACCCTTTATTGTACAAAAATAAAGACATAAACACAGTTAATGAACTAAAACAATTACTTTGCTCACCCGCGACCTTACAATAGTTACGTTTATGCAAGAAATGTGCGTTCATGCAGTTCCTCCACCTCCACACTGTACGAACACACACAAATCACATAAACACAACTATCACCACCACCAAGCTACACTGACGCGTTTCGAACTCAACCAGAGCTCATCTTCGGAGTTACCACAACCGTATGCTATGCTACCAAATGTTAAATGTTAAATGTTGCACTTTTCTTGCATAAACGTAACTATTGTAAGGTCGCGGGTGAGCAAAGTAATTGTTTTAGTTTATTAATATGGACCTCCGCAAAGTAACGCCTGATTCAATAAATTATAAACACAGTTGACAAACTTTGAAATACATGTACAAAATACAAAAAAACCGGCTAAGTGCGAGTCGGACTCGCGCACGAAGGGTTCCGTACCGATATCTATAAAAAAGGCAAAAAAAAACACGTTTTTGTATGAGACCCCCCATAAATATTTGTTTTATTTTTATTCAATTATTTATTTTTAAAGTGAATATACCTATAACTAAATATTCTGTGAATATTTCAAGCGTCTACCTGTTGCCGATATCAATATCGAGGAAAAACGAGCAAAAAAATCACGTTAGTTGTGTGGGATCCCCCTTAAATATTTATTTTATTCTGGTTTTTAGTATTTGTTAATATAGCGGCAACCAAAATACATCATCTGTGAAAATTTTAACTGTCTAGCTATCACGGTTCATGAGATACAGCCTGGTGACAGACGGACGGATGGACGGACGGACAGATGGACGGACAGACGGACGGACAGCAGAGCCTCAGTAATAGGGTCACGTTCTTTGGGTACGGAACCCTAAAAAAATACTCAATTGAATTGGCCTTCTGATATTGCTGTGTCCTCCTCACGTCACCTGCTTATCTATAAAATAACATCTATGTTTGTACCTAATGTGATATGCAATAAATGAAATATTTAATTGAATTGAATTGACAAAGGCAAACTGTTTTTGGGGATCTTTATCAGTTAACCTTTGAGCGGATGAAAATCGATAACCCCTTCACGCTCAAACCGGTCGACAATCTTCGATGAAATTTGGTACGGAGATAGTTTGAGACTCAGGGAAGAACATAGGATAGATTTTATCCTGGAAAAATTGTATTAATTGTAGATTAATGTGGAAATAGGCCTCAATGTCTCTCTTCACCTATGATGATTGATGATTCGATAGTGTGATCCATGGCAAAATGCTTATTCTCCTGTTCTGATAAAAGCAAAAACCTAAAATTAATCTTTTGTGGCGCAAAATAAAATTTCACGCCTCGTTCCATTTTGAACTTTTTAATAGGCCCGTTTTTAATAAACCTGTTATTCTTAATTAAAATGTCGACTTCCTCTTACAAAAAGGCTAAATTACTTAGCAGTAAAAATGCTATTTTATTTCCCGTTTACGGAAAAACCTCGTCGCGGAGGCTTTATACGAAATCCGATTTCCGAACTTCGTAATGCCGTTTCGTTCACGCTTGTAGTATTTGACGATAGAGTGAAAGGGGCGGCATGATGCGAACTTCGAATTTCGATTTACGTAGTAGACTCCCAGATTAAAGCGCGACTCTTCTGTTACAATCACATTTGTTAAATGCTTTACGTAACTCCAAGGGTAAATAATCCTAAGCTTATTTTGAACAAGAAAAAGAAAGGCGCGACGTGAAACAAAACTTTTTTAAGTAAATAGTTGAAGGTCGCGGGTGAGCAAAGTAATTGTTTCAGTTCATTGATATGGACTTCCGCAAAGTATCAATTAATAATTATTGTAAATCAGCATGCGTAGCCGTACAGGCACGTTTATACACTTATACTGGGTGAATTCAAATTAGTGATACAAAATTAGTGTTTCGTACTCAGTTAAAAATGCTGGACAATATAATGCGCTAACTCATTATTTGTTTTAATCTATACTAATATTATAAAACTAAAGAGTTTGTTTTTTGCTTGAACGCGCTAATCCCAGGAACTACTGGTCCGATTTGAAAAATTCTTTCAGTGTTAGATAGCCCATTTATCGAGGAAGGCTATAGGCTATATAACATGACGCTACGACCAATAGGAGCGGAGCATCAATGATTAACGCGGACGAATTCGCGGGCACCAGCTAGTTAGTCTTATAAAATTTGGGGCGTCCTTACATTGAGTTCGTGAAATCACTGACTAATTAAAACAAATGAGTTAGCGCATTATATTGGTAATTAATTTTAAGTAAAAATAAATTACCATTTATGGTATAATTTATTTTTACTTAAATTTTTACCTATAGATTCAGTTACACTATTGTTTTAGGCTAAGATCCTGTAAAGATAGTTGTAAGTGTGGTTATAAAATAAATAAATAAATATTGTCCAGCATTAACTAAGTACGAAATAATAATTTTGTATCACCAATTTGAATTCATCCTGTATATCTTAAATTAACTAACCTACGTCGTTTTTTTGTATAGCTGCTAATATTGCACTGGACAGGGCGAGGAAAATAGGTTAAAATGTAGAGTCGCGTAGTTGGTTTCCTGTTAGAGCTAATAAAAAAAATATTTCATGTTTCAGTTCACTGCTTTTGGTGTTAAATGAAGAATATTTGTATTGTATTTTATTGTAACAATTTCTTAACATTTCGTACCTTTCTTAGTCCACTCGGTAAAGCCTTGTGAACTAAGCGCGCTACTCGACTTTAAAGTGCACTACTATGTAACGATTATTATCCAAATGGTGACAACACGCATTTGAATGTTTGTATCACACATACTAAGGTATTTCTAAACCCAAATTTCATTACATTCTTTTCCGTATTTTCAAGATATTCCGACATTAATAAGATTTCGGTGAAATACATCGCTTGTCAAGTAATATGGCCTCCGAATTGAGACGTAACGTCTACATAGCGTTTTAATTCCCTTTTATGACTCTTGAATGTCGAGTGGAATTATTCTCTCCATTTATTCTCCGAATTACCTTTTCCCCTCTTTATATTAATATCCTGGTTGAGGAAATCTGAGACACAATGGTTGTATATTTCTTTTATGGGTTCTATGGGGTCTTAAGTGAATGAGGCCGTAGTGTAATTGGTTGCGCAGTTTAGTGTTAAGAATACGTAAGTAAATTATAGGGAGTCTATATTGCAATCCAATATATCTTTTGACATTTTTGTATAATCCATAAAATCTTTGGTAATAATGATCGTTTGCCATAACATCTACGGACTGAAATAATTTCTTTGCTCATTCTCCAGTTCCTTAATACGAGTACGGACCTCCGCAAAGTAATGCCTGATTCAATAAATTGCCATAACATCGTTTGTCTTAAAATCAAGTGTCATAACGCTTTTGCCATAATAAATATTATATTACCCATAATAATAATAATGGTCTTAGGTCATAATACACACAACTACAGGGGTCTAGACACCGAATAAGACTTTGTCCCATTCGGGGTTGGAATCTTGGTTCTAGCGCTATGAGGTTTTTTATTGAAATAGGAAAGAGGTTATTCGACGTCACAGAAGAGCAAAGAGCTTGCAGCTACCTCGTACAAGAATTAGTTTAGATATTAAAAGGGGGAATGCTGCCAGTATCTTCGGAACTTTGCCTAAAGGGACTCCTTTTCATAATATCTTTTAGTTGTTATCATTTTGGGCAGCGTTCGGGAGACTCCGCAATGTCTTTTCTTCCGAAATACCTCAGTGCCTTAAGACGAAGGTTTTAAACCAGTGTGTTGCCAGTGATGACATATGGATCTGAGACGTGGTGCTTCACAATAGGCCTGATAAGTAGCCTCAGAACCGCTCAACGAGCTATACAGAGGGCAATATTATTGGGTTATCGGGTTTACGAGGAGATCCGTAGAAGAACTAGGGTTACCGACGTAGTCAAACGGGTTAGCTCGTTGAAATAGCAATAGGTAGGCCATATAGCACGCAGAACAGATGGCCGTTGGGGCCCAAAAGTTCTCGAATGGAGACCACGACCACCAACCAGATGGGCGGACGATTTGGTAAAGGCCGCTGGTTCAAGGTGGATGCAAGCCGCCTCCAACTGTAATGATTGGGTATCAATGAGGGTGGCCTATGTCCAGCAGCGGACGTCCTACGGCTGAAATGATGATGATGAAAGGGGTATGTATTAATTGGTTCATGCGAGCAAAGCCGGGAGTACAAGATAGTATGATAATAATTAATAATTTCAGCCAGTTCTGAGTATCAGCGTGTGCGCTTTAAAACAACAGGCGTTTTATTGATAAATTCTACTGAAACTGTTTTTCAGAAATCCAATTACTGCCTGCTCGTTTGCAAGTGAAAACATCACGTGTTATTACAGTACAGTCAGCGGCATATAGTCGATGCGTTCGTAATTGGATAGAAATTTTGTAGGAATCGACATGTCGGTCTACGTTATATTGGTTATAGCACAAGTGTTCATGACAGGTATACGCGACCAAACAAATGTTTTACCATTTATTAGGGTGCCGTATCTTAAGAGAAAAACGGAACCATGATAAGTACACTTCGTTGTCCATCAATCTGTCTGTCAATATCCTTTTTCTAAGGAATGCGTGGAGCTTTTAATTAAGCTCTTAAGTGGTTAATTTAATAAAATAGGTTAACGACCGCTTTAGCCTAGTTGGTAGTGACCCTGCCTACGAAGCAAGAGGTCCTGGGTTCGAATCCCGGTAAGGGCATTTATTTGTATGTATGTAAACTCTTTATTGTACAAAAATAAGGAAAAAAAAGAAATACATTATTGACAACCGTTGAAATGCATGTACAAAGGCGAACTTATCCCTTTAAGGGATCTCTACCAGTCAACCTTTGAGTGGATGAAAGGAGCATTTAGTAAGGGACCGACAAAGAGTAAGTAAAAATAAGACAGTCGGACAAAGCAAAGGCTACAATACAACTTTTAGTAAATACAATACATAAACTCATAATATAAAGAAACCTAATAAAAATATACTACCATATACAACATATATATGCAAAATACATACAATAAATAAGCAGTGTTCTCAATATATTAAAGAGATGGTGTGAGCCACATCTTCTTCAAAGCTTCCCTGAACGACACCACGGAGGGAGATTGCCTAATGGAGGTGGGTAATCGATTCCACAGTCTAGCAGATTGCACAGTAAAAGATTTTGAGTAAATTTTGGAAGAAGTAGAAGGACAGGCCAAAAGGAGATTGGTACTCGACCGCAAACGATGCTGGCTTCCTTCAGCCAAGTAGCTGAAACGCTCGGAAAGGTATAAAGGGGCGGAAGGATTGAAAAGAGTGTTGAAAAGCAATGACAGAACGTGGATGTTCCTACGCTCCCTGATGGGCAACCACCTCAGCTGTGCGCGAAAGTGAGATACGTGGTCGTATTTACGGAGACCAAAGATATACCGGATACACACGTTTTGAAGGCGGTCAAGCTTGTCAAGCAACCCCTCAGTAAGGTCCAAATAACCAACATCACCATAGTCGAGCAAAGGAAGTAAAAGAGACTGAGCTAGGGTAATTTTGGTTTGGAGAGGCAGGAAATTTTGCAAGTGTCTGAGCGAGTGAAGCGAGGCAAAAAGTTTACGGCTAACTTCAGCTACGTGGGCCGACCAAGAAAGCGTTTGGTCCATGATAATCCCCAGATTTCTGACGGTAGACGAGAAAGGAATAATTGTACCATCAAAATACAAATTTTGTACTACCATATCAGACAACTGGGAAATAAAATATGGACTGCCAATAACGATCGCTTGCGTCTTTTTCGCATTTACTTTGAGGCCGAAACTCGCAGCCCAGTCGCGAATCGTGATCAGGTCAGCGTTGATGCGATCAATCAGTAGAGGAAAATCGTCAAGACTACCAGCAGCATATATTTGCAAATCATCGGCATACAGGTGGTAAGAAGAGTGCAATGAGGAGGTAATACCGTTGATAAAAATAGAGAAAAGGAGAGGGGAAAGAACACCCCCCTGAGGGACACCAGCGGCCAGATCGCACCAGCTTGAAAAAGCGTCCTCGACCTTGACTCGCTGTTGCCTCCCACTAACATAAGAACGGAACCAGGATAAAGCAGTTGAAGATATATTCAGGGAGTTGAGGATACCGAGAAGTATGTCGAAGTCAACGGTATTAAATGCACTACTGAAATCAAGTAGAACCAAAACCGTCAGCTGCCTGTTCTCAATATTGAGGCGAATGTCATCAGTGATCTTGACAAGAGCAGTGACAGTGCTATGCCCAGGGCGGAAACCAGACTGGAACGGATTTAAAAGATTATGTGCGTTGAGATGGGTGGAAAGACGTCGATTTACGAACTGTTCAACAATTTTTGAAAGAACTGGGAGAATTGAAATAGGACGATGCTCAGAAAAGGATTTAGGATTCGACGTTTTGGGAAGAGGTATTATATGTGCACGTTTCCACAGCGAAGGGAAACAACCGGAAGAAAAGGAAAAATTTATGATATGGGAAAGGGTAGGTACGATAACTTCCGCCCCGAGCACAACCATGTCCAAGCTCAAGTCGTCTACACCAACGGCCTTCGTTCGAATCGATTTAAGGATATTAAGAACCTCTCGCGGCGTTATGCTACCGAGGTCAAAAGATGGAACGTCGGGGTGTTTAATGCTGGCAAGAAAAGACAGGGTGTGTTGCTTTACTGAAGGATCCAATTGAACTGGTGACGTGCTGAAATAGCTATTAAGGCCATTGAGGTCAGTCAAGGTAGAAGAGTTTTGGTAAGATTTGCCCACCCCAAGAGATTTTAGGAACTTCCATAATGCAAAAGGGGGGCAGTTATCAATTGACTGATAAATGTAACGCCTCTTTGCATCCCTACACACCTTATTGCATCGATTACGCAAGAGTATATATTTTTGACGATTCTCCTCCGAAGTGTCACTGCGCAGTTTAACGCGAGCTCTATCCCTCCTCGCCATCATACCCCTGATCTCAGGCGTAAGCCACGGCGCCGGGTTGTGCTTGACACGCGTTGGCTTAAGAGGAGCATGCATATCAAAGATCGCAAGAAATGCGCTATAAAAGGCTTCAAGCTTCAGGTCAACATCAGGAAGAGCTTCAATGGCGTGCCAGTCGACACCGCTCAGATCACTATGAAGGGCTTGCATATCAACATCCCGGAGGTTTCTCCGCATTTCCATTTTATGTGTGATGAGCACGAATATTTGTTCCTGAGTTATGGATGTTTTCTATTTATTTATCTATATAAGTATGTTTATCGTCGTTTAGTACCCATAGTACAAGCTTTGCTTAGTTTGGGACTAGGTCGATTTGTGTAAGATTGTTCCCTAATATTTATTTATTTAATAGGTTAAGTTGTATAAAAACTGAGGTCGAGTGGCCATTAAACATAGTAATTTGGCGAGAATATGCATAGTACCTAATTTGTAATTTAAATAAATTAAAAAAAAATAGCAGCACTTATAGCTAAACCGTTTGAATGAGTCCTCGTCCGCGCAGTGCAGGGGCTGGGGGGGTATGACGACAAAGGGGGTCGGGAGAGGTGCGGGCGGTAGGCACACGAGGCGCGCTCGCCGCCCCCACATCTCTCGGCCCCTTGGTCGTCATACGCCCTATAGCCTCTGTACCGCGTGGGAGAGGACTCGTTTGAACGGTCTAGCTATAGGTCTGCATTCCCTTGAAGCTGTGAATAAAATGTGGTTATTGAGTTCACGTGTTCATAACTACGTGTTCACATATTTTGAAAATAAAGTAAATGCCTATTATGCGTCTAAGATTCCTTCCGCAGCTAGCAAAAGAGCTGATAACTTTGAAACGGCTTAACCAATTTTGATGAAACATGTCTAAGAACTATCGTCAAGAAACCAGCTTTCAAATAAAAAAACTGCATCCAAATTGGTCCACCCGTTTAAGAGCTATGATGCCACAGACAGACACACACAAACACACACATAGCGGTCAAACTTATAACACCCCTCTGTTTGTGTCGGGGCACAGAATATATAATAGTACTAACGTACAGAATGGACACGCTCCACCCCGCACCGATTCGAGTTACCCCTCCCCCCAAGGCGCCATTGCTTGTCGCCGCTGTTCACCAGTATGGTGCGCGCGCGATGTATGTAGGTGTACGCGTGTACAGGGGCCAATCAACTTTTATACCGACGCTAATCTGTCCGTGACATTTTTCAAACAATTGCAGATTTTTGTAAGTAAACATGTTTTTTCTGTAATTTAATAGATGGTGTACATGAATACATGCCATCCTACGTAAGTTTAACCTATTAAATCGTGAAATATCTTGTTGGAAGTACGATTTTTTGGTAACGCCAGAGACAATTTTGGTAACGCAGGAGACGCCCAAAGTGTCGGTTTAAAAGTTGATTGGCCCACAGACATCGTCGTGCTTATGTAGATTGTAGATTCAAGAACGCGTATTTGTACGTCGTGTCCGCCGCGTGGTCGGGGTTTAAAAAGATAGGTACAACATACCGTTATAGTGACGACCGGGTGGTTTAGTGGTTGGAGAACCAGACTACGAAGCCGAAGGTCCCGGGTTCGATTCCCAGTCAGGGCAAAAATTTGTTTGAAAATAAAACGAATGATTGTGTTAGAGTCAGGATGTTAAATATATGTATTTATCTACGAAAGTATGTTTATCCCTTGTCTAGTTCCCATATTACAAATTGATTAATTTGGGACTAGGTCAATAGGTGTCAATTTTATTTCTTTATTTATTATTATTTTTGAAAGTGTAGTATCGTAGAAAGCCATGTGAATATTATAGGGTACCTACAGTCAAGTTCATCAATATCTGTATCGCCAACCTTTCATTAATATCTATACATAAACATTATGTTACCGTGATAAGGTCTATGTATAAATATTTATGAAAGGTTGGCTGTACAGATATTTGGTGAACTCGACTGTACATTCCGCTGATGAAAAATAAATGTCACAAAGTAAGGCACAAGTAAACGAAAAATTTCCCAACAAAGTAACTTTGTTCCTATAGAAATACCTATGTCATACTATTTCTATGAAAACGAAGTTATTTTGTTACGAACGATTCCACTAGCACTTGGCTTGATTCCTTTCTAACATAACATTTTTTATCAACCTTAATATTAAAATAGATTTCAAAATATGTTTTCGACTGTACCCTGTTAATGCTGAGTGATAAAGAGCGAGCTGATGTTATTATGGTCATATAGTGCATTATAACTCCATTATGCAGCTATAACGTTTATCTTTGATGTGGTTTTTCCGGTAAACGTGATGACGGCAGAACTTTACTGCAGGCTTTATTGCTATGCAGCAATAGGTGTTATCATGTTTTTTTAGATACATATAAAATGGAGAACGTATTATTTAAAGAGATCTCTACCAGTCAACCACTGATACGGTGGTTAAAACACTTCAAAGCCCACCTGTTTGTGTATTTACTTTGTTTATTTGTGCAATAGTGAAGCTGTTCCTATCAATGGTTGTTTATTTTAATTTGTAAGCAAATGGCCGCTCCGCAAAGCATTCGATTGTATTTATTTGTATTTGCAAACCGAAATTCTTTACCCGATACGTATTTCATTTACACAGTTGTCAGTCGAGGTATTCAAATACAAACAGAACTATTGTTTACTTATTAGTTTGTTGAATCCAAGACGCCTGGCTTTGCCAAGTGCGAGGTCAGGATAAGCTTATTTAAATAAAAAAATAATAAAAAAAAAAATGTTTTATTCAGTAACACAAACAGTTTAACAAAATACAGGTTGGTGCCTCTTTTTAAGTATCGAGATACCTGTGTCAAGAGACACCGCTCCTTAACTAAAATGTAACTATAATAGCACAAGGTGAGTTTGAATTAAAATTAGGATCCAAAAAAATTAGGATTTCTCAGTGATCATCATTATACCTAGAGATTTTCCTGGCACGAACGATGCAACATTAATGATTTATTTTCCTTCTGATACTTAGTTTATCGATATCTTATAAGTTATACCTAAGTGGTTTTATATCAATGTGACAACTCATTGCCTTTTTCTTTTTCTTGATTTAACTGAAGTTGCAGATTTTTACGTAAGTATATCTATTGTTTCTTTAGAGAAGTCTTCGGTAATGTAGGTTTGTGGGGACTTTTTGTTTTTCAATTTTTTTTTTATATGAAGGTAAGTTTATTATTAATATTGGCCTAGATTTATTCCCATCATGCTTACGCCCTAATCTACAATATTTATCTATTTCGTAACTTTCTAGATTGATGTTAATATTTTTCATAGTATCGATTATAATATTTAAGTCAATACCAAAAGAATGGTACACAAAATATCAGAGGGCTATTTTTACAATTAAACATTTTAGACATTTTTCCTATATTTCTGCTAATTTAACTGCATATTCTAACAAAACTAAAACAAAACTTAATTGATTCCTTTGTGTGACGCAAGTTATCCATATAATTTATATGACTAACTTTCGTTAGGTATACAAATGAAGCGATCGTAATTTTGTTTTTGTTAAGCCCTTAACTATGTACAATTTTGTTGATATTGACCCATTTTTCAATACATTTGCTCGAAAAATTCACTTTCAATGGATGTATTCATGGCTCGTAAGTTCATTTAACCGCAATAGTGCGATTTTTTTACAGTTTTTTAATTCTCCATTTTAAAAGTTTTCAAACAAAGAGTTTTAAATGACACAAATAAAAAATATCGACATATACGTAGAAAAATGTATAAATATACAAAACTAACTAATGAATTTGCAAAATTGATTGTGATTATAATAAATTGTAATTTAATTACCTCAGATTTTAATGATTTCCATCATTTATTTATTCGAAAAAATCGCAGTGGCTGAACGCGTCGAACCTTTGCCTGATAATTTTAGTTAAACCTAATTAAAAATAAAACTTACGCATGCGCATTGCGGACGCGCCATTTTTGTAAAACTTTGCGTTGTTTTGTGTTTTGATTATAGTATATTATGTACAAAAACCAAACAAAATGAGTTCTTCAAGTGATGAAGTCGACAGTAACATGGAAATAACTCCGCCCGATATTTTAACTAAGGCGCAAATTGCGCAAAATAGTCTTTTGCCATTAAAATCTCGAGAAATTTGTTTTTATTCTTCAATTTTGTGTTATTAATTGCCTATTTTCTCACAAATGTATGGAAAAACGTCGTATGATACACGGTTGGCAAGGTTTTACAATCTCGTGACGATGAAAACCCTCGCCTTGCGGCTCGGGTTTATCACTCGTCAACTCATTTGTAAAACCTTACTTACCAACCTCGTATCACAAATAACCAAACAATGCAAGGCTGAATAAAAAGGACTTCAAATTAAAATTCTCTATTACCTCTTGACAGTTACATGTTGTATAAATCCAATCATGACAACAAAGTACTCCCTCTGCTCCAAAATACTCTTTTCCGTACAAACACAAACGTTTACTTTTTACCTTCGTCTGAGTTTTACAGGGCACCTATGACTGGAGACGACATGCGTTTTCTCCTCCACCAAAAAATATTACATTGATCAGTGGTGTTTGATTTTTTGTTTGTTGATAAATTAAATTATTAGTGTAAGTGTGTATGTGTGTGTATCTGTAACTTTTTTACTTGACTTGGATGAAATTTAGTATGCAAATAGCTGGATGGATTTCTGAAATAACAGATAAGGTATTTTGTCCCTATATATTTAAGGGGTCGGGATTTACACATGACGTCATGTAAAATTAAATATTTTATCCGCTGGTTTAGTGGTTAAGAGTCTTGCATTCATGCAATTTTGCTGAATGTAACATAAATAAAGACCATGAATATTTTTTGTTGATAAACGGTCAAAATTATAGTTAGGTTTCGGAATTTAAAATCAATTGCCGGTTCTAACGATTCACGTGAATAAATCAGGCAAAATCTTACTGAAACCTGGTAGTGTGAGTTGGACTCGCACACTCTCAAAAATCAAACTAACTGGGTATGTGTTTAATTTCATAAATTACAAAGTTTTAAATTTTTCTCTAAGACCTGCTCATGCTATGCAGGTTTTTATTATTAATTAAAAAGCAGTAGGTGAACCTTTATTACCATTTCGAGTTTAAGATTTCTATGTTTATACGCTATAGAGATAGAACGTAAACAAAAATAATGCATTCCTTGTACATTGACGCCCTTTAATTTTTAACTTAATTTAATTATTATTATTATTATTTTGTTGTAGCGGCGACAGCAATACATATACAATTTTTTATTGTTAGTCATTACGGTTCTTGAGATACAGTTCTGTGGCTGACAGACGAACGGACAGCGTAACGACTGGTTCCATTTGTCACCCTTTCGGTACAGAACCTAAATGAGGTTAGAACATCTCCCGTCGTTCTTGCTACCGAACTTGGTTGGAACGACTTGATTTATTTACATTTCCAACAAACGAAATCTTATTTTGAGCGTTACGTCTCAAAACGCCTTATGTCAGTCACAAAATGTGCGCTCATAAGCTTTTAGGTATAATCGCAGCTGGTGATGTGTAGCTCCATTTGTCTGCGCTGACTTCGCAATGGTTCATTTTGTCGCTCGTAATATAATTTATTGTGAGAGACGGTTGAGTACCTAGATTATTTAATTTAGTTTTGTGAATATTATTCCGCTTTTTTTGAGTAGTGGTAGAGCCATGTTGTAGCTAGCTGCTGCATCACGAATGGGCCGGCTCGTCCGGGGCAGTACCACCCTCTCACAGAACACTAGCGTGAAGCAGCAGTACTCCTGCTGCGTTTCGTACGGTCAGTGAGAGCGCCGGGGGCCCAATACCTCTCCCCCTCCTCTATTCCCTTTCCTTTTCCTCTCCCTTTTAGGGCCGACAACGCACTGGCATCGCGTAAAGCGCTGCGGGTGTCTATGGACAGTGGTGATCACTTAACATCGGGTGACCCACTAGTTCGTTTGTCTGTGCTCTCTAACATAAAAAAAAGCGCAGCGTGGGACGTCCACCAACGAGGTGGGCGGATGATTTGTTAAGGCCGCAGGTTTAAGGTGATGATTGGGTATCAATGAGGATAGCCTATATCCAGCAGTGGACGTCATACGTCTGAAATGATGATGATGACTACACTTCTGTGCATTCGTCGGGATCGCTACCACTACCATAGACGGCGTTTAGTTAATAAATAAATACTTAAAATAAATCATGGGATCAATTTATTGACACCAGTTGACCTAGTCCGAAACTAAGCAAAGCTTGTACCTACTATATACCTACTATAGGTACTGGACTTATATACTTAAGCAAATACATACTTAAAAGTAAAAGTCAGAGGTGCGAGCTCGGGGTCGAACCCACGACACTCTAATTGAGATGCTATAAACAAACCACTAGGCTAGGTCGCGGCTTCCAATCAATTAAATCTGTTTACTAACCGTTAAACCATTTGACAACCCTGTCAAGACGTTCGATTTTGTATCGTAAATGTTGCTAGCTTGAATCGGTTTTCATTTCTGTTTGACGGCAAATATATTGCCGGTTAACTCGGTACCTGAGCGACCGAGCTTTGCTCGAGTTGAAAGCAAAAGCTCATAGCAAATTTCTTCGAAATCGTTAGAGCCGTTTCCGACATCCCCGTAATCTATCTATCTATACATATAATAAATCTGTAACAAGTCGGTGTCTGTACATTGAAGATATTTGAGAAAAACTGTCACTAGGGCTATTTACTAGCGCAATAGAACCCAAAACAATGTTTTTTAGAATTATTGTCTGTTTGTCTGTGCGTTTGTGCGCGCTAATCTCAGAAACGGCTTAACCTAGAAGGATGCGGTTTTCACTGATATGTTGGTATTTTCTTGGATTAACATTTAGTGTTTGTTTCATTTGAATCGGTTCACAAATAAGAAAGATACGTCTATTTTAAGAATTTATAGAACTGTTTTTAGAAGTAGTGACTTGGGAGTAGGTACGGTGGTGAATGTGAACGCGGGTGTGCGGGGGGGGGGGGGGGGGTTCGGTGGGGGGTCGGTGAGGGGGGGGGGGTTGCGGGGGGGTAATTTTTTTATATCGAGGAACTAAGGAGAGCCATAATTGATGAAAAAGAAAATTGGATAAAAAAAATAAGCTGCCCAAATTACTAATTCCACGCGGACGGAGTCGCGGGCAAAATTAAAGCTATAAATAATAAATAAATGGTATTGGATAGATTGTGCTACGGGTGTTTTTGTACCCACATTTCAGCCGAAAGATGTCCACTGCCAAACAGATCGGTCCTGCGACATCCGCATCCAATTCGTTCCCACAACCTTAACCAGGTCGTCACTCCGTCTTGTTGGAGGCCTACCCACACCACGTCTTCCGGTCTGCGGACGCCACTCGAGGACCTTTCGGCCCCATCGGCCGTCAGTTCTACTTACGAGCAATGTGCCCTGCCCACTGCCACTTACTTGAGTCTGGCGATTCTTCGATCTAAATCGGTGACTTTAGTTCTTGCGCGGATTTCATCCTTTCTAATTACACACATTGACTGTCTGTTTCAAAATACTTATATCCTCCAGTGTCTGTATCCTGATTTACGTTTCGGGGTACATTAAACACCACCACGGAGACCACGGACTGGCAACACGCTGACAACGAGATGGACGGACGATTTGGTGAAGGCCGCAGGTTCAGGGTGGATGCAAATCGCTTCCTATCGTAACGATTGGGCATCAATGAGGGAGGCCTATGTCCAGCAGTGGACGTCCTACGGCTGAAATGATGATGATGATGTACATAAACACACATACTCACTCATTCACTGACCCACCCACTCACGCAAGCATACACGTGCCTTTTGTTTCATAAAAGAATACCCCGGCGCAAATCCCCGTATAAAACAGAGCTTGAATCCGTTTGGCTACATTACTCCCTCCGTAAATAACAGTACAAACAATCAATTTAATAAAACCGGGAGTCAATCCGGCTTCCCAGCCGGAACGTCGCGCCGATTTACGTTCCATTATCGCTAAGCACACGATATTTGGTGGTATTTTTACCTGCACGCATGATTCTTTTGGGTATGCCTAATTCTCGTTTATCAGAGCGATAAAAATGTACTTCACCGTCTCCATCACAATAATAATAAATAACATCACTTTGTAAAGGGTCGCTCACACTCACCGTTGACGCAGTACGAGTATTCAACACTGTTTTCCAACTCGGGGGTACCTACTGTAAGATGCTGGCACGCGAGAGCTATATTTTAATATTTGAATTCAAAAATAGAACAGCGGTCGAATACCAGCATTGTAAAATGATAATGAATGGAGACTTGTGATCCGATGCCCGAAGAGTAAACAATGAATTATCAATAAACGTTTTATTTCTATATCTCAGATAGTATTTAAAGCTACACCCCAGGCCCGAATTGGGGCCAACAGTACCGACCAACCACAATCCCGGTTGAAATTTGGATGACCACACTAATCTCAATGGCTTCACGCACTTTTCGCGGAATGAAATAAAAGAAAGAAGGACTACGGATTATTTTATTTATTTTATTTCAAATTTCAAATAACAATATACATTGTGTTTGAAGTTACAATACATGTCAGAATTACATGCTAGTAATAAGTTAAAATTAATAGATTCTAAATCCATATCATAAAATTCATAAAAAAACAAAAATTAGGTAACCAGTACATGTCAAACAAACGTCAGCAAATCGGAAAAAAACACCAAATCAGACATTCATTATAATTTTAACTTGCAAAATAATTAGTCTTTAAAACAACACTCAAAATAGTTAATAGTTAACAGAGGAAGTGGAATCACATTATTATTATTATTATTATTAAAAAAGACAATTTCGAATTAATCCTGGCCGCGATTACAAAATTCCTCTATTGAATAACAACACTTCTCCAACAAGAAATACTTTAATTTACGTTTAAATATGTGACCGTTAGTGATTGACTTTAGCTCAACAGGTAATTTGTTAAACAGGACTATACTCTGATAACCCGTTGAGTGCTTAGCAATTTTGAGATTAGTACTATTTGGTTGAGGCAGGTCCTTCCGCCTTGTTGCGAGTCGCTTATCTCTTTGTTCATCCGTCTCAATATAGCCGGATTAGATCTAAACTCTATCATAGACGTGCGTTTTCTGTATTTTTCACTATGGTTTTTTGACATAAAATTGACCCACGATTGACTCCTATATCAATATCACCTTATGGAGATTTCAGGTGAGGCCAAAGGTGTATCTCACTGGTTCAGTAACAGCCTGTTCACATTGGCCTCATAAAAACCTTTCAGAATTCCATGGCCCTTAACTAGAATGAAGTAAATGTCACAGCTAGGTGGTGACACCCCAATTGACATTTATGCTCAAGTGGGGATCATTGTGTTTAAAAATATTGAAACAACCTTATTTCACGACCAAGGGCCTTCGAGATTTTCTAAATATTTTCGAAGTAATTTACGCCTTCTCTGCTTCCTATGTTTTTATTTAAAGTACCGTCCTCAAGCCACAAAAAAAAACTTTTTTAAAAACAAGCTTTTGTCACAGGGGACCGAAGAGCTGGCAGCTTCTTCGGACAAAGAATTAGCTTAGCTATTCAAAGAGGAAACGCTGCCAGTATCTTCGGAACCCTGCCTAATGGGACCACCTTTCATAATATGTTTTAATTATAATTATCATTATTTTATATCTTTGTTTTCTTTTTTCTTATTGTACTTATTTTTAGTCTAGGGTAGTTGTACCTACATACGAGTATGTACCTAATTTAAATTAGAGTTAGTAAAATTATAGTACTTTTAGCTTTTATCAAGTAGATGTTAAGGTGGAACGGCACGCTCTAGGCGCGAAATTCAAATTTTTTACAGGTTTTAATTTATTTGGGTAAACGGTGTAACTGTTTAACTTCGTATGGTACTTGCGGTTGTAAAATAGTGTTCTTTATATTATTGTGTAAAGCTTTTTAAGAATAAAACTGTTAGCTTGATATAAAAGTTGTCAAACATAGAAATTCGGACTTTCAACGTTTTGACAACTTGTATTTCAAGCTAATAGCTTTATTATTAAAAAACTTTACACAATAATATAAAGAACACTGTTTTACAGGCGCAAGTACTATATGAAGTTAAACAGTTACACCGTTTACCCACAATAAATTAAAATCATTAAAAAGTTTGAATTTCGCGCCTAGAGCGTGCGCTTCCACCTTAATAAAAATAACTAAAAAACTGAAAATAATTTAATTCTGATAAAAGATAGACCATGAATTAAATCTTTGCGTTTTTAACACAGTCCCAATTTTTTCAATAAAAGAGAAATAGAGAAATAATGAAGGTGTAACACGCTTTTATTGAAAAAGTTGTGCCTGTGATAAAAACGCAAAGATTTAATTTTTAGTTCTTTTTATTAACATCTACTTAAGTAAAGCTTGTATTTAGAAATGTTTTTTTTTTTATTTTTTCTCTGAACTACAAAGTTCAAGTTAGCAAGTACCCACTCAATTAAAATCTTCAAGACGCCAGCCCGTTGCATCATACATTATCATCACCGAGTACATTCCACCGCCCTTTTTCCCGTACCAATTTCTTTTGTCCCATAGAGATTATCCGCCCCGCTTATCCCGCGGGAACTAGAGGCAATCGTGTGTGCGAGGATAATGAAACTGGGATGAGTCTTTTGGGAATACGCAGTAAATGTTTATTATTAGCGCATCCCAAATGTAAGAGAGATTTAAAACAGGTTTTTTCTTAAAATCTTACTTTTATTTACCTTTATTTTATTATCCGAATCTATACCTATAAAACAGTACCGTGACGTGACTGACTGATTGATGACTGACTGACAGACAACGCACAGCCTAAAGACTTTTTCGAAATTCTCACGGGATAGGGAACTATCTAAACTTTCTTTGTTTGTAGCGGAATCTCTGAAACTATTGAGCCGATTCAAAAAAAATGTAATGTATAATGTTTGCACTCGAGTCTTGGATGTTTTATGCATTTAAGTATGTATTTATCCATATAAATATGTTTATCCGTTGTCTAGTACCCATAGTACAAGCTTTGCTTAGTGCGGGACTAGGTAAATTGGTGTCATTGTCCCGTGATTTATTTATTTATTTTAAAATACGCTGCACATAGCCCGACACCAATTTGGTCGGTTTTAAAACTCGTTTCAAACTCGTAACGATTAGTAACATGATACAAGAAGACATCTTTAGTTTCGAGCTAAACTTTAAGTGGGGCACCAACATAAATAGAAAGTCCTGGGAGAGTTGGAAGAACCAGTGAACTACCTGACTTAGGACATAAAGTCCTCCATACCTTACCACAGTCTGCGACCAAGTAAGTAATCTTCATACCGCGTACCGTATTAACGCTTGCACTGACGAGGTTAATTTAAAGGCCGGCGCAGACCAAATGCGTGTCACGCACTAGTTGTAATGAATGGAAGTCGATTTGTCGATAATCAGGCACTCTCTGGCCTACTCGATCCTTTGGCTTTGCGGAGGGATGTGGCGTCTCTCTGCATATTGTACCGTATATCATGGGGAGTGTTCTGACGAACTGTTCGAATTGCTGCCTGCGGCTAAATTCCACTACCGCACTTTGAGGAACCGTCTGTCTTTCCATCCTCACCATCTTGATGATTGGCAGTCTAGTACCGTGCGTTTTATGCGAAACTTCTTTCCTCGCACGACGAAGATCTGGAATCAGCTTACTGCGGCAACATTCCCGGAGCGTTACAAATTAGGGATCTTTAAAAAACAAGCCTATGAATTCCTAAAAGGGTCGGCAACGCACCTATGATTCCCCTCGTGTTCCCCTCGTGACCCGTCTGCTCGTTTGCCCCCTCTTACTTATATATAAAAAAAAGTGTATGAAAGATGGCGCACCGGATGCGTGCACATGCTGTGTTATCTTTCTTACAATTTCATTCATTACAACTGGTCTGCGCCGGCCTTAAATATCAAAACCACTATAGTTTAAGGAATCTTTCTTGTTCCGTGCGTGCAACATTCGGAATGGGCATTGGTGTCTTTTAAAAGCGAGTGCACTATTTTTTTAAAAGGCCGGCAATATACCCAATCGTAGTGCTGCTTAAGGTGCCCACGGACTCCGGTTATATAACATTGAGGGGCTGTTTCACCGCCCATTGATTAATTTTAACTGACGGATAAATGTGATGCCGTCTCCGTATATTCGCACAAAACAAACAGAGACGGCATCACATTTATCCGTCAAATAAATTTGATCAATGGATGGTGAAACAGGGGGTAAGTGAACCGCATGCCCGTCGGCTTTAAATAAAAAATAGTTTATCTTACATTGTCTGTGAAGAAATCTATAGCGTGAAAAAATGCGTTGAGTGTAAGTTTGTGACATAAAAACGTTGCGTGTGAACACAATGCGTCAAAAAATCTTGACAGTAGATTGATGCTTACTGTTTGTAGATTACCTACTGCATGTACTGTGTACTCGGACGCCGTTACTCGACAGTTGACAACGTGACACTTAACGCTAGTTGAAGGGTTTACTTTACAAATGGGTCACAGAGTCGGTATTAAAACCCTTGCAATGCGCTTACGTTTGAAAATGGGTAAGTTGTATAAACGATTTTGAGGAGCATTTAACGGAAATAAGAAATTAAAATTAGATTTAAATGTGTCACGAGTGAACTTCTTCTTCTAATTTAAGTGCCTTTTTAGGGTTCCGTACCTCAAAAGGAAAAAACGGAACCCTTATAGGATCACTTTGTTGTCCGTCCGTCCGTGTGTCCGTCTGTCTGTCAAGACCCTTTTTCTCAGGAACGCGTGGAGGTATCAAGCTGAAATTTATATCAAATACTCAAGTCTACTGTCCCTTGGAGCTGTGAAAAAATCAAACGTCTAAGCC
This sequence comes from Archips xylosteana, assembly GCA_947563465.1. Taxonomy (NCBI): domain Eukaryota; kingdom Metazoa; phylum Arthropoda; class Insecta; order Lepidoptera; family Tortricidae; genus Archips; species Archips xylosteana. The sequence goes on along the minus strand of OX387353.1, from coordinate 19,308,880 downwards.
AACGCAATCGAAAGATACAGCCGTTTATGACGCAAATTTCCGCATATTTTCGAAACTCGCAAAGAAATCAAAACCTACAGGGTACTTCCCGTGAACTCAGAATCTTGAAATTTGGTACAAAGCAAGGCCTTATAGCACAGATAAAGGAAAAATTGCGAAAAGCATATATTTTTTTGTCTGTCTGTCTATATCAGTAACCAATCTACAATGATCCCACACTGCGCACATTTTGCTTAGGAGCAGGGGTCTGCTAAGACTGGATGTTCATAGATACATATAAATTTGTATGGAACCCTCGGTGCGCGAGTCCAACTCGCACTTGGCCGGTTTTTTATTTCAAGAACTATTATATACTCATTATCAAGAGGACTCTCAAAGTCTATGCAACGGCGCGTTCCTTTAAAGTCATAAACCTGTACATGGGTACGCTTATTGTCTATCAGTATAATATGGTGGTCATCGATAATCACGATGTGAAATAGTTATTTGTTATACAAGGGGGGAAAGTTGTATTTTACCTGCGAGTGTCCATTTGAAACACAAGCTATCGAAAGGATTCTATGATTGACCACGAGCGAAGCGAGTGGTTCAAAAATAGAATCCTTTCGATAGCGAGTGTTTCAACACCCGAGACGTAAAATAACTTTTCACCCATGTATAACACAAAACTTTTCACCTCACTACAGCGAGGAAAATAAGAAAAAGGGTTTGTACTATCAATTATTATTTATTTATTCACTCAAAATAATTAATTGAAAAGTTTTGACTTAAGTTTTTTTTTATTATTTCGGATGCGTTTTGTTCGCACATCGACTTACTTGGACTGTCAGAACATTTTATCTGTTTTTGCAACAAGAATGAAGGTTAATGATGAATGCTGATATTTATGAATTAAAATAAAGTTGTAAGACTGTATTTAGTGTTTTTTACTCGATGCAATTCATTAATTGTGATGTTAAAAATTCAGCACTTTTAACGTTTTACGTTTTGTTAGCTGTCAAATAAATATCACGTAAGCTGCCTTCAAATGTCAAAACTCTTTCTTCACATGTGGATAAAAAGCGATTTTCTCAATAGATGTCAAACAAACAAAAAGGGCTTTCCGAGCTAGTGAGGTGAAAAAATACTTTCTGTTCTCATGCAGAAAAGAGAGAGGGGTAGACCAGAGAGTGTAGTCAAACCTAGAAATTCCTTTACCACCCTAACAGTCAGTTTTTTGAAGTAAAACTTCTTTAAGCACGCTTGACTTGGGGAGTAGCTGGTTAATGCGTTACGAAAAGAGGCGAACGCGGGGGAATGGGTGTGGGGGGGGAGTAGGAGCAAGAGAGAGCAGTGCGCGCCAGGGTGTACAATCTTAGTACGCTCGGGTAATTTTCATACAATATACTTAGGCTTGCGTTTGACCACAATCACGCCTGATGGGAAGCGAAGATGAGGCCTACGATGGAGCACGCTTGCCTAGTAAATGCTCATTCACCCTAGACTTGAACTTAGGGGAATAAGCCGGAAGAAGGCAGTTGAGCGCGGTGTTGTGCGCGCCCCCAAGCTGCAAACCGTACAACAAATACGGGGCACAACTGCTCAGACCCTTCCTCCAGAATGGCTTCTATAGGCAACAGGCTGGAACACGACGAGAGTCGCTTGGCGGCCTGGCTCAACCTACGAGTATAGGGTGGTGAGCAGCCACGGCCGAAGCCCACCACCGAAGTTGTACAGTTTAAAACATCAAAAGTTATGGGTATTTTTTTACTGTATTCTTACAAATAAAGTTAATTTGAATTTGAATTTTGAATTAAGTTAAAGATCCGGGAAAACCTCAGATGGATGGCAGCCCTACATGTCATCCATGTATAGTTGGGGTAAGAAAAGGTTCGTCACTTTTCGACCTTAACTCGTTGACATAGAGTCGAAAAGTGACGAACCTTTTCTTACCCTGACTATACGTACCTAGGTATATAAGAAAACTGAATTACGTACAAGGGTGAACTCTTTTCATTGCAAATGTCATGTTGACATTCCGTACATCTGCCAAGTCTGCTGGGTATAGTCCTATACCCGTCATTGCAGTGGCCGTAGTCACGAGTTGACAACTCGAGTCACTGTCGAGGTAAATATTATTTACGTGATAAGTCCCGTTTGGAGTAATAGTGATGAACGAAAATCATGAAAGTTTAAAAAACTGCTCTTTTATCGTGTATTTTGATACAAGGAATAGGTAAAATTAGTTTTTATTCGACCAGACCGATTAGTTTGGCTGTAATTCTGAAAGTTTTTAGCTTTTAAGCATTACAAATGCGTTACGCATGGTCGCAGCGGCGACATCGTCTGTCCACTCTGTTATTTTGTAAATAAACTATTCTTATTTGAATCTTTGCCAAAATGTCGTGCCACGTGATTTACTTTAGGTATATATTAGTATTTTAGGAAAGTCTGGCGTAGTGTTTCGGAAATAATGTTGGTGAATAGGAAATGCCACTGAAATATTCGCACATCGCTCTTAGAACTGATGGCCGATGAGGCCAAAAGGTTCCCGACTGGCGTCCACAGACCGAAAAACGCAGTATTAGCAGGCCTCCAACAAGATAGTGCGATAATCTGGTTAGCTCAAGCTTCATATTTAGGTACATATTGTTTTATGTATAGGTTATTAGTTGCATTTTATATACAACTATCCTAAAACTAAAAACCTTAAGAGAAATAATAATAAAAACTAAAACACTATTATGAAAAGGGACTCCTTTTTCAGAATAAATAAGTATTTTATGTTTTAGTTGAACTGAAACAATTACTTTGCTCACCCGCGATCTCGTTTGTTGTTCAATTGTTTCAGTTCATTAATATGGACCTCTGCAAAGTAACGCCTGATTCAATAAATTAATAAAATATATTTTAGTCCTTATAAGGTTCCGAAAATAATGGCAGCGTTCCCTCTTTGAATAGCTGTAATTCTTTGTCCGAGGCAGCTGCCAGCTTTTCGGTCTCCTGTGATGTCGACTAACCCTTTTGTTATTTCCTTGAACAGCCTCATAGCGCTAGGACCCCACGGACCGAGGATCTCGTCAGGTTCTTGCCACTTGGCTCTCCGGTCGTCAGTTAGCTTTATCATCATCATCATCATCATCCCAGCCTATATACGTCCCACTGCAAGGCACAGGCACCTCTCAATAGGATCTATTCTCATTTCAAAACTAAACTTGTTGTTCTTATAACATTAAGTTCAATTTGAAATGAGAATAATTCCTATTGGGTCAGTCTCGTTCTGAAGGTACGATGAGGCCAAGGGTGTGTCTCACTGGTTCAGTAACAGCCTCACTCTAGCCCTGAAGAGCCCTAGCTTGTATCTGTCATAGGTTGTGTCGCTGTTTCGTAAATTTGAATTTGTGTCTTCTAGATTTTGAATCAAGAAACGATTAACGAACAGCGAACAGCGGACGGTCTGGGGTTTCCGGGGAGCCATTCTTCGATAGGCTGTGCTAATGAAATGTTATTTGTATTGTTGAATGTGTAATAAATTCATATTACGCCACTCGTTAGTTCTTTACAGCTACGCCTCTCAGCTACGCCCCATCACAGTACCCAAGAGACGCAGGTGAATTTGCGACCAAATGGTAAAATCTAAATATACGTGATATGTTTCTGATTACCGAGAGTGAAAGTTTTATGTGGGTAAACAAGTAGGTGTTAAATTACAGAACACCCCCCCCCCCCCCCACAGTCCCACGTGCGGATGTGTATCAACTGTCTCCGGTTCAAAGAAACAATCCTCCCGTAAATACTCGTAGGTTCTCTTCGGATCGCCCCCTTCGTTTAGAGGTATCTATAGAAGATTGAATGTGCGAGGTCGTCATGGCAACAATCCTCTAAACCAGTGGTTTAATCTTTCTAGCTGGCGACCCAAGTTATATTTTAAGTTCTACTTAAATATATTTAAAGTAAGTATATTTGAACTATAGCCTCTCAAGCAGAGGGTCGTGGGTTCAAATCTCGACTCGCACCTCTGAGTTATTCGGAATTAATGTGCGAAATTACATTTGAAATTTACCATGAGCTTTACGGTGAAGGAAAACATCGTGAGGCAACCTGCATACACCTGTGAAGAAATTCAATGGTGTGGTGTGTGTGAAGTTCCCTATCCGCACTGGGCCCGCGCGGGAACTACGGCCTATGGGGACACAGGATTGTTTAGCTTGCGATATAGTTGTCACGCGCCTGCTAAGCAGTCCGGAGTGTCAGTAGTCTCTCGCCCGCCGCTATGCAATAACGTGTCATCATCATCATCATGTCAGCCGAAAGACGTCCATTGCTGAACATAGGCCTCCCCCAAGGCTCGCCAAACAGATCGGCCCTGCGCTATCCGCATCCAATGCGTTCCCGCTACCTTAACCAGGTCGTCGCTCCATCTTGTTGGAGGCCTACCTACACTGCGTCTTCCGGTCCGCGGACGCCACTCGAGAACCTTTCGGCCCCATCGGCCGTCAGTTCTACGGGCGATGTGCCCTGCCCACTGCCACTTAAGTCTAGCGATTCTTCGAGCTATGTCCGTGGGTCTTATAAGGAAGCTCAAGGTCACTCAGAGGGCGATGGAGAGGGCTATGCTTGGAGTTTCTCTGCGGGATCGCATTAGAAATGATGAAATCCGCGCAAGAACTAATAACGTGTAAATAGCAATAAATGGAGTCAAACTGGAATATGAGATATCATTTGGAGTGACACAATCTACCCCTACAGGCCCAAGCCCTCACATTCTGAGAGGAGACCTGTGCCATGTAGTGGGTCGTAGCTATGTACCTATGCCGCTTATGCCTATGCTGAAATGGGATGGTGATATTTGAAACATGTGACCCTCATGTTGAACCAGTAGGAGATATGGTAGCCCAAATTAAACAGTTGAATTCAATACCCACATCTCGTAATACCGTGCTTGCGTAACAAGTTGATTAATACTCTTAAATTAATATCACAACTCCCCCCACGTTTAATTATCCATTAAATTTGATTAAGATCCCTAATTGCCTCCTAATAAACTTTCCCGCAAATTCCTCAACTAATTCAATTGAGGATTCCCGAACTTTACGGAGTTTTAGTACATTATTTGAATTGGAGATTGTCAATTAGATAAACAATGTTTAGGTATTGTTGTTTGGTTAAATATGGGACTTTAACTGGGGGCATTTTAACAATTAATCTTGATGTTCGAGTCTTGTAATAAATGTTTATTGCGTTTAGAATTTAGGTAAGATACTTGCTCAATCAAATATAAGGGTTATACATAAGTATACTCTTGTCGGTGGAGTACCTTCCACTCATCCCTCCAATTAACCTTTTATTTGACCTACGACATGTCACTACACAACGTCGGTTTTTTCCCTTATTTAATTTTGATCCATGTAGCTGCCCCTACGTCGAGCCCTTCGTCTCTGCCCCTAGATCTTTTCTTCTAAAATAATCTTTTGTATTGTTACAAATTATGTCCAATCATTTTCCCGCGTCTAGATTGTATAATATTCAATAGGCGCATAGCTAAAGCCTTCCTCTAATTATTTTTAAAAATTAAATAGGGTACTACGAAATGCTGTTCTGGTCAAATCCATGTACCTACTAATGGTCTGACCTGAGGCCGTATTGTCTAACGCTTCTGACGCTTGACTTCGCTTTCACCATCTCTTTCTGTCATCATCTTATACCGTTTGACAGAAAGAAATAGTGATTGCGAAGGCAAGCATCAGAAACGTTAGACAATAAGCCTGCTGTCCTTTTCTCGTTGTATCTATGAGGAGTTGGAGCGAGACAGCGGCATTTAGTTAAAATTCTATTTTCAAAAGTCTTTCAAGCTTCATATCCCAGTGCGATAGTTGTAAGTATCGTGCTTGCATGCGTATGTGGACAGATTTGAATCATCATCATCATTATTTCAGCTGCAGGACGTCCACTGCTGAACATAGGTCTCGCTCATTGATACTTACCCAATCATTACGGTTGGAAGCGGTTTGCATTCACCTTGAAACTGCGCCCTTATCCAAATCGTCCTTCCATTTTGTTGGTGGACGTACCTCGCTGCGCTTGCCACTCCGTGGTCACCATTCGAGAACTTTTCGGCCTCAACGGCCATCTGTTCTGCGTGCTATATTTCAACGAGCCAATTCGTTTGGTTATGTCGAAGACCCTTGTTCTTCTACAGATCTTCTCGTTCCTGATGAGATTTGAATGAAAATTGGTATGTAGGTAGATAGCAGGACTTCAGAAATAACACATAGGCTGTTTTTTATCTCAATATACCAACGGTCTGATTAGGATAAAATCCTAAAATTTCAATTTTTTAGAGATATGAAATACGACGGATACCCCGCACCAGGAGACTGTAAGGCACTACTGCTACGTTAAATCATCCAATTTATGGACGAGGTGATAAAAGCAATGGAGTAAGTGCGAAGGAGGGGTAATTACACAAAAGATCCCTACGGGTCGAAGTGTATCCGCAAGGTCCCCTATTACTAAGATAAGATAAGATAAGGATAAAATCCTAAAATCTCAACCGCTAGGTTTAGAGTTATGAAATTTGGCACGCGTGTTATTTATGTAGCATAAATGAACAGCACGATTTAATTTCTGGGATTCCCACGGGAAGTAATATCGCGGAATTTAAATTTTAACTGCTACCCAGCTTAGGGTAAAAGTACGTACGGGCACGCGGCAGACACGAGGTACAAATACGCGTTCTTGAATCTACATAAGCACGACGACGTCTGTACACGCGTACGCCTACATACATCGCGCGCGCACTCTTCTGGATTCCGGCGGGGTCCGGCAATCTGCGCCTTGAGGGGTGGGGTAACTCGAATCGGTGCGGGGTGGAGCGTGTCCATTCTGTACGTTAGTACTATTATATATTCTGTGGTACGGGTAAAAGCTAACCTAACGAGTAACGTGATTGGGCGACTCTGCATAATATCGATCCATTTAAAAACTAAACATGAATAAAAAATAGGACGTAGGACAGATTTTATTCCAGAAAAATGCACAATTCCCGCGATATAGCGAATGAATTCTTTGTGGGTATACACTTTCTTTGTTCCAGTCTCCTCTGAGGACAGGGCATGACAAACGTTAAGGGTCGAAAGCCAATATTTTTAAGTCAAGTTTACATCGGCGTTTGGGATGCCTGGCCAACTTGCAGCCCATTCAAATAAACCTTAAGTTTGCTGACTCGGTGTCGCTAATTTTATGTCCACTGGAGAGACCACTTTTCAACCGACGAAAACAAAAGGAGGAGGTTCTCAATTCGACGTGTATATATTTTTTTTTTATGTATGATCACGCATAACTTTTTACAGAGTAGTCCGATTTTGATGATTCTTTTTTTATTGGAAAGCGTATACCCCGAGGGTGGTCCCATTTAAATTTGGAAACAATGTTCCTACCCTAAGGGTAGAAAAACAGGGGATGATTGATTGTTCAGTTACTGATTGTACTATATGACCACGCATAACTTATTACAGAGTAGTCGGATTTTGATGATTCTTTTTTTATTGGAAAGCGTATATCCCGAGGGTGGTCCCATTTAAATTTGGAAATAATATTCTTACCCTAAGGGTAGGAAAACAGGGGTTGATTGACTAACTTTTTACAGAGTAGTCTGATTTTCATAATTCTTTTTTATTGGATAGATAGGGTAAACCTTGAAGTTGGTATTATAAATTTGGAAAAAAAAATACCCCAAGGATGGAAAAAAGTATAAAATAAAAACTTTTTAACAAAAAATTAAACCGCCGAAAAAACTGAAAAGCAAAAAATAATACCTTTTTTGTTTGACCTTAATCTAGGTACCAGTTTGAAGTCGGTGCCTCAGCACGAGCCAGGAGGAGTGATAGAAGCCAATCAGGTAGACGATTATAGTCCACTCCTCCTGGCTAAGTGCTGAGGCACCGACTTCAAACTGGTACCTAGATTAAGGTTAAACAAAAAAGGTATTATTTTTTGCTTTTCAGTTTTTTCGGCGGTTTAATTTTTTGTTAAAAAGTTTTTATGTTTCTTACACTGTGTATGACCCTCGTAGACGAAGTCGCGGGCAGCAGCTAGTATTATAAATGTGAAAATAGCTCTGTTTGTCTGTTACCTCTTCACGCGTAAACCGTTGAACCGATTTACATGATGAGATAATTTTTGAGACCCTAATAAGGACAAAGGATAGATTTTATTTTTAGGTTATAAATGTAGGTCGTTTGTTCGCCGCCAGACAGCGCTGCTCGTTGCAATCGCAACGGCTGCGTTCAGCTGAGCATACCGCGTAAGCCGTGTTGCACGGCAGGGTTTCTGTGACCGATAAAATGGTCTCGCCGGAAGACCAGCGCTGGCTCCACCCCAGGAGTCCGCACACACTTTTTAATATATTATTATTATATATTATTATTTTTTATTTTATTTTATTTTTTGTTTGCTTCTTTATTTTTTATTTTTTATTGTTTTTTTATATTTTAAAATTGTATTGTTCTTATAGTAATAATTGTATATGTATTGTGTGCGAAATAAACTTTTTCATTTCATTTCATTATTTTAGAAAATTGCACAGTTCGCGCGGGACAGCGAACAAATTATTTTTATTCTTTTTTTTTCTTTTTTTTGTCTTTGTTCTTTGTCTTTGTAGACGAAATAGAGGGCAACAACTAGTTATTTATAAATATAAACGACAAAGAGAACAATCATTTGAAGACTGCTGTACTGCCCCTATAATGTCTTGAAATAACTGAATGGATCTGACGACAAAGTACTTTTGATAGGAATGGCACTTGACACACGCTTTCCTCTCTGTAAAAAAGACCTTTTATGATCATACTAGTGACGGAAAATATATGCGTGTTTCGTAGTAATGTGTGTATTAACACTTTTTAGGGTTATGTGGACGACAAACACAAGAGGATAGACTTGAATATTTCTTAAGAAAATGTAGTACCAACCAAATACAGTTAACAAACTGCGCAGTCAGCAAAAAACTTGTATTAAAAATACTTTCTTAATATAACTTATTTCTCACTTTGGATGAGTTTGAAGTCCAAGGGAAAAGGTTTTGTCCAGCAATAGGACAATAAAAATCAAAATCTGTAATAAAAATCTGTGAGCAGTCCTGTAAAAAAATTAGCACAAGAAGATAATGGCAACTCCAATCTTTAGTGCTCTATGACCGACCCAAAACATGGGGGTCATTGGTTTGAGCCCTTGGAGCTTATGTGGGCAACTTAATTCGACGGCTACGAGTTTTTTTGTACAGGAAAACGCCGGAACAGATGTTTTTTATTGTAGATATTAAAACACGGGGCAAGCTTTTTAGGGGTCTGTGGGAACAGAACAGGTGTTGCTTTATATTATTACAATACAAGCTTTTATTTATCTTGCTTTGTTAGTTGTTTTTTTTGGGTAATACTAATTAGTATGTAATTGCAAGATGAAGTTGACACATTTCTAGTATCTAGGTAGTATTCGATTGGACAGCAATGCAAGTTATATATAACAAAAAGTGGGTTTCTATTATTTGCCCGAACCAAACCATATCTATAACCATAACCATTCCACCATACCATACCATACCATATTATATCATAATTTTCACTTGTCATAAATTAAAAAAGTGCTTAATAAGTATGAGAAACGTTAGTATGATAAGTAAAATGACAAATGAAACGGGATGCGAACAAAAAAGCATATTAAAAATGACAAAAAATGAGCTTCCCAGATCCAAGAGTTTGGCCTGCTCGACTTGGCGTTTACAATAATTTCCAAAAATCACAATTTTCAGACACTCATTCACACTCCAACCACACTGTCTCGTTCCCCCCCCAAAAAAACTGCTTTATCATCCCGTCACCAACCGCGCTTTATCATAAAGCTGCGCACAGACACGCGATCTTATAAAACTCGATGACAGGACTCGATGGAGACAATGGAGACAGCGGCATTGTACGTTGCTTTATGCTAACAGGCTATTGTAGTGCGAGTTGATAGGCTGTATTGTAGAGAACATTGTGTTCGGCTTTTGACAGAATTTGTTGCGAAAATATACATACGACAGTTTACAAATAATAATCAACTTAGTCTATTTGGATATGGTTGTAACGGACATAAGGCTAAATATGTAATTGGCACTTACGACAGTGTTAGTCCAAAGTTTTATGTTTTTTTTTGTCTAAGTAGTTCAATATCGTAAACAACAAGTTATTTTAAAATTACAAAGATATACGCCGTTGCAATTAAACACATAATATGACACTGAAAAATTAAAAAAATGTCCCATACAGTTTTATAGGCTTTTAAATAGGCCCATAGGCTTTTAAAGTTTCGAAAGTTAGGACAAACTTAAACTATCTCTTAACTTCTTCATTCTCTATCCCGTGGGAATATCAACAAATCATTTTTTTATTTTTTTTATTATGAGAGGGAGGAAAACGAGCAAGCGGGTCATCTGATGGAAAATGGTCACCCCACCCAACATATCAACAACTCAAAGAGAGTCACTAACTTAAAATCAAATCTAAAATCTGTCCTTATTTCTTACGTGCATCATAAAGGCAACCTTTTATGCAAAATTCAGCCTTCCAAGGCCAGAAGTTTGGGCTGGGCGTTGATGAGTCAGTGAGTTAGCCAGTCAAACATTCAGTCACGAACTTTCTTTTTATATGTATAGATAACATTTTAAATATCCGAAAATAGTACGTTGCCATAATTTTATAGCAAACGTTGTTATGACAAATAAATGAAATTATGGCAAACAATTATGATACGCATTTCTTTTCCTGTTAACATTAAGACTGCGTAAAACCAATTAAGTAAAATAATTTTGTGGGAATCAACCAAATTAAAATCAAACATGCTTAATGAGACTTGTTTTCGTTTACTCCCCCTCCGCGTAATTTGAACCACCAATCTGAAGCTCTGGCGTCAGACGATAATTGGACCAATACGTATATACGTCAGCATGTCAAAATTGATGAGTATACAGGGTGTTCAATCCAATTGGTCAGTACTGAAAAGTCGGGAACTATGAGAGGTAGCAAAATCTGTTCTTAGAAAAAATGGCGTCGATTTTTTTAAACTATTTCCCATCCTAGGAATGACTAGCAGGTACACTAGCAGGTGACTAGGCTATTTTTTTTTATTTCAAAAAACTTAATTCCTCTCCTTTCCAGCACTAATTTCACAAAACGTCTTTGATTTTTATAGTCTTTTATTCAGCGCAGGGTTGTATACTTGGCAATTGAGTTATAGTAATTATGTTTAAGTAATTTTGCTAAAGTTATTTGCTCTTATGGTCTACAAATTATCTATTTACGCATGTAGTTTATGTAGCTTATCACTTATATTATAAGTGTACAGTTTATCTATCTGTGCGGCGTTCCGGGTATTATCGACGGTGATGGCTGAAAATCAGCGCGGGGTGCTATAAACGCCTCAGCATTATGCTGAGCCAGTGTCCAATTTACAACTGCAATGACATACTCTATCTTAAGGCCCTACCGAGCTTTCGGCGCTTCGATTATAGGTACTATTCTATGCACTCGTGTATCGTGAGAGCGGCTAGAATCAAAGCCGTTCGTAAGCGCGAGCGACACGAGTTCCCCGTCCGAACGCCGAAGGAGAACTAAAGCAGCACTCACGCGGACATGGGACACAGCACTCACGCCTTTTATTGTCATTTTTGTAAAAATATTTATGTGTCTTGTGTTGTTGTAAATAAATGTATTTTCATTCTTTCTTTCTTATTTGTTTATTGTTAATTGGAAATTAATCTGGATTTCTGAGTCACGTTGGACGCGGATAGAGCAGGGCTGGTCTGTTTGGCTAACCTCGGGGAAGATAATACACTGACGAGCAAAAATAAAGGATCGGTTACAGAAATGACGATAACTACAAAACCCGCTGTGATAGCTTCTTCGAGTAAAATGAGTTTAGTAAATAGTTTTATTCTTAACAAGAAAAAGTTTGATTGAGAATAAAACTCTTTACTAAACTTATTTTACTCGAAGAAGCTATCACAGCGGGTTTTGCAGTTATCGTCATTTTTGTAACCGACCCTTTATTTTTGCTCGTCAGTTTATATGTTCAACAGTGGACGCCTTTCGACTGAAATTATGATGAATATGATGATGCCATTTCAGGGCTAAAGTAAAGTGTTTTTTTTTTACTAAAGTCTCATCTTAGAATTTATCGTTTTATAGTGTCTCATGTCTACTCTTTATTTTATTATTTTATTTTATTTATTCAAGAAACAAACAGTCGTTTACAAAAAAAATCTTAATACCTAATGCTTATAAATAGACCTGGAGTTTCCTTAAAGTACATACGGTATGTGTACTAATAAAATTACATTGTAAAAGAATAATTTAGAACATAAATAGTTGTAATATTCCAAAAACAAGAAAACTAAACATGAAAGTAGAAAAATGATAGTGGCTACCAGAAAACTTTTTTTATAGCGGAAATATTGCAATTGAATGGGTCAATATTTTTAAGTTTTTCATTGTCATTGAATAGCTTACACGCACGCCTCAAGAAAGTGTTTTGTGCATAACGCGTTTGTAATAAATATAATTTATTATATTGTACAAAAAAATACGGAAACGACATTACTCTTTCCCGCTGTCTGTATTATTGATATTTCTGTGTCGTAAATACAATATTAGTGGTAATTTATTAGATACATTTTGGTTTCCGCCACGGTCAAACACACTTAATGTTGTGTTTTAATAGACATTGAAAAATGGACTTCCGTTCTCCTTTCGATTTTTTTATTCTCGTACCTATTTTGTGATACTAGTTGTAATTATTTTTTAAACTTTAACGATTCTTACTAATAATTAATATTGAGTTGACTCATGATCACGGATGCTAGACGAACGGATGGCCTAGTGGTTAGAGAACTTGACTACGAAGCTTGAGAGGGTTCAATTCCCGATCGAAGCAGATATTAGTGTGAAAAAAACGACTATTTGTGTTCGAGTATTGGATGTTTAATATCTATTTAACGTTTAGGTTCACTTCGTCCACATTCCCATTTTGTCAACATCCTAGTTCGTCAGCAATCCCATTTCGTCCACAATCAATTCCTAATTCGTCCACTTCCTATGTTGTCAACATTCCCATTTCGTCCATATTCCCATTTCGTTCACATTCCCTCTTCGTCCACATTCCCACTACGTCAATATTCCCATTTCGTCCACATTCTCATTTTGTAACAAAATAGTAACGAAATAGGTAGTGTATCTGAATAGTATTGACCCGCATCGTGCTTAGCAAGTATTTTTCTTAACGTGAATACCTAAATGACAAAATAAAATCTTCCCTGAGAATTTAGCTATGTGATAGCGAAAACCGCATTAAAATCGGTTAGGAATGTTGACGAAGTGGGATTGTGGACGAAATGGGAATATGGACGAAATGGGAATGTTGACGAAGTGGAATTGTGGACGAAATAGAAATGTGAACGAAAAGGGAATGTGGACGAAGCAAACCTAAACGCTATAAGTATGTTTATCCGTTACCTTGTAGCCAAAACACAAGATTTGCTTACTTTGGGGTTAGGTCAATAATTGGTGTGAATTGTCCAGTGATATTTATATTTAATGTGGTCAAAACAATTGATGTTTAGCAGTAAATAGTTGGTGGTTCATCATTCATCATCATGATGTGTGGATGTCTGTTACTCTTTCGCGCTAAAACGGTTTGACGGATTCTGATAAAATTTGGCAGACAGTTTACGACCTGGATCAACATTATAGGAAATATTTTATCGCGGAAAATTTAATAGTTCCCGCTTGGTAGCGGTAGGTAAACAAATTCTGCGTAGACGGAGCCGCGGGCAACAGCTAGTATATAATAGGCGGCTAACGAGGAGGCGAGTCAGGCGTAGGTTGTTATGGACACCCACAACACAAGTTGAGTTACGGATGCGTTGTCGGCCCTTTGGGAAAAGAGTAGTCTCGTTTATTTAATTGATTAATTCCCAAGAAATATTAGTTATACCTACTATACTCCATTTAATTTAGAATTATAAACCACAACAACATTATATTGCGGCTCGTCAACTATAATCCCTTTACAATTTGTACTAGAGTAACAATTGACGACCCGCAAATAAAGTGACATTAAAACAATTTTATTTTGCGGCTCCCAGACTATTGTACTGTACTATTTGCTAGGTAAGAAATAGTCGACGAGCCGCAATATAATGATGTTCTGGTTTTCAATTCTAAATTAAATGAAGTATAGTTGTTACGAGCAACTTTGTCTGCTTCCCTAAAAAGTAGCCCACACTACCACAGCCCACCAAAGGTTAAAATTAAAAGCGCTACTTTTTTCCGTGGTGGTCACAGTTGTGATTTGTGCTCGAATATGGGATAAATTCTGTACAAAATCATTTTGCTGATAGAATCAAAAAAACCAGCTTAGTGCGAGTCAGATTCGCGTACCGAGGGTTCCGTACCTCCATAAGTCCGTGCTCAATAAAGTTTGGAAATAATATGTAGAACAATATTATGATGCTCCAATTTTATGTGGGGATTTCATCTCACTCTTGAATGATTACATTTATTTCGTTGACTTGCTTCCTTTCTAAAGTAACGATGATGATGGTAAATGTATGTTATTAATAAGAACAATCCTGTCCATTGAGAATTTTCGTTTTATTATTTTCTACATTTCATACATTTCAAATTCGTAACAAAAGATCTAAATTTCCGATGTCAAACAATCATTTATTGTCCACTCGTGGGCATTACGAGTTATTAACACAACAGTACTAAAACGTAATTTCGTTAACTTTCCGAACTTAATCTCAAGTTGGGAACTTAGTGGGAAGTTTAATTCATATCTTATGTAAGCAGATTAGAGAAATTTTCCCCCTCGTTGGACTGGGGCAGGCTTGAGGCGGATACAGCCGCAATAAAGCGAATTCAAGATTATTTACTTAAGAGTAATTGTTCAAAAGTATACAAAATAAACGGTGCATTTACATAATTTTAAATAGAGGTTAACTTTTCCTGCCACAAAGACGCGCGTACGAATTCGCGTAAAAACAGTAAAATTTCCACAACCAAATTTTATTTCCCTGACGTCACATCTCTCAATTTCGAGTAACGTTTACCTATCCTGTTATTTATTCTTAACGAAAAGCCGTCGATAAACAATATATAGCTACGGCTCCGCTTCTTTTAATTGCGGCGACGAGTGAGCACGAAAACTCAGTTCCAAGTACCGTTTATTTTTACCTCAAAAGTAAACGGAACCGTTCCCCGCTGATTTACAACTCGTAAAGCTCGCATGATTCACGATAGCACAGAGCTTAAACGCTTTTTATCCCTGAAGAATACCAGACGTTCGGTTTAAAAACTTGAAGCACAATCGATCGCGTGTCCGATTAAAAAACGACGGCCGCTGCCAACTTTTACGAGAAACGAGAAAGAACCGTTGAAACTTTCACGCGTCAAACTTATTTTTAACGCGTGAGGTGAACGCACGTCGTAGCACTGACCTCCTTTCTGCGTTGTGTTGAACGTGCGGAGTCTGTAAGAGTCCTCGTCAGGTTCTTCTTCTGGTTGGTGGGTTGTTTTGGGGACGTCGAGGAAGGCGTTGGAGCGTCTCGGCTGGTTGTGTTGACCAGGCGGCGGGCGTCTCCTCGCGGACGCTTGTCTTCTAACTTGTGGTGGTGTTTCGGCTTCAGCTAATCTAGGTTCTGAGCTGTATCGTGCTCTGGTTTCTCTGTCTAGTTGTTGCTGTTGCTGCTGTCTTCTTTGTCGCACTGAGCGTCCGCCGGTGATGCGTGCGGATTGGGACCGGGCCGCGGGTCGGCGTCGCGGGGCCGGGGTGGTTTCCATGGGGGCTACGAGCGCCTCCATGCTCGCGGAGGCGGGAGCGCATATTGACTGCGAGCGCTTCGTACGTCCGTCCGTCGCCATGATCGCGGCGCTACTGCCCTGCCGCTAGGCGGGCGGGCGGATACTTGTTGCATCGCGGATTATGAGACTGCTGCTCTTTTGAATGTCAGTTGTCCGAGCTTTTAATGAATTATGGAGATGATCAAACGTGGAGTTTAATGTCTGGTCCCGATAATGTATCCACGGATAGTTTTCCGCGCCGAAAATAACTTTTTCATATTTGGAAATAGGTACATCAAACCTATGTAACTATTAGTAGGTACTATGTGTTTCAAATAACATTAGGATTGAATAGCGCGCGGAAGAACTAGCGAAGCATCTCCGTTTCAGTTTGGGGAAAAAGCCTTGACAAGTTAGGTATTAATTACTATACTAAACGGGACTTATCTATCACGCAAATAATATTTACCAACTCGTGACCACGGCTGGCTAAAACGTCGAGGTAGGTAAATATTGTTTGCGTGATAAGTCCCGTTTAGTATAATAATTATGTGTGAAAATCACGAAAGTTTAAAACAGTATGTGACAAGTTATTGTTTATCTTATCTTATCTTTCTCTGCCTAAAGCCATTGTAACCTCGTGGCTTGACCTACGGCCTATCAGGTAGAGGATCTGGGGTTTAAATCCCGGACTCGTACCTCTGAGTTTTACAGAACTGTGTGAAGATCGCGAGCGAGTGTGAAGATTCTGAGAGGAGGTCTGTTTTCAGCAGTGGGTGGGACGTATATAGACTGAGGTAATGATGCATGAGGTTTTGTTTATTCAATACTAATGCTTCATTCGAGTATAATTGTGAACAATAAGCTTTTGTAAAAATTTTACTTTTAATAACTATCTGCTTGCTTGCTGGTAGTACTTTAGTATTGCATCAGCATGGGCTCCACACGCACCTAAACAAAATGTGCTCAGTACTACAACAAGAAGTCAAATTCAATTTCCAAGATTGATTACATTACATACGTACAGTTAGAAATGAAAATGAAAATCTAAATCAAAAGTTTGTAAACTAAACTTTGGGGCGGCGAATTTTTCTTCAGTCAAATTAGGTATTTTCCCCTCTATTGATCATTTCCTCTGTCGGAAGAGATTGCAGCTATTATGAACAAGTTTTATGGGATAGGGGCCATATCGTGGGGTGGTAGATAAGGGTGGTTGAGCACTTCTGTTTGCTCCACAAGCACTGCAGTTGGACCGTTCAGACCAAGACTTATTTTGTCCATGTTTCATTGTTTTCGTACAAAACTAATTTAACATTTGTTAGTTTAACATTTTGTAGCATAGCATAAGTAAACGGCTAACTCTGAAGATGAGCTCTGGTTGAGTTCGAAACGCGTCAGTGTAGTTTGGTGGTGGTGATGGTTGGGTTTATGTGATTTGTGTGTGTTAAAACAGTGTGGAGGTGGAGGAACTGCATGAACGCACATTTCTTGCATAAACGTAACTATCGTAAGGTCGCGGGTGAGCAAAGTAATTGTTTCAGTTCATTAATATGGACCTCCGCAAAGTAACGCCTGATTCTCCGTTCTGATTTTTCCGTTTGTTAACTTATTAATATTCAAAAACAATACGGACGAACCTAGATATTGCCTTGATTACAAATTGGTCAAAATCGGTTAATGTTTTGGGGTTGGAAACAGATGAACTATTTTAATTTTATATCTGTCAGATGCCTGACTATCTAAGAGTTAAATTAATTAATATATGGAATGTATTAAAATATCAAACGGGTTACTAACTTTTTAAGATTAATTTAACCTAGCCTTATCTAATATACGATGCGTTTCAATAAATCCTAAGTTTACAGATTTAAAAAAACATACGATATTTTAACCCTTAACAAGGTAGAGGCGGTTTAGCGACCACCTGCATTGAGTTTGAAATTCAACCTTATTGATTTCGCTACACGTCACAATTACCATTGTGATTATTGAAAATACGACTAGCTTTAAAAATAATGCTTTGTTAGGTAGGTATGTATTAAAAAAAAACTGTTTATTGCAAATAAAAGTGTTACAAAAATTTTCTTTATATATTTAGTTACATAGCTTACTTCGATAGCTGCTTTTGATTCTGTGGTAGTATGCCCCTTCGCTGCGGTATCGGGTCGATATGACCCGATACAAATATGGTTAATTGTAAGTTAAACTAATTGCCGCAGCGAACGTGTTAAATGGGGCCTTATTAAGGGTTAATTTAATACATTCGATTTATTATGCTTTCGATATTTAGATACTTACGTGCGTATGTCTACATAAGTATGTGTATTCTTTGTCACTGGAGGACTGGTGAATTGGTGTCAAAACTATAATATTTATGGTTTTCTAAAAATAATTCGCTTTAATTTCGAAAAAAAAAACAAGACAGACTACGCACGACCTTGTAGCACTAATGATGTTTATATTACTCTGATTATTTTTAAACGTCTGTATACTATCTCTAACAACGCTATACTAAAACTTGCTTAAACTAGTCAGTTGTTACATTTATTTGGTGGATAAACCGCTGCAATATAATTGAGTGTACAAATAATAGTACAGTGTGTGAACAAAATATTTTTTTTAGTTACTTTTACTCTTATAGTCACCTCCTCAGATGCCAAATTTCAATTTAAATTTTTCTCTGAGTCAAATATATAAATATTGTTTATTCCCTATCCCGTGGGAATTTCCGAAATTCTTAGTTATGCGTAGGTAACTTAAAACGCTGAAAAAGACACATTTCATGTATGACGACCCCCTTTAATTTTTAATTTTATTTTATTTTTAGTATTTGTTGGTATTATAGCGGTCACAGTTACATAATCGGTGAAAATTTCAAGTGTCAGATAGACTGTCAGACGGACAGACAGCGGAGTCTCAGTAGGGGTATGTATTACAATACCGAAGTACGAAAGACCGAATGTATTAAAACATCGAATGGGTCAAAAGACCGACACGATTTTTTTCTGAAACCGTTAACTTTTTAAGATGGTTATAAAACAAACCTAACCTAACCTAATGGGTGTATTAGACGCGGGTTTGGGAGATTAAGATACTAATTGGATGGACACACAATGAAACAACCTTTTGTCTTGCGGTAGTTAGCAAATGAAAAACGTTTATTTTTAAACAGTTATATTTATAGCGAACGCAGCCAACCACAGATAACACAACATGCCCTTTCTTTAATAAAAAAAACAACAGACTGACAGTTGTGACATCTGACGTTTGACTTGACTGACTGACAGACAATGACATTAATTATTAACAATAACATGCAAGATTTTTTAAAATACATTAGACAATTAATTAGAATATAATATTAACAATACAATTATAATTATAAGACATTATTTGACTAGACTATTTACATCGATAATTCTGTCTTATATTAATTATGTACAATAATTTTACAATTTGCAATTAAATGTTTACAAATCCAACCTGTTAGTTTTCTTTAGCAATCTGCCTCTAGAACTGTATCTTATTTCAGGAGTATTGCTACTAATTGCCATATCTAACATTTCTGGTAAGTTTTGAACATTATTGCTTGATTCTGACTGACTTTCTGACTGTGACATGACTATTTCATTTTCATTCAAGAATTCTGTATCTTGATTTCTTTCATTTATTTCCACAAACAATGGCGACAATATTGTATATTCATCATTACTTATTTCTGACAAAGGACTTACAATATTAGACATATTTGACATTTCATTTTCAATATTAATATGACTTGATACATTGTTATCATTTGATGGACTAATTTGGACATTCGACTGACTTGACTCCATCGACATAAAACTTTCATTTATGGAGTTTGTTTTAGAGCTACTTTGACTATCATTTGTACCATTCATCAAATCGTTTTGAGCTTTAAGAATGTACTCTGGAATGTAATAATATTTCACATTATCATTCTCCTTTATTTTTTCACATTGACTTGGACTTTGACCTTTCGACCTGACATTGAAATCCGACTTATTTTTATTGTTTGTATGTGTTTGGCTAGACTGATTAAAATGTGACTTCGACAATATTTGATCTTTGTTAGTTTGACTATGACGACTTGACTGCAATAATATGCTTGACTTAAACAATTTTATATGCTGAGAATTTCTTCTATATGTTACACCATTTTCATCTTTCACTAGATATGATCTAGGAAATTTAGACTTTGACAAAATATAACCTTTAGACCATGTTAGATCTTTGGGGTTTTTCTTAAAATATACTTGATCATTAAGCTGAAAATCCTGAGATTCTATAGCATTTCTATCATAGTATGACTTTCTTTTTTCTATCATTTCAGACTTATTTTTGAAATGATTAAAAAATTTGACAATTTTAGGCTTTAATTGACTAGTTTTAATGGGTATTTTTGTTCTTAATCTTCTTGACATTAACAATTCTGATGGTGACTTTAAATTACCTCTAGGTGTTGACCTATATTGTAACAAACCTATGTAAATATCTGTGCCTGACTTTTCACATTTTCTTAATATGTTTTTAATTATTTTTACAGATATTTCTGCAAGACCATTCGACCTTGACAAATAAGGACTAGACATAATGTGTTCAATATCCCAATCTTTCATAAAATTAAGAAATTCATGGGAATTGTACGGCGGACCCCCGTCACTCACCAACTGCACTGGAATTCCGTGACGGGCAAAAATAGACTTTAATTTTTTTATTATAGTTTGACTTCGACTATCAGTGTTTAACTCAGCTATTTCGATATAATTAGAGTAATAATCAACAACTAGTAAATATTTTTTGTTATTGTACTCAAATAAATCTGTTGCAACTTTTTGCCATGGCAAAATTGGCTGTTCATGAGTTAATAAAGATTCTTTTGTTTTATTTGCACTGTATGTCATACAAGTCTCACATTGTCTAATTTTTATTTCTATGTCATGATAAATGTTTGGCCAAAATACAATACCACGGGCTAAATTTTTAGTTTTTTCCATGCCCATGTGACCCTCATGCAACTGCTGGAGTATTTCTGATCTCATTGACTTTGGAATAATTACCGATTGATTTTTGAATACTATTTCATCAATTACATGAATTGTTTATTATTGGGCCAACCCATTTTATGATATTCTATTAGCTTTTGTAAGATTTCGTCCGACTTTGTATGAGATACAATTTGTTTCAATCTACCCTCACTTATTGATAAATTTGAAGTTAATAATTTGACTTGACAAATAATATTGTTTTCAAATTCATCCAAATCCAATTTTTCTACCTCAGTATTTAAGACAGGTGCTCTAGACAAAGTATCTGAGATATACATTTCAGAACCTTTTGTGTATGACACAATTAAGTCGTATGATTGTAACGTAATCATCATCCTTTGAAGCCGTGCTGGAACATCTGATAATGGCTTTTTAAATAACGTGATAAGAGGTTGATGATCAGTTTCGACATGTGTTGTTTTGCCATAGATGTATTGATGAAACTTTTTACACCCGAAAACAATTGCATACAATTCTTTTTCAATTTGAGCATAACTTTCTTGAGTTTTTGTTAAAGATTTGGACGAGTAAGCTATGGGGTTTTTTCCATGAAATATGACTGCCCCGACTGCTTTTTGACTCGTATCGACTGACATTCTAACTGGTTTATTTACATCATAATGTACTAAGACTGGTGACTGACAAATTAGTTCTTTTAAATTTATGAATTGCTTATCATGGTTGATTGTCCATTGCCAAATATTTTGTTTTTTAAGTAAATCTCGAAGTAGACTTGTTTCATGAGCTAGATTAGGAATATATGAACCCAGGTAGTTCACCATACCTAGAAATCGCTGGAGGTCTTTGACATTCCCCGGCTTTGGCATTTTCATTATAGCTTCTACTTTTGAACAATCTGCCGATATACCATTTTTGTTAAAGATATGCCCTACATAAGCTATTTCGGTCTTATTAAATTGACATTTTGACTTATTGAATTTTAAATTGACTTCTCTAGCCTTCCTTAAAACATTTTCTAACCTTTTGTTATGTTCTACTTCGTCTGAGCCATATACTAAAATATCATCGACAAATATTAAAACACCAGGCAATTCACCAAATAAATCCGTCATAACACGATGAGTAATTTCACCACTTGAATTTATGCCATAAGGTAAACGAAGGAATTTATATCTACCAAATTGTGTATTGAATGTACAGAAGTCACTACTTTCTGCATCAAGTTTAATCATCCAATAGCCTGAATTTGCATCTAATTTTGAAAATATAGCAGCACCAGCCATTTTTGAGCGTAAATCATCTAAAGTTGGATATGGAAAATGAGGTCTTTTAATAGCTTTATTGAGATTTCTTGGATCTAGACAAATTCGTAATGAACCATTGGGTTTTTCAACAGGGACTATAGCGTTAACCCAATTAGTTGGTTTAGTTACCTTTTGAATGACTTGCATTTTTACCATTCTGTCTAACTCTGACTTAAGTTTAGGGTGCAATGCATAAGGAATTCTACGAACCGGACAGACTTTAGGAGTAATAGTAGTGTCTACGTCTAAATGAGCTTCAAATGGCAAACATCCTAACCCTTCGAATGTATCTTTGTAGTTGTCAAGAATAAATTGTACTGACCTTTGATTCTCACTAGTGATTGGACTATTTGTTAATTTAAACATTCTTTTGACAATGCCACATTCCTCACAAGTCTTCCAACCTAGTATTGTTGCACATTTACAATTTACTACCATGAAATCAATGTTCAACTTTTGACCGTTATCGAAAATACATGTCAATGTAACACTACCCACATTTTCTATAAGTTGACCTGAAAATGAGAATATTTTGTTATTTGTTCTTTTTATAGGGATTTTAATGCTACAAACATTTTCTAAATGGTACAACGTATTCAAAGAAATTACATTTATGTCAGCTCCTGTGTCAATTTGACAGTTAACTATCTGTTCAAAAATTTTTACATTTATTTTCCAATTATTAGACGAATTACAATTATTATCATTTTGGCTATTATTTAATGAATTAATTACAAAATTATTAGAATAATTATTAGTCACCTCCATGTCAGTTTCATTTACATTTAAATTACTGGAATTAATAGAACTTACATTTTTAATGTTTTTATTTCGGTCGCTGAAGTAACAATATGCTGCAAAGTGGTTTGGTTTCTTACAGTTGGAGCATATTTTTCCTTGAGCTGGACATCTAATTCTGTGCTGTTGACCACATCTTTTACAGATTGAATTATTGCCTCTGGAATTACTTTTTGACCTGCAATTGCTAGAAAACAAATTATTAGTTCTTCTTTCTTGACTTTGACTATTATTTCTATTTTTTCGCTGGCTGTCGAACTTAGGTCTTGATTTCTGTCTCGTCGGTGTTGAACTTCTGCTTACATGACTTCTTTTTACAATGGCTTGTACTTGAAGATCGCTTTCCTTATTTCCCAACTTTTTTGATCTCTGGCATGATAATTCTATTGTTTTGGCTGCTTCAACTGCTTCATTGACATCTTTTAATTCTTTTTGAAGAAGTTTTTCTTTTATTTGACTGTCTTTAATGCCAATTATGAACATATCTTTGACTAGAGATTCTTTTAGTGTCTCGAATTTGCAACTTGAGGATAAATTATTTAAATAAGTCACATATTCATCTAGACTCTCATTTTGTTCTTGATAACGGGTAAAGAAATTATATCTTTCAACCGTTACATTTTTATGTTCGTTAAATTTTAAATCAAATTTTTGAAAAATGGACGTTAACGTTTCCGTTTTTGAATCGACATTGAAAGAATTATATATTTGCAGACCTTCATCGCCTATTGCATTTAAGAATATAGCGATTTGCTTAGGCTCTGGTACTTTTTCCAAATCATTGGCTTCGAAATAAATAAGGAATTTTTGTCTCCACAACTTCCATTTTTCGGAATTAGGACAGTCTTTTGTTAAGCATAAAGGTTTTAAATTATTAGCTAGTATGACATTATGTACCTTTTCTCCCATTTTACTGTTGGTTTCTTGACTTCTTTAAAATTCTTCAGACTTCTTTGACTTTTTCCAGATTTCTTCGACTTTTTCAGACTTTTGGACTTTTTTAGACTTCGACTTTTTTTTAGACTTATTTCTTCTTTTCCGACTTGTCTTCCACACTCTGACACCATGTATTAGACGCGGGTTTGGGAGATTAAGATACTAATTGGATGGACACACAATGAAACAACCTTTTGTCTTGCGGTAGTTAGCAAATGAAAAACGTTTATTTTTAAACAGTTATATTTATAGCGAACGCAGCCAACCACAGATAACACAACAATGGGTTCTGTATGATGCCGTTTTAATAAATACTGAGAAGTTTACGGTTTCAAAAAAAATCGTGTCAGTCTTTTGACCCATTCGATGTTTTAATACATTCGGTCTTTCGTACTTCGGTATTGTAATGCATACCCCTCAGTAATAGGGTCCCGTCTTAGATTATTTATGCACTAGATAGAGCTTAGGTGGCATGGAAACGTCCCGTAAAAATATAAGCCAACTGTTGGCTTATATGTCATTTGCGTCATTTGCAGGGTTGCCAATAGAAATATGCTAAAATCCCCAAACGCATTGTCGAAATTCCCCACGTGTGAGGAATGAAAAATTATATGGGCCGAGTGACTTAGTTTAGAGCTGTTGCGAATAATGAATTGTAGGAAATTAATCAAGACTAGCAGAAATCTGATGTCAAATGTCGCATATTTGTGTTCATACTTAAAATCCCCTCATTTTCCCCGAATTGAAGCTCTCACCACACATTCCCCAATCAGCTTCACTTTCCCCACATTTTGGGGAATTTGAAATTAACTGGTATCATTAAGCACGCACACAGTGACAACCGGAATGACGTAACGCGATCGTAATATGAAGCTGTCAAATGGATTCGTGGACGTTTTGTATCGCAATTTTTGCTACTGACGCTCCATCTAGTGCATAAATAATCTAAGGGTCCCGTTGGCACCCTTTAGGTCCGGACCTCTGATACCTGATTTACACTCTCGCCTCGTCACCTCGCCTCGCGCCTCGCCTCGTCGTTTCGCTCCGGACGCGAGCGTCAAAATCAAGGCAAATCACGAGACGAGGCGCGAGGCGCGCCTGTTCACACTCTCGTCTCGTGGCTCGTCCCGCAGTTCGTCTCGCCACTCGTACGCGAGTGTAAACCAGGTATGAAAATCAATAACTCAGTAGCTCATTATTTTAAAGCAATCATTACTGGAGCTGAGTACAGGAAAATTGTAGTTTTCTGAGGAAATTCCTTCACGCCACAGCTAGATTATTAAATGAAAATTGCTGCGATCGACTTTTCTACATCAAGCTATTTTCCAGTTGTAAAAATAGGAAAATCATAATAATGGAGCGCTTGACATTTGCTGAGTTTTCAAGTAGAATTTGTTCTTTTTACTATCGAATATAAAAATGCAATTCAACGAAATCTTACCCTCAGGTTGGTTGTTAATTGGTTTGCCGTGATGTTGTTAGGTTAAAGTATACTTATACTAGCTGTTGAACGCGACTCCATCTGCGAAGAATAGGGGTAAGTATGTATAAAAAATAGCCTACGTCCTACCTAATATCTATGAACAAATAATTTCAAAAAAATCGGTTAAGCCGTTTCGGAGAAGATCGATAACAAACACCGTGATACGAGATTTTTATACAGGGTTATTGGTAATTCGACCTATTCCCGTTAAGGGGTTATGGGGGAGGTCATTTGCAAATTTGCAATCATTTATGTCCCATAATGCCTTATGCAAAAATGAACCATTTCTGAGATAATTGAAATTTAAGTTTTTTGCAAAAAAAGTCGGAAACGCATCTTCAAAAATTTATTTAAAAAAAAGTTGGCCATTTAAGTAAACTTTTTTTATTTTTTTATGTACAAAATAAAATAACTGCTTTTATGCAATATTAAAAGTATAATTATCTGTACATGTTTAAGAACGCAAGACCAAAAAGTAAAAAAAATATAATTTTTTTATAAGGTTGTTCAAAATGAATGGCACAATAACAGAAAATTTTACTACTACATTTGGCGTGCAGATTGTACGGAAACCATGCACGTATTTCTAGCTTTCTATCAAGCTACTAAAACTATCATTTTTGTAAATGGTTGCCAGAAAAAAATAATCACAAAGGACGTAGGAAGAAAATCACGACCAAACATTTCTCAAAATCAACTCATCAATGAAAAATTAATTAAAAAAAAAGTTGGCCATTTAGGTAATTTTTTTTTATTTGGTTGTGTACAAGATAAAATAGCTGTTCTTATGCAATATTGAAAGTGCAACTATCTGTACACGTTTATGAATGCGAGACCAAAAAGTAAAAAAAAATATGATTTTTATCAGGCTGTTCAACATTAATGGCACAAAAACAGAAAATTTTACGTATGCATTTGGCGTGCAGATTATACGTAAAACGTGTTCGTATTTCTTGCTTTCTAAAAAGCTATTAAGCAATAATATGATTTTTGTTAATGCTTGGCAGAAAATAATTAGCACAAAGGACGTAGGAAGAAAATCACGTCCGAACATTTTTTTAAATTAACTCACACTGAATCTATCAATAATAACTGTTATAAATACAACTAACAACAATAACTAATGTAAAATACCAAATTGAAACATAAAAACAATTAAGTTTGAAATCCGACGATGTTTTTATTTTATTTACATTTGATACCCATCATAAATGTTCCTTATTTGTTGCAGTCGCTGACTACGAAATTTGTAAGAACTTCCATTTCAAATGATAAGAAATAAAGAGGCAATTTGAAAATGGAACTCCTTACTTTGATAATCTTATTAAAAAAACATTGTGTATTTTTTATTTGAAAATCGGCGGCAAATTCGTTTAGTTAATGCACAACATTTTATTTACTAAGCAGATTACTATGTCTGGGATCATAATAATTACGAAAAATAAACACAGTTAATTTTTTTTTATAAGTTTATCAAAGTAAGAAGTTCTATTTTCAAATAGGTTCTTTATTTCTTATAATTTGAAACAACAAATTTTAATTTTTTGTGTTTTTGTGCCATTAATGTTGAACAGCCTGATAAAAATCATATTTTTTTTTACTTTTTGGTCTCGCATTCATAAACGTGTACAGATAGTTGCACTTTCAATATTGCATAAGAGCAGCTATTTTATCTTGTACACAACCAAATAAAAAAAAATGACATAAATGGCCAACTTTTTTTTTAATAAATTTTTCATTGATGAGTTGATTTTGAGAAATGTTCGGTCGTGATTTTCTTCCTACGTCCTTTGTGATTATTTTTTTCTGGCAACCATTTACAAAAATGATAGTTTTAGTAGCTTGATAGAAAGCTAGAAATACGTGCATGTTTTCCGTACAATCTGCACGCCAAATGTAGTAGTAAAATTTTCTGTAATTGTGCCATTCATTTTGAACAACTTTATAAAAAAATCATATTATTTTTACTTTTTGGTCTTGCGTTCTTAAACGTGTACAGATAATTATACTTTTAATATTGCATAAAAACAACTATTTTAACTTGTACATAAAAAAATAAAAAAAGTTTACTTAAATTGCCAACTTTTTAATAAATAAATTTTTGAAGATGCGTTTCCGACTTTTTTTGCAAAAAACTTAAATTTCAATTATCTCAGAAATGGTTCATTTTTGCATAGGGCATTATGGGACAAAAATGATTGCAAATGACCTCCCCCATAACCCCTTAACGGGAATAGGTCGAATTACCAATAACCCTGTATATTAGATGATAGATTCCATATTCGTACTCGATTTGAAACTTGGTACAGATAATATTGTTTGGATAACAATGCAAGTTGACGACCAAATGGCCTAATGGTTAGAGAACCTGGCTACGAAACTTGAGGTCCCAGGTTCGATTCCCGCGTCGGGCAGATATTTGTTGAACAGTACGAATGTTTGTTCTGGTATATTGGGTGTTTATGTATTATTAAAGTATTAAGTATGTTTATCCGTTGCCTATTACTACTACCCATAATGCAAGCTTTGCTTACTTTGGGACTAGGTCAATTGGTGTGAATTGTCCCGTAATACCTACTTATTCATTATAAAAAAAATCGCTGTAGATACACACCCACGCACATGTATCTAGACTCAGTGGTTAAAGTTCTTAGATTTTAGAGGTAGAGGTAGGTAGGGAGAGGTAGGTCTGAGAATAGGTCGAAGGGCATTTTTCATACCCCTATTCTTCGCAGACGGAGTTGCGGGTTACCGATGTGTATTACTATCTCAAGAATACTATGATTAAAATACAAGCATAACTTTTAGCTGATGTTTATTTCATGGCTCTTGCATTCATTACAATTGTACAGATTCATTTATGTTTCGATACTGATATTCGGCTGCTCTGCTCTTCTTAATTTAAATTTCAAAATACTATCGAGCTTCCGTGTGTCAGTATCCTTACAATTTTCCTCCCTCCTATTGAGGTCAGGTCTAACCTACCTATATGTGGACATTCACAAAGTTCACCATAGCTTAGCCACGCGGCGGACACGACGTACAAATACGCGTTCTTGAATCTACATAAGCACGACGACGTCTGTACACGCGTACGCCTATATACATCGCGCGCGTAAAAAACAAAATGGAGGCATTCGAATGTTCAAACATTTTTAGAAACATGCCTGTTTATTGTTCTTTCTTTTAAGGTATCACTCATTGACATTTCTTGCTAAATCTGAGATAAAAAGTAAAACCCAACTCAGGGAGCACTCGCTAAGAATGCACTAGTCTTGAAATTTTACTAGTAAATAACATGTGAAAAAGACAAGTCTACGTCATTTTTTGTGCCATATTTAAAATTTCCAAATTAACACTCATTGGGGCAATATTGACTCGTGACTATCAAATTATGGGTATTTTCGTAAAATTTCTAAGTCTTCAATTTAAAAAAAAAAACAAATTTCGGCTAAGACATATATGGCTAAAAATGTTCAAAAATACCTTGGCTATCACCCCCTTAAAGCTTTGCACGTAGCTACCAAACACCCTGTATATTCTGTGGCTTAGCTAAAGCTGACCTGCATCCTTTTATATGTGGCCACCAATCAAGCATTTGGTGGGGTTACACCCTTAACATTGGTATGCGACGCGTGAATGTTAATTAGTTTAATTACAAATATTGCATTTGGCTGGTTAACCCGACGCCATAACTGTTGGTTGTTCATGTTTGTTTACATTTAGTTAAGTACTAAACATTTCTAGTATATGCCTTATGAGTCGGAGGTACTTACCTTATACTCGATGTAACCGCTTTGTCTCTGATTCACTCACGCATCGCACAATACCGTTGTTTGGTCAGCGCCCACCTGTCACTCCTGACATGGGTACTAGGAAACTGCGCTTGACAGTTGTTTCTGACAGTGCGACGTGATGTTGACTGTACTGGCAGATTTTAGGGTTCCCGAACGAAACCCTGTTGCGTGCAAAACCTTATAGTCAACGGCCGCTATGAAGGAAATCCTGACACATTAGACAACTATGACATTTCTGAATAATTGACAATGTGACTCATAGAAAAAAATGCTGTACTTACTGGGGCTAAATTCAGCAACGGCGCAATACGGTTTGCGACCGTGAATCAATCGTTTGGGAGAGGATAGGAAAGAAGTCAGGTATGAAGTATCTTTTTTATTTATTTTTCAACTTCATTTTTTCACTGGTCATCTCTGGTTTAGACCAGTGATGGTGTAGGGGTAAGCACGCAGCACGGAACGCTGAGGACCTGGGTTCGATTCCCAGCATTGGTCTTTTTTCTGGGGTTTTTTCTGTGCATCTATATTTCAGTTTGTATTTAGTTTGAAATATAGGATAGGAAAGGGCTGAGCTTGGGATGAGCTTTATATTCCTGTTAATTCGCTTTGTAAATAAATAAATGAATAAATAAAAAATTGAATAAATAAATAAGGCTCATCCCAATATCTGTCCAAACCTCACGCAAACCAGTGATTTTTGGCATTCCTGAATAGCAGTTCATCCCTTCTTGCAAACGATTGATTAACCGCTCGCAAACCGTGTTGTCCCGTTTCTGAATTTAGCCCCTGTTCTGTCACACGCAACAAGTATGTACCTAAGTCTACATCGGCGTGTGGGACGCCTGGCCAACTGTCGGCCCATTCAAATAAACCTTAAGTTTGCTGACTCGGAGTCGCTAATTTTATGTCCACAGGAGATACAAGCAGCAGTGTCCGCAGTGTCTCAAGTCAAAAGTCTTTGACCAGTGTGTGTTGCCAGTGATGACTTATGGCACTGAGACGTGGCCGCTAACGATGGGTCTTATAAGGAAGCTCAAGGTCACTCAGAGGGCGATGGAGAGGGCTATGCTTGGAGTTTCTCTGCGGGATCGCATTAGAAATGATGAAATCCGCGCGAGAACTAAAGTCATGGACATAGCTCGAAGAATCGCTAGACTTAAGTGGCAGTGGGCAGGGCACATCGCCCGTAGAACTGACGGCCGATGGGGCCGAAAGGTTCTCGAGTGGCGTCCGCGGACCGGAAGACGCAGTGTAGGTAGGCCTCCAACAAGATGGAGCGACGACCTGGTGAAGGTAGCGGGAACGCATTGGATGCGGATGGCGCAGGGCCGATCTGTTTGGCGAGCCTTGGGGGAGGCCTATGTTCAGCAGTGGACGTCATTCGGCTGAAATGATGATGATGAATGAGGAGATACAACTTTTGTTTCTTACGACTTACCTATAGAACCCAAAACGACCATTTGCTTATACAATACAATACAATAACTTTTTATTTTACACTACAATGAAAACAATACAGAAAAAACCGGCCAAGAGCGTGTCGGACACGCCCAAGGTAGGGTTCCGTAGCCATTACGAAAAAATCAAGTAATATTTTTTCTAAGGATTTCGTATGTGTGCGGAATCATCCAAGTTTAGGTATGTTTATTTACTCTTTAACTACAAATAATTTCCAAGCAATCCTAGCCGCTATAATTTTCATAGTAAATTTGATATACATATTTACTACCATTCTGAATTTTTTCAAATTTTTCCACCCAACAGTTTAGATTTTAGAGGCCGGACGGTCGATTTTAATGAAAATTTTCACTTTAAAGTTGAATATTTCGCAAACAGATCACTGAATAGAAACATCGTGTTAGCAACCCCGCGATGGTTTTAAAAGACCTATCCAACGATACCCCACACGATAGGGTTAGTCGAGAAAAAAAAATCACCCCCTTTACGTCTATGGGAGGTACCCTAAAAAAAACTATTTTTTATTTTTACTTACCACTTTGTTGGCGTGACTGAAAACCCTAAAAAGTTCATGGAAGAAAATATACAAGGTATAGGTACCGCCACCAGAGTTGAGCCATGCACACAACCACATCTTATGTAATGACAGCGGGATTTTGACGTTGTGTTGTCGTTAAACGTCAACACAACGTCAAAATCCCGCTGTCATTACATGAGATATGGTTGTGTGCGTGGCCTCAACTCTGGTGGCGTTACCTCTAACCAAGGTTATAACTTTTGGGCTAGACATTAAGACCACGTTGACGTCAAGACTCCCTTTTAAAATCCTGCCTTTGACAGGAATAAATATTCTCAGAACAGCAATGACGTACAGTATACAAAGGGTTTGTGACGTAACGACACGTCGACTTAACTGTATGTATTTTAAACTCTTTAGAAGGTAACCTTTCGAGAATCGGCGTTATACGCGTGTTAAAAATAGCTCTTGCTTTGATGATATTATGTTTTATGTTGTATCAAGCAATACTCATACTCATACTCATACTCATTTATTCATAATATTTATTACATGTCATTCTTAAAATTATTCTAATATATTATTCCATAGTTATCATAATAATTAGTAAGTTGAAGTTTCTGGCTGAAAGTTAAGGAATTCGTCAAAAGTGTAGAATGTGTGCTCGAGAAGCCAATTTTTGAGTCGTCTCAAAGTCAAAGTCAAAGTCAAAATTCTTTATTCAATTTAGGCATCAAATTGATGCTCCTATGAACGTCGAAAAATCTACCACCGGTTCGGAAAAAACCCTAAATATGTCCAACGAAGGAGCCGAAGTAATCGCTTCAGGTAACCTGTTATAAGCTGTCGGGCCTACAACATGTGTCACCTTGCCAGACTTAGCAAGCCGTCGCTTCACTGTAAGGAGCCTTTGAGGGTTCCGCAGCAAGTGGGCCGCCATATCAGCGCGCTTTCCATACTCATTCAGATTACTGTGCACATATACAGCTGTCTGAAATATGTTTCCCTGTATTGCTTTATGAGAAGAAAGGGACGCACAGAGCTAATAATAATGAGGTATAGAAACGTTATCGCGTGTATTTCCTTTCAAATTCGATGTAGACACTCCCCCCTCTCCCCCTCTACCCTTAAAATGAGTTCAGGTTTCTTTGCGTTTTCATGTGATTGTGCCATTTTCATCCCAGCCTTTGAGTCATATACATTTTTTTGTTCCCACGCAGGCCCAGTACGGATTCACGCACATCATTGAATTTCTTCGCATGCGCGTGCGTGTAACTCGCCAGTTGTAATAAATGAAAATGTAAGAGAGATGGCACACCAAGTGCACGCATCTAGTGCGCCATCTTTCTTACATTTTCATCATCGTCATCATTTCAGCCGTAAGACGTTGACTGCTGAACATAGGCCTCCCCCAAAGCTCGCCAAACCGCATCCAACGCGATCCCGCAACCTTAACCAGGTCGTCGCTCTATCTTGATAGAGGTCTACCTGCGGCAAATGACACTATTCGTCCCGCAACAGTACCTCTATGTACGGGCGGGAGTGCGCCGCCGCCACCACTTATTCGCGGCGTTGGCGGGGCTGAGGACTCGTAGAGCTAGGAACTGTCCAACGGCCAGGGCAATTGCGCTGTTAAATGAATTTCTGTCCGAAATCCAGGACGGTGACGTGTTTGCCGATAGTTGGGGAATACTTTTGTCCAAAATAATGTTATTTTTAGCATAATTATAACACTTAATAATTTTAGTATTTTTTTTTTTTTTATATTAACGAGTTAGGCGTTTTGGTGCAAACTGTAAGCCTGACTTTGTATTGAATTGAATAAATAAATAAATAAATAAATAAATAAATAAATAAATAAATAAATACACTGCGTCTTCCGATCCATGGACTCGATAACTCTCAGCCACTCGAGAACCTTTTTGCCCTATCGGCCATTAGTTCTACGAGCGATGTGCCCTGCCCACTGCCACTTGAGACTGGCAATTCTTCGAGCTATGTCGGTGACTTTAGTTTTTGCGCGGAGTTCATCATTTCTAATGCGATCCTGCTGAGAAACTCCGAGCATAGCCCTCTCCATCGCCCTCTGAGTCACTTTGAGCTTTCTTATGAGGCCCATCGTCCATCTTTCTTATAGTTTCATTCATTACATCAGGTGCGTGTGCGTGATACATACGCATCTGGTCTGAGCCGGCCTTAAATCAAACCTTGATCGAGTAGGTATAGCAACTTACTCCATCTTTGATATTAACAATTTAATTACGCCGTGGTTTAATAAAACCTAATTTAGATGAGATTCGATAATGAAGTTGTACCTCGAGCAGGGTATTATTATGAAATTGTGACGAAATCCAATTTGAGGCCTGAGACTCGTGACATTTACTTAGTACTAACGTAAATGCTAGTGGATTTAGTTCAGTAATTTTAGATTTAATTTTATTGCAAACGTTAAGTGAAAAGTATCTTTCAAACGACCTTTCTACTTTTGTTTATCTTTATCGTACGTATTTTTCTATTTTGAGTTTAGTTGGAGTTTTGTGTGGTCGCCTTGTGAGGTATACATATTAGATAGAGTCACTGCTGGTAACCAATATTTTTTAGTCAAGTCTACATCCTGGCCAACTTGCGGCCCATATAAATCTTAGGGCCTAAGCACATGGCGTATTTTTACGCGCAGACGACGCACAGATGACGCGCGTATACGCGCTTCAAGCGAGATTCGAACGCAGCCTTGTACCCTAAGCACACGGAGCGATTGTGAACCACGCGTCTACTGCGCGTATACGCGCAGATACAGCGATACAGACGCGCTGTAGCCGCTCGTACCTTCCGCGTTTTGATCATCAGAAACTCCGAGACTCGTCAGTTGTACAATGGCGTCGGTTGAGACTATACTGCTTACGCTGGCTTTAGTACTGCTTTTAAAAAGGAAAAAACGTAAAAATAAGCGAATGTATTGGATAGACCCATTTTTCCACGGTGTGACATCTTGTTTAATTTTAATAGAAATGATAATGATTTTAGATTTAAGATTGTCAAATAGTTGCAATGCCCTTGCAGGGTTCACGTCTAACTGTGCTTATGTAAGACCTTTACACTACGTGTGAGCAATAAAGATTATGATTTATGATTTATGAGTGGAAGAAGATTGTTTGGCGCGCCCCTCTTCTGCCCCCCCCCCCCCCTCCCCCGTTTATACGCGCTTCAAACGAGTTTCGAACGCGCTTCACACGCGCGTTTGTATCGCGTTTTAAGCGCGTTAAGCGCGTACAAACGCAAATCGGGGCATCTACGGCGCAGACGACGCACGTTCCAGAAACGCGCGTCGTCTGCGCGTTTAAAATACGCCGTGTGCTTAGGCCCTTAAGTTAGCTGAATCGGAGTCGCTAATGCCCACAGAAGAGACAACTTTAGTTTCTACGCTGTGTGTGAATCGTGTATTAAAGTAAGATTTATCAACGGCTTTGCTTGTGTAAACCAGCGTCAGTGTGTGCTATTGCTACTCATTAGCCGGGTCCCCACTGAGCTCACACACTCACATATTTAAGCTTCCCTGTGTGAGTGAGGCAGCTATTTTTGGTGCGATTTTGAGCTTTGTGTAGAACAAAATCATGCCTCATGCGCTTGCCTCGTGAGGCGGCTCGCTCAGTGAATACCCGGCTAATCACGCTGGTCGGATTTGGATGTCTAAATGGTAGGCTAATTGGCCTGCATATCCAATACAAACCGCATGCAAACCAAGTGAAAGCTAGTTATTTATACTCTAGATAATAGTGTCTGTAGCAAACACTGCGATACAAAACGTCCAAAAACCCATTTGACAGCTTCATCTTACGATCGCGTTACGTCATTTCAAACTGAAGGGGCAAATGGCATATAAGCCAACAATTGGCTTATATTTTCGGGACGTTTTCATGCCGCAAGCTCTATCTATATAGTGTAGGTATAAATAATCTAAGGTGAGAGCTAGTTATTTATGCTTAATATTCTAATAGGGGAACAAACTTCAAAAACCCCGGAGAAGCGAGTTATCCCATCGGTTGCACCATCTCTTTTTGTAACCATCTTCAACCTTGACAAAAAGAAATAGTGATTGTGATAGTAAGCGTCCGCGCGTTAGACAATAGGGCCTCTGATGACTTTCCTCAAGCTCTTTGGTACTTGAATTGTTAACAAAGGTGGGGCTTAGACGGTTATGTTTCTTGTACCTACTTAGGTTGTTTACGTCGAAAGTGTAAAACCTTGGCCTAATGGGTTTCTAAATAATTTAATTATACAATATCACGTTTTCCTTTTACTGCTTGAGAAAATGAGTTTTTTTTATGACAGTACTTTGGCCATAAAACTACGCAATAGTTAGGTGTAGAGTTTAGTAGACATTCCCTTAAAGAGGTCATTGCCTTTTTCAGTAAATAGGTCTAGAGAGACTAGGGTTATTACGGAACGTCACTTCCACCTTAGTAACTTGAGAATTTCCGCAAGAAAATCGTGCAAAAAAATCCGTAAAAAAAATTGCGGAGTTCTAACGGATTACTTATTGCTTATTAATCCCAAACTGCTGTATGTGAAATAAAATTTGCCCTTCTTAATTTTGATTATTAGCAATTACTAGTTGTAATAAAAAAGTGTTCTATGGTTTAGGTACCTATCTATTAATTCAAGTTTGAATCGTACCTTCCCACCATCGGAATACTCGTAGTTTGTTCGGGTCTGCGCAGCCGAAAAGGCACGACGCGCCATATAAAGTGTGTACTACTTCTCTTGGCGGAAAATAAGTTTCCAAAACAAACATCCTGTGTTTGGTAGTCTGCATGAACTTGCGGTTCCGGCCTACTCGCCCTAAGACTTCGCCATTCTTGTCTTTCTGAGTCCCGCTAATTGAAAGCATTTACGTTTTTTAAAGCTCAGTTAGACCTGCAAGAAAAATCACGCAAGTTGCAATACATTGCTATACCGGAACCTAAACGAAGGTGAAGTGGTTAACGAGCACCGCAATGTAATGCAACTTGCGTGGATTCATCTAGCAGGTCTAAACTGGGCTTAAGGTCTTCTTTAGTAGTCCAAACATCGCATCCATATAACATTTTAAACTTTCGTCCGTCCTTGGTCCATCCATATAGAGCAATGGGCCAGATGCAACATTAAATAAGACGATTCCTCAGGTAGATGTATATATTGCGATTTTAAAGGCAGATCGCAGATTTTAATACGTGTTTTTATTTCCGAATTGCTAATTCATAATTCATTAGATACCTAGGCAGCATTATTACAGAAGACTCTAGATGTACACCAGATATTATTACCAGGATAGCCATGGCGAAAAAGGTGTTTAACACTAAAAGAAGCCTACTTTCAGCTAAAATATCAAGCTCCGTCAGGAAGAAACTGGTGAAAGTCTACATCTGGAGTATAGCTCTCTACGGCTGCGAAACGTGGACCATGACCCAAAGAGACAGAGAGAGATTGGAAGCGTTCGAATTGTGGTGTTGGAGAAGGATGGAAAGGATCAGCTGGACAGAAAAGAAAAGTAGTGAGGAAGTTTTAAAGAGGTATGGTTAGCGAAAAAAGATCGTTGTTGAAAATAATTGAGAACAGGAGAGGGAAGATGTTGGGTTATCTATTACGGCACGATAATTACATTAAGACTATAATAGAAGGAAAGATAGAAGGGAAAAGGAAAAGGGGAAGACCAAGAAGGACATATATGGAGCAAATAAAAGAAAAAATAAATGTTTCATTATATAAAGAAGTGAAGGAAAGAGCGGAATGTAGAATAAGCTGGAAATTACTCCACCGACAAGAGCCTAGCTCTTAAATATATGATGATGATGATGAATTCATAATATCTATCTCGTGGTGGCCTAGCGGTTTGACCAATGGCCTCTCAAGCAGAGGGTAGTGGGTTCAAATCCCGGCTCGCACCTCTGAGTTTTTCGGATTTTATGTGCGAAATTACATTTGAAATTTACCATGAGCTTTACGGTGAAGGAAAACATCGTGAGGAAACCTGCATACACCTGCGAAAAAATTCAATAGTGTGTGAAGTTCCCAAACTGCACTGGGCCCGCGTGGGAACTACGGCCCATGCCTTCTCATTCTGAGAGAAGGCCTGTGCCCTGCAGTGGGACGTATATATGCTGGGATGGATGGATTTTACTTCAGACGTAGTCCATAATGTGTTAGTAACAGTAAATACTTAATCGAAGGGTTAGTTACACAGAACATTTTACATACAAGTTATAAGAAATAAAAAATACAATACAAGTAATAAAAAAATAAAATAATAAATACAATAATCTATGATGAAGAGCAGTGTAGCTGAACAAAGTGCTTCAGCCCCGGCGAGTTCCACCGGTCTGCCAGCACGCCCAGAATGGTTCTGAGGCTTTTAGTGCTCATCTTTTTCCATCTGTATGCCAAATTTCATCTAAATCTAAAACTGCGAAGAAATTCAATTGTGTGTGTGTGAAGTTCCCGATCCGCACTGGGCCCGCGTGGGAACTACGGCCCTTGTCTTCACATCTGAGAGAAGGCCTGTGCCCTGCAGTAGGAGCTAGGTATATAAGGTAGGTAGGTAAGCTGGGATGATGGTGACGATAAATATCTAGCTCAATTTCAATGAACGAATTTTACATGCAATGTTCCGGGTAAATTCATCCAAAACAAAACTCTCAATGGCCACGAACACATTGTTAATTGGTCGTCGCCAGCAAAACTGTTTGTTCGCATCGATTTACCCCAAACGTTTTGTTTACCCCGCCGAGTGTTTCCACGGGGCGATCACACCGAAGCAGGGGAAAAATAAAAGAAAGAAAGTAAAACATTTTTTCGCGACAAAAAAAAATTACAAAAATAAGAAACGGAAACAGACACTTCTATCTATACATCTATACATATAATAATCTGTAACAAGTCGGTATCTGTACATTGAAGATATTTGAGAAAAACTGTCTCTAGGGCTATTTATTAGCGCAATAGAACCCAAAACAATGATTTTTAGAATTATTGTCTGTTTGTCTGCGCGTTTGTGCGCGCTAATCTCAGAAACGGCTTAACCTAGAAGGATGCAGTTTTCACTGATATGTTGGTATTTTCTTGGATTAACATTTAGTGTTTGTTTCATTTGAATCGGTTCACAAATAAGAAAGATAAAAAAACCACCAAACCAAAAAACCACCAGGCATAAAGGGTAGCCCCACCCAAAAGATGGCATCCAAAGCCACACAATGGATCCAAAAGATCTCCGACCCACCCTTCCATCGCAGGGCAAAAGAAAGGAAGCCCGTAGTTATAGATAAATGCATATGACAGGAAATCCCACCAACCCAACCAATAGCACTAAGTAATTGTACAGAAACGGGCGAGGGTCGGTCAAGGAAGTAACCAACGGGTAAAAACATAAAAGACCGACCTAAGCACCCCCAGTGCCCAGCGGGAGAATGCATGCTCCTCTCCCGGCCTTCCAGCAAATGGCTGAGGCAGGACACTGTGGGTAGATTAAGTCCCCTCCCTACCCCTCCCCTCCTCAAAATTTAAAGCACACGTTTTTTGTTTTGATAACCAATAGAGAAGGGGACTTGTGACCGGGTTTTTTAGTTCGTGCAAGTCGGACACTGTCTGGGCCCTCCATTCCCAGTTCGTCCGAAGGGATTTTTCCCGAGCACAAGTCACCCTTCCAATCCTTAAAGTAAAAAACAGCAAAGACTTCGCGTCTTTGGCCCCTCTGGCGACTCATTCAAAAAAAAAAAATAAGAAAGATACGTCTATTTTAAGAATTTATCGAACATGGATAGTACATAGAAAAAAAAATCCAACATAAAATGAGCTGACAACAATATAGTAAACTATACTAAATAGGGTTCATCTTAAGTTGGACATGCACACATTTTGTTGGTTTGTTTGAACGCGCTCAGGAACTACTGCTCCGATTTGAAAAATTCTTTCAGTGTTAGATAGCCCATTTATCGAGGAAGGCTATAGGTTATATATCATCACGCTTACACTAATAGGAGCGGAAGAATGTTTCAAAATCGGGGGTTTTTGAAGTAAAACTTCTATAGGCACGCTTGACTTGGGAGTACGGTGGTGAATGTGAACGCGGGTGTGGGGCGGTGGGGATGGGAGGGGGAGTGCGTGGGGGGGGGGGGTTGCGGGGGGTAATTTTTTTTATATCGAGGAACTAAGGAGAGCCATAATTGATGAAAAAGCAAATTGGATAAAAAAAAAGCTGCCCAAATTACTAATTCCACGCGAACGGAGTCGCGGGCAAAAGCTAGTATTCAATATTGTCACGTAATGGTCCCAACTCAGCATGATGTCTCTGTATGATGATGTTCCGTTGGAACCATTTTACCCCCCGACAAGTGTGTGAAAAAATACAAGCTTAAACATTGTAGGGGCGCTGAGGCCGATTTTTTTAATTGTAAATACAATAGAATAAAAATAATAAATGTTTAACATGGTGGAGAGGAAGCCTGTGTCCTTTTCTGTGTGGAAAATGCTCTTTATGCATTCAGCTTTGTTGTAGTAGCACTACTGCAGTGCATACATCTTTATCTCATCCCTTAAATATTATATAACGGGGAAGTTTGTGGAGGTATGGATGGATGTGTGAATGTTTGTTACTCTTTCACGCGAAAACGGTTTCACGAATCCTGATGCATTTTGGCACACAAATTAGTGACTCCTAATCAGCAAACTTGAGTTGAGATGAGACCAGGGCCCGTATGAAATTAAATGTACCTCCTTAGTTATTAAGAACCATTTAAGAACTGTACAACACTATGGTTTGCAATAAACGACTATGACTATGACTTATTTAAATGGGCCAAAAAATGGCCTGGCTGATTTAGACTAGACAAAGAAATATATTGCCTATAGAATTTTAACTCCTGCCATGCTCAAAGAGTTGTGTGCAAGCAAAGAGACGCGAATAAAAAACATGTATGATCCATTTCTGTAATCATGATTGTGTGTTCTTTTATCTGTCTATTTATTCTGCATCAAGAAAGTTGCAAATTCCGTCTGAGTGGCCCCTTACTGTGTTGCAAATTGATTGAATCGTTTTTACATCAACGGTTGCCATAAAAGTGGCACGATAGCCAATTCCATTTAGTACTTTGTATGAACTAACGCTGAAAAGAAAGTACATTTCTAAGAGGCTTGAGTGCCGGGTCTCTACAGTCCCTAGACTCATTGGTGAAGAGTAATGGCCGACTGACAGATGCAAATTACGTCAAACGATGAACGTTATATGGATATGACTACAATTGACTAAACAAATAGAACTCAATTGCAAAAAAGTTATAGTTTTATAAGTATTAGTAAGTAAAGAAGCGCACATGAAATCACAAGTAAAAACGTCCATGTAATTGACAAGTCTAAGTCGTATGTGACAGATGTAAACACGCTATAATCTCAAGAGGTGACGATTTACAAGTGGCCAGTTTTCTTAATGTACAAGATAATACTTACCTACTTACTGATATATAACAAAAACAGAATATACTTTTTTACATAAATAGTAGTCAAAATTTAATTAAAGTTTTATCCATCTTATGCTTTAGTTACCATATTGCATCCATCGGCCTCCCATTGGTGATGTGATGTTTCATTGATCGGGTCTCAACGATTTATGAGGTTTGTGTGAAGAAGGAAGCTATTCAGTGGTTTGCAATCCGCACCAGGCTTGCGTGGGAACTGCAGGCTAAGCCCTCTTATTCTGAGAGGAGGCGTGTGCCGAGTATGATGATGTATCGAAAAGAGTACCTAAAAGGCATCGTGAATTCTAACCCGAGATTGAACTCAAGATCCTCTATACGTATGTTAGTCCGAGGTAAAATCTTTATGGTACCATGTCTTTTTTGATACATAGGTACATACATGGGTCATACACATTTTTTTAACTATTACTATAAACGGGACTTATCATATCACCGCAAACAGTATTTACCTCGACGTTTCAGCCATGCTTTGGCCATGGTCACGATTTGAATACATTTTTTTGTTTGCGTATCACCTATAGACCTAGCAAAAGATAAGAGTCTGTGGCCAATATTTTTTAAGTGAAGTCTGTACACGACACATTGGCAAGTTTCTGTGTGACTGAGGACGAATCCACAAAAATGCCATGAACTCGTAAAAAGCCTCGATTCGCGTTCAATTTGGTGTGTACACAGGGTGATTGCAGGCCATACAATCCATACACGCCATTAACAACTGAGATAGCACGCCTAATTTGACCGAGTTTAAACGCTTAGAACAAGTTACTCAACCGAGTCTTTGGTTTTGTGTTGTCAATGATCCTACTTCCCACTTACTAATCTTTTGGTACCAACTTTTTGTCAAGCCAAACTCTAAGACGTTCAGTTGCCATAGAAACAAGAATCGCACGTGCATAATACACAGAAGTTCAGTTGTTTTAGTTATCTGTTTTAACAAAGCCATTTTGTATTTAGCAAAGCCAAAAGTTAATGGTTCGGCCAAACCGCTGCTCAAAATACGCTGAAGGTACGGAATCGCAGTGACGCACCGTAAACGTCACAACTTTACTATGGAGAGCATGCGGTAAAGTCTGACGTTTACGGCAAGTCACTGCGATTCCGTACCATCAATGTTTTTTTTTAAACAATATAGGCTTGCGTTTGACCACAGTCACGCCCGATGGAAAGCGAAGATGAGGCCTACGGTGGAGCTCGCTTGCCTAGTAAATGCTCATTCACCCTAGACTTCAAAACGGCCAAATTTTGAGCAGGCAGGGAATTCTACTTCTTAGCTATACGCTTTGTGCGGATTTTGGGAATACTGACAATGTAAGGGTGGAGACCCCGCCTACTTCTGATCTACCTGTGGAAGAAAGAAGCAGGTGGAATAAGGTCGTACAGTTCACCGAAAAGTAGCCTGTAGAATACCGATAGGGAGCCACTCTTCTGCGACGACGAAGGTTCTGGCGACAAAAATCCACATCACAGGCGACG
This sequence comes from Archips xylosteana, assembly GCA_947563465.1. NCBI lineage: Eukaryota > Metazoa > Arthropoda > Insecta > Lepidoptera > Tortricidae > Archips > Archips xylosteana. Next base: position 19,266,724 of record OX387353.1, on the reverse strand, counting down.
CCGATGAGCCGTTCTACCGAATCCAAAGCAGCTAGCTGGTATTCAGCAGAACTGTCCCAAAGGTGGCAGCAATACTCCATGCAGGTGGCACAAATACATATTTTAAGCTGAGGCCGTATTTTCTAACGCGCGGACGTTTGGACGTTTTGGACGTTTTCGGATGTTTGTAAACGGTATTAGATAGTAACAGAAAGAGATGGTCAAAGCGATGGCAAGCGCCCCCACGTTAGACAATACGGTCTCTTGTTGTCAACAAAACTGTTTATTGGGGTGTATTTGCGTTACACAAAAACATCACACTTTTGTATGAGTCCATCAACGATTTAATATCATGATGTATTCCCGTATCATGATGAAGTGTCGATAGCGTGATGACGGCATTGGTCGTCAGTGACGTCAGACCGGTGAAGGGCTTGTGGTAACGTAATCAGTAATCACTGATACCATGGCAATAATGTATGACCCCAAATACAACTTATCTACATTGTTTGTCAAAGTCTACAGTCACTGCGAGGCGAAACGCAAGGGAAAAGTTTTTCTGAGTGGATTAAAATCAAAAGTTTATTTCTGTAAGCCATAACTATAAATTAATTTTAATAAAAAAACACCAACGCAATTATGTCACACGTATGTTTGAACATAAAGTAAATGCCCATTATGCGTCTCAGATCCCTTCCGCCCGCAGCTAACAAAAGATCAGACAACTTTGGAACGGCTGAACTGATTTTGATGAAACGTATCTAAGAACCGTCGCCAAGAAACCTGCTTTCTAATAAAAAAAAACCGCATCGAAATCGATTCATCCGTTTAAGAGCTATGATGCCACAGACAGACAGACACACACACATAGCGGTCAAACTTATAACACCGCTCTTTTTGTGTCGGGGGTTAAAAAAAGGCTCTTCTACGTGTATTTTTTTGAGTCTACCAGCGTTTTCGAAAATACCATGATTGCCAAAAAGGCGCCGCAAGAATACTGGCACAAATCATTTTTACACGCTTTATATTAGCTTCACCTGTATGTTTGTTTACAATGCATATGCTCGGAAAGCGCCTCTTGACGCGAGTCAACATATCTATAGAAAGTTAGTCATCCCAGCACACTTTCGCAAGTGTGAAAAAAATTGTATGGATTTTACTTTCTACACGCGTGCGGAAAAGTAACTTTTTAAATTGCCAAAACTCAAAAAGTTGTGTCCAAACTAGTGTTTAAAAAATAAGACTAGAGAGTTGTGTCTTCATAATTCAGCTTTGCACAAATAAGAAAATGTTTGATGCAACCAAATGAATATTTATTGATAAAATAATAAAACAGATTGTTTTGATATTAAAACACACAAATAAAAATTCCGTCAAAAGTTTTGAAATAAAAAATTTAGTACTAAAATAATTCTTTGAGTCCATTTTGGATCGTACGATATCATGCGCGCGCAATCGAAATTCAACCAACGAGCTTTCAGTGCGCGCGCTTGGCGTAACACGAACCAACCATGGTTACCCGTTCGCGCCTGTCAATCAATGAGCTTTCAGTGTGCGCGCATGGCGTAACACGAACCAATCATGGTTACCCGTTCGCGCCTGTCATGAAAACCCGCCACAGTAACGTTCATGAATTCAGTCCGGAGAATTAATTTATATACTGTTTTAAACTTTCGTGATTTTCACTCATAATTACTAAACTAAACGGGACTTATCACGCAATAAATATTTATTTATTTACCTCGACGTTTCGGCTACATTGCAGCAACCGTGGTCACGAGTTAACTGAAGTGTAGGGTGTAAAGTTCGTTTAGCCGCACGAGTCTTTCGAACTACCCGCACTTGATCCCGATTAGAATCAGCACCCGTATCCCGAACTACCCGCACTTGATCAAAATTTTCTAACGGCACCCCATCACACCGACACACAACACTCACAACATCCGACGATCTCTCCGAACACTCCTGCCGACGCCAACACTTGTTTATAACAGGATTCCACGAAGACGAAAGCTTATATCCATCCTCCCGGTTGAAATTTCTATGTTTTTTAATTTCAACCGCTTCACGCATTATTCTAGAGTAGAAATGACGTTCCTTTGAGAGAATTCTGGGATTGTGCAGTTCAATCCAGTGGTTTGGTCCTGACTCCAATAAATGCTCGGCTATGGCTGACTTATTTACTTGGCGATTTTTAACAGCCGCGATATGTTCCTTGACCCTTTCAGCTATTGTTCTTTTTGTTTGTCCGATATAGGAACTACCACAACTACAATCAACCTTATAAACACCCGGTGTTTGGAAAGGAACAACATCCTTGGGTGTCCGCATATGCCTCGCGACCTTGGACAAAGGCGTGTACACAATCTTGATGGAATACTTGTCCAAAATAGCGCCAACCTTGTCAGTCACTCCCTTAACATAAGGCATATACGCGGGCTGTCTAGCCACGTCACGTTTAGTTTAATAATTATGAATTAATTTATGTTTAGTAAATTAAAATGGAGAGTTCAAGTGATGAATTTACATAGGACTTAACGCCGCCTGACGTCCTAGACCAAGAACAAAATTAAATGTGACAGCCTCCTGCTGACTAAACCGATGCTGAAATATGTAAACATCTACGAGACTTTCCCTCAATGAAAGGTAAATAAGAACGCAACATCTTTTTCCGAAAATGTTTATGAGCGCGCGCAGACAGAGAGCGGCCTGCAGTTCCGAGTTCAGAGTTCTGCGTTCTTTCGAATGTACTGAGTCTCTTACGATAACGCACACAGCAGGCGACTGGAACTCTCAAGCGGTCGGTTTGGGGGAAATAGGGTGGGGGTGTTGGGGGGTTCGGGCGTTAGGGATTTTGGGGGTTGTGGGAAATGGGGAGGGGGTAAGAGACCTAGATGGTAACAAGGGTTTGATGATGGAGCTGGAAGGGGGGGTATGTGGAGGGATGAGGGGTGCGGGGGGCGTGGGGGGAAATGGGAGGGGAAGGGGGATTGGGGGTTGGGGTTTTAGGGGGTTGGGGTCGGGGGGTAAGGGAGGTTGGGGTTAGGGGTTTGGGGGAAGTTTGGGGATATGGGGTGGGGGTCCGGGGTTAGGGGGGTTGGGTTTAGGTGGTTTGGGGGTTTGGAAAATGAGGAGGGGGTAAGGGGGTTTAGGGGGTTGGGGGTAAGGGTGTGGGGGTTGGGGTAAGGGGTTTGGGGGAGTTGCGGAAATGGGTTTGGGGATGTGGGGGGGTTGGGTTTAGGGGGTTGGGGGGTTGGGGGGGTTGGGGGGTTGTAGGTGAGGGGTGTAAAGTTAGAAAGAAAGAGGTTTACGTTTAGTAGTGTAGAGCAGTGCGCGCGCACCAAAGACCAAGTATAAGATAGACTGATTCTATTTAAGACGAGCAAAAAACCGTTTTGTGTCTCTTTTTAGCACATGGAAACTCTCATTGTAAAAAAAATGCAACTAAAAAATAGAAAATAAATAATAGTTTAAGAAAACTAAAAAACACGCTTTAAAAAAAAAACAATTAAAATATAAAAAATAAATTTTAATAAATTTCAATTCACTATTCTTATAGTGCAGTAAAAATCTTAATAAGCAATTATTATATTGTTATATCCAGATTAAAATTTGTAAACAATTCTAAATATTGATAAAATAAATAATAATAGTTTAAAATATTTTATTGCAAAAAAAAGCGTGGGGTGCTTTTTAAGATGTTATCAAAATGATAATCCTTGACAATTGACACCATGCCAATTGACACCATCCAGTCTGTCAAATTTCATCAGAATTCATCAAACTTTCGCGCTTAACATGAAACTACCGTGAGATTCACTCATAGTGAAAAAATAAATGTTTCGGGCTAATCCGTAGCCCTTCCTCTTGGAGCACACGCCACGGCGGCTGCTGCCAGACGCGCACTACGCGCTACCGCTCTGCTCGGGCGGCTGCTCGACGAAACTGATACCGGCGCACAACTACTCACGTATTCATCGTATTTTTTCTGCCATTGTCAAATATAGGTATCGAGCTAACCTCGTTCATAGACGTGAGTTCGTATTTTTGTTACTAAAAACTTTTGCGTCTATATAATATTAGTAAGATGAGAAAGATTCGAAGATTATTTTTGTAGTACTAGAGCTATGTTGTAGCTAGCCGCTGCATCACGAATGGGCCGGCTCGTCCGGGGCAGTACCACCCTCTCACAGAACACCGATTAGTACTCGTACGGCCAGTGAGAGCGCCGGGGGCCCAATACCTCTCCCCGTCCTCTATTCGCTTTCCTTTTTTCTCTCCCTTTTAGGACCGACAACGCACTGGCATCGCGTAAAGTGCTACGGGTGTCTATGAACAGTGGTGATCATTTAACATCAGGTGACCCACTAGTTCGTTTGACTGGCCTCTCTAACATAAAAACTAGTTGACTACGAAACCCTAAAAAAAGATGTTTGTGTCAATCATCCCATTATTTAACATTATAATCCAGCCCCATTAGTCTCACGCAAGATATTCCTTCCCAGAGATTCTTAAACAAGCACGTTCGCGTCAGGTAATTTATTAATGAAAAGACTGAAGATTTAGCTGCGTCTGTAAATCATGCGCAACGCAGCGATGATTTATGACGAGAACAAGGGACAAGCATGAGACGGAATTAAAGGGAAAGATGCGTACATCTTTATTAGTATAACTAGCTGTTTCCCGCGACTCCGTCTGCAAAGAAAAAATTGCCTACGACCTATTCTCAGACTTACCGAATGTAGAGAAAAAAGTTTTATAAAGATCGGTCAAGCCGTTTCGGAGGAGTTCGGTAACAAACACCGTGACACGAGATTTTAATATATTCGATTAGATTTACTAGCCGTTTCCCGCGACTCCGTCTGCGAAGGATAGGGGTATAAAAAATAGCCTACGCCCTATACTCAGACCTAATATAGAAAAAAAAAATCATATAAATCGGTCAAGCTGTTTCGGAGGAGTTTGATAAAAAAAACCCGGCCAAATCTGCGTCTTAAAGTCTTAAAAGAGCTTTTTTACCCAACAATATTATTATTTAGTCTAACATCTGGTAGCATAGTGAACGGTTGCGGTACTCTTAGAATGACTCTGATTGAGTTCGAAACGCGTCAGTGTAGTTCAGTGGTGAGGATAGTTGGGTTGTGTGATTTGTGTGTGTTCGTAGTAGTGCGTACAGTGTGGAGGTGGAGGAAAGGCATGAACACACATTTCTTGCATAAACGTAGCTATTAATTATAAGGTCGCGGGTGACCAAAGTAATACAGATTAGGGATGTTGACGCCATTAAAAAATAATTCGAAGACACGACTCCAGTAAAAAAAGCTTCATTTAGCCCTGAAAACCAGATTAATTTTCGATTAACTGCAAAATTAGATTTTTTGTTGCTCTAAAACAAATAAATAGTTAGTTGATTGAGTTGTCGAACAAGTGACGTCTTAAGTTCCTATTGCCATTCAAACTCTATGGAATAATTTTATTGTGTTTTGACAGTTCATAAAAAGTACTTCAGTTGATTGGTGGTGTCAACATCCCTATTGTTGCAGTTCATTGACATAGACCTCCGAAAAGTAACGACTGATTCAATATTTTTTTTTCTGGCGATGTGAAAAAGAAAACCCATCCATCCCTAAAAATGAAATGTTTTCCAGAGCAAGCAATTTACCTAGGAAAAGATAACACCTCGCGAACATACAAAAAAACCTAACAAATTGTAAACAAACACGCTCGCATACCTGACGTGAGCTAAAATGTGTTAATATTATTCTTTTGCCTACTCACGCCTAGCGTACTACAAATAATTTTATGTTGAAAATATCACTTTTGATACAAACTTTTTGCTGATTGTAATCCCATTGTCATTCAAAGTACATATTCGTACCATGCTGAACCATCCTAGAGCATATTATTATTATTATTTTTTATTTATTATTTAAACTAAACTTTTATATAGGAATGAGCATCCAGATAGATCGAATTTTGCAAAGCATTTGTTGGAATCAAATCATTCATTGTTAGATTCAGATTCTTATGAAGTGTTACATTATTGCGGCAAGGGGTTGCGTCTGGATGCTCTGGAATGCATGGAAATAATTAGGTACAACACTATGGGGTCTATTATTAATGAACAGGTAAATTTAGTATCTTCTCCTTTACTGCGGCTTGGGTCTAATTTGAACAGTTAGTATTAATAAAATATGCCTTATAAATAAATAAACAAAAATTCAAGGTAGTTTTATAATATGTCAATAAAAGTTAATATTTTTGTGGGGTAGTTTGAGAATAAGAAAAATAAAGTGGGTACTTGGAAGTTACAGTGACAAGTTAAAACATTTGTTTTGGTTTGTTAGTTTAACATTTGGTAGCATAGCATACGGTTGTGGTAACTCTGAAGATGAGCTCTGTTTAAGTTCGAAACGCGTCAGTGTAGCTTGGTGGTGGTGATGGTTGTGTTTGTGTGATTTGTGTGTGTTCGTACAGTGTGGAGGCGGAGAAACTGCATGAACACACATTTCTTGCATAAGCGTAACTATTGTAAGGTCGCGGGTGAGCAAAGTAATTGTTTTAGTTCATTAAACTTTTCATGTTAACAAATATCAACTTTCGGAGTATGTTAAAATAAATGAAATAAGTACTTATTTTGCTCCTCGTATAAGTAGTGAGGCCAAATAGCTACTTTTGCTTTGGAAAAATGCTTGTTCATGCAATTTTCCCGCCCTCCCTCCGATCATTGATTTTTTGTTTGTGGTGGTGGTTCTCTTGATTGAGGGGTTTAGTGATTTTTGCGATGGTTAATAGGGACGTTGACGCCATTAAGAAATAATTCGAAGACACGATTCCAGTAAAAAAAACGCTTTATTTTATCCCTTAAAACCAGATTAATTTTCGATTAACTGCAAAATTAGATTTTTTGTTGCTTTAAAACAAATAAATAGGTAGGTAGTTGATTGAGTTGGCGAACAAGTGACGTCATAAGTTGCTATTGCCATTCAAACTCTATGGGAGAATCGTGTTTTGACAGCTCATAAAAAGTACGTTAGTTGATTGGAGCTGTCAACATCCATATTTATTTTTTTTAGCGGAGGGAGGGCGTTAAAATTGCATGAAAAATCATTTTTCCAGCGCCATCGTAGCTATTTTGCATGACTTCACGGAGGAGCAAAATATGTATTCCATTTATTTTATTGTTGACTAGGTATACCCATAGCACAGTTAACGTCATAAATAAGTGATCACTTTTGTGTACCTTGTCGCTTTCAGTTGCTATGCTACTTGATTTCGTATGGCTTTTCAAACATTTTTTTATATGAAAGGGGGTATACGAGCATGCGGGTTACCTGATGGGAAGCAATAACCGCCGCCCATGGACACCCGCAACACTAAGGGTAAGGTAAGATATGTAGATAGATAGCACATGACATTAAAGACACACATGACATAACGTAAAAGTGACAAAATAGGTACAAAATTGATCGATCTCTTATGCTGCCGTGTCATGACAAAATACTGTAACTCGAATTACAGTGTTTTGTGCTAACACCGTTAAATTGACTATTCGGACCCTAATCTATATATGCATGCTTAGAGTAACTGATTTTCTATCAAAAACATTGAAAAACGTCATTGTAATTTACACTGTAACTCTTAAAACGTAGGGTCTTGATTAGACTAAACACTGTATTATCTCTAGTTACCGTATTTTGCCAAAACAAAGTCACATTTTCTTAGTATAGTATCAAGATTTACAGTGTTTTGTCGCAACAATCACACGAGAAATTAGTCCAAGTCCTTGTTTATTGTAAGTCGGGACTTCTTCAAGGTAATCATAAAGACTAAGCCTTTCTAAAGACTAAGAAATATATTAAGATGAGTACGTTAGTTTTATGAATTGTGATGTTAGCAATATAAACTAAATTAAATTTAAAGTAGCATTTTCATACGAGTATAATGCCATTAAGTATCACGTTACAGTGTTTTGTTGTAGCAACTCTCATATATTATTGATAAAGTACATTACGACATAACCCGTTTTTGCTTGAAAATTCAAGTAAAAGTAAAAATTTTAATATTATTTTTCTTTGTCCACTACTAGTAGCACATTATCTGTGATTTGTCCGAAATTTATTGCAATCAGATCAATATTCACTGTTCTGTAGCCAATTAAAGATAGCAAAAGTTTTTTGCGATTTCTGAAAAATAGGTGTTTTTTAGATACAGTGTTTTGTCATGACACGGCAGCAGCTGCTATGATTATGACGTTGACGTTGTACGAGCTTTGTTTAGTTTGGAACTAGGTCGGTTGTTGTCAAATGCCCCAAGGTATTTATTTACTTTCAACTATGGCGACTATTCATATTACCGTCTGTTGACAGGTTTCAATTGGCTTTGAATTCCCTTAAAGTGATACTTGCTCGCAATATTGCGTTGCTCTGTCGCTTTAGCCGAGTTGAGTAAGTGCTTAAGTAGGCTCTAGAGATCTAATGGTACCTAGATAGATTCATATGTCTGTTAGTTGATAGTATAATACATCACGGTCAAAAAGTTCACCTTTCATACAAACGAGGTCTCTTTGATGTCTTGGTTCTCCACTAGGCGGTGCTTTGACTGTGATCTCATGATGGCTACTCTGAGCGTTGATAAAGGCCATTCAGAGTTCCTATGATACCCACCTGCAAAAATCTATAACGGCAGTAAAATTTATGAACATCTAATAATAAATAATAATAATAATAAATATTCGGGGACAATCTTACACAAATCGACCTAGTCCCAAACTAAGCAAAGCTTGTACTATGGGTACTAGACGACGATAAACATAATTATATAGATAAATAAATACTTAAATACATAGAAAACATCCATAACTCAGGAACAAATATTCGTGCTCATCACACAAATAAATGCCCTTACCGGGATTTGAACCCAGGACCTCTTGCTTCGTAGGCAGGGTCACTACCAACTAGGCTAAAGCGGTCGTTAATCTAAGTGCTGATACAAATTCTCTCGCTGTGGTGTGAACTGCTTGTTTTTCGATGCTCTGGATATCCATCATCAGATCTCAACCTACACACACAAACACCACACACATAAATTTTGGCACTTGTAATAATGTTAATAATCAGCCATCATCATCATCAGCCGAGAAAGTCTAGTAAACAAAAGCGTCCCCCATAGAGGGCCACAATGAACAACTTGCCTCCTGCGTCCATCGGTTTCCTGCAACTTTCACGGTCGGTCCTAGTGAGAGATCTGCCAATGCTACGTCATCCAATAATAATGAGTAGAATTATGAAATTAGAAGTAATTGGAGGAACATCCGCGAGTTAACAATAGAATTCTCGTTACTTTTGTTTCAATGTTTTAATTACACCATTACATTATTATGTTTTATTTTGTTACGAAAAAATGGCGGGGCGGCCTGGGGGCATACCCGAGTTCAAAATTCGTGTTAACTTTCAAAACCCCGCGTACATTTTTATGTACAGACTTTTGAATTTTAACTAAATAGTAAAAGGAAGTTCGAATACGCAATCATCTGGGTCTCAAGAGGTTAAGTATTCTGTCTCTCTCACTCTCCTATTAAATACTAATAGCGTTAGCGGGATGGCGCGATACGAAGTCCTAATTTTGGAACTTTGGAGACTAATTTCCTGGACGCGGCACTGAACAAGTGTCTGAATATTTGGCCAACAGTGAGACACAAAACAGCTAGGCAAAAAAAATTGGGCACGAAATTTCATTCAATCCCTCCAGCCTTTTGATCGTGAAAAAGTAACAAACACAAAGGATTTGTCAACTTCAATTGAAAATGACCGATTTACGCATTATCGATTTGTAATAACTATATTACACAATTAAATCTAAGATCCCTTCCGCAGCATACAAAAGAGCTGATAACTTTGAAACCGCTGAATCAATTTTAATGAAACATGTCTATGAACCATCGCCAAGAAAGTTGCTTTCAAATAAAAACCGCATCCAAATCGGTTCACTCATTTAAGAATTATGATTATGCTATAGCGGTCAAACTTATAACACCCCTCTTTTTGTGTGGGAGGTTAAAAAAATCTGAATAAATATGCTACGACATCCTGTTGAAACTACGTTGAGAAAATGTTTGCTTATAATTCCGACTTAGGCGCTGAATATAGCTACTAGCGCTAGATCCGTGAGGTAGAGTTGTAATTAGAACAAAGCCTCCGCTTCCGTAACTCCGCCACTTCCGCAAGAAATCTCACCTCCGCTTTCACATCGACCTCCGTAAAAAAGTTGCTCATATAGGTACTAGGTACTTATCAATGATTCCGCCAATGTGGAGGTTGAAAAATAAATACATAATGTGATAAAGTCGCAAAAGTTTTTGTAGTGGTAGAGCCATGTTGTAGCTAGCCGCTGCATCACGAATGGGCCGGCTCGTCCGGGGCAGTACCTCTCACAGAACACCGGCGTGAAGCAGCAGTACTCCTGCTGCGTTTCGTACGGTCAGTGAGAGCGCCGGGGGCCCAATACCTCTCCCCCTTCTCTATTCCCTTTCCAATTTCCTCTCCCTTTTAGGGCAGATAACGCACTGACATCGCGTCAAGCGCTGCGGGTGTCTATGGACAGTGGTGATCATTTAACATCAAGTGAACCACTAGTTCGTTTGTCTGGCCTCTCTAACATAAAAAAAACAGTTGTTCGCGAATAAAACTTGCCCAATCTCAATGTTGCAGGACCGCGGATTGAGAGCTTATTACTTACTTGTTTATTATTAGTGATTACTAATTTAAGTAAAAACTTGTACTATGTGTACGGTCGCGTGCTTTAATTTGGGACCCATTTCTAAAAAATATCCTTTGAATCCCTATACAATATGACAGGACTGTCAACCTTAAGCGGGTCCCAAGTTAAAGCTCGGTACTAAATACCTACTTAAAATTATCATGTTTGACTTTCTATTATTTCACAAATCACTAATTTATACTTTTTCCACTTCCATTTCACCTCTGCCTTTACCTTCGTCAACCTCCGCCTCTGCCTCCGCCTCCGCTAAAAACGCATCCGCTACAACCCTATAGTTCAGTTATAGTATTATTTATTCCAATCCCAAAAAGCGAAACTTAATACGGCAAAGGGCTTGTTGTCCCTTATCTCAACGAGATAATAATCAGGTCAATCCTGAAGTCTATAGAATGCGGCTTAAAATAGAAGCAACTACCATATCAATCACTTCAACTAATAATTTCAGCGGAAAGACGTCCACTGCTGAACATAGGTCTCACCCAAGGTTCGCCGAACAGACCGGTCTTACGCCATCCGCATTCAACGCATTCCCGCAATCTTAACCAGGTCATCGCTCAATCTTATTTATTTATTTATTTGTTGGAGGCCTACCTACACTGCGTCCTCCAGTCCATGAACACCACTCGAAAACCTTTTGGCCCCAACGGCTGTCAGTTCTACGGGCGCTGTGCCCTGTTTATTGTCACTTGAATCCGGAGATTCTTCGAGCTATTTCGGTAACTTTAGTTCTTGCGCGGGTATCTTCATTTCTAATGTGATCCCGCAGAGAAACTCCGAGCATAGCCCTCTCCGTCGCTGTAAGTACATCAAGTCAAATTTGAGTACACACATACCATTCAATTTCTTCCCAGCCGTGTACAGATTTCTTCACGATGTTTTCCTTCACCGTAAAGATGATGTTTTGAAATGTAATTACGCACATGAATTTTACTTACTCTTACTCCGTTGGCTCAGCGACCCGAAGTGGATCTTGGCCTCCAATACGAGTTGACGCCAACGCGCCCTGCTCTCAACGATCTCCTCCCAGTTTTGTGCGTGTAGAGCGCGCAGATCCTTTTCCACCTCATCTTTCCAGCGGTACTTAGGCCGGCCAACCGGCCGCCGACCACCAGGCCGTCCCGCGTACGCTCTCTTTACCGCCCTGTTTGCTGGCATCCTCTCAAGGTGACGCAGCCACCGGAGTCTTGCGGACTTAATTTCTCCCACGATGTTGGGTTCAGACACTAAATCTTCCAGCTCCTGGTTCTTACGGATCCTCCAGCTGCCATCCTCTCTCTGTAGTGGCCCCATAATCTTACGAAATATTTTTCTTTCGGCAACAAGTATTTTGCTCTCGTCCTTCAATGTCAATGTCCACGATTCACAACCATACATTAAGATCGGTCTAATGATGGTTTTGTAGATACGGATCTTTCGGCGCATGATCTTGGAGACTAACACTTTGTGAAGAGCCTCCGCACATCTTAGAGCACCCTGGATGCGAAATTCAATTTCCTCCTCCCTGCTGTTGGTATCAGTAGTCACACAGCCTAGGTATTTGAATTTCCCAATCCCTTTGTATGAGACACTGTTTACATCCAGGTCTTCTCTACATGAATTTTGAAAAACTTAAATGTGCGAGCACGGGCTTGAACCCACGACCCTCTGCTTGAGAGGCCATAGGTCATACCAATAGTCTACCGCGACTTTATTAGGATGGAAATGATGATACGATATTTTTTGGCACACAAATCGTTTTTGCTTGCATTATCTATCTTCTATACTGTTAATAGGTCTGTGACACTTCCCAAAACTACAGGGCATCAAGGAATTCAGCTGAAACTTTTGATGAGATGGAGCATCGCTAATGCGTGTCGACAACTAGTGAGAGCGGGATAGCAATAGAATTAAGAAACTATGTGTAGGGCACGTGACAATTTGATTAGTCGAAAACGGCTCGTTCAAATTTGGATACCCTATAATTAAATTTTGGATGTAGTATTTGGAAGAATAGTATTTAGAATCCGGAACATTGTGAGGAAATTTGCTCACACCTGCCTGTGTGAAGTTCCCAATCCGCACTGGGCCCTTGTGAGAATTACAATCTAAGCTCCTTTATTCTGAGAAAAAGCTTGTGCCTATCAGTAGGACGTATATGTATACATAAAGGCCGAGACAATGAAAGTTAGTGAGAGTATACCAAAGTGTGTATGTATGTGTGTGTGTGTTGTGTTTGTTTGTCATTCTATTAACCTGAAACGGCAGTGAAATTTGCTGTGTAGGTAGCTACATGCGTCCGCTAGGTATAAGCAGAAATTTTTTCCACACACCTGCAACAAGGGTCGGCAACGCACCTGTGATTCCCCTCGTGTTGCGGGTGTCCATGGACGACGGTGATCGCTCTCCATCAGGTGACCCGTTTGCTCGTTTGCCCTCTCTTATATAAAAAAAAACACGACCAAATAATGGAATTAACTTATTAACTTCCTGGGACATCATTCCTGAACTGATACAACTTAGGGATCTTTAGTACTTAACTCTCAAAGTGCCAGAAACGCACCTGTGATACCCTTCGTGTTTTGCTGGTGTCCATGAGCGGCGCTGATTGCTAACCATCAGTTGACTTGCATGCTCGTTATCCCCCTGATAAATAAACTAGCTGACCCAGCAAACGTTATTTTGCCATATAAATTATAGCCTACGACGTATTCTCAGACCTAGCAAATACAGAGGAAACAATTGATAATAACTATAAATTAAAAAATGTAAAAACCCCCAAACGCAATTAAGTCTTAAGATCCCTTCCGCAGCATGCAAAACAGCTGATAACTTTGAAACGGCTAGACCAGTTTTTATAAAACATGTCTAAGAACCATCGCCAAAAAACCTGCTTTCAAATAAAAAAAACCGCATCCAAATCGGTTCACCCTTTTAAAAGTTATGATGCCACAGACAGACACACTCACACACATACACACACACACACACTCACATAGCGGTCAAACTTATAACACCCCTCTTTTAGTGTCGGGGTTGAAAATCGGTCAAGCCGTTTCGGAGAAGTTCGTGATATCAAACACCGTGACACGAGATTTTTTATATTAGAACATAAAAATCCCGCTCATACCACATAGTGGGAACCTATCGATGTTTAGAAAATTATATTTCCGAAGGTTTAGAATCCCGAAAATTTCATTTGTCCGAAAGCATTGTTTGCTGAAACTGTAAATATTTCAGGATTTATTTCAGGACCATCGTGTAGAACCCTTTAGGTTAGGTTAGGGTTGTTTTATAAAAATCCTGAAATATTTACAGTTTCAGAAGAAAATGCATTCGGATAAATGAAGCATTCGAGATTTTAAATATTCGGAAAAAAATATTTCTAAATTTTGATAGGTAACCCACATAGTACACACACCTTTGAGGATTCAGCTAAAGGATTTAGCTCAATCCTCAAAGACACACTAACCGCGCCAGAAGAACTAACACTAACCAATTAGTCTCCTACTACGAACAGTGTCTTGTTTAGTCGGACTATTCTGTAATTCGAACGGCGACCGAAGTTGCGGTCACGTGGCACGACTAACTCGCTCGTAGACCATTCGGCGGCCTGGCTTCATGACACTTTAGTTGCAAACAGCGATGGTGTACAGTAAAATTACATAAAGTTTACCACTGGCAGATGGTTTGCCTTAATTTCATATTCAACTTTAACGACCTACAAATAAAGCCCATTTTAGAATACTGTTACCCACGTGTGCAGATTTTGTAATAGCTACTTTATTTGTATGGTGTTAAAGTTGGAAATTAAATGAAGGCAAGCCATCTGTCAGTGGTAAACTAAAAGTAGAACGTATCCTATTGTATAGTCCGACAAGCTCGTGCGCGGCTCTCCGCAGAACCCTGTCGCAGTCAGCATTTGCCGCACTTATTAAAAACAATTTCGTTAAGGACAGCAGAGGCTCCCTGCGACAGGGTTCCGCGCGGAGACGCTGTCCATGTTTCCATAGTAATTGATTTTTTTACGTAAACGCGATCGAGAAGTATTTGGTGAAGTTAAACTTATACTAAGCATACAGTTAATAAGTTCTAAAAAATCGACGTTGCGTCTACTCTCCTCTGTGTCAACTGTCCTCGGTCTCCCATACAAGACTGATGAGTATTGTGGAAGCAAAAGATGTATGTCTGGATCATAGCAGGTGGAAACAAATAGTCTCTGCCTATCCCCTTGCTGGGAAGAAGGCGTGATTGTATGTATGTATGTACTAGCTTTTGCCCGCGGCTTCGCTCGCGTGTACTATGAGTATTACAAAGAACCAAGATATCAAGCAAGCAAGCATACAGGCAAGCAAGCAAGCAAGCAGGTCCACAATTGACCGAGAAATCGGTGAACATACCTACATAAAAAAAGGTGGAATGCATAACCTCCTCCTTTTTTAGAAGTCGGTTAAAGAGCCCTTTGCGGCCTACTTACAGTATAAACTTATTAATTTTGAAATTTTAGCTTTCTACAACCAGTAAAACGCAAAATCCCGTTTTTTCCCGTTCCCGCAAGAATTTCGGGAAATGTTTTCTTAATGCTCACTCCCCAAGGAACCCACTTGCCAAATTTCAGCTTTCTATGACCAGTAAAACGAAAAATCCCGTTTTTCCCGTTCCCGTGGGAATTTTGGAAAGTCCTCTCTCAATGCTCCTTTACACTCCCCAAACAACCTACATGCCGAATTTCAGCTTTCTACGACCAGTAAAACGAAAAATCCCGTTTTTACCCGTTCCCGTGGGAATTTGGGAAAGCCCTCTCTCAATGCTCCTCTACACTCCCCACGCAACCTACATGCCAAATTTCAGCTTTCTATAACCAGTAAGACGAAAAATCCCGTTTTTCCCGTTCCCGTGGGAATTTCGAAAGTCCTCTCTCAATGCTCCTTTACACTCCCCAATCAACCTACATGCCGAATTTCAGCTTTCTACGACCAGTAAAACGAAAAATCCTGTTTTTTCCCGTTCCCGTGGGAATTTTGGAAAGTCCTCTCTCAACCCAGCTCTACACTCCCCAAGAAACCTACATGCCGAATTTCAGCTTTCTACGACCAGTAAAACGAAAAATCCCGTTTTTTCCTTATCCCGTGGGAATTTCCGAAATCCTTAAAACTGTTTTTTTACTATCATAATTACTTAGTTCTATGCCAAATTTGAAGAGTTTAGTAATTATAGTTCATAGGATCCCGTTGAACTGAATATATAAATCCCGTTTTTTCCTTATCCCGTGGGAATTGTGAAAAATCCTGAAATTAATATTTTAACTAATGTAATACCTACTTGTGTATCAAATTTGAAGAGTCTAGTTATTATAGTTACTGAGATAGGGTCACTCGGAATCGAATATATAAATCCCGTTTTTTCCCGTTCCCGAGGGAATTCCCAAAAATCCTTCCTTAGTGGATGCCTACATTGTATAAGGTATCTATGTGCAAAATTTCAAGTCTCTAGGTCCAGTGGTTTGGGCTGTGCGTTGATATATCAACAGTCATGTAGTTTATTTAGACATTTCAACCCCATCGCACCCCATCCAGGGAGATGGTATTTTACGTCTGCCACGTCGGATTTTAAAACCGTTCTTGTTTTCATAACCAGCGACCCGATAAACCATAGAAACAACACCCATGTTGATTTTCAGACTTTGTTATCCCTTTCCCCCCTTTTAGGGGTTGAATTCTCAAAAAACCTGAAAAACGTGTTTACTCATTTATCGTCAGGAGTACTTCTGTGAAGTTTCGAATAAAATAGTCGAACTAATCTTGTTTCCCCATACAAACTTTGGACCCCCGTTTCACCCCCTTAGGGTGTGAATTTTGAAAAATCCTTTCTTAGTGCACCCCTAGACCTGATAAGGAACCTACGTGCCAAATTTGGAATCTCTAGGCCCAGCGGTTTGGGCTGTGCGTTGATATGTCAGTCAGTCAGTCAGTCAGTCAGTCAGTCAGTCAGTCAGTCAGTCAGTCAGTCAGTTTCTTCTTTTATATATATAGATGTATACTTGTACATCATCATCATCATCCCAGCCTATACACGTCCCACTGCAGGGCACGGGCCTCCTCTCAGAATGAGATTTGGGCCGTAGTTCCCACGCGGGCCCGAGTGGGATTTGGGAACTTCACACGCACCAGTGAATTTCTTATCAGGTGGGTGCAGGTTTCCTCACAATGTGTATTTCACTTTAAAGCTCATTTTTAGGGTTCCGTACCCAAAGGGTAAAAATGGACCCTATTATTATCCGCTGTCCGTCCGTCTGTCTTTCCGTCTGTCACCAGGCTGTATCCCATGAACCGTGATAGCTAGACAGTTGAAATTTTCACAGATGTTGTATTTCGGTTGCCGCTATAACAACAAATACTAAAAACTAGTATAAAATAAATATTTAAGGGGGTTCCCATACAACAAACGTGATTTATTTGCTTGTTTATGCTCGATATTGATAATGATAACAGCAACAGGTAGAAGTTTGAAATATTCACAGAATATTTAGTTAGGTATATATTCACTCTAAAAATACCTAAATAATTAAATTAAAATAAAACAAATAATTAAGGGGGGCTCCCATACAACAAACGTGATTTTTTACCGTTTTTATAGATAATGATATGGAACCCTCCGTCCGCAAGTCCGACTCTTACTTGTCCGGTGTTTTTTATGTTGGCCTGACAAACTGCCATTTGTCTAGATTGCAGTATCTTAGTCATACAGCAACGTCTTTTGTTAGGCTATAGATAATGTGTAAGAAAATAACAATTTTATTTAGTCACAATACACAAAAACAATTATCATTGCTACAACATAAGATTAAGCTTTATAATTTTCTTCTTAAGTTTCAAATTGCATTGAAAAATGCCCTTGACATTGTCAACCGGTAAAACCAGCGAAGCGTTTAAACATAGACTTAAGTTGTTATAGAAAAGGGTGAACTCTTGAAAGTTTTTACACCTACGGATTAACAGTCGCCTCTTACAACCAGTTCGGTGATAGTGTAGGAAATGATAAAAGAAAATAAAACATTTATTCAGAACAACACAAGACACATTGATGTTGTATTTTAGACGACCGGATAGCCTAGTTGTTAGAGAACCTGACTACGAAGTTTGAGGTCCCGGGTTCGATTCCCGGTCGGGGCAGACATTTGTGTGAATAATACGAATTTTTGTGCTCGAGTCTTGGGTGTTTAATATGCATGTGTACATACGTGAGTCTATAATGACTCCCATAAAAATTCAAGTCATAATGTAACATTAGTCATAATCAACGTTAGTCATACAGTGATTTATTTCTGAAACAATTTATTTTTAAAAATTGTTATAAAACAAACCTAACCTAACCTACTGCATTTTATAATTTGGCATTTAAAAAAGTCCTGAAAAAAATACCGTTTCAGAAATAAATCAATGTATGACTAACGTTGATTATGACTAATGATACATTATAACTTAAAATTTTATGGGTGAAAAGGGGCACCGGTACATACGTATCTATCTATATAAGTATGTTTATTCGTTGTCTAGTACTCATAGTACAAGCTTTGCTTAGTTCGGGTCTAGGTCAATTGGTATGAATTGTCCCGTGATATTTATTTATTTTTATTTAAAGAATATAATTATTTGAAGAAAAAAAATTGTTTTGATTTTGATTGATTTGATTTTGATTGATCACGCAAAGAATATTTGCCTTGACGTTTCGGCCACATTGCAGCAGCCGTGGTCACAAGTTGACAATTATGAGTGAAAATTACGAAAGTTTAAAACAATTAAGTAATGTCGTTTTTACTTAGACCGAAACCGTATCATGTCTTGGGCTATTATTACATATGACAACACGAAGGATAAAGAAAGAATGTGTCATTGCGGTTGCAAATCTGATACTGGCTCAGCGTAATGCTGCGCTGAAGCGTTAAAAAAAAAAACGAGTATTTTGCTAATTTTTAATTGGGTATTTTCTAAATTTTATTTTACTTGCATGTTTGTTTGTACTTCTAGTGGTTAAATTGAACTGAAATTGAGTACCTACGTGTATGTTATTTGAATGGATACAAGTACAGTCAAAAAATTAATGTTAACAAAAAATAGTTCAAATGCAAAGAAAAATACACTAAGTATTAAAAATATGTCTGTAACAAAAATACACTAGGAAAAGCCTGGCTTTTAATTTTCGCTACTTATGAAAATTATTAAGAGCGCTTATTTTCGTAGGTATTTCAAATTTTTTTTCATTTCAAATGGTATTTTCACTAGCCTAATTTCAAAAATAGGCCCCCATTGTTTTGTGCATTTGTAGGTAATAGCCAATTCTAAACGTTCTAGGCACTATGCGCACACGCATGACCACTACCACTCTGCGTCCATCAGTACCACCAACCAGACGCCATGATGGAAAAGACGCTCATTTGTTTTTTAATCGCGATCGCAGCTTGCTACGGGCAACCTCGCGCGGCGCAGTACATAGTACCACCTGCGAAGCTAGAAGCTATATATCCAAGAGGACTAAAAGTGACTGTGCCAGGTAAGTGAGGCTTATTTTTAACAGATTTGAAAAAGAAGGTTCCATGTTCGATTGTTTACCAATCACTTCGTCATTTGTGGTTTGATTTGTAAAATTATCACGATTGGTTTTGTGGAGTCTTTTTGTATTTTTATTTTTTTTACTCCATATTTTTACTTTTACATTCATCCCGTGAAATCTTAATATTTTTATACTAAATACAAACTGAAACATGGATACACAGAAAAAACCCAGAAAAAGAGACCAGCGCTGGGAATCGAACCCAGGTCCTCAGCATTCCGTGCTGCGTGCAAACGAAGGAGTGTTGACGTTTCTCGTTGAGAACATGAAACATAGATGTCGTTAAGTGTCTCTGCGTAAAGAGACTATAGAAAAACAAACTGAAAAATGTTGATATATAGGAAAAAAATTGTGTCTTAACTCCTGACCAGTAAGGGTGTAGGGGTATAAGCACGCAGCACGGAATGCTGAGGACCGGGTTCGATTCCCAGCGCTGGTCTCTTTTTCTGGGTTTTTTCTGTGTATCCATGTTTCATTTTGTATTTTTAGTATAAAAATATTGTAAAATTATGTTTTTGTAATATGAGTTGGGCGACTAGGGTAAGCGTACCAGTGAATGAACAAAACGAACATTTTTTCAAATAATAAGAATTTGGTACGTTTCTACCACGCCTCGTATTTTTTTTCGACTAGCACCTTTACTTGTTAGGTTCTGGTAAATTTGCTTTGACTTCTAAGCAACAGTTTTGAAATGGCGACGATGTAAAGTGGACGTACGTATGTGGTACATCTTTTCTATGGAGCAGTATTAAGGAAGAACGAAAGCTACTATACTTCTGATGTGTTACTGCATTTGTCCCAGCCATCTATCATTCATTGGGTATGTTTATTTTAAAGCTTTAAAGACCTGTTAGTGCTATTCATATATAGTTTAATGTAATTTATTTTTAAACAATACCTTTTAATCCAGTGTTTTTAACTGGAACCCAAAATCGCCTAAATCCAGCGAATGAACGGGGGCACACTGGGACTGCAGGATTTTCTATTTGTGCAATATCTTTTCTTCTAGTAGTCATATTAAGATTTCTATTACAATGACATTGATCCAAATATATTATCTACCGAATGGCTAGTATTGGAACAAACGTAAAATATAGGTTCATTTACTGGTTCAAGTTTTCCAGTGAATGAATTATGTCACTTATACCTAGTTCATTTACTAGTTTCCAAGATCTAGTGAATGAACAATAATCTTATTTTTGTATTTTAATTGATTTAGAACATGGAATCGACCAAATAAGTATATTAATTGTAGTTGTATTAATATAACTTCGCTTATGTATTTTTATAGTATAACAAAACATCATTTTCAAAGTTGTTCATTCACTAGAATTTTGCGTTCATTCACTGGTGATTTTCCATTTTTTCCCTTAAATAGTGGTATATCTTCAAATTGTGCAGTAATACTGTCGAATAATGATGATGTTAGCCAACTAGAGTAGTTGGTTGTGCTATACAAAAAGTAATATTTTAAATAAACTGTGCCCAACTGCCTAAAATTAATTTTCAAAGTCGAAAATTTCCTTAAGTGTTCATTCACTGGTACACTTACCCTATAATGTCTTTATTGAAAAACTACGAGGTATAAAAATGACGACATGAAAAAATGACTAAGTTTTTTCCAAATTTAATCGACACAGAAACAGTGTCGACGGAGCTCCGCCGGAGCTCCTTCTTCTGTGTGCTGTAGGTTTTTATTTTATTTTAAAGAGGCCAGACAAACGAACTAGTGGGTCACCTGATGTTAAATGATCACCACTGTCCATAGACACCTGCAGCGCTTTACGCGATGCCTGCAGTGCGTTGTCGGCCTTAGGGTTTATACTTCCTTTAAAGGCCGGCAACAGATTAGTGACTCTCTTTGAGTTGTTAATATTTATGGACGGTGGTGATCATTTTCCATCAGATGACCCGCTTGCTCGTTTGCCTCCCTCTCATAATAAAAAAAAACCTTTGTTTCTGTGTCGATTAAAGTTGGGCAAAAACTTAGTAATTTTTTCATGTCGTCATTTTTATACCTCGTAATTTTTCAATAAAGGCATTATTAGTCGCCCATCTCCTGTTGCCGTTTTAATATCGAGCAAAAACGTGCAAAACAATCACGTTTGTTGTATGGGTGCCCCCTTAAATATTTATTTTATTCTGTTTTTTAGTATTTGTTGTTATAGCGACAACCAAAATAATCTGTGAAAATTTGAACTGTCTGCTATCACGGTTCATGAGATACAGCCTGGTGACAGACGGACGGACAGACGGACAGACGGACGGACAGTGGAGCCTCAGTAATAGGGTCCCGTTTTTGCCCTTTTGGTACGGAACCCTAAAAAGCACCCTTCAAAGTTTTATATTTCTCATTGCGAGGTCGTAAGGCGAATGAGTGTGAAGCGGCCAAATGAGCGCAGCGAGCGCAGCAATGTAGGTAATGCAACTTGCACGATTTTTCTTGCAGGTCTAAACTGGGCCATAAGAATGGTCCTTTGGCCGGTGATACGAGTCTGCAATTTTCAAACTATGAGATTTGGGTTATAAGCTTAACAAAGCCTAGTCCAACTTCTTACTAAAAATAATACTGGCCGCAAAGACTTCAAACGCCGCTAAATTTAAATTGAAAATAAAAAAAATAGTTCATCATTTGTTTATTTAACCACACCGGAATTAACGGTAAGATTGGGTTCAAATATGAATGAGTTTTAATTTTTTTTTAAATCACGCGAAATTTAGATTTTTTTTAATTTATTTAGTTTTGCATACTTAGCTGCTGAATTTAACCAGAGTGCATTCTGATCCACCTTGAGCCTCAACTTAGATAAGGTGGTAGTACTGGCTTAACGAGATTTGTAGGGTACGTAATGCTTTGTATGGCGATTTTTTTTTCATGTAAATATTTAAGTTTTTTATAATTTTTGAATGTCTATTGACATGTTTTTAAGCTAGTAAACTAAACAGTTGTGATTTTTTTTTCACTGTGATAGATCAAATCTTGACCAAACTTTTGGGGAAGAGGCAAAATTTAAATTTAATTAAAATAAATAAAAAACTGTAATAGTTTTTTAAAAATTGTTTTTTTGCATCTGATAACACAATTATTCAAGTTTATTTTCCAATAAACTCAAAATCTTAGTGCGGGTGTAATCAGAAAAATCGAAATTTTTCGAAAACGGTGCGACTTTTGCTGAGGTCATTTTTTGATATTTGGTAGACGGCCTGCCCACCTATCTCCCATTTCCGTTTGTCATACTACTCACGGGACATCCTGTATAGGCTGGAATCATGATAATTTTTCAAAAAAAATTTGAATAAAAAGACAGGTCAAAATCGCTTCTTCTTTCTAATACTAAAAAAACGAATACCTATAGGTGATTTTAGTTCACGTGACTTTTCTATTCCTCTAATTTCCTTGTCTATGGATATTAATATCTAGTTAATAGCTTTTGCTATCACTTATCGCTTCGGGTTACCCGCAATAGCAAATAATAGTTTGTAATGTGACCTCAAGATATGCGACGTATAAGGAAAATAAGAGACAAACATCACAGTTAGTAATCAAATTAGCATTTTCCTGTTTTGAAGCGTCATTGCTTTACTAGCGTTTAACCGCGGCTTGGCTCGTGTACACCCTTCGGTTTGGCAGACGAATTGAAATCCCGGAATTTCACAAAAAAAAACCCATGGGAATTTCAAAAAATGACATTGTGTACTTCGTTAAAGCTTCATAAAAAAATCGGCCAAGTGCGAGTCGGACTCGAGTCTACCCACTATTGCCGTTATCAATATTGAGCAAAAACGAGCAAAAAACGTTTTTTGTATGGGAGCCCCCTTAAATATTAATTTTATTCTGGTTTTTAGTATTTGTTGTTATAGCGGCAACCAAAAAACCAAACTGACTAATTTTAAATCCCTATCAACAATTTCTTAATTGGGTGCAAGGAAAAATAGAAATGCCGATGTACGCACGCACTCACGTACTCACGCACGAACACACGCACAAGTACATACTTACAAACTTTAGCATTTATAATTATTAGTAAGACTAAGACGGTTCTTTTAAGAATTTGAGGCGTGATGTTTTTTCAATAGGTACTTAGCCGTAGACGGGCTAATGCATTTTAAAACACAGCATTTTTTTTTTACAGCCCGAAACACAGGATTTCCTAGTTCGGGCCCATGAGTTGCTTACTTAGGTTTAGTATAAGGAAACTTTGTACCTATTAAGTTATTCTGTAAAAATCAAATTTTCAATAAATTTATCTTATCTTATTTATCTTATCTTAAAACCTGTGTAGTTCGTTGAACCTTGTTTTGTTTTAAAGATGTTTTTTATCTGCATTAGGATAGAGTTAAAAAGTTGGACACTAACGACGTAGTTAAAACTTGTCCGAAAATTTTCGGTTGGGACACAAAAAATAAGGTAGCCGTTCAATCGTCATACAAACTTTTGCATAATTGATCATATTTGTCCGAAATGATCATTTTACATAATCGCTTTTTACTCTGAATCCATTAATTATTCAGGAATTTTGAAATGGTTATCCTGTAGGACTCTATAGGTTAGGTTAGGTTTGTTTTATAACAATTCTGAATAATTAATGGATTCAGAGTAAAAAGCGATTATGCAAAATGATCATTTCGGACGAATGATAAATTCGGAAAAAAACCGACCAAGAGCGTGTCGGACACGCTCAAGATAGGGTTCCGTAGCAGGTACGAAAAAAATCTTTGCTTACTTTATACTTAATGTGGTTGTTTTGGTCCCAATTCCCACCGCGCGCAGAATTTCAACGTTCGGCGGTACAGCGCCATCTATCGGCGAATTGGGTAACTAATCTAATCTAATGTAATTCTTTATTATTATGAACCAATTGCAAATTTATTTATTTTTATTTGAAAGAAGATACTGTTAGCGTGATCTTATGGTACTTACAGAAAAAAAATGCTTGCAAAGGCGGTTAAATTACAATCTTAGTTTAGAATTATTTTTTTACAAAATTGCTCAACTGATTAAGTTGAAAATAATTTTCCTAGAAAGTTTTTATTAAGTTTAACTTACGTGATTTTTTCATATTTTTTAGACTTGCTGTTCAAAAGTTAGAGGGGGGGACACATTATTTTGAACTTTCGGAGTAAATATCTCCGAAAACATTCACTTTATCAAAAAAACCGGCCAAGTGCGAGTCGGACTCGCGCACCGAGGGTTCCATATAAATTTATATGTATCTATGAACATCCAGTCTTAGCAGACCTCTGCTCCTAAGCAAAATGTGCGCAGTGTGGGATCATTGTAGATTGGTTATTGATATAGACAGACAGACAAAAAAATTATGCTTTTCGCAATTTTTCCTTTATTTGTGCTAGAATACCTTGTTTTGTACCAAATTTCAAGATTCTGAGTTCACGGGAAGTACCCTGTAGGTTTTGATTCTGTTGCGAGTGTCGAAAATGTGCGTTGGTTACTAATATAGACAGATAGACAAAAAAATTATGCTTTTCGCAATTTTTCCTTTATCTGTGCTATAAGACCTAGCTTCGTACCAAATTTCAAGATTCTGAGTTCACGGGAAGTACCCTGTAGGTTTTGATTACCTTGCGAGTTTCGAAAATATGCGGAAATTTGCGTCATAAACGGTTGTATCTTTTGATTGCGTTGGCTTAGATGTTTGATTTTTTCACAGCTCCAAGGGACAGTAGACTTGAGTATTTGATATAAATTTCTGCTTGATACCTCCACGCGTTCCTGAGAAAAAGGGTCTTGACAGACAGACAGACGGACAGACACACGGAAGGACGGACAACAAAGTGATCCTATAAGGGTTCCGTTTTTTTCCTTTAGAGGTACGGAACCCTAAAAATGGTCTTAGCAAACCCCTATTAATTTTCAAATACCTATCCAATGATACCCCACACTATAGGGTTAGTCGAGAAAAAAAATCACCCCCACTTTACGTCTATGGGAGGTACCCTAAAAAAAACTTTTTTACTTTTTTTTATTTAAGTAACCACTTTGTCGGCGCGACTGATATATATTCATGCCAAATTACAGCTTTCTAGTACTAACAGTCTCTGAGCTTAGCCGCGGACAGACAGACAGACGGACAGACATGGCGAAACTATAAGGGTTCCTAGTTGACTACGGAACCCTAAAAAGGATTATGACGATCATTACACACCCAAAAAATAAACATACAATCCCTTTACACAACGGAACACCAAGTAGGTATTACAAAATTTTGCATCAAAAACCTTTGATCAATTATAACTGAAGATACACATTGCCGAACAAAATCCCCTTCAAAGAATGTCCGAACTTTTTTATTTGTTTGCATAACAATTAAAATCATCACCTACACAGAAATTTGAACCTAGTCTTTACTACATTACAGTCGAATTTCGGTTGACACTTGACAGCTAAACTTGACAATTTCACGCAACGTACTGAGAAAAAGAAGGCCACTTTTATCAAAGTGGCGCTCATTTAGCTCGGACATTTTCGGGCGCGCGACTGTGGATCTACAGTTATAATTGATCAAAGTCAAAAACAGTTGAAATTTTCACAGGTGATGTATTTTGGTTGCCCCTAAAGTATAACAACAAATAATAAAAAACAGAATAAAACAAATAGGTAGGTATTTAAGGGGGCTCCCACACAACAAACGTGTTTTTGCCGTTTTTATAGATAATGGTACGGAACCCTTCGTGCGCGAGTCCGACTCGCACTTGGCTGGTTTTTCTGATTTTGCTTGCATATTCAGGGTGTTTAGCAGTCAGGTGTAGGGGTTTTAAGGGATGGTCGTTCGAAACATTTTTGACCACATTTATTACTGTGCCAAATTTCACGATTTTTGAGATATAGCCATTTTTTAATTAGGTACCTCTATTTGGGCCAATCAACTTTTAAACCGACGTTTTTGGCGTCTCCTGCGTTACCAAATTTGTCTTTGGCGTTACGAAAAAATCGTACTTCCAACAAGATATTTCACGGTTTAATAGGTTAAACTTACGTAGGACGGCATGTATTCATGCTATTCATCTATTAAATTACGGAAAAAACATATTTACTTACAAAAATCTGCAATTGTTTGAAAAATGTCGCGGACAGATTATAGTCGGTTTAAAAGTTGATTGGCCCATTTACCAGTTTTTTTTATTTAACTGTATTTATCCTTTATAGCCTATACTAAATTACGATACGAAGTTCGAAAATTGCATTTCGTAGATACGGCCTAGGGCCAATTGCATAACAAATTACAAGCTAATAGTATTAGCTATTGTGTATTGAAATTCACTGATACTGTTTGCTTGTATTTTGTTATGCAATTGGGCCCTGATCGCACAGGGTCCAGGAGCATGGCTTAATATCTGTATTAAGTCAAGATAACAAATTAGCATAACATCTAAACCGGTACTCGGGGGGTATTAACCGGCGCGTCTATAGTAGGTCGTTGCCTCCAGCTAACTTGGTTTTTTAGACCTTGCTGTAATCGCTTTGTACCGAGCCAATGGCTTTGGGTTTGATAAAAAAAGACACCGGCCAAGTGAGATGGGCACTGAAAGAGATAGAATAGGCTTTACCTTACCCATTACACATTATGTGATTTAATATTTTAT
Source organism: Archips xylosteana (assembly GCA_947563465.1). NCBI lineage: Eukaryota > Metazoa > Arthropoda > Insecta > Lepidoptera > Tortricidae > Archips > Archips xylosteana. The sequence continues at coordinate 19,239,778 of OX387353.1, read as the reverse complement.
TGACATTTTTGTTTTATCTTTTCATACAAATGTTATTTATTGGTATAAATTAGTTAAAACAATTAAGAAAAAATAACAAAGAATAAAACTTAACTATAAACTAAATATTACAAACTAAATTAAAAACTAAACTAGATCTAAACAAACAAAAATAATACTATTACAAACTAAATTAAAAACTAAACTATATCTAAAAAAGGCCCCTGCGGCATTGTGCCGAAGATGCTGGCAGCATTTCCTCGTTGAATCGCTAGGCTAATTCTTTGAGCGAGGTAGCTGCCAGCTCTTCGGTCACCGGTAGCATCTATATGCCTCTTCGAAATCTCTTTGAAGAGGCTTAGTGCTCCTGGGCCCCACGGACCAACCAAGGGTCTCGACACCGAAAGGGATGAAATTATATTCGGCATTCATTTCTTGCATAAACGTAACTATTGTAAGGTCGCGGGTGAGCAAAGTAATTGTTTTAGTTCATTAATATGGACCTCCGCAAAGTAACGCCTGATTCAATAAATTATATTCGGCGCCGAGACCACTATACTTGCCAATTTTAGCGGTTTCGGCCGCCTCTGCTGCGGCTGCTACCCTTGTGGAGGTCCGGTGGATATGAGAAGGGGCTAGTGTGTCTACACAGGTTGCATCCCACACCAGAACCCTTACTTTTATACTAAATCACTAATTATGAAACAGCGTATTTCAGCTCCGTATAACCCTAGTGTGAACAACAAAAGGCGCAAAGACATAGTTTTGTTCCCAAAAGCACCTCTCATGCTTTCGCGCATAAATTCTTTCCCTTTCTTGGATCTTATTTATACAATAAAATCAATAAAGTACTAAATATTTATAACTTAAACCGTAAAGTGTGCAAGGATAAGGTTATTGCGTGGCTGCAAGGTCTATCTTATGTTGACACTGAAAATCTGCTGACGATTGCAAGGTGAGGGTGACGCTGTGTAGCCGATTGTTCTTTGTTTATTTTGTTATTTGACACTTGATTAAATTAATATAGTTTAATTACCAACTAAGTACTATGTTTTAAGATATTGTGTTGCGATGTTAAATGCTCGAGTTGTATATAATTCTTTAGATACCTTTTGTCTATAACACAGATCACACTTTTACACACTTTTTTTTTTTTTGTAGTTTTCTACCTTAAAATGTCCTTTAATGATATACGAGAACCTTAAACATGAATTTAGTGTAGTATATGATAAATCTAAAGTGGAATATGTGCAATGTGAACAAGGTAGACATCCTGAGCCGTGGATAACACAGCAGGTACATGAAATGATTTTGCGTCGTGATAACCTGTTTAAAAGATGGAAATCGAATAAAAGAAATATGAACTATCGCGTAGAATATACCAGGTTTAGGAACAAAGTGAACAAATATATAAATAAGGCAAAAAATTTGTATAGGCAAAATGAAATTAAGAAGTGTAATGAAGATAGTAGAAAAATATGGGCCTGTATAAATAGTTGGATAGGCAAAACAAACAATAATATAGACGATGTAATTATGCAATATTTAGGAAAAAATGATAGTATAGAAAATATCTGTGGTAATTTCTCGAGGACATTTACACAAGAAATACTTAGTATTAAGCACAATTGTAATGAAAAGTTTTTAGATAGGTCGGACTACATTAGGGAAAGCTTGGTGTCTTTGAGGTATATAAAAACAAATGCCAGTGAAGTTGAGAGGGTAATTGATGGACTGTCATGTAATAAAGCACCGGGGAGCGATGGTATACGGGTCATAGACGTTAAATATGTTAAGAAGCAGTTGAGTCCGATTTTAGCTAGGTTTATAAATTTGTGTGTATATCAGGGTGTTTATCCTGAGGAGTTAAAATTGGCACTCATAAGACCTATCTTTAAACAGGGCAATCATCTTGACTATTCGAATTATAGACCAATTGCTATACTTTCGGTAATAAATAAAATTGCTGAAAAGATAGTTGTAAGTCAAATTAGTAAATTCCTTGAGAACAATGACATAATTTCAGAGTCACAGCACGGATTTAGGCGTGGTCGTAGCACGGCAACAGCTTTAGCAGAATTTACTGACTATATTAATGAATGTCTCGACAATCGTAAACAAGTAGTAACAGTTTTCATCGACTTCAGGAAGGCTTTTGACACACTTGAGCACGAGCAGTTAATACAAGCCATGCACGAGTGTGGCGTGCGGGGCCCGCTGTTGGAGTGGCTGCGCGCGTACCTGACGCGCCGCGCGCTGCGGACCGTGGTGCGCGGCGCGGCCGGCGCCCGCGCCGACGTTGTCTCCGGTGTCCCCACCGGCTCAGTCTACGGCCCCGTGGGCTATATCATGCATGTCAACAGTGTGTGCAATGTAGTCAAACACTGTAAAATGTACATGTACGCTGATGATACCTGTATGGTTTTCGCTGGCGATGACTTGCAATCAGTGTCTCATAGGGTTCAGTGTGACTTTGAAGAAGTTATAAAATGGGCACATGATAATGGCATTATAATCAATTTCGGTAAAACCAAGTGTATGCATATTCGCTCACCGTATAATAAGCATGATGACGCCAATTTTAACATCTTAGGACACAGTTATGAGTGCCTTCATAGAAAGAAACAGGGCTGTGATTGTAAAGCGATTGACTTTGTCGATAGCTACAAATATCTCGGCTTGACGGTGGATAAGAACATGTCATGGAAAATTCATGTGAGTAATGTGTGTCACAAACTCAGGTCTATTTTAGGTAAATTTTTTCACTTACGTGGTGCTGTTAGCCGAGCCACAATGTACATGGTGTACCATGCTTTGGTGGACTCAGTTCTATCATATGGGCTTAGTAGTTATGGACGCACATTTCGAACTTATTTAGATAAAATTAAGAAATTACAAATTAGATTTTTAAAATATCTTGTAGGCAAAAAAACAAAGGATAAGTGTAACAAGGTGTACAATGAGTTATTTCCGATTTGTAAGGTATTACCAGTGCATGAAAAATGTTCACTTTTATTGGCATTAGAACAGTACAATTCGAGGCGATTTAAAGTACCTATCAGTCACGTATATCCAACTAGAAGTGTAACGGGGGAAATTAATAAGCGAAAACTGTGTGTACCTAAAGTATGTAATTATTATGGTAAGCGTACAAGAAAATATATGATACCTAAAATACTAAATGAGATGGAAAATCTAATGTATTGTAAAACCTCCAAAGTCACCTATAAAAATAAAATTAAAAGTACATTGTTGAGTAGAATTAAGTAGTAGGGATATTCTGATGTTAGCGAGTAGGATAAAATAAATTGAGTATACTATACATATAAAGTGAGTTAAAGTATATGATTCGGCAAATTTGAATGCCTTCTTGTATGCAAGTGTAGGTATTATAGCTTAGTATGTAGTTTTCTCTTTTTTTCTTTCTTTCTTTTGTAAAGGATTTAAGTAGATTAAGATCAGAGTTTCAGAGAGTGAAATTTTTCTGCCAACAAACTGTCATGCAGTTTGGCAGATAATTATTTTAAAAATGTATTCTGATTATGAGAAATAAATTAAAAAAAAAAAAAAAAAACCTAGCTTAGACTAAACTAAATTTACTATCTAGACCTAAGATTATTTCATGTTTATATTTTGTATTTTATATAAATTTTATGAATAAATAAATAAAATAAAAAAATAAAAAAATCTCACTTTTATTGTTTTATTGTTTTTAATATTATTATCTTTGTGACATTTTAAATTAATATATTTTCCATTTATGTTTTTCAAGTTCTTTTGACGATCTTTTTGTGAATTCTTTATATTTGTGACATTTCAAATGCTGAATATAATTGTAATTTTCAATCAGAAATAAATGAATCTATCTATCTATCATTATTCTCGAAACTTACAATTTGGTCTTTATTTACGTAGTATGTAACTTGAACAAAATGTCTGTCTCTAATTTGAGTTGTTAAGGCTTTCGAATTTAATATATGAATCCCGTGGGGATATCGGGATAAAATAGCTTACCTATGTGTTTTTCCAGAAGTCTAGCTATACTTAAACCAAATTTCATCCAGATCTGTCAAGCCACTTTATAGTTAAATAATAACGCGCACACGCATGCACGCACGCGCGCGCGCATGGAAAAAACTGACGAGGGAATTTTTTCTTATAATTCAAATTGGACCAAACGGGGAGTATGCGTTCCCAAACAAAAAGATTCCAATTGGTTCATAGCTGACTGAGTTCTGTGGTAACAAAGATAAAAAAATGGGTCCATAATGACTCCCATAAAATTTTAAGTCATAATGTATCATTAGTCATAATCAACGTTAGTCATACAGTGATTTATTTTTGGAACAATTTATTTTTCGGAATTGTTATAAAACAAACCTAACCTAACCTACTGCATTCTATAAGATGGCATTTAAAAAAGTCCTGAAAAAAATACCGTTTCAGAAATAAATCACTGTATGACTAACGTTGATTATGACTAATGATACATTATGACTTAAAATTTTATGGAAGAAAAGGGGCACCGAAAAAAAATACCACCCCCTTTTTTGAGTCGGTTAAAAAGCAAATAAGGGGTTATTAAATATATCACACTTAATATTATAAAGGCGAAAGTTTGTGAGTGTGTGAGTGTGTATGTTTGTTACTTCTTCACGTCTAAACGGCTGGAGCGATTTTAATGAAATTTGGTAAGGAGATAGTTTAAGACCCTGGGAAGGACAGAGGATAGTTTTTATCCCGGAAAATTGCATAATTCCCACGGGATAGCGATAAACGAATTATTTGCAGACGGAGTCGCGGGCATCAGCTAGTAATGATAAAGTTCGTACTTAAAGATATATGGATGTTTATTGACTTCGTCTGCAATCAATAGATGGCGTTGTCCAAGCTAACGTTGTGTTATAAAAGTGTTACCGTAACCTTTTAGGGGCTGTCCGCACAGCGATATTTCACCGCGCAGTTTTTTATTCGCAATTCTGTAACACATTGAATCTTGTGGAAGTAGCCGCGCGTCCGCGTCCATAACATTCATGTGTTACAGAATTGCAAATAAAAAACTGCGCGGTGAAATATCGCTGTGCGGACGGGGCCTTAAAGATTGTAAATGTTTCACTTGAAGGTATTTCTAAAGCAGGCGAGCCAGGGTGTCAACGCATGTTTGTTACTGTTTCACGCTAAAACAAGTGAATCAATTTTGATGGAATTTGAAATTTAATATAATTGGATCTCTGGACTTATACTATTCAATCAAATCGTGTGAATAATGACGATAATAAACACTTGACAAGTTTTTGTAGCCTGAATTTAAAGCAACACACATAATTTTCAGATGATGGCTTCTCCCTCTTCGCCTTCCACGGGAAGCTCAACGAAGAAATGGACGGTCTGGAGGCAGGCCAGTGGGCCCGGGACATCACCAAGGCCAAGGAAGGTCTTTGGACATTCAGAGACAGGAACGCAAACCTCAAGCTTGGAGACAAGATATACTTCTGGACGTACGTCATCAAAGACGGGCTGGGGTATCGACAGGATAATGGAGAATGGACAGTGACAGGCAAGTTATGCATTATAAATAAAGATCGAGGCACGGTTCTGAATATCAAAAGTTAATATATGGAATGTATTAAAATATCGAATAACACCGCACCGCATATATCAGCACTGCAAGTTATACACCAATCTACGCTAATATTATAAAGAGGAAAGATTTGTATTTTTGTACGTAACGAATAAACTTAAAAACTACTGGACCGATTTCAAAAAATCTTTTGCTGTCATAAAGCTATATTATCACTGAGTGACATAGGCTACTTTTTACCGCGGGATAATATCTTTTCCTACGGGAAAATTAGTTTAGCGCGGGCGAAGTTGCGGACGGAAGGCTAGGAACTGATATTATCATTCACGGCGTGCAGAGCGATATCTACTTACCTACATTCATCAACTTCGCGTTTGACTTTCCGATGTCATGGCGTATGAGTGAGAGCTGAAAAGGTTAAAAAAGACAAAGAAAAAGACAATAGTTTGACAGAGCGTTGAAAAGGTTAAAAAAGTTTACGGTTCGAGAAAAAAGTTTTCGATATTTAACCTCAATAAAAAAACCGGCAACGCACTTGTGACTCTTCTGGTGTCGCAGGTGTCCATGGGCGACGGTAATTGTTTACCATCAGGCGATCCGTTTGCTCGTTTGCCCCCTATACCATAAAAAAAATCAGGGCAGACATTTGAATGAAAATTACAGCAGTTCTCACTATTCCGTTAACCTATGTCCTATTTATCGTCATCGTTAGCAAAAAACGTCTACTGCCTGGACATTGGTCTACCTCAAAGAACGCTACAATGACCAGTCCTAAGCCGTTTGCATCCAACAGACTCCTGTGACCCCACCACCTGCGAATCCACCTTCTTTTCACACACTATTCAGATTACACTATTACTGACAACATTGAATATCTTTTTCCAGAATTTGTCTACGAGAACGGCACAGAAGTCGATGTTGGCAATAAACCAAACTACCAGCCCGAGAACCCAAAGCCAACGGCACAGCCCACTCCTGCCACTCCCAAGCCCAATATTCCTGGACATCCGGATCCGTGTCCGGCGTCCAAGACCGTCGTCCAGGGTAAGAGCACCATCTGCAAGGGTGCCCTCATCTTCAGCGAGGAGTTTGACAAGCCTGCGGTTAAGGATCTTAGCTCTTGGGATGCTGAGAACAAATTTCCTGATGAACCGGTAAGTACTGGCGAAGTTATGCCTAATAAGGCAAATATACAGGTAAGAATCGTTTAGATGGTGCGAGAAAAATATTTGCGAGTTTCATTACATTCTAGGATCACGATTTCGAAATGACTAGCTTTTGCCCATAATTTCGTTCGCGCAGAACTCCTATTTATTGTAAAACATCTTCATCTACGTCTGTGCATTACATGAGTTGCAAAAAATACAAAAAACCTTAACCTTGAACTAACTGAACTGAAACAATTCAAAACAAAACAAGTTCATTAATATGGACCTCCGCAAAGTAACGCCTGATTCAATAAATTATTTTAACTAAGTAAATTGTCACAGACAAATCAGGAAGCTTGTTTTTTCAGGATTATCCATTCAACGTCTACATGGCAAAAGAGACAATGGAGCTAGAAAACGGCCATCTTGTAATCACTCCCCAGCTGTTGGAAAATCTTTACCATAAGGACTTCCTACAAGAATCACTAGATCTGACTGAAATGTAAGTTTTTTTTAATATTGTTTAACAGGGACAGACACAAACATGGAAGGCCTAGGAAGGATTGAGCGTTGCTGTATATGACAGAGTGAGCTTTATGTTTTTCCATCTCATTCTATCCGACCAATCATGTTAATTGAATTTCACGTCTTGACTCCTGTCATGCCGCTCATGTCAAAATACATAACTCTATTTCAGGTGCACGGGCCAAATTGGCAGCGATCAGTGCAAAAGAGAAGCCTCTGGAGCCGACATCTTGCCACCTGTCGCGACAGGGAAAATCACCACTAAGAACAAATTCAACTTCAAATTTGGCAGAGTTGAAGTTAAAGCCAAAATGCCCGCTGGTAGCTGGCTAATACCAGGTTGGTATCTTCTTTTAAAACTAGCTTTCGCCCGCGGCATCGTCCCTGTTCCAGGGTTATCTATTCCGTGGAAATTTTGAGATAATATAGTCCTTATTCCTTTTACTTTCCTACATTATTGAGGAAACCTTTATGCAAAGTTCCAGCTGTCTACGGCCATGAGTTACGGCTACGTTGGGAGTAAATGGCTTGAACCCGGAAAGGACAATAGCGCATGACCTGTTAATTCAAACCCTATAGCAATAACGTGAAGGTTTGAATTATCAGACCGTACAATACGAGTTCATGTTGTAACCGCTCCCATTTTGATTCCAAAGTATTTTATTTACCATCCAGAAATCAACCTGGAACCACGTGAGAACTTCTACGGCACTCGTCGATACGAGTCAGGTCTAATTAGAGTGGCGTTCGTGAAGGGCAACCCAGAGTTTGCGAAGAAGCTCTACGGAGGACCAGTGTTGTCTGACACGGACCCCTTCCGCTCTCAACTGATGAAGGAGAAAGTTGGAATCGAGAACTGGAGCAGTGAATTCCATAACTACACCATGATTTGGAAACCAGGTAATTCTTATGTCATAATGATCAGATAGCCTTGTGGTTAGAGAACCTGACTACGAAGTTTAAGGTCCCGGGTTCTATCTCCAGTCTGGCAGTTAGTTGTAAGAAAAATACGAATGTTTCTCCTTGAGCTCTGTATGTTTGATATGTATTTATGTATGTATTTATCTATGTTTGTATGTTTATCCATTGTATAGTACAAGTACAAGCTTTGCTTAGTTTAGGACTAGGTTAATTGTTGTCTATCGTCCCATGTTACGCCATCTTGCCAACTTATGCTGCCACCAAGTCGAAGTACTTGTGATTCTGGCGCCGAAAGTGAGGTAAAACAGCTGGTGAAATTACTGCAACATGAAGTATTCTATCTCAGCCCTCTTATTACTGCGCCTGTCCATGGGTGGTGTTAATGACCATCAAGTCGCTTTCTCGTTTGCCACCCTACTTATATCATAAAAAAACGGCAAAGCTTGTTCTGATCCTGTTAATATTTCACGCTAAAACAATTTAACGCATTTGGATGAAGTTGGGCATTTGGATTCAAAAATTATACGAGTATAATTTTATAGTAGTAGTATATTTTGACCACTATTTTTTGATAACTTTTATTCTTATCCACCAGATGGCATGATCCTCCTGGTTGATGGAGAGCAGTACGGCACCGTGGACCCTGGTGAGGGTTTCTACTCCATCGCGCGGTCTGCTGCCGTGCCTCATGCTGGAAACTGGCTGAGAGGCACCAGCGTCATGGCGCCTCTGGATCAATTGGTATGAATAATCGATTGACACCTTTCAGGATTAAAACCCTAAAAAAGGGGAAGGTTCCTCAGACTATTCTTTTCTTATATCTGTTATCTCTGAACTCCGTTATTAAATGAACCAAGTAGTAACATTATTTTTGTTTGACCTCAAACGGGAAGTACTGCCTTCCCGTTTGGTCCTACTTACAAGAAAAAATACTTCCTCTAGGGATGATTTTTTTGCATAGTGCATTTTTGTTTTGGAATTAATTTCTTGGAAATCGTTGTTTTTAATTTTGAAAATAGCAAAGAGGTTAGGCGACGTCACAGTAGACCGAAGAACTGGCAATTACCTACCCCAGACAAAGAATTAGCTTAGTTTAAGAGGGAACGCTGCCAGTTTCTTCGGAACCTTGCCTAAGGTGTCCTCCTTATACTATAGTTTTTTTCTGTATAATGTACCTACTTTTAGTTTAGGATAGATTGTATACAAAAAAAAAGGTGAAATTATAATACTTTGTGCGTATTGATGCCAATTGTCTAATTTTTGACATAACTTTCGTTTCAGTTTTACATTTCGCTGGGCCTTAGGGTCGGTGGGGTCCATGATTTCGCTGACTCCTCAGACAAGCCATGGAAGAACCGCGGCAGCAAGGCAGCCTACAAGTTCTGGCAGGCCAAGGATACCTGGTCACCTTCCTGGCAAGACGCGAATCTGAAGATTGACTCCGTCAAAGTTTACGCCGTATAATAAAGACTTTGCCATTGAAATTACGAATACAAGCAAAGTTAGCATATTGCTAACTTCAATTGTTATTGCAAATAAGCTATAGATAGTGATTAGTTTGTAACTGCGGCGTTGCTCGTGAGAGAATAAAAAAAAGCCAGTTCTTGCCTTCGAAAAACCTTGGAATGCATCACAATAGTTAACCTCCTGCGCCACCAGTGGCGTAGCTAGCATGGGTGGCACCCGGGGCGCATATTTTAGATGTAACCCCAAAACTCAATAATAATTTCTGCCATAGTTTTAGGATTTTTATGGGTGGCACTAGCACTACTGATGTTCACGGTCGGGTGTCACCCTTAGCCCCCCCCCCCCCCTCCCCCTCTAGCTACGCCACTGTGCGCCACCCATGTAAAATTTTGATTTAATGGACTTTTAATTTTAAGTCACTTATTGAGTGAGTTCGGTGTCAACAATACAATATGTCCTATTTATACAGGACACATTAAAGTATTTCACCACTGCAACTATTGACTAGCCGTGACAGCAGTGATCTAGTGGTTTGATAGCCTCTGAAGCAGAGGGTCGTGGGTTCTGGCTCGCACCTCGACTTTTCCAGAAGTTATGTATGAAATTATATATGAAATTTACCATGAGTTTTATGGTGAAGGAAAAAATAGTGAGGATAACCTGCACACACCTGAGAATAAATTCAATGGTGTATGAAGTTCCCAATGAACTGAATTTTGGATTAAAGATGCATTTATCCACTGATAAGGTTTATTCTATTTTCTAAGCAATCTAGTTTATAGTAAAGCTTGTTGTAAGTCAAAGTATTAACATTTATTTGAAGAACATCTAATCTGCATAATTATTAAAATTTCTCCAAAAGACTGATTGATTGTGGATCCTATAACATAATACTCAAAATGTAAGTGACAAGATTGTGTGACGTCCATGATTATCATTTAATATCAGAGACTAGTGTAAGTTTTGGTACTGGTTCTTTATCGTTTACCCGAATTTCATATGCCATATTGTATAGTTTTCATAATTTTCTTTTGTCATAAAGTAATTTATTTGCGAAACAATATTTTCATCAGAATTGTTAATTAACTAACATAACCTTACCTACCTATTCCCATAAGATGACAGGTAAAAAATCCTAAAAACAGCACGGTTCCATAATTATATTTTTTGGTGTGGCATGATGACAAATGCAATAAATTATGGAAAACGAAGTGATTGGTTGTTATAACAATAAACTTACACTGAGGGCTCATAACATGTATGTGTGATTTAATTCTTGCCAGCGTGTAAATTTGTAGATGATGTAATAAGATTCCTTTAAAAATACCTAATAGTGTGTTTTATTTATTTCCACCGGTAATCTTTTAAATAAAAGTAAACAAATATCGTTCTCTAAACTTTATTAAGTACTTATAATCTGAAATAAATAAATAAAAGGTTATTGAGTATTTTTTGAGTATTGACAAAATTATAGCATACTTTTTAAAGAATGCAAGTGTTAGTATTCTGCAAAACGAAATTCTTTGAAATTTCTGTCTTCGAAATAGCGTAGAGGTTGTCTAATTCAAAATGACGCCCCCCACCACCGCATTTGAAGTACAGGATTTCAAATCCACCCCACACACCCGCTCAACACCCACAACAACACAACACCCGAGCTCTACACCCGTACTTAATCCTTTAAGGGTGTACCGAAACTAATACATTCAGCATAATGTTTATTATGTACAAGATTTAATACTAAAATTCACTTTTTCTTTTTCAAAATTTCGTATATCAAATTCGATAATTTTATCAAATAAACTTTACTTACTAAACGTCAAGGTTAAGTTTAGTTTACACATTAGTACGAGATACGAGCTTTATTCAAAGTAATGACGATAGTGTATTTATTTGAATTTTGATCCATTTCTAATACTTAGCGGAGCTGACTTAAAATTTGGTAAGTAGGTACATAATGTTTGTCTACACCGGCGACATTACATAACAAGGAGTTAATCAAAAAGCGATTGTAAAGAAGTATTATTTTTATTAAAATAAAAAAGCCGCATGAACCAATCAGCGGCTTTAGCGTGTTCTCTCGAACCAGTCACGCGCGACTGTTTTCCTCCGACTAACTCGTTAACTTGAATAGAGTATAGTCTATTTGTAGGCAGTTAAACATTTTTCTAGTCAGTCACATTCTAAAGGGCATAGACCCTCACATAGTCGACCTGCAACGCGCTTGTGTCGTCATACCAGGTCGGGAACCAAAGGTCGCGGCTGTTCCAGAAATTCAGCATGCTCTTGCTGGATCGGTTCTTCCAGGGTTTGCTGCTGGTGTCATTGAACTCCCGCACTCCACCCACGTTCAGCCCCAGGGATATATAGAACTGGAATCATCAGGAAGTTGTGGTAATCTAGTGAACCTACGGCCTCTTAAGCAGAGAGTCGTGGGTTCGAAAGCTGACACCTTTACGGTTTTCGGTATTTAGGTGCGAAGTTTAATTTGAAATTGACCATGATCTTTACGTTGAAGGGAAACATCGTGAGGAAGTCTGTACACACCTGCGAAGAAACCAATTTTGATAAAAAGAACCAACCAACCAACCACCAAACTTATAGCACCCCTCTTTTTGCGTCGGGGGTTATAAAAGGAGTGAAAACGTAAAAAAACCACCAATATAGGCTGGTTTTTCTACTAAAAATGTTCTTACCAGCTTGTCAAAAGGCGCCATGACAGAGCCCTTGAGCCACATAGGTGCTGCAGGCACGTCGTACTCCTTCGCACTCGAGTAGAAGTCGGACCCCACCGTGCCGTACTCTTCACCGTCAACGTACATTGATATGCCAGCTGGGGACAAACGGATGAGGTGAGGTGGAAATCCGAAGCAAGCGTCTGGCGTCTAAAGCGTAAACTACACATAGGGTAGGTGCGGGTCGAGAGCGGGTTGGGTCGGGAGTGCGGCGGCCTATTCAAGCTTGCTTCCTGATACAAGATCACACCGACGGCGATCGCTCGAGCTCGCGGCGATTGATGTGATGTTGTTCATAATTATCACATTTAAACTAAAACTCTGTAATTACTTTTGGGCCTCAAGATACAGGCCCCTGTCTAGTTCGGGGTCCTCCGGATATCTTTCAACAATGTAATTCTCAACGATGATTTAGACAAAAAAATATTCTTACCTACTTAATTTAAATAATTAGGTTAAAGTTATTGTTATACTGTCATGTTCATTCATCTTATTCTAGAATAGTGGGATCTCCTATCACAGGATTCCTATACCTACTAGGGGGTCTGTAACCTTCTTGCAAGCCTGGATATTGAAATAAATATATTTTCATTTTATATACGGCTGTACCCGCCGCACTCCCGACCCGCACCTGTGTGTGGTCGCTATGTGTGTGATGCTGCGATAGAGTGACCGAGAGACAGCAATAGCTATAGTAATATGCTGTCTCGCAAGTTTGCGCCTTCTAAGTGTTGTTGTTGTTTGGAAATCAGATTCCCTTCGGGAGCTTAGGTTCGGATCGTTATATTATGGATATTGTTGTGGACGAGGTACACCGGGTACACGTCAAATAAGCATGAAGCTCGGATCAAGACTGATCATGCCTTATTTAATAACCCTCATCCTATTTGTATGCAGTAATAATAATTGCTGAAGGTAAATAGTGGTCACTTTTTTATTTTACTTACTTGGTGTCCAAACTAAAGTATAGTTGTGGAATGCGGCGTTCCAATTGTCAAAGCCAATTTTTGTCTTCAAGTGCATCGACCTGTACAAAAATTGTTCCTCTTTTCTCATTCATGTCAACTCTCTCACCTTTAATGCTATTATTATATTTGTTTTATTTCTTATTATACTAGCTTTTAACAATCAATTTTGCAATTAGATCCTTATTCATGTAACCAGGTGCTGTAAAAAGTGTCAAGAACATTTGAATAGAAATTATGGTATATAATATTGGCAATATTATCATTGCTTATTCCGGTGTCAATGTGCAATGCATTTACTGTATACTCGTACTATTACACACTCCCATAGAACATACCCTCACCAGGAATGAGCAATCTTTTAGAGGCATAGATTACAACGAACAGTGTCAATTTGTTAGCTACCTATAGGGCTCCGATTCACACACGATGGGTCCTCCATACAGCATCTTGGAGTACTGCTTGTTTCCTTTAAGACACGCGATACGGATGACACCTGACGCATAGTTATTCACGCCATACTCGTTGTCGCGAGGCTCTAAGAGTATCTCTGGAATCGTTAAATAAAGTAACGGTACGTGTCCACCAAATCCGTTATCGGCCGATGTATGTTCAGGCGTTGTCGTCCGAATTCGGCTGATCGAATCAAACGTATGTAAAGGAACGACAGCGCCTACACTGCTACGGTACGCTTACATCATGGAAGCAGTGTAGGCGGTCTCGTTCCTGTACATACGTTTGATTCGATCGTCAACGGATTGGTTGGACACGTACTGGAAGAAAAGCTTCTTTCTCTGCAGTTTCAAGATCACCGGTCACTTTAACGTAAACCTCTGCCCTTTCAGATACAAAAAGTTATTGCGTGTTGTTTGTCGACTTAGTTGGTAGACGATTCTACCAGGAATTGATGTCAGTTCAACAATTAACTGTCACGTTATGACTTAAGGATTTGCCACACTGGATGCGTTCTGCGGTCGCGGTTAGGTCAAATTAACGCAGCCCGCATTATGTATGAACAGCATTGTCGGTCTCTATATATTTTGTATAGATATGCGATATAAGTATAGAGATCGACAAGTTAAACCTAAAATCAGTTCCTCACCAGGGTACAGCCAGTCTCCAAGTGGCATCTTGGCACTGACTTCGATCCGGCCGAACTTGAAGCTGAACTTCTTCTTGGTGGTTACTTTGGCTGTGATGATAGGCGGCAGAATCCACGCTCCTGAAGACTCGCGGGCACAATCTTCAGTACCAAGCATTCCAGTACATCTGGAACAGCGTTTTGCACATAAGTTCAAACTTTATTTGTGGTTCTAGCATATCCCGATATTTGTTAAGCTGATGGTCAATGAGTTGAGATTTTCAGGTTGTGACCACGTATCAGGAAACGCCTTCATTAAGGCTTTCGGTTACACCAGTTGACGGAGGAGGGGTCAAAGTAAAGTTGTAGTGGCGTTCCGGATTGTTCGTAGAACCGACGGCCGTTGTGGCAGTAAGGTACTAGAGTGTCAACTGCGAACCAGGGGACGTGATGTAAGAAGTCTTCCAACTAGAGGGACCGACAATCTGGTGGATCCAGGTCGCAGGAACCACTTGGAAACGGGCGGCGTAGGACCGATCGTTTTGGAACTCTTTGGGGGAGACTTTTGTGCAGAAGTGGGCGTCTTTTGCATGATATGATAATGATCCCAATTCCAATTAAAGGAGGGAAAGTGGACTTCTGGAGGCCAGTTCTTGCATTACAAGGATGTCCTAAAGCGCCACCTCACCGCATGAAATATCCCATGCGAGAGTTGGGAAGATCTCGCGAAACAGAGACCAGAATGGCGCAGCTCTGTGAATAAGGCTGTTACAGATTTTGAAACGCATCGTTTAGAGCACCTGGATGCCAAAAGCCGATTTTAAAAACCCGCCCGAGACCTACCTAGACTTACACATACAATGATAGTGGTCAATTACATTGCGCACTTTGTAATAGAACCTTTGAAAACAAAGTTTGGATTTGCCAGCCTTATTCGGGCACAAAAGTAATAAACAAATGAGCTTAAAGGTTCGCCTTTGTCGGACACAACATGGAGGATATCATCATCATGATAATAATGATAAACGTTTGGGAGAGTTCACGCTCCAAAGACCCAGATTTAAAGTCAAGTTTAAAGACAGTAAAGTCCATACTCAAACCCTTGTGTGATTTTTTAATGTAAATAGGTGCTGAACATTTGGAAGCTTGCTTTAAGGACATAAGTACAAGTTTAACTTCTAGTCAAGAACAGTTTACCTAGTAGAAAGATCCAATGACTGCTGGACGAAGTTTTCGCCATACTTGGATTCCAGGGTGATAGGTTTGATGATGAGTCGACCATCTCTCACTCTAAGATTCCGGTCATGCAGGTACACGTTGAAAGGATAGTCCTACGAAAAAAAAATGTCATAACAGTGGCGAGGATTTTCCACAACCAAGCGTCATATTGTGTATGGTGTGGTTAGTAGGTTTTCACGTGCTGTCTTGGACAGTAATTATTGAGTGTCATCTAAATCTAAGCTCTTTCAGTTATGAAGCAGAAGTTGCTACATGAACGACTCGGGTAAAATGGTTCGTTTTATGCTCTTGTTGTACAATCTACTATTATTCGAAAATATCTAATGCTATAAAGACATGTTATGTGACCCTATTATCGTTTAACTAAGTGACATGGAGATTTTTTTCTTATTTTATCCAGAACTGGTATAATTTGGCCACTCGCCCGGTACGGCAAAAAAAGTGGTTTACCAGTTTTGACAAAAGATTCTGTGAGATCTAAATATCGCTAAGGTTGACTTTTCTGAGTGAAGTCATTAGTTACTGTCGTCATATTATTCCAACGGAAAATCGACCTCGTTGTATAATGGCGTGCAAATGATATTCAACCGTAGGGTGACAGACCATATTTTAGCCGACTATACCAGAGGCCGCATTGTCTAACGCGCGGACAGTTGCCATCGCTTTCACCATCTCTTTCTCTCATCGACTCATAGCCATTGACAGCAAGAAATAGTGAATGCGATAGAAAGTGTCAGCGCGTTATACAATACGGCCTCGAAACTTTAAGTTTTGGGACAACCCGTATAAACTAAAGACAATATAAAACCTCCTTCAAAAAACATCCAAAAAACTATGAAATAATAATTGAACGGAACCGACCACAATAAGCATGAAAATATCTTTCTTCTAATCTGTTTGAAGTCGGTGCCTCAGCTCGAGTCAGCAGGAGTGGACCTAGTAATCTAACTTACCTACATACCTACTATCTATAGGGCTTCTACACTCCTGCTGGCTCGTGCTGAGGCACCGACTTAAAACAGATTAGAAGAAAGATATTTTCATGCTTATTGTGGTCGGTTCGGTTCAATTATCATTTCATAGTTTTTTGGATGTTTTTTGAAGGAGGTTTTATTTTTTATTTAAAATTTTTTATTTTTTGCTTTTTAGTTGTTTCTGTATAAAATAGATGCGTAGGATAAAATCATCAGTTTGACTTCGAAATAAGTTTAAGTTGAAAATTCTATTTTTAAAACTCGACAGGGTTATGTCGTTTTATTACAGAGTTCCATGATACTTTCTGAATGCAAATGCTCGACTTGTCACCGAAAATACTAAAATCGCTATACGTTTCTCTTGAATTTTTGAGGAGTTTCTTCAATTCCTCATGGATCCCATCATCAGAACTGGATTTCGGTAACAACGGGACCAACCTTGAAGCATGTGCTTTGAAGATTTTTGAAATCGGTTAAAAATAAGAATCAAAGCTACTTACCGGTTCCCCTGGGAACTTGATTTCAGGTGTCCAAATGTTCCCTTTAGTGATGCCAGAATTGAAGTCATCTTCAAACAGCAACTGCCCCTTACACACGTACCCGGGCATGGAGACGACAGTGACAGATAGTGGGCACGGAAACCCAGTGGGTATGTAATCCGTTCCTGGGTTTTGAGGGTCCTCTGGTGGGGTAGGGGTTCCAGTCCCAATGTCCACGGGGTTGCCAGCTTCGTCGACATATCCTGAAAAAGATATAATGTGCATAGAACATACAAAATTTCTGTTCTTTCATGAATAAATGAATAAGTGCATAAGTGTACCCTTTTAATTTATTTTTTATTTAAATTTTCAATTTCAATTGTTTAACGGGCTTACTCATGAAAGTGACGGCCCATGGTGCGTTAGGCCCAGCGCCAATATCAGCATTGGCACGGTTGTGGATTTTAGGTAGCAAATAGCAATATACATTAACATCATGGCAACAAAGTAGAAATTTCCATGATATATATATGGTCGTAGTAACAAAAATACCGCTTCGGTATACTTAAGGCTGCTGCATCGGCAGCCTTGAGGATGCTTCGGGATACTTCGGCATCCTTCGGTACGCCGCCGCCGGTGCCGAGGCAACACTCGGGGTAGCTTGCCCAGCGAGCGTGCATGCTTAAGGACGCCTCGACATCCCTAAGGACGTTGCAGCATGCCAAGGCATAAATTCCAACAGTGTGCGCTTGCATGTAGGGATGCTGAAGGATCCTTTTCCTTTGCTGATGCCGATAATGGCCTGGTTCTAGGGTGGCGACCGCGAATCGGAAGATGTGGCGTGGGAAGGTCCCAAACAAGATGAACCGACAATCTAGTAAAAGGTCACAAAAACCACTTGGATATGGGTAGCACAGGACTAATCGTTGTTGTACTATTTGGGGATAGTGTTTGTCTAGCACTGCAGTGGACTTCTTTCGGTTGTCACTATGTTTAGCAAAAATTATGATGTTAATGCTGATGATAATAATAATAATAAAGCTTTTATTGCCATCGTACATTTACAAAAAAATAATAATAATAAGATAAACATCTTAAATTATAATAGCTACGCTTGGCAATAGGTACCGGACTCAGCGTTTGATGGAGATAAAGGTAATTTCCAGCGCTGGTTTTCAGCTCGGTCCTTCTGACAAGGGTGGCCGCAATTATAGCTAAGAAAAATAAAATAGAATAAACAAAAAAAAAAAAAAGAAGTTTATATTTTGTGTGTTTGTCGTAGTTTGTGTTGTTTTTGTGACTTAGTGACTTAATGATGATTTTCTAACTAACCTGTCACAGTCCACTCCCCATTTTCCTGGCGATATCCAAGCCCGTTCTTAACAACATAAGTCCAGAAGTAAATCTTGTCTCCGATCTTCAGTTGGGCCTCTTTATCTCTGAAGGTCCACCGACCATCTTTGGGGTTGATGATATCTCTGGACCACTGCCCTCCTTCCAGACCCTCCATTTCTTCATTGAGCTTGCCGTGGAAAGCGAAGAGTGTGAAACCGTCATCTGAAAAAAGATTTGCAATCATTACATAGTATAAAACAAAGTCGCTTCTCGCTGTCTGTCTGTCCCTATGTATGCTTAGATCTTTAAAACTACGCAACAGATTTTGACGCGGTTTTTTTAATAGATAAAGTGATTCAAGAGGAAGGTTAATATTAATAATACTTACATTCTTAATTGCACTCGTGCGAAGCCGGGGCGGGTCGCTAGTAAATTAATAAAGGGACCCAGGATTTTGGGGTCAAAAGACCACTTTTTTCGAATCTGCATAGGAACCTAGAATTTCTGTTTTAACTGGCAAACCTACAGGTTGACGCAACCGCAAACAAGTACAGATTAACGAGTAGTTTCAAATAAAATAGGGTTTACACGCATTAGAAATATTGAGATCCGCGCAAGAACTAAAGTCACGTTCTCGAGTGGGGTCCGCGGACCGGAAGACGCTGTGTAGGTAGGCCTCCAACAAGATGGAGTGACGACCTGGTGAAGGTAGCGGGAACGCATTGGATGCGGATGGCGCAGGGCCGATCTATTTGGCGAGCCTTGGGGGAGGCCTATGTTCAGCAGTGGGCGTCTTTCAGCTGAAATGATGATGCCGATGAGGGTCTACACTTATTATACCACTTACAAACACATATTCCTCTATTACCTACTTCCTTAGAATTCACGCCTTAGTAAATATGCAGGTACCTAACAATATCCTTATTTTGACACGGATGAGTCTCAATCACAATATTTACTAAACCGTTTGTGAATAACAAGCTGTTGTCCACGTCTTCGTTTGCGAAGAATACGTTTATTTTCTCAGTGTCTCAAACTATCTCCATACCAAAATCATCATCATCATATCAGCCAAAAGACGTTCACTGCTGTAAAAATATAGGCCTCCCTCAGAGTTCCACTACGCTCGGTCCCGCGCTGCCGCATCCAAGTGTTTCCGGCGACCTTCACTGAATCATCATCATCATTCCAGCCTATATACATGTCACCCACTGCAGGACCCTCTCAGAATGAAAGGGGTTGGGCCGTAGTTTCCACGCGGGCCCAGTGTGGAATGGGAACTTCACACAGCCAAAAGTAAAAGTAAGTAGGCCAAACCACTAAGCCACCGTGGCCTATGGAGTCTTAAATAGAGGGTCGTGGGCTCAAATCCCGGCTCGCACCTCTGAGTTTTTCGGAATTTGAAATTTATATTTGAAATTTACCATGAGCTTTACGGTGAATGAAAACATCGTGAGGACAACTGCGAAGAAATTCAATGGTGTGTGTGAAGTTCCCAATCCACACTGGGCTCGCGTGAGAACTACAGCCCAACCCCTTTCATTCTGAGAGGGCCCTGCAGTGGGATGTATACAGGTTGGAATGATAATGATGATTCATTGAAGGTCGCAGGTAACACATGGATGCGGCAGCGCGGGACTGAGCTTAGTGAAACTCTTAGAGGAGGCCTTTTTACAGCAGTGATCGTTTTTTTTCTGATATGATGATGATGATTTTGCCACCACGGCTATGGATGAATTTTGGTCATTGAATCATCGGTCTGTCTTATTGGGGACCTTCTTCACGCCACGTCCTTACTAGTTCATCGTTCGTCGGTTCTAAAGTCTCTATTGTTACCTACCAAATGTCATCTAAATCGTTTCAGCAGTTTAAGAGTAAAGAGGTAACAGACAAACAAACAAAGCTACTATCGCATTTATAGACGACCGGATGGCCTAGTGGTTCGGGAACCTGACTACGAAGCTTGAGGTCCCGGGTTCGATTCCCGGTCGGGGCAGATATTTGTTTGAAAATAGGATGTTTGTGCTCGATTCTTGGATATTTAATATCTATTTAAGTAGTAGATATGTTTATCCGTTGCCTTATACCCATAACACAAACTTTGCTTACTCTGGGGCTAGGCCAATTGGTGTGAATTGTCTCATGATAATTATTTAATACTAGCTGTTGCCCGCTATTCTCAGACCTACCAAATATAGAGAAAAAAAATGATAAAAATCGGTCAAGTTGTTTCGGAAGAGTTCGATAATAAATACCGTGACACGAGATTTTTCTATAATAGAAGATTTTTATATAATAGATTATAATATTAATACCTAAGGAAGTAAGGATGTGCCTTTGGTCAGTAGCGGTTGAATAGATTATAACAGAATTTCATTCAATGCTCATGGGTATTCCCAAAAATTGCGTCGTGGTCATCATTTACATCGCATGCAGTACATCCGCGCAAAATTTCATCTCTCTAGACTTAACGTTGGAGATTTTGGGATAAGTATTTTATGCATAAATCCTGATCTCGTGGGAATATCTGCAAATCAAAATTCATCCATATACGTCCAGCCGTTTTAACGCGATAACAGACACAACACACTCGCACGCACGCCCACACACCCACTTCAATCACCGTAAAGATCGTGGTTAATTTGTAATGTTATTTCGCACATGAATTCCGCAAAACTCAGAATGAAATCGAGTTGAACCCACGATCCTGTGCTCGAGAGGCCATGAGTCAAATCAATAGGCTGCCACGGCTTATTTACTTAGAAATGATTAATTAACAAATACTTACCAGGTACAGATACCCTCAGTCCCTTAGGGTATATAGCCTCCAATTTCGCGGGGGGTACCTCATAGCAAAACGCCAAACTCACAAAACAACAAAACAAAAACAAATACATATTAACACAAATTATATTAATATAAAATTAAAAACATGTCCGTTCGAATCTATTAGAAAACACAAACTGACCACAATAAATGGGTATTTCTAAGTTATACTTACATAAATCAACTTTGAATTTTAGGCGTTAATAACAAGCACCTTAAGTTCAATTTTCTGTAGCCGGCACTCTGTGTTTGTATTGGTTGCTTTACCGGATCTTCTCAGTGTGGTGACGTAGAGTATCTCTACTGAAGAAGGGTCACTTTGGCAAAACACGCTCGTTTATTTTGATGAGGTTATGTAAAACACTTAACTAATAAACTTCCTTAATTTTGCATTGTAAAGACATCATAGAGGAAAATTATGAATAATATTATTCACATCGAAATGCGAAATGCGTTCACATCTAAATGTCAACATTACTTGATTGATTATTGCACTTTTATTGGAACTCCATGCATGTAAGTACCAAATTTCAAGTGGGTAATAATCTAGTTGCAATCTTTTATTTTTTCATAGCTACTAGAAATCAATTCTAATGTCAATTCAATCAATAACAATTTTTTTTTAAACCTGAAGTAGCTATAATCAGCTTAACATTAGAATTTTATTGAAAAGAGATTTTTATTATTTCTTACAAAAAAAAATTCAGTACAATGACTCTTTTTGTACAACACATAGAAAACAATACGGAAAAAAGTATACAGAAAAAATTTATGAGCTAAGCAAATGGCGGATTTATTGCTTCAAAACTATCTCATACAGGCAAACAATAATCAATCAATAATCAGAACAAGCAATAATGTGCAAATCATACTATTGGCTTTGTGCGAAGCGGGTGATGGAGTACAGAAAACGATCGCAGCGCACAACATGGCAAAAATTGAAAGTAAATGAGGAGGAAATGTTGTCAACGCTACGCGGCGCCACCGTCGTGCACGGTCCCAATAGCGATAAGATTATTGTGTACTTAATGCGTCATTTTGACGTTTTTTTGCAGAACCGTCTTATGATATTGTGTCTGTTAATTTTTCGGCGGTTCATCAAGGTAATAACTAACACGGTTTGAGTATTGTTTTTTACGTCAGTTCTAAGAACATCATTGTTGAGTTAGACAAAATCAATATTTCAATGATTCTGAGGAATTGAATGACCGTGTTTCGTTTAATTTGTGTTGTTCTTGCGTTTACATATACCTTTGTTTATTATGTTATTTAATTTAGGGTGATTATAACAGTAATAAACTAATTTTATGACTTTCAAAAATTCTACGGGATAGGGCAAAAAGGGTATTTATAAGTATATTTACTAATTTCCCGTGGGATAGAGATCGGGAGTCGCGGGCAAAAGCTAGTGTATATGTAAAACTTTATATTGTACATAAAAACATGAAATTAACATATGATAAAAAGAGAAACAGATTTATATAGATAGATGTAGATGTAAATGTGTGTCGGGTTATTGACCAGCTGTTTCAACCAGTTATCCTGTTAACGGGGAGTTCCTTTTATACCAGTTATGTTAAAACAAGAACTAAACTCTTTTATCTATAAAACTTAACCTAAAAAATATAGTATATCTAATTAAACTTTAACAAAAAAAGTATCGTAAAAAAGTACTAATGTGTGTTGCCAGTGATGACTTACGACACTGAGACATGGCCGCTAACGATTGGCTTCATAAGTAATCTCAAGGTCACTCAGGGGGCGATGGAGAGGGCTATGCTCGGATTTTCTCTGCGGGATCGCATTAAATTTAGCAATGATAATATCTGCGAAAGACCACAGACTGTGACTAAAGTCACTGACATAGCTCGATGAAGCCAGACTCAAGTGGCAGTGGGCAGGGCACATCGCTCGTAGAACTAATTGCCGAGGTTATGTATTACAATACCGAAGTACGAAAGACCGAATGTATTAAAACATCGAATGGGTCAAAAGACCGACACGATTTTTTTCTGAAACCGTAAACTTTTCAGAATTTATTAAAACGGCATCATACAGAACACATTAGGTTAGGTTTGTTTTATAACAATCTTAAAAAGTTAACGGTTTCAGAAAAAAATCGTGTCGGTCTTTTGACCCATTCGAAGTTTTAATACATTCGGTCTTTCGTACTTCGGTATTGTAAAACACACCCAATGGCCGATGGGGCCAAAAGGTTCTCGGGTGGCGTCCTCGGACCGGAAGACGCAGTGTAAGTAGGCCTCCAACGAGATGAAGCGACGACCTGGTTAAGGTTGCGGGAACGCGTTGGATGTGGATGGCACAAGACCGGTCTGTTTGGCGAGCCTTGGGGGAGGCCTATGTTCAGCAGTGGGCGTCTTTCGGCTGAAATTATGATGGTGAAAACGTATCTGATATCATTATTAGCTTGATTATAAGTATCGTTATTATAGTCCGACAAGCTCTTGCGCGACCCTCCGCGGAACCCTGTCGCAGTCAGCGTTTGCCGCACTTATTAAAAACAATCTTGTTAAGGACAGCAGAGGCTCCCTGCGACAGGGTTCCGCCGAGCGCCGCGCACGAGTTTGTCAAGGTATAGCGTGATTTATGATGGACTACTACGAGTAGATACTTGACCTTTGATCAATTATAACTGAAGATACACATTGCCGAACAAAATCCCCTTCAAAGAACGTCCGAACTATTTTATTTCTTTGCGTAACAATTAAAATAATCACCTACACAGAAATTTGAATCTAGTCTTTACTTCATTACAGTCGAATTTTGGTTGACATTTGACAGCTAAACTTGACAATTTCACGCAACGTACTGAGAAAAAAGAAGACCACTTTTATCAAAGTGGCGCTCATTTGGCTCGGTCATTTTCGGGCGCGCGACTGTGGATCTACAGTTATAATTGATCAAAGTACTTGACTGATATTTTGTGGCCTACATACCGCACCTTCAGGACGATACTGACCCAATAGGAATTATTCTCGTTTCAAAATTGAACTTAATGCTCAAAGAATAACAGGTGTACTTTTGAAATGAGAATAACTCCTAATGGGTCAGTACCGTCCTGAAGGTGCGATACGATGCTATCTGTCAATGAAAACTTTTATACAATGTAGTGATGAAGGAGATTGAATTCATGATGGCAAATACGACAATGCTTAGCGGAAAAAAATATAAATAGTAGTAAATATATTTTAAATATGTTTTTGACTAAACTAAAATACAATTAGTTAGTATTTAATTTTTAGTTTGGACGATTCCTAGTGAAATTTGATAAACCTATTACAATCATTGTTATTTAATTGTTATTTTATTTTTGTGACATTCTTATTTTCGTCATTTGATTTTTTGAATTAAAACCACCATAAGACATAGACGTTATTATTAATATACTAGCTAGAAATGTAGCACACAGGTAGTTTGTAATCTGGATTAACATATAGGATACTTTTTATCCCGGAAAATTGCATAGTTCCCGCGGGATAGCGATAATTTGTATAGGTGGATGGATGCATGGATGTTTATTATACTCTTTCACGCTAAAATGGGTTTGATGGGTTTTGATTATGGCACGCTGATAGTTTATTTATAATCAGAGGCCGTATTGTCTAACGCGCGGGCGCTTGCCTTCGCTTTCACCATCTCTTTCTGTCACCATCTTATGTATACCGTTTGACAGAAAGAAATGGTGAATGTGAAAGCACGCGTCCGCCTCTATACTTCGTTTTTTAGCATTAGAAGGAAGGTAAGCGATTTTGACGTGTCTTTTCATTGAAAAACACTTGAAAAATAAGTCATACCTAGCTAATAAGTAAAAATTTGAAAGGAAATAATAATAATATGGTCAGTTACACTTTTTTGGTTCCATAAGTAATAGTTACTATTTTGTAAAAGCGTTTTTCAATAAAAAGACTTGTCAAAACTGTTTACCTTATTTCTAATGCTAAAAAACGAAGTATACCTATACGGCCTCTGGATTAATACAGATATTTTTATCCTTACTAACTCAACATCAACATCTAGTGCTTGATAAAGTAACAAGAGATACATTTCAGAAAACTACATAGTTACACACATAGTAGGTATTTGCAATCAAGAACTGAGCTGAGAAGTATTACTGGTCAAGGCTCAAGTGGCGCCAGTAAGTTTACTGACCCTGTGGAAGAAATCGGAACTAACCTCATTCGTACTAACTTCATTACCATGGTTCATAATCACATGCTTCACTTAATACAGATCCAATCGTACAACTAAATTATTCAAGGTAATTTGGCACCGAAATCCATTCGGAACCTTGAAAAGCGTCAATAAAGTTGACATTACAATAATATTTTAATGTTATCGTTCCGTACTAAAACGGTATTAATGAACTAAACTAAAAGAACCCTATTACTAAAAAACCGGCCAAGTGCGAGTCGGACTCGCGCACGAAGGGTTCCGTACAATTATCTATAAAAAAATCACGTTTGTTGTATGGGAGCCCCCCTTAAATATTTTTTTTATTTTAATTTAATGATTTTTATTTTTAAAGTCAATATATAATTAAATATTCTGTGAATATTTCAAGTGTCTACCTGTTGCCGTTATCAATATCGAGCAAAAACGAGCAAAAAATCATGTTTGTTGTATGGGAGCCCCCATAAATATTTATTTAATTCCATTTTTTAGTATTTGTTGTTATAGCTGCAAACGAAATACATCATCTGTGAAAATTTCAACTCTCTAGCTATCACGGTTCCCGAGATACAGCCTGGTGACAGACGGACGGACGGACGGACGGACGGACGGACGGACAGCGGAGCCTCAGTAATAGGGTTTCCGTTTTTACCCTTTGGGTACAGAACCCTAAAAATATCAATCTGTTAAGTCCATGTAAACAAATAATAATAATCAATACATATTAAACACCCAAGACTCGAGAACAAATATTCGTATTATTCATACAAATATCTGCCCAACGCGCAATAAAAAGCTTAAAAGCTTGTATAGTAGGAATTTTATAAGCTGGGGGTTTAGGACTGCAGACCTCATCTGGTAAAGATAACATAATATTGTTCTCGTTTGTTCTATTATGGACGCACTACAACGCCGACGATCCACCTGAGTACCGCTTACAATGACGAAAGGCCTTTCTTAATGAGTTAAGCTTTTGCAATTTCAACCTTGTAACTTAGAGAAGACGGTAGCTATTTGTTTGCATTTTTTGTTACTTGTTCTGATTTGTTATTAGCGGTAGGCTTCAACAAACGAGAACAATGTTATCTTTACCAGATTTGTTCTGCTCTGCAGTCCTAAGCCCCCAGCTTATAATATTCCAACTATCTCTATATATAAAAATGAATTCCTATTTCACTTGGTCATGGCATCACGCGTGAACGGCTAGACTGATTTCGCCAATTATTTTTTTGTTGTGTTCGTTATTGTCAGGAGAAGGTTCTTATGAAAGAAAAAAGTAAAAAAGTTGCGCGCAAAATTAGAAAATATTAAATGATATGAAAAAGATTATTCCACCCACAAAACACATAAAATGGCGCATAACTTCCGATCGACTGCACCAAATTGGATAATTCTTTTTTTATTGCGTTTGTTATTGTCAGGAGAAGGTTCTTATGAAAGAATTTAAAAAAAAAACAACGGATTCGAAGCCGCGGGCATCAGCTAGTATACTTATACATTATTCTCTCCATCTACTTGTCTTTTGATCTTTTTTCGTAAAGAGTCAAAGAGTCATTGTATTTTTTTGTAAGATATTTTTTGAAAATTTTTGGTTTGAGTTTCTACATTCCTTTTAAGTGTGTACTTATTAATTGTACATATAGGTTATTAAGGGGAACCTATCGATGTTTAGAAAATCCTTTACTCGAATTTCATTTATCCGAAAACGGTTCTCCGACTTTTTAAAATCCATATGTTTTTTTTTCCAACACTTTACAATGCCACGGATTCATTTAATCAGTTTTATTTGCCAACAAATTCAAAATCCCGAATTACAATAATCCATTTTTTTATTTGCCATCCTAATCAGTTGCCATATTTTCATAATCTAAATGTAACGAAAAGCCGAAAGTAAGTTTTTATTATCTACCTAACCTAACATCAGAGTAAGATAACATTGCTTAATTTTTAGCGAGCGAGCGAAGCGAGCAAGCAAGACGGTTCGGAGCGGAAGCGACTCGGATAGATTAGGTTCAAAGGCTAATGCGGGAGCGTAGCAGAGCGAAGCTCCCGCATTAGCCTTTGGTGTTAGTTTTTTTTTTTATAACCACCTACAAAACCCCCTACCCACATAGCAAACTCAATAAAATATTTGGGCAACATTAAACAACAAAATGAGTATTACGCTCCACACATAATTGTATGGTCGCCTTTTGTACCCCTGACCTTTGCGGAATAATAATTTGCGGAATAAATATATATTTGGCAAATGATCCTACGGAATTTCATGCAGTTGGACTTTGAATCATTTGGCAAATAAAAAAATGGATTTTAAAACATTTGGCATAAGAAAATGTGGTAAATAAAATTTCGGACAAACAATAATTTGGAAAATGAAAAAAAGGAGTTTCGTTTTCGGAATTTTAATATTCGGAAATGAGCTTTTCGAGAATATGATAGGTAACCGTTATTAAGTTTTATTAACACCTGTTACTTTAATAAAATAATGACTTATGTCATTGTATTGTATTGTAATATATTTGTAAAAAGCTACAAACTCCGGTTAGCAGAAAAAACAACATAATTTTGTGGATGACCCATAATAATCTTTTATCAGTGCGAACTTGTCGCCTTGATTACATTTTATTTTACTTGAAGAATTAATTCAGTGTCAACATGGCCGCCATGAGGCTCGGACGTGTATCCTTGTTATTAGTATTAAGTATTGTGTTAGTAACAGCTGAACAAGACAAATACAATGTTCCTGAGGTTATCATAGAAGCTTTTACACCGAAAGGATTTAGGGCATCCATCGCAGGTAAGACTTTAATGTTATAAAGAGTACTATTTGTAGTTACATCTGTTTGTTTCGATTTTGTTTTGATGTCAAACCAGTTCAAGTTAGCTTCTTGCGCTGTTGATTTTTTTCTAAAAAATGTCATTTTTATTAAATGTAAGCTGTGGCATCTTTAGGTGTTTTTTTATGTTTGTTGTTTTCTTATTCAGTAGGTTTCATTTTAATATAAAGGTGATTTTTTAGTGTAATTGTTCATTTTATTTTATATTATGTATTTAAATTTAAAGTAAAATATACTAAGATGGTAATTTTATTGTACTATTTAGTAACGTGATATGTAGTTATTCTTCACGACATTACGGACACGTAAATTGCTTTAATTATTTAAACACGCATTTATTTAAGTACTAATGTCATTTTATTAATAAAATTGGTTATTCTCAAGTTCTTAACAACAAAACAAACTCGCTCTACTTAATATATCTTCCTTGTTGAATAATTAAATATTACATCCCACTTAACATTATAAACGTGAAAGTTTGTATGGATGGATGGATGTGTGGATGTTTGTTACTCTTTCACGCTTCCTAATACGGATTGACGGATTCTGTTGAAATTTGGCACATATATTTTATATGTAACCTGGATTATTAACATACACTTAGGATACTTTGAGAATTCTTTGCAGAGGGAGTCGCGGGCAACAGTATTACATAGTTAACGCTTTTTGGTACGTCAGATAAATAAATCGAAATCATACAAAACACTACATCATTTAGATTACAAGGAAATTGAGTATAATTTATACATAAGTATTTAAAACAGTTTATCTTGACAAAATCCTTGCCTTGATAAAAAATTTCAAAATATTATAGGTACTTAAATTTTTCGTCTTCCGAATTTCATTTTAAACATGAAATGTTGACTAAGACGTTAAATACTCGATAAAATCGGGGAAATCCTTATTCCGACCTTATTTTGTCAGACTGTCTGTGTTTATATAACGGATTTTCCTCTTGTTGCGCATACGCAAAGTCTAATATCTTGTTTATAATTTGAGTTGAACATAACATACCTAAAGCAAATAAAAGTTATTGCATTACATTATTGCTCTGCCTATTTTTTCTGTCAGTTTTGGGGGGAGGGGAGGCAAGAAACTCAAAGTTTACTAGTTTAATACTTACTGAAATTTTCTTTCACTAGCCATGTAGGTGTAGTCGTGGTAGCAGAGGGTCCTCAGTTCAAACCCGGTTCACACCTCTGAGTTTTTCAAAATGTATGTGAACAGTTTTACAGTGAATAAGAATGGAGGAAACCGCACACATTTGCGGAGTTTAATGGTGTGGCTAAGTTCCCAATCGGCACTGTGCCCGCGTGGGAACTACGGCCCAAGCCCTCTCAAGAAGTTCTCACATAAATTCCGAAAAACTCAGAGCCGGGATTTGAACCCACGATCCTCTGCTCGAGAGGCTAGGTCAAACTGCTAGCCCACCACGGACCACGGCTTCATTCAAAACTGAATATTAACCCTATATTTCTTGACAGGTGCACCAAACCAGTCCCTCTTTGCGTTCCAAGGCAATGTGAATCATAAAATCGACTCCGACCAGGTGGGGACTATTTCTGGCGAGACGCTGGTCGCGTCCAGCGACGGCCGGTGGGTCGTGGACCGGCCGGACATCCAGTTGACGGCTGGTGACGTCATAGAGTACCACGTCTTCACGGCCATCGACCGCATCGGCTACGTGAAGGACAATCTGAAGTTTACTGTTAAAAGTTAGTCGTAACCAAGTTTTTATTCGTACTTATCTGTAAAAGGGTAATCTGACTGACTGACATACAGAACCAGCGTTGCCAGACGTCCCGATTTCTGGCCCAACATCAAATGCCCCGCGCGGGACAAGCTTAGCCCTGCTTTTGGGAATTTGCTCGATTGTGTAAAATGACGTATTTTACCGGTTTGTTGGGCGAAATGATGATTATGATGATTCATTTTTCTATGCCATCAAGTATAATTTGGAATTGAAATAAAATAATGAAACCCCTGAATTTATATGATTTTTCAGTGTCCGGCTTTCGACGAAAGATTCCTGCTTTTTTCCTATAGGTATATAAAAAGGTTTAAGAATCCCACTTTGCCCGAAAATAAATCTGGCAAAGAACGCACAGCCTAAACCATTGCAATTAGAGCCTTCACCGATATTTTTTTATGTATTTTCATCACTACAATTATTAAATTTAAAGTGAACCGTTTACATTTTCTTTAATGTGTAAATTTTGGGCTTTTCTTATTCAAAATAATGAATGAAACAAAATGAATGTTTTTCATAAAGAAAAAAATATATTCTTACTTTTCGAGTCAGCTTTGTATCATTTTTTCATAGAGTTTCTATGAATCTTCACATAAAACAAAAAAAAACTTTATAGAAAATTAGAGACATTTTTTGAATCATCAAAATCAATAGCTGTCTTGATTCTGAGTAAAAATAAAACTACCTGATTCTGAAAGAATAAGTAGCAAGTACATTTTAAATTGAAAATTCCCTGGCTTACATAAACTATTGAGGTGTAGGTAGTAGGTATAGTTCAGGACCAATGTTTTTCCCCAGAAGCTATCTATTTGATACAATAACGACTTCTGACCGCTTCTGATAATAAAATTACAAATGACATAGCAATACGTATCACGAGAAAGATAGCGCATTTAAATTGGGATTGTTGAGGGTAAAAACGGGACCCTATTACTTAGGCTCCGCTGTCTATCTGTCCGTCTGTCCGTCACCAGGCTGTATCTCGTGAACCGTTATAGCTAGACTGTTGAAATTTTCACAGATGATGTATTTCGGTTGCCGCTATAATAACAAATAGGTACTAAAAAATAGAATAATATAAATATTTCGATGGCCCAGACGAATAAACGTGTAATCGTAAAACGACAACTTTACAGGAAAAATAAAATCAACTTTAACAAAGATAACTGACAGTTCTGGCAGCCGTCATAATAATATATATGCTTATAATATATCATTAGATAGATAACAAAATTACCTACAAAACTACGTAAATATTTAACCCTTATTTTTAACCATTTTCCCGTAAATAGTGAAAAACCTCTTTATTTTTTTATTCGAATCATAAATCTTCAGGTCATTTTGTGTTATGGCTCATTGCACCGTTATTCGTGTTAAAAAGTGTAATTGCTTTAAGCGCAATGTACAATAACGTCTATTTTTGTATTTGATTTGATTTTGCAATCGGCGTTTGCAATTTTGTTCGTGTTAATTTATTAAAATGATTTTTATTCTTGACTCAAAAGTTAATGAGTAGTATGTGAAAGCTAGTATGACTAATATTTGGCTGAGGAGATGGAAGGCGATCAAAGGTGTAATGCTAGTTTACACGAATCTTGCTAACAAAGTTTAATACGAATAAACGTGCAAAGTAGTATTACTAAAATTTAAATAAAAAAAAGTTAATGTAGAAAACCATTGCACGTTTATTCGTGTATAGTAACAAAATTGTTAAAACGGCAACACTCTCTTGGAATCTTATTCGTGTTAATTTATATGGAAAAAAACCAACGAATAAAAATTAAATACATATTTTTCATAATCGGTAAATCGGATTGGCTTAAAAAAAATTCACAACGTGCCCTTAGGGTATATAAAAGCATAAGAAGCAAAAAAAAATTTTTTGTGTAAGGGCCTTTGCACGTTTATTCGTTTAGGCCATCGATTTAGGGGGCTCCCATACAACAAACGTAATTTTTTGCCGTTTTTATGGAACCCTTCTTGCGCGAGTCCGACTCGCACTTGGCCGGTTTTTCTAACCCCCTTTTTATTTTTTTTATCGAAAATATAGAGCATTTTAAGAAACCAATTTGAATTTTGAGCAATTCATCACTCGAATCATTTTTTATAATTTATTGAAAATTTGAGATACGACTTCTCGTAAATTACATGCCACGGCTGAATCTGTGTATAAATCACAGACACAATAAATACATAAAAAAATTGTGTCACAATCGATGGTTAGTTGTCATCTGACAATAAACATAAAGTTGCCGATTCTTCCAAGAGAATTATAATCACTACTACGTTTAGACTCTTCGATCGAAATGCTTGCCTGTACAAGTTCCAGTTCTGATTTTATTTAATGGCTTTTCAAGTCATATTTTGGCTACAACTTTCACAACACTACATCGTATAAACTTTGAAATACTCCACATAAACTTCGCGGCACCACTTCTCTTTTTTAATTTGTTTGAACTATTAACAGAATCTTTAAACATGAAACTACCGTGAGACTCACTCATAGTGAAAATAAACGGATCACTCACGTCTCAAAACGAGTTTAACTCGACATGTTTCGGGCTAATCCGTAGCCCTTCCTCTCGGAGTCGCACGTCACGGCGGCTGCCAAACGTGCACTGCGTGCTAACGCCCTGGTCGCGCGGCTACTCGACGCAACTGACAGCGACACACAACTACCCCCGTTCCGTTTCCGTCATTCCGCGGAAGGTGCGTGAAGCCATCGAGATTGGTCGTCATCCAAATTTTAACCGGGATAGTGGTTGGTCAGTACCCCCGAGTTGGAAAACAGTGTTGAATGTTCGTACTGCGTCAACGGTGAGTGTGAGCGAACCTTTACAAAGTGATGTGGTTAGTGTTGTGTGCTACCCTACATTTGACAATGACAATAAAAGTGATGATGAAAACGGGGGTAGTTGTGTGTCGCTGTCAGTTGCGTCGAGTAGACGCGCGACCAGGGCGTTAGCACGCAGTGCACGTTTGGCAGCCGCCGTGATGTGCGACTCCGAGAGGAAGGGCTACGGATTAGCCCGAAACATGTCAAGTTAAACTCGTTTTGAGACGTGAGTGATCCGTTTATTTTCACTATTAACAGAATCATTTCCACAAGTAGGAATGAAACACTTTCTGTATAAATCCATTTTTAAAATATTAAAAACGCGAAGAATGTTTTTGAAAATAGTATCCTTAAACTAACAGATGACAACTACGTCTAAGTGACAGATAATAGTGTAGAGAAACTAGACGAACGGCTTTTTTTTCTTCTTGCAAAGAATTTTAAAGTTAATGCCACGTTATAAAATTATTTAATAAACCTCCTCGAAATGGTTTTGGAATTAGACCACATTGTAAAAAGTGAAATTTGTAATAAAATTTCTTTGAATTTTAAAAAAATACGTGCCATCGGGTAGTTTATAGTATAAGTATTCTAAAATCTGAACGTGCAAAAAGAAACTCTTGACTGACTTACTCATCAAAGCCCAGTCCAATGTCAAGACATTCCAAGTCCAAGGACTTCGAAAGCTAAATTTGGCACACATAGTTTCCTAGCTGTTTAGCAGCGGGAACAATGTTTGTGTTAATCCCAATTATAAATCTGCACTTATCTTCACCTTAAGTAAAGTAATATTTATCCATACTAATATTATAAGTGTGAAAGCTAAGTGTGAAAGTGTACAAGTTTGGTATGAAGTATCTTTTTGTATTTATTTTTTCAACATCATTTTTTTATTACTTTTACGGTCATCCCGTGAAACCATATTTTTCATACTAAATACAAACTGAAATATAGATGCACAGAAAAAACCCCAGAAAAAAGACCAATGCTGGGAATCGAACCCAGGTCCTCAGCATTCCGTGCTGCGTGCCAAACTCCTACACCACCACTGGTCTAGAGATTAGACACGAATCTTTTCTACACATCGTACATTTCAGTCTGTTATATAGATAATCACCTTATGCAGTGATAAACGCACATCTATGTTACACCCTCTATCGAGAGACTTTAACACTCCTTTGGAGCTAACCGCCCACCCGGACCAAGAGATGGTGCTACAGGGCCAACTTTTACAAGTTTGGTATGAATTATCTTTTTGTATTTATTTTATCAACTTCATTTTTTTATTACTTTTACGGTCATCCCATGAAACCATATTTTTCATACTAAATAATAAAAAAAAAAAGTGAAAGTGTGTCGTTACCTCTTCACACTCAAACCGTTCAACCGCTTTAAATGAGATATAGAGATAGTTTGAGATCCTGGATGTCACGAGCAACCCTTTCTATATTATCCGTTATAGGCATTAAAACCAACCAACCGATGTACAGTCGCGGAATGAGAAGGTTCGTGACTTTTCGACTCTACGTCAACGACTTAAGGTCGAATAGTGACGAACCTTTTCAGTTCGCTACTATACTCGTACCTACCCCAAACCGATTTCAATGCACGAGTCGATTGCACGGACGAAGTTATTTTTATACGACTATCTACAAAAATAAAATAATAGGTTTACTAATGTTTCGGCGAAGAACTTTTTGCAAAATGATTCATTTGTCAAATGTTTCATTTCCCAAATGTTTATTTTTTCTGAAACTGTAAACTTTTCAGGATTGTTATAAAACAAACCTAACCTAACCTAACCTAACCTGAAACCTGAAATATATCCTGTTAAAAAATTAACATTTGAGAAATGAAACATTTGCCAAATGAATCAGTTTGCGAAAAATACCTAATTCGCCGAAAAGGCAGTACACGAAAATAATAACTAACATATTATACAACCGAATCCCCTTGAGCAAAATTATGAAAATACTGGCAGCGTTTCCTCTTTGAATAGCTAAGTTCTTTGTCCATAGTAGCTGGCAGCTCCTCGGTCTCATGTGACGTCGACTAACCTAAATATATTAAGTATATTGTTTTGAAATTAAACCATTTCAAATTAACTTGAGTATTCACAGAACAACTCATGGAGGTGAAAAATAACAGTTCCATTATATCTTTCTATTATATTAACTTTAGGAGTATGAACAGAACATTTTAAGGAGGTGCAAAAGAACAGTTTATTTCAAATTGATGAGTATGTAGGAACTTATAAGCGTCGATCTGGGATTCCTGTATACGTAGTTATTTGCTGGAAATATTAAGTCTTGATATGAACGCACTGACTTGAACCGATAACCTTTACCAATTGTCTTCCCTGTTTGTTATTGCTAACTTAGTGAGATAATTAACCGAGTAACTACTAGTGCATACACATAACCAAAACTCAATATTTTAAAACAATTCACCCAAAACTAAATATGGCAATGCAGAGTTTTAATCGAAAAAATCAACTCTATAGAAACTCTCGAAAGACGAGGTGGTGTAAAATCGACTAATTTAGTAATATAATTAATTGCGTAACTATTACTACAAATGATAAAATGTCAATCATCATCATCATCTCAGCCTATGTGGTCCCACTGAAGGGCACAGGCCTCCTCACAGAATTAGTGAGCTTGGGTCGTAGTTCCTCACAGAATTAGTGAGCTTGGGTCGTAGTTCCTCACAGAATTAGTGAGCTTGGGTCGTAGTTCCCACGCGGACCCAGTCCGTACTTGGGAAGTTTACACACACCGTTGAGTTTCTCCACAAGTGTCTCCAGGTTTACAGTGAAAGAAAACCTTGTGAGAAAACATGCACACTTCTGTAAAAAAAATCGATGGTGGGTGTGTGTGTGTGTAGTTCCCATTTCCCAACTAGCCCAAAAATGCCGTGGTGACCTAGCGGCATTGACTTATATTCTACCGATAGACAAGACTTTTCATGTCAACAATAATGTTCAAATACCGGATTGTCACAAGACTTCATCGCTATATAGATACACACCGCAGAAGTGACACAGCTATTTTACCTACAAAACATGATTATAATGCTCAAAATGTAATAAGTATAATAGATTTCTTCGAAAAAAAACGGAAACTTGTAACTGCAATTTTTAAACAATTGAAAGAAAAGATCTTAATAAATAGGAGGTTTTGAAAAAGTTGAAGCAGTAGAAATGTAATTGAAACCCGTAATTCAGCGGTTCCCAAACCTTTATCGCAATGGAATTATTATTGGAAAATTAAAAATTTGCCGGAGCCCTAAAATAGTCACAACTGGTGTATATATATTTTTGTTTGGTGTATATAGATTTTCGGAATGCCAGAGGAAATTTGAACCCGAGTCTCCTGTGTCTTTACGAAATGCGACAATCTTTTTCGCTTCAAAAAAAAAACAACTTGTTGTACGTCATAAGTTGTACTCTTCAACCTCACAGTAGGTACCCCTTTTTTAAGCATTTCAAAAATAAGGATAAGAAGTGATTTATTTTGATTAAAGTCAGTACAAATTGTCATTCAAGTTCAGTCACAATTTTTTACCTCCAACCAATTTTGAATGGGAACGTCTGCATGTTTTAGTCTATGATTGTAGGATGGCGTGACGTTTTATTTAAAAAAATGTTTTTGTTGTGGTCAATATTATTAGCTGCTTAATCACTTGAACAACATGTAATTTTACTTACTTGAGTAGTGATTTGTTAAGATTATTTAAAAGCGAAAAAGTTTTTCAGGGGAGTCGGTTGGATGCGACGTGGTTCAATTGATAGAACGCCCAGGTTGGAGCGCATACCCAGGAGACGTGGCTTCGAATCTCACCAGCGCACCCGAAAAACTTTTTCGCTTTTAAATAATCTTAGATTCGGTGAGCAGCCGTACTACTAACAAAATAAATAATATTTGAATAAATAGATGTGGTACATCATTTCTTACGCATTTCCAATGTAATTTGAAACGTACGAGTCGTAGCTTCTAATAGTTGCGATGGATGTTACCACACGCCACTGTTGGCGTATGTAAGCGATTAAAAATTTCGGGGGAGTCGGTTGGATGCGACGTGGTTCAATTGGTAGAACGCCCAGGTTGGAGCGCATACCCAGGAGACGTGGCTTCGAATCCCACCAGCGCACCCGAAAAACTTTCCGGGATGGGGGCCTGGAGATCTGTAATACAGGTTTTACCTAGTTCAGACTCCAGTCCCTCGCAAAAGTTACTAGTATCTAACTAATGTACTACCATAATGTTGTATTATTTATAACTTGCTGTTACCTATGTACTTTTGTGAGGAGAAAATATACGATTATTATTATTATTATTATACACCACGACGTTTAGACGACCAGATGGCCTAGTTGTTAGAGACCCTGACTATGAAGCTTGAGGTCCCGGGTTCGATTCCCGTGTCGGGGTAGATATTTGTATGAAAAATACGAATGTTTGTTCTCGGGTCTTGGGTGTTTAATATGTATTTAAATATGTATCTATCTATATAAGTATGTTTATCCGTTGCCTGGTACCCATAACACAAGCTTTGCTAAGCTTACTTTGGGACTAGGTCAACTGGTGTGAATTGTCCCGTGATATTTATTTATTTTTATTTTTTATACAAATAAAGTAGCTATTACAAAATACTAACGGTAACTGTATTCTAAAATTGGCTTTATTTGTAGGTCGTTAAAGTTGAATATGAAATGAAGGCAAACCATCTGTCAGTGGTAAACTTTATGTAATTATACTGTAGTACATATATATCGATGCCTAGCGGTTTGACCTATGACCTTTCAAGCAGAGGCTCGTGGTTTCAAATCCCGGCTCGCACCTTTGAGTTTTTGGGAATTTTTGTGCGAAATTCCATTTGAAATTTATCATGAGCTTTACGGTGAATGAAAACATCGTGAGGAAACCTAGATACACCTGCGAAGATATTCAATGGTGTGTGTGAAGTTCCCAATCCGCACTGGGCCCGCGTGTGAACGGCCCAAGCCCTCTCATTCTGAGAGGAAGCCTGTGCCCTGCAGTGGGACGTATTCATATAGGCTGGGATGATGATAATGGTCAATCAGCACTGGGCCCGCTTGGGGATTATGACACAAGCCCTTTCATTCTGAGAGGAGACCTACGCCTTAAAGTGGGACGTACATAGGCTGATGATGATGGACTTATATCCCTGGGTACTATGATTCCAGGCTTAAAACCGTACGTGCCGCTTTCGCCCAGCTCGGCGTCAGCTGTGGTGCCGACAACGGCGACAGGAGCGACGATGGTGACAACGACGACGACGCCGGCGTCGGGGTGCTTGCCAACGCTGACTCGCCTGCGCTCAGGCAACGCTTGCGCAGGCCAAACTGTGTTCGAGGAGAACTTTAGCTCGCTGCGAGATTCCGTGTGGCAGGTCGAACACTACATACCTTTGGATCATCCTGTAAGTATGTTTTATAATAATTAACATCATCCCAGACTATAAACTCCCCACTGCGCACAAACCTCCTCTCAGAATGAGAGCTTAGGGGATAGGCTGTAGTCACGTGGGGCCATTTCGGATTGGGAACTTCACACACACCACTAAATTTCTTTGCAGTTTTCCTCACGATGTTTTCCTTCATCGTAAAGCTTAAAATTCCGAAAAACTCAGAGGTGCGAGCCGGGACTTGAACCCACGGCCCTCTGCTTGAGAGGCCATTGTTCAAACCACTAGGCCACCACGGCTATTAACACTTACTTAACTTAATAACAGCGATAAGGGACATTTCCGATGCCGTCGGCAATATAAGTTAGAGAATAGATTTAATTCCCATCGCATATGAAATTTCCAGGAGCTGCCGTTTGTGTCTTACCAGAAGTCAGCTGTGTCTGTGAAGGACGGCCATCTTCGTATCGCAGCCTCCCTGCAGGAGACACAGCCAGGGTTCAC
Source organism: Archips xylosteana (assembly GCA_947563465.1). Classification (NCBI taxonomy): domain Eukaryota; kingdom Metazoa; phylum Arthropoda; class Insecta; order Lepidoptera; family Tortricidae; genus Archips; species Archips xylosteana. The sequence continues at coordinate 19,200,975 of OX387353.1, read as the reverse complement.
CAACGAAAGCATTTACAGCGGCTCATTGAACCTAATTCAAGGGTAAGTCGCATTCTGGCAAATACGACATGGAATCATTCAAAACTTTAAGAAATTGTAGAGAATTTTTTGCAGGGGCGTAGCTACCGCCGTATATGCCGTATCAATTATACGGGGCCCCCAGGCCACGGGGGGCCCCGACGTGCGTAAGCAAAAATTAAGTTATAAAAACTTCCCAAATTTTTTTTTATTTCAGAAATGACAAAAGTCAAAAAAAGCAAAAGTGACAGATAGATAATTGTTCGTGTAAAGAACCCTTCGATTGCTGCAAATGGAGATCACTGGTCCTAGGTTTCTATTAGGCTAGCCCCAGGGTCCTTGGCATTGCACTCTCTCAATATAAAGGAAGCCACTCACCTTGGTCTGCTCTCAGGCGCCTGGCTGCTGTTATGACACAAGAGTCTGCAGGGTCACGCACACAATAATGTTCAAAATGTCCGAAATATATCACCAAAACCTCAGTTTTTTTTGGTAAATGGAACAGCAAACACAATAACACGTGCGATCCGTACATCCGTTCGTCTTGAACTGTCTTGACAGCTTTTCTTCCGCCGACCGACCGTAGTATTGTGACTTACCCTCATATTAAGAGATTACAATGGCCGAACAATAATTATGATGAAAATAAATATTGCTTTTAATTTTATGCAAACATTTTTTATTCTTTTGTGAGAAATCTTTACCCTTATTAAGGGCCCCCAAACAAATTTTTATACGGGGCACGCTACGCCACTGATTTTTTGCCTGAATTAGTAATTTGGGTAGCTTTTTTCATCAATCTGCTTTGCTTACTATTTAATTTTTAGGATAAAAACTATTTTATATCCTTTCTCACAATTCAAATCCCATACCATATTTCATTTAAATCGCAGAAGTGGTTTGATTCCCCATTAACTTCCATCCACTTTAAACTCCCTTAAAGGATAATTTCTGGGAAAAAAATTACCTTTGGTTTTTCCGGGACTCAAAATATCTCTATACCAAATTTCATCTAAATCGGTTCAGCGGTTTAAGCGTAACTAAAAAGATAACAGACAGACAGACACACTTCCGCTTTTATAATATTAGTACAGATAGGTGAAAATATAAGTAGGTAGTAGTGCACAGAATTGATATTATGGATTTATTATGTTATTATGGATTGAAGTAATTTTCAAATTTGGAACGTCAATTTGTTTATGCGGACACGTTAAGGTAAACGTCCCTGTGCTCGACACTGACCCATTACATGGCACCTTCAATCTTATGTCATAGTAAGACAAGTGACAGATGGGCGTCATCTACTGGGCGTTGAGGTGTCGAGTATTGGTACGTTTACCTTACTACTTACTATATGTATACTTAATTAAGTATTTTAGTTGTAAAATTTGGTAGTACAAATAGACATTACAAAAAAATTACAGTGAAATCGGAAATGTTAATGTCGTATAAACGAGGTTAAGACGCATAGCGCATGCAGAAGATTTTATGAGATTTTATCACGACGAAATCATGTACTTAATCTTTAACTTTTTTAGATGCACCTCAAGCATGTTAGGAGCATGTCAGAAGCAAGCCGAGGGCGCCAACATCTTGCCACCCGTGGTTAGCGGTCGTATCATTAGTCGACCAGGGTTTGCCTTTACCTATGGTACTGTTAGCGTGCGTGCCAAGCTGCCAAAGGGAGACTGGCTCTACCCAGGTTGGTATTCATGCCAAGATTTATGGTTCATTAAGGCCATGTTCAGATGACAAGCAATTTTGTTCTGGCCAACGCGCGTTATCATGTATACGGCCAGAACAAAATGTATGTAGGTAGTTGTAAACTTACGCGTTTAGCGCTTGTCATCTGAACATGGCCTAAGTATACTTAATTTACCCGAGACGTTCATTATAGAGACACGTCGAGGGGAAAATGGGTATAATACTCGAGTTTTACACTCTGCTTTTCACTTCGAATTAAACTGCAACATTGGAAATAAAATTTACAAGCTCTTATTTTTCATGCATTGCAATTTCTATAGTAATGTACTAGATTTGGCTAGTTTAATTAATTTCGTAATACCTATAAAACACCAATTAGGGGAGAGTGGGGCAAGACGGGGTGCTTAAGGTTTGATAGTAAATAAAATTGACCATAATGAGTTTTATCAATTTGTTTTATTCTTATTATCTTCTTTGATACTCAGTCTTAATTGTTAATATGTATTTGGCAGTCTAATCAATATAAATAAAATTAAAAAAATCAAAAAGTAGAAATACACCCCCATCCCCATCATGCCCCGCCCCTGGGGCACCCCCGTGGGTAAGATGGGGTACCTCCGTGGGTAAGATGGGGTACCAATAGGGGGGCAAGATGGGGCACGCAGCTCTTTTGGGCCTAACGGTACCTTAAATTTAACAGTCATTGGATCATTCTTATCTAAACTTTCTCGAGCAAGCTTCACTTTCCTTTCTAAAGTTGTATGTGGGACGGAAAATGATTTTGCTGCTAATATGTAGCCCATTTTTCCTTCAACCATATTTTTCACAGCATCTTTCATTATTTTCTTCTGACCAGTCCCCTCTACTTGTTTTTTTTTTATATTTTTTCACCATTCTAGAACAAAATAAACAGTAAACAGCTCTTGCCTTTCTACCCCATCTTGCCCCTTAACACCTACCCCATCTTGCCCCTTAACACTTGCCCCATCTTGCCCCCCGTATGCCGAAACCAATTTAAAAATAACTGAATAAAACCAATACGCAGCACAGAGAAAAACAAGTTCTTACCTGTTAGTGTAGTTTGACGACCAGATGGCCTAGTGGTTAGAGACCCTGACTATGAAGCTTGAGGTCCCGGGTTCGATTCCCGTGTCGAGGCAGATATTTGTATGAAAAATACGAATGTTTGTTCTCGGGTCTTGGGTGTTTAATATGTATTTAAGTATGTATCTATCTATATAAGTATGTTTATCCGTTGCCTAATACCCATAACACAAGCTTTGCTAAGCTTACTTTGGGACTAGGTCAATTGGTGTGAATTGTCCCGTAATATTTATTTATTTATTTATTTTACTGTCACATTTGATTACATTTAAATCAATCCCGAGGTGTTATTATTTACGGAAAATACACGCCCTATATAGTATCGAAAAATTACTAGCTATTTGGCAAAAAACCGATTTTTCCGGAAAACAAATAAAACGTGTGGTGTCGTTGTCCGCTCACTTCGATGACTGATTGCCGTAATGGCGGCGCGACGGCAGGTGCTAAAACAATCCTGATTGGCTAATTCGTTCGCACTCAAGATCGGTCGCCCCGTCTTGCCCCCCACCCCGTCTTGCCCCACTCTCCCCTATATAAGAAGAAAACAAGAAACCTACATTTTAAAAATTTCTACTACACTCATCAGAAGTGCCTAGGATTTTTTATCCCTAGACAGTTTTTAACATTTCAATATTGCCTTGGTCTTAGACGAAGAATTTACTTTATGCACTAGAGCATAAAAACCCATTTTATGCAGCATTCTCTCGACATAAAGAGAAACTTTACAAGCATAAGAAGTAAAATACAATTTACTATACAGAAATACTCCTGGAGCCTTTTCTGAAGAAATTTAACTCTGGAGTGCTCAAGATAGCGAGTGCGTTCGGGAACAAGGAACTGTTGGAGACTGGTGGGACCAACCACGGAAACAGGGTACAGTAAAATTAGATAAAGTTTACCACTGACAGATGGTTTGCCTTCATTTCATATTCAACTTTAACGACCTACAAATAAAGCCAATTTTAGAATACTGTTACCCACGTTTGCAGATTTTGTAATAGCTACTTTATTTGTATGGTGTTAAAGTTGGAAATGAAATATGAAGGCAAGCCATCTGTCAGTGGTAAACTAAAAGTAAACGTATTGTAAGTGGGTGATCATTTATTTATTTATTTATTTATTTATTCAGTACATCTACATCATATATATTACAATCTGAGCCATAAAAACTAGTTACATGTATATTATTCTGATATATACGACAATTACAGAGTACATATCATTGACCATAAAGCGAGACGTCTGTTAAAATTACAAAAATATCAAAGTTAAAACCAGAAAAAATAAACACTATAAATAAATTAAGTTAGGATTTTTAAAATGTGACTCATATAAAATCGAAGAATTCAAATCATAAACAATTTAAAATCAGTTTAAAACACAGGAACATGCGAAATAAAAACTACCATTATTTATTTGATCATACGGCTAAGTTGTAGGAGGAATTCAAAAAGTTAGACACCTTAGCGCTTAGTCATTGTGAAAGTTATCTTTGTCATCCAGAAGTTTGCCAGTCAGCCGTTTTGTATGGGTAACTAATATTTAACTTGATCCAAGTGTTAGTTTGGTCTCCACCCACAAGGGTGAGTAGGTAGCCCCTTCCGTAACTCATAACTAACTGAGTTGCTGCCGGATTCTCCTGAAAAGGGTGTTTCCGAACCGGTGGTAGATTAATTGACTTTTGTAAGTGCTTAAGCCAAAATAATTTTTTTTTTTTTTTAGTTAAAAAGAAAGAATACAAGATTGAACTTAGGAAATTTTGAATAGCCTAAATTAAAGAAAGATAGTTATTTTTGACTTTATTAGGCCCTCGTTGGAATTACGGCCCAAGCCCCAAGCCATTCCGAGAGAGGCATATGCCTTGCAGTGGAACGTACCTACATAGGGTTGGATGATAATAATGATAATTTTGTCCTTGACTTTGAACTGCTTTTTAGTCGTTGCCATTGAAAACCTCAAAAATCGTTATGTCTACTTACAGTTCCTCTCCGTTGGGCCCATCGTCGCATTTAACTGTCGAGAGTTCCTGATACGCAAGAAGGAGGGTGACTCATATTGGGGCAACGACTTCCACGTTTACTCAGTCAAATGGACTCCAGGTATGAGGCAATTCCTACCTCTTCCCTCTCTTTCTCCTCAACAAAAGCGCAACTCTTCCGTCGCATTTTTACCTCCTATGTCATAATGAGATCTTGATCGTACCCTACAAAACACGGTTTCACCCCTTTAGGTTTAATTACCCCCAGATTTGGACTGGCCCGGATTAACCAATAGGCAGAATAGGCAACTGCCTAGAGGCCCCGCATCGCCAAAGGGCCAGCACGGACAAACAGAAATTAAAAAGGTTTCGGAATGAAAATGAAATTGGAAAATTTGTATCCTCGATGACAATGCAACATTGGCATACGGCCCTGGGTCAAGAACAACTAATAGTACTAGCGTACAGAAGGATCACTCTCGAACAAAAGTCAACTTTAGGTAACAAAAATTAGCCTACTCTTATTTACGACCGTTAACTTTTTGCACGCGGAATTGAAACTTATCGTGTGATACGAGCGTTCATGTTCCGTTGGGCACCGCTGAACCGAAACCAAGAGCACAGGGTTCCCACTCGCCGATATTTAGTCAGGTATATAAATCAAGAAAGTCAACAGTCAAACTACCTTTAAACGCAACAGTATCTTTTATACAGATTATAAGATCGTTTAGAAGTCATTGTTTGTTGCAAAAATCATAGAAAAAAAGATGTTTAATTACGCGCGACGCGGCTAGCGTGCGAACCGAAAGCCGAGCGACAACCTACTGCCATACGCCTGCCTGGGAGGCGCGCTGGCCGAACATACCTAAACTGCGGAGTGGAACCCTCCTGCCTGGGCTTGGAACCAATGCACTAGGTTTTCACATCATCAGATACTCCCAACAGTTAACCACTGCTTGGCTTGCAGATCGCATGTCGTTTCTGGTGGATGGGACCCAGTGGTTCTCCATCGAGTCAGCACCGAATGGCCTGTGCGGGAAGCTGCCGCCGCATTGCGGTGCCGGCTCGCAGCCCGGCATGGCGCCGTTCGACGACCATGTAAGTTACCACCTTGATGTATGATGCTTTAGGGTACTACATTCACATCATTTTGCCTTCGAGATCAGACGTGTCGTAACTTTGTCGTGGAAAAGACACACATTACATTTTTTTTTACCTTTAAAATTATATTCAACTTTTCTCTTAACAGGTTCAAAGTGCTTTTTCAGTATTTAATCGCCCCCTTTTTCGTTTTTTACAAGCTTTTTATTAACTTGCAATGTATGTCTCTATGTAAGTATGTATGTACGGGTCAAATCTTACAATTTAAATTTGACCCAACGTCGGTTTCCAATTGAGCTGAAATTTTGCATGCATGTGTAAATCGTATGACAATGCATTATTATTATGAAATGGAGCTGATCTGATGATGGAGCTGGAAGGTGGCCATACGAACTCTGTGATAAAACGACAAGACCACGTCAAGTTTGGACGAGTTTGATTCGTCTGACGAGGACTTTGTTAACCTAGGTCAAAAATTACAGTCAGCATAAAGCTTGTAATTGTATTTGGTAATTGTATTTTGGTGGCCAAGCTAATGTTTATGATGTGATGATACCTGACCTACGTGGTTAAACACTATATTTTCATAAAATAGGTACCTACTACGTGCACGGCAGGTATAGACAGTGAACATCAACTTTTTTTCAGTTCTACCTAACGTTAGGGTTAGCGGCGGGCGGAGTAACTGACTTCCGGGATTTCCTGACCACGACTGACAGCAGCAAGAAACCCTGGAGAAATCAAGAGGCCAAGGCAGCCCTGAAGTTCTGGACACACCAGGACACCTGGCACTCCTCGTGGGAGCAGCCGGAACTGTTGGTCGACTACGTAAAAGTTGTAGCTCTTTAAACACCTTGGAAAATACTATAAAGCTGTTATGAGAAAAAGGGAAGGTTAAAAGTTATAACCTGATAATTCTAATTCCCATGTACCTACTTGCCATAAGGGTTTGATTTATCGGCTCAGACATTATAGGTACATTGTATTTCTTCATTTCGGATCGACAATACGGGAACGATGTCGCGCTCGCTATTTTAACTATTCCTCTATTTTAATTTAACCTCTATAGTTAAGATCACCAGTGTAATGCGGCAATTACACTACTTCGTTCGCCTAACGCGGTCACCGAACTTGTTTCGAACTACTTCGGCAACCGAACGTCGTCTTCACATTAGTCTGTCCGCCTAATGCGGTGGGCAATCTAGGCGGTGGCAGCTGTCGCTCGCCGAATGCGGCCGACTAGTGTTCTTTACACTGTTGCGGCCACCGCATGTGGCATGCAGTCGTCGACTTAATGTAATTGCCGCATAAAGCTCCAAACGCACAGTGCGTCTGTGCGTTGACAATTTATTATTACCTACAATTGTATGGTTAATTTTCGTGTCACAATGGAAAACTCACACTAATTTTAATTATAGGCGTTAAGATGTCCAACTTTTTGTACTCCATCCTAATACTAAATCTATGAAAGTTATAACGTCAATATCCTATGGATAATGCGAAAACCATCTCGATGACAGCTGTGTCCACGTGGTAATTTATTTAAGATAAGTAGGGTAAATCGCCAATAACTGGCCCCCTCATACTGAAAATGAACTCTGTTCCCTACAAACAGAATTCAATTTAGTATAACGTGGCCAGTTATTAAAGGGTGGCCAGTAATTAAAACCTTATACTAAAATGAATTCTATTATGGGTGAATAGAGTTAAATTTTAGTACGAGGTGGCCAGTTATTGGCGATTTACCCTAATTTTAAATGCATTTAGAACTATTATTTAGATCGAGAACTAAGTATACTTTGTTTTCTTAGCATTAGAAATTAAGGTAAAACAACATCGACTTTGCGGTTAAAACGCTCTTTTAACGCTCTTAAGACCTTGAACTGACCCGCCTCTACCTTATTAAGGGTTAAATATCAAAGAGACCAGTGTACTGAATAAAATAAAATACCTGTTTTCATATTTAATTTTTTATTTATATCAACTTTCTACAATACAGGAGTTGAGATGTCCTATACCTTAAGCTACAGAGAGTCAATCCCTTAGTATAATGATTTACACAAAATATCAAGAACAAGCAACAAGCCAACGACAAACTGATAACAATTAATAACGCTATACCCTATGTCACACCATTTTAATGAAAATGTAAACTCATTTCGTTAAAAACCACTCACTAGACTAGTACCAGGCTGCCATTGCACTCTTTACGACAATATTCACTTGACTCGCGTAAATAATAAAAAAAATCTTAGTCTAAAAGTGACGTTGTTTCTCAAACCAAAACCAGTCTCGGTCTATGGTGTCATTAAGTCAAGAAAAAATGTGATAATTTTAGTATTCGATTAATGGATCTGATAATGAGTGAATAATCGATTTATTAAAATGATCTGACATGGAGTATAAATCTAACTGGACAGTTAATATTACGTACATTTTACTTGAGATTTATCTCAAAATTTGCAGCATAGTTAAGTAAATCCGAATAGTGACTAAGTTCCATAACCGTTTCCTTACCCAAGGTGTAGCCACAGATTAAATAACAGTAATTATAAATGTAAAGCCGGTCACACACGCTAGGTTTTGCGTGTCGGTTTTGCATGCACAAGCAATGCCAACAGGCACGACCGAGTAAATATCAATTTTCATATTTCAAATTTTGCTTGCGCAGGCAAGGAGTCATGTCATACACACGTTCAGTTATGCCTGAACTGAACTGAACCGTCGGTTATAACCTAACGTGTGTGTCCGGCATTACAGTAAATATTAACCTTTTCGACGCCAACGACACATATATCAGCACCGCAGGTTCTACGCCAACGACTTATATATTAGTCATGGCGTGCAGAGCGATATCTACCTACATGCATTTCTGTAGGGTTCAACTTCGCGTTTGACATTCCGATGTCATGGCGTATGAGTGGGAGCTGTTGTATTTGACAGAGCGTTGAAAAGGTTAAGCTCCTAACGCACAGACAGCGGAGGCGTGGCGGTGACGGTTGTAATATTCTAACTTGTATGAACGGTTGTGCGGTACCGTCCGCGAACTCGTTCATACAAGTTAGAAAATTACAACCGTGCCTGTTACCTGTGCGTTTGGAGCTTTAATATAATCATAGTTGTGATTGTCTACCCGCATACAACCTTAGTATGAGCATTGCTAACTAACTGAATTTTTCACCGCCGGAAATCTGCTTTTCTCGCGGATAAAAAGTAGTAGATATTTCTCATTGTGCCAAATTTAATAGAAACGATTCAGCTGTTTTACAGCGAGGTAACAAACAAATCAACAGAGAGTAAGTTACTTTCAAAGTAATATTGTGGTAGGTAGCAAGTCGTTTCAAGTAGGGATATTCGATATACTTACATCGATGCATCGAAATCACTCGATGTTTGCAATGCGATACATCGAATCGATCCGATGTTTTGAAAAGCTTTCGATGTATTTTCATAAAACATAAAACATCGAATCGATGATAACCAGTTAATTTCATAAAAACTCAGTTGGATCTCTAAACCACTATCAAAAAACTTTTTTCTTTAAGTATTCTCATAAATGGCTTTTACTTATTTTAAATAAACAACATTTGAATCAGCGATGATTTGCATGAAAAGTTGTATTTTCTTGGTATACAAATTTCTTGAACATTCAGCATCCTTGAACACACACAACAGATGTGCAGACATGGACAATGCTGTGTAGGAGTAGTATATAATTATAAATTGATGTTAGCACGGAGTGTCAGAGGGCTGACTATAGCATTGTGATGTAATGTTACAAAAAGTACTCGATGTTCAGAAAACATCGATGTTTCTAACCGATACATTGAAAGACATCGATGCTCAGTTCCGATATATCGCATCGAAAAAAACATCCGATGTTTTTTCAAAGTGGACACCCCTAAGCAGAAGGTAGTGTGTTCAAACCCGGTCTCGCACCTGAGTTTTTCGAAATTCATGTGCGATTTTTTTTAAATTTACCATGAGCTTTCCGTTGAAGGAATGTGAAGAAATCTGCACACACTTGAGAATAAATTGAATGGTGTGTGTCACGTCCCCGATCCTGAGATCGCATTCTGAATCGTCTGTGCCCTACGGTGGGACGTATATAAGCAGACATGATGATGATGATGTTGGTGGATAAAATAACAGTTGGCAAGCAATACTCATCGGTTGTCCAGTAAAACGATACGACTAGTGAGTTGGTAATCAAATTACTACCAAAGTAAAGTTTACACAAAGCAATTTGTATGGCGATGGCGTAACTTACTCAATTGACTTAATACTCAAGTTTCGAACTGGCAACTCGATAACAATTCTATATCTAAACCGTTTAGCTGAGTCCTCGCTCGCGCGGTACAGGGGCTGGGGGGGTATAACGACAAAGGGGCCGGGAGGGGTGCGGGCGGCAGGCACACGAGGCGCGCTCGCCGCCCGCCCCTCTCTCCCCCCCTTTGTCGTCCTACCCCCAGCCCCTGTACCGCGCTTGGGTGAGGATTGGGTTAAACGGTTTAGCTCATGGAATTAATACCTAACCAGGACTGAGTACTGCGACAAAAAAGTGAGGCCGTAAAAAAAAATAACTAGTGGATTGCATCTCGTTCTAATTAGGGTGATCAAGTAATGGTGCGAGTGGGACACAATACACTAGTTTCTCTAGTTTGTATGTAATATCTCGGAGCGCTGTCTCTAGTTGCCATTATTAAACTGTATGGCTTGGTAATATGGGTCACTTTTGATTGACTAATAAAAGTTAGTACTCAGTCCTGGTTAGGTATTAAGTCCATGGTTTAGATATAGTTACATTTAACAGATATTTCATATAATTTATGGCTTCGTATCACTGCGAGACAAATCTGGAAGTATCAGGCTGTGATCACAACACCAGACACTTGATTCATTTAAATTTTAACCTTTTCGACGCCAACGACGCATATATCCGCATTATAAGTTCGACGCCAACGACGGATATACGAGTCACGTGGAGCAGAGCGATATCTACCTACATGCATTTCTGTAGAGTTCAACTTCGCGTTTGACATTCCGATGTCATGGCGTATGAGTGAGAGCTGTTGTAAGCGTAGAAAAGGTTAAATGAGACACTGGGTAGATCAGGTTCAGACAGGCACCTTCAGATATCCGAAGGAATAGGAGCCCCGCTATGCGGGACTGTGCCGACTTGGTGAAATGCGGAAATTGTACCAAAGCGCTCAGGTACAGGAACCGTAAACATTCCTTATAGTGGCAATGCCCACATATTTGATCATTCTGTCCAATTTGATATTTAAGAACGGTCGATACAATTGATAAGCGTGACTTCAGAGCTCTTCGACCATCCGTTTTAGTGTTTTGTATATTAATAAATAAATATTAAAAGAACAGATTTTTTTTTAAAGTAAAACAATAAAGATAAGAAAATAAATTTGGGCGAAACTTTTTCGTGAAAGTCACATTTTTACGCTAAATAGGTACTTGAATATGGCAACAATTTTGTATGGAAAAATTTACTTCACTTCTCGTCATTTTTCTGCTCTTTACTGTCCTTACTTGGTCCACTAACGTTTAAAAAAAGTGAAATTACAGTCAGTGACCTATGTGGAACAAGTGTAATACACAACCATTAATTTAAATGTAGTCTCCGTTATTGCCGAGGATTATAACAGCTACAGACCGCTAGAAGTGATATAATGTACAGTGTTGCATATTATTATATTTATAAATGGGCGAAATATTTATTAGAGCAATTAGATATGAGAAAATGAAAAAGCCCTTTTGCGTACATAATTAAAGCTAAGAAATAGTTAAAAATATATATATGTAGAGGGGCTAATCAGAATTTTTAGCAATTTCTGGCCTTTTAGTTCCACGAACAATAATTCTTTCTTTTTTTTTCTTCTCACATCTAAAACTCTGTGTTAGAGTGAAAGATCCAATGTCAAATATTAACTACTTAGATATACTTAACAGTACTGGAGATATGACTCTGCATCACAATAATAAGACGTATTTTTTTGCTATTTATGATCATAAATACTTAATAAGAAACACGTTTGATACAAACCATTATACGATTAACTTAAACAAAAATACAGCGCCGATTTCTTGTTTAATGCCGCTATTTTGAAGGTTGTGTATAATTGTAGTTTAAATTGACATTTAATTTTAGACAAAAAAAATGGTATTCGATACGATACTGTGTATCCATTCTGCCAACGAGTGAAGATCCTGTAGCTTTTTTTTAATCTTATACAAGCTATACACAAAATAACTTAACAAGACTATCTCGAAATACATGCCGCTCATAGCAACGCAAATGATCAATTGAATTAACTACTTAGATTAACCATGCACACTCCAGCACCATATTTAGACCACTGTAAACTGATAGAGCTATAACCAAAAAGCACAAAGAATCATAGTTAACATAAACCACACCCCTAAAACACTTTCTTATGTGCCATATATGGCACATGACGAAATAGCTCCTTACTTTTGTACCACATATGGAACAGTTCTACTGTGATAGCATTTTAAGGTTAGCACTTTTTACATGACCGTCATATTTTTGACACTAAATGCTGCGATATGAGAACAATTTTGATGCAATTTCTCCTTTTACTTATTCTCTAGCTTTTTCGACAAGCCGCAATGATCGTGTGGAGGGCAGCCTATTCACAATAATAAAAAATGAAACGGTTCAACTCACGAACTTCACATCACGAGTTCACGTTGGGATTGATCCGACTTGTTCCGATCTTATCAGGAGATCATCATCAGTGTGAGAGCATTCACGATGGAGACGCACATCGGACTACCCTCCGCATGGGAGAAGCAGTGAGATAATGTGATTCAGCCATACTCTCAACCATTTTTTGGGTCACAAAAGCGTTGCAGCAATGGTGTAACGGGCCGCAACATTGATTGTCAATAGCATTCAAATTTAGTTTTTACGTCAGCAAGCCTGGAACTTGAATATAGTTTGGTGGAAGATGTTTCTCTATTCCACCGTCGATATCATTTCTCGCGAGTTTAAATAAAACTATAGCCTTTTTGTGTCAAAAATATGGAATTTACATTATTCAAAACGGTTCTATTTGATCTATCACACCATCAAAATAACATCAAAACTGCTAATCTATGTGTATTCTAAACTAAAACCAAGTTTTTTTTAGAATTTATTGAAAAGCTCTCATTGATATGACTGAACGAATGAAAACTTCCGTTCACTTAGGAAACCGTTCATTCATTATTCGTTCTCACTAAGTAGATAATGGTCCACATTTTAACTAATATCAAGGGGGGTAAATACGGCGCGATTGGCGAGAAGGGCTCTTGCGTCTTAAAGTGTATTAAGCAACACTAATAAAATACTTACACTGTATTGGATTTAAGTATTTAAAAATGGTATTTTAGAAATGTGAAGGTCTATCGACGGGATTGGTTCTTACTGTTGAAAATTCAGACAATTGTGTAGCCTTTTAATTGGGGATTGCAGTACCTACCAACACTTTTTAGTATGCAATTTGTAAAAAAAAATCTGCTATTACTGCATTGCAATACATGGCTGGTTAGGCTTTCAGGTTCACTTTGACTCTCTTACAAGAAAGTAAACTGACGAATAAATTCGACCATTAAACTGCCCATCCGAGAACACGAAAGATAAAATATGACCACGGCTGTCACCTGTTTACATATGATGAATAAATCAATGGTCGTATTGATACTTGAACTTATTTATATTTTCAAATAATAAATCGTCAGATTTTCTCGACTATCAAAGACGTTATTACCATTTTTGCCGCATTTACCCCACTTGAACTTTTGTATGTTCAAATGCAATATTTACACGCAATTCAAGAGGCTGGAAACACATATTGTCCCATTCTCACGCTATAAATAGTAATAAAGACAGCAACACCTTAATATTCACGTGTTTTACTCGTATCTATAACTAACAAGAAATCACATAGTACTTTAAGCACTTTTCTAGACATTTATATCTGTGCCTAGATTATTTTATGGTATCATACAAGATTTAAACTAGTTGAGAAATTAACTAATTAAGAAATTATATCTACAGCAGAAATTTAAAAATAAATAAGCGGCATATTTTTTAACTTCATGTCACAAATGTTGTTTTAAATTTTCGCTATAGGTATACATATTATATTTAATTTTATCAGATAGTTCTGAATATAAATAACTATTATGTAGGTAATAAATAATCGTTAAGATTTATGCAATTTTTCCCAGCTACCTAGGATTAATTTTATTTTATTAGACAGTAACAGATTAAATACAAATTCTTTTTCTTTTAATAATTAGTTAAGTATAATGAGACCCTACTATAGTTCAGTTAGAATTTTAGAATTTTCTGTTCTACAATTAGGTAAAAGGGGCACTTATTCAACAGTGTTTTATACAAAATGCGTTCAAATTTGAATTAAAATCTTTTTCTACATGAAGTTTAATCAAATTCTAATCCGTAATAATATCAAAAACGCTATGTTTTCATAGTAATATCAATATCATTAACACAGTTTTCCGATTAATAATATAGTTTTCAAAATACTACAAAAGATCTTAATCATTTTTTATAAATTAATCACGATAAAGAGAGCTAACATCTATGTCACTCTACAGTATATTTTTTGCTAAAAAAGTAGCCAACCACACTTTAGGGATAAAAGGAGCAATTCCTACTAAACATTGATTTAAAAAAAATGTTTTGTAAGGAAATACGTTTATTTCATTTCAGTACAATTTTACCCCATTCATAAACACTTGTCTTCTTTTAACTTCACATTATTTTACACAGACTGAACATAATTTGCAAACAGGTTTGTAAATTTCATGAATAATGGGGTTTTTACGACAACTAGGCCGTTCGTGTTTGACCGAAAAACATTTTCTCAGTAGAAATGCTCAGCAGTGTTGGATGATCATTGGTACTAAAATTCCTAGATTTAAGAAAGAATTTACAATATTCTTATAAATAACACTTAGACGATGTCATTAAAACAGTGGTACAACACTAAATCAACACGCAATCAGTACAAAAAACACTAAAATTAAATGACTTAACAAATTCATAAATCACAACATAAGTATTAACAAGTATTATTACGCTTAAAGAAAATATTAATAAAAATAAATAATATTACATAATTCGACGCACGTTAAAATACTGAGGCGTTTTAAAAAATCGTAGAAAAATAAATTATTAACAACAAATAGGAAATTTATTTAAATAAAACAGTTGCAGCTCACCAAGGCGCGTGACATTTGGGGGTGCGGTTAATGTACGACCTAATAATACACGCCCTGATAATTCATGTAAGGCCAAGTGCAAAAATAAACATACGTTAAGAACATGTCAAGAATATATACAACTCTATGTCACTAACCATAAGGTTGATGTTTACATATTTCGACGCGATGCTTTCGACTGTATCGAGTACAAACTATAGAAGGGCACGAATTATCAGGGCGTCCATTATTAGACGTACATTCCGGTGCAGCAATTAGTCGGACGGATACTAACCGCACAGTGATAGTGTGTGTGACAGTGTGTTAGTGTTCAACACAGTTAAGAGAGCAACAATGCCTGACTTTGTGAATTGCAACAAATACCTCTAGCAATCGTGACTCGTGATTTCAACTATACAAGGGCCTAATTTATTTGTAGAGCATTAAAATAAGGGTTTTTTGACACTTACAATATCGCTAGATGGTTCTCTAGTAACGAGAGGTTCGTTTGATGTAAGCCTTACTTCCTATTGGCTCATTTAGTCATAAACAAAGAGCGGAAAATGGATGCAATACGGTGACGAAAGCATAAGATGGATAAGACTTTTATTAAACTTCGAGTAATATTTATGTATAAAATATATGCAGTTTTTTTTATACATATATCAATAAGTATTATAATACATCCATCCTCCAATAAAATGGAGTCAGTCCAGATTATGATTTTATAAGAAATTTCAGTGATGGTGATAATGTTACTAACAATAATGAGGTGTCGCTTTACGAATAGGTACCTCTTACATTTGTAGATGTATAGTGATAATTTTCCTTAATAAGTGGATAGTGAACCATAAAAGGAATGGACCGAAAATATGTAATACAGAAAAAATTATGATAAATATATCGCAATTATGTTCTCTTTTTTAAACCAATTGTAGTCATATCCATATTACGTATATCGTTTGATGTTTTGACCTATTTTGCATCCGCCGGCCGCCCATTAATCATAAACAAGTCTCAAATGACACCAAAGTCAAAACTATCAAACAGACCTCACGATACTAACTAGGCTGTCAAAGAAATCCTCATTGAACGAAAAGTGCCAGTTAAACTTTTACCTTACCACTCCGCCACGGTAAGGTTGCTGCGGTTACCAATGGTTGCGGAGTAGCAGGGTTAAATCTGAACTATCAATACTATCACACTCACGAATAAAGGAGGTTGGTTTGGTCCTTATACCTTTACCACACACCTTTAACCGCCGGGAACGCATATTGAAAAAAAGCATTTCGCATACTGTCTGTGCGTTTAGAGCTTTATGTCAACGCAATAAGAGCGAAAGACGCTCGGCTACGCGGGCCTAATTGAGCCAAGCCGATCGACACTTCTACAGTGTGTATTTTTGTATTAGACTAAGGGGTGTTTTACCACCCATTGATTAATTTTAACTGACGGATAAATGTGATGCCGTCTCCGTCTATTCGAATAAAACAAACAGAGACGGCATCACATTTATCCGTCAAATAAATTTGATCAATGGATGGTGAAACAGGGGGGTAAGTATGAGCAATCGCTTATAGTTGCCGCGCTCGTCACGCCCACTAAGCCAATCCAACCTCTTTCAGATCCACGGTGCTTCACACATATTCAACAGTTCAACTGGTTAGGAAAAGAGAATTATTTTATTTCCTCTGTAGAACTTTTCATTCATCACAGAAACAGTAGGTGCCGTCAATGTACGCCCTAGAATATACGGCCGGGAATCTACGGCCAAATGCACGCCCTGGCAAACCTTGTACTGTAATTACATAATGGCATGAATCATCAGTGTGTGCAATATTAAGTCGTAAACTAACCGCCCCCAAAACAGTGTCCAGACTGATTTGAGAATTCAAATCAGTCTGGTCACTGTTTTGGAATCCGAAACCTATCCCGTGTTAAATATCAATCAGATATATCTTAGAATACACTTGTCGTAGACAAGAAAGCGCTATAGATTCTAACCTTCAAATTATACATCTGCATCTCAGACCAATAAGAAGAAAAGCTGGATGATAAAAATAACTGATCCAGAAATGGAAAGTTAGTATTAAGGCTGACAAAATGTTCTTGACTTAGAAATTTATGGGATATAAAAACTTTAACCTTTTGAACGCCAGTGGCGGCTATAGGCGACAATGCGGTAATACAGAAATGAACCTACCGACATCTGCATAAGAATCAATTTTGTTCGTAACAAAAACAATGTTTGCCGTCCAAAAGGTGTTTACCTAATTCTACGGGAGTTCACCATCTTCATCTCTGGGCGAACGAAGTGATATATACCTTACTGCTTTTAACTAATTGTAACCAAGACAAGTTAGAGCAGACCGAACGGTTGCTTATTTTAACTTTCATCTGTTCTTGTTTTTGGTCTGAGATCTACACCGTTAAAAATCAAGAGGAATGTCAAAAATTTAAAGCGGCGATTGTTTGTTAAATTGCTAGTCAAATAACAACGTGAGTTAATTACGATTCGCTACAGATTCAGTATCGAAGCGTTGTCTCTGTCGCCCTTGGTAGGTATGAAGAGTGTGTCGAAACTAAAGTCAGTTTCTAAGTTTGCGCTTTCATTGGGCCGAAAGAGCCTCTATTTTGAACAGTTGGCACGGGAGTCTTTTTTCGCTTATCTCTTTCCTACCTCATAAGTTAGAAAGGGACGAGTGTAGCGTCAAAGCGACTAGAAGCCAACTCTTTTGGCTTTTAAAGCCTGTTTTAAAGTTCGTTCTAATGAACTAACTAGTAGCGATTTCTTTCCCATTTAAGCACCAAACGCGCTGAAAGCGATAGCGGGGCGGCGCGGCGCCGGCGACGGTTGTAATATTCTAACTTGTATGAACGGCTGTGCGGTACCGTACCGCGAACTCGTTCATACAAGTTAGAATATTACAACCGTCACCGCCAACGCACCGCCACGTCTCCGCTGTGTGTGTGTTTGGAGCTTCAATTATATGACCATTACTAACTTGGCTCGATTACCATTTCTTTTTTCACTTTGCAATAAGCAATTGATATAAAAGTGCTTTTTTTAAAGACTGTTATTTTAATTGTCTTTTATTCTGAACTTTTTGAACTGATCTCATCCACCTAAGACAACAACACCACGAGTATTTAACCTTAAAAGTAACGTCCACGTACTAAAAGTAGATTAGAACCGCCTAGAAAGGTTAATTAATATAGATTATAGATTCTATTTTCTTGGACAATAAACTACAAAATACACTAACACAAGGTTGGCGGTTCAAAATCAGATAACAAAATTGTATAGATAAGTGGATGAATTCAGACAAATATAAACTACATTAGACTGTCATCCAAATTACATTATTTTTACTAAGAGAAAGTGATATTAGACTTGGTAAATAAAAATCGCAACTAGAACGTTCTCATCTTCATATAAAATGCCGAAGACATAGAGGCTCCAATTTCAGAGCATTTCTGAAAAACTTTTTACATTTAATTTTGGACTCCGACTTCCATATAAATTGACAGGTAAGTAGCATGATTTTAGCTGAGCCTTGACTAACACAGTATCCCAAAATGTACTGATCCATTTATATGGAAACTTCCTTTTTTTTCTACCAACAAACAACAAAAAAGACCAAACCAATTCTACGGAAAGAAAATGTCTACTCATCTTTTTTGAGAATTTAAATTTAATCATTTACCATTATTTTACCATTGGATTAAAAATGGATATCTGAAAATAATATACATATTGCATTTTTCACTTTTAACGAATTTATTACCATAGTAATTGTTCGTGATGACTAACTTTCAAACCGCTATACTTAACTCAAAAAGTTACTTTTCATCACTTAAGCTCTGAAAGTAGGTTGCATTTAACTTGAAATCCGTGTCGTAAATTCGATTTACATCTTTAGGGATTTATGTAAATTAAAAAATCGAATGGTGTTCCTTTGTATTCACGAACTGGTAAACAAGGAGATTGTAATGCGTAATACTTACCTCCAAACCTCCATGCTGGCATAATGCTGCTGGCCAGTGCTGGCTGAATGTGCCAAAGCCAAAGAGCGCGAGGCCATTAAAAAAGAAAGACGGTTTGGCGCGATAATTTTTCTACCGCTCTGTTACAAATTGCATATACATTTTTTAACATAACGGTTATTCTTTATTTCCTCGCATTTGTGATGAAAAGTAGAGCGTTCAACTCGAGTGTAAATGATCAATTACACCCGCGAACTTATAAGCACCCTCGCTCGCTTTGCTCGCTCGTGCGCCTAAATATCTTGAGTGTAATTGATCACTTACGACCCTTGTTTATCAATCTACTATAAGCGACTGACTAGACGTGTTCTTTCCATGTAGGTAACCTTCGAATCAAGACATTTTGGGAGTCTCAGTTGCATTCACGCTACTTGTAAATTTCTACGCAAACCGAGTCCAAAAACATACAAAGTTTTCGAGAAACGCTCACCTAAGCCCAAACGCATTATCGAGATTACTAATGCAGCATACCCTCCGCTTCACCTCCCTCCCTCAACGGATCAGCGATCCAGCTGGTGAAACCATCGTCCTTATCAAAACTAGCCGCCCTGTACAAATCCATCGCGTATTCATTGTCGCTACGTGACAAAAAAACGTCCGATATACGTAGGAACTGCACCGAATTCGACGAAAATGCACCACTACAGTCTATCTTAGAGCTACCAGCCACGCAACGTGATACATCAATACTGTCTGCTACGTTACTGTGTGCCGCTTCGGTGTCTCGTCCGTTACCTGAACCGCTTACTGGTCTTTCAGGTCCTCGTGTCATACGAAGTCTAAGGCGTCGTGCGCCTTGCTCGAGAACTTGCCAAAAGAACGTTTCTTGATGGTGCGCTCGATTAGTTTCTTTATTTCGCTTACGACGAACACGCTTGAAGTCAGGCAGACCAAGAAGATTATGTCTGGAAGGAAACGTTGGGTGTTACGGTTTGAAGGTGGTACTACAGTGGTTTACGGTCCCTCAAGCAGAGGGTCGTGGGTTCGAGATTTTTGGAATTCACGAGCGAAATTACATTTGAAATTTACCATTAGTATTTCATACTAAATACAAACTGAAATATGGATGCACAGAAAAAACCCCAGAAAAAGACCAACGCTGGGAATCGAACCCAGGTCCTCAGTATTCCGTGCCGCGTGCCATTCCCCTATACCGCCACTGGTCAAGAGTTTAGACACGAATTTTTCCCATACATTCATATCTCAATCTGTTAGATAATCACTTAATTATTTAGCAGCTTAATTATTTACCATTAGCTTTACGGTGAAGGAAACCATCATGCGGAAACACACATGCGAAGAAATTCAATATTGTGAGTGTAGGAACTACGGTCCAACCCCTCTCATTCTGAGAAGAGGCCCGTCCCCTGCAGTGGGACGTATATAGGACGATGAGGGCTTGAAAACGGTTACGTATCAAAATATCTAAAATTAAAAAACCTAACGTAAAATAACCTACGTTCAAAATACCTAAAATCTAAATACCTAATGATTTTAAATACCTAAGCAACTAACACCTACCTACAAATTACCTAAGTTTAAAATACCTAATGGAGTAAATGACTAATGTTTAAAATATCAACAGCTATGACACCTAACATACACCAACATTTGAAATACCAAATGGTCAAAATACCTAAATGAAACGAACATCGCTTAATTTTCGCCGAGCGAGCGAAGCGAGCGAGCAAGACGGTTCGGGGCGGAAGCGACTCGGAATGGTTAGTTAGGTTCCCGCATTAGCCTTTGGTGTTAGTTATTTTTTTATTACCACGTGAAAAATCTAATTTGTTTGATAAAATTTGGTATATGATTTACATTTATGTACATTTCATAATGTTAAAGACAATAATACCTAATGGAAATAATCATTTTCTGTGCTGTTACAAAGCTACGCTACGCTTCGCTCCCGCCTTAGCCTTCTGAACCTAACCTATCCGAGTCGCTTCTGCCTTAAAAAGTCTAGCTCGCTCACTTCGCTCGCTCGCTGCCAGCGGGATACCGGTTAGGATATACGAAAGCTTTCGGTATTTTGAATATAAGTGGAAAAAACGTTAGGTATTTAGTTTTTAGGTATTTTGAACGTAGGTTATTTTACGTTAGGTCTTTTAATTTTAGATATTTTGATACGTAACCGAGCTTTAAGCTTTACGGTAAAGAAAAACATCGTGAGGAAACCTGCATACACCTGCGAAGAAATTCAATGGTGTGCGTGAAGTTCCCAAACCGCACTGGGCCCGCGTGGGAACTACGGCCCAAGCCCTCTCATTCTGAGAGGCCTGTGCCCTGCAGTGGGACGTATATTGGCTGTGATGAAGATAATGATGATGTCCTTAGTCGCTTCTTTTGGCATCCACCGCATTACGTAAGAAATGGAGACGTGTAATTCTAAACCATATACCACATGAAACCAAAAATCAAACAATCAAGATAACCTAATACAGTAAAATTACATAAAGTTTACCACTGACAGATGGTTTGCCTTCATTTCATATTCAACTTTAACGACCTACAAATAAAGCCAATTTTAGAATACTGTTACCCACGTTTGCAGATTTCATCATCATCTAAGGCGTTACAGCCGCGGGTGGGCCTTAGCCTGGTTAAGTAAATCCCTCCAGTCCGATCTATTTGCGGCCTCCCTTCTCCAACTTATCACCCCCAGTTTCTTGGTGTCCTGTTCGACGCCGTCCAACCATCTGAGCTTGGGCCGTTTGTAGATTTCGTAATAGCTTATTTATTTGTATGGTGTTAAAGTTGGAAATGAAATGAAGGCAAGCCATCTATCTGTCAGTGGTAAACTAAAAGTAAACATATCGTAAAAACGTTTTAAAACATACCATGCCCGGTGAGAGCTTCAGTCAAGAACACTCGCTGCAACGGCGGAAAGAATACCACCAGCATCTGGCCCACCAGACTCAGGGTTACGGCCACCAGGAACATCTTGTTCGAGAACAGCCCCACTTGGAAGACGGACTTGGTTTGCGAGCGGCAGGAGAGCGCGTTGAACATGTCGAAGAGTACGAAGCATGTGAACGTCATTGTCGTGTCGCGCGGGGTTATCTTGTTGTCCGACATCTGTAGGAGAGAATGGTTAGCTTAGAGGTGTAGTAGACTTTTATATGAACTGGGGCAAGTGAAATGGCTCAGGCTCTTCCAGTCTGTTTCCTAACATGTCTGCTTCTCAAACAGGTGTGCTTCCAAGAAATGACTCTTTCCTCGTCAGCAAATGGTTTCCTATGATCTCAATGCCCTAGAAAGATCGTTTCCTATTATGTGCGTCCGTTTCGAAAACGTACTAATATACGTAATTCCTACGATGTATGTTTCCTATAATGCCTATTGCCTAATGCCTATTTGTGTTCTACAAACCCGTTTCCTACAATGTCTGCTTCTCACAATGTTTACTTTTTTTGTTCCCGAGATGTACCGTAAAGTTGTATGAAATTTCCTAACGAGTCAATATGTATGATAAAGTAATTAGCCATTGAAAAGCTGGTCAATACTAATGGTTTATAAAATAGGTTCACATTGAACATATTTATACACACATAAAAAAGATACGAATTGAGAAACAGACACTTTCAGAAGTAGACATCATAGGAAACTGACAATGTGGGAAGAAGGCCATTTTAAGAAGCAGACATTTTAGGAAACGGCCTGACCGAGCCTGAGCCGTGGTAATTCTATTACAGCAGTACACAACTGATATGGCTCACCGATGCACCTGCGCAGAAGACGCGTTTTAGAAGCGCGAGAAATGCAATTGGCCAATCGGCATACTCCACGCACGGCACATCTTTTTTTCCGTGCCGCTATTGGTAGGTTGATGCCGTTATGTTAGCGCGAGTCGCGTGGCATGTTAGTCAGCCGCCATACTTCCGAGTGAGTTCGCGTGATTAAGACTGATAACAAGTGCACTGTAATTTGCACCTTGAACTATATAACATAAGACTGATTTTTAAAGTTTGCATCGTTTGTTAAAGTTTACATTCGGCTATCATCGGAATAGCTTGTTCGTGTCTGCACGGCCGAAAATGCACGACGCGCCATATGAAGTGTGCACTACTGTACCTTTGCTTTTTTTTAAATAAGAAAATTTTGGGATTCAAAATTAAAAAATAAAGAAAAAAGTTTCCTTATTTTGTGAGTCAGTTTTGACTTTTTTTCATACAGTTTATATGGGTCATTAAACTGACACAAAAATTGTATGGAAAATTTAATTATTAAAATCAAAAGCGCTCTTGATTCCGAGCAAGAAAACCAAAACTTCCTCATATAAAAAAAGTAGAGGGTACACTTTTTATTGAAAATGTCCATAACGTTAATGCGGCAATTTCTACTTCGTTCACCTAATGCAGGCGACGAACTTATTTCAAGCTACTTCGGCGAACGAACGTCGCCTTAACATTGGTCTGCCGCCTTCTGCGGTGGCCGTATCTAGACACTGGCCACCGTATCAAGTCCTCAGGTGCCGTAATAGTAGCCATACTTTACCATTGATTTTATCACCGTATCTAACCAATGATGGCTACATCTTGTTTTATGTAGACACTAGTCACAGTATCTAGCCAGAAAAGGCCAATATTGTCTAGATACTAGTCACCGTATCAGTCACTGGCGGCCGTATCTAACCCACTGGCGGCCGTATCAAACCACTTTTGACCGTCGTCTGATAAATAGTGACCGTATCCAGCCTCTAGCCGCCGTATACGCAACTGACCTCTCTGTTGAAGACCCAAAGCGTTCCGGCGATGATGATGGCGACAGAAAGCAACACGTTGACTAGAAGCGCGCGGGAGATGATACGGCGCGACGCGATTTAGCCAGTAA
This sequence comes from Archips xylosteana, assembly GCA_947563465.1. NCBI lineage: Eukaryota > Metazoa > Arthropoda > Insecta > Lepidoptera > Tortricidae > Archips > Archips xylosteana. The sequence goes on along the minus strand of OX387353.1, from coordinate 19,176,941 downwards.
AGGCCAATATTATCTAGATACTGGTCACCGTATTAAGCTCACTAGCGGCCGTATCTAGCCCACTGGCGGCCGTATCTAACCACTTTGGACCGTCGTCTGATAAATAGTGGCCGTATCCAGCCTCCAGCCACCGTATACGCAACTGACCTCTCTGTTGAAGACCCAGAGGGTTCCGGCGATGATGATGGCGGCAGAAAGCAACACGTTGACTAGAAGCGCGCGGGAGATGATACGGCGCGACGTGATTTAGCCAGTAAAGGCCAATATTATCTAGATACTAGTCACCGTATCAGTCACCGGTGGTCGTATCTAGCTCACTAGCGGCCGTATCTAACAACTTTTGATCGTCGTCTGATAAATAGTGGCCGTATCCAGCCTCCAGCCGCCGTATACGCAACTGACCTCTCTGTTGAAGACCCAGAGGGTTCCGGCGATGATGATGGCGGCAGAAAGCAACACGTTGACTAGAAGCGCGCGGGAGATGATACGGCGTGATGTGATTTAGCCAGTAAAGGCCAATATTATCTAGATACTAGTCACCGTATCAGTCACCGGTGGTCGTATCTAGCCCACTGGCGGCCGTATCTAACAACTTTTGATCGTCGTCTGATAAATAGTGGCCGAATCCAGCCTCTAGCCGCCGTATACGCAACTGACCTCTCTGTTGAAGACCCAGAGCGTGCCGGCGATGATGATGGCGGCAGAAAGCAACACGTTGACTAGAAGCGCGCGGGAGATGATGCGGCGCGACGTGTCTCGCGGCCGCCGACGAACCACCTCGTGGTCCACTGGTTCCACGCCCAGGGATTGGGCTGGAGGTCCTGAAGAAAAAAAGGGGAATAAACCAGCTAATCTTACTAATATAATAGACTCCTTATACTATAAATGTTTTGGTATTTAACGAAAAGTAAACAAACATGAACAACCAACACTGCCGTCGTATGATGAAAAGGCACAATTGGTAACCTGTTTCAAACAGTAAAAGACTAAGTGCACACAAACTTATGCTGTTTCTATTTTGAGCAAGTTTGCAGTTGTGCCTTTTATAGATACAACGGCAGAACAGTTACGGCGTCGGGTTAACCAGCCAAACGCAATATTTGTAATTGGCTTTCATGCGTCGTATTATCGACGTACTCTTTAGTTTAGTCGCATAGTAATTTATCATGCTACTAAATTAAAGAGTGTAACACGGCAAACCTCCGTGGTGCGCAACTGGCCGCTTACAGAAAAACAAAATTCTAAATTCTGAACTATTGATTTACTTTTGTTTTTTTTTCACGTGATTGGCTCTACAATTTGGCAAGGCTTATGCCGAAATTTGATTTCCTCAATATATAATTATAATTTATACTCGGTAATAATACTAATTTACCGAGTTGCTTGTATTTTAAAGGGCTGCCGCTATTGCAGCCCTTCCTTTTCCGCTTCTACCTACGAACTTTCTGCTCTACTGCCTCGGAGCAGACCGCCGGTGAAGCCTGAACTCCCTATTGGACGCTCCGAGGCTACTCGAATACCCTGCCCTGCCTTCCCACCTGTCCAGAAAACCTAGGCCAGTGTTTTTTTATTATTTAATTAAAGAGCAGTGCTGACTGGAACAATTTGTACATACATATTTTATATTGTATTATATTTTATTTACCTACTACATAGTCTGTTATTTCTCCGACCGGCTAGCCTGTTACAAGAGTACGTCGACAATGCGACGCCTGAAAGTCAATCACAAATATTGCATTTGGCTGGTTCAACCGACGCCATATAACATAAGGTTGTTCATGTTGGTTAACATTTAGTTAAGTACCTACCTTTTGAACGCCACGCATCGTTTTAGGAACAAAATTGATTCTTCGGATGCGGGTAGGTTTAATTTTGTATTACCGTACTGTCGTCTATAGCCGACGCTGGCGTTCAAAAGGTTAACATTTTTAGTGTAGTTCGTAATAGATTCATGAGACACTAGCTTAACTGGAAGTTTATTTAAAGTAATCACCCTTGGCCAAAATTTCGCAACCAGACGCCTGACACTTATTCCGGGAAAGCGCAAAGTTCCCGCGGGATAAAAATAACTGTAATGACCTATTAAAAAAAATCTTAAATGATAATCACTAATCAGAGACACCTTAGCCTTTGACAAACAGGGATAGTGTAGCTTTCTATTGGTGAAAGAATTATAAAAATCTGCTCAGCAGTTTCAGAGATTACCCCCTACAAAGACACAAACAGAGTCTATATATTTCCTTATTTCATGGGAATTTCCAAAAATCCATCCTTAGTGCACCTCTATGACACTCTAGGTACATGTTGTACGCCAAATTTCAAGTCTCTAGCACCAGTAGTTTAGGCTGTGCGTTGTTTATCAGTCAGTCACGGTACCATTTTATAGGTACAGAAAGATAGATAGATTACTTACCATCCATAATGATGTTGATCCATAGTATCTGCATAGCGTTGAGCGGGTTCGGTATGCCCATGAGCGTAGCGAGAGCGATAAGCGACAGCGCAGCGATCGACGTCGACAGCTGGAAGCGGACGAAGTTGCGGATGTTGTAGAATATGCATTTGCCCTCCTCTATCGCCGCACTGGAAAGAGAAAGGTAACAAATAGAGACAATCAATCAGGGAGTACAGTAAAATTACATAAAGTTTACCACTGACAGATGGTTTGCCTTCATTTCATATTCAACTTTAACGACCTACAAATAAAGCCAATTTTAGAATACCGTTACCCACGTTTGCAAATTTTGTAATAGCTACTTTATTTGTATGGTGTTAAAGTTGGAAATGAAATTAAGGCAAGCCATCTGTTAGTGGTAAACTAAAAGTAAACGTATTTTATATAGATTAGCTACCCGAAAATTTTGTTTCCTAATATTTTTTGTACCATTCGCGTTTTTCCCCACTTTATTAATAATTTCTATTCGTTTTTGTTGCTACGCGTATTTTTTCCTATGCATTTTGTCTCCTAGTCTCTATTATCCTCATTTCTATGAGTTACCCATAGAACTAGTTCTCAATGTTACCTATATCTATCAATCAGTCACATCAGTAGTCTGAAATGGTGTTTGAACCATTTATTTTACACCCAGGATAGTGTTCCGTAGCAATTATGAAAAAATCCTTGCATACTTACCTATATTGCGTACCGTAATCGCCTTTACGCTGAAGGAAAACATCGTGAAGAAACCTGGAGACACCTGAGAAGAAATTCAATTGTGTGTGAAGTTCCCAAACCGCACTGGGCCCGCGTCACCCGCGCGGGAAGCACTCTTATTCTGAGAGGAAGCCTGCGCTGGGACAATGAGTTTTGGGATGACTATGATGATGATGATGATGATGAAGATGATGGATGATGAAGATGATGATGAAGATGATAATGAAACCATACAAGACGCCTGCAAATCAGCACTCACATGATAGTGGCGAAGTCGTCGTCAACGAGAATCATGTCAGCTGCTTCCTTGCATACGTCGGTGCCGTTGCCCATAGCGATGCCGATGTCAGCCCGCTTCAGCGCGACGCCGTCATTCACGCCGTCGCCTGATGATCATCAAGAACAATTACTAAGCATGTCCACTATAGCTGAACCGTTTCAATGAGTCACCGCCCGCGCGGTTAAGGGGGGGTATGACGACAAAGGGGCTGGGAGGTGCGGGCGGCGAGCTGACAGAGAGCTGAGCTCTTTATTGCCGGCTCCACACTCTCGCGAGGCGCCTCGTAAGCAACCAAGTGAGCGAACGCGAGACTGGTTCGTTGCCTCGCCTCAACCCCTCGCTTCCTTTGACTCGCGTCCAAAACCGACACAAAGCGGAGCGACAGCGAGGCGAGGCGAGGGAAGACGAGGCGACACGAGCGCACCGTCCTCACTCTCGTACTCGCGTCCCCTCGTGTAGCCTCGTGGACAGTGTGGATGGGGCATATGGTGAAACGGTCTAGCTATAGAAACCATTATTGCTATGAATTCGAGTGGATCATATCCATATCCATAGATCGATGGATCTTAGTGAACTCACCCGAATTACTATTGTTACTTATTTGTCCAATATAAATTGGCAAGCGAGAGAGTTTGTCTCTCAACTGATTTTTTAAATCTTTATGGATATTTGGAACTGGGACTATAGATCGAGTCATTCATGATAACGCGTGCCGTGGTTCTTATTACTAAGGCTCGGAATTTTGCGTGCGGCTGATGACAGATCGTAGGGAGAGAGCACCGCTTTTTATCGATGTTATCGACAAATCGACAGGTTTTTTTTGATTTATGTTTTTATTTAATAAAACCTTCTAACTTTCCGATGATAAGTACTTTTTTCAGCGGTCAATGATGAAAAAAGTTCGAAATATCGGAAAGTTTAATCCGTTTAGATTGCTTTATTGAAATCACTATAATTACGAATACCTTTGTATTTTATAACTTGAGAAAAGATCCGTACTGAGACCACTTAACGTTAGGTAGCTTGTTTGCCTACCCTTTGATAAAATAAAAGAGAAAATATTATTTTGTATTCCTTCAGTTGTTACCACAGCCAATATAAATTATTTTGTATTAATATTCCAAGCAAAAATATATTTACAATTATAAGTAGGTATGTATTAAAGTTACAACTTAATTAACAGTTTGTCGATTTGTAGATAACATCGATAAAAAGCGGTGCTCTCTCCCTACGATCTGTCATCAGCCGCATGCAAAATTCCGAGCCTTACTTATTACAATGCTAATGTCTAATTTTAACAAATTCACGCGTCTTTGTGAATGGCACTAGCTATACTCTACTATAGCTAAGCGCGGTACAGAGGCTGGGAGCTATGACGACAAAGGGGACCGAGAGAGGTGCGGGCGGCGAGCGCGCCTCGTGTGCCTGCCACCCGCACTTCTCCCGGCCTCCTTTGTCGTCATACCCCCCAGCCCCTGTATTGCACGGACGAGGGCTCATTTAAACGGTTCAGTTATATATTTATTTAATTTTATTGAAATTTGGATCGAGTCATTCATGATGACATGACGCGTGCTGTGGTTCTTATTACAATGCCAATAATGTCTAATATTGACAAATTCACGCGTCTTCGTGAATGGCGCTCTATACTCTATTCTAGACTAATTTTATTCTGATATTCCCACGGGATCAAGATTGTAATATTTAAAATCCGAAAATCGTTACCGCCAAGTGCAAAGACATATTTGATACAAAAGTGAATAACCACGATGTCATTTTTGCGAATTGGGGATGTCTATTTTTTTGCAATGTATAGTAAATCGAAAACCATTTCGAGATAAATGCTTTTTAACTCGTTTTCTCGTTTTCGTTTCGTTTTATTTAATTTTAATATTATGTAATGAATTTATTACATAACAAATAAGCGATCCTTCATGATGACCTTCATTTGACATGAATTGGTATAAATTGCGTGACCGGTCCAAGTCGTACATTATTCTGTGTGGTTAGAATTCTTCACAATTTACGCGTGGATTTGGACCCGCTGCCTGACATCTAGCATTTTGACAGCACCAGTAAAGTGACACTAGTTACAGTGTACCACTACGCAAAAAATAATTAAAGGAGTTGCCTTATCGTACGCATTTAGATACGATTTAGAAATTTGACAGTGTGGGAGCCCTCAATTACAATCTGACGTCATCAACCAAAATAGTTTCAATAATTAATTTTGAAAAAAATAGTAAACTAATTGACAAAATATTGAAATTAGTTTCTTATTATTGACTTTTCTATAGAAAAAAAATATAAAAACCACTGGTAATTTTTTTTAGACATTCCCAATTTGTGGGATGACTCACCAGTCATGCCGACGATGTTCCCGAGCCGTTGCAGCGACTTGACGATAGCCAGCTTATGCTTCGGCGTGACGCGGTAGAACACACTGACGGAGTCAATGACGCGGTCAAGTTCGTCGTCCGACATCGTGTCAAGTTGGTCGCCGGAGAGGGACTGCGAGTGAAGCACGTCTAGCCCGACCATTTGAGCTGCAATGGATAAGTAAAATATACATATATTATGACAATTAATGTATGTACCATAATATTTTAAAGACATCTATAGAGTAATGAACTGAAATAACAAAAAACACTTGGTGGTGGTGATAGTTGGGTTTGTGTGATTTGTGTGTGTTTGTACAATGTGGAGGTGGAGGAACTGCATGAACACGCATTTCTTATATAAACGTAGCTATCGTAAGGTCGCGGGTGAGCAAAGTAATTGTTTCAGTTACTTAATATGTACCTCCGCAAAGTAACGCCTGATTCAATAAATTATCTTTAAGAGTAACCGAACTATTATTAATTATTCACGTATCTCGTATCCTATCAATTATTTTTCAGCTACTCCACGCTAGGTGATAGAAATTTTCATTAATGTACCTACTTATGTAAGGGACTTTTAAAAATGTATGTCGTCGTAAACTTTAATTGTATTACCGTTTTAAAGTTATTATTATTACTTTTTAGTTTTTAACAATTTTCGTAAAATTTCCAGTGTGATTTCAATGTGTCTATGTTTTTTTGTTATCCGTATAGCATTTATTTCACGATTGCTTTTAGAAGAAAAAAAAAAGATACTACAAGTACAAACACTTCACACTACACTACACTGTGTGACTTTTAACGATACTGGTTTCGCTAATAAATGATACTTATGACAACTCCTCTTGTTAACCCATTCTGTGGTGAATTTGGTTCGCGTGACATCACATCTCGCCAATTTCCTATAAAAGCTACGGGGAATCCCATTTCGTAAGCTGATATTTGACGACCGCTTTAGCCTAGTTGGTAGTGACCCTGCCTACGAAGCAAGAGGTCCTAGGTTCGATTCCCGGTAAGGGCATTCATTTGTGTGATGAGCACGAATATTTGTTCCTGAGTCATGGACGTTTTCTATGTATTTAAGTATTTATTTATCTATATAAGTATGCTTATCGTCGTCTAGTACAGGTCGATTCACAAGAGTTGGCACGAATGGATTGAACGAAAGCAATGTCACTTTGACATTTTTGTAGGAAAATGACTGATGCATGACATTTTCATATTTGTGCGAAGTGTATTCAAATAGGTAACACATAGATACTTTCATTCACTCATTCGATCCATTCGTGCCAACTCTTGTGAATCGATCTGTACCCATAGTACAAGCTTTGCTTAGTTTGGGACTAGGTCGATTTGTGTAAGATTGTGCCCTAATATTTATTTATTTATTTATATAGGGCTGTGTACTGACCGACAGCGAGTGCGGTGGGGCGGGCGTCACCCGTCACCATCTTGACGTCGACGGCAGCGCGGCGCAGCGTCGCTATGGCGTCACAGACGCTGGGGCGCGGCGGGTCGCAGACGCCACACACGCCGGTGTACGTCAGGGCGTCGAGCGATGCGCCACGAGCTAAGGCTATGATGCGAAGACCTGGAATGGAGACAAAACCGGTTGTCTGTAAAGTCGGTTTACGGGCGATACTTTAACGTGACATCGCCATAGCAAAACATTCAAAAAACAAAAATGAAACCAGGCGGTCACCCATCCAAGTACTGACCGCGCCCGACGTTGCTTAACTTCGGTGAACGAACGAGAACCGGTGTTTTGTCAAATCCCTCCCCCCATTAAAAATTACCCGAGCGCTAGTACTAAGATTGTACATCCTGGCGCGCGCTGCTCTCTTGTACATCTTGGCGTTCACTGCTCTGTACGGGACATTGCGTCATCGATCCTTTTTCGTGTATGCAGCCGGCGTTCATCGATTTATTAGACGTTATCACGTCAATATGTCAAAACATGAATAAGCGGACCGAAGTCGTATATTCCACTCAGGCAAGGACCAAACCTTATCATCTTTGCCATCCTGTACCACAGAATAACTAATAGTACTAGCGTACATAACTATAAATTAAAATTTTTAAAAACCCCCAACGCAATTATGTCATACGTATGTTTGAACATAGAGTAAATGCCCATTATGCGTCTAAGATCCCTTCCGCAGCTAACAAAAGAGCTGATAACTTTGGAACGGCTGAACCGATTTCGATGAAACATATCTAAGAACCATCGCCAAGAAACCTGCTTTCTAATAAAAAAAATCGCATTCAATTCGGTTCATACGTTTAAGAGCTATGATGCCACAGACAGACAGACAGACACACACACACACAGACATAGCGGTCATACTTATCACACCCCTCTTTTTGTGTCGGGGGTTAAAAAGGATCACTCTCGAACAAAAGACAACTAAAGGTATAAAAATTTGCCTACTCTTACGACCGTAAACTACTTGCACGCGAAATTGAAACTTATCGTGTGACACAAGCGTTCATATTCCGTTGGGCACCGCTGACCCGAAACCAAGAGCAGTGTTCCCACTCGCCGATATTTAGGTAGGTATATAAATCAAGAAAGATAACAGTGTGTATTAATTCAGTAAACTACTTTTAAACGCAACAGTATCTTTTATCTTCAAATATATGTCACGGTGTTTGTTATTGAACTCCTCCGAAACAGCTGGACCGATTTTTGTGAAATTAATTCTCCACATTCGGTAGGTCTGAGAATAGGTTTATACCATAAAACAACGTTTACCGGGTCATCCAGTCTAATATATATAAAAATCTCGTGTCACGGTGTTTGTTATCAAACTCCTCCGAAACGGCTTGACCGATTTTTATGAAACTTTTTTCTCTATATTCGGCAGGCCTGAGTATAGGTCGTAGGCTATTCTTTATACCCCTATTCTTCGCAGACGGAGTCGCGGGCAACAGACTAGTACGGCAAGATAAATAAAAGCTTACATAAAGTCACTCACCCATCCGTCCAATATTGTAAGCCTCCGTCATAAAGTCGTTCTGCTTCTCCTTAGTGACAGGGGCGTAATTCCCAGCGCTGTCAATGTACTGGGTGCACAAAGGCAGTATCTTCTCTATGGCCCCTTTGACAAACACCTCCTCTTTCAGCTTGCCGTCGCTGAATTTGGGGGCGCATTTTACGACCATCATTTTTGTTTCTGAACTGTAAATTACGATACAATACAAATATTATTCATTGAACAAGAAAACTGAAGCATGATGCGAAGGATTATTCGCGGTAGTTCCTTCTATAATCGTTCCAATCGTTTATTCAACTTTTGACAGATCACGCACGTGAAGTTTTACAATAATTTTCAGTAGAATGTACTACAGAGAATACCGTACTTCATGGACGAGCACCGCCCACTTAGTTATGTGTCATTCGTAATTAATGACCACAGACTTTAAAAACCGTTATAAAATGAGTCTATTTTATAAATAAAACATACATTTAAAATTATTGTGATCCTTGTGAGTGAGTGACAACAAAATGGCGTCGCCGCCGCGTCCAGTGTTGCAGTTTCATAAGTGACAAAATTACTAAATTGCCGTCAGAAGTGATAAAAATATTAACTCAACATAAATGGTTTACTTTAATATATAAGATAAAGTAACTTAAACACATGTGAATGTTTATAAAACAATGCAAAATGTTGAGAAAAAAATAAAATATGAATGTGTTAAATCGATTAAAACTTCTTCATGAATGAAATCGATTGTTAAAAGAAATCGATTCGGTAACGCATCAGGGCATCACTATTTGATTAGAACTCGAGCTGTCAAAAGTTAAATAAACGATTGGAACAAGTATAAAGCACCAAACGCACTGAAAGCGATAGCGGGGCGGCGCGGCGCCGGTGATGGTTGTAATATTCTAACTTGTATGAACGGTTGTGCGGTACCGTACCGCGAACTCGTTCATACAAGTTAGAATATTACAACCGTCACCGCCGCGCCTCCGCTTTCGCACTAGTTCGTTCACAAGATTTGAAGGAAGAACTGCGATTATTTTTTCACCTTTGTTCTTTTTTTTAGAGAGAGAGATATATATGCTTACTTGTCCCGTAAAATTGCACCATCATTGTTCCTGCGGGATTGTGACAAACGAGCTAGTGATAATATATTTTTTTCATCACACTTGCTCGTCAATGGTGTTATTCCATGCTTGTATACTAAATGACAATGGCCTAAATTGTTCTTAAGGGAGTTATAGATTTACGTACAATTTTTCTACCCAAGGGAGTTCTAACTTTAGTTTTAAAATTTGCAAACAAGTCATTTCAGACTAAGGAGTTTTCAAGTCAGCCAACGTTTTATTTATTATCTTTAAAACTTAGCTATAACCCAAATTTTACAACACAAAACTTATCTACGCTTCATGAAAATTCGTTATTTTTATATTTTAAATTTATATCAAATAGTTTTGCAATAATTTTAGTAAAAATATTTTTTTAAACATGTTGGCAGAATCTGGCCGTAAAACCTTTCGAATTCTAAACTAAACATAGTTTACATTATCTATGGTAGGTGACTCGAAAAAAGTGACAAGCTGTATTGCCGGGTAGCCATTATTTTATTCAATTTAAGTGTTTAAAGACAAATTAATTTTATTTTTGGATTTTTTTTCTCGTAATGTGATGAAAATCATTGTGTGTATCACGGGCAGTAAGAGGATTAAAAAACTAGAGTCATTAAAAGCCCTCCGCCTTCGGCGTCGGGCTTCTAATAGACTCTCATTAGTAATCCCCTACTTACGGCCCTAGATGCACAATGTACTATTGTAAAATGACAAGTCACTTACCTAAACGGTATCTCATGCAGTTTGGTATACTGATCTCTGACGTCATCCATGCCGTTCTTCATCGCGCAAGCTAACAGCGCGCCCTCTGTCGGCTGCCCGTACAAAGTCTCGTCGCGTATCGTCGCGTTGTTGCAGAGGACTCCCACCTGGAATGGGATATTAGAATGGAGTAATTACCCAGAAAACGGGGTAAAAATAATAGTTTATACTATTAAAAAAACTAAATGTATAAAAAATGTGACTGACTGACAGACAACGCACAGCCTAAGCGTCTGACGTTAGCACGCCGTAATAAGCGAAATTGTTTCTAGCGACATGGCGAAACTATAAGGGTACCGTTTTTGCCATTTTGGCTCCTAAAAACCGGCCAAGTGCGAGTCGGACTCTCGCACGAAGGGTTCCATACCATTATCTATAAAAACGGCAAAAAAATCACGTTTTTTGTATGGGAGCGGAGCCCCCCTAAAATATTTGTTTTATTTTAATTTAATTATTTATTTTTGAAGTTAATATATAACTAAATATTCTGTGAATATTTCAAGCGTCTACCTGTTGCCGTTATCAATATCGAGTAAAAACGAGCAAAAAAAAATCACGTTTGCTGTATGGGAGCCCCCTTAAATATTTATTTTATTCCATTTTATTTTAATTATTCTTATTTCAAAACTAAACTTTACGTAGAAAAATTAAGGGTTAGTTTTGAAATAAGAATAATCAAAATTGATGCAGTTTTTTATTAAGCGTGCGATTTGTGTGCGCTATAGCGGCAACCGAAATACATCATATGTGAAAATTTCAACTCTCTAGCTATCACGGTTCCCGAGATACAGCCTGGTGACAGACGGACAGACGGACGGACAGCGGAGCCCCAGTAATAGGGTTCCCGTTTTTACCCTTTGGGTACGGAACCCTAAAAATGGTCATGTAGAGATCAGTCGCCTAAAGTTGCGTATTTATTTGAGGTGAAGACGCTCCCCAGCCTGGATTTCCTTTGAAAAAATGGAGGAATTAAATAACAGTAGGTACATCCATACCTCAAGCATACTCTGCAGAGCGGACCGCGCCACATCCAAGTCCCTCCCCTTGTACGCCCGAAGCTGCACGTCCCCCCGCGCGTTATACCCCGCACCCCGCACCTCCGCAATATGGCCGCCCGACGTCGACATGCAAGTGACAGTCATCTCGTTCTTGGTCAGCGTTCCTGGTGAAAATAACGCGTTAAAGGGCTTTTTCTCAAAAATATCCGTAAAAGTTGACATTATTCTTGACATATCAGAACGTGAGGTGCAGTTTATGGTCAGTAAAAAAATTAAAAAGTTAAAAACGTTGCAGGCTCGATAAACTCGACAACAATGTCGCATACAAATTCCATTATTGTCGAGTCTCGAACTTTTTAAAAAGTTAAAACGGCCATAGTAATAAGTTGGCACTATTCGTATACAGCCAACTCAAATGACAGGTATCAGTTGTTTTGTTGGAACTCCAGACTTTTTGTATTGAGTTTGAAACAGCTTGTGGTGTTTTCGGCAGAAAAATACACTGCTGTTTTTTTTTTTAATGAAAATGGCGGGAAAGGGTTTAATGACATTTAATTATAAGTGATTTGTAATTCTTTGTACCTATTTAAGTTAGTAAAAGTTTATTCTATTTTTTCCTTCACTATTTTTGAGAAAAGCTTTACATTAGTCTCGGCTGGAATAGCAATTGCTGGCTTCGTATTAGTTAAACGGACTCGCAAGCTCGTCCGTTTAATACTCATACTCAGCCAGCAATTGCCTACTTCCAGGCCACGACGATAATGTACTATACACTTGGCTAAATGACCGTAAAAGTAAAAAATTTGGAGTAAAATAAAAATACAAAAAGACTCCAAAAAACCAATCTTGATAAAATTAAGGATTCTAAATGATTTAGAAACCTAATTTAGTAAAGTGTTATCGCGTTTAGCTAGTAAGGATCCTAAAAAGTATCCTAATTTGAAGCAAGACTGGCTTCTGACAAGCTATTATGATTTAGCATTTTCTAATTAGGATGACTAAATTTAGCCAAGTAAAACAAGGTTTAGATAGAAGCCAGTAACGCTGACGCTAGTCCCTAGACAAGCCAGCGCTGCCCTGGCTCGTGTTGTTTAGATGAGGCCAACATTCAGGTCACTGGCTTGAATTTTTTGTGCTTTTTTTTTTATCCGTTGTCTAGTACCCATAGCACAAGCTTTGCTTACTTTGGAACTAGTCAATTGGTATCAATATTGCCCCGTGATATTTATTTATTTAAATGTCACGTGGCCACCATAGGTCCTTTCAAATCGTTGACTAACCCGTCTTGTCACTGCAGATGACGTTGACGCAGCCGAGAGTTTCAACCGTAGGCAGCTTCTTGACGATCGCATTCCGTTTGGCCATGCGCATCACACCTAGCGCCAGAGTCACCGTCACTACGATGGGTAGACCTGCAATGGTAATATGAAATATCTGTAGTCTTATTGTTTGGTAGACCTGCAATGGTAATATGAAATATCTGTAGTCTTATTTGTTGTTACAGTCATCTGAGGGTTGGAGACCTGGTGACCTGACGTACAGGTTATTCCCTAGTTCGGGCACCAGTCTCTACCGCAAAGTTTTTGTACCTATTTCATAAGTTCATTACATTAATATAGCTAGCTACTGTATAACTGTAAGCTCTGTGGTGGAGATAATAAATAAATAAATAAATAAACCCTCGGGCTATATATCAGCGCCATCTAGATTTAATAATCGAACTATTTTTCCGCAGACGATCTTATGGCGATTGCTAATCCAGTCTATTATCATCCTTGCTATTACTGAGGCTCCGCTGTCCGTCTGTCACCAGGCTGTCTTTGAACCGTGATAGCTAGACAGTTGAAATTTTCACAGATGATGTATTTCGGTTGCCGCTATAACAACAAATATAATAAATATTTAGGAAGGCTCCCATACAACAAACGTGATTTTTTTGCTCGTCGATATTGATAACGGCAACAGGTAGACGCTTGAAATATTCACAGAATATTTAGTTATATTATTATATTCACTTTAAAAATAAAATAAATAATTAAGTTAAAATAAAAAAATATTTAAGGGAGCCCCTATACAATAAACGTATTTTTTTGCCGTTTTTATAGATAATGCTACGGAACCCTTCGTGCGCGAGTCCGACTCGCACTTTGCCGGTTTTTTGGACTAAGTAGCAGCTGTGACCAATAATCGCAAAGATTTTAAGTGATCGGGCCAAAAGGTTAGGTAGGCCTCCAACAAGATGGAGCGACGATTTGACTAAGGTAGCGGGAACGCGTTGGATGCAGGTGGCACAATGGACGTCTTTCGGCTGAAATGATGATAATGATATTGATGATGCATTAAAATTACCTTCAGGAATAGCAGCAACAGCCAAACTGACGCTGATCGTAAACATCTCCTGCAAAGCCTTTCCTTGTAGCCATCCGGTGACCATGATGAAGCCGATGATGCAGAAGGAGTATAGCGACAGCTGGGCGCCCAGGGTATCCATGGACTTCTGGAGCGGGGTCTTGGGCGCTTCCTCGGCTTGCATCATGCGGAATATGTCGCCGAATTCGGAACGCTCTCCAGTGCTCACCACGATACCCTGAAGACATTTTTTTTATGTAATAGGCTATACCCAGTCATTTTTTAGGGTTCCGGAGCCAAAACGGCAAAAACGGAACCCTTATTGTTTCGCCATATCTGTTTGTCCGTCCGCGGCTTAGCTCAGAAACTATTAAGTCTAGAAAGCTGTAATTTTGCTTAGATATGTGTAGCAATAATACAGACAAAATGAAAAATAAAAAATAGAAAAAAAATTTTTTTTGGGGTACCTCCCATAGAATTAAAGTGGGGGTTATTTTTTCTCGTCAAACCATAAAGTGTGGGGTATCGTTGGATAGGTCTTTTAAAATCATCAAGGTTGTGAAGAAGATTTTAAAAAAATCAGGATGGGAGGAAATATCTCAAATTAACAAGGAAAACTATAACTACCGATCGCATATCAATACAAAATATGTATATAGAGACCGACAATGTTGTTCATACATAATGCGGACTGCATTCAATTTAACCTGACCGCGACCGCAGAAAGCATCCATCCAGTGTGGCAAATCCTTTACCGGCCGGTGTACGTACAGGAGTGAGCGAGAGATGCAAATCGAAAGAAAAGAAGATACGTCCTCACGTGACAGTGCTAATATGGCGAGTGATTAATTGCGCGAGAGATGCCCGCGCGCAACCATCCAAAGTCACGTGACCGGGAATGAGTGAATGGGATGAATGTCACACGTCGCGCTTGGCGGGAACAACGCCTTAGATATTAATGTTATTTTAACAATGAATTTGAATTTTGTATGGTTATCGATGTTATCATAACCAACATACCTTAGCATTGCCGCACCGCACCAGCGTACCCATGAACGCAATGTTATCCTTATTAACCCTTCCAGCAGCCGCTTTATTGGGTAGCACGTTCTTCACAGCCGGTTCCGTCTCCCCGGTGAAGGAAGACTCGTCTATGGCCAGGTCGGTCGAGTCGTAAAGCCGTAGGTCGGCCGGGACCCTGTCGCCGACATTCAGGTGCACAATGTCCCCGGGAACCAGGTTCCTGGCTAGGAAGTGCTCGATACTGCCTTCGCGGAGGCTAAAATTGAGAGGATGATATTTGTTATTTCTATTATTTTTTGAACTAGTAGGTACAATACGTTTACTTTTAGTTTACCACTGACAGATGGCTTGCCTTCATTTCATTTCCAACTTTAACACCATACAAATAAAGTAGCTATTACAAAATCTGCAAACGTGGGTAACAGTATTCTATAATTGGCTTTATTTGTAGGTCGTTAAAGTTGAATATGAAATGAAGGCAAAACATCTGTCAGTGGTAAACTTTATGTAATTTTACTGTACCTAGTAAATATTTAAGTAGCTTAAATTGCAAACTCTGATATGTCCATTACTGAGAATTTTATGATTTTGGTATTAAAGAAAAGGTAAATAAGAGGGTAGAGAGGACATATATGAGTTTGAAATTAAGCTAGGTACTCATTGTGTAGACTATTGTAGACCGTTACCGATAGTAGCCGAACATGTAATGGTCTAAAATTGCGTTATGATTACCAGTTACAAGTAGGCGGCACGAGCTTGTTCAGTTCCTCCAAAGACTTCTCCGAGCGGTATTCTTGCACGAAGGCGACCGTCACTACGATCATTATGGCCACGGTGATTGAGATGGCGTCGTCGTATTGACGCATGATGATGCTCACCACGGCCGAGCCTGAGGACAAGGAAGACGTTTTTAACATTCCCTGTCTCGAAAGAAACCCCTATAGCATCTTTGCGGTGTTCATGTATGTTACTAGATCTTAAATATACATCAACTCACTACAGGACACAGGTTTTTTTCGGGAAAGAACTATTTTATAGAGAGAGAGAGAGAGAGAGAGAGAGAGAGAGAGAGAGAGAGAGAGAGAGAGAGGCCTAATTCCCGCTGGATAGCGATAAATGAATTCTTCGTAAAAGGAGTCTCGGGCAAATAACAACTAAATTATTATGTGATATAATCATTCATATTGTTATGGTGAATCAACTGGTTCTTGCAACCCGTTGCTATGGTTACACAAATTTTGTCTCATGGACAACCTAACAACAAGGCCTCTTACATCTTGACAGATGATTTAAGCAGCGTCTGTTTGAGAGAGGCAACGCCGTTCGTGACTGTAAAGTCCGATCCGAGAACGGCACAACCTAAGCATTTAATAAATATCACAAAAAATAAATATCACGGGACAATTCACACCAATTGACCTAGTCCCAAAGTAAGCTAAGCAAAGCTTGTGTTATGGGTACTAGGCAACGGATAAACATACTTATATAGATAGATACATACTTAAATACGTATTAAACACCCAAGACCCGAGAACAAAAGTTCGTATTTTTCATACAAATATCTGCCCCCGACAAGGGAATCGAACCCGGGACCTCAAGCTTCACAGTCAGGTTCTCTAACCACTAGGCCATCTGGTCGTCTAAAAATTTTTGATTTTTCACTTGGACAACCGGAGACAGAGTGAACAATACAAAAAAGTTGATTCACCTATGGATACATAAGTAAGTATGTACAAATATAATTATGTATGTACGTTACCAAGGCGTCAAAAATATCTATACAAATTCTATGCTACTAACCATAAGGTTGATGTTTGCATATATTTGACACGATGCTTTTATGCCTTCGACTATACTAGTAATTCAATTTTAATCATTTCTATTGATTTATTTTATATTAAATACAAACTGAAACATGGATGCACAGAAAAAAGACCAGCGCTGGGAATCGAACCCAGGTCCTCAGCATTCCGTGCCGCGTGCTATTCCCCTACACCACCACTGGTCAGGAGTTTAAACACAAATTTTTCCTATACATCGCACATCTCAGTTCGATAATCACATTAAGCAGTGATACAATTTATACCTGCTGAGCTGGCAACGTTGCATTTTTGTTAGTTTTTCTTGATTATTCCATAAAAATTGAATGAAAATTAAAAATATTTTGTATACAAATTGTTCTAATATATAAGTTAATGTGTCTACTGCAATAATAATTCGTGATAAGACTTTTTTTTTTCTTTAAAAACCGTTAGGTAATAATTTGTTCGTTTTTAAAGAAAATAAAAGTCTATCACGAATTATTATTGCAGTAGACACATTAACTTATATATTAGAACAATTTGTATGCAAAACATTTTTAATTTTCATCTAATTTTTATGGAATAATCGAGAAAAACTAACAAAAATGCAACGTTGCCAGCTCAGCAGGTATAAACCCTCTTAATCTCTCATCGAGAGACGTCGACACTCCTTCGGAACTAACCGCTCACCCAGACAAGAGATGTCGCTACTAAGCCAACTTTACTTACTTTCTATTGACAAAAAACCGAAGTATAACCAACTCAAGATAAAAGTGAAATTCCATCACTATGAATAAATTAATTCCACTTCTGTCAAAAGCCAAATAACAGTAAACATCGAACCTGTCATCATCCAACCGCTAAGCAACTAATGTCTGTGTAAATACGAATTTAATTCATTACGATGTTACTTCGGAAATTAAAGGCAAATAGACTTTGTGTGAGCTTCTAACTCCGAGCAAACATAACTTGGTACCTTTGGTAAACAAAGCGACAGGTGGGTAACATACAGAAACAGAACACATTCGTTGCTGAAAGTTAAGATTTAAGTCACCTGGCATATAGGAAACGCCACCAGAGTTGAGGCCACGCACACAACCACATCTCATGTAATGACAGCGGGATTTTGACGTTGTGTTGACGTTTAACGACAACTCTGGTGGCGTTACCTATAGAGACAGAAATCGATGGGAACTAGTAAGTATCCAAATACCAAGCCGTGATGGCCTAGTGGTTTGACCTATGGCCTCTCAGGCAGAGGGTCGTGGGTTCAAATTCCGGCTCGCACCTCTGATTTTTTGGAAGAGATCGCTTTTTAGCGATAAGACCGCCTATTGTCTGGCTGAATTTATATTTTTGTAATGACACTGTACTGTTTTTGGTGTTCAATAAAGAATAATTGTATTTTATTGTATTTTGAATACTTAATAAAGCAAGGATTTAAAGGAAAGGATTGGAAGGAAAACTAACAATTTCCACAACAACTACTTATGATATTTAGAATAGAATATAATGCTTATTTACTAACCATTTTAACTTTATTTTGGAACACTACGCTATGTATGCGGAAGATAACGTAATGCAAAATACACTCTGCAGTAAATGCTCAATTTATTAGTAAATGACAAATAAAAGACGTGCGTTGTGTTAATCGTTTACTTGAAGACTAAACTACCTACATATTACACTCAATATCTACCAATACCTCCACCCTTAAATAGAAAACTTAAATTAGACTTAAATTATGTAATAGCTAAGTACAATGGGAACTCTTCGAGAATTAATAGCCATACTTAATTATAGTTAAACAAGTGTACTTTTAACATTCAAAATATTCATCAAATCCATATCGAATTGGGCGCTTAGGCACTCTCTTTAACCTATCCTTAATTATTGGTGTATTTTGAGATTCGTTTTCCGACACAGTGGGTGGCGGTGAAAATTTCGCCCCTATGCTCGCGCCCTCCTCCGCGGGCTGTTTTGCCGGCTCCGCTTGGCGCTCCGCTGAGTCACTTATCCTCTCTTCCACGGGTGCTACTAGCGAACTAAATCGACGGTTAGCATTAAGCGGTGTACGAACTTTCTCGGTATTTACAGAAATCCTACGTCTTATTTGATCGACATGTCGATGTACCTCGGTCCCATTATCACATGCAACTTTGTAGTCCGTATTACCTAGCCTTTCCGTTACCCTACCAGACGTCCACCGGTCGCCGGTGCCATAGTCACGGCACCACACGTCAGCTCCGTGCTCCAGCCAGCGCCGCTGCGCCGGGCCTGCCTCGCTTTGTGCGGTGCGTTCTTTTACCCGTTGTGCGCGATCTGGTTTTAATTTGTCGAGGCGCATACGTAAATTCCTTCCCTGTAATATTTTTGCAGGGCTTTCACCTGTTGCATAATGCTCGGTATTCCTATACTTTAACAAAAATCTACTCAAAGCCGTATCTATATTTAATTTTTGTTTAATGGCTTTTTTTATGGTGCGTTTGCAAATTTTAACTGCGTTTTCGGCGGCCCATTTCTCTTTAAAAATTTTTCCAATTCTATGCTGGAAAAGGGGGGCCCATTATCAGTAATCACCTGTTTAGGCAGACCAAATCTTGCCCACAGCCCTCTCAACTCTGCAATGACTGCCTCCGCTGTAGTATTTTTCATTTTAATGGCCTCAATCCATTTCGAACTAGCGTCTACTATTATTAAGAATTTCATTCCTGCGATGGGCCCTAAAAAGTCCATATGCAGTCTTGACCAGGGACGACTAGGCCAGTGCCAAGGGCTCGGCGCGTGCGCTGGCGGTGCTGCTGCCACGCTGGCGCATACCTCGCATGCGCCACACGCCGCCTCTATGGCTTCGTCCACACCTGGCCACCACACATAGCTCCGGGCTAACGCCTTCGTCTTGACGATGCCCATGTGCGAATCATGGAGCTCACTCATTACCCTAGCTCGAAATACTGATGGTATGACTACCCTGTGTCCCCACATAACGCACCCTAATTCAAGATATAACTCCTTCCTTCTATTCCAATATGGCTGAAGCTCCTTAATGCTTATTTCAGTAGGCCAACCGTCCGTTATGTAACTCATTACCCTGCTCAAGATTGCATCCGCTGCGGATTCTTTTTTTAATTGTTTGTAGTCCAACAATAGTGCCTCGGCTGCGAAGTGCAAGTACGTTTGCTCTGGTAATTCCTCTTCGGCGGTGGCTGTCTCATCTTTATGCAATTTAATTAAGCGCGAAAGAGCGTCAGCCATATTCCTATCAGTCCTGACATATTCAATTGTGAAATCATATGCCGAAAGTTTTATGGCCCATCTCTGAAGCCTGCTAGCTGTCGTGGTAGGTATACCTATATTGGGTCCGACGATGCTCACTAAAGGCTTGTGATCGGTACGCAGAATAAATTTCCTACCGTACAAGTACTGGTGGAACTTATCCATGGCAAATATTATAGCCAAGGCTTCCTTGTGAATTTGACTGTAATTAGTTTCGGCCGCCGTAAGCGCCCGCGACGCGTAGGCGACGGCGTGCTCCGCCCCGTCCGGCGCGCTCTGCGCCAGCACCGCGCCCAGGCCCCTCGCGCTCGCGTCGCAAGTCACCACCACGGGCCGCGACATATCGTAGTGAGCCAGCACGTCTGCCCCACACAACTCCCTTTTTACAAGGGTAAATGCGTCATTCTGTTTTTTACCCCACACATAATGATTACCTTTCTTTAGTAAACTGTATAATGGCATTAAGTATGATGATAAGTTTTTTATGAATTTTCCGTAAAAATTAACCATTCCCAAAAATGACTTGAGTTCGCCGGTATTCTTGGGTGGGCGCATTTCAACGATTGGTTTTATTTTTTCTGGATTTACGCGTAGGCCATTTTTATCCACGATGAACCCTAAATAATGTACTTGATTTGACAGGAAATCGCATTTACTTTTTTTAATCTTTAAACCGTTGATTTCTAATATTGATAAAACCTGTTCAATCGATTTCACGTGACTGTCAAAATCTTTACTTTTAATTAGAATATCGTCATAAAATATTACTACGTCTGGGATTTTTTTAAATAGATTTTCCATAAACTTTTGGAAAATACCCGGACTGGAAGCTAGGCCGTAAACTAGGCGGTTATATTTAAACAAACCCCGATGCGTATTAACAACCGTGTATGCTCTAGACGACTCGTCCAGAACCAGCTGATTATATGCTTGTGATAAATCTAATTTTGTGAAATATTTATTTCCACTCAAGTTGCAAAATAAATCCTCCATTTTAGGAACCGGGTACCTGTCGACTAATAAGACACGATTCAAAGTTACCTTATAGTCCGCACAGAGCCTAATTCCGCCATCCGCCTTACGCGCAATAACAAGAGGAGTGGCCCAGTCGGAGCGCTCCACGGGCTCGACGACGCCGGCCGCCAGCATGGCGTCCAGCTCGGCGTCGACGCGCGCCCGCAGCGCGAACGGCACGCTCCGGGCGCGGCAGAACACCGGCGCCGCGTCGGCGCGCACGTGCAGCGTCACTGGCGCGCCCGTGTACCGGCCCAGTGTGCCGTCAAACAATGTCTTATGTCTGCCGACAATTTCATTAATCGTTTTACTTTTGTTTTCATTGTTATATCTTAAATTAAACACAGTTATCTTAGGTATTTGGAGGTCTAACTCCGAGATCCATTGCCGACCTAAAAGATTAGTGATACCCCGATCTATCACATATAAATCTAATACTTTCATAGTACTATTGTACGTTACATTTACTCGCAAGTATCCGAGCGGTCTTATAATTGAACCATCATAAAATTTTAACTTTAAATGACAAGGGTGCAATTTTAAATCACTGTAACTATTGCGGTAAGTATTTTCTCCGATGCAAGATAAAGCGGATCCAGTATCTATTTCCATACTTAAAAACTTGTTTTGGACTAACAGGCCAATACATACCGGCTTGTATTTTGCTAACGACATTTGATACATAGGTTGGTCGTCGCTGTAGTCGCTTGCTCCGTCGCTATTGTCCACCGGCGCCGACGCCTCCTCGTCAGTGCCCACCAAACCGGCCGTTGTTCGGTGCTCCTGCACCCAGTAGTGGCCCGCGCCGCGGCCGCCGCGGCTCGGACGCCCGCGCCAGCGCCCGCGCGCGGCCGCCCCGCCGCCGCCGCCGCTGCGCCCAGCTCGCCTTGCGCCGCGTTCTCCGCTACCGCTATTATAAGTCACGCTATCGCCGCGTGCCTGTGACTGGCTACCCGCCATTTCCTTCAACTCGAGTCTTGCATTTTTTTCCGGGCACATTCTTCTTAGGTGGCCTAGGTTTCTACAACAACTGCATTCGAAGTTTTTATATTTACAGTTTTCGGTCTTATGCCCGATATCCCCGCACGCCATACACTTGTGGTTCGAGTAAATTTTATGAATGTTTGTCAT
Source organism: Archips xylosteana (assembly GCA_947563465.1). Taxonomy (NCBI): domain Eukaryota; kingdom Metazoa; phylum Arthropoda; class Insecta; order Lepidoptera; family Tortricidae; genus Archips; species Archips xylosteana. The sequence continues at coordinate 19,154,675 of OX387353.1, read as the reverse complement.
CGCGTTACCGGTACTGTCTGGATCTACCGCACATGCATTTTTCTCCGCTGCTTCTAGTGTCACCGCCAACTTGATTGCTTTAGAGTAGGTAATACTGGGATCTTCCGCGAACAAGCTTTGTCTCGTTGACTCACTAATTATACCACAAACGAGTTGGTCCCGCAGATTATCTTCTAAGGATGAGGCAAAATCACAGGTTTTTGCTAATTTCTTCAGCTCGGCGACATAGTCCGCGATTGATTCCCCTTCGGCTTGTCGTCGTTGACGAAATCGATAACGTTCTGCCAAAATCGATGGTTTTGGTTGCAAATGGTTTTTCATTAATGAAACCGCTTCCTTATACGTCAAATCTGCGGGTTGTTTCGGACTTGCTAGCGTAGATAATAAAAGGTAGGCGTCCTCCCCCATAACTGCTATTAATGTAGCCAATTTCACATTGTCTTCCACACTATTCGCGATAAAGTACATTTCTAAGCGTTCGCAGTATACCGTCCAATTACCCGTTTTTCCATCAAACTCCTGTATTTTTCCCACACCCATTGTTAATTTTTCCGAAACACTTCACTTTTTCCGCGCCAGGTCCGTTACTTTTTAATAATAATCCACCTCGTCCGCCACTGACAAATAAAAGACGTGCGTTGTGTTAATCGTTTACTTGAAGACTAAACTACCTACATATTACACTCAATATCTACCAGTAAAGAGGCAATATGATGCCTTATTCTCACGCTCCTCCAACAGCGCCTCTCCGGGGTTCAAGCGTAATAAACCGTCAGTTATATTGCACATTTCGGACGGCGTAATTACGCAACAGGTTTGGCGTAAACAAACTCTTTATTCCCCCATCAATTCTGCTTGCGGACATAAGTATTTCTTTCCGGCAATTACGTATGGCGTTCGGAAAATCGCAAATTGCTTAGCTATGGTCATTAGTCTCACATTTTGTTTTGGTATGAAACAAAAGCTTGCGATATTAGTACATTACTGCAGAGGCCGTGATGTAGGGGATTGCTGGACGAGATTGGGATAGACGCCCGAGTCGTAGACGAGGCCGGATAAGACGAGTCCTGCAATCCCTGTTCCGGTCGAGGATTGTAGTGCTTTTCTCCAACAATGTGAGGAAATATGAAATTAAAATAACTACTAGGTAATCGAGTAAATAATAGTTAATTTGCCACCTATTTTATTTTTTAAACATGCCATTGTAATAGTTACATATTTGCTGCGATTTATTTTTCAAAAGTGTTTTCTAATAAAAAGACACGTCAAAATTGCTTACTTTCTTTCTAATGCTAAAAAAAAACGAAGTATAGATAATGGTGGAGACTTAAAACAGAAACAAGCGATTTATAGATAGAAATTCTGAAAAGCAACACTCGATGACCAAACGTAGCATGTTTATTTTTGTAATATGTACTCGTATTCGTGGTTCAGTTAAATTTAACTCATCCTTCGATCTTCGTCGACTCTTGCGTCGTCCGCGTATCAGCATTAGGTTATAGTAGAAAGAAATCTTCCCATGTGAATTTTTCGCTTCGAGCCCTTATCTTTCAAAACAAACTGTATCATCATAGTATTAAGGTTCAAATTTAATGTAATGGCTCGAAGCGAAAAATTCACCAGTACCTCTACCATGAGTTACACTAGTTTACAGTGACCGTACTCGCTAGCGACGGCGTAAATGATTTGTATGGAGAATAGTGTACAGCGCCTCTAGCGGTCACTTACGGAAGTACAATTCTCCATACAAATCATTTACGCCGTCGCTAGCGAGTACGGTCACTGTAAACTAGTGTAACTCATGGTAGAGGTTCTGGGATGATTTATACTATAATACTTTAAGTTCCAAACGCACAGACAGTGGAGGCGTAGAGGTGCGGTGGCAATGACGGTTGTAATATTCTAACTTGTATGAACGAGTTCGCGGCACGGTACCGCACAGCCGTTCATATAAGTTGGAATATTACAACCGTCACTACCACCGACCACGCCTCCGCTGTCTGTGCTTTTGGAGCTTTAGTATCTTCGCTAATGCGTCAAGACTCAAGAATACCCTTTTTCTAAGCGCGTGGAGGTCAACATCATCAACCCAGCCTATATACGTCCCACTTCAGGAGACAGGCCTCCTCTCATAATGCGAGAGCTTGGGCCGTAGTTCCCACGCGAACCCAGTTGCGGATTGGAAACTACACACACCACCGATACCTACTATTTACACACACACACACACACAAGGCCTCTTACATCTTGACAGATGATTTAAGCAGCGTCTGTTTGAGAGAGGCAACGCCGTTCGTGACTGTAAAGTCCGATCCGAGAACGGCACGTTCGCCCGCATTTTTGGCACACGAACTGAGGGCCCGGCGACAAAGCAGAAGATGCATCGTAGCCGTGCCGTCTCGCCCGTTTCTGTGCTAGACTCTGAAACCAGGCGTTGTCGTGGGTTTCACAACCCTCCGCGAGAGTCTTTCTCCACTCATTGCGGTCGGAAGCAAGATCCTCCCACAAGCCGTGATCGATGTTGAAGGCGACCATGTCGCGCTTTGCGCAATCCTTGAAGCGGAGACTGGGACGTCCTACTTTACGCTTCGAAAATGCCACTTCGCTCAACAAAACTTGCCTGGGCAAACGAGTGCCGCTCATGCGATGCACATGCCCCAGCCACCTCAGTCGTCTCTGTTTGAGGAGGGCGGTGATGCTGGGCAGCTGTGCAATCTCCAGCACTCTCTCGTTTGTAACTCTGTCCTTCCAAGTTATGTTAAGGATGCTCCGAAGACAGCGCATGTGGAAAGTGTTTAGCCGACGTTCCTGTTTGGCATACGACGTCCAGGTTTCAGCCCCATACAAGAGCATGCTTAGGACGCAAGTTTGGTACACTAACATCTTGGTCCTAACGGTAAGGTGTTTATTAGCCCATACTCTTGTGCGTAGCCTACCGAATGTCGTCGCAGCCTTGCCGATGCGGATGTCAATCTCTCCATCAAGCGATAGATTGCTCGACACAGTCGACCCCAAGTAGCAAAACTTGTTTACTACTTCCAAGGGTGCACCCTCCAGCAAGATGGTGGGCTGGGAGGTGCACCCCTGCGCTAGAATTACGGTCTTCTTTGCATTGATAGACATGGAGAACAGAGAACAAGCGTAAGCAAATTTGTCCAGTAATACTTGGAGCTCATCTGAAGTTTTCGCCACAAAAGCTGCGTCGTCGGCAAAGAGCAGATTGTCCACAAACAAGTCCTCGCGGTAACGACTAGACTTTAGAAGGGCGATATTAAATAATTTCCCGTCTGCTCTTGTGTGTAGATGAACTCCCTGCTGCGTATCGCCAAAAGCCGCTTTTAGCAACAGAGAGAAGAAAATGCCGAAAAGGGTTGGGGCGATGACGCAGCCCTGACGTACTCCCCTCCGCATTTCGAAGGCATCAGACGTTTGACCATCAAAGACCACCGAAGCTCTCATTCCTTCGTGGAAGGATTTGACCAGCTTCAGCAACTTGGGCGGACATCCTATTCGCTCAAGTGCAGTATAGAGTCCTTCTCTGCTGACCGCGTCGAAGGCCTTATTTAGGTCCACAAACGCAATCAACAGTGGAGTGTTCTGCTCACGACACTTCTCTTGAAGCTGCCGAAGGGTGAAAATCATATCCGTTGTGGAACGCTGGGAGCGGAAGCCACACTGAGCCTCAGGATATACGCGTTCAGCAAGACTTTGAAGTTTAGTCAATATGACCCTTGCAAAGAGCTTGCCTACGATGCTTAGAAGGGAAATACCACGATAGCAGTTACAATCGCCGCGGTCACCTTTCCCTTTGTACAGAGTTACAATATTAGCATCACGCATATCCTGCGGGAACTGCTCCCTCTCCCAGCATTTCCCAAGGAAATTATGCAGCAGTGGTAATACGCACTCGAATTTGAGGAGTTCGGTTAGTATACCGTCTACCCCTGGACTCTTGCCGCACTTGAGCTGCAACACTGCCGTTCGAAGATCTCGCACGGAGGGAAAATCATCGAGTTCAGTCATCACTGGTAACTTTGAGATTGATTCCGCGGCTACAGGACTGATCTCAGCTGGTCGAGAATAAAGCTCTGTAAAATGTTCTACCCAGCGATTGAGTTGTCGATGGTTATCTGTTATAATCGACCCGTCTACCTCTTTGAGAGGAGCCGTCTTCTTTTGTACGGGGCCAAGCGCCATCCGGATACCCTCATAGACACCACGAAAGTTACCTTTGGCCGCAAAATTTTGGATGCTGCTGCACAGTTTTATCCAGTACTCATTAGCGAGCTGGCGGCAAGTTCGCTGTAGGGATGATTTTGCTGTGCTGAGTTCGTTGTGGGTGGCCACACAGGGGTTAAGACGATTATTGAGTGCTGCTCGTCGCTTGGTTTCAATAAGAAGCTGAAGCTGATCTTTATTTTCGGTAAACCAATCCGGTGATTTCACCTGGTTGTACCCAAAAACCTCACCAGCTGTCCTCGTGAGAAGATCCTTAATGGATTCCCATTCCACCTCCATGGACGCATTCACATCCCAGGTGGCTGTTTGCTGTCGCACTAGTGTCGTAAAAGATTCTATCAACTCAGAGTCCCGGATCATAAAAAGATTAAGTGACTTCCTTCCAGGGACTCTGGAGGAGTGGATCTTTTTTGGCGAAAGATGTACTTTGCAAACCACCAAGGAGTGATCGGTGTCGCATTGGGCGCTGTGGTAGGTTCTAGTGTGAATGGTTTCACGTAAATCCTTTCTTCTAGACAGGACAAGGTCCAACTGATGCCAGTGACCAGAACGAGGATGTTTCCAGGAGACCATGCGCAGTAGTTTGCCCTTGAAGTAGGTGTTGGTAACGCACAGCCGAAACTTAGAGCAGAACTCTAGTAGACGTTGCCCATTTTCGTTTAACTTACCGACGCCGTGGTTACCTAAACAATCTTGCCAAGCGGTGTTGTCCTGTCCTACCCGAGCGTTAAAGTCTCCAAGAATGTACAGTCGGTCCCCGGATGGAACACCGGCAACTGTATCACAGAGCATATCGTAAAAATTATCTTTAGACTCTGCTGACGATTTAAGAGTGGGAGCGTAGGCGGACAACAAGGTGACGAAGCCGCCTTTAGTGTTGAGGCGCAAGACCATTATGCGCTCTGTAATGCCCCGAGGCGTTTCTATGGCGTTTAAGAGTGTGTTGTGGACAGCAAAGCCCACACCATGCTCTCGGCGCTCACTAGAGTCCTTGCCCTTCCAAAAGAATGTGTAGTTTTGTTCGCGCAATGAGCCCTCATCAGGCAACCTGGTTTCTTGTAGTGCAGCGATCGAGATATTAAGACGTGCCAGTTCTAAATCAATTACAGCCGTTTTACGCAGATCTTGAGCGTAATCAGAAGTCTCCGAGCTGTCCGGGAGACCTGTCCTCATTGTACGGACATTCCAAGAACCAAAGCGCATGGAAGTGATAACTTTAGGTTTTAGATTATTTTTCTGCTTGATCGCGGGTGTAAAACAGTTCAGCATCGTTGTCCGGGTAAGCCCTGAGTTCCCAACACCCTAGAGGAACCGACGACGCCGGGGCGGATCAGTACCTTACTGACTGGGGGCTGCCCAGTTTGAAGCAGGCGGTAACTGACCAGTAGACCTACGATGGGCCTTCCTACTGTCGAGAGTGACCCCTGGCACCCGCGCTTACGCCCATACGCGCAGGCTTATAACCGGTGACTGCCACTCCCCGTGTTGTTTTCCACGCCGCAGAACGACGTGGGTGAAGTGTCCTCTCCACAGACGCTGCATCGCCTGGGACGCAATTTGATGATGCAGGGTTGCCCAGAACCTACGCCACCCTCTCGACCAACCCAGCTTGACCCCGCAGGAATGGCAAGCCAGTACGTGCAGAGCCACTAGGTTAGTTGCAGGTGGCTGCCGTTTTTCGGATTGTATCCTACTTACGCCTAACGGGCCACCAGTACCGGGTTATATTTCGGAGTTTTCCTTCTCCTAGACAGATTGCAGACCAATGCTAAGGAGGCCTATCTCCCCCATACCTACTATTTATGCTTTAAAATAAGTATGGCACCCTCAGAGCGAGAAATCGACTCGCACTTGTCCCGATTTTTAATAAAAAAACTTATTACTGGATAGATAACGAAGACTGCATCGATCTTATCATTTCGTGTAGCAAAGTTAGCATGACATATTATTGAAATCGATATGGAAACACCTTTGTCAATGAAACATGTTATCAATAATAATAATACGATTGTTTACACAAATCGTATTATTCCATGTCGCACTACTATGTTAATAATACTCTATTGTTTGACCTAAGGGACGATACACATGCTAGTTTACAGTAAAATATCTGAACCATTCTAGTTGCGAACGCTGCGCTATGTACCTCGTCGCAGTACCTATTCAGAAGGGAAATCAAAGAGACCTGAAACAGGAATGACACTCAGTGGTGGATCTAGGGAAAATGGGCTGAGGGGATCCTCCTCCTAGGTCATGTCTGAGGATCGTGGTCAGTGGCACCTGGGGCGGATAGTCTGCCTGGGCCATTTTTTGACCGTGTTCAAACCAAACTGACTGTCAGCCGCCGAAAGTGAGCGAGCGTTACGCAGTTTATTATATTTCCATACATATTCACTTTTTCGTTCACATCTAACCGACAATAGGTACGTTATTACGCTATGCGTAGACGCTGACTTACAAGTTTATTTTCACGTTTACACTGGGGCTTACAGTGAGCCTTCTTACATTCGGCGGCTTATAGTCAGTTTGGTTTGAACACGGCCTTTATTTTGCTGTAGTACCAACCTTTTGACTTTTTTTTAATTTGGAAAAAATATGTGATTTATGCTCAGAAGCACGAGCTCTTTCGATAGTACTAGGAGAAAAAAAAGTGTCCCAAATTTTTTTCCGTTCCGTTACCATTTTTCATAGACTTTATAAGACCGTAACGGAATGGAGAATCGAAAATTGTGTAGGTATATGAAAGTTTTGGGACACTTTTTCTTTCCTAGTAGTATCAAAAGAGTTTTTGTTTCTGAGCATAAATCACATAGAATTTTCGGAATTTAAAAACAAAGTCAAAAGGTACAACAAAATAAAAAATGGCCCGCCTCCAGACAACGAGTCTTTTACTTGGCCGGTCCATTTCGTTGGTGAACGATCGCGTGATCATCTGCCTTCGGTGTTCCCAATCACAATGAGTTTCTCTAGGCTTTTTTAAGGGGATCAAGCCGTAAAGCAACCGAGTTCTTTCGTGATCTTGTGTGCGTTTCTAAAGATAAACCAACCCGCGTTATAGTTTGATGTGATTAAAGGTGTAATCAATCAATTTTATTATAAATACAATAACGCCCGAACAATCCGATTCATTAATTAATTACAAATGACACGGGATTCAAATAATGGACAGTACTAATGAAACGTGATATAGCGATAAGAATAAAACAGGCTTTCAAAATGTCAGGTTTCATGATGATAAATAATAGTCGTCTGTCAAGGTCTGAAAGGATATTATACGACAGAAAAAAAGTCTGAAATAAAAATTAAAAACTTATGTTAGAAGACTAAGCGACGGTAGAGAAAGGGACAAAAGATTGATTGTTTGTTGTTTCTTTGTTTATAGAAATGAAAATGACTCTAGCGTTTGATTGATTACAGTACTACGTTTGAGTGCAGATATTAATTAATGTCTAATGCACGGGCACTGGCTATCGCTTTCGCTATAGTTTTCTTTTAAACGGTATAAAATGGTGGCAGAAAGAGATGGTGAATGTGATTACGGACGTCTCTAACTTTCCCCGATTTCTCGAAAACGGCTGGACTGATTTGAGAAATTCTTTTATTGTTTGAAAAGGAACTTTCTAGTTGGTTTCATTGTCATCAGATTAGGATCTGATGATGGAATCCTGGAGAAATTTTGCTGACTATGCTGCCTTGTTCTTTACGAACCGGTGGTATTCTTTGACATTCATATGTGATCTTATAGACTAAATTGTATAAAGTTAATAAAATTTGAACTATGACTTTAAATCCTGTTCTGCATAAAAGACGTGTTCAGTTCATACATTTTCGACCAAAAAACATTGAAATCGGTTTATCACGTAACATATTTTACAAGAAAAAAGTAGCAAATCGAGAACCTTTTTAGATGACCAATAAAAGTCGCTGCTATGAAATGAAATGGAAACGTTGGAACTCATCACAAATGTAATCAAAATAGTACACAATTTAAAACAAAAAACGCTTTTTATTTCTCAAGAACGCCATCTATACAATACAAGTGTGTCGGATATTTTGAAACCTAGGCAATTTCACCTGAGTTTTGGATGCCTGCCATGTGCTTTTCATCAGGTGACTCCACGTAGCCATTCGAATCATAGTAAAAGCAGTTAGCCTAGTTCGCTCAATAAAATTGACAAATAAACATACGTACAGTCTAACTGACAATTACTCTGAAGGTCAGCCTGTTTGTTTACCTATATGAATTAAACTTTAGAACGCCAGTGTCGGTTATAGACGACAATACGGTAATACAAAAATTAACCTACCCGCAGGCGCGTAAGAATCAATTTTGTTCGTAACAAAAATGATGCGCGGCGTTCAAAAGGATGATAGTACAGTAAAATTACATAAAGTTTACCACTGACAGATGGTTTGCCTTCATTTCATATTCAACTTTAACGACCTACAAATAAAGCCAATTTTAGAATACTGTTACCCACGTTTGCAGATTTAGTAATAGCTACTTTATTTGTATGGTGTTAAAGTTGGAAATGAAATGAAGGCAAGCCATCTGTCAGTGGTAAACTAAAAGTAAACGTATTGTAACTGATTCAGATATTTCCCATCATCTCAGCCTACACAAATACGCCCCACGGCAGCCCACAGGCCTTACAGAATCAGAGGGCTTGGCCCCTAGTTCCCACGCGGGCCCAGTGTGGATTAGATACTTCACACAAACCATTAAATTTCTTGGCTGGTTTGGTAAGCAAGCTTTTGGTAAACAAATGTAATTTCGCGCATAAATTCCGAAAACTTCAGAAATGTGAGCCCACGGTCTGCTTTAGAGTCTAATTGTCAAACCTTGTAGAAAAACCGTATTCGAAAATTTTAAGAATGTACTATTGGTTAGTTACGTGTAAATTAAAGAGTCTGAATTTGAACTATTAAAGAATAATGACTCGCACAATTGTATTTTTAGAAAGTGTTGCGGCTAGCGTTGGATTATCTCAGTCCCAGGTTGGATTCTGGGCAGAACAATACTCTTTTATTAGATCCACCTATTTAAACTAATCTAGGCAACAAAACAATTGCTCATGAAATAGCTTTATCGATAAACGCAATTATCGACGCTTTTCCCAATAACTGTGATCGCAGCTTTGTTTCTAGGTCAGTATTTTTTTTTAGGTAGACATTATTTTGGAAATGATGATAAAGTTTCCACAAAGCGTATTTTAAATGATAGCTGGGTAATGAATGCCTTGCACTAGGTTAAAAAATAACAATAAAGAAGAGAATTGAGTTATTGTTTTGTTTCATTTTTATACTTTCCATGAAATTGTATTTTTAAAAAAACTTGGAGCGATCACTAGTGCATCGGAAAAGCATCGATAATTGACTTAATCGATGTAGGAACTCCCTGCATGTCGTTAAATTTTGCCCCCTAAAATCGGATGATTCCGATGTCTGGGTTCAAACATACGTGTGACATAATTGCGTTGGGGGTTTTTAAAAAATTTAATTTATAGTTATATTAGGAGTGACTAGACCTTAGACTTTAAATTTCATCTCTAAATAGGTAATTATAACAGTAAAAAAGAAAGAAAGAAAGATAAGAAAAAAAGGAATTTATATATTTACTAACTAGTACCGATGATGATGATGGATGTTTGGAGGGTGCCGTTGCTTTATTCAATGAAAGAGATGAAGAAGCTTTACCACAACAAAAGCTAGTTAATATAATAATGCTAATTTCTAAAGTTTATACATATTGTGGCTATACATTACCCAAGTATACTTATTTTGCACACCAAAAAAACGGCATTCCCAAGTTTGCGATGCATATCCAAAATGACCTATCGAACAGCTTCAATTTAATTTTCGACCTAACGACTTCGAATATAAAGTCTTAATTCTGACACATCATTAATGGTATTTGCGAATAGTAAAAACACCGGTGCGACGAGTGCGCATGTGCAAAGGGGTCAATGACCTTACGTTTAATAAACCTCTATTATCTCCTCTACTGACTTGACCATAGCTTCATAGATTTCGCACGTTAAATTTTTTAACGTCATTATTCATGCGTTTGTTTCGAATCACTTTCGTGAACACTTTTGTTGTAGTAATGGCAAAAGATTCTGATACACTTTTTAATTATGTGGTAGAAGTACAGGTAATCTAATAAATAACCGGAAACGCCATCAAAATCTACAGCCGATTCATAGAAAACGTGACCACGAAGTGAGGGGATTGAAACGCTCGACTAATGACCCAAATTGTCTACAGTGCCATGTCGCCAGCCTACTATTTATAAATTCCTAAATCAAAAACGTCTGAAAGCAAAATGAATCTTCAACAAATTAGTGTTCGAGCAAACTAGGAAATATTAATGAGACCTACGAGCTGACAGGAGATTTCGCAACCCTGCTAAATATTCCAGAGGCTAACACTATTAATCTTTAATCAGAGAACTCAGAGTGAGGATTAAAATTATAACTAAAGTTAATCACCTCAGTGCTTTGATCATATACCTAATACGTAGATGCACGATCGCCGCTCGAAAAATGGAACCATCAAAACAAGGCGTAAATCATCAAATGCGATATATCAGTTTCTTAAAACCTCCGTTAAAATCTTAACACCTTTTTCCAAAAGGTCAGGATAACCCCGTCACAGACAAAGCACGGTGCGGTACGCGTTGACGACGGAACGTATATTTTGTACATCATCGAACACACGAGTCCATCTGGTTACTAGGTATCGCCGTCAAAACGGTGTACTAAAACTGCGCGTCACCCCGCCTAGTACGATCTTGACGGTGTACAATACAATCGTCTATAAATCAATAAACGCAGGCAGCAATCGTTGCGTCTGCACCGGTGCAGAGCCTTTAAGACGCTGTCAACACCAACGTCGGCGCACACTGTCTATTTGTATCGGAGTAAACGAGATGCCGCTATTACTGGGCAGCCGGGTATAATGAAATTTATCGGGCAAATATTTAATTAAAAAAAAACTGTGGATTATTTGTGAAATATGACTCGTTAGCGGTTTAGGTATGAAAATGTTGACTTCATGTTTTTAATTGCAGACGCATACGGGAAAAAAAATTAAAGACATAGAACCGTTTAATGATGATTTTAAGACCTATCTTTGCAATTATTTTCTATCGAGCCGATTTCGTCCAATTATGTATCGAGTCCGTCCACGGTCTTTGAAATATGATGAATATTAACATATAATTTTTTTGATGTGCTAGAACAAGCAGTTTTTCTTAAAAAACTGTTTAAATGACATCAATTTCAACAAAATTAGGTGTTGTCAGCCTCTTAAAGAATATGATCAAGCAGTTCGATGACTAGATGTTCGTTTGGGATCCATTTCAAACATTGTCTTCAAGACATAACTTACCTAATAACAGGAGGATGAGCGGGTTCTGGAACTGTTCAATGTACTTCTTCCATAGCGGATCCTCTTCCTTGACCTGGAACTCGTTGGGTCCCACGAAGTTCATGCGATCGGTCGCTTCGCGCCATGACAGGCCGCGGCGGACGTCCACGTGTAGGCGATCCGCCACCTGACGAGAAAAAATATATGTTAAATAGAAGCTAAGTGTAATGGTATAGCCAGGTTTTCACCTGTTCATTGCGTGTGCCGCTAGGCAACCAGTGTGCGGCGAGCGTCTCGGCCGCGCAATGAATGGACAAAAAGCTCGCGCGTAGTCGTGGCAGAGTTAACTCGTGGAACGCCCTGTGCGCCACTCGTGAGTTGCCAATTTTTTTCTTTTTTTGTTGTGTTCGTTATCGTTAGGAGAAGGTTTTCATGAAAGAAAAATTAATAAGTTGCGCGGAAAATTAGAAAATATAAGAAAAATTACCTTCCATAATAACTTTTCTTTATGGCGTTTGACATAACTGCCATTCGTTTGACAGTTGGCGTGATTAACAGAATACATGATGCATATAATATCGTTTAAATTAAATGCACGGGTCGGAATTATATTGATAAAAAAAAGACATAATAGTATCTTGGGTTTTAGTCGGAAACCGATAACTTTACTACTTCTTATCCGAAGTTTTACGTTTGATGGATAACTTTCTTCATTGAATTAGATTTATCAAGATATATAAAGGTTTAGTGATCAAACAAAGTTTCCGAAATCTAAGCAATCAATATAAATCTGAAACCGCAAGATAAGCCCGCTTTTGGGGCTTATCCTTATCTGCTTTCCCATATTAAAGCAAACGGAATTATAGTAAACGATACAAAAAATTATCAAAAAGATGAATCATTCCGTTTTTAAGGTTTCCATCTTGATAGTATACCAACCACACACGTTACTAAAGCCCAGTTTAAACCTGCTAGAAAAGATGAGCAAGTTGCATTACATTACGACACAATGACTACTTTAATCTCGTAGGGTCAACGTCATAAATAAGTGTCACTTTTGTACCCTGTCATTTTAACGTCATGTTCGAAAAACTATACGAAATTATGTAAGGACTAAAAGCGACAAGGTACAAAAGTGATCACATACTTATGACGTTGACGTACACCTTACTGCCTCGCAATGTGCTTATTTCCAAAAGTACGCTTTACCATACGTAGACTTCAAAAAGTGATTTTTCCCAAAACGTATTATACTATGATCACGGTGTTATAAAAATACTCGTAAAGCAGAAAGTGTTAAATGGACCCATATAAAGAATCCATTTTACCATATTTGAAAACGAACTAAAACAATTACTTTGCTCACCCGCGACCTTACAATAGTTACGCTTATGCAAGAAATATGTGTTCATGCAGTTCCTCCACCTCCACACTGTACGAACACACACAAATCACATAAACACAACCATCACCACCACCAAGCTACACTGACGCGTTTCGAACTCAACCAGAGCTCATCTTCGGAGTTACCACAACCGTATGCTATGCTACCAAATGTTAAACTAACAAACCAAACAAATGTTTTAACTTGTCATATTTTGTTATATTTGAAAACCGTATAATCCAAAAGTACCGCCAAAAATATTTCATTAAATTTTTCATTGATATGCAAACCCTACTGCAGTAAAATTAAAGAGTACCTAAACTACGCAGAATATTTATGTACAGTCAGCTGCAGAGAAAAGGTACCCCCTGTAACGGGGGCGACCACACCACGGGGGGTACCTTTTCTCTGCAGCTGACCGTACATTTTTAGGGTTCCGTAGTCAACTAGGAACCCTTATAGTTTCGCCATGTCTGTCCGTCTGTCTGTCCGTCCGCGGCTAAGCTCAGAGACTGTTAGTACTAAAAAGCTGTAATTTGGCATGAATATACATATCAGTCACGCCAACAAAGTGGTAAAATAAAAAATAAAAAAATATATTTTTTAGGGTACCTCCCATAGGCGTAAAGTGGGGGTGATTTTTTTTTCTCGACTAACCCTATAGAGCGGGGTATCGTTGGATAGGTCTTTTAAAACCATTGGGGGGTTGCTAACATGATTTTTCTATTTAGTGATCTGTTTGCGAAATATTCAACTTTAAAGTGAAAATTTTCATTAAAATCGACCGTCCCCCCCCCTCTAAAATCTAAACTGTTGGGTGGAAAATTTTGAAAAAATTCAGAATGGTAGTAAATATATTAAGTTTACAAGGAAAAGTATAGCGGCTAAGATTGCTTAGGAATTATTTGTAGTTTAAGAGTAAATAGTTAGGTATATAACATACCTAAACTTGGAAGATTCTACTTTATTACTACTTTAGATGTATGTCATTTAATAACAATGTAGATCTGATTGAAAAAAATATACCTTGTTGAGTTTCTTGCCGGTTTCTTCTCAACAGGGTTTTTTCCGAACCGGTGGTAGATTTTTCGACGTTCATAGGAGCATCAATTTGATGCCTAAATTGAATAAAGAATTTTGACTTTGACTTTGACTTTGATTCCGTACACATACGAAATCCTTAGAAAAATATTACTTGATTTTTTCGTAATGGCCACCGAACCCTATCGTGGGCGTGTCCGACACGCTCTTGGCCGCTTTTTTACCTAATATCCGCGGAACGACAAAGAGTCACATCACAACATCAAAATGTACGGAATTCGCTTTAATAATTTATTAAATTTTCTAGAGTTATTTTAAACACATCGTAGAAATTTCAACGGTCTATCTGTTACGGTTCTCGAGATACAGCCTCGTGACCTTAATGGGGTTCCGTATCTGTATGTCAAATACGATCATCTCACAATGCTATCGCATAGCCTCATAAAATATCCCAGCCTCAAGCACCCTCAGACCGGGTGACCTTGACCCCTCAAGTTCAACCATTGTCAATTAATGGCCAGGGGCGCAATTTGCCCGGCCTAATGAGACCGCTGTGACGGCTCAGATTTTAATTAAGCAAGACAAAGGGCAAGTCAGGGATTGAGGCTGAAGGTGTTTGGTATTCTGAAGTGTACGTAAATCCAGGTAAGTTTACCTTCTCTAATCCTACTTCTTACTAATATTACAAACGCGAAAGTTTGTATGGATGGATGTATTGATGTTTGTTATTATATTACTATTTCATGATGATAGATCAACATATCGGATACATTTTACCGCAGAATATTTCAAAGCATAACAATATGCGAGATGCGATAAACGATTCCTTCGCATACCTACGTACGAAGTCACGGGCAACAGCTAGTATGTTGCCCTGACTCGAACCCACGGCCCTTTGCTTGAGAAGCCATAGGTCAAACCACTAGGCCACTACGGCTTCAAACCATTAGTTAGGCTACCGGTACACGTCTTCCACTCATTTTCTTCTATCTCAACAGAAGCTCATCATGTTATTTAGAGCAGTGTTTCCTTAAGTCACCAGAAGCGCGAACCACAATAAAAGGAATTAAACTTGGGACCTCAGCCCTCAGTGGGGAAGTTAACTTCAGTGTCTATTCTGAGTGAGAATGTCTTATAACGAGTAAGTGCCGACAACGGGGAAATGCTGGTCTAGAGCAGCGATGCACAGACTGATTAGAACCAGGGGCCACATGGACAGATTATGAGCCACAGCAAATAATAACAACTGAATAAAAGTTTGCGACCCGAATAGATCCGGATAGTGCTGGACGCAAGTTCACACATATACAATATTATCATAATTTCACTAGATTTTCGCTATTTCTATTGGGTAGCTGCATAAGAATAAATAATAACAGAGTAGAAAGGAAACTCCCGCTCAGGCCGGACTCAAGGTCACGATATTAGAGTACTCGCTAAGCGAGAACTCAGTCAGGGTGTCACGGCCGGCGTCACCGCACGCGCGTTTGGCTGTTAACTGTTTGCGCGTTCGTTTTATTGGAAACAAAATAACAATGACGTCAAGTTATTGTGGTGTATTTGGGTGCAAAAACAATTCAAAAACGATGCCAAATCACCTTAAATGGCTTCATTTGGTATGGCACTTGTAATAACTTCTTACTTAGAAGTACCTACCTATAATATGTAGGTACCAGTCAAGGATTTTAATTGTTAGGCCACTTGCCACTGTTCGTATTTTAGCCGTGTAATGCAAATCGGGTGAAGCCGCTTATACTCGTATATGCTGATTTGCATTACACGGCTAAAATACGAACAGTGGCAAGTGGCCTAACAATTAAAATCCTTGACTGTACCTAATGATTATCCCATATTTTGTAAAACTAGAATAAAGTAATGATTTCAAAGTAAATAAAAACTTATATTTTAGCGATATTATCTTTAGACGTAAGTAATATTTAACAGTAAGCAACTCTAGCAACACGCCTGGACGACAGAGGGGTGTAACGACGTGAGCGGGGAAGTAGGTATATAAATGGCGGCGTTTTGGACGTGGTCAAAAGAGATTCCCTTCTACTCTGTTATTATTTATTCTTATAGTAGCTGGTGGGCCGCACGTACGATCAGCTGCAGAGAAAAGGTACCCCCTGGTGCGGTTACCGCAGTTTTCTCTGCAGCTGACTGTACATCTTCAGCATCTATTCCCTGGTCTTAAGGAAGTGTCTTACCTCCTCCCACGTGAGGATGGAACCCTCGACGGCGCTGATCCACATGTCTCCGGCGCCCACTCCCACGTCGACCACCTCACGACGCCCACCTTCCTCCGGGTTCGAGTGCTGAAACAATACCCAGTATAAATCTAATGCATTTAGAGTGAACAGAAATATTACACTTATGCAACATGTTCTAAAAAATTTCAGCAGTTGATTTGTTACTTTGGGGGCTTTGGCGCCGTCCATAAAGTACGTCATACATTTAGGGAGGGGGAGGGGGTCAAGCGATCTGTGACACAAGAACAAAATAATTGCGATTTTCATAGTAATAAATGTGACAAGGGGGGGGGTCCAAATTGATCGATAATTGTAGGCGATAGGCTAGCAACCTGTCACTATTGTCAAGTCAAGGAATTTAATTCCCTACCCATTTCGTAAATATGTCGTTAAACAGTCGAAATGTCAAGTATAACACGTCAAACCTACATCGTAGCTCTTATGGTGACACAGTTTGCTGCACGATATTCAAACTTAGGTGGGTTGGAAATTAAATTCCTTGAATGTACCACTTTTATCTAACTTTAAACCTAAAATTGCTAAGAGCTCGAAACCCAAACGTAGCGTTTCTTGTGCTCTGCCCTTTGGGATAAAGATATAAAGATTTTCAATCGAATTTTTCAAAACGTCACAACCTTGACACAATAAAGAGTTCGGGTTAATTTCATTCGAGTTCTTCAATACTATAACCGCGTCCAACAATACATACAGAGATCGGTAATATTTTTGATGCAATATTTGTATGCGTGTTTTATACTCCCGCTTTCACTTTCTAATAGTCCTCCTATAATCGGTGCATGTGGCAAATGATATCTAGTTATATCTAGAAACTGCGCAGCACCTTTTACGAGTAGCTGTTACTTTTATGAAAAACCTACATAAATTACGAAAACCGGTTAGGGTTGATTATTGCTACATCGATTAAAAGAAGACGGTAAAAGCCATGGCATATAAAAGACACGCCATGCCCTCATTTATAGAAGCTACAACGATGAAT
The DNA here is from genome assembly GCA_947563465.1 of Archips xylosteana. Taxonomy (NCBI): domain Eukaryota; kingdom Metazoa; phylum Arthropoda; class Insecta; order Lepidoptera; family Tortricidae; genus Archips; species Archips xylosteana. The sequence continues at coordinate 19,137,394 of OX387353.1, read as the reverse complement.
AATTATTCATGTTTTAATGATGATAATGCCAAATCAATAGCCTGTCACCACGTAAGCAGGTCAGGCTTGACGGCTTTTACTGTAATTGGATGATAATGGGGAGGCATGTTGATACTATAATGTCGACTTTTATATGAAGGCATATTTATAACACTAATATTAAATTTGACACTTAATACATAGAATTAGATGTTGGGTGAAACATATAGACTGAAAAAACTGATACTTTACACCTTATTGATGAGATAATATACAATGTTTTTTATTCGAATGCGTGATTGACGTGAATATTATCGCGGCCATAACTTTTTAAATATTGAGATAACTAATGCTACACACACGACGACATGAGGTGTGACGTGTGTGGAAAAGATGCAGAGACAGTTTGACTACATTACTCGTCATGCCCAATGCTGAATCTTGTCGGTTTTTGCGCGCAAGCCACAGGATAGTAGTTTTCCAGAGAGGAAAGAGCAAAAGGGGAAGCGCGAGGAGCATATTCTGATCGTTCATTTTAATTAACTATTTGAGTTACGATATTACTTTTGGAAGTAAGTCACCTGTTGTCTAATCGATTTAATGGATTAATTTTGACGATGATGACTAATAATGAACCTTGAATCTCTAATGTAGTTCTTGTTACTTTGTAATTAAATATTATTTTAGTGTCACGAGTTTCTAATTCGTCGTTTTTAGGGTTCCGTAGTCAACTAGGAACCCTTATAGTTTCGCCATGTCTGTCCGTCTGTCTGTCCGCGTCTAAGCTCAAAGACTGGTAGTAGTAGAAAGCTGTAATTTGGCATGAATATATATATCAGTCACGCCGACAAAGTGATCATATAAAAAAAACTAAAAAATTTTTTTTTAGGGTACCTCCCATAGACGTTAAGTGGGGGGTGATTTTTTTTTCTCGACTAACCCCATAGTGTGGGGTATCGTTGGATAGGTCTTTTAAAACCATTGGGGGGTTGCTAACATGATTTTTGTATTCAGTGATTTGTTTGCGAAATATTCAACTTTAAAGTGAAAATTTTCATTAAAATCGACCGTCCCCCCCCCCCCCCCCTCTAAAATCTATACTGTTGGGTGGAAAAATTTGAAAAAATTCAAAATGGTAGTAAATATATTAAATTTACAAGGAAAATTATAGCGGCTAAGATTGCTTGGGAATTATTTGTAGTTTAATAGTAAACAGTAGCCTAAGGTATAAAACATACCGTCACTACTTTGAAAAACTCGTATCTGAAATCAGCATGTAAACAAAACTGAACCTTGATACGCGCGTAATAAAGTTCACTTTGCCAGATTATCGATTTTGAGATACGAGCTTTTTTCAAAGTATTGACGATACCTAACTTGGAAGATTCCGTACACATACGAAATCCTTAGAAAAATATTAGGTACTTGATTTTTTCGTAATGGCTACGGAACCCTATCTTGGGCGTGTCCGACACGCTCTTGGCCGGTTTTTTTTTAAGTTCTGTTTAAAATTATGGCACGCTTTTAAAAGTGTGCTTCCATTGTGACGGAGCGGAGCCTTAGTTGCAGATTTGAGCGGATTGATGAAAATTTACATCTCATTCAGCTCCCACTTGTAATGTGATCGGTCGATTCTACTCGTCTCCACTTTACCAGACGGTGCAACTGGAATTCCATTAGAGTTGCATTAGAATGCATTCGACATGACTCCTCAATTTTCAGGTGCCTCACCTGCATGTTCACCGGAATATCCTAAAGTTAGTGGACCCAGTCACACAACACACGCAAGATAATGTTAGTAGCGTTACATACATTGCAGGGCCATGGGGATAAAAGATATACGCGATTTACCAAATGCTGCAATGAACGAATTTTCTTGTACAGTCGGCCAAAAATATGGTCTACCCCCCTACGGTCGAAGTTCATTTGCACGTCATGATACAACGAGGTCGATTTTCCCTTGCAATAACATGATGACAGTGACTTAGGGATATTTAGATATCACAGAAACTTTTGTCAAAAGTGGTAGACCACTTTCTTGGTCGACCGTACAAAACTGAGACAGGCGGGACAAAGCAATTAGTCATTCTAATTCGCATGACGTCTATAAGCACGTATATGTTTTACAGGTGATAGATACGCATGCTTTCCATGCATTATCGCCAATTAGTTCCAAGTAGGTGACAACACGTACTCGCACACGTGCTGTCTGACCTCAGGAGCATTCTTGGATGTATAGCGTATTAGCGTACAATCCAAGGCACTGGTTCTTCTGAAGTCGCTACATTCTTAACAGTGCGGTCTTAGTCGGTGGTTGAGGATGCGTAACAAACAAGGAGTACATAGTACTATTATTTAGTTATTCGCACTCTTTGCCGTACCACACCATGACCTTAGCCATCCCCGCCCAGACGAAGCTATTGTTGGATTCAACGAATTTGTACGCCGTTTAAAACTCCTACTAAACGGGGTGACGCACCGTAGCTAAGTACTCCATTCTGACTTCCATAACAAAGAAAATGCATATTTATATGCATATTACACGATATGCGATGGTGTGAGACTGAAAACGCGTGCTGCCTGCAAGCACAACTCTAACAACCTTGCGTGTGGACCTGCACGTCAGATAACGTGCTTTTCTATGACGGGCCAACCGTAAACAGAGCTTAGCTCTTGCTTGCCTCTTGAGACAAACATACAACGTTCCCGCTTTGTTAAATTGATATGAATACAGAGTCGACAACTAGACAATGCAAAGCCTAAACCACTGGAACTAGAAACTTCAAATTTAGTAGACATATTTCATGAGGACCATAGAGGTGCATCAAGGAAGGATTTTTCGAAATTCTCACGTGATATCTAGCTAATTTTTATTCTTCCACGGAAGTCGCAGGACAGGGCTAATCTCTAATATTAATTGTTTATATAACGTATGTATGTATATACAATCATATACATAAGTCATAATACAACAACATGGCTGTATATGCTCAACAAGTGCGTGCACACAAGCAACTAACAATTACAGACTTTTGTATAATAACAATGAATGCTAAATTGCTTTGAGCAATTTCATGCTTTATTGATACTACAGTTGGTACTATTTTAATAGACTTTGTTGCTTGCACGGTCAATTAGGGAATTTATTCCAGTTATTCCATGTTGAACTTTATGACTAATGTCACAGAAATCGTATTACAGTGTACTCCTAATTTAATTTAGAACCCTGCCATTGTTAGGCAGACAAGTTAGTAAGATAAAATGGTGATAGTTTAATAATGAAAGCAAATCGAAATCAAGCAAGCAAAACCATGACCTAGCTAGTGCAACACCTTTATCAAGCAAGTCCTGATTTGACTCAAAACAGTCTCAATTTGCTGTTTTAAACTTTCGTGATTTTCACTCATAATTATTATACTAAACGGGACGGGACTTATCACGCAAACAATATTTACCTCGACGTTTCGGCCACATTGCAGCAGCATTGCATTTTAGCGTCGAGGTAAATACTGTTTGCGTAATAAGTCCCGTTTAACTGTTTAAGTATAATAATTAGTCCCAATATGGTCTGATGGACCGTGAAAAAATTAAAATGAATGGAAAATGGAAAGGATGAATGTGTAAAGTCTAGAGACATGAAAATTTCCTATTGTTCTTCATACAAAATAAATGAAGACGACGTATCTTCGGAAGCTCTCAGGAATTTATTAAAATCTCGGCACTTCAAATAATGTTATCTTACACCGCCAAAAAAGGCCAGCAAACCTAAAACCTTGGACATAGACGCCTGAAATTTTCGATATGATAGAATCCCTTCATGATGAAGACAGGGAATAAGGAAGAATTTTGCAAAATTCGCATGGGATATGGGTTCTGCTACTGCGAAACTGCAGACGTAAGGCAGCAGTGCCATGGCGCCGTAACAACTCTATAATAGACCGCCTATCTACTTACGTGTCGTCAGTGACGACAAGTATGGTCAGTGCCGGCGTTACGAGTGTTACGACCTCCGACACCCCGGGCAAGAATATTGTGGCGCCCACTTAAGGAAACAGAAATCGAGTGTCAGTTTGGCGTGGGAAGTATCCCACTCCCACCGATCGTCCCCTGAAATTTGACGCCCTGGTCCGTCACCCCATCGCCCCAAACGCCGGCACTGAATATGGTAAAGCTTGTGTACACGAACTGCTAGATATTGCATCATCATCTTGGCTTGGCAGGCTTGGGAGGCAGTTCCCACGCGAGCCCAGTGCGGATAAGGAACCTCACACACACCACTGATTTGCTTCGCAGATATCTACAGGTTCCCTCACGATGATTTCCTTTGCCGTAAAGCTCATGGTAAATTTGAAATAAAATTTCGCACGTAAAATTCTGAAGTCAGAAGAGTCCGGGCTCGAACCCACGTCCCGCTGATAGGCCATAGGTCAACCATTAGGCTAGTACGGCTTTTTTTGGCAGGTATTGCATACGAACGTCGTGGTAGAATCTTTGGGATCCCACGGCGCCTACCAACCTCGGCAAGAGGGCAACGTCGGAGTGGTTTTAGTGGGTATACTCCCCCCTCCCCTTCCCGTTAGGGGAAGAGGACGGGAGAGCGGGAGAGAGCCCCATATACTCATCTGGGTCTCCCCGGGCCCGGGGGTACACGTAAAGTGTTTCCGCTTCGTTATAAAAAAAAGGTATTGCATACGAAGACACAATCCACGCTTCTCAAACACCTGATCGTCTAAAGAAAATGTTATCTACGCCACCGCAAGTTAATCATACAAACCTGCAACCAAGGTCTTTTTTTATCCATATTAAACACTCAAACACACTGAACTGAACATCCAAGAACCTGTTTCAAATTTATCGCACGCTTAGTTTATTTTGCCTGCTAAATTAAATACAGTAAATACACGCGTTTCACATGCCGCGGGACGAACGACTGGTAACATTTCATGATCAACTAGCTGTAGGTATAGAACGTATAGTGAAGCTGGCAATTAACGTTCCATCCGTGTATTTATTATTTCTCTCATAGTCTAAGTCTAAAACTAGGTTTTTAGTCCTTCGATTTCGGAATATCCCGCTAATTTCACGCTAGAACGGTTTGATGGATTCTGATGCGGCACACAGTTTATAACCTGGAATAACATATACGATACTGTTTAGTAGGAAAACGGCTTGAGATGGACGGACGATTTGATACGATATATTCATTTCCACCTGCTAAGATCCTGTTATAAGTACATCTTTCGCTTCCACAAAACTCATTATAGTCTTTTTATACATGCTCGCCGGTTTCGGGTACTCCTGGCCTAACCTTTCTTGAAGACATCCAGACATCCTCAAACTAATTACGGAATGCCTTTCTTGGTCTCCCCCTTGCAACATAAGTAAGTAAATAATTTATTGAATCAGGCGTTACTTTGCGGAGGTCCATATTAACACTGCATAACAGACAGATGTACGATGTATGGGAAAAATTCGTCGCTAACCTCTAGACTAGACCAGTGATGGTGTAGGGGTAAGCACGCAGCACGGAATGCTGAGGACCTGGGTTCGATTCCCAGCATTGGTCTTTTTTCTGGGGTTTTTTCTGTGCATCTATATTTCAGTTTGTATTTAGTTTGAAATATATGGTTTCACAGGATGACCGTAAAAGTAATAAAAAATGAAGTTGTAAAATAAATACAAAAAGATACTTCATACCTAACTTGCCATATTAATGAACTGAAACAATTACTTTGCTCACCCGCGACTTTAAAGGCGGGTGAGCAAAGTAATTGTTTCAGTTCGTAAATAAATAAATAAAGTAAAGCGGGAAGGGCTAAAATGGAAAAGACTTACTTATTGGGTAGCTCAAGGTTGAAAAAGAAAAGTAGACCGGGCATCATAACAAACAGGATTTCTTAAAAAATTTGAGAGGTCTCAAAAACTTCACAACACTTAAGTGTGAATAGCACGCATGATGTGACAAACTGACTGTACATTTTTTTGCTTGCTCGCAGACGTTATTGATAAGTTTAATGACCGATCGTGCGTCCGCTCCTTCGTGGTTTATTAAATTCGTCCATGGCCATAAAAATAAGGCGATAGCAACAACTTTGTTATCATGCCCAACTTGTTGCATGCCTTTTAACACATTCACATCTTCATTCAATCACATTTGATAGGTTTCACTCTATGTCTCTCTTTCCTGGATAAACAGTTTGTAGGACAACATCTATATCACCGTTCATACGTAGAGGATATCACCATAAATATTTATGATTTTGGGTGTCCTTTCATTTTTGATAGTCCTTTTATTCGTTTTGCATTTGGAGTGCGTGTCGGGTAACTTGTGCACCCAAGAGCTGCGGAACCCTTAAATTTGATATACGAGTGAGTAAATAGGCGATTATGATAAAAAGTTCACCCCTCACTTTTTCTTTTAAATTAATTTTGGGTTTTTCTCACTCAGAGTCAAGAGTGCTATTGATTTTGATGACTAAAAAAATTACTCTAGTTTCCATGCCATTTTTTTATCAGTTTTGTGTCAATGAAAAAAACGTCTCAAAACTTTTTTCTTTCTAAAAATGAACTTTAATCGTGATTTTACATAAGAAAACCTCAAAAATACCTCATTTAAAAAAATAGGGTACACTTTTATTAAAATGCTCAAATTGAGTTGAATAAAATTACATTTAATAAACTATGCCGAGTATTTTGGGCACTATAGTTTTGTAGCAAAACTCAGATGATATCTAAGAGGATGAGAGGAAGTCTGTGCACCGCAGTGGTACGAGTATATGCTGAAGATGAGATTACGATGACACTGATTTTTACGACGTTGGAATGGTATATTTCAGTACCTAATAAGATTACAAACATCGCCCCCCATTCCCAGACATCGCACAAAAAAAAAACTTGAATAACTATGTTAACATTACAGCAATCATTTGCATTAGAAAAACAATGCTCGAACAAAATAAATCTAATTGAATGCGCTGTTTACTTTCTCTACGGTGAACGGAATTACTCTAAATTTAGATACCCAAGACTGACTCAGCTGAGAAGTCAAATTCTTGTAAACAAAGAAGTTTTAAATTTAATATTCTCACACGCGTTCACAGGTCGTTCGTCTAGACTCAAGGAAACTGAATCGCGTACCAGGTTGGAACCTTTTCTCAGCCAATTTCACAATGCTTTCTTTGGCAGTTGTATGGAATATCAACATGACATTTGCCTAAAAGGGTTCTCCCTGGTACGATATTCAGTTTCTTCGAGTGTAAGTGGGTGATTCTCTGCTAACAGGAAAATTGATGTCCTTAGCAATTTACACTGCTATGGATTTTTTATTAATTTGCGAATATCAAAATTATAGTATACTAGCTAGTGCCTGCGACTTCGTCCGCGTTCATCATTGATGCTCCGCTCCTATTGGTCTTAGCGTGATGATATATATAGCCTTCCTCGATAAATGGGCTATCTAAAACTGAAAGAATTTTTTAAATCGGACCAGTAGTTCCTGAGATTAGCGCGTTCAAGCAAACAAACAAACTCTTCAGCTTTATAATATAATAGTATAGATTTGATTATCTTCTAGGCTGCCTATTTGTTAAGCATGTAAAATGTTTTTTAAATCACAACCTGTCAAAACATAGTCCCATGAGGTCCTCATTCCAAAATCTTTACTTCAGAACCAATATTAATGTAATATTTATATGACGCGTATCAAATTTAAAATAAATTATAAAATTACAGATATAGTAATTAGTAGTGTCGCCATTAGGATCTACGGAAATGTAAACAAAATGTCACTACCAAATCATTGTACTGTCACCCAATTTTGATAAGTAGGTATTCCAAATTTCAGCTCAATCATACCAAGAAGCGATCGAAAAATTGCATATTTCAAAACACAACTTAAAATAATTTATTGGATCAGGCGTTACTTTGCGGAGGTCCATATTAATGAACTGAAACAATACTTTGCTCACCCACACCTTACGAGCAAAGGTCGCGGGTGAGCAAAGTAATTGTTTCATTTCACAACTTAAAATCATACCAAATCAGTCACATCGAACTAAAATAAAAATTACCTACCCAGTTTTTTCATTAGTTCCAAATCAACACAAGTTTATGGACTGATAAAATATAGGGTTAATAACTAAGCAACCGTAACTAATGCCACGGAATTAGATTCGATTTAATGTGTGAAGTATTGTTTTGTTTGTAATGGTTTAAGTACCATTTACGTGACTCGTTGAAGATAACAACCTAACATAAATATGTTACAATGCAATGAGTTATGTGTAATTTATACTCAAGACAAATTGCCCAATTTTCTAGAAAGATTTATATTTAGGGTAAATCGCCAATAACTGGCCACCTCACACTAAAAATGAACTCTATTCACCCATAAAAGAATTAATTTTTAGTATAAGGTGTTAATTACTGGTCACTCTTCAATAACTGGCCACGTTATACTAAATTGAATTCTATATGTACGGAACAGAGTTCATTTTCAGTATAAGGGGGGTCAGTTGTTGAAGGGTGGCCAGTTATTGGCGATTTACCCTATTAGGGTCAGGGCTGGCCAAAATACATGCTTTGCTTTAATTAAAATACAAATCACAAATACTATCTCGCATGTATTTAAAATACGAAAAACAAAATACTTTTAAGTCGAGTATTTGAAATATAAAATACAAAATACAGTATTTCAGGTATTTTTATTTAAAATACAAAATACAAATTACAAAATACTAAGTAGAATTAAAACGAATCCAACCCGGCATGGGCAAGCAGAGTAAAAGAAAATTACTCTTTAAATATGAAACTACCGTGAGGTCGTAGACTCACTCATAGTGAAACAATACAGATTATGGTCCGAGAGCTGGCACCAATTTTTGGGTAGGTGTTTGAGGCAAGCTGAAAACTTGTTACATACTTCTCCTATTATACCCCAACACAAAACTGCAGACCTGGCTGGTGAGTAGCGGGGCTAAATAAAACCATGACTTTTTAATTTTGTATTTGGTTCCAAAAATATATTCAGGCAATATGCAATTTATATATGTTGTAGTTTAATGTTTGAAGAATAAAAAAAATAATAAGCCAGATGATTTAATCGGGGCTTTAATCTTGCCAGGCGCGTGCAAACATATTTTTCAAAAAAATATAAAAAATGTATTTGATGCAACTTGAAATTTTAATAGAGTATATTATTTATAACTAAAAAATAATATTCTCAAAAAGACAGGTCATTTTGGTGGGACTTTCTACCAGCCAGGTGGTCTAACAAATATACTCACTCGTACGGATATATCATTTGTTAGATCACCTGGCAGGTAGAAAGTCCCACCAAAATGACCTGTCTTTTTGAGAATCTTATTTTTTAGTTATAAATAATACCCTATTAAAATTTCAAGTTGCCTCAAATAATTATTTTATATTTTTTTTGAAAAATCAAAATATGTTTGCACGCGCCAGGCAATATTAAAGCCCCGACTAAATCGTCTGGCTTATTTTTTTTTATTCTTTAAACATTAAACTACAACATATAAAAATTGCATATTGCCTCAAATATATTTTAGGAACCAAAAAAAATAAAAATTAAAAATTTATAGGTTCATTTAGCCCCGCTACTCACCAGCCAGGTCTGTAGTCTTGTGTTGGGGTGTAATAGGAGAAGTATGTGACAAGTTTTCAGCTTGCCTCAAACACCTACCCAAAAATTGGTGCCAGCTCTCCTACTATTACTCACGTTTCAAAACGAGTCGAGTTTAACTCGACAGTTTCGGGCTAATCCGTAACCCTTCCTCTCGGAAGAGCACGCTACGGCTGTGCCAAACGTTCACTCAAGTACGCTACGGCCTGAAATACCTATGTCGACTTAAACTAGTTTTGAGACGTGGGTAATCAGTATTATTTTACTAAAAATTACTCTCATTAAAGGAAACTAGGTACTTTTACTGATTAAAAGCAGAGTTTCCTTTCCTAAACACCAGACTTAAGTGTTATCTGCCTCTCATAGGGGAATGAATAAAGTCATGTCTACACCGGTGCGTTTTCATGTTCAACTTAAGATCGCTAAATGAAATCTGAATGTATTTTGTTAAAATGTATTTTGAAGTCATAAGTATTTGAAATACTAACTACAAAATACCTTAGCGTCAGGTATTTGAAATACGAATTACAAATTACATTTTCAGCGAGTAATTGAAATACAAATACCAAATACGTATTTGTATTTCAATTACGTATTTCAATTACAAGTAATTCAAATACTGCCCAGCCCTGATTAGGGTGCTGCTTAAAATTTGGGGCATTTTCAATTTAAAATGCACATGCAACTTTTTTTTTAGAATTAGTTTTCTTACTCAGAATCAAGAGTGCTATAGATTTTGATGAATAAGAGCGTGCGCAGACAGAGAGCGGTCTGGAGTTCCGAGTTCTGCGTTCAGACAAGAGTTCTGCATTTTGACCGCTCGAGAGTCCCAACGCACACAAGAGGCGGTCGGTGTTTTTGTATGTGCAACATGTCGCTAGAAAGTTCATCTTTCGAAGAAGTAGCATTGATTTTGTGAAGCCTAGAAACTTTTAAAAAAGTAGAAAATATTGGGTGCACTAATTAACACAAGACGAGAAGAATCCCTTGACGCGGCCATTTCAAGTCAAGTTTCTGCTTTTTTGTCATGATTTTTGTAATGTAAATAACTTAAATCATATAATAATCTCCTTTTTGTAACCAATTTGATCAGTTTTTCTGTATTTGTAACTTCAGACATCGCGGTGAACGCGGCGTTCTCTGTCTCGGCGGCAAAAGAACTCTTAGAACGCGGCGTTCCGCTTTGACCGCCGCGGTCTGACCGCCTGCTGTGTGCGTTATCGTAAGGGACTCAGTAGGTACATTCGAAAGAACGCAGAACTCCGAACGCGGAACTCAGAACTCCAGACCGCTCTCTGCGTGCGCGTTCTAAAAAAAAATTCCCTAATTTTGCATAATTATTTTTTGTGTCAGTTTTGTGTTTTAACCATAAACAATGTGCCTCTACCATCTCTGGACAAAGACGAAAAGGATGTGTTGATTAGAGTATTTCTAAACTATGTACAAAGTCTCGCATCAAATGCCACCATGTATTAAAGCCCTACAGAGCTTTTGGCGCTAATCGATTTTAGGTATTCTATGCACTCGTGTATATGTGCGTGAGAGCGGCTAGAGTAAAAACCGTGCGTAAGCGCGTGCGACACGAGTTCGCCGTCCGATGGCCGAAGGAGAACTGACGCAACTAGCTATCGCACAGGGGGGAAGCACGAGGGCTCAAGATAGGTTGGTTAGACTGCGCGTGTGTTTAGGTATTTTCATCGTATTACTAAAACAAATATACTCAAAAAGTCATGACCTGCCGTGCAGTATTTACGTCGTACTACTAATTTATTTTATTTTTTAGACACGACGGCTTTGGTTTTTTTTTCTATCGAGCGAACTACAAGTAATCGTGTTTTGAAAGAAAGAAAGAAAGAAAGAAAATACATTTATTTACAACAACACAAGACACATAAATATTTTTACAAAAAGAACAATACAAAAAATATTTTACAAAAAAGAACAATACAAAGGCTAAACAAAAAAAGTGTCATTGCGGTTGTAAATTGGACACTGGCTCAGCATAATGCCGAGGCGTTTATAACACCCCAGCGCTGATTTTCAGCCAGCACCGTCGGTAATACCCGGAACGCCACACAGATAGATAAACTGTACACTTATAAATATACAGCGATAAACTACATAAACTACATGCGTAAATGGATAATTTGCAGATCATAAAAGCAAATAAATTCAACAACATTACTTAATAATAAATTACTATAACTCACTTGCCAAGTATACAACTATGCGCGGACTAAAACAAAAAGTGAAATAACCGAGACAAAGAAAAATTAAAGAAGTTTTGTGAAATAGTGCTGGAAAGGAAAGGAATTAAGTTTTCTGAAATGACAACAAATACCCTTTAAACTTTCGCCCAAAGGTGTACCTGCTAGTCACTCCTAGGATGGGAGGGGGGATGTCATTCCAGCACTTAGACGCCGCAAACCTGAAACTGCCTCGAAACGCCACCGTCCGGTGCGGCGGAACAATAGCCTTAAATCTGCGCACACTTTTCGACCACGTGATTTTTTCAAAAAGGTACGAAGGCGTCTTGTGCCGCGCTACACCGAACAAAAGGGTTGCAAGATGCAAGCGCCTGCGATTGTGCATCTTAAGCAAATCAGCTGCGTTCAAGTACGGAGTGACATGTGACCGAGGAGGGATTCTGAAGCAAAAACGAGCACATGCGTTTTGAACTCGTTGGAGCAATCTCCTAGAACGACCAAGTATGCAACCATCATAGACGACATCACAATAATTTAATCTAGACAATACGAGCGATTCACACAGTCGGACACGCAAATCCACACTGAGGTAATCACGAATATTGTAAAGAATCCGAAGGCGATAGAAGCAGCTGCTAACTAACTGAGTTATATGGCTCTCGAAGCGTAACTCGCCGTCCATAGTTAGCCCAAGATTTCTTGCTACATCTACCCTTTCTATTGGTTCGCCCATGACAGCAACATTCTCGGTAGCCAGATTTTTTAAAGTATTACTAATCTGATGCTTAGATCCAAATATAAGATACTTAGATTTTTTGGGATTAAGAGCCAGACAGCTCCTCCCCGACCAGGAAAAAACGCGATTAAGGTCCGCGTTAATGCTCTTCACGACGGTGACTGCATCTGAAGGCACACTGGATGCATACAGTTGCAAGTCGTCGGCGTAAAGATGGTATTTACAGTTCTCCATACAGGAAACGATATCAGCGCTATAAATTATAAAAAGCAGCGGACCCAAAATCGAACCCTGCGGCACTCCTCTGATTACAGGACTAAGAGAAGACCGTAAAACACCACCATGCATTCCGCGTAACTCAACTGTTTGCGCCCGGCCGGACAAGTAACTGTCAAACCACCTAATCGCCATAGCATCAAATCCGTAATATGACATCTTAGATAATAGCAAGGACAAATTGATGCAATCAAAAGCCCTAGAGAAATCCAAAAGTACCAAAACGGTACTTCTGCCAGCATCCCTTGCCTGTAAGATGTTGTCGACTACATCAAGTAACGCAGTTGCAGTCGATCGACCCTTGCGAAAACCCGACTGTAGTTCAGGCAGGATGCTATTTTCCTCCAGGTATTCTGACAGCTGATCACAAATTACTCTTTCTAGTATCTTCGATGTACAAGGAAGGATACTTACAGGACGGAGGTCGGATAGGTCAGCTGGATTCGGTTTCTTAGGTAATGGAGTCACTCGAGCGTTTTGATAAACACTGGTCATTAGAGTGAATCCTCAAATATCTTACACATGAATTTCAGGACTAAAGCTTTGCTAGTAATAGTACAGCACGAGATTAAATGCGCCAAAAACTCGGTAGGGCCTCAATGGATAAATAACTGATTTACGATTAAATACTTTGGAACAGCCTGTATGTAGATACTTGGTAGTTAAAAAGTATTTCAAGTTGAAATATATTTCAATCTCTGGGCCACAAAACTCATTGAGAACAACTGATACAGTATGTTTCTACTATTTGTTGATTTGTTTATGGGTATTAATTGACAACCTTTCATTTTTTTAACACCTGAAAATTACTACAGGAATCGAAAGAGTTTCGCCTTCTGAACACGGAAAAATATTTATTATAATTTATTTCTCCATGTTTAAAAAAATACAACAAATTTAAAAACATATATGTACTTACAAACATATCCACAGAATAGATGTTTCCTTTACCCTTTTCACTAGAAAAAAGAGCTGTCATAATTTTAAATTAGATAACAACCTTAACGTCAAATTTACGTCATCACTTTTTTTTAATAGAGACTAGACAAAAGTAATGGATCTATTCTATCGTTGCGCTCTTTTAGAATAAGCACATCTTTAAAAAATTGTAACAAATTAATTAATAATCCTAGTGAAAATTTAAATCTATCAGCGTCTTTCTCTTTCCAAACAGAATACATAGAACAAATCAAATTATAGTCTTAGAAATATGAAATGTTGTCAATTGTATTTATATTTTTTTATTTATCTAATTAAATAATTTTACAAAAGTAGAACATTAGTTTTGCTATTAGACAAAAGAATCATATTTTTGATTACAAGATAAAACTTCTATACTGTATATTTAAAACTTTTGATTTTTGAAAGTATCTCTTAAACTGATGGCGTCATATAAATTTAAAAGCCAACACAAAATAACTTTGAATTTCTATGATCTATTTTCAGATAATTTCCATGCCTTGTGTTGCTAAATTTCATATGCTATGCTATATCATCAGGAAGTAGGTACCCACCATAAGGTAGGTAGGGTTTGATTCCTATGTTTTGGTATGAAAATAAACTTTCAAAGTTTGTACTTTAATTGTCTAAACTCAGAGCTGAGAACTCAGAAGTGGAAACCATAACCAAAAGTTTTTCTTCTTTTTTTTTAGAACCTTTAAAATTAAAAAAAGAGACAGCATACACATTGTTATTTACTATGCAGTGGGGGAGTGCATTTGTATTTATGTATTGTGTAATAAATGATAAACTTTTACTTGTTTTAGTATCCATAGCATGCATAATAGATCAACAACAAGCCTACAGCATGTATGATAAATTATAATTAAAATCTCTAATTTAATTTAAAACAAAGCAGTTCAAGACCCAGTCCAGATCATTATTTTGTTTTTGTTACAAAAATTTTGTCTGGTAAGAAGAGTTCTAGTATTCTTTTCAATAAATTTTTATATTATAAATGCAAAAATTTGTATGGATGGATGTATTGGTGGTTTTCATAAAAATTGTTCATTATTATTGTATACTTTCTTTGTGTAACAAAAGTTAGTCATACAAACTATATGGGTAACTTTTGTTACAGAAAGGAATCATCAATTAAGTTTTGTTTTAATAAAATCTCTTATTTTTTTGAAAAAGACTCACGGATGTTTGTTACTCTTTCATACTAAAATGGTTTAACAGATTCTGATAAAATTTGGCACATACATTATTTATAACCTGGATTAATATGTAGGATACTTTTTATCCTGGAAAATTGCATATAGTTCCCGCGGGACAGTGATAACTAGAGCCCGGAATTTTGCGTGTTTCAGATTGTAGGGAGAGAGCACCACTTTTTATCAATATTGTCTGACTATTATCAATGCGGTTAACCAACAACTGTTAACTAAGTTTAACTTATTTTTGCTTGGAATATTATTATAAAATACTTTATATTGGCGGTAAGAACTAAATAATATTTTCTCTTTTATTTTAACAAACGGTACCGTTAAGTGGTCTCAGAGAGATCTTTTCTCAAGTTATAAAATATAGAGGTATTTGTAATTATAGTGATTTCAAAAAAGCAATTTAAATGGATTAAAAACTTTCCGATATTTCGAACTTTTTTCATCATTGACCGCTGAAAAAAGTATGTATCATCAGAAAGTTTCAGGTTTTATTTAATAAAAACATAACAAAAAAAAACAATAACATCGATAAAAAGCGGTGCTCTCCCTACAATCTGTCAATAGCCGCACGCAAAAATTCCGGGCCCTAGTAATAACTGACTTGTTTACAGACAGAGTTGCAGGCAACAGCTTGTGAAATATATTTTTATTCCACAAAAGGTTTAAATTTAAAATTAGAGCTACCAACCAGGATATTACATTCAATGTATATTCGCGAGCACGTTATAAAACCCCAGTCATTTACTTGTTGAACTTATCTATTTACAGTGCAAGTAAAAGTGTTCTTAACGCGTGGAGAAAGTGATAACGAGAACAGAGAATACGTTAACTCGGCGCCTTTTACGAGTTGCTCACTTGCTTTCATGCAGTCCACTAAGAACTTTTTAAAATCAATAGTTAGTGCATTGCGTTCAAGTAGAAACATCTAGGTCGCTAACAAGTGACCCCACTACGCTACGTAAACTGCTATGCGACACCGGATAAAGCCTCACTAATTCTTCAAAAGACAATGCCAACTACATATAGACAGCTGGTACGACTGTGACTAATCCTAAACATCACTAGTCAACTAAATCAATAATATCTTCAAAGGTAATACACAACACCAAATCAATAATTTCAACAGTACTAACCACACTTGCGGTGTCTTGGCTGTCTAGCGAGTACTTGTCCGTTTCTTTCCCTTGCTGGTCGTTGGTGAAACTTTCATATTTACGAGTAGGACTACTTTTCATTGTTGACACAATGTATTTGAGCTTAGGCGTCGAAAGACATTTTTGAACACCGGAATTCACAACACTAACCACCAGTGAAAGAGGAAAACTGACTGGATCACTAGACTCGAGTTGAGTGACAGATTGACAAGTGGAATGAACGGAACGAACGAAAGATTAGAGAATGAATGATCGCAAAAGACTCGTTCGAAAATGACAGCCAAGAATGTTGCCAATTTTGCTTCATATTTTTTAAAATTAAAACATTTCTTTTAGGATAGTAGAAATACCTTATTACAGTAATTTCACTTTTGCTGAACCAATTATTCTTTATTTATAACGTTGGTACATTTAAACACTTTCTAGGAAAGAAGAAGTTAGAACTGGGAAGTGGGAACTCACATTAGGGAGGCAAAACTGCTCATTCCTTGCAAGATTGCTTCTTTTTACTTACATGATTATTAGGGATCTGGTCCACCTCCCAAATCGGTATCTGAGCATATCCTTTTTCAACATCGTTAATTTTGTTTCGGCGAAACATTTCAAATCACTACGATACATATTTAACAACACATTGTAGTACTAAATTCACTATTTACGCGTGCTTATAAAATATCGTGACACTTTTGTTTGACCTCATCACGGGAAAACCTCTGAAAATAGATGAAACCACATCGTAAACTACTATAACGAATCACGACTGCCACTTTACTGCATTATCAGTTGTGTTACAACTACAACACAATAGTAGATAAGGCATCGAAAGCGTGGCTTATCTACGTCATTACAATCAGCTGAGATGCCTTTCCTGTCTGATAAAATTTTAATAAACTAACTAGGTACCTACCTAATTGAAATGTGTTGCAAGATGTTCGAGGAAAACGTATTACAAAATATTTTCCTTATACTTACTTAGTTATTTACTTTAGAGCCACTAGGTATGTTGTAAGTTACTAATAAAACTACACTACAGCGTATATTTAAAAACTTCTTAAAAGCAATTTCCAAGTCTTATAGTAGGTATTGTTTTAAAACAGTATTTTGTTTTTGTTGCTAATACATAAAATGTACCAAAGCATATAGAATAAGTCTACTCAATGTTCAACCTACATGATCTGCAAAGCGCGAGTTGATATAACATTAGGATTGTTAACTTCGATAATTGTGAACAATAATTGCAATCAATGGCACGCATTAATTTACATTTTTTACAAATATACATAGGCGCACCTATTTCATTGGTAGTTTCATTTTATCCATTAAATCCTTTGATCAATTATAACTGAAGATACACATTGCCGAACAAAATCCCCTTCAAAAAATGTCCGCACTTTTTTATTTGTTTGCATAACAATTAAAATCATCACCTACACAGAAATTTGAACCTAATCTTTACTTCATTACAGTCGAATTTCGGTTGACACTTGACAGCTAAACTTGACAATTTCACGCAACGTACTGAGAAAAAGAAGGCCACTTTTATCAAAGTGGCGCTCATTTGGCTCGGACATTTTCGGGCGCGCGACTGTGGATCTACAGTTATAATTGATCAAAGATTAAATCAGAAGTTAGGATTATTAACAGTTTTTTTTTTTATTTTAGTCACACAAAATTACACAAAGGTTCGCCATCTCCGCTCTATTAGATTACCCATTTCTAGCAGTAAGTATGTACATACAATTAAAAGTTACTCTATCTATGGTGTTTTCAATGCTAAGCAAAACAATGAAAATAAACAATCCGTATTGGTACAGTCAAGGGCATAAATATGTATACACTTTAGTACAAGGGTCTTCAACCTTTTTGAAGTCAAGGGCCTAGTATACTCTGATATTGGTGCGGTGGGCCGCAACATAATAAAAACATTCCATTCTGAACTAAAAGTAATTAAATTCTTTTTAATCTGTAAATGGGTATAATTTGTAGACATGTGAATTTAATTTTGTCAATACAATGTCGGGCCGCCATGGACGCAACCGCGGGCCGCCGGTTGAAGACCCTTGCTTTAGTACCTTGTCTATTTTCGTCATACTTGAAATGCCATATATGAACTGTCACAGTGGTTAAAGTGACAAGGTACTAAAGTGTATACATATTTTTGCCCTTGACTGGACATCAGTCAGCTTAGCATAATTTTGTACCGTAATCTCTTGGCGTAATTTATTAATTAAAATGCCACAAACTTATCACACCCAAAACTGGAACTAATGCCGTTATTGTCAATAAGCAGCAGCGAAATCATCACTGGTATGCTTATTGTCCAAAGCACGGGCTTTCACTATTTCTTTCTGTCAAACGGTATAAGATGGTGTCAGAATGAGATGGTGAATAGCAAGTGCTCGCGCGTTAGACAGTATGGCTTCTGGTCAGTTATGTTTTTGCAAGCTTTTAATTAACTTGAACCGTTTTTAAGTGCATATTCGGGCCATTTCTTGCAAGTCAAATTTGTCCCATTTGCTAAGTTGGATGACGACACAATGATTTGGAGGAGAAATCCTGGTGGTCCACCCAGGATCGTTTTCGCTGGAGTAAACTCTTCAACGATTAATGGCATCATTGAAATTTGGTACAAGTAATTTGGATGTATAAGCAAGTAGTCAGAAAAAAAAGCTTGCATAAAATTTTTAAAACCTTAGGGATGCGCGCACGAGCAACTTTGTCTCCGCGACTACTTTATCAAGTCTGTGTATTTGTACCCTTGGAGTCGCGGCGCTACGTGCGCGCACTTCCATACTAACCCATGGACTTGATAAAATAGTCGCGGAGACAAAGTTGCTCGTGCGCGCATACTCTTACACTACTGTTTATGCCCGGGGCAAACAGTATTGCCAGGTCAAATAAAACATGCATTGATGATCTAACATGATTTTTATTTAAATATTTACCTATTACATAAAATTTACAAAATCAACAAGCTGTTTAGGATTTTAGGGCGTCTTGGACTCCGAAGCCTGGACCCTTTGGTTCTTCGTTCAAGGAGGTCAGACCACCGAGCGGCTCGGAGGCAAATCTTCCGTTTCTAGAGAAAAAATAGCATGATTGTTTTACATTGATTTAATTATACAGGGTTATTTGTAATTCACTAGCATCATTTTAAGCCTAAACTCCTACCACTTAAACAAATGTTTTTTGTTTTACGGCTTTTGTCATAACTTAATATTTTTGGTGTAATAACGTTTTGAAAATTTGAGACTAACTCTTACTTTTACGATACTCTGTGCCGTGTAAGTCATTCATTCATTGCCCGCCACGAACGCGGCGCGTGGCCCCGCCCTCGAATTTCATAGAGATGTAAAAAAAAAAAAAATTAGAGGACATTCTTACACAAATCGACCTAGTCCCAAACTAAGCAAAGCTTGTACTATGGGTACTAGACGACGATAAACATACTTATATAGATAAATAAATACTTAAATACATAGAAAACATCCATAACTCAGGAACAATATTCGTGCTCATCACACAAATAAATGCCCTTACCGGGATTCAAACCCAGGGGACGTATTGTCTAACGCTTCTGACGCTTGCCTTCGCTTTCACCATCTCTTTCTGTCATCATATTATACCGTTTGACAGAAAGAAATAGTGATAGCGAAACCAAGCGTCAGAAGCGTTAGACAATAAGCCTGCAGGACCTCTTGCTTCGTAGGCAGGGTCACTACCAACTAGGCTAAAGCGGTCTTTATGTTGTGTTAGAAGTATTTATTTATTATTATTTATTTGTATGGAAAAAAGTGCTCCATTTTAAAGAGTCTTAAATCAAAAAACATTTGTTTAAGTGATAGGAATTCAGGGTTAAGAGGATGCCAGTGAATTACAAATAACTCTGTATATTTAATAAAAAAAACGTAGTGCCGTATCTGCAGCATGTTTGCTCGCACAGTACAAAAAACCTTTTTCATAAAACAATGGTATTTTTACCATAATTATTACCAAACTTATAGGGTAAACGTGCGGAAGCGACCAGATTCAAAAGACCTCAGACCAAAGACAAGAAAAGACAAATGCTAAAAGTAGCAAGTATATCTTCTTTCTCTAATATATAAAAATCTCGTGTCACGGTGTTTGTTTTATCGAAGTCCTCCGAAACAGCTTGACCGATTTTTATGAAACTTTTTTTACTATACTCGGTAGGTCTGAGAATAGGTCGTAGGCTATTTTTTACACCCCTATTCTTCGCAGACGGAGTCGCAAGCAACAGCTAGTAAACTATATTAAATTTTTCAGGTTGCTAGTGACATTTTGAATTGTTAACAACATAGTTAGCTTAGTAACAAGGTAGATAAATTTTATCGCGCCTGGCGACAACATTCGGTAAGTACTTGGTATTACCAGTATTACTTTCTGCATCTATTTTTGTCTTTGGTCTGACTAAGGTATTATTCGCCCGCGATTAGAAAGGGATTGGAGTTGACAGTAATTCTATGTGCTTACGTCAAAATATGTATGAAATGACAGCTCTGACAGTCCCATTCTGATTGCGGTTTGATAATAATTCCGCTCATATATAAAAATTTATATAGAACTTTTGGAACTTAGTTGTTGGAAGTGGTAAGAGGGCCACACAGAAGGTGGGAAGATAAGCTAAGGGTAACTGCGGGCCCTAACTGGAGAAGAGTTGCTCGTGAGAGAGAACAGTGGAAAGAGCTAGAGGAAGCCTATGCACGGCACGCTGATTTGAGGGATATATTATAGCAACAACATAAACTCAACTTATAGAAAGAAAAATTCAGAATAAAGGGCTTATTATCTTTGATCAATTATAACTGTAGATCCACAGTCGCGCGCCCGAAAATGTCCAATGTGAAAACTTTGATAAAAGTGGCCTTCTTTTTTCTCAGAACGTTGCGTGAAATTGTCAAGTTTAGCTGTCAAGTGGAGTTTTGCCGCTACCGAAATTCGACTGTAATGAAGTAAAGACTAGGTTCAAATTTCTGTGTAGGTGATGATTTTATTTGTTACGCAACCAAATAAAAAAGTTCGGACATTCTTTGAAGGGGATTTTGTTCGGCAATGTGTATCTTCAGTTATAATTGGGATGCACCAAAAAAAATAACCTATAGTTTTTATATTTTTTTTGGAAAGAATAGGATATTTTAAGACACCATTTTCATCGATTTTGAATTTGGTTGAGTATTTAATTTTTTATATTTTTTTTTAGAAATACGTTGGATGACGTCACAGTGAGAGCCACGTTCCATAGCCTAGAAAAATTCAAGTCGTACATAACATAATCTGTGGCACTACCACGGCACTACTGAGACCCTACTACGAAGTGCATAATTCGAACTTCGTTTCATGCCGTCCCGCTCACGCTAATATGATTTGACACGAGAGTGAGAGGGATGATACGATACGAACTTCGAATTTTGTAGTAGTGCCCCTGATTTGTCTTGTCACTGTCAATATTACAAGCACGGCTTAGGGTCCTAAATGAACCATGACAAAATAGTTTTATTTATTTCTCTTCTTTTAGCTTCGATTATTCCTGATTGTTTAATGGTGTGATAGTAAATAGATATTTTTTATTAAAATCTGATATTTAAATTCTTTCATATTTACTTGTAAGGTAGTAATTTAATAATTAAATTTGTAAAAATACATTGCGAGTATTGTATACATTTCGGACTTTATGATAAATGACAACTGTTTAAAGCCAGGTGTGCATCATGTGATTAAAGTTCTGTCTTTGTCACTCTTTGCTATTATAAGCAGGACAGCAACATTTCAAACTGTCAATTTGCTTTAGAGTGTAGACCTGCTTTATATCTGCCTTTGTGACGATTCACTGCAGGGGTCAAATGAAGGTCATTACTTAAATTTTCTTTATTTAATTCAGATTATCATATTTTTGGAATCTGATTTCTGAAAACGCTTCACAAAGCCTATTTCTCCAAACGGTTTTCGATTTATTATACGTTGCCAAAAATTGGGACATCCCAAATTATAAGAGGGCCATGCATGTAATTATATTAGAATTGCCACAATTAAAAGTAGAAACTGAATGAGGGAGCCACTTTCTATGTGACTGCCCCATTTTTGACGTAAAATGCTTAGTATGGCAACAATTTTGTATAGAAATTTTTAGGGCCTATTTAATTTTTTTTTGCAGCGGGATTTTAATATTATAAATATACCTGGGTCCGGGCACGGGTTTCTCGTCCTTCTTCAACTTCTGGATAATTTCTTTGGTATCCTCAACGGTAAGATCTTCCTGCAAATATAAAAAGGTAATTCAATTTAGAACCTACGAACAATTATCATCAATCTAATCCTAATTAATATTAAAAATGTGAAAGTAACTCTGTCTGTTAACTCTTCACCCTTAACCCGCTGAACCAATATAATTTTTTTTTTCTCTTTTTTTTCCAAGGCTTAATTGCACCTGTGTGACTATGCCAGCCTCATTGGGAGACTCAATGGCCAAATTCATCAAACACTGCTCCTGCTGCGTCCAGATTCTCTGGCTGCAAAAGAATGTCTGATGAACTTGTATATTTGTACTGCATCTTGCAACACTGGACAACTCAAACCAATATACAGGGTTATTTGTAATTCACTAGCATCCTTTTAACCCTAAACTCCAACCACTTAAACAAACGTTTTTTGTTTTACGGCTTTTGTCATAACTTAATATTTTTGGTGTAATAACGTTTTGAAAATTTGAGATTTCCTCTTATTTTTACGATACTCTGTGTATTTGTATGGGAAAAAAGTACTTCATTTTAAAAAGTCGTAAAACAAAAAACATTTGTTTGAGTGATATGAATTCAGGGTTAAGAGGATGTCAGTAAATTACAAATAACCCTGTAGATGAAATTTGGTATGGAGATAGTTTGAGAGAAGGACATAAAATAGTCATCCAGGACAATTTCTTAGTAGGGCAACACAAGACTTTATATTAGACTACTAACATAAAATCTCGTGTCACAGTGTTTGTTATTGAACTCCTCCGAAACGGCTTGACTGATTTTTATGAAATGTTTTATTTATATTTGGTAGGTCCGAGAATAGTTCCCAGGCTATTTTTTATACCCCTATTCTTCACAGACAGAGTCGCGGGCAACAGCTCGTCTTTAATAAACTCACGTGCCATTATGTTCCTGAACACCATCTCCATATTATGAACTGCGAAAAGATTTTTTTTTCAAAAACGAAAAAGTTTACGACCGTAGTGAAGCAGCGCGTTTTATCTAGTTAGTAAGTTGGTCTTAATCAAAACAAAAAGTATGGTTTGCCGTTACGCGACTGCAAGACCAACTAGTTTTTTTTTAATAAGAGTACGGGATTCGAACCTGCGTCTCTTGGCTATACGCGCCGAGTATGCTACCAACTGCACTATGTCGCCCCCAACAGTGGATAGAGGTACATAGTTACAAAAATTTAACATTTCACTGAGACAATGCTCTACTA
Source organism: Archips xylosteana (assembly GCA_947563465.1). NCBI lineage: Eukaryota > Metazoa > Arthropoda > Insecta > Lepidoptera > Tortricidae > Archips > Archips xylosteana. The sequence continues at coordinate 19,113,761 of OX387353.1, read as the reverse complement.
ATATTATTAACCATCTCCACACTGCACAAACACACACAAATCACACAAACCCAACTATCACCACCACCAAACTACACTGACGCGTTTGGAACTCAATCAGAGCTCATCTTCAGAGTAGGTAACACAACCGTTTGCTATGCTACCAAATGTTATTAATAAAACTACGTTAATTTTCATTAGAAGATATAGCAAGGTTGCCAAATTACAAATAAATATCTTTATTTTTCATTGTTTTTTTAGGCATTGTTCTTAGCGAAATGTAGTACTTACATAATAATCGTCATTGACTTGAACCATAGGAGCGTTGACGCATGCGCCGAGACACTCAACCTGAAATAAGATTAAGTGCCTTTGAATACGGAGACGCAGTGTAGGTAGGCCTCCAACAAGATGGAGCGACGACCCGGTTAATGTTACGGGATCGCGTTGGATGCGGATGGTACGGGACCGATCTGGGACGCCTCTGCTGTCTGTGCGTTTGGAGCGTTAGTACTTAGTTCTATATTCTAGCGCAGTGTTTTCCAATCTTTTTGAATACGTGACCCCTTTACAGGTTAAAATATGTATCTTAGCGACCCCCCAGGGTCAAAATCAAACAAAATGTAAGTGATTTGAAAGACTATATGTCCAATATCCAGAGCTGGCATGCCACGCATTAACATTATTAATGACATTCATCACTTCTTATCATTCTATGTGAACTGAAATTCTCTTTAATGGTCTACATTCAGACTAAATAGACGTGTAATTTTGAAAAAAAAATTAGCCCATTTGTTGCATTAAAATATTATTTCATTAATGTAGTGTAGGAACTAGATACTTGCACATGTTTTTTTATTACTAACCGGGACCCCCTGGAGAAAGAAAGCTTTGCGACCCCCCTGTTTGAAAAACACTGTTCTAGGATAATGGCTCGGCCACGACTTCGCGCGACCGGCGGTAGCGGCGAGCGTTTTATCCGTTCATTGCGCGGCGGACACGCTCACCGCACAGTGGTTACCTAGTGGCACACGCAATGAACTGAAGTCACGGCCGGGCTGTAAAGATCTTTTTAAATCTATCTGCGCGAAATCGGCTTAAGCCGATCAAAAAAAGTTCGGCTTTGACCGGCAAGCCGAGCCGAGCCAATCAACGTCTTTTACACTCTTATTGCGTGGAGTATTGGAAATTATCAAATGAATTATCTAGCAAAATAATGTTTAGTAAAAAGTACTTTCATTTGGATATACTCAATCCACGTGACGTCATAAAAGTGACGCACAATATTACCAGCCTTCGGATACAACGCAATAGACTTCAGGCATAAAGACATATTTATAAACATTAGTATTATTAATTATCATTAATAATTATAAGTAAATTATGATACCGACTATCCGTTGATTATCCGCAACGAGGATATCCGACACAGAACTAAGGTCATCAACATAGCTCAGAGAATTAGCAAGTTGAAGTGGCAGTGGGCTGGTCATATCTGTCGAAGAACCGACAACCGCTGGAGTAAACGAGTTCTTGAGTGGAGACCGCGTCTTGGCAAACGTAGTGTGGGACGCCCTCCGGCCAGATGGAGTGACGATCTGCGAAAGGCTGCTGGCAGAAGCTGGATGCGTCATGCGTCTAGCCGAAGACAGGGCGCAATGGCGCTTATTGGGGGAGGCCTATGTCCAGCAGTGGACTGCTATAGGCTGATGATGATGATGATGATGATGATGAAATTATGATAATTATCCCGTTCAACACAGCGCATGGATATAAAGATTTTTTGATCAACTTAAGCCGATTCCACGTCGATAGATATAGGAAGATTCTAACCTAACTCAACTCTACTCAGATTCAGTAAATTATGTATTTTGGGTCAACAAAATAACACACAAACCTCGGAAAGTGAGAACTTTCCACACGGGCTGTTCCCACCAACTTCGCAGCCGGTGGCTTCCTTGATGGCATTCAGAACCTCATCAGACCCTCGGAGCCAGCATGGAGTGGTTGTGCACACTTGCAAGTGGTACTTGCCTATTGGTCGCCTGAAACGAAACACAGTGTGTAATTAGTAAATTTAATTGTACTACAGTAAACTGTGTGTAGTAGTATTGTGTCCTGGAGTGGAGACCATGTTTAGGAAAGCGTAGTGTGGGACGCCCTGCAACACGTTGGACTGATGACCTTAGGAGGACAGCTGGCAGTGGGTGGATGAGGGAAGCCCAGGATCGCGAATATTGGCGCAATATGAGGGAGGCCTACGTCCAGCAGTGGACGGACAATGGCTGTAGATAGATAGATAGACAGTAAACTCCCGTATACCCAAATCACGTTGGTCCAAAATCTGCTATATCCCAACACTCTTGCACCTATACCCTACCCTCGTCCTGTCCCCATTTCAAGGGAATTTATATCATTCTAAAATGGAACAGAGTTGCATTTGTTTTGTTTTGTATGATTTGAAAAAAAAACAAATTCTAATCTTTTTCCTATTTACCGTTAGCTCATATTTCACTGGCATTTTTGCTTGTATGGTGGGTTCAGTGGTGGTGAATACCATCGCAACCCTTTACTTATTTACTCGTGAGTCCACTTCATATGTATGTGTACTTCCATACTTCCATATTAATATTATAAATGCGAAAGTGTTTCTCTGTCTGTCTGTTACCTCTTCACGCTTAAACCGCTGAACCGATTTGGATGAAATTTGGTACAAATTATTCCATCAAAATCATACAGGCTTATTCACTACCATATCAATAGCATTCTACAAGTACACGTTTCGCGGTATAGACGTCATTCGCGGTGTTTCACGCGGTAATTCGGTTTTTCCGTAATTTTCGTTATCTGAACCAACTGCTGTCCCAATCATTTCAGATAAACAGGAATTTACTACACTAACATAATTTTTTTATATATATTTCTTGTTGAGGTTTTGAACACTCCAGGTGCTTACCTAATAAACATAGTGTAGAACGTAGCAACCTCGTACACCCTCATCCGGGGGAGGTTAAGCACCTCGGCAACTTTGTGCATAGCGGAGATAGGCAGCCAGCCCCCGCTTTGACGCTGGGCCAAGTCCAGCAGTGGGATCATGGCCGCGCGCTTGTGGCCTTCAGGATAGATTGCTAGGAGGGCTTCCATACGCTAAAATTTTAAATTTCATTAGTAAACTTTTTTTAAATACTAGCTTTTGTTGAAGTCTCAGCAAAGAATTTGTTTATTTTTATCCCACAAGTACTATGCAACTTTTCTCTCCCAGAACTCAAACAATCTCTATTTCAAAGTTCAATAACAAATGACACAAGTGACATGAGATTTTTATATATTAGATGTTTATGCATTGTCTAGTACAGTCAAGGATTTTAATTGTTAGACCACTTGCCACTGTTCGTATTTTAGCCAAAGAAAGTGAATTGCATCTTGTTCTATAGCAATATAAAAATGGAAAAGGAGGTTACAATCAACATCATAAGTGAAGCTGGTTGAGAAGAAGAGACATTAGCCACTAGAAAGATAAAACACTACGATTTAACAGGTAAAACTGCTTGTCAACAGCATTTTAAGAAATTAACTAAAACAAATGAAGGTTACGTACCTTAGTATTTTCCGGTGTAAATTCAAAAGGGATGTTCGGATTGTCTTCGGGAGTGTCCCGATGGACGAAGAGGCTGTCATGTTGCAGGGTTGAGGTCGTCTGCAAAGCCCTGGATGAAGCACGCCACTGGAAAATACAGTTTTATCAGAACCATCGCGATGTTAAACTACAGATGAAATGTCAAATCGATATTATGTAATTTATTTATTTATCACAACGACACTTTTTTGGTAAACAAAAACCAGGTTGGGATTAACGTACCAGGCCCTGAACTCCAGTTCTTAGGCTGGACAACATGTTTATTTTCGCTACTTTACGTAATTTTTAAGTCCACTGTGAAGTTTTGCGAAGCACTGTTCGTGAACCACTTGACTTGTTGTTAACTTCACGCCAAATACTTAGCTAAAGTTTGACAGGTATGTTCAAAAACTAAGCATTGTTAACTGTTCCCTTTTCAATTCGTGTGTAATTACCAATTATGTGGTGCGCTGATAAAAAAAGTTTAACTAGCTTATAAATAACAGTTTCAGCTATTAAAGTTTTCACGTAAAAAATATTTACAAGAGAAACCTTTAGCCAAATTGCAAAGATAAAGTTTACTTTTAGAACGATTTAATCCTTTTGTGCCTAGTTCACGTAGGTTGCAAGAGCGGTATTTTTCTTGGTAACAAGCAATGAAAATGAATGAAGAAAATACATCTTGGAGCTGTCAAAGCCCAACGTTTTTATTTTACAATAGATGGCGTTGCTTACCCCGTCGTTCCCAATGTCCACAATAAACTTCTGTTATCTTTATTACAAACTTGTTACTTGGATGTGTAGACAAATGTAGATAAATTCTTAACTATTTAAAATGAACAACATCAGAGAACAGTTATTTTACATGAAAGGAATGCATTTGCCTTAAAAGTAATTAAATCGCTCATTTACAAGAAGCCCTTCAACGAAATAATAAAGTCGATGTCATTATTAATACTATTCAAAACCGGATTCAAGTTATAAAAGACGTTACTAGGTCCATTCAGTCTTTAGAGAGGTTCTTTTATTAAGGCATTTTGAAGCGACAAAACTACTCAAACAGATAATTAAAACTGCAACGAAACGACGGTAATAAATTGGATGTTAATGTTAATGTTTTTTTTTAAATATGTTAGTTAAAGTAGACTTATTTACAAAACATACAACACGCACGGCGCAACATACCAAATTACCAGTGGCGTACTAAATATTCGAAGGAACTCTTCCATTATTGCGATGCTTTTCAAGAAAAGGATAAATCGGGTATGTTTTAGGTTTTTTTTTTCTCCTGCTTCACCTGCAAAAATTTTCACGCTCCGCCACTGCTAATTACATAACAAATTCATATCCATACTAATTATTACAAATATGAAAGTGTCTGTCTGTTACCTCTTCGCGCTTAAAACGCTGAAGCGATTTAAATGAATTTGGTATGGAGACAGTTTGAGTCCCTGGGAAGGTAGTTCCCGCGGGATAGCGATGCACGAATTCTTTGCAGACGGAGTCGCGGGCAACAGCTAATCCGTATCTGTAATATTAGTACGGAGGTATGGATAAGATCAGTATTTTTCAATATTTTTGAATAAACTCAAAATTACAAAAAAAAAAAACAAAATTGAATCAAAATCTAATTCGACATTAAAACTGAAAAGAATCATTGATTGCTATTTAAAAATAATTTTGATTGTTAACGCTCATTTTTGAAAAGTAAGCAAGCCCATCCTTCTCATTAAAATATTATTTTTATTGTGGTGTAAGACCTAGATACACTTGCGATTTTTTTTACTCGGGACTCTCTATAAGGCTTCGCGACCCCGTCAGGGATTCTGTGGTCAGGGGTCGCAACCCACTGTATGAAAAACACTGAATGATATAGAATACTAGTATGGTATTTCAAATTCTGATTACCGATCCACCGGGTTTCGCAACATATGTATATATTATTATATATTTACAGATATAATAATATTAGTCGAGCTGTCAGACAGGCTAACAAAGGTCTGACCTTTAGCTTTTTATGTTCTCGGTCCTGGGACTGCGCCTGCGACCTACAGACGTTCTCGGAATTATATCTACCTAGAGCTTAACTGCCATTTTATTACTCGGCTTTTCGAAATTACGACAAACTAGTCTTTCAAAGTCAAAGTCAAAGTCAAAGTCAAAGTTAATTTATTTGCATAAAATGTGGTACAATATGGTTCTTATTTAATTAAGCGGTCGCACACATTTTGCCAACTATTGGCATACAAACGGAGTGATTCAGTGCTAAATATACTAGGCAGGGCATGCTCTACAAAATTTTATAAAAGTCTTATCAATCTAGCAACTTTAACGCCGCAACAATTCACGGGAAACAAATCTTCACTTTACAATGTCAAACATAATAAAAAATAATAACGAAAATTGTAATAAAAATAACTAGTTAAAACATTCATCAGAAGGATTACAACTAAACTAATACTATACATAATAATGTCCATTTTGATGTCACAATATTCACATTACTATCATATAAACCCTAAGTGTAGTGTCACATTTTATCAATAAAATAGTCAAAATATTCATCAGATGAATTTAAATTTTGTGATTTTACAAAATTAAATAAATTAATCATGGAACGATTGACTCCAAAATTTAGCTAATCCTAAGCTAAACAAAGCTTGTACATACTATGGGTACTAGGCAACGGATAAACATATTTATACAGATACCATACTTAAATACCTACATATTAAACATCCAAGACTCGAGCACAAACATTCATATTTTTTATACAAATAACTGTCCCGACCGGGAATCGAACCCGGGACCTCAAGCTTTGTAGTTAGGTTCTCTAACAACTAGGTTATCCGATCTGCCAAATAAAATATTAGGGGCGGAAATTTAAAATAAATTAAACTAAAAATGGCACATTCTCTGTTTGATGACTAGATGGCGCTAGGTAAGAGTCGTTACAAGATCTCTTCCGAAAAAGAAAAAAAAATCTCTCACTGTCCGCTGGCAGCAGTTTCCCTTTTGACCGCTATGTGTGCACCGATTTGGATGCGGTTTTTTTTAATAGAAAGCAGGTTTCTTGATGATGGTTCTTAGATATGTTTCATCAAAATCGGTTCAGCCGTTTCAAAGTTATCAGACGCATAACGGGCATGGACTTAATGTCAAACATATCGAGTGACATAATTGCGTTGGGGGTTTTTAGAATTTTTAATTTATAGTTATAAATCTCCACATTCGATGAAAACTATGTTTGTTCTTCAAGACAGCTTCTCCATGCCCGCAAGCATGCTAGGAAGCAATAAAAATCAATTACGAACACAAGCTCTATAATTTGGCGTCGCTAGTTACTGTAACAACGAGGTTTTGAGCCGCCAAATGCGCCCATGGCGTGAGGGAGTCGGCTGTAGGTATTTATAGTGTTCTGTTCGGATACAGAACTCTTGGTTCAACGGGTACAAAATGTAATTAGTCGATCAGAGGAGAGGATAGGAATGGGTTGAGCTTAGGATGAGCCTTATTTTCCTGTTAATTCGCTTTGTAAATAAATAAACAAATAAATAAGGCTCATCCCAAACTCAGCCCAAACCTCTCGAAGACCAGTGATTTTAGGCGTTCCTGAATACTTTTATTTATTTTTTTTTTTTTATTTATTTATTTATTTCCACATTACATCTATCATTACAGTTACCCAATGCGATAGAGTAGCACATCATTACACAAAATGAAAAAGAAAAAATAACAATTATAAACTATATTGATAACATAAGACATTTAACGTAACTTTTGTGAACTCATTAAGAGAACAAATACATCAACCTGAGTGGCAACCTGGTTGAGCGTGCGCAGCGCCCTTGTGCCGGGCGCCGCGCGCAGCAGCGCGGTGCGCGCGCGCGGCACGGCCAGCAGCGGCACGTGTAGTGGTCCGGCACGCGCAGGCCCATCGTCGCCAGCACCCCTGGGTTACTGGTCTTCCCTCTTAACAATTGAAAAAAATACATAGTGAGCGCCAGTTCCCGCCTGACTTCCAAGCGGTTATACCCTACCATTCCCAACACGAATAAGTGGGATACATTAGTGGGTAAAAAGGATACACACCGTATAGTTTTAAATAAAGGAGTCTCGCGAATTTATTTTGGATCCTTTCCAACATAAAGCTATACTTGGCCTCGCTGGAACTCCAGACAGCAGAAATACTCTCCATGTGACTCTTAACCAGAGCTTCGTAAAGTGCGCGGACAGCGCTTACATTAGAAAATTTCCGCGACTGCCGCATGACGAATCCCAAGTTTCTAAAGGCTTTTTTACATAACGATGTAATATGATCTCTAAAGGAAACTTGAGTATTAAAAAGCACTCCTAAGTCCCGTACTTCAGTGACTCTTTCCATTGAAGCTCCGTCCACGGTACCTCATATCGATGATGTATCGGATCGCGCGACCGACTAAAGGATATCGATGAGCATTTGGACACATTAAAGTTAAGTTTATTTTCAAGACTCCATTGCAGGACTCGATCAAAATCCCTCTGCAGGGCGCGACAGTCCGACACTTCCTTGATTTCCCGCACCAGCTTTAAGTCATCAGCAAAAAGCAAACAGTTAGCACTCTGCACCACCTCCGGCAGATCATTAATCATCAGCAGAAATATCAAAGGCCCCAAATTACTACCTTGGCTGACTCCAGATCGAGTGTAGTACGGCTCTGAACGGTAACCAGCACAGTCCACGAACTGGTGCCTGTCCCGCAAATAGCTGGCAAAAAATGTAATTGTATGCTGTGTGCATCCCGCGTCCGCTAGCTTCCGCAGTAAAATGTCGTTATCTACCATATCAAATGCTTTTTTTAAATCGAAGTAAGTGACATCTACTTGGCCGCCAGCATCCACTACTGGAATCACCTGAGTCATGAGGTGTAGCAGGTTCCCCGTTGTACCACGGCCCGCACGGAAGCCATGTTGTGCATCCGATAACTGGGAATTTATCTGCACCTGCAGCGATTGTTGTATGGCAGACTCAAAAACCTACAGTACTTAGCAGTTCAAACCAAACCCAGCCCAAACGATGCAATTACCGCAACCAAACCGATGAAGGCCCGTTCCTGAATTTAGCCCCAGTTTTAACTATAAGCTTAGGGCGAAATAAGCTTTCCTTCACATTTCGGCCTATATACATATAAGTATATGTATATATACAGGGAGGAATTTTGTAATGCCACTTTCAGGGAAGTATTCTAAATACTGAAAATAGGAAAATTAACTCAATGAAAACATTTCTTTATTTTTGAAAAGAAAGAAAACTGTAAGTACTAAAAGTTTTTCAAAAATAAGTTGTGAGTTCATGGATTTTTAATTTACTAAATTCGTTAAAGATTTGATCCTTATTGACCCTATCGATCAATGAAATAAAAATAAAAGTTGCTATTTTTTCAGATTTTAGCCAGTTCGATTCCCGGGTTTCAAGCTAATTTTCGTAAATCTATGAATGCAGTTTTCATTCCTTTCAAAAATAAAAGAATGTTTTCTTTGAGTAAATTTTCCTATTTTCAGTATTTAGCGTACTTTCCCTGGAGGTGGCATTACAAAATTCTACCCTGTATACGTCCCACTGTTGAACACAGGCCTCCTCTCAGAATGGAAGGTCTCAGGCTCTAGTTCCCATGCGGGCCCATTGCGGATTGCGAACTTGGCCCAAACCATTGGATTTCTTCGCGTGCATGCTCATCATAAATTGCAAATGTATTTCCGCACATAAAGTCTGAAATACTCAGAGGTTCGAGTCTGCTTTCGAACCCACGATCCTCTGATTGAGAGGCCATAGTTCAAACGACTAGGTTACTACCTAGGTACGACTTTTTTTGAGAACTTATCCAATAGTAGTTTTTGTAGTGGTAGAGCCATGATGTAGCTAGCCGCTGCATCACGAATGGGCCGGCTCGTCCGGGGCAGTACCACCCTCTCACAGAACACCGGCGTGAAGCAGCAGTAATCCTGCTTGCGTTTCGTATGGTCAGTGAGAGTGCCGGGGGCCCAATACCTCACCCCTTCCCTCCCTCATTCCTTCCCTCTCCTTTAGGGCCGACAACGCACTAGCATCGTGTAAAGCGCTGCGGATGTCTATGGACAGTGGTGTTCATTTAACATCAGGTGACCCACTAGTTCGTTTGTCTGGCCTATCTAACATAAAAAAAAAAAAAAAAAAAAAAAAAAAATATCTACTTTAAGGCCAATTTTTATTTTGTTGTAAGGACCTATGTTTTGACTTTTCTACAGGGTTATTTGTAATTCACTAGCATCCTTTTAACCCTAAACTCCTACCACTTAAACAAATGTTTTTTGTTATACGACTTTTTAAAATGGAGTACATTTTTTTTCCCATACACGGCACAGAGTATCGTAAAAATACAGGTAATCTCAAATTTTCAAAACGTTATTACACCAAAAATATAAAGTTATGACAAAAGTCGTAAAACAAAAAACATTTGTTTAAGTGGTAGGAGTTTAGAGTTAAAAGGATGCTAGTGAATTACAAATAACCCTGTATTTGCAAAATCACGAGCTTTTCCGATCTTACTAGGAGAACAAAAGTGTCCTTGGTTTTTTTTCGTTGAGTTACCATTTTTCATAGATGTTATATGACCGTAACTAAATGGAAGAATCGAAAATTAGATCGAAAAAGCTCGTGATTCTGAGCAGAAATGACATACAATTTTCCAAATTAAAAAAAAGCCAAAAACATACAACAAAATAAAAGTTGGCGCAGGTAGTACAGTCAACAGAATAAATAAGTGATCATTTATGTACCTTGTCACTTTAACGTCATGTTTGAAATGTCATACAAAATGGTCAAACGATTGAAAACGACAAGGTACAGAAATGACCACTTATTTATGCTGTTGACCCTACCTACTTAACGAGATATTATATAAATAAATAAATCTAACGACTTAGACGAAAATCTAGAGTTAGAAAGATTTAGGTCTAGAATCGGACTTGTTAAGTTTTAGACCCCAAAACATTGCAGCAAAACTCTGTCCCCCCCCCCAAGGTGTTTAATTTTATGAATGTAACGTATTATCGTGATCAAAGATCCAGATTGGGGATCTAATTCACACGTCCATCTTTTTAAACGATACGACTACATTTTATTTTCGATTGCCAATAAAAGTAAATACTACTTACAAATAGATATTTCACCAGTGAAACTGCTATAAGTAAATCATTGAAATCAAACGCGGCGTGTGAATTTGTATTTTGTACACAGGGTCCCGTAGGTTAGGATAAATTTGAAAACTATAAAGGCTACCACATACCGAAGCGCGAGGCGTGCGTGGCGTGCCGACGGATTGGGCCCAGCGTGTTGTATAACTCTGAATCATATACGCTGCACCGTGCCGCCGGCGTGCGTCACCGTATATATGATTCAGAGTTATACAACGCGCTTCGACCGATCCGTCGGCGTCTCGCGCACGCCCCGCGCTGCGGTCTGTGGAAGGTTTGAAACGGCACCATAAAACATAAATTCTGTACGATCGACGTCGTACAGATAATTGTTATCCTTGCGACGTAGTGTACCGCCTCGAAAACAATTAAAATGAGTTGACAATGGGCACTTTCGGTCGGCGATTGGTCACAGTGGAACATTTAATTTTACCTCGTTACATTTCACAATAAATTTTAATATCTTTTATCTTTCCTAATATCAACTGCTAAGGAATGGAATTCGCTCCGTCGTCTGTAATTCCAGATAAATACAACCTTGGGCTCTTCAAGGCTAAAGTGGATAGTTACTGAACCAGTGAGATACATCCTTGGCCTCATCTGCACTTTTCTACAGGTGAGATAGTGGTCAAGGGTCAGTTTTATGTAAAAAAAAAAGTGAAACTGTTGTATAGTATAAATCTTCCCAGGTGAATTTTTCGCTTCGAGCCCTTATCTTTCAAAACAAACGGTATCGTCATAGTATTAAGGTTCAAATTTAATGAAATGGCTCGAAGCGAAAAATTCACCTGGGAAGATTTATACTATAACTTTATGCCCAACTCGACTTACAACTACAACTAACAAGTTCTTTCGACCTTTCGACCATACTAATTCCAAGACGCTATTTCACACACACTTTATTTTAGCCCTGAAATCAAGCTAATTTTCAACCAACTTTATAATTGGATTTTTAGTTGCTTTTAAAACAAATAAATAGTCGATAGAATTGGTATAGAAATGACGTCGGAACTAGCATTCATCATATACATAAAAACTAGAATCGTGTTTCCTTTACACTAGGTGTACAAAGAGGGTATGTACTCGTTACATTCTGTATTTTAACTTGCAAGTTAATGTGTCATTCATTCTTTGTGAACTTAGAAAGCTCATTTACTTGTTCTGCTTTATGTGGGTTTCATTTTGATCTACTAGAGGTGTGGAACTCTAGAAATCCAATTTCACTTGCATTGTCACACCGAGACGGCACCCAGTTGTTCCGAATTTAATTCTGTTCCAATTTAATTTCTTATCTGTGGTGTCGGACCGTTATTTAATTTCTGAACGAACGGCCGCCATGTTTTGCGGGCCGTTTCGCGGGCTTTTAATTTTGAGGTTAATCAGTCAAAATAGATACTTCTTTAATGCACTTTAAAACATGAGAAATATTTTTTGAGTATACATTTTTATTTTCATGAAAAGCTATAGTTGCAAACAAAAGAGATTAACGGTATTTAAAAATTTCAGAATTGTACAGTTTAAAAAATAATGTTGTGAACATTAAATGCACTCAAAAGTTTTGTGTATTCTGTGGCGTTATTCAAAGGTTTTTAAAAAAAATGTTTTACCAGCACACTTACGTAGAAACAGTTTTCTAACATAAGTTACCTACCTACATACCCAATCCGTAATACGTATTCGGTTTCCATCTGCTAAATCAGTCCTAAAACAATATTCTAAACGTAACACTGCCCATAAAAATGCATTGTCTGCCCCCGCCATGCGCCTATGCCTCCGTTTGCAAAAAAAAAGCAAACAGACAAAACGCGATCGGCAAAACAACGACGGTGTTGCTATGACGACTGTCGCACTTTTGCGCGGGAGAATGGGTACCTACGTAGCCTATGGTGCATGTGAATTGCTGGGAGGTACTACAGTGACGATCAAAAGTGGTTATACATCAACTGAATGTGGACATAAATTTTTAATCGAAAGAGTGCGAAGCGTTACGTTTCAGCTTGGCCAAAAATGCTTTCGTATTTACAGATCACATTTGTCAACCGATTTTTGTATAATTTTGTAGGCAAGTTCGATAGTTATATTATGGATTTTTATTTCAAAATGACGGGGCTAGGGGGGATTTTAAGATGCACGGTGAACATTTATTCAGTTTTAAGCTATGCAAATACAGACTAGTCGTAAGTATATAAAATTGATTGCAGTTGTGGTAGTTCTTATATTGGGCAAACGAAGCGAGCAATCGCTGAAAGGGTCAAGGAAGATATTGCAGCTGTCAAGTCAAGATCCGCCAGGTGGACAAATCATAACTGAACATGTTAGAATCTGGACCAAACCATTGGATTGTGCTTCACAATCCCAAAATCCTCTCTACTGAACGTCATTACTACTCCAGAATGGTGCGTGAAGCGTTAGATGTAAGAAAATATAAGAATTTCAACCGGGATGATGGATATAAGCATATAAGCTCTCTTCTGCATTTAATCCGGTGCTCGGCAAATGTGGGCGTCGAGATGTATCTTCGGATAAATCACGGGATATTATGAGTTTTGTGTGTCGAAGTGATTGTATACAAGAAAATCAAGTGCTGGTAAACGAACATGATACCCTACACTTCAGTCGGCTCGTGGCCACGGCAGCTGTCGAGGTCTGTTTTGAAAAAAATATACCATGTTGAGTTTCTTGCGGAATTTTTCTTAACAAGGTTCTACCGAACCGGTAGTGAATTCTTCGATATTCATAAATGCTTTTTATAGCTTAAATTCAATAAAGACAATAAGATTTTGACTTTGACTTTGAGAAATGCGTTGATATTGACCTTTAGTACGTCTATAGTTCAGTTCTTCACTCTGGAAAGAGATTTATTAACAGAAATTTGAGACATATTTTACATGTAGGTACCTATGTGTTAGTACCACGCATCTGTTTAGCTTAATTCTCTAAATTAACAAGTACCAAAACCATTTAATTAACTTGTCAAGTATCTAAACACTTTCATTTCCATAAAAACTCACGCCAAGAATTAGGTATTCTAAAAACTCCTTCATCAGTTTCGCTGCGTAAACGGTTATTTCCCAAAACGACAACAGTTATCTTTTTTCGGAATATAATTAGAAAATTACGCGTCAATAATTTACTTGATAATCAATCTGTCAATGTCAAAAATACTTTAACGCTTTTTAACTCTAGTTTAATAACTTTTTTTTTTAATTCTAACCAGTCGTGACGCCACGTCATGGGTGCGATTTCAAACAGTTTTAAGCGTAAATATTCTCGAATCGATTTACCGGTTGCGAATTTTTACGCTAGTCCCTAATAACGCTTAATAACTAGCGGTTAGTTGGGTTCAATCACCCATAAAACGGAAAATGAGATACTTAAATAGAAAAAAAAGCATAAGACAGAGGATCTGTCTGAACGGTCGATGAAGTATGCCAACGAGCGAACTACTTTGTATAAGTTAGAAATTTATACTTTAATTTTGTCGAAAATTAATTTAAAAGATGTCGTTCCGTGGCCGAATAAATCCAAATGATAGCCTGCAAAGATTTTACACAATAAGGTTTGCATTCAAAATTTTGCGTTTGCGTCTTTGATGTGTTGCACTTTGCACATAGTTTAAGGGCTATATCTCACCGGGACACCACGGCGGCGCAACCAAACTAGCTATAGTATACATTTTGTTGGTGGCAGAGACTGGTTGCGCCGCCGTGGTGTCCCGGTGAGATATTGCCCTAAATTAGTGGTGGCGCAACGAACGTGGTGGCGCGGCCAGTAATGTTGCATGCACGCGTCTATGCTGGTTGCGCCGCCAAATCCGTTGCGCAACCAAGTGGACGCCAGGTGAGATACCCTCCATAGAGCTGTATACATTTTGTTGGTGGCAGAGACTGATTTGGTTGCGCCGCCGTGGTGTCCCGGTGAGATATAGCCCTAAATGTATGGAACACGAGCTGCTGCCCGCGACCCCGTCTGCGAAGAATTCGTTTATCGCTATCCCGCGGGAACTATGCAATTTTCCGGGATAAAAATTATCCTATATGTTAATCCGGTTTATAAACTATCTGTGTACCAAATTTCATTAGAAACCGTCAAACCGTTTTAGCGTGAAAGAGTAACAAACATCCATCCATCCATCCATTCATACTTACAAACTTTCGCGTTTATAATATTAGTAGGATTTGTCAATCGCAGTTACTTAAAATTCTTGAAACTTTATGTGTATTTTAATGAAATTTTTAAATAATTTATTGAATCAGGCGTTACTTTGCGGAGGTCCATATTAATGAACTAAAACAATTACTTTGCTCACCCGCGACCTTACAA
The DNA here is from genome assembly GCA_947563465.1 of Archips xylosteana. Lineage (NCBI taxonomy): Eukaryota > Metazoa > Arthropoda > Insecta > Lepidoptera > Tortricidae > Archips > Archips xylosteana. Next base: position 19,098,631 of record OX387353.1, on the reverse strand, counting down.
TAGTTACGTTTATGCAAGAAATGTGTGTTCATGCAGTTCCTCCACCTCCACACTGTACGAACACACACAAATCACATAAACACAACTATCACCACCACCAAGCTACACTGCCTGCCTGCTGACTGCTAAGCTACAGTGACAAGTTAAAACATTTGTTTTGGTTTGTTAGTTTAACATTTGGTAGCATAGCATACGGTTGTGGTAACTCCGAGGATGAGCTCTGGTTGAGTTCGAAACGCGTCAGTGTAGCTTGGTGGTGGTGATAGTTGTGTTTATGTGATTTGTGTGTGTTCGTACAGTGTGGAGGTGGAGGAACTGCATGAACACACATTTCTTGCATAAACGTAACTATTGTAAGGTCGCGGGTGAGCAAAGTAATTGTTTTAGTTCATTGAAATTTTTATTTAGATTTATTTTAAGTTACGGCTGTTTTCAGGGTGTAGACTACCACCGTGTGTATTTGCGGCCCGAATAACGATTGGGCATGTATACGTAATTCGTAAACTATAAATGATATCAAAGACACTAATTTATTGAAACTAAGTATACAAAAATATTAATAAAAACATTAAATTAATAATATTTTTTATGGGCAATAAATGTTCTTTTAAAAATATCTAATACACACTAACTATCTATAAAAATTAAAACTAATTTTATTGAAATAAAATGAACTAAAACTACATAAATCTACAAAAAACCAGCCAAGTGCGAGTCGGACTCGCGCACGAAGGGTTCCGTACCATTATCTATAAAAACGGCAAAAAAATCACGTTATTTGTATGGGAGCCCCTCTTAAATATTGTTTTATTTTAGTTTAACCATTTATTTTTAAAGTGAATATAATAACTAAATATTGTGTGAATATTTTAAGCGTAGACCTGTTGCCGTTATCAATATCGAGCAAAAACGAGCAAAAAAATCACGTTTATTGTATGGGAGCCCCCTTAAATATTTATTTTATTCTGGTTTTTAGTATTTGTTGTTATAGCGGCAACCGAAATACAACATCTGTGAAAATTTCAACTGTCTAGCTATCACGGTCCATGAGATACAGCCTGGTGACAAACGGACGGACAGCGGAGCCTCAGTAATAGGGTCCCGTTTTTACCCTTTGGGTACGGAACCCTAAAAATGGTCCCTGCGGCATGGTATCTCGCTGGATCGTAAGACTGATGCGTTGAGCGAGGAAGCTGCCGGCTCTTCGGTCTCCTGTGGTATCTCTGAGTCTCTTTGACAAGTCTTTGAAGAGACTCAGAGCACCAGGGTAAATAAATTATTTTGTGTTAAAAACAGTCTCATATCGTAGACACCTACACTATCTGGGATATAAAACATATAAACTTATTTATTTAATTTTTGGAAGAAAACGTTTCTGAAACTAAGCCCGTTGAGTTTTTTTTATCGTATGACGGTATCAAAGGTTTTGAGCGTCTGGAAAAACCATACGCAACATTTTTAACATGGCCTCCTCAAACTAAGAACGACAATTGAGATAAATATTACTACAGCCACTATTATGTACAGTATGCTTAGTATAAGTTTTCCTTCACTTCAATACTTCTCGATCGCGTTTACGTAAAAAATTTAATTACTAGGGAAACATGGACAGCGCCTCCGCGGCCGCGCGTCCATGTTTCCATAGAATTGAAATTTTTACGTAAACGCGATCGAGAAGTATTGAAGTGAAGGAAAACTTATACTAAGCATACTGTCCTATTACCTATACCTTGACAAGCTCGTGCGAGGCGCTCGGCGGAACCCTGTCGCAGGGAGCCTCTGCTGTCCTTAACGAGATTGTTTTTAATAAGTGCGGCAAACGCTGACTGCGACAGGGTTCCGCGGAGAGCCGCGCACGAGCTTGTCGGACTATAACAAATACAACATTTTTCTTTTTTTTTCATATATATTTTTTTTTAACATAACTCGAGGCAGCCTAGTGGTTTGACCTTTGGCCTCTTTAGCTGGGGTCCTGGGTTAGAGCCCGGGCTCGCACCTCTGAGTTTTTCGAAATTTACGTGAGCGTGAGTCGGCTTCGGAAAAAAAACTTTTCGATTTGTTTTACTTCAAAATCATAATCAGATTTTTGTAATTTTGTACAGCATATTTTTTTGTCTTGCTTTTTTGTTTTTGGCTTGTATTTTTGTGCGCAGCGTGGGACGTCCACCCACGAGGTGGACAGACGATTTAGTAAAGACCGCAGGTTCAAGGTGGATGTAAGCCGCTTCCAACCGTAGTGATTGGGTTTCAATGAGGGAGGCCTATGTCCAGCAGTGGACGTCCTACGACTGAAATGATGATGATATTTTTGTCTTTGACACTGACATCACGAGTTCGACTCCCACTTGGCCGGTTTTTTTTGGGTAATGACGATAGACATCGACAGAGGGGATGCCGGTTCCTTGTCTGTACTGGCATATTTTGCAGGTACATAAATAATGTAGCTATTTAAAGCCAAACTGTAATAATTGGGCACGTATCTTGATCTTTTTGCCGAGATCGAAACGGCCGCTGCTAACGGTCGGACTGGAGCGTCATTACATGCCACTTTTTGTTGCCATTCTTGTGGTAAAAAATCAGAGCTGGTGACGCTAATGAGGATTGGCTGTTGGCAAATAAATAATTTAAGAATAAATTATTAACTCTTTCGTTCCGGCAAAGTCGTACACAAAGCCACACATGCCAGGTTCAGTAAAATAACATCTGATCCTCAGTCCTATAGCCGAGTTAACGTCCGAAAGACGACTTGACTCGGCCCCGGACTAAACTTTTCAGAGCCGATAGACGAGATAACTCGTTAGCTAATATTATCAAAAGAGGGGTAAGTCTAATGTAAAAAAAATCTCGTGTTACGGTGTTTAGGTCGCAATCCTCCAAAACGGCTAGACAGATTTTTATGTTTTTTTTTAACAACATGTATATAGGTACGAATTTATTTACATGTAGATACATTAAATTTGACTATAGGAATACGGGACGCGATGCGGGATGGGCTGTGGCAGTGATTTCTAATCGGTAAAGCAATCTTCTAAATCCAGGATGTAGTTTGAAAAAATCCAGAACCAGTATACTCGTACCGTCAATCGGATCTGAGAGCTCATCGCACAAAACGAGTTATATGAAAGGGTTAAGGAACATAATTAATAATTATGTAGTTACTATTACTATTGTCTAGCTAGGTATATTGGTGTGTCGTTACAGGGAAAATATTGAAACCGTGGGTACTTTTTAAGATCTTCATTACAACGTTTAAGGTTTCAACATACAGCGGGCGGGACGTGACGTCGACGGGACGCCGACGGCACGGTTACAATCTGTAATGTACTACTTTAAATAGACGCCGTTAAACAGTGTCCCGTCGAGGTCCCGCCCCGCCCGCTGTGTGTCGAAGGCTTTATAAAGTAGTACATTACAGATTGTAACCGTGCCGTCGGCGTCCCGTCGACGTCGCGCCCCGCCCGCTGTGTGTCGAAGGCTTTATAAAGTAGTACATTACAGATTGTAACCGTGCCATCGGCGTCCCGTCGACGTCGCGCCCCGCCCGCTGTGTGTCGAAGGCTTTATAAAGTAGTACATTACAGATTGTAACCGTGCCGTCGGCGTCCCGTCGACGTCGCGCCCCGCCCGCTGTGTGTCGAAGGCTTTATAAAGTAGTACATTACAGATTGTAACCGTGCCGTCGGCGTCCCGTCGACGTCGCGCCCCGCCCGCTGTGTGTCAAAACCTTTAGTGCAATAAAGAGTTTGAGTGTGAATAATAAAATTAAGGGTGAGGCAAAACGAACGTAATTTTTTTAGTTGAACATGAACATATACTTACGTTATTACGCAGATTGGGTGACAATGAAACATCTAGGTCTTTTATTCAGGAAAGACCCGAGAGATGACCGAGCTTTAGCGTTGCTTAAACAATGTACAGTCAGCTGAAAAGAAAAAGTACCCCTCTATGGGCCGGCGCCCACTGACGGCATGGCACGGCGTGGCATTTTATTACTATCAAGTTATTTTGAATCTTATTTCAATGACGACCGCTTTAGCCTAGTTGGTAGTGACCCTGCCTACGACGCTAGAGGTCCTAGGTTCGAATCCCGGTAAGGGCATTCATTTGTGTGATGAGCACGAATATTTGTTCCTGAGTCATGGATGTTTTCTATGTATTTAAGTATTTATTTATCTATAGAAGTATTTTTATCGTCGTCTAGTACCCATAGTACAAGCTTTGCTTAGTTTGGAACTAGGTCGATTTGTGTAAGATTGTCCTCTAATATTTATTTATTTATTATTTATTTTTATTTATTTATTTAATGAGTTTAGAATTCATGTTACTTTATTGGTTATGCGTTGCGTCATCCCTCGGCACGTCGCGGCATCGTGGTATCGAAATAAAGAAACATGAATTCTAAACTCATTGAAATAAGATTCAAAATAACTTGATAGTAATAAAATGCCACGCTGTGCCATGCCGTCAGTGGGCGCCGGCCTTATAACGGCGGCCACCATACCATGGGGTACCTTTTCTCTGCAACTGACCGTAGTTAGGTACTACAGCAAAAAGTTAGCGAAAAACTTATTTGGTTTAGTCATCATATCAGTCAAAAAAAGACGTCCACTGCTGAACATAGGCCTCCCCAAGGTTCGCCAAACAGACCGGTCCTGCGCCATCCGCATCCAACGGGTTCTCCGAACCTTAACCTTTAAAAAGTTGCAAGGGTAAAAGATGCAAGAGAGAGAACTCTCTCTAGACAGAAGTTATGCTTTCACCATCTCTTTCTGCCACCATCTTATGCCGTTTGACAGAAAGAAATAGTGAATCCGAAAGTAGGCGTCAGTGCGTTAGATAATAGGGATGCTGATACCACCAACTAACTGACGCACTTTTTATGAGCTGGCAAAACACAATTCTCCCAAGAGGTTGAATGGCAATAGCAACTTATGTATGACGTCACTTGTTCGTCAACTCAATCAACTAGGTATTTATTGTTTTAAAGCAACAAAAAATCTAATTTTGCAATTAATCGATAATTAATCTGGTTTTAAAATAAAGCGTTTTTTTACTGGAGTCGTATCTTCGAATTATTTTTTAATGGCGTCACCATCCCTATAGCGTACAGGTTCCATCTTACGGCCTACCTATTGCGTCTTCCAGTCTATCGTGGTATTTGAACAGGTACCTTTTATTTTCATTTATTATTTTACCGCGCGACAATTCGCGACGGCATCACTACGCCAAGGCGCCACGATGCGACAAGTGTTAAATTAGACCCGAGGCGCGAAGACAGAGACAAAAAACAAAAAACAACCAGCAGAGAGAGACGGAAAATAAACAATCGCGCGATATTGCCTAGTCCTGGACGCTTTCTAGATCTCTTTGAGCTGTTTTTGCAGGTGAGGCGGTATGTCTCGATTACACTAACAGTATCAAACAGCTGACTGAGTAGTATTATGTAACTTAGCTTAGTGTAAACGTGGCGTTATGCGGTCAGATCCATTTGATGTCTTTATCACTGATCTGTATTATCTTTCTCGTGTCGCGGTGTTTGTTACCAAACTCCTCCGAAATGGCTCGACCGATTCTCATGAAATTTTGTGTGCATATCGGGTAGGTCTGAGAATCGGCCAACATCTATTTTTCATACCCCTAAATGTTAAGGGTGGTTCACACCTTCATTTTTGACGTGACAACGTCAATAAATCGATGATTGCCGGCTGCACACACGAAAAAGGATGACGCAATGTAAGTACATGAGCCGCGTAGGCCAGTTGCAAGAGAGCGGCGAACGCGTTGCAAGAGGATGTACAATGCGGGGTGCGGGCGGGGGGAGGTGCGGCGGTATTAAAGGGGGTTTCATTTTTCAACCGACGAAAACAAAAGGAGGAGGTTCTCAATTCGACGTGTATATTTTTTTTTTATGTATGATCACGCATAACTTTTTACAGAGTAGTCCGATTTTGATGATTCTTTTTTTATTGGAAAGCGTATACCCCGAGGGTGGTCCCACTTAAATTTGGAAACAATATTCATACCCTAAAGGTAGAAAAACAGGGGATGATTGATTGTTCAGTTACTGATTGTACTATATGACCAGGCATAACTTATTATAGAGTAGTCGGATTTTGATGATTCTTTTTTTATTGGAAAGCGTATACCCCAAGGGTGGTCCCATTTAAATTTGAAAATAATATTCTTACCCTAAGGGTAGGAAAACAGGGGTTGATTGACTAACTTTTTACAGAGTAGTCTGATTTTCATAATTCTTTTTTATTGGATAGATAGGGTATACCTTGAAGTTGGTATTATAAATTTGGAAAAAAAATTACCCCAAGGATGGAAAAAAAGTATAAAATAAAAACTTTGTAACAAAAAATTAAACCGCCGAAAAAACTGAAAAGCAAAAAATAATACCTTTTTTGTTTGACCTTAATCTAGGTACCAGTTTGAAGTCGGTGCCTCAGCACGAGCCAGGAGGAGTGATAGAAGCCAATCAGGTAGACGATTATAGGTCCACTCCTCCTGGCTAAGTGCTGAGGCACCGACTTCAAAGTGGTACCTAGATTAAGGTCAAACAAAAAAGGTATTATTTTTTGCTTTTCAGTTTTTACGGCGGTTTAATTTTTTGTTAAAAAGTTTTTTTGCCTCTACTCTAAGGCGGAACAAAGTTCGCCGGGTCAGCTTCTAATGATATAATGTAGTTGTGGTAGCCTAGTGATTTGGCCTATGGCCTGTCAAGCAGAGGGTCGTAGGCGTAGGATCGAGCCCGGGCTCGCACGTCTGAGTTTTTCGGAATTCATGCGCTAAATTACCATGAGTTTGAAATTTACCATGAGCTTAACGGTGAAAGAAAACTGTATATACCTGATAAGAAACTCAATGGTGTGTATGACCGTGGGGGCGACGGCCCTGCAGAGAGAGGTAAATAAGGCTGGGATTATGACGATAATGATAACTGATATTTTGCCGCCTAAAAGCACAAAATGTTATGCTTATGTACCGGCTTATACTTTACCATGAAACTTGCGAAGAAATTCAATCCGCACTCCTACGTGTAACCCTCATTCTGAGAGGAGGCTTGTGCCCAGCAGTGGGACAGATATAGACAGGACAGGGTTTAGGGGAGGGCATCCAGGGACACGACCTCGGGGTTCTCCACAATAGAGGGGATAGAGACTTCGAAAAAACTTTCAAATTCCGGCGAGTAATTATTTGGATATTATTTGGAAAATAATTTTTGGCCAAGGGCCTCTAGTTGCAGTAGTTCGGTTGATTTGTCCGGGACCGAACTGCTGCAACACTTTTTGTCTCAGTAGTTCGGTTAAGACGTCAAACCGAACTGCTGGGAAACCTTTAGTTGCAGTAGTTCGGTTGATTGTCCAGGACCAAACTACTGCCACACTTTTAGTCTCATTAGTTCGGTTGTGACGTCAAACCGAACTACTGAAAATTGAAACGACTCAAAAGCGCGATTAAAAATATAGCTAGTTAATTTAGTATAAGTAGTTAATTTTATTTGCATTGTTGCTATTTCATTTCCTTGCAATCGAAGTGAAAAGAAGAGTGTACCTAAAACTCTAGCATTAAATCCAACGTCAATGTCAACCAAACGTCTCGGGTAAAATGGCTCGTTTTATGCTCTTGTTGTACAATCTAATCCTTAAACGTCTTTTTGAGTCGTTTCAATTCTCAATAGTTCGGTTTGACGTCATAACCGAGCTAATAAGACTAAAATTGTGGCAGTAGTTCGATCCCGGACAGTCAACAGAACTACTGCAACTAAAGTCTTCCCAACAGTTCGGTTTGACGTCTTAACCGAACTACTGAGACAAAAAGTGTTGCAGCAGTTCGGTCCCGGACAAATCAACCGAACTACTGCAACTAGAGGGGCCAAGGGGCCTCCACTCCTTTTATGCCCAGAGGCCTCCAGATCTACACACCTGCCCGGCCCGGCGGAAGACCAGTGCTGGTTTTTTTTAACTAGCGATATACTGAGTCGGGACCCTTTTTGTATAACAGCTTTAATATATTATGTGCACCTATGTCTTTGTCTAATGTTTGTACTCTTATTTTTACCTGTGTGCGTGTTATTGTTGTTATAAATAAATGTTTTTCTTTCTTTCTTTCTTTCTTATCTCTAAATTCACCCTTGGATATAGGCCGATTTATATGTGATGTGCTACTTACCATGATTTTCGGCGGTATTCGTTTAAAACTTTCGTGATTTTCACTCATAATTACTATATTAAACTGGACTTATCACGCACATAATATTTACCTCGGCGTTTCGGCCACATTGCAGCAGCCGTGGTCAGGAGTTAACTGAAGTGTAGGGTGTCAAGTTCGTTTAGCCGCTCGAGTCTTTCGAACTACCCGCACTTGATCAAGATTTTTTAACGGCACCCCATCACACCGACACACAACACTCACAACATCCGACGATCTCTTCGAACATTCATCCCGACGCCAACATTTGTTATAACAGGATTCCACGAAGACGAAAGCTTATATCCATCCTCCCGGTTGAAATTTTTGTGCTTTTTAATTCTAGAGTAGAAATGACGTTCCGTAGAGAGAATTTTGGGAATGTGCAGTTCAATCCAGTGGTTTAGTCCTGACTCCAATAAATGCTCGGCTATGGCTGACTTATTTACTTGGCGATTTTTAACAGCTGCGATATGTTCTTTGACCCTCTTAGCTATTGTTCTTTTTGTTTGTCCGATATAGGAACTACCACAACTACAATCAACCTTATAAACACCCGGTGTTTGGAAGGGAACAACATCCTTAGGTGTCCGCATATGCCTCGCGACCATGGACAAAGACTTGATGGAATACCTACTTATCCAAAATAGCCCCAACCTTGTCAGTCACTCTCTTAACACCCTACACTATCCTACCCTAGACCCTACACTACACCCTACACTTACACCCTACACTTCAGTTAACTCATGACCACGGCTGCTGCAATGTGGCCGTAACGTCGAAGTAAATATTATGTGCGTGATAAGTCCCGTTTAATATAGTAATTAATAGTATTCGTATTCGTTGCATAAAAAATAAAAAAATAATAAATATTAGGGGACAATCTCACACAAATCGACCTAGTCCCAAACTAAGCAAAGCTTGTACTATGGGTACTAGACGACGATAAACATACTTATATAGATAAATAAATACTTAAATACATAGAAAACATCCATAACTCAGGAACAAATATTCGTGCTCATCACACAAATAAATGCCCTTACCGGGATTTGAACCCAGCACCTCTTGCTTCGTAGGCAGAGTCACTACCAACTAGGCTAAAGCGGTCGTTAGTCAAAGACATCATTAGTCAAAGACTTTTTGGGGGTTGAAATCGTCCGTAGGATTACCCTCGACACCCTACACGTGACCCCAGGGTGGTGCTAAACGAGCGATACAAGTCCGGTGGTAGGCTTCGGCCGAGGCTGGTCACCACCCTATAGGTTGAGCTAGGCCACCATGTGACTCTAGTCGTGTTCCGGCCTGTTGCCTATAGAAGCCATTCTGGAGGAAGGGTCTGAGCAGTTGTGCAGCGTATTTGTTGTATGGTTTGCACTGCTTGGGGCGCGCGCAACACCGCGCTCAACAGCCTTCTTCCTGCTTATTCCCCTAAATTCAAGTCTAGGGTGAATGAGCATTTACTAGGCAAGCGTGCTCCATCGTGGGCCTCATCATCGCTTTCCATTAGGCGTGATTGTTGTCAAACGCAAGCCTATAATTGTAAAAAAAAACCGGCCAAGTGCGAGTCGGACTCGCGCACCGAGGGTTCCGTACAAATTTATATGTATCTATGAACATCCAGTCTTAGCAGACCTCTGCTCCTAAGCAAAATGTGCGCAGTGTGAGTGATTGTAGATTGGTTACTGATATAGACAGACAGACAAAAAATTTATGCATTTCGCAATTTTTCCTTTATCTGTGCTATAAGAACATGCTTCGTACCAAATTTCAAGATTCTGAGTTCACGGGAAGTGCCTACCCTGTAGGTTTTGATTCCCTTGCGAGTTTCGAAAATTTGCGGAAATTTGCGGCATAAACAGCTGTAACTTTTTATTGCGTTGGCTTAGAGGTTTGATTTTTTCACAGCTCCAAGGGACAGTAGACTTGAGTATTTGATATAAATTTCAGCTTGATACCTCTACGCGTTCCTGAGTAATAAGGTATTGACAGACGGACAACAAAGTGATCCTATAAGGGTTCCGTTTTTTCCTTTTGAGGTACGGAACCCTAAAAAAGACTACGAGTCTTAATTAGTCTCGACACCCTTATGCCATAAAAACCGGTTTTGGTACTCCAGACGGGATGACTCAAATCGGCAAACTTCAAACAAAACGCGACGCCCAATAAATAAAATATCTAGACGTCAACGTACGGTTCAACGGCCATGATTACACAAACCCCGACCTTGCCGCCAAAACCAAAACAACCTGACCTACATACGACGACATACGATAAAAACGAAAATAACATAATAAAACGAAATCTTAAAAAATAAAAATAATGACAAGATTACTGTAGCGCGCGTACCCGGGGTTTTCATTCACGCCGGAATAGTTCTTCTTTTTAGCCGGGTACGTGCCGCGGCGCGTCTTTCTTTTATTTCCATCTTTTCTTTTTAATCATTTCTTGAATATGGAGCGTCGTTTTTATTGTTTTCCCGGTTTCGCTCGTTCCATTCATGCGAGTTTTTGTTTTTAACAATTACCGCTCCCCTTGCGGTAGGCTTGTTTTTTGTTAAGTGCGTTAACTTGTGAGTTTAAGACCTTGAGTCGTTTATTTGGTTTAATTTTATCGTGAGTATTTTTATGTTACGGTTGTAGTGCTTGTGCGGAGTGATAGCGGGTTGTAGAGGTGTACTTTTCTTTTTACAAAGCTTGTAGCTTGCGCTGTTAGTGTGTAAGTTATCTACGAGTCTGGCAAGTTTGATTTTAGCAACAAAAGTGATCGGAATGAGTTGAAATTTGATATGGACATTGTAATTTGAAGCCGTGGTGGTATAGTGGTTTGATTGACCTATGGCCTCTCAAGTAGAGCTAGGACTCGTCAGCCTGGGCTCGCACTTCTGACTTTTTCGGAAATTATGTGCGGTATTTAATTTGAAAAACACGAGGAAATCTGGACACACCTTGGGATGCACAAAAAAAATAACCTATAGTTTTTATATTTTTTTTGGAAAGAATAGGATATTTTAAGATACCATTTTCATTGATTTTGAATTTGGTTGAGTATTTAATTTTAAATAATTTTTTTTAATAAATACGTTGTATGACGTCACAGTGAGAGAGCCACGTTCCATTGCCTAGAAAAATTCAAGTCGTACATAACATAATCTGTGGCACTACTGATTGGTAAAGGCTACTTTTCTACGGGAAAATGCAAAATTCCCACGGGATATAAATAAGTGAATTGAACGTGGGGGCTGATTTTTAAAATTATTTCACTAATAAAAAGCTACATTGTCTCTGATTTTCAAAATGTTTTGACAGTTATTTCTATCCCGCGGTATGCTGTTCACTTTCCCGGGATAGAATGTTGTTGTTTCAATCAGGCCTCCTCCCAGAACGAGAACACTTGGGCCTTAGTTCCCACTTGGGTCCAGTGCGATTTGTACAGTACGGGTGTATACCATTGAATTTCTTCTCAGGTGTGTGCAGTTTTTCTCGCGATGTTTTCCTTCACTGTAAAGCTCATGGTAAACCTCAAACGTAATTTAGCACATGAATTCGGAATAACTCAAGAGGTCCAAGCCCGGGCTCAAACCCACGACCCTTTGCTTAAGAGACCATAGGTCAAACCACTAGGCCACCGCGGCTTACCGGCTTTAGAATTTACTTATTCAAATTCCGCGGGAACTTTACATTTTCCTGGCATTAGCCTATATGTGTTAATCCACGTAATAAACTACCTGTGTGCCAAATTGCACGCAAACAACTCTAAGGTTATTGTCTTCGCGTACGAAGTCGCGGGCAATAGCTAGTGTTGTTGTTATAATCAAAATTGGATTCACTGAAGAGTGTCGTGATCGTATCGTCACAGGGTTCAAACTTATTTTGATTTAAAGTACCTAAGTTCTCTTTGAACAACGCGATTAACTGATTTGTCTGTTGTTAGTTTGTTTAGAGTGGCCACAGGGTACTGGAAGGCGAAATATTGGTAGGCCTCCCACAAGATGGGCGCACGATCTGGTGGAGATGGCTGAAAGCTGTTGGCTGCGAATACCACAAAACCGCTGGACGTCTTTCATTTGATATATTATGATGATGATGATGATGAACACATCGGAAGACATTCCCCCACATCAAGATTCAATTACCGGCATGCCATGTGTCCTTAATTTATCTGAACTGATTAAGATCTAAATCAAACATGTTTACTTTTTGTAAGCACCGAAATATATTTTTTATGTCAGTCCAAAAATATTCTGAATGTAATTAGTTACTGACCTTAATTGCTTCTGATTCAGACGCACGTTTGCATACGATTGTCTGAAACTTTGATAAAAGAGATCTTTTAACCTAACCAACTAAAACACTATTATAGCCTAGCGATTCAACGAGGAAATGCTGCCAGCATCTTCGGCACAATGCCGCAGGGGCCTTTTTTAGATATAGTTTAGTTTTTAATCTAGTTTGTAATAGTATTATTTTTGTTTGTTTAGATCAAGTTTAGTTTTTAATTTAGTTTGTAATATTTAGTTTATAGTTAAGTTTTATTCTTTGTTATTTATTCTTAATTGCTTTAATTAAAATACTGTTCCCCTAGTCAGATTTCGGATAAGCAAAAATTTTACCACATTAAATTTCGATCAAAAATAATTCGGTGAAGTAACACTTCGATCAACCAAATTCTCGAATTATGCATTGACCTGCTCTGATTCACACACGGTGTCGTAGCAATGGTCCGAATACAGGTTTTTGTCGAGATGAAAACTGATGCTTGAGGATAAATTTCGCGTGACTCAGTAGGGTCATTGACCCTTGATGTTATATTATTGCTGTGTTATAGCTTCAGGTGCTAAATTAGTGTTGTAACAATGTTTAGCTACTGGACTCTGCACGAATGGCTTGTTGATTCAATGTCTATTTTTGCACGCAAGGCACAACTTTTTCTTACTTTTATTATTCTCTAGACTTCTTCATGGGATCATTGATGGCCAATTGCGTCAAAGAATAGCGCAAATTATTTTTACGAACAAATATTTAATAAAAGTAAAAAAAAAAAACAAAAAAAAGTTAAGCTCAGAAATAAACTTAGCTTGCATGCTTTTTGATCACTTCTTGGATCCGTTTATTTTAAAATACTGAATTATTTTCAATTGAATTACTTGTGTTCCAAGAAGCAATAAGTTCAAGGTTGTAATCTAACCCACAGAAGTAATAATTATAAGAGGAACGCGGTCTAAAAATGCGACCGCGTATAAGGCTAAAACGCCATAAATATTAAAATATTAAATATTTAAAAAGATTACATTTCATTGGTGAATGCTGCAACCCAAGTTCTAAAACCTAAAAGTGTGCTCGTTGACGGCAGGAGAGGCGCAAAAGTTGCGACATCGGATAAAAGAAAACACATGAATACTTATGTCTACTCTTATTTACTATCATCATCATCATTTCAGCCGAAAGACGTCCACTGCTGAACATAGGCCTCCCCCAAGGCTCGCCAAACAGATCGGCTCTGCGCCATCCGCGTCCAATGCGTTCCCGCTACCTTCACCAGGTCGTCGCTCCATCTTGTTGGAGGCCTACCTACACTGCGTCTTCCGGTCCGCGGACGCCACTCGAGAACCTTTCGGCCCCATCGGCCGTCAGTTCTACGGGCGATGTGCCCTGCCCTCTGTTACTAAAGTCTAGCGATTCTTTGAGCTATGTCCGTGACTTTAGTTCTTGCGCGGATTTCATCATTTCTAATGCGATCCCGCAGAGAAACTCCAAGCATAGCCCTCTCCATCGCCCTCTGAGTGACCTTGAGCTTGGGCTTTGAGCTTGAGCTTCTTGAGCTTTTTTGACGATGGGTCTTATAAGGAAGCTCAAGGTATTTACTATGAACTGAAACAATTACTTTGCTCTCTTTGATGAATTGTTTTAGTTCATTGATATGGACCACAAGTAATGCCTGATTCAATAAATTATTCTTATTTACTAGTTCTTTCTTCTCGGCCTCAGACACAAGCCTCCCCTCAGAATGAGAGGACTTAGACCATAGTTCCCACGCGAGCCCATAGCGGATTGGAAACTTCGCACACGCCATTGAATTTCTTCGTAAGTTTCCTCTGGATGTTTTCTTTCACCGTACAGCTCATGGTAACTTTCAAATGTAATTCCTCATTCATTTTGAAAAACTCAGACGTGTGAGCTCGGACTCGAAGTCACGACCCTCTGCTTAAAAGACCATAGGCCAAGCCACTAAACTACCTTTTTTTTCTATTATAATCTATTCTTGCTAAATACTGAAAACTACATCTAAATCCAATTGCTAAATCAGTAAGCAAACCCAGTTTAAACTCTTTCCCCTACCTTTTTTCACGACCAAAAAGTTTTACGACAAACAAAGAAAACTTAACTCGGCTAAATCAACACAAACATAATGAAAATCATCTATAGCCAGCATCGTGGTCCAAGCCCTTCAAAATTAACCGGTTCTCTTCCCTCTCTGTCCCTCCTACGCGCGTATCCCTCCATCCCTCCTCTTCTGCCCCTCGACCATTTTTTCATCTCCCTCTCGCCAACGCTTTAACTACCACTTTCCCTTTTCAAAGGACGAAGACACGGGGTCTCGTGTCTCTTTTGTGCTTACTATATTTGTTATCTTTGGTCTCACTCTTCAGGATTCAGGATTTGGCCTTGAAACGCGAGATGCAGAGTCTGGTCTGAGTTATTTTTACTTTTTAAGACCGATGACTAAATGCGTTGTGCCAGTGGCTACGTTATAATGGTATCTGTGAAACTACTGCATATGTACCTACTTCGATTTTAGCAATAGACATTATTAAACAACTTGACTTTTTATTGAAAATGCTTTTGAAACTTAATTAACTGATACATAAAATACCATAACAATATGAATGACTATGTCAGATCTTAATTTACTTAATTGTTACTTGCTATTAATTATCAAGAAAGAAATTAATTTGGATTGCTTAGTAATTCTTTAGTCATACCTAGTTTTGAGAAAATTTAGCTTGAAAAAGCGTATTACTACTTAGCTGTTGCCCGCAACTCCGCCCGCGAAGAATAGTGGTATATAAACTAGCCTAGGGACTATTCTCAGGACTGCCAAATATAGGGGAAAAAAATCATAAAAATCGGTTAAGCCGTTTCGGAGGAGTTCGATAACAAATACCATGACACGAGATTTTTATATACATACTAGCTGACCCCGCAAACGTTGTTTTGCCATACATCACCCAGGAGTATAAAAAATAGCCTACGACCTATTCTCAGACCTACCAAATAGACAGAAGAAAGTTTCATAAGAATCGGTCAAGCCGTCTCGGAGGAGTTCGGTAACAAACACCGTGACACGAGATTTTTATATATTAGATTAGATTATAAATAACGTAGAAAATTCTTTTATTATCTACTAGCTTTTACCCGCGGCTTCGCTCGCGTGCACCATAAACATTTCAAAGAAGCAAGCAAGCAAGCAACTAAGCAAGCAAGCATGCAAGCAGGCACGCAAGCAGGCATGCAAGAATGCATGAAAGCAAGCAAGCATATAAGCAAGCAATCAATTATGAAAGAAATAGTGCAAGCAAGCATGCTAGTAAGAATGCAAGAAGATTATAGGTGCTGGAAGCTTGCAACTCTTGCAACTTTAATTGTTGTGCAGTTTAGCCGAGTAATGCAAATCAGGATATATGTATAAGCGGCTGAACCCGAATTGCATTACACCACTGAAATACAAAATAGCAAGTGGGTCAACAATTAAAGTGCTGCCAGTGTCTTTGGGTCCATGCCGCGGGGGGAACCTTTTGTTAATTTTATTTAGTTTTAGTTTAAGTTAGTTTTATTTTATTTATAGTTATAGTATTAATTTATTATTGTTGTTGTCTTTTAATATCATGTGTTTTATATTATGTACAATAAATTGTAATTAAAAAAAAAAAAAAAAAAGTTGTTTGATCGTACACAAAATGTGAAATTTTCAGAAAACAATACAAACAGAGTCATGTATAGTCGGGGTAAGAATAGGTTCGTCACTTTTCGACTCTATGTCAACGAGTTAAGGTCGAAAAGTGACGAACCTTTTCTTACCCCTATTATACAGACTGGTTAGATCAATTTGCCAGAATCGTTATTTCCTATCCTATAGTAGCAAAATTTCCATTTCCATTCGCACTTTTTCCCAGATGCTTTTTTCTCACTATGATTTTTTACTGTATCTTATTTTCACAGAGCGTTTTTTCCCAAGTTAAATTGACACAGAAATAGTGCCGACGGGGCTCCGCATACGCGGACACACATTGAAAAACGAGAAAGATGGACCATAAAAAAAGAAGACGAACTCTGAAGATGAGCTCTGGTTGAGTTCGAAACGCGTCAGTCTAGTTTGGTGGTGGTGGTACAGTGTGAAGGTGGAGGAACTGCATGAACACGCATTTTTTTACATAAACGTAGCTATCGTATGGTCGCGGGTGAGCAAAGTAATTCTTTCATTAGGCATTAATATGAACCTCCGCAAAGTAACACCTGATTCAATAAATTACTTAATTTTAGCACTGAAAACAGATTAATTTAAAACTGCAAAATTGGATTTTTCCTGCTGTTTTACGGTCAGTATTCAATAATCGGAGGCATCAGAGCTAAAGCGTCGCCGAGCGGATTCGCGGGAACTGGCCAGTCGCGCCCAAGGTCAAGGGAGCCAGCACACGAAAGGCATGGAGAGGCTTGATTTTACAAAGTTTTTATTAAAAGTTTCATTTGCTTGTTAACTGCTACTTGCATTGTCATCCAACTCAACCTACATAAGAATAGGTACCAAATTTGAAGTGAATCCGACCACTGGAAGTGGGTCAAATTCGACTTCCCAGATTTGAACCGTACATACATACAAAAATCCTGTAATTACATGAGGATAGTCTCTCGTTTGTATGCCACAACATGCTACTACACCACCGATGAGCTAATTTATGATTTTTAAGCCTCTTACTTGGGGTATGTACATTGAAGATATTTGAGAAAAACTGTCACTAGGGCTATTCATTAGCGCAATACAACCCAAAACAATGATTTTTAGAATTATTGTCTGTTTATCTGTTTGTCTGTGCGTTTGTGCGCGCTAATCTCAGAAACGGCTTAACCTAGAAGGATGCGGTTTTCACTGATATGTTGGTATTTTCTTGGATTAACATTTAGTGTTTGTTTAGGTTTACGATACTTTCAGTGTTAGATAGCCCTTTTATCGAGGAAGGCTATAGGCTATATATCATCTCGCTGGGAGTACGGTGGTGAATGTGAAAGCGGGTGTGCGGGGGGGTTCGGTGGGGGAAGAAGACTCGAAGAGTGTATTTACTGTGTTAAATTAATTTAGACCTAGTGAAATGATGCTATTAAAGTGGCTAAAATACACTAACCGTGCCGTCGCCCTGTCAGTTAGTAGCCGTATTTTCCCGACAGCAAAAGCAGCAAGCTCAACCTACACGCGGTTGCTGTGGTGTGCGATCCCCACTGTTATTTAAAGTCGACCATCCACGAAGGTACGAATTCAACTATCTACGTACGACATTTCATCCAAATCCGTCCAAAATACGGCAGTTAACTGATGTGGCAACGGCACAGTTGGTGTATTTTGCTTACTTTAATAGCATCATTTCATACGGCCTAAATTTTTTTAAACACACAAACTTTCGTATTCATAATACTAATAGGATTAAAATTATCAGAAACATAATCTTGCCTCTCTACGCCACTCGTGTCTTCTTCTCGGGACTACCAATAAGTATTTGTATCCACACCCACACAACCACACATCTGTGTGCGCGCCTGTCGTACACACTGCACAAGAATGCAACGCGTTGTTGACACAACCAACTTCGATATTCCTTTATTTATTGCTATAAAAACCTATTGAAATGCTACTCAATAAAAATAAACCTAAACCCACGACACCTAAAGTTCAAACTTTTAATACGTGCCAGCGTCTCTTACGCCATTCTGTTATTTCCACATGATTGCTCAATTTACGCGATTACCGTATCAATTCTCGTAGTGTTAAAGAGGAAATCGATCTGCTTTTTTTGCGGTGCTTATGCCTTTTTAGGTTTCGTGCGCGGAGGCATTTATTTAAATAAGGATTTACGCGTTGTGTCTGGGATTTCGGCGAGATTTGCGGATAAGGGGCATTGGATCAAAAAAAGGTTTTAATTCGACTTGAGAATGAAGTATCACTGCCTTGACCTATTGTCTTAGATTAAAATAATAAAAAAAAAAAACATAAAATAGGTATGTATGTCAAAATTATGCGCTATAACCGGCCGTATTTATAACAATCCTGTGTTAGTAGAGCCCCTAAATGTTTAATTTAATTTATGTTTTGTTGATGTAGCGACAATAGAAATTTGATTCTTGAGATACACTGTGACAGACAAACAGATAGACGGTTAGTTCAGCGACATTAATATAAATAAATAAATAAATAAATAAATATCATGGGACAATTCACACCAATTGACCTAGTCCCAAAGTAAGCTTAGCAAAGCTTGTGTTATGGGTACTAAGCAACGGATAAACATACTTATATAGATAAATAAATACTTAAATACATAGAAAACATCCATAACTCAGGAACAAATATTCGTGCTCATCACACAAATAAATGCCCTTACCGGGATTTGAACCCAGGACCTCTTGCTTCGTAGGCAGGGTCACTACCAACTAGGCTAAAGCGGTCGTTATAGAGATCCGTAATATAGAGATCCGTACAAAATAACCCAATATCTCTGTCTCAAATTCAAAAAGTACAGCCGCTAACGGAAAAATTACAAAGTTCCGAATTTTCACCTAAGAGCGACTCACGCTTGACTGTTTTTTATTATTTTTGATATGCAGTAACTTTATTATCAGCCAGAATTTGAAGTTTGTAAATTAAATGATTCTTGTCATTTGTCACTCCGGAGATATTATTTAGGTGATATGTAGATACTAGGTATGATAGATAGTGATTGATTATGATAAATAATGTAGGTGTTTAAGAAGAATTTCTGTGTTGTTCACCGACATATTAGTTTTGCTGAAACAGAAAGAATACGGATTACTCACGACTTAAAACGAGTTTAACTGGACATCTTTCGGCCTAATAAGTATTCCTTCGTCTCAGAGCACCGCCAGGGCGGCTGCTAATAAACAGTTTTGAACATTTCACTATTACTAGAGTCAAAACATCAAACTTGTCTGTGCCTCTACCATGAGTTACACTAGATTACAGTGACCGTACTCGCTAGCGACGGCGTAAATGATTTGTATGGAGAATTGTGTACAGCGCCTCTAGCGGTCACTTACGGAAGTAGAATTCTCCATACAAATCATTTACGCCGTCGCTAGCGAGTACGGTCACTGTAAACTAGTGTAACTCATGGTAGAGGTACTGATGTTGAGTCAAAAGATCAAATTTGTCTAAGGATAATGAGTTTCCCAAGACTTTTTTGATGTGTGTAATTACAATGTAGAAAAAGGCCCCTCATCTTCAATTATTCTCAAGTTGCTTTTGACCCCTCTCATCATACTATGGACCATAACCAAGAATACCTAAGAATGAGAGAATACTAATAGCGGTTGGTATTCCAGTGGAATCACCCAATTGTCGTATAGATTACCTAAACAGTTCCAGTGACAAAAAACTTATTTAAACATAAATTGAAATCGAAAGTGCCATCGACGCATCGAACACTTTCGTCTTCCCACAGATATCTAAACAGGTTCCGATACTATCAACAAAAACATTATTGTATTAATTTGGGATCGCCACAAAAAACTCGCGGCCAGACGGGACAAAAAAACGTAGTGGCCACGGAAAAAGGATTTGGACAAAAAAACTAAAAGGTAAAGAAAGGGTTCGGGTGGTACAGGTTGATTTTGAAACTATTTAATCGCGCGAAGGCGGGAGTTTATTTTAATTAGCTTTTCTAATATTAATTGACTAAGGAAAGGAAAGCCAAGAAATGGCGAGATGACCCGAACGCGGAACTGAGGGAGTGGACAAGCACAAGAGTGGGACACAAATACAGGGTAATTAATTAAGGTCACCTGGAAGAGATCCCTTAAAGAAATCATTATCATAATTTCAGCCGAAAGACGTCCACTGCTGAACATAGGCCTCCCCCAAGGCTCACCAAACAGATCGGTCCTGCGCCATCCGCATCCAACGCGTTCCTGCAACCTTAACCAGGTCGTTGTTGGAGGCCTACCTACACTGCGTCTTCCGCCACGACACGACCACGTAAAATAAGTAAATAGTAGGTAATAGTTCGTATTTAAAAATAAATAAATATCATGGGACAATTTGACGCCAATTGACCTAGTCTCAAACTAAACAAAGTCTGTACATACTATGGGTACTGTCAAGGAAACTGAATCACGTACCTGCATGGAACCTTTTCACAACCAATTTCACGATGATTTCTTTGGAAGATGTATGGAATGCAACATGACAATTACAATGTAAAAGGGTTCACCCTGGTACGTGATTCAGTTTCTGCAACTGTACTAGGCAACGGATAAACATACTTATACTTATGTAGATAAACAGTAATATTATGAAAGTATAATGATGTACATTAATAATAATAATATTAGGGTAAGTCCAGGATAGATGCCCCACTTTTTGAAATAGCTTTATAATTCAAAAACTTAACAAATTATAGCATTGCGTCCAATGCGTTTGATAACTATGGTCCTTAATCTATTATTTTACTGTACTTATTTTAATATAAATCTTATGGATTTTGTGTAAATCGTACTTTTTTTGACCCCTTATAAATGGGATAGGTGCCTACCGTGGGGGATAGACGACTCGTCGCAAAAATGCGTCAGAGGATAGATGCCCTTTGAAATTAAACAAGTTAAATAAAAGTTATCAGTCTTTTATATTCATTGAAATTTCGCCTAGTTTGAACAGTATGAGCCACGAGCCTCTTCTCATTTTAGAATCCTAGTACTGGATGTTTTACTGAAACAAATTATAAAAGCTCAATCAATTCCATATAAAATGTGATTTTGCTTGTACTTATTTGCAAATACAGAAAAAACTTCACTAAATACCAATCATTATGTACCTACCTACATTACATAATTACCTAGCTAGGGTCAATTGTTTTTAGTTTTTCGTTTTTTGTTTTGTGTTTTTCGTTTTAAAACAAGTTGAGGATAGATGCCCTTAGGGGCATCTACAGCGATCGAAAACGGGGCAACTATACTTTTCGCAGAGGATAGATGCCCTATTCGATAAAAAATCAAGTAATGATAAAATCACTATAAAATATACTAATCCATGCAGCCTAAACTTCAGTGCAACCAAATGAGTTAGTTAAAATCGCAAATTATAAGCTAGTCTAAAGTTATTCAAAAACAAATACTTACGAATATAATTTTCACGCTCTGCGAGATCTCGCCGCGAAAGGTTTTGGCACCCATGGACTAAACGCGTTCGCTCTTGCTCATGATAGCAGCGGCCCAGAGGTTTGCAGGGAGGGGGCTTGCTATTATGTAGTGGAATTTTGGTCCCACAGCCTTGCTACTAGTAGAAATTGAAATCGAGGCATCTATCCCACTGGGGCATCTATCCTGGAATTACCCTATGTAAGCAATTTTAATTTGTATTTCAAACGCAACATGTAAGTAGGTATCGGGTAGTTAAAAAAAAGTAAAATTACATATTAATCGCGCTTATTAATCGTATGTATTTGTTACATGCCCAAGACCCATTAATATTTCACATCTGTAATAGCAATAAGGTAAAAATGCGAACGAAACTAATAGCAATTTTAATTACTAATTACATCTAATTCCTTGAATTTGATCTTCACTTAACTAACACTGATTTGTAAATCTTTTAAGCACCCTGTAAATCCGTTTGACATATTTTAGTGTCAACGTTAGGAAGGTCAACAATTCTTTGTCTCGCTCGTTTATATCCAACGGACAGCAGAATAGGGCGCGCGTTTAATTGGCTGGTGTATAACTTAACGAACAGTGAGACAGCAATAGGTACAGTCAACGTCATAAATAAGTGACCAAACCCAAACAAAACATACTGTCAATCTTGATATCTATCGACGCCTATATATACGCCTATATACCTAGCGGATTGACCTGTGGCCTCTCAAGCAAAGGGTCGTGGGCTTAAATCCCGGCTTGCACCTCTAAATTTTTCGGAGTTTATGTGCGATACATTTGAAATTTACCTTGAGCTTTACGGCGGTGCGTGTGAAGTTCTTAATCCGCACTGGGCCCACGTGGGAACTTCATCCCAAGCCCCTTTGAACCCCCCCCCCCCCCCCCCCCTCTGCTACTTGGGACTGGCGATTCCTCGAGCTATGTCGGTGATTTTAGTTCTTGCGCGGATTACATCATTTCTAATGTGATGCCGCTGAGAAAATCCGTCCATAGCCCTCTCCATCGCCCTTTTGACTTTGAGCTTTCTAATAAGGCCCATCGTTAGCGGCTACGTCTCAGTGCCATAAGTCATCACTGGCAACACACACTGGTCAAAGACTTTAAAAAAAATCTCATACCTATTTAAAAATCAGAACCAAAACTACCCATAAACTCTAGTTTAATAAGATCAGATAAAAATCTTATAAATATTCCCACGTTTCCATCCCTTTACTTAACCAACCCCCTACTTTTAAATCGTTTAAAACTGCACCTTACACTAAAGTATCAAGCTCTTTTTAATGTGAATGCTTTAAGGTGGTGTGGTTGGTCGGATGAAGCCGAAGAGCGGCGGAGATAGCCGAGTGTTCCCGATCGCCGTCGGCGCAAACAGGTGCTCTATCCATCTTGTGATGGCCGGACGCTAGGTGGATGCAGGTGTCTTGGTACTTTGCTGTTGAATTGCCTTTAAACATGCTCCACTCGTTTGGTAATTAAGATTTAAACTCTGGATGTCTCGAGTTCTGGCGCCTGATACAACATACGTGTACTTATATTAAAAAAAACCCTGCCAATAATTAAAATTCCTTATTAGTTTAAAATGTTTCTGTAAATAAATAAAGTCGTAAATAAAGTTGTAGAGGGTTTTATATGTGTTAGCATTTTGCGTGATTTTTGTGATAGTTGGAACTGTGTGACCTACATTATGTATTGTTATATGTGAAATAGGAGGAGGGAGCTACGCTCGTGCGACACAAATATATATATATGAAAATGAAAAAATAAAAAATGAAAAAATATTTATTTCACTAAAAAA
This sequence comes from Archips xylosteana, assembly GCA_947563465.1. Lineage (NCBI taxonomy): Eukaryota > Metazoa > Arthropoda > Insecta > Lepidoptera > Tortricidae > Archips > Archips xylosteana. The sequence goes on along the minus strand of OX387353.1, from coordinate 19,075,210 downwards.
ATAACATTGTTACAAAAATTAAGGGTTGGAGCTTCCTATTAAGTAAGCAATATACTTGTATCAGGAAGCCCCGCTCCTCCATAACACAAGTTGTAGTTATAAGAAAAAACAAAACAAAAAACAAAAAAATACAAGGAAGTTTTAAGCTATTATACATATGTGTATAAGTGTGTGTGTGTGTGTGTGTGTGTGTGTATGAGTGTGTGTGCGTGTGTGAGAATGTGTACATGTGTGTCCGTGTACGTGTTTGAATGTGTGTGTGTATACATGTGATTATGATGTACATTTTAACAATGCATAATAGGATACCACATCTACCCATACATCAACATCAAGTCATCCATCCCATATCAACCCACAAAATTATAGCACATCGAATATTAACACATATTACATTTATTTATTTATTTATTTATTCCTTTATTTCAAACATGTAGTTCATATCAGGTTTACATTAGGTGCATAATGTAATTTTTGAATTCAAAGAATTAGATCTGGCACTTTCATTACAAAACAAATCCCATCACTCTTAAAAAAGTAATGTCTCTGTCTCCTCATAATTAAGATTTTTTAGCCACTCATTTGTAATTTTTTTACATTTATAGAGTTGAAAGTTATATATGCCCAACACTTTATTAATTTTATTGTATACATAAGCAGATTGAGCTGCAAATTGTCTCTTGCAGATCTTGTAATTGGAAGGGGAGCAACATCGTGTTTCCGTCTACGAGTTAAAATGCTAGGATTAAATTTTAACGTTTTGTGAAATCTTGTTATTATACTCAAAACATACAGCTTCCTCATTGACAGTATGTCACTAAGTTGATACAGTTCATTCGTTGGAAATCTGAATGGTTTAGAGTACATAACCTTTAACAAACATATTTATTTATATATGTATATATGTGTGTGTGTGTGTGTGTGTGTCGCACAAGCGTAGCGTAGCTGTGGTGCGGTAATTAGCGGAGAAACAAGGTAAAAACAGTGTATTTTATTGATATGGGCCTCCGCAAAGTAAGGTCGTATTTTATATTGTTACTAGCTGTTTGCGCGCGACTCCGTCTGCTAAGAATTCGTTTATCTCCATAACAAATTTCATCTAAAGCGTAAAGAGGTAACAGAGAGACAGACAGACAGAGCTGCTTTCGCATTTACAATATTAAGTAAGTAAGTATTATTTCTACTAACTAACAAAGCTACCTATTAGGTACCCATTGTAACTAAAAAATTATGGATGTGTGTGATAATACATAAATTGAATTAAAATTAAATTAAATATAGAACTGTCAGCTACCAAATGGGACATATTATAGCCATATCACACTGTCGATTTGCGGACTTATTAGAAACGGAGCGAATCCGCGGCGTGTTCGCCGCGGGCGCGTAATCGATTCGCTGCGGGCGCGCAACTGATTTCGCGCAACGTATTCGCCGCGTCTATACAGCTGGGACGTCATGATGTATAGTCGGGGTAAGAAAAGGTTGGTCACTTTTCGACTCTATGTCAATAAGTTAAGGTCGAAAAGTGACGATCCTTTTCTTACCCCGACTATACAAAAACAAAGCTGAGTGGTAAAGTAAATGTTAGCTGACGTACAGTCAAGGAAACTGAATCGCGTACCAGGGTGGAACCTTTTCACAACCAATTTCACGACGATTTCTTTGGCAGATGTATAAAATATCAACATGATATTTTCAATGAAAAGGGTTCACCCTGGTACGTGGTTCAGTTTCTTCGACTGTACGTCAGAGTACATCTTAGCATCCCAGCGTTATAAGTTTCTAATAAGTTCGCAATTGGCGACTGTGATTGGCTCTAGACCGCCCAAATACCTAACATAAAAAATATATGAATTTTACAACAATCAAGTATCAAATCGTTCCAGTCATACTACAGGACCTCACCTGGACACCCTCGAGTTTATGAGGAATGCGTGTTTTTGCCCGGACAAGCTATTCTAATTAAGAGTTACGGCAAAAACCTAGACCTAGATCCTGGGCTAAGAATAGAGTGCATTGTGCTAGTGCTGCTAATGCTTAGATATCGGAACCTAACGGATACGGGTACAGTCCGAAAGAGCGTGGGTTCGTAACTTCGTACCCTACAGCAATATATAGAGATATATTTCTGTGGCTGTCACCATGTTGTAAATGAAAGGCAGATCGAGTGTTTTTATTATTAAAAATCTATCCATACCAATATGTTTTTATCAAAACATGCAACAACGGATGAGTTTAAGTTGTGTTAAAAACTGTCATTGAATGAGTAAGAGAAAAATAGGGTCCCGTTTGAACCCTCTGGTATCTGGAACCTTAAAAATGTAGGATATAAGCTTTGAGAATTTAGGATATAAGGTAAACGTAATAATGCTCGACACCTCAACGCATAGTAGATGACACCCGTCTGTCACCTCTCTTACTATGATATAAAATTGAAGGTGCCATGTAATGGTACGTTTACCTACCTTAATAAGCACTTATGAATGTCGAATAATCTACCATCGAACGTAAACTACCGTGAGACTCATTCATAGTGAAAAAATAAATACGGATAATTCACGTCTATGATCGAATTCGACTATAGACGTGAGTTATCCGTATTTTTTTTAGGATTCCGTACCCAAAGGGTAAACACGGGACCCTTTACTGAGACTCCGCTGTCCGTCTGTCGTCTGTCTGTCTGTCCATCTGTCACCAGGCTGTATCTCATGAAACGTGATAACTAGACAGTTGAAATTTTCACAGACGATGTATTTCGGTTGCCGCTATAAGAACAAATACTAAAAAACAGAATAAAACAAATAATTGGGGGGGAGGGGGGCTCCCATACAACAAAAGTGTTTTTTGCCTTTCTTATAGATAATCTATATATATAAAATTCTAAACTGACTGACTGACTGACTGACTGACATATCAACGCACAGCCCAAACCACTGGGCCTAGAGATTCCAAATTTGGCATGTAGGTTCCTTATAAGGTCTAGGGGTGCACTAAGAAAGGATTTTTCAAAATTCACTCCCTAAGGGGGTGAAAAGGGGGTCCAAAGTTTGTATGGGGAAACAAGATTAGTTCGACTATTTTATTCGAAACTTCACAGAAGTACTCCTAATGGTAAATGAGAAAACACGTGTTTCAGGTTTTTTGAGAATTCAACCCCTAAAAGGGGGGAAAGGGGTAACAAAGTCTGAAAATCAACATGGGTGTTGTTTCTATGGTTTATCGGGTCGCTGGTTATGAAAACAACAACGGCTTTAAAATCCGACGCGGCGGACGTAAAATACCATCTCCCTGGATGGGGTGCGATGGGGTTGAAATGTCTAAATAAACTAAATGACTGTTGATATATCAACGCACAGCCCAAACCACTGGATCTAGAGACATGAAATTTTGCACATAGATACCTTATACAATGTAGGCATCCATTAAGGAAGGATTTTTGGGAATTCCCACGGGAACGGGAAAAAACGGGATTTATAAATTCGATTCCGAGTGACCCTATCTCAGTAACTATAATAACTAGACTCTTCAAATTTGATACACAAGTAGGTATTATATTAGTAAAAACATTAATTTCAGGATTTTTCAAAATTCCCACGGGATAAGGAATAAACGGGGTTTATATATTCAGTTCAACGGGATCCTATGAACTATAATTACTAGACTCTTCAAGTTTGACATAGAAGTAGATAATTATAATAGTATAATACTGTTTTAAGGATTTTCGGAAATTCCCATAAGATAAGGAAAACACGGGATTTTTCGTTTTACTGGTCGTAGAAAGCTGAAATTCGGCATGTAGGTTGCTTGGGGAGTGTAGAAGAGGATTGAGAGAGGACTTTCCAAAATTCCCACGGGAACGGGAGAAAACGGGATCTTTCATTTTACTGGTCGTAGAAAGCTGAAATTCGGCATGTAGGTTGCGTGGGGAGTGTAGAGGAGCATTAAGAAAGCATTTCCCGAAATTCTTACGGGAACGGGAAAAAACGGGATTTTGCGTTTTACTGGTTGTAGAAAGCTAAAATTTCAAAATTCATAAGTTTATACTGTGAGTAGGCTGCAAAGGGCTCTTTAACCGACTTCAAAAAAGAAGGAGGTATGTTCACCGATTTCTGGGTCAATTGTGGACCGATTATAAGGCTTGCTTGCATCTTGCTTGCATGCTTGCTTGCTTGCCTTTATGCTTGCTTGCTTGATATCTTGGTTCTTTGGAATACTCTTGGTACACGCGAGCGAAGCCGCGGGCAAAAGCTAGTAAATAAATAAATAAATATCACGGGACAATTCACACCAATTGACCTAGTCCCAAAGTAAGCTAAGCAAAGCTTGTGTTATGGGTACTAGGCAACGGATAAACATACTTATATAGATAGATACATACTTAAATACATATTAAACACCCAAGACCCGAGAACAAACATTCGTATTTTTTGATACAAATATCTGCCCCGACACGGGAATCGAACCCGGGACCTCAAGCTTCGTAGTCAGGTTCTCTAACCACTAGGCCATCTGGTCGTCCAAAACCAATCGTATAAATACGATCATGGAACCCTTCATTCATTATACGGATCATTAAACGGGTCGTATAATGGTACGGAACCCTTCGTGCGCGAGTCCAACCAGCACTTTGCTGGTTTTTTTACTACATATAAGGTTCTTAGACACAAAAGTGGTCCCTCCTGTGGACATATAATTAGCGACTCAGAGTCAGCAAACTTAAGATTTATTATGGGCCAAAAGGTGGTCAGGCGTCCTACACGCTTTTATCTATCTAATATAATCTAATCTAATCTATCTAATACCTTTAAACGAGCAATTCTTGTATATACTAATATTATAAAGAGGAAAGATTTGATTGTTTGTTTGTTTGTTTGTTTGCATTGAATAGGCTTCGAAACTACTGGACCGATTTCGAAAATTCTTTTGTCGTTAGAAAGCTGCATTATCACTGAGTGACACAGGCTACTTTTTACTGCGGAAAAATACCTTTTCCTACGGGAAAATTAATTTATCGCGGGCGAAGCTGCGGACGGAGGGCTAGTATACAGGGTTATTTTTAATTCACTGACATCCTCTTAACCCTGAATTCCTATCACTCAAAAAAATGTTTTTTGTTTTACGACTTTGTAAAATGAAGCGCTTTTTTTCCCATACAAATACACAGAGTATCGTAAAAATAAGAGGAAATCTCAAATTTTCAAAACGTTATTACACCAAAAATATTAAGTCATGACAAAAGCCGTAGAACAAAAAACATTTGTATAAGTGGTGGGAGTTTAGGGTTAAAAGGATGCTAGTGAATTACAAATAACTCTGTATATATATAATCAGAATCTCGGAAACGGCTCCAACGATTTCGATGAAATTTGGTATGTGGGGGTTTTCGGGGTTGAAAAATTGATCCAGCTTGAAAACGCTCGGTACCGAGTTTCAGCCCGAGCGGAGCTCAGTCGCCCAGGTACTCAATATTTATGTAAGTACCTAACTAACAGAATATTTTAGACTATCGCGGTCATTACTAATATTATGAGTATTACGAGTCGTCTCGTGATCATGGCGCATGCAACTGTGCCGAAATACCGGGCTTCTCTGACATCAAGGTACGCGGAACAAAACCCGATTTCAACTCATAATAGTACCTAACTAGTCCATACGCACTTTTTTAGAGGTCTTCAAGACCGATAACACAACTTTTTTTTCACCCACCCTAATGACCAGCAATGGACGTCCTACGGCTGAAATGATGATGATGATGAATCTCAATTCTATGCTGCAGATGCAGCAAGTGTGACTGGGTCTTTAACGATCGTCACGGGTATCAGCGGGAGCGCAAGCCTGCGCCCGCGCCGTTCTTCCGTAACGCATTGTCTTTTTGTCGCGAGATCGACTAACGGGCCCTGATTGGTGATGGTTAAGGTTAACTAACTGGTGTAATTATGTCGGGGGGCTGCGGACAATCGGTATAATGTTGGATCGTCGTAAATAGTCGTAATAATGCAAATTCAAATTGTTCCTACGACTAGTTGTAGGGGGTAAGGATAAGACTAACATTTAAACCGATCGAAAATGTAGTTTTCGTGGGATATTGTTTGACCTAAGTGACCGACCAAAGCCGCGGAAAAAAGTTAGTCAAAAATAAATAAAAGAATAATATTCATAGTTATTTATTAATTATTAAAATGCCAACTATCCGTTGCTGTTATTGCCAATAACGTTCGTTCGATTTTTTGCATCCGATATCATTTTTTGATCTTGTGGAAGATCGCATCGAAGTGAATCGATTCAAAAAATCGTAGATCGTATTGCTAAAGATCGATCTTCCAAAAGATCGATCCAGTTCGTGTATCCCTCGATTCCACAAGCAACTCTCCGAGTTATGACAAGGGTAACCATAGGGTAACTAGGGTGATGACTAGGGTAACCGTCCCGTTTCTGGAACCCTAGAGTTGCGTCCCGTAAAATGTCCCGTTAGATTATAAGCACCGATATTAAAGTTAATTTTAATATACCGCGATTTATCTTTAGTTTTCCTGCCGATCTCCTAATTTTTAATGCGAGTATGCATAACCTGATCCATTGACACTTTAAAATGGGACAACGAGTTTTTAAGGAGATTCTGGGCAGAAATAAGCTTCTTTTTGCAATAACAAACGTCTTACCACCCAATTTTGTATTTTTTTTTCTGATGCGCAAATGTACTTTAGTATGGGTGACACTTCCAAAATGTGTACAACTCTTGGCAAGATTTTATCTTTAACAATTACTATTAACATAGTTCAAACTACATAGACAGACATCTACATAATGGGTTTTCTTTTCTGCCCGCAACTTGATTATCAAAGAAAGTGCATGTTCGACTACCGCTTACGTGTCGTTATTTTAAATCATATGAAAACGGGACATTTTCGTGTCCCCGGCTTGTTTGTTGTGACACCGGGACAGAGTTCCTGAGAGCGGGACAGTCCCGTTCAAAACGGGACGTATGGTGTCACATTAAGCATGCAGGGAAACTGAGCACAGCCATCTCTCCGACTAACTTTGAGCTATACCTCTACCATGAGTTTACACTAGTTTACGTGACCGTACTCGCTAGCGACGGCATAAATTATTTATATGGAGAATTGTACAGCGCCTCTAGCAGTCACTTACGGAAGTACAATTCTCCATACAAATCATTTACGCCGTCGCTAGCGAGTGCGGTCACTGTAAACTAGTGTAACTCATGGTAGAGGTACTGTTTCTATCTACAGTTACTTAACTAATTCCAGACATTTAAATTCTGGAAGCACGTAACCCAAATTGTGAACAGCTTAAACACAATATAGCGTAATAGCAGAAGCGGAAAAAACGTACGTTTGATGGAGTGTAGTTTATCTTTCAGCAGGAAAAACAGTGTGGAAAAATATCGCGCGCCAAGGAAAATATTCGAAAATGAAAAAACAGCAGCGCAGTAGGGCTGGCGAGGGTTGGAATAACAAGAAAAATGGGGCTGTTTGTGGTTGCGGTGTGAAGAAAGGATTCTCTATAACACCGGTATTCATTAACCGGTCACACAGCGTGAGAAACAAAATTGTCTCTCCTGTGGACATAAAATTGGCAACTCCGAGTCAGCAAACCTAAGATTTAGATGGGCCAATGTTGACGCAGGCTTATTGTCTAACGCTTCTGACGCTTGCCTTCGCATTCACTATTTCTTTCTGTCAAAGGGTATAAGATGACAGAAAGAGATGGTGTAAGCGAAGGCAAACGTCAGAAGCGTTAGACAATACGGCCTCAGGTATCTCACACGCCAGTATAGACTTGACTAAGACATATTTATTGAATCAGGTGTTACTTTGCGGAGGTGCATATTAATGAACTGAAACAATTACTTTGCTCACCCGCCACCTTAATGTCAAGGTAAGGTTAAGTTCTAATAAATTAAACTGTAAGAAAGATGGCGCACTAGATGTGTCACATGGTGTGCCATCTTTCTTACAGTATCATTCATTACAACTGGTGTTTGACACGCACATGCATCTGGTCTGCGCCGGCCTTAACGCCCCAGATTGTTGTACAGTTGCCATCATAAACATCGGAGCAGTCATTGCTCAAAAATGCCTGTAGGTACGCGCTCGTACGCGATTGACAATACGCCCGTGATCATGTATTTTTTACCACCTTGAATGATCAGATGTTTATGGTGGGGACAATGTACCAAAATTACGCCGCGGAAAATTTTCTAATCCTAGAAGGAATGATGAAATGCATCAAATGTCTTTTTCACCCGACTGCAAGGACAGAGTTATACGACAATATTTCCACTTTGATACTCGGCATTTCTCGACATACAGCGAGAGAGGTCGGAAGTGCAATACTTAGGCTGAGGTTTTGTTATTAATTAAATTAAGGGGCTGTTTCACTACCCATTGATTAATTATAACTGACGGATAAATGTGTAAACAAAACAAACAGAGACGGCATCACTTTATCCGTCAAATAAATTTGATCAATGGATGGTGAAACAGGGGTTAATAGGTTTGGATATTTTACGTGATTAAATTCTAGGATTTTATATAAGTACTGAATGAGAAAACATGAACCTTTACGATTAGAACTGAGACGTCCCGAGTGTCAAAATAGTGTAGAAATAATCTTACTGTACGGCATCGCCGCATTATGTTTTTCGTACGTATCTTGTAGGCATGTAAATTATCGATAGGAGTCAAGCGCGGGTGAGTTTTTTTATTTAGCCTATCATAGTGTCCAGTGCTGGACAAAGGGCTCCCCCTCTTGACCTCCACAACTCCCGGTCTGGCACAATATCAGGCCATTCCTTTGCGTACACGTCCAAACAGTCCCATCATCTCCTTCTTGATCACTCTCCGGCACCCTCCAAGTGACTGTGTGAGCCCACCTTTGTGAGTCAGTTTTATATAAAAAAATTGTTGATAAATTTAAATAATTGACAACCCTAATCTCTACCCGTTTCTGCAAAGCGTTATTTTTGATTCCTATAGGGGCCTAGACGTTTGTACAGGCGGTGAGCGAAGCTCTTAATTTGGAGCTTATTAGGGTAAGTAATTAAAATATCTAATATTAATGCGGTCAATATAACATGTTGTTAGTTAACCAATTATTATTAGCTAACAATTCATGACGAAAGGTTTTAGTCAGATATGTTCCCATGGATAGCAAATCGTGCAACATCAAATCTACTCTGCAAAATAATCTGGAGTTAATTTAGCTTAGGTAGTCTTTCTTTGAGAACTATAAAATGTGTTCTTCCACGGTTTTAAAATAAGCAAGTCGGTGGAAAACGAGTTCTATGGACACCCCCTGGTACTGACTAAGATAACCGACTTGGTTTAACATTGCATCTCAAAACTTTTTTGCGGTATAAGAACTGCTTAGCGAGACTTGCATTTTCTAACACTTAATGTTTTTGATGGGATATAATATTAATAGGATTTATTTATTTATTTATTTTTTGACGACCAGATGGCCTAGTGGTTCAGTGGTTTGGTTTTTTTGGTGGTACTGGTCAAGACACTGAGTCAGCCACTGCAATGTGGCCGAAACGTCGAGGTAAACATATAATTGTGTGATAAGTCCCGTTTAAAGTAATAGTTATGTTATGATACTGGTTAAGTTCGGCTGTCAAAAAGATTCCGCGTGTTTTATATTTATTTATTTATATACACCCTGTTTAAAGGCATATCAATAGGTATTTCTAATTATATTTAGGCTTCGCTAAAACAAAATTAGGTTTACTCTAATAATTCATGAAGATCAGGTAAAGAAAAATAATAGTAATAGTTACACGATAAAACAGGAGAAAAAAAACAAATAAATGTAAACTTAAACTGTGTGTGTGTGAGTGTGTGTTTCCTTACCTGGGCCTACAAGTTTACTTAGCCTAAACGTTTTAAGTAATTTGTTTTCTTCGCCGAACTCACAATAGTCTAATAGAATGACGATAGGATGGTACACGACATGCCATTTCTTTCAACAAGTAATTCGGTTACCCCTCAGATGCGTTGTTATTCTTCGTTCACAGAGGGCAATATTTTCGCAGGCCTAAACCAACAGGCAGAATTTTTACTGTTTTCGCGAGCGCTTCATTTGTCGAAGTTATTATGTGGGTGAAAGGGGGGAGGCTAAACGAATAAGGGGTCATTCTAGGACTACAGGACTACCAATGAACATTTGTTGGATTCAGGAACCATACAGCCGAGTTTAGACCTGCAAGAAAATCGTGCATCATCACCAAGGCCAAACAGATCAGCCCCGAGCCATCCGTACCCAACACGATCCCGTAACCAGGTCGTCGATATTGTTGGAGGCCTACCTACACTGGGTCTTCTGGTCCGTGGACGCCACTCGAGATCCTTTTTGCCCCATCGGCCATCAGTTCTACGAGCGATGTGCCCACTGCCACTTGAGTCTGGCGATTCTTCGAGCTATCTCGGTGACTTTAGTTCTTGCGTGGATTTCATCATTTCTAATGCGATCCCGCAGAGAAACTCCGAGTATAGCCCTCTTCATCGCCCTTTGAGTGACTTCGAGCTTTCTTATGAGGCCCATCGTTAGCGACCACGTCTCAGTGGCATAAGTCCATAAGTGTCATAAGTGCATTATATTGCGAGGCCGTAATGGCGACGAGTTTGAAGTGGTCAATCGAGTTCCACAATGTAAAGCAACTTGCATGTTTTTTTCTTTCTGGTCTCATCATTTCAGCCGAAAGACGTCGACTGCTAAACATAGGCCTCCCCCAAGACTCGCCAAACAGATCCCGTGCCATCCGCATCTAAACTAAACTGCGCTCCTAAGAAAGTTCGATTTGGTTCAGAAGTTCGGCCGTTATTCCGTCATCACCAGGGGCTTTGCCGTTTCTGAATTGCTTGAGAACCATAATTAACTCGTCTAGGCTGACGTCCGGGATATCTTCGGTATAGTGTCGGGTTAATCTAGCTCTCGGGTCTTCAACTAGATCCATGACGGGTTTCCTCGTTGATGCGTATAGCTGTCCATAGAACTTTTCGACTTTCATCAATAGTTCCGGTTTAGAGGACACGATTCTACCGTCATCGGTCTTTAACTTTGCCAATTGACTTTGCACGACAGACAGATTCCTTGCAAAAACTTTAGAGCCTCTGTCGCGCTCTATCACCACCTCAATAGTATTAGTATTAAATTAGTATATATCGTGCCTCAAAGACTTCGAAATCCGTCTAAAGAGCCGCCGGCATCAGCAAGCGTCACCAGATATCTGTAGGATCATCTTACGTCGCTCTTCCATGAGCTTTAGACTAGGGTCTGTGAAAATGGGCTTTAAATCGAGCTTCACAATGTTCGAATGTTTGTTCTCGAGTTTTGGGTGTTTAATATCTCTAAGTATCATCATATCTGTCATCCCTACCTTTGTCCTATTACACGGTGCAGGCCTCCTCTCAGAATGCCGTAGTTCCCACGCGGGCTCAGTGGGTATTGGGAACTTCACACACACCATTGAATTTCTTCTCAGGTGAGCGCGGTTTCTTCACGAATGGTTTCCTTCACCGTAAAGCTATTTTAATTCTGCACATAAATTCTGAAAATCCCGGAGGTGCGAGCCCGGCCTCGAACCCACGATCCGTTACTTGAGGTAGGTCACTAAGCTCCCACGGCTTCCGAAACAGTAGTGACGAAATTCAATTTTTACTTTACAATTGTAGAGATGCAAAAAAATGTATCATTCAATTTAGTGAAACGTGACACTTTTCATTCCTAAAAAACGCAACCATTCATTGAAGCAAATATCTTAGATTGAACGAAAATAAGACCGTGACTACTAGGTATAACTGCTGCTCTTAGAAATGTAAAATTCGCGGCGTTTTTTAACCATCTTGGAATAAGTATATCGTACGTTATAAATACAATAAGGGCATAATTCCAATGGACAATAAAAGACAATTATTTATAGATAAGATAAGATAGATAAGATAATTTATTCAATAATTTGCAGTACAAGATGACAAGAATACAATGTTTTACAAAAGTCTATGTAACACGTATGCCTGCACTAGGGTTACTGAGAACTCTGTGTCGCAGGCAAGACGAGCTAACATAAATAATTAAAATAAAAAATAAAAAATAATCAGCTAAGCTTAACAGTGCAAATATTTTACAAAAATATGCAGATATAAAATAAAGTGAAATCCAGAAACATTAAAAATAACAAATTATTAGAAGTAATTACAAAAAAGTATAACTAAATCAATTGATTATTATAATCTAAATAGGCACGTATACATCATCCGTCATACATAAGTAGGTATTAAGGCCGAATAAACTATACTGCCAGAGCAATCTGTAGGCTTATTGTCTAACGTTTTTGACGCTTGCCTTCGCAATCGCTATCTCTTTCTGACAAACGGTATAAAACGTTGACAGAAAGAGATAGTGAAAGCGAAGGCAAGCGCCAAAAGCGTTAGACAATACGGCCTATGGCCGATGCGAAAATTGCTGACTAAGAACTTTACATATTTGTGCCTAAGGTAAAAATAAATAATATTGATAATTTATAATTTATGTTATTAGGTCAGCAATGTGGCCATCGTTTGTTTTATATAGTGGTAAATTTACAAAAACTAAAATGAAGTAAAATCATTTCATTACAATTATCATGAAAAACTATAGAGATATAAAAAAGTGGCTATTAGTTGCCTTCGTAATCTATTGAACTGATATAACGTTTTTCAGCCATAATTTTTGCTGGACAGACAGCAGCACCTGTTGTATGGTTGCTCGGTTTTTTAAAACGCAACCAAGTAGCGCACTTTGGATCGTCTGCCTTCTATAGGCATTCTTTTATGGTAGGTATGGCCTAGCTCGCCACAGTGGCCGCAGGTGACTGTTGACTCCCGACAAAACTTGGCAGCATGACCATACTGCTGACACTTATAACATCTTGTGACCAAAGTAAAGTCTCTAACAGGGCAGGATGACCAATTAATAAAGACTTTATCTTTAGTAATTAGGGCTTTTCGTACAGCAGCAGGAACTTCTATGACATAATTACTAGTATCGGAATCCTTTTTTCCCGACTTGTGGCTCATCTTAATGGTGTTTAGAAACGTATCGAAACTAGTACACTGCTCTTATGCCCTTGTCTTACCGAAGGTGCGACATATGTATGCCCCACTTGCATAGATCTCGTCTCAGAATGAGAGGGCTTGGGCGGTAGTTCATGCGGGTCCAATGCAGATTTGGAACTTCATACACACTATTGCACTTCTTCACAGGTGTATACAGGTTTCCTCGCAATATTTGGTTGTCTCAAAATTTTGCACATAAATTCCGAAAAACTGAGAGATACGCTTCCGGGTTTGAACCCACAACGACGAGGTCAGTCCACTAAGCCACCTCAGCTTAACGGTACGGTTTTTAAATACCTACTTCAAAAGTTTGACAGACCGGAAGACGCAGTGTGGGTAGGCTTCCAACGAGATGGAGCGACGACCTGGTTAAGGTTGCGGAAACACGTTGCATGCGGATGGCGCAGAACCGATCTGTTTGGCGAGTCTTGGGGGAGGCCTATGTTCAGCAGTGGACGTCTTTCGGCTAATGATGATGAAAAGTTTACCTAACATAGAAAGAGGTCAAGGTTTTTTATATGGAATCTTATTGTATTTTTATTTTCCCAATCCTTTTTTTTCAGTTCGTATTTAGTATGATATATATCATTATATAGAAAGAGGTAAGTATAAGACGACTCTGAGAATGGCGGTTACATGTCATTGCCCCAGTACAATTTTCGGAAAATCCGGTTGTTTGAAAGTGCATGAAAATTAACACAAAGTCAACCGTAAAGCCTAGACACTAGGCATCGGCGATGTCATAAATCGATTATCAAATCGATTATTGCATCGATTAATCGATTTTCGCAGCCCACGCGCCGAACGATTCCCTGCTGTCACGCACGTCGTACCGCCAACTCGAATCGACATCGGTTCACTTTTTTATCGATTCTCACTTTCAGGGCTCCGTAATTATAAGACTTAGAATAGAAAAACGGAATATCATCCATCAACAATGGTTGGTATAAATAGTTTTTTTTTTTTTAGTTTATTTACTCATATAATAGATTTCTATATTTTTACATTGCTAGCCACTGTTAAAAACCATAACTGGTTTATGTAACAGATGGCGAGATCGCGCGGTTCGGTCCGCGAATACAATAATATTAAATGATTGGTAAATTAAGTATAAATGTACAAAAAAAAAAAAAAAAGTAGGGTGCGCCGGCGCCGCGGGCCTGCCCCGCCCAGGCCTACCCGCAGCTAGGACAGATCCGCGACCCTGCCGAACCCTATAAAATAGCTCTTAATTAGTTTTTTACATTTGAATAGTTTTTTACATGCCAAATCTAACTTAGATACTGGCCATCAACAATGCCTTATAATACTTACTTAAAAAAAATTGTTTTTCTTCTGGTTTATGAAAAAAAACGTGTTTTAATTTATAAAATAACACATCCCCATTCAACGCTTTCATTAACTTACCTTAACCATGTCGTCGCTCCATCTTGTTTAGGAGTTTTCATCATATTATTAAAACAAATACATATTTTAAAAATGCAGCAACACTACGCCCTAGAAAACATCTTGTTTTATTACTATTAACATTATTAACAAAGTTATGACATTATAGAGATAACTTTGGTTTTTTTTTCTATCGAGCGAATTACAAGTAATCGTATATCGATAAACACTGGTCATTAGAGTGAATCCTCAAATATCTCACACATGAATTTCAGGACTAAAGCTTTGCTAGTAATGATACAGCACGAGATTAAATGAATGCAATAAATGCGCCAAAAGCTCGATAGGGCCTTAAAGTTCTGACGGAACCTTCTCCTCCAACTCCACCATTCGCACTTAACCGATTTATTCTCAATTGTCACTTTTTAAGGCGCCTGTTTTTTGGCGCGCAAGCCGCGAGCAATCTCGGTGTAATTTCTTTTTTCTTAGCACGCTTTTGTTGGCCGAGCAACGGCCAGTCGCTGTTTTCTATCGCTCATCGGGATTTTTTTAAATGCTTACGGTAGAATATGCCAAAACAGTTGTAGGGCCATGGTTAATTTTATTTATACAGGCATTTACATGAGAATGAGGGTTTTCTGACAGGTGGAATATCGCTAGATGGCGTTAGTATCGTAAGGTCTATTTGACGTTACACCCATACAACAAATGTCAAAGTTTTCAAACGGACCTGACGATACTAGCGCCAAATAGCCTCTCATAGAAAACCCTCATTAAAGGCAACTGGCATTGGGACATTTTTTTAATATGAGAGGGAGGCAAACGAGCAAACGGGTCATCTGCTGAAAAATGATCACCACCGCCCATAAATATCAACAACTCAAAGAAAGTCACCAATACGTTGCCGACCTTTAAAGGAAGTATAAACCCTTTGAAAGCCCCGATGTCATAGTTGTTTGGAAACACTCCTGCTGGAAGCTGGTTCCACAGTTTCACCGTACGTGGCAGGAAGTGCCGAAGAAAACGTATAGTGGTAGACTGCCATTCATCGAGATGGTGACGATGATACGTAGACTTTCGGCGGGAAGTGCGATGGTGGAATTTTGCGGCAGGCAGCAAATTAAACAATTCTTCAGAGCACTCGCCGTGGTAGATCCTATAAAGCACACAAAGAGAACCTACGTCCCTTCGCATGGACAAGGAATCCAAACGATCGGAAATCAATGACTGATCACTGACAAGTCGAGCTGCTCTACGTTGAATGCGGTCAAATGGAAGGAGAAGGTATTGGGTTGCCCCTCCCTAGAGATTAGAACAGTATTTCCATTTTATAGTGTGCAATTTTTTAAACAATGCGCAATGAAAAAACTTCCTAGTCTCAAAGATTTGCCTAAATTCGCACAAGCCCCGCCCACGGCCTGCGGGCGCGCACCTGTCGCGCGTGCGCATTACGGACACGCGAGCTGTTTGACACGAAAGCAACACAGCTGTCAAATTTGACATGTGGCCATTGATTTTTGGCACACGTCCATAATGTCTTTAGTAAAATACTTGAGATAGATTCGCAGTCGAAGGGTTCCGTAGTATTCCGTACCTCCGTACATTATTATGGTCATAAACTCACGCATTACGGACACGCGATCTGTTAGACATCATACTGACACTACTGTCAAGATTGACATTTCGTCATTGATTTTTTGACACATGTCCATAATCTCTTCAGTAAACTACCTGAGTGGGATCGCAGGCAAATGATTCCGTACCACAGTAAGTATATCATGATCATTATAAACTCCTGAGTCCCGACTTTTTTTAACAGATTAATTACTTAGGACCTAAACGAGAGTCACCAGTTTTGTTATTCTGGAAACTATTTCACCAGATTTACGATTCATTAAATGAACGATTGTGGTTTATAAATTTCACTCGGCAGTTATTATTACTCTTTAAGTATTTGTTCTTTATAAAGTATGCGAAGACTCACGATGATAAAATGACGCATTATGGAGACGAAAGCTGTCAGACACCATGCTAAAATTGCTGTCAAGTTTGACGTTTCGCCATTAATTTTTGACACACGTTTATAATCTTTATTGAAATAACTGAGCTGAATTTGCATGCGAAGGGTTCTGTACCACTATGTACACTTGATAATCGTAAATACGGATGATGACATAAAACAATATTTGCAAGAAGCGACTCTAGTAAAAAAAAACTGTATTTTAACTCCGCAAACCAGATTAATTTGCAATTAAGTACTAACAAAATTTTATTTTTACTGCTTTAAAACTGCGGCCAGTATCTTGGGGTCAATGCCTTTGGTAGAAAATTGACATTTATTTATTTATACTTTGTAGTAGGTATGTATGTATGTAAATAAAAAATAAATAGCTTAATTTTATTTTTCTAATTGTATTCTATAATATTGGATACTTTCTCTGAATAAGATGTACAATCATGTACGTTAAAACAAATAAATAGTCAGTCAATTGAGTCGGTATAGAAGTGACGTCATAACTACCTGTTGCCATACAAATCTACAGGCAAATCGTGTTTTGACAGCTCATAAAAAGTACGTCAGTTGATGGTGGTGCCATCTCTATTCGCACATAACGGACATGCGAGCTGCCAGGCATGATACCAATACAGCCGTCAAAATTGACATAATGGCCGTTGATTTGTGGCACACATCTAATAGTCTGTTGACTAAAAAAGCTGCATCGCAGTCGTATGCGAGGGGTTCTGTACCACTGTGCAACGTCATCATCATCATCATCATCATCATAATTTTCAGCCTGCCTAGTTTTAACTATAGGTAGGTACTGTTTTAGTTGCGTCTTTCATTCATAGTTATTATTACAACCGGCGGACTTTACCGCGACAAACTTTCACCGTAAAGCTCATGGTAGATTCCAATTATAATTTTCCACATGAATTCTGTAAAACGATGCAATGATGCAACGATGATGAATGATCTTTTACTGGAAACACGGGCATGACGACTATTAAGGGGGTACCGAGTTTTTCGCGCTAATCGATTTTGGGTGGGCGATTTCGGGCGTGGGGCCGCTTGGGGGAGGCACGATGGCTCAAGATAGGTTGGTTGGACTGCGCGTGTTTTTGGGTATTTTCATCATATTACTAAAACAAATACATATTTTAAAAATGTAGCAAAACTACGCCCTAGAAAACATACGAACTACAAGTAATCGTGTTTCGAAAAAACTGGTCGCTAGAGTGAATCCTCAAATATCTTACATATGAATTACGAATATGATTTACGTATATAGCATTGCTAGTAATGATACAGCACGAGTTTAAATGAATGCAATAAATGCGCCAAAAACACGGTACCCCATAAGATTCATCGATCTATAGATCTATAGATAGGCCATTCAATTTCATAGCAACAATGGATCCTAGTCGACATCCCGAAAGACGGACATCTCCACTATAAGTACCTATCACGGCCATAGATCACCCACGCACACAAAACGAACCCGTCGTCAATTTTTGACGCGGAACCCTATGTAAAGCCCTGGTTTGATTATGATGTTTGATAGTCAAAATGTTTTTTTTAATCATCAATAAAATTCATCACCAATAAACGATCTAAGCGACAATTAGTGTTTCTAAGTGCGGAGTAGTTATTAGCCGTTCAGCAAATAGTGGACTGAAGCACTGATGCAGGCCCGTCCAAAGCGCGGCCCGCGACCGATGAGTATTTTTTTTTTTTTGTAAAGGGAAACACACAGCATATTACAATCCAAGTAGGTAGTTTACAAAGTTAACACTTAAGCCACAATAGTTTCCACCAATAGTTCGAACAGTTTTGCTTGCTCGGGAAGAACAACATCCGATCACTAGTCGGTTATCAAATTTCAATCAAGATGGACATAAAAACCATCACACAATAATAAAAATAACAAAGCCAAGAATATAAAAAAAAACTACTTATTGAATTTAGAAGACTAAACACAAAGCAAAACTAATAAAACAAATAACACACGGCAAGTACCTTAAATCTACAATTAATGTAACCATCGTGAGTATTATATCTCAGAATTTCTATTTAAAAAAATATATATATATATATTACAACATTTTACTTTTTCCCTACTTAACTATTTTCTTTTTTTCATTGCAGAAGCAAATCCACGGTAACTTAGTATTAGTATTTAAAACTATAGCTTAGATTATTTATACACTAGATAGAGCTTAGGCGGCATGAAATCGTCCCGAAAAATATAAGCCAACTGTTTATAATGTCATTTGCCCCTTCAGTCTGAATGACGTAACGCGATCGTAAGATGAAGCTGTCAAATGGGTTTTTGAACGTTTTTTATCGCAGCTTTTGCTACCGTCTGTCACTCCATCTAGTGTACAAAAATAATCTAAGGGCAATAGATATTGCGTGAATATCCTTTAAATAAAGTCGCTTTGTCAGTTCGATCATCTATTTAATGAAGACTAAGACTACTTAGTAACCCGCAGATTCGCCCACTTTAGAAATATACATGAAATAATTTTTAAATAAAAAATAAAACCGCCTTCAGAAAACACACAAAAACTAAGAAGCAAAAAAAAATTATGAACCAAAAAATGAACCGATCACAAACAAAAAGCATGAAAATATCTTTCTACTAATATGTTTGTAGTCTGTACCTCAGCACAAGCCAGCAGGAGTGGTAGAAACCCAATAGATAGTATGCGGGTAAGGTAGATGGCTAGGTCCACTCCTGCTGGCTCGCGCTGAGTCACTTTTTATGAGCTGTCAAAACAAAATACTCTCAGAGTTTGAATGGCAGTAGCAACTTATACGTCATTTGTTCGCCAACTCAATCAACTAACAATATTTATTCACACAAAATATACAGAAAGATTTGTTAAAAAAAGAACTTACATTAATACATTAACTTAAAGAAACTGACTAACTATCATCTAACTATTTATCTGTTTTAAGGCAAATAAAATCTAATTTTGCAATTACATAATTGAAAATTAATTTGGTTTTCAGAGCTAAAATAAAGCGTTTTTTTACTGGAGTCGTGTCCTCGAATTGTTTTTAATGGCGTCACCATACATTCTGCTGGGTTAATGATTTTTGGATTGAGCGGGGCTCTGAGTGAGACTTGAATGTGTTAAAAGTTAAAAAAATCGCTCAACTTGACCGTCAGCAAATTATGTTGGACACCCCTGGCACCCCTGCACTAATAGCTACAATTATACACTCAGTGGCTAAAAGCATGGCCTAGTAACGAAATTACAATCAGCCACACATAATTTACCGTTAAACAAATAACTCATCATCATCATCATTTCAGCCGAAAGACGTCCACTGCTGAACAGAGGCGGAGGTTTGCCAAACAGATCGGTCTCGCTCCATTTTGTTGGAGGGCTACTTACACTGCGTCTTCCGGTCCGAGGACGCCCTTGAGAACCTTTTTGCCTCATCGGCCATCAGTTCTACGAGCGATGTGCCCTGCCCACTGCCACTTTGGTCTGGCGATTTTTCGAGCTATGTCGGTGACTTTAGCTCTTGCGGGGATTTCATCATACATAACACATAACTATGTATGTCTAATTTAGTAAGACCGACGATGTATGGTATTGTATGTTTACTTTTGTCCTCTTTGGGTCTTCGTACACAAGGCTTCGCAAATATTTGATCATCATCATATATTTAAGAGCTAGACACCTGTCGGAGGAGTAATTTCCAGCTTATTCTGCATTCTGCTTTTTCTTTCATCTTCTTGTATGTATATAAAATTCTCGTGTCGCGGTGTTTGTTACCTAACTCCTCCCAAATGGCTCGACCGATTCTCACGAAATTTTGTGAGCATATCGGGTAGGTCTGAGAATCGACCAACATGAGAGAGAGAAAAAAAATAAAACATTATTGGTTTAGTTAAAACATTTGTTTTGGTTCGTTAGTTTAACATTTGGTAGCATAGCATACGGTTGTGGTAACTCTGAAAATGAGCTCTGGTTGAGTTCGAAACGCGTCAGTGTAGCTTAGTGGTGGTGATGGTTGGGTTTATGTGTTTTGTGTGTGTTCGTACAGTGTGGAGGTGGAGGAACTGCATGAACACACATTTCTTGCATAAACGTAACTATTGTAAGGTCGCGGGTGAGCAAAGTAATTGTTTTAGTTCATTAATATGGACCTCCGCAAAGTAACGCCTGATTCAATAAATTTATTTTTTCTTTTATTTGCTTCATATATGTCCTTTTTGCTCTTCCCCTTTTTCTTTTCCCTAACATTTTTCCTCCCCTGTTCTCGATTATTTTCATTTTCGATACCAGACTATTTTGGTCTCTAAGCGACTACCGTGGTTAGAGTTTTCACCTATGGTCTCTCAATCAGAGGGTCATGGGTTCGAGGGTTCGCACCTCTAGCTGAGTATTTCACAATTTACGTGCGAAATTGGACGTGAAATTTATCATGAGCTTCACGGTGAAGTAAAACATCGTGAGGAGACACCTGCCAAGTTATTTAATGGTGTGTGTGAAGTTCCCAATCCGCACTGGGGCTGCGTGGGAACTACGGCTCAGCCCCTCATTCTGAGTGGAGGCGTGCAGTGGGATGTATATACATAGGCGGGATGATGATGATATGTAGTTCCTACAAGCACGTATGGAGTCCCGTAAGTACTTAATTCAACATTAGGAGATGACTCCACCTACAGTCAATGTCCTGCAGATAAGTAGGGCAGATTCCGGCAAATTCGCCACAATTAAATGGCAGATTGTAAGCGGCCAGCATCTCGGATTGTCCGCAAATGACTTCATTTGTCCAACCAATCCACATCGAGTAATGACTGGTACAGTGAAAGACACAACTCTTAAAAGTTTAAAATGTACTTGGTGGACACTCCATAGCTTTGCTCGGTTCGACTATTTGGCAAAAGATGGCGCCACATAACCTCATATATTAAACTTAAAATATCTACTTTTTATATAATATCTATTTTATTCTATGATAAAACCTTGACAAATAGATTTTAGACCGCGTCAGCCTCTCGTTGCCGTTCCGTAGAGACAGTTTTGAAGGTTTCTTTATACGCAAGATGCAAGCGTTCGTCTTGCAATCGTCAATTGACGAAAGCGTGCGCATAACGTGCGATTTACGTGGACAATAGGCCTTATTGGTATGTATGTGTGCATATCAAATTTCATCCAAATCCTTCCGACCGTTCTAGTGTGAAGGAAAACAAAAACACACACACACGCACGAACGCATTTATAATATTAATAGGATAATGAAACCAAAATGAAGTTAATAAATATAAAATCACTTTGTCCCAAAGTAAGCAAAGCTTATGTTCAAAGTCAAAATAATAATAATAATAATAATAATATTAGGGGACAATCTCACACAAATCGACCTAGTCCCAAACTAAGCAAAGCTTGTACTATGGGTACTAGACGACGATAGACATACTTATATAGATAAATAATTACTTAAATACATAGAAAACATCCATAACTCAGGAACAAATATTCGTGCTCATCACACAAATAAATGCCCTTACCGGGATTTGAACCCAGGACCTCTTGCTTCGCAGGCAGGGTCACTACCAACTAGGCTAAAGCAGTCGTTATAAAAAAAAAACAGTTTAGGCATCAATTGAAGCTTTTAATGAATTCTAAGAATTGAGAAAAACCTTGTTGAGAAGAATCCGGCAAGAAACTCAACAAGGTAGGTATATTTTTTTCAAACAGATCTACATTGTTGCTAAATTACATACATCTAATACAACTTATTTACATTACAAAGTATTTAATACAACTTATTTTGCTAACATTTACCACCCAAAACTCGAGAGCATACATTCGTATTTTTTTTTACATAATATCTGCACCGGCAAGGTTTTAACGACCGCTTTAGCCTAGTTGGTAGTGACCCTGCCTACGAAGGAAGAGGTCCTGGGTTCGAATCCCGGTAAGGGCATTTATTTGTGTGATAAGCACGAATATTTGTTCCTGAGTTATGGATGTTTTCTATGTATTTAATTATTTATTTATCTCTATAAGTATGTTTATCGTCGTCTAGTACCCATAGTACAAGCTTTGCTTAGTTTGGGACAAGGTCGATTTCTGTAAGATTTGTCCCCTAATATATTTTTTTTGCTGTAGTGTATAAGAGAGCATCTTCCCATATATGTCTAACGGCTATGTATGTGTGCATTAGTATATAAGGAGTGTATCCCTATGTAACAGACAGATATTATAATAAATCTCTTCTTAACGTGCAGTCGTGTTTTCTCTTAAACATCCCACATCAGATGGCGACCTTGCCAGTTGTGGTTGATGACCGGGAGTGATGCGTGTAAAGACTAAAGTCAGTTAATAGACTGGAAAATTATGGCCCAAACAGACGATCTTGTGTTAAAAAATTTGGAAGCGTGTCTACTATACTGGATTCCAGTTATCACCGTCGTGTGGACCTCAAAATTTTGTATTCAGGCTCTCTAACTACTGGGCTATCCGGTCGTAATCATTATTTACCACGATTATCGTCGACAGTACCAAATA
The DNA here is from genome assembly GCA_947563465.1 of Archips xylosteana. Taxonomy (NCBI): domain Eukaryota; kingdom Metazoa; phylum Arthropoda; class Insecta; order Lepidoptera; family Tortricidae; genus Archips; species Archips xylosteana. The sequence goes on along the minus strand of OX387353.1, from coordinate 19,052,168 downwards.
CAGTTGCAATTTGTTACCACTAATGTCATAATTAGCCTCATCTCACATACGTCATGGCGGCCAAATGTAATGGCGCGCGAAATTCACTATAAAACACTTTTACACAGTTTTAGATCGAATTAGAGCTTAAAAATACAAAGTTACGCGTACTGTCAACAATTTTGGGGAAAGGAATATTATTTTTATTATCTACAAGCTTTATAGATACAAAGATTAGCTCAGAGAGTTGATAAGGCAGTCAATCAGGAGGTCAGGATCTTGCTTCTTATGCTTATTGCTTGCCCCTGTTGTTGAAATTTTATTTTATCTTCGTCATCATTGCAAAATTTCAGTTTTCTAGGACAAGGTTTGGATTGATGTCAGCCAGTCAATCAAAATTTTCCTTACTCTCTGCATCTAATGTACGATGTTTTATTGACAAAATGGCGTTACTTCTATCACAGTCGTAATTCTACGGACCATAAAGTAAATAGTCTTTAATAATAAACTTACCTCCACCTTGGCATTTTATAAAAAAAAAAACAGTTCTATTTTTTATCCAAACGCAAACGATAACTTTGTTAAAGTTTTTGTTCGTCAATTATTTCGTTGTCAATTATTGAGGTGTGATTAGTAACTGTCAGTTTTAGCTACTCTCCTATTGGTAACTGTATCTGATTGGAGCAATTGCCCCTAATTGTTTCGTAAGGCCCGAAGCTAGAATGGACAAAGTAAGGAGGGTAGAAAGTGTTTATATATGTAATTGATTAAATGTCTAATTACTGCCTCAAAGAATTAATTCGACGCTTGAAAGGAGTTATTGACTAAGCGACATTTTACTCTAAATAGAGTAAGTAAATACTCTCTTTATTTACAGTTTGAGTTCGAACTCTAGCTTCAACCAAAATGGCGCTTTGACAAGTTCTCCTGTTAAGCGTCGAATTGTATTTTAAAAATACTGTAACTAGAGCACATGAAACTAGAAAAGAACTACTGTGGCTGGGGATCGAACTCGACCCTTCGTGATCCGGGACGCGTTAGCTGGGTGTAGCCACCGACTTGGACGGTGAAATTTCCCAATTGTGTTCTCGAAGTTACTATTTTCAAAATCTGTGAATGTTTTGTCGCTAAGCGCCATTTGAAGGGTACTCGGAAAGAACATGTCTAGTTACCTAAGCAATTTTTTGAGTTATAGCGGTTTGAAAGCTTGTCATCGCGATCAATTACTATGGTACCTAACCATTTCTTTAAAAATGAAAAAAGTTAGATATTCATGTTTAATCGAATGTTTAATTTTTATTTTAATTGACATTTATGTAAAGTATGATGTATAAAACAATAAAACATGCAAAATATCCAATGGTAAGTTATAGTACTTTGCGAGCTCTACATTTTGATAAACACCAACCTTATGGTTAGTTGTATAGATATTTTTGTCGCCTTGGTCACGTACATATATTTATGCCCTTGACTGTACCCTTCCTTTAATAAAGATATATATCTGGAACATAATATAAATTAATACAACAGATATCAAGTTACAGTCTTACTTACACATACTGATCTAATATGGTGTGGACAGCGAGCTATAATAAAAACAAATGACTTGTTAGTTAACCTAACTAACTAAACTGTAATCTTTTCGCCAAGCCAATAATTTTTATTTTCCGTACCTGGTCCTAGCAAGAAACCTTTACAATTTACCCGTGTCTGTCAATCCGTCTGTCCGCGGCTTAGACTGTTGACTCTTTCTAAAGACATGAAATTTCACAATAGTTTTTCGTGCATCGTAAATGAAGGTCAGAATGCAATTTTTGCGAATTTCCATAACAATTTTATTCATTTGACATTTGAACTTACCGTAAAATCAAGTAACAGGATGTTTTTAGCTTTAAATATGGTCAGGAATACGGTGTTAAAATATTTCAGATTCCCTAGCGAGCACCCTGTCATGATAATTCTTGTAGACGGTAACGGTTCCAAACGTACCTACATACATTAAAATCATGCCTTTATAACTAAAACAAATTTTCAAGTGGAAAACAACCGTTCTACATTCACGGTGGCAACAGAGCAGTATTTAAATTTAGATGCTATGTTGTGCACTTTCTAGTTCTGGTAATTAATTATGAATTATCTTACCCTGAAATATTGCAGTTTACTTAGTGAAAATATGCATATGCATCATCACAAGATTTTAGGTAGAATATGCAATGTTAGATGAAAATCATCATCAGAGTGAAAGCAATAGGGCTGGTTGTCGCATTGACTTGTGAGTGATGTTTTGAGCCATGCAACTGTCATTGAACCTTAGAGTGGTGAAGGGATTCCTTGGTCGCTATTTTGATCGTCCTACCCGCCTGTTTTGCAATGTTAGCACGCTATATAAGGGCGCAGGCTGAAAACTAGCGCGGTGAAGAGTAATCCTCACCGTACCTGAAGCCTGTAGCCTGAGCCTTTAGCCACATAATTTTGTGTAGTTTTTTTCTTTTTATGGACAATAAATGTTCTTTTATTTTTATTTAAAATGGCAAAAATTTCCAAGTGCATGTAATCCGGTCTCTATATAACTAAAACAATTATGAAGAGGTCCTTTTTAGCATTACCTCCGAATTTCAAACCAAGTGCTAGATCTAATGATTTCGGCGTGTAACACCGCGGCTAAACGCTAGTTAGACATAACAGTTTTCTCATAAGTATTTAGACGTACTCGAGTAAGAAAACTGCGATTACGATCTCGCGTGGTAGAGATGGTAATCGATTAGATATTCGGAATAGCAGCGGCTAATAGGCAGATGTGAGTGGCTTTTTACCGGTAGCTTTGGATTAAGCTTGACGCGTTGTGAAAGATCCGCTACGCTTTACTATGAATTGGTATAAGTTAGGTATGAAGTATCTTTTTTGTATTTATTTTTCAACTTCATTTTTTATTACTTTTACGGTCATCTATATTTCAGTTTGTGTTTGGTTTGAAATATATGAATTGGTATGTGAAAGCTATCCAAGGATATCATAATCATATATCATAATCGCATGGGCATAACGATACTGACGCTATACGAAATTATTTTCATTTCATAAACAACCTTTTTTCTATTAACGTAAAGTTTATTTTTGAAATGAGAATAATTTCGTTTAGTGTCAGTATCGCAATAAAAGTGCGTGTAAAAAAACTTTGTTTAGGTAATTTGCTTTGTCCATCGCTTCGCAACATACGCCATATCTTCCACTGTGTCACGGACTTTGCTCCGTCACGACCGTCGGACGGAAGCTGTTCGTGCTACGAATCAGATGTTAAGTGCTTTCAATCACTGGTAGCTAACAGGGTCGCGGGTTCAAGCTGGTGGGAACAGTTCCGAACTGCCCCACACGTTACTTTCGTTGTTTTGGGAAATTGCTGCTGTGTGATTGGCGGTTTGCTTTTTTTTAACTGGGCGTGCCAATAGTGTAAAGGCAACGAATTACATTGAATCGAAAGTAAAAAAAAAATCTTTGTGTGGGGATTAATTTTATTTAAAAATTGGGTCTGTTATTTTAGACTACTTTCTAGCATAGGTATATCATAATGAATCAAATCGGAGCCAGACAATTGAGTATCTTTCCTTGTTAGTATCAAACTAAGCAAAGCTAGTTATACTTCGTTTTTTTAGCATTAGAAATAAGGTAAACAATCTTAACGAGTCTTTTTATTGACAAACACTTTTAAAAATATAGTAACTATTACTTATGAAACAAAAAGGGAGTAAACGACCATATTTCCTTTCAAATTGTTACATATTAGCTGTGACTTATTTTTCAAAAGTGTTTTTCAATAAAAAGACACGTCAAGATCGCTTACCTTCTTTCTAATGCTAAAAAAACGAAGTGTAGATAAATACTGTCATATGCACATAACATCCGCGATTCAGTTAGGTACAAATCTTCAATACTAATCACGCAAACGGATGTTACAATTGTAATTAAATATAATATAAATATAAATATAAATATCACGGGACAATTCACACCAATTGACCCAGTCCCAAAGTAAGCTAAGCAAAGCTTGTGTTATGGGTACTAGGCAACGGATAAACATACTTATATAGATAGATACATACTTAAATACATATTAAACACCCAAGACCCGAGAACAAATATTCGTATTTTTCATATTGTACTTACAGTTTGAAAAAATATATTGTTGAGCTTCTTGCAAGATCCTTCTGAACCGGGGTTTTGCGAACCGGTGGTAGATTCTTTTACATTTATAATTATAGAATAGAATAGAAAATATTTATGTAAGAACAACTGCAATAATGCAGCTAAAAAAATTACACAACAGACCATAAACATAGGCGTGAATGTAGTAGCTACAAAAAAAGGACACCCCTCAGCATGTGTCATGCTCATGGCACGAGGTGCCACGACGCTGATTTTCAGTGGGTCCACAGTAACTTAAAACTAAACTAAGTAAAACATACACAACATAGTATACACTACATACATATGTACAATGAAATCTAAAAAATAAAGAAAGAAAGAATAAATAAAAATAAATAAATAAATATCACGGGACAATTCACACCAATTGACCTAGTCCCAAACTAAGCAAAGCTTGTACTATGGGTACTAGACAACGGATAAACATACTTATATAGATAAATACATATTAAACATCCAAGACTCGAGCACAAACATTCGTGATTTTCACACAAATATCTGCCCCGACCGGGAATCGAACCCGGGACCTCAAGCTTCGTAGTCAGGTTCTCTAACAACTAGGCTATCCGGCCGTCTGAAGAATGAAATACTGTGACATTACGCAGTGCAGTATACAGACAAAAACAAAAACAATCTGCAAACAAATACAAACAATCACAAGACAATATAGACAAAATATACGAAAGCCAGCCAGGCTAGGCAGAAGAAAGCTGTTGTTTTTGTAAATTGTGAAGGTGGAGTTTTAATTTCTTTTTGAATGTGAACAATGAACAAGCATTTCTAATTGGTTATCATCATCATCATTTCAGCCGAAAGACGCCCACTGCTGAATATAGGCCTCACCCAAGGCTCGCCAAGCAGATCGGTCCCGTGCCATCCGCATCCAACGCGATCCTACACTGCGTCTTCCGGACGCCACTCGAGAACCTTTTTGCTCCATCGGCCATCAGTTCCACGAACGATGTGCCCTGCCCACTGCCACTTGAGTCCGGTGATTCTTCGAGCTATGTCGGTGACATTAGTTCTAATTGGTGGTGGGAGATTATTCCAGCATCGCGTGGCAGCGTACAGGAAACTGCCACAAAACCTAGCCGACTTGTGTCGCGGACAGACGAGCCGGGGAGCCCCCCGCACAGGCTTATTGGAAAGTATAGTCTAAATTGAATAAATATATTTTGACTTCCCTAGCGGGATTCCAACCAAGGACTTCTAGCTTCATTGTCAGGGTCACTAAACTACCATACAGTCGTCAAAAATCGCGGTGAAAACATTCAAGATGTCGCGCTCTCGCGCGCGCCGGCGCGTGCGCGGCAGTTAGTGTAATTAGGGTCAAGCGCATCTGCGAGACGCTGTTATTTGATGCGAATAAATTTTGAGACGATCATGTCATTGAAAATTACGTCTTTTTCTGCATTAGAAATAACGTAAACAATGTTAATGGGGCATACACATGTTTTTGTTCGCGTTCTGTGGACATGGCAAAAATCAAGGGTCTATGTCAGCCTATATAAATACGTCCCACTGCAAGGTACAGGCCTCCTCTCAGAATGAGAGGGCTTGGGCCGTAGTTCCCACGCGGGACCAGTGCAGATTGGGAACTTCACATAGGTACACCATTGAATTTCTTCACAGTTGTATGCAGGTTTCCTCACGATGTTTTCCTTCACCGTAAAGCTCATGGTAAATTAGAAATGTAATTTCGCACATAAATTCCGAAAAATTCGGAGATGCGAGCCGGGATTTGAACCCACGATCCTCTGCTTGAGAGGCCATAGGTCAAACCACTAGGCCATCACGGCTTACTAGCGTCAAGGGTCTAAGTATAGCTAATATATTTCATACTAAATACAAACTGAAACATAGATGCACAGAAAAAACCCCAGAAAAAAGACCAATGCTGGGAATCGAACCCAGGCCCTCGGCATTCCGTGCCGCGTGCTTACCCCTATACCACCACTGGTCAGGAGTTTACACGCAAATTTTTCGTATGCATCATACATTCCAGCCTGCCATTATCACTTATGCAGTGATACAGCGCCATCTATGTTCAGTTCTCATCGAGAAATATCAACACTCCTTTGGAACTAACCGCTCACCCGGACAAGAGATGTCGCTACTAGGACATACTTTTAACAAGTTTGGTTTAGCAAACTTGTTATAGCTAATATGTTTTAGTCAGGTCTAGATCGGCGTGTATGCGGCCAGCTTACAAGCTGTTGCCCGCGACTCCGTCTGCGAAGTATTCCTTAATCGATATTCCGCGGAAACTATTTAGGTAATTTTCAGGGACAATAAACTATAGGTGTTACGCGGCTAACAGATAATAGATGGACCAAAAAAGTAACATTCTGGAACGGCCCACTAGGCAAAAGAATAAGAGGCAGACCTATTACAAGATGGGATGATGATATTAAAGCAATAGCTGGTCCAAACTGGTGACAAGTAGCTGAAGACAGAGTCAAATGGGCATCACTGGAGGAGGCCTTCACCCATTCTGGGGTTCCGGTAGATTATAAAAATTAAGAAACTATAAATACTATGATAAATATACACATAAAATTATATTAAATAAGAGATGCATAAATAACATAGAATAAACTAAATAAAACTAACACATACTTAGATTTTTTTAAGAATTGTAATTTTACTGGTAATAAAAAGGCTTTTTATTTTATTTTTTGTTTTATTTTATTTACTATGTTCTATCCAGGCCCTTAAACTATCTCCTCACCAGATTTCGTCTAAATCCTTTCCACGGTTGAAGAGGCAACAGATACACAAACAGAGACAGAATATTTGAAATTTACCATGAGCTTCACAGCGAAGGAAGACATCGTGAGGAAACCTGCACACTTGCGAAGAAATTCAGTAGTGTGTGTTAAGTTCCCAATCCGCACTGGGCCCAAGTGGGAACTACGACCGAACCCTCTCATTCTGAGAGATCTGTGCCCTGCAGTGGGACGTATATAGCCTGGGATGATGATGATGATGACGATGATTTGAAATTTACCATGAGCTTTACGGTGAAGGAAAACATCGTGAAGATACCTGCACACAATTGATAAGAAATTCAATTGTGTGTGTGAAGTTCCCAATCCACAATAGGCTCGCGTGGGAACTACAGCTCAAGCCCTCTCATTCTGAGAAACCTGTGCACTGGGAAGTATATGGGCTGGGGATGACTTAGATTCTCGTCATTTTCCCGCCAAGTACAACTTTTATCTGGTGTTACAAATCCTAAAAATACAAGCTTATTTTTAACTTTTTAATATTTTTTTCGCTAGCCGTTGGCCGGAAGTCCTAGATGTTGGGGCAGGCTGCCAAGGCGAAGATTTATACTGATGTCCAAGTCCAATACCCCATGCGTGAGGGTGGCATCCTATTTGAATCCGAGCAAGATTTATTTCCAGCATTTTAGTTCTAGCCTCGTTCGTGGCGCGGTTGTAATAAGTTAGTATGGTAAAAGCAATCATTATCATCTCTGGCTTATAACAATGTCCCGTAACTCAACGATAACTTGATAGGTACTAGATAGGTCTGATAGGTAGTTTGGAAAGATAGAAAAGAAGGAGGTTTGCGGAGGTCCATATTAATGAACTGAAGCAATTACTTTGCTCACCCGCGACCTTACGATAGTTACGTTTACGGAAATACCTGTTTATACAGTTCCTACACTCCATACTGTACGCACACACAAATCACACAAACCCAACTATCACCACCACCACCAAACTACACTGACCCGTTTCGAATTCAACCAGAGCTCATCCTCTGAGTAAACTACTCAAATAGAACCCATCCTCAGAGTAAACTACCCACATCAGTTATCACCCGAACCCTAAACATTTGAAAGTTAGCAAAAACAAAACACTGAACAGATTATAAGTACTCGTACTGGTACTCCAAAAAATTTGAAAGTACGTAACTTAATAGAAAAACTTTCCAACAATTTCCTTCTAAAAATACACGCGCCAGAACCTTCAGATACCTTCCTGTTTTTTTGTTATCGATAATTGACTTCCGATCTCCAATTCTGCGATCACGATGAGTCAAAAAAAAGAATGCTGTCCATCTCTTTCGTCAAGGTTTTCATGATTGACCACTGCCTTTCCAACCTGAAATAAACCTTAAACTCAAACCATCATACCTCAATTTACCTTAGCACTTTAAAATCCTTTCTTTACTATCATAAACGACATTTTTGCAGCAATCGAAATGGCACTGTTTGCGATCGACTTAAAGAAGAGTTGTGTTTGAAGTAGGATGGTGGTTAAGTTGTTTTGGCAGGTTTCAAGTGTAGAATGCTTCCGTTAATAGAATCTTAATGAAGTAATGTCAGGCCGCAGGTTGTGCTTGTCATGCTCATCTCCTTACGGCGCATGCGTGCAAAGTACCGTCGGCAAAAAAACTGGAGCGATGTGGTAAAATTAAAATAGAATAAAACTGTCTCTCAAAGAACATCAGAGGCTTATTGTCTAATGCATTTGGAATCACAATCTTCGACGTTCATTTAAAGAGCTCGAGCCTTTGATCAATTATAACTGTAGATCCACAGTCGCGCGCCCGAAAATGTCCGAGCCAAATGAGCGCCACTTTGATAAAAGTGGCCTTCTTTTTTCTCAGTACGTTGCGTGAAATTGTCAAGTTTAGCTGTCAAGTGTCAACCGAAATTCGACTGTAATGAAGTAAAGACTAGGTTCAAATTTCTGTGTAGGTGATGATTTTAATTGTTATGCAAACAAATAAAAAAGTTCGGACATTCTTTGAAGGGGATTTTGTTCGGCAATGTGTATCTTCAGTTATAATTGATCAAAGGCTAGAGCCTACTTTGCATAATATGTCGACTTTGATTTCGATTTTGAAACCATGAAATTACCCACTGAAATGAAGAAAAAATTAAAGGATTTGCCACACTGAATGCGTTCACAACATTGTCGGTCTCTATATATTTTGTATAGATATGCGATCTGTCCGTGCGGTCCACGACAATGTTGTAGACCGACAATGTTGTTCATACATAATGCGGGCTGCGGTCAATTTGACCTGACCGCTTGCTCTTGAATGAGCTCTTTATTTTAAGCAGTCATGTTTCGATTAAGCGAGGCTATGCGGTATGTTTATTTGTCTATCGCTACTCGAACCAAACTATACTAGTCGAATCTATTCCATAAGATAATAATTATAGCGGTACATCCGAGATGCCGCGATACGCAAAGAATAAAGGCTGAGCCAATTTATTTAACAACTCTATTATGCAGAGAATGTGTGATGACTGTACTTTATGGGGAATTTGATTATCAAATTATATTGAAGAACAATAAAATTGGTACGCAACACGTTCATTGTAGGGAAAGCTTTCCTTAGTCAAAGTCAAAGTCGAAATTCTTTATTCAATTTAGGCAACAATTGATGCTCCTATAAACGTCGAAGAATCTACGAGTACCACCGGTTCGGAAAAACCCTAAAAAGTCAAAGTCAAAAAAAAAGTCAAAATTCTTTATTCAATTTAGGCATCAAATTGATGCTCCTATGAACGTCGAAAAATCTACCACCGGTTCGGAAAAAACCCTGTTGAGAAGAAACCGGCAAGAACAACAAGGTATATTTTTTTCAATCAGATCTACATTGTTATTAAATGACATACATCTAAAGTATTTAATACAATTAAATTTTTTAACACAGTAGATACGCTATTTGAGACTAGGGATCGCCAATGCGGATCGGAAGATAAGAATTCTAATGATAAGAATCCGGCCTACGTCCACTTGGTCGCCCCAAGTACCTATATCATCACTATTTCAGCCGTAGGACGTCCACTGCTAGACATATGCCTCCCTACTCACCCCAATCATTACGGTTGGAAGTGGCTTAAATTGCATCCACCTTGAACCTGCGGTCTTTACCAAATCGCCCTTCCATCTCTTTGGTGGATGTCCCACCTGCAGCCACACTGCGCTTGAGAACTTTTCGGGCCCAACGGAAATGTGTTTTACGTGCTTAATGGCCTGCCCATTGCCATTTCAACGAGTTAATCGTTTTGGCTATGTTGGTAACCGTTGTTCATCTACGTATCTCCTCATTCCTGGAGAGAAACCCCGAGCATAGCCCTCTCCTTAGCTCGTTGAGCGACTCTGAGCCTATTCATTAGGCATATAAAAAAGTAAGTTTACTTTAAATTGAAAATGCCCATATTTTGTTCTGGAAACTCGGTTGGTTTTATAACCGTTGGTAAGTCAGATTGCAGTCATTACGCAGGACCACACGACACCGTTGATCCCAAATGCCTAACCCCAAAATCACGCTCATGAAGTGGATCCGAACGTGCCCTTACGCAGCCTCCGAGACCCAGGCTGTCGTATAAAAATATAGTAGGAGGCGTGACAAACAATGAACCCCTTATTCATAAACGTTAGTTATTTTTTTTTAATCGTGTTCGAAGGACCACATTATTTGCACTTAACACCGTTATTAAGCCAATCCGTTTTGTAACTAATCAAATAAGTTTCTTATGCAATCTATAACAGCGAAGCGTTGGCTAATTTTTATCATGTTACAGCGACCCTAGGGTCAATAAAATAAAATCGGCCAAAACAGATATATCTCCGACAATATTATCGATGTTAAAAGCCGTGGTAGCCAAACCACTAGGCCACCACGGCTTTATAGAAAGATCACATCTATAGAACAAAATCTCAATTAGTATTTTATTCCAATAAGGAACGTGCAGAAACTATAGGCGGCAGCACTAATGCGAGAGAAGAGACACTATGCGGACAGTAAAAGAAACTTATCAGGATAAAACAGTCAATTTAATGGCACCAGTTGGCAGCACCGTCTATGTGCACGTTCTCTTACAGGGAACGTGCAGAGAACGTGCAGAAACTATAAGCGGCAGCACTTGTCGCGCAAGCGCGAATCTTTAAGTGAGTGGCTTGCTTTATAGTATAGATGGCAACACTAAACATAAAAGTTATATCTCTGAATCTATGGTTTTGCATTGGAGGCAAAAATGGCGTCAAAGTGAGACTAGTTTTAAAGTTTGTTCCTGAAAATCTTCAAGCTGTAACTATAGGATCTCCTGAGAGGAAAGCTGAGTATCACTGAGTATCTCAATGATTTGTACACGATACCATCGTTCGTGCTCCTCGCTGTATCGATATTTGTTTGCACACTCTTGTTTTTACCATTCATCTTTGTGGGGCCAGTTTGCATGTTTGCCTACACACACCCGTGTGGGATGCATTCTAACTGGTCTTCATTATGTACTTTACCTACAGCTCCATCGTCTTCCCAGGCAACATGTCTCGTTCTCCAATGCGGGAGGACGGGATCTGGGATGTTGAGAATCTTGGCATGCGCATTTGTCCAAGTACGTTTTCGTCAGCGAGTGGGTTACCGGAGACGTTCGGTTTAGCTGGTTACTAGAGACGTCTAGTAACTCCTCGCACCTTGAGAGTGAGCCTGTAGGTCTTGTTTGGGTGTCGTAACAATGTGACACGATGAATGAGTCTTGCCGTTGATGTTCTGATACAAGCTATGTATATTTACAGTTTTACTTTGAAGAAATACAACGAGGAGCGCCACGGGCTTACCGTGACTCTCCGTGACCGGATGAGTGATCAGGGTTACTCATTTGGCCATACTTTATACAGGAGGAGGAAGGAGATTTCCTGTTAGGACACATACACTACTAACAAAAGCGAAGCAGATCAGTGAAAGCTAGCAACCTACAAGAAGATGAATCCAGGTATGATTATTACATTATTACACCGCGAAATAGACACAAGAATTACATCCCCAAAACCAGCTTCCCATAATCATATCAACAAGTTTCTATTTCGCGACATGGTGGAGATTGCTGGTAAAATCTGAACATATGATCAGTTCCCGCATTGAATATTGCGATGAGAAAAGTGCTAGCGATTTTTTTGGCGCGCCGGAGGTCCTGCCAGGAGAATCCTAAAGGTGGTGGTTGTCATCAGAAGATGAATATAATTGAGGAACAGTGAATTGAAAATGAAAATTATAATTATAACCTTCAATAAAGACTAGAAAGATATGCAAGTTGTGACTCATAGCGACATCTAGTGTTCGATTGTGGAGTTAACCATCGTTTTCTAGCTATTGGCAGCAAGCTTCAAAATGGAGACCGCTGAATTTGTGATCGTACAAAATGAAAACGTATCAAAAGGCTTCGGATAGTTTAAGAAATAAATGTGTAAATGTTTTTCAGTAATTAATTAAGATTTTTTTTCTAGAGATATCTTGTACGAATCAAGTTCGTAAATTTACAAGAATAGTTATGACCGGAAGTGAAACCATTTACCAACATGGCGTCTAGTCGCTCGAGGAAACGAAATTAATGTTTCGTATTAGATAAGTTGACGAATAGAATAAGAATTATTTCCAGTTATTAAGTATAAAAAATACCTAATTTTAAAAACAAATTTTTAAGACTTAGTAAAATACTAAAATTAAAATTGAATCGTAGTCGACGATAAATAGGTACCTACCTACTTACATTTTCTCGTTCGCCGTGCCGCCATTGCTTTGCTGTTAACTTTACCGGCCGGCGTAGCGTATTTATTTTGCAAAATAATATTGAAAGTAAGCGATCGTGACAAGTGTAAAGTGATTAAAAACTTTGAGTGTTTTGTTACTTTCAGGTGAGTGTTGCAGTCTTATATTTTGAGGTTCGTTTTACTTTCTGTCGCATAAATACCAATCGCGTCGTACCTAAAGTTTAAGACCTTATAAAAAACTTTTTCTACCAGTCGAAATTAGCTTCAACCTTATTTCGAACGAAAGAAATAAGCAGTAATTTACGACAACGGCACTGAATCCGTTTGTATTGATATTGTAACAGTGTAAAAGATTTATTAGCACGCGGCCATAAATAATCTAAGCACGCGGCATCTAAGAATCTTATAGGAAAATTCCTTCAGTGTTTTTGGGTTAAATATCGTATTTTAAAACTAGTACTAGTATCTAAATAGAAACTCATTATTGGCAAGCGCAGCGTCATTTTGTGCCTATGTATTATTTTTTGTGTATACGTAGCAAATGTAAACATAATAGCACTTTCTTTTGTTTTATGTGAAAAATTCAATTGTTTTTTCTTTTACACCATTAGGTACACGGTTTAGAAAGATCATACGGACATACCGTTTAAGAAAATAACCCACTGACTGTTCTGGAGAAAGTCATGTAAGTAAATACTAATAATTATTTGTATACAGTACTTACTGTCAGATATAAATAAAGAGGCTCACAGTTAGTATGTTCACTGCCACTTAGTAATGTGTGTTATACTTGGAATTAATGGCAACGTTTTGCCTATTTATTTACTAGTAAATGAGTTACTCTAGTTTCAGTTCTCTAGTCTTCTGAGTCCTGACTTTGTTAACTGGTGGCACTGGTGCAGTGCTTAAGACCTACATGAGAGTCATAGTCTCATAGTGTTTGTAATTTAGAACTTATTTAAGCGTATATAAAGTTCTTTATTCATTGAATGGCATGTACCTCACATGGCACATTTGGCAGTTATTCTTACAATTGATTTGTACTTTATAAAGTATACTATTACTCATGAAGCTCGGCTGGCAATGCTTCTGCAATCTTTTGGTGTTATGGATGTTCAAGAGTGGTGGTACTTACACACCATCAGTTTACCCACTTGCCTGTTGGCCACCAAAAGTACATACCAATCATGTTATTAAACAAAATTAAACCACAATTTGTGGGAAAAACTACTACATAGGTACGGAGAACTTAACTTAGCTCCGGACATTAAACGGTTACTCTGATAAATTAAATAATGTTCTAAAACAATGCTCATACAATTTAATTATTCTGCTATATAGTACTGAAACAATGATGATATTAAGATGAAATTTAAATTTAATAGACCTAATAAAAGAAAAAGTTATGATTTCATGATTGCCAAATCACTTATCACCAAAGGTATACTCAGATAGATAAGTTTGAACGGCTTGACTAAGCATAAATTTAATAGAACTATTACATAAAACTAATTTAAAATAAAATAAATACTTATATTCAGTTAAATATATAAATCTTACTTGAAGTTACAAATCTAGGTGCACGGTAGTGCAAAATGGTCAAGTTGTAATTTATGGAGATAACATTATGATTAAAATTTCCAAACTGTTTTGAATTCTAGATTTGGAATATAAAAACTAATTTAAATTATTATAAACTTTTGAGTGTTTGTCTGTTCATCTATCTCGTTTAAAATTTACTTTTCCTTACCAAGCACTTACTATCCTCTGATTATTTTAAAATTTAATATACATATATATATGTAATTAAAAATAAAACAATAACAAAGGTTAACTGGAAGAGGGATAAGTTCGCCTTTATACATCTGTTTCTCTTGTTGACTGTTGATTTTCATGTTTTTATGTACAATAAAGAGTATTACACATACATACCTTATATGGCACTGCAGACCTGATCTGATAATGGAACTGAAAGGTACCGATGAGAACTCTTCAACTATAAGTGGTAACATAGTCGTGTTTGGACTTGTTTGTTTTGTTTTGATGAGCACTAGAAGGCTAAGCGGAGTACAGTCGGCAACAATAGTGTAATAAAATATTTTTTCAGAAATTTAAAAATTCTCAAAATTATAATATGTTCCTAAACTCACTTTTACACCAATTTGGCTTCATTGGTTGATGTTTATGTATATGGGTATTCTATGAGTAAAAAGAAAATATTAAAATTATTCCAGATTACAACCAAGCAAGATGGCAGATGAGGAGGAGAATGAAGAGACCTCATTAGACAATATAATTAAATCGAGACTACATCTAATAATCGACAAAATTAAAAACCAAAGGAAGGAAGCGGAAATCTTCTGCAAAGAAGGTAGCAATGACAAAGCAGAGGTGCAAAAAGCACAAATATGTGCATCTAAGTTAGAAAACATGATCAAACGTTTCACATCAGAACTGAATGAATATTTTAGGACTTCAAACAATCTGTCACCTGATGAGATAGCAGATATGAGTACCGCTCAATTTGATGGCGAAGAGGTTTTAGCTGAACTAAAATGTAGACTGTCAATCCTAGTGGATGAGAAGAAAAGTGAG
This sequence comes from Archips xylosteana, assembly GCA_947563465.1. Taxonomy (NCBI): domain Eukaryota; kingdom Metazoa; phylum Arthropoda; class Insecta; order Lepidoptera; family Tortricidae; genus Archips; species Archips xylosteana. The sequence goes on along the minus strand of OX387353.1, from coordinate 19,036,872 downwards.
ATCCGAAGTGAAAAGGAACAAAGCCATGCTTTTTCAGCTAAATTACCAACCCTTACATTACCAGAATTTCGAGGAGATGTGTTAACTTGGTGTGAATTTTGGGATATATACAAATCCAATATTCACGATAGAAATATACCCGACGTGGACAAGCTACTTTACCTGAAGTCGACATTAAAGGAAGAACCTCGCAGAATTATAGACGGTTTAGAAGCCACCAATAAGAACTATGCAGTAGCCATTCAAATATTAAAAGACAGATACGGTAAGCAATCACAAATTATAGATGCGCATTACAGCGCCCTCAGCAAAGTTAAAGCTGCAGATACAACAATTAGTGATTGTCGTACCACCTTAAATGAATTAGAACGTCATCTCCGAGTCCTACAGTCACTTGGAGAAAATACTGATCATAATCATTTGAGGTATCTTATAACGGAGAAATTCCCGGGAGATCTTATCTATGAAATGAAAATGAAGATGAAAGATGACACAGTTGGAGAAATGAGAAAACACCTGGAGGTGATAATAACTGCAAGAGAAGAAGCCAACAAAATACGACTGGACGTTCCCGCCGAAAAGGAAAACTATACCGTGGAGACACTACATATAATGCACAAGGACAGAGAAAAACCTATAAGTAAATATCATAATTTCAAGAAGAGGAATTACAGTAACAATAATGTTGTAAAAAGAGAAGACAAAAACGAAAAAGACAAAAGCGAGCATTTACATTTACAAAGAATAGAACCGAGTTGTTCTAGAAACAGATGTGATACGACAAGGAAACGAAAGTATGAATCAATGAGAGACAGAGACAGCGAACAAAGAGAAAGAACAGAAGAATATGTCACTTACAAAATAAGGAAACTATCGTGTGTATTCTGTAAAAATGATCACTACCCAGATCGATGTCAAGAATATAAGACGGTTGAAGAGAGAAAAGCTAAATTGGGTAGACGCTGCTTCAATTGTCTATCGGATAAACATTTGATTCGTGTTTGCAAAATTAGAAGAGAATGCTTCTATTGCCACATGTTGGGAAGACATCATCGAGCTTTATGTCCTGAGAAATTTATGCCAAAGAAAGAAAACACGCTAACTTCAGCGAATAACTAGATTAATAACAATAGCAACTAAACTAAATTACTAATATTATGCATTTTTGCGCTTCTGTAGACTGCGATTTGGAACCATTATAAGTCCTTTTATACTAATAGCTACGCTACAATATCTAGTCTCACAGAACGCACCAGGACTATTTTCCAAGATTGTGGGTCAAATACAATGTTGAAAATTCCGTTATCGAAGCGAATTCTACAGAAGCAGCAATACAACACTTTAATACTCTGTACTACTTATTGAACCGTTGTCGGGTCAGGGTCCTTCGGATGTAAACTTGGCAGAAATATACACTTAAAACGCACATGGAAAGAGATGAGATTGATTCACCTACTACGAATACTGTCACAGAAGAATCTACATCCAAAGATAAGATTGCAAAAAGAGTACTTTTCAGACGAAATTTCAGTCATAGAAATTAAGACTAATTAATTCACGACCTCTCACTAGCGTGGATTCCGAATTAGACCATGTTTTGATTACATTAGAAGACACTCAAAATGGATCCGAAGTACGAAGTATATTAACGTCAAAGACAGAATTAATAAAAGGCTAGAAACGAGCGCTCATCAAGCCTTCGTGAGAGATACAGTCAACTGCCGCGAGAACCCCGAGTAACTTCGAAGCTAACACCGTTCCTAACCAAATGGTCCAGATCAAGGGCGACTCCAAAAATAGAAACGATTGTATGATAGGGAAGATTACAGAACTGATCCTGAATGCCAACAGTCTATGCAGAGCAGCTGATCATCATGCAACAGTCCATGCAGAAAATTTGGAGATTATTCATTCTCAGTCACCTGACACAATAACTGATGACATACCACTACCTCAAGTCTTTACTCCGGCACCATTGATGCTTGAAGATCATAATGATACTGATACTGAAAATGAAAAGAATGCACCAATAGAAACAGATATAGAACCGCTGCCTCCTAATACAATCGAAGTAAACTATGATGATGTAAATCAGAAGTCTAGACGAGCTACAACCTTTAAAGCCACCGAAAGAATTGAAGAGTGGACTCCACAATCTTGCCGCTGGGGAGTGTCGCGCAAGCGCGAATCTTTAAGTGAGTGGCTTGCTTTATAGTATAGATGGCAACACTAAACATAAAAGTTATATCTCTGAATCTATGGTTTTGCATTGGAGGCAAAAATGGCGTCAAAGTGAGACTAGTTTTAAAGTTTGTTCCTGAAAATCTTCAAGCTGTAACTATAGGATCTCCTGAGAGGAAAGCTGAGTATCACTGAGTATCTCAATGATTTGTACACGATACCATCGTTCGTGCTCCTCGCTGTATCGATATTTGTTTGCACACTCTTGTTTTTACCATTCATCTTTGTGGGGCCAGTTTGCATGTTTGCCTACACACACCCGTGTGGGATGCATTCTAACTGGTCTTCATTATGTACTTTACCTACAGCTCCATCGTCTTCCCAGGCAACATGTCTCGTTCTCCAATGCGGGAGGACGGGATCTGGGATGTTGAGAATCTTGGCATGCGCATTTGTCCAAGTACGTTTTCGTCAGCGAGTGGGTTACCGGAGACGTTCGGTTTAGCTGGTTACTAGAGACGTCTAGTAACTCCTCGCACCTTGAGAGTGAGCCTGTAGGTCTTGTTTGGGTGTCGTAACAATGTGACACGATGAATGAGTCTTGCCGTTGATGTTCTGATACAAGCTATGTATATTTACAGTTTTACTTTGAAGAAATACAACGAGGAGCGCCACGGGCTTACCGTGACTCTCCGTGACCGGATGAGTGATCAGGGTTACTCATTTGGCCATACTTTATACAGGAGGAGGAAGGAGATTTCCTGTTAGGACACATACACTACTAACAAAAGCGAAGCAGATCAGTGAAAGCTAGCAACCTACAAGAAGATGAATCCAGGTATGATTATTACATTATTACACCGCGAAATAGACACAAGAATTACATCCCCAAAACCAGCTTCCCATAATCATATCAACAAGTTTCTATTTCGCGACAGCACTAATGCGACAGAAGAGACACTATGCGGACAGTAAAAGAAACTTATCAGAGTAAAACATTCAATTTGATGGCACCAGTTGGCAGCACCGTCTATGTGCAAGTTCCCTATAGCAGTGTAGGCGTACGCGCACGCCGCGTGTTGCGGCGAGACGCATTAGCCTCCGAGATTAACCCACTTGCCTGCCGCCGCGACGGCATTAGTGCTGCCGCTCGGAACCTAACTGGAACCCTCAATAAGGTAAATGCCCTAGAGTTGACATGCTAATGCCCAATAGATGGCCTGCTCTCACTTTTATTAATCGTTGGAGCAGACGTGTACTGGAGTGGAGACCACGTTTAGGAAAGCGTAGTGTGGGACGCCCTGAGACACGTTGGACTGATGAACTTAGGAGGACAGCTGGCAGTGGGTGGATGAGGGAAGCCCAGGATCGCGAATGTTGGCGCAGTATGAGGGAGGCCTACGTCCAACAGTGAACGGACAATGGCTGTAGATAGATAGACAGATAGCCTTCACACGCCGCATCGCACGCGTAAATTATTTGATCTGGGGATTTTTCTAAATTCCCATGAGAATTTCGAAAAAATACATGATTTTTTTTTTTTTTTTTTTTATACACAAATCGACCTAGTCCCAAACTAAGCAAAGCTTGTACTATGGGTACTAGACGACGATAGACATACTTATATAGATAAATAATTACTTAAATACATAGAAAACATCCATAACTCAGGAACAAATATTCGTGCTCATCACACAAATAAATGCCCTTACCGGGATTTGAACCCAGGACCTCTTGCTTCGTAGGCAGGGTCACTACCAACTAGGCTAAAGCGTTCGATTATAAAAGCCGTGGTGGCCTAGTGGTTTTACCTATGGTCTCTCAAGCAGAGGGTCGTGGGTTCGAATCCGGGCTCGCACCTCTGAGTTTTTCGAAATTTATGTGCGAAATTACATTTGTTATTTATCATGAGCTTTACGGTGAAGGCTTGTATACACCTGCGAAGAAAATCAATGGTGTGTGTGTAGTTCCCAATCCGCACTGGACCCGCGTGGGAACTACGGCTCAAGCCCTCTCGTTCTGAGAGGAGGACTGTGCCCTGCAGTGGGACGTATATGGGCTGGGATAATGATGATAATGGGGTTGTTTGGGCCAAAGTTGGTTTTCTATCGTTGCCCGAATATGCTGCAATGTATCGTTTTCCAGATGTGATGGTTTAAGGCTGCTTTTCCACCAGCGATGTGCTATGCTACGTTGCTATGGATGCGAACGATATCCGCCAATCATATTCATTGGTTCACTGGAGGAAACGGGTTCAACTAAGCTATGTTTTATATATGGAAAGATACGTGCTGTGGATACGTGTTCTGGGTAATCTTCCTCGAACGGTTATATAGAGCATTAGTGAAAACTGTTATATGAAAATCGTCGCAGCTTAACTGCATAGAAAGAAAGAACGATGAAATAAATAGTACATTACTAAGAGGCCGGCAACTCCTGTTCCGGCCGAGACTTGTATAGCGCTTTTCAAGCAATGAAATATATAAAAAACTTCAAGAAAACAGTAAACCTATAAACGTCATGATGCTGTGTCACATGAAACAATAGACGATCGCTTTCCTGACCTTCTGCAATTCTGTATGAAAATCCATTACATACCACTCGTCTAACCGCGCCCGCAACGTGATACGACCCGGCCTATTATTTTGAACGTAATCTTTGCGAAAATACATTAACTTATTTACAACAAATAAATGAATTATTATTATAATAAATATTTTAAAAAAAGGACAATACGAAGGCTATATATAGAGTGTGCCATTGAGGTTGTAAATTAAACACTGGCTCAGCATAATGCTGAGGCGTTTATAACACCCCAGCGCTGATTTTCAGTCAGCACCGTCGGTATAGTACCCGGAAAGCCACACAGATAAATGAACTGTACGCTATAATATAAGCGAGAAGCTACATAAACTATATGCGTAAATAGATAATTAGCTATGTCCACACCAGTGCGCTTTCACGTTCATCTTGCGTTTTCCTTTGACGCACGAAATTCTGCACGCCGATCCACCGGCGTTGGATAGACATGCGCTAGCCGCACGCGCTGCTGTTCAATTAATTTTGAGCTATTGCATGCGCTATGGTTGCTCGGGCATGCGTCAAAGGAAAACGCAAGATGAACGTGAAAGCGCACTGGTGTGCACATGGAGGGTTAGTTAAATTTACCAAAATCGTAATTTCCTTGTAGCAAAATTTCCGTTCGCAGATTTTCCTATATGCTTTTTTTCTCACCATAGTTTCTTACTGAAGCTTATTTTCACAGTAGCGTTTTTTCCTAATTTGAATTGACAAAGAAACATAGGTAGGTTTAGGTTATGTTAAGTTTTCATCGGTCCGAAGGGCCAAAAGCACACAGAAGAAGGAGCTCCGCGTGAGCGGAGCTCCGTCGACACTGTTTCTTGTCAATTCAAATTAGGAAAAAACGCTACTGTGAAAATAAGCTTCAGTAAAAAGCTATGGTGAGAAAAAAGCATATAGGAAAATTTGCGAACGGAAATTTTGCTACAAGGAAATTACGATTTTGGTAAATTGATCTAACCAGCCGTCTTGTGCCGCACTAGACGGAACAAACCGACCGACCGAACCGAACAAAAGGGTCATAGTAGGAAAAGCACCCTAACAAGGCATTCCAAAGGATCGCTCTAGTTACACAATTAATGCGATTCTCCCAGTAGTTCTGACCTTCAAGTCTGCAACGTTAGCAAAAAACACGCATTCAATGGTGGTCCAATTCATTTGGCTCGTAGAGTTCCATAGACAGACATTAAATGTTTTTTTGCTGCGGGATACCAGCCATTAATTCACGATTACGAGCAGCTACCTAAGTAACGATAGCATATAAGTGTAACGTTAACAGTTAGCAAAAAAGTGAGAGGATGTTGTTGTACACGAGATTTGAATAGCGGATTCTTTGACAGGATAGGCAAATAAGCAAGCTCACTACGAAATTCAAAATTCGAACTTCGTATCGTACCATCCCTGTCACTCTTGGGTTTAATACTGTTAGCGTGAACGGAACGGCACGATACGTAGTTTAAAAATCGAATTTTGAAATTTAACCTATCGTCACTAGGTACTTTTAAAAAAGCTCGTATCTCAATCAAATTAATATGTAAACCAAACTGAACCTTGCTGCATACTTAGTAAAGTTTACTTGTCCAGACTATTGATTTTGAGATACGAGCTTTTTCAAAGTAGTGACGCTATTCATCGCTTTGTCAAATACAGCTCTCACTCATACGCCATGCCATCGGAATTTCAAACGCAAAGTTGAATCCTACAGAAAAGCATGTAGGTAGATATCGCTCTGCTTGCCGTGATACATATATCCGTCGTTGGAGTTGAACCTGCGGTGCGGATATATGCGTCGTAGGTGTCGAACAGGTTAAAGTCTGGTTTGATCGTCAGTTATCGCATAATTTTCTGGGTTCCGTACCTGAAGGATGATAGACGAAGCTCTATTAAGACGCTGTCAACACCAACGTCGGCGCACACTGTCTATTTGTATCGGAGTAAACGAGATGCCGCTATTACTGGGCAGCCGGGTATATCGAAATTTATCGGGCAAATATTGAATTAAAAAAAAACTGTGGATTATTTGTGAAATATGACTCGTTAGCGGTTTAGGTATTCGAATATGTTCACTTCATGTTTTTAATTGCAGACGCATACGCCAAAAAAATAAAGACAGAACCGTTTAATGATGATTTTAAGACCTATCTTTGCAATTATTTTCTATCGAGCCGATTTCGTCCAATTATGTATCGAGTCTTTGAAATATGATGAATTATTAACATATAATTTTTTGATGTGCTAGAACAAACAGTTTTTCTTAAAAAACTGTTTAAAAAACATCAATTTCAACAAAATTAGGTGTTGTCAGCCTCTTAATATCACTACACTGACAGTGTAGTGTAACACTTTCCGTCCGTCTGTCCGTCACAGGACTGTATCTCAAGGACCGTTATAGATCATCATCCGAACGTATAATTATTATTATGTCCCACTGCAGAGCATACGCCTCCTCTCACCGTGAAAGGGCTTAGGCCGAAGTTTCCACGCGGACCCAGTACGAATTGGGAACTTCACACACATCATTGAATTTCTTCGCAGGTGTGTGCAAGTTTTCTCTCGATGTTTTACTTCACCCTATTAATTCATCATCATCATTTCAGCGGAAAGACGTCCACTGCTGAACACAGGCCTCCCCCAAGGCTCGCCAAACAGATCGGCCCTGCGCTATCCGCATCCAATGCGTTCCCGCTACCTTCACCAGGTCGTCGCTCCATCTTGTTGGAGGCCTACCTACACTGCGTCTTCCGGTCCGCGGACGCCACTCGAGAACCTTTCGGCCCCATCGGCCGTCAGTTCTACGGGCGATGTGCCCTGCCCACTGCCACTTAAGTCTAGCGATTCTTCGAGCTATGTCCGTGACCGTTGCGCGGATTTCATCATTATTAATTCATGTTCTGCCAAAAAAAAAGTAAAAAAAAACATGTTATACATAGGTACCTGCATTGTTGTTGTCGGTATATTCATTCGCGATGACAGCTTACTGTGCTGGCGTCTGATTGGCCTCGTATCAGCGCGCTCTCTGATTGGTTAAGCCCGTCTGCGCTCACGCAGGACGTGTGGTACGCGACGCGAAAACAAATTCCTAATTCGGAATATATTACTTACTTATTTCTTAACCTTACTTCAAATTATACCTGTGTGTTCATTTTCAAGTCCATGCATGTGGGATCTGTTACAATTATTGGAGTTCGAAAAAACCCTTAAACAGAAGAAACCGACAAGAATCTCAACAAAGTATAACTTTTCAAAGAGATCCACTTAATCTAAGGTATTTAACATAGCAATTTTTTAACATAGTAGACATGCTATATGAGACGTGGGATCGCCAATGCAGATCGGAATAATTTCCTGACGCGATTATCTCTGGGAAAACGCGAGTTTAAGAATTTCAGCCCAGATACTAATAATGTAAAGATCAGTGGCGTAGCGTGGGTGTCAGCCACCCGGGGCGGATGAAAATTTTGCCGCCCCCTTTTATACCTACCTACTTCAAAAAATTTTACTTAGCCAATTTAAAAAACTACAATATGGAATTGTCCAAATATTTACAAAATATTTGCCGCCCCCTAAACGTGCCGCCCGGGGCGGATCGCCCCCATCGCCCCCCCTACGCTACGCCACTGGTGAAGATGCTTCAATTTGGGACCCATTTCGAAAAATATCGTTTGAATTCCTATATAATATGACAGGACTGTAAACCTTAAGTGGGTCCCAAATTAAAGCTCGTGACTGTATAATAAAATGTTCATGGTGTCATAAATCATAACCATAATACAGATTTATATTTTATGCTCCTTAAGAAATATGCCTATCGAATTTCAGGTGTCTTTATAGTATAAATCTTCCCAGGTGAATTTTTCGCTTCGAGCCCTTATTTTTCAAAACAAACGGTGTCGTCATAGTATTAAGGTTCAAATTTAATGTAATGGCTCGAAGCGAAAAATTCACCTGGGAAGATTTATACTATACTTTAATGGTTTACTCTGTGCATTGTCTGTCAGTCAGCCACAGTACTCTTTTTTTATTAATAGGTATAACATTTAAGTTTTGTTTTATCATTTCTAGTAGCAAACTTAAACTTGCAGAAAATTCTCAAAAAACCGGAATGTTCTTGAAAGTTCGGAAACTTTCATAAGAATTTGAAGCGAGTTTCCATTCAGAAAGTTACTTGTGGGAAATTTTCATAAAATAAATGTACTATGAATAATATTTATCTAAGCCCATATACGTCCCACTACAGGGTACAGGCCTCCTCTCAGAACGAGAAGCTCGGGCCGCAGTTCCCATGCGGGCCCAGTGCGAATTGGAAACTTCACACACTCCATTGAATTTCTTAGCAAGTGCTGCAGGTTTCCTCACGATAGATAAGATATATATACATACTTGAATACATATTAAACACCCAAGACCCGAGAACAAACATTCATATTTTTCATACAAATATCTGCCCCGACACGGGAATCGAACCCGGGACCTCAAGCCTCACAGTCAGGTTCTCTAACCGCATCTTCTCGTCTCTCTCGGTTCTCATCTGGTCGTCAAAATATTTATTCTATAAGGCCATATTTCAAACATTCACAGTATAGGTAACGCCACCAGAGTTGAGGCCACGCACACAACCACATCTCTTGTAATGACAGCGGGATTTTGACGTTGTGTTGTCGTTAAACGTCAACACAACGTCAAAATTCCGCTGTCATTACATTAGATGTGGTTGTGTGCGTGGCCTCAACTCTGGTGGCGTTACCTATATAACTGGTTATTGCTACAAAGTAGGTACTAAAGTGTTAACAAGATGGACGGACGATTTGGTGAAGGCCGCAGGTTCAGGGTGGATGCAAGGCGCTTTCAACTGTAAAGATTGAACAACCGTAATGATTGGGCGCCAATGAGGGAGGCCTATGTCCAGCAGTGGACGTCCTACGGCTGAAATGATGACGATGAGGATTAAAGTGTTCAACGACTTCTTTCTTTCTCCCACATTACGACTTCTCACGTTGTTTTGCCATAAATTATAGCCTACGACATATTCTCAGACCTACCGAATATAGACAAAAAAGTTTCATAAAAATCGGTCAAGCCGTCTCGCAGGAGTTCGATAACAAACACCGTGACACGAGATTTTTATATATTAGATATTAGATACTGCATCAATATAAAGGTCTGGCCACACTGGCGCCATCGACTGACAGCGTAATAGCGCTAATAACTACCTTGAAGATATATGTCGAGGTGGTGTTGCACATTTACTGTTCCTCCTAGCTATATAGTATTATCCTGTCCTACTAATACATATTATAAATGCAAAAGTTTGTAAAAAGTTTGTTTGCATGCGTGTGTGCGTTTTTGTGTTCATGTGTTTGATACTCCTTCACGCTAACGGCTCTTTCACACGGGCAACGTCCCGTTTTTTGCGGGTTCGGTTTTTTGCAGGATCCCGTTTAGTAGTATACGTGCTACTGTGGACCGAACCTGAAACCGAACCCGCAAAAAACGGCTAAACGTATCCTGATAAAATTCGGTATGTGGATAGCTGGTTGTCTGGGAGAATACATAGGCTACTTTGTGGCTCAATTTTTCCACGGTATCGAGATAAAATCCCAAAATCTCAAACGTTAGATTTTGATTAAGGTTGCGGGAACTCATTGGATGCGAATGGCGCAGGGCCGATCTGTTTGGCGAGCTTTGGGGGAGGCCTATGTTCAGCAGTGGACGTCTTTCGGCTGAAATAACAATGATGATGATGATTATTATTTTTATGCAACGTTAATGAAATGCAATTTTCGTGAATTCCCACGGGAATTTTCGGGAAATCCCAGGATTAATGTATTTTCAGTATCGTAACTCAGTGTATCACTTGTGCAGTTAGGTTGGTCACCATCGAATGTATTGGAGCTGCCAAACTGCTTAAAATATATATCTTTTTAACCCACAACACAAAAAGAGGGGTGTTCTAAGTTTGACCGCTATGTGTGTGGGTCTGTGGCTCTGAAACGAATAAACCGATTTGGATTTGAAAGCAGGTTTTTTGGCGATGGTTCTTAGCTACGTTTCAAAGTTATCTGTTATTTTGATAACTGCGGATGGAATCTTAGACTAATATTTTGCATTTACTTTATTTCAAAAAATAATTGCGTTGGGGGATTTTAAAATTCTAAACATCATTACTCAAAATACCAAGAAATACAAACGAAAATTTACGTCGGATTGATTATATTGTAGTAAAAATGAGGCACTAATAACTTCTTGTTACGTGTTTTTAATAGGTGAAATAAAAACACAATGTCGTTTTTTTGTCTATGGTAAGTTTAAACAACACTTCATCAGCGTTGTAAAGAATTGTCTACGCCGTATATAAATTATCTTAACAACGTCTCTACTAATAAAAATGTTTGCATTTACAGTCTATTTTTAACGTTTCTGTTTGAATAAATACAAATGTAAATTACATTAAATGTTTCTTTACTCGTTTTCGCTTGAAGGAAAGAAAGAAAGTAAGAAAACATTTATTCGTGTTATCAAACAAATTAAAATAAGACAATAATAGAAATTACAAAACTAGGATCAAGAATTGCTTACACATATAAAACTTAGAAATTCATTTTAAAGTACAATAAATTTTATTAGTTTTTTTAAACATATTATAATTTTTTGCGCTTTTTTGCAATCTCGTATTCAGATTAAAGTAAAATATTAAAATTTTAAACCACTCTTCTACATTTAAATTAAAACCCAAGAGAATCCAATGCCAATCGCTAGTGTTAAAACCAAATCACGTCAGTCACTGGCCATCAAGACAACCGTTACTCTCTGACGACTTTTTAGGCGTTCCTTATTTGAAAATTCGTTCTGCTACAGTTCTATTTTTAAAAAACACCAACAGCTTTTTTTTGTCCGCGTCTATGGTTTGACATTTCGATGCTGGCCGGCTGCACAGATTCGCTAGATTTCATAAAAAAGTTTTGTTGTACAAATTTCTAACTGTCTGTTTGTAAAGCCCGAGCAAGAGAAAAACTTGTCTAAACAAAAACTTATAGACTATAAAAATAATCTTATAGTGTCCCGACAGTGACAATAAATCGGCATCATTTTAGATAGATACCTCATCCATCGTCTCTACCACAGAACTAATAATAAGATGAAGTGTCATCCGTATTTGCTTCTACAATCAATGCCGCCACTTTTTCTGTTTATTTTTTGTGATTTAGTAGGTTTTAGTAGGTTACGGTACTAACCAATAAAGAACTGATAGGGAGTAGGTTCCCAAATAGATTTTATTTTGTAGTAGGTAATTCTTTTTTGTTGAGGAAAACGAGCAGGTGTATCACCAAATGGAAAGCAATCACCGCCGCCCATGGCCACCCATAACCAGGTCGTCGCCCCATCTTGTTGGAGGCCGCCTACACTGGATCTTACGGTGCGTGGACGCCATTATGAGATTTTATAAAAGTCGTGGTAGTCAAGCGGTTTTTCCTATAATAGCCTCTCAAACAGAGGATCGTGGGTTCGACCCCGGGCTCGCACCTCTGAGTTTATCGGAATTTACGTTTGAAAGTACATTTGAAATTTACCATGAGCTTTACGGCGAAGGTGACATTATGAGGCAGCCGCACACACTTACAAAGAAATTCTATGGTGTGTGAGAAGTTCCCAATCCGCACCGGGCCCGCGTGGGAACTACGGCCCAAGCCCTCTCATTCTGAGAGGAGGCCTGTGTCCTGCAGTGGGACGCTTATAGGCTGGGATGATGATGATGATGTCGTAAGTGTGGCTGTCCGCTTGGATGATGATGATGATGAGAAATTTTTGAGGTTATATGATAGATAGACGAGTTAGGAAGAATCGGTTTCAGTTGTGGCACATAAGTGTGGCTGTCCGAGCGTTGGCGCGCGACTCTGGCGCATCGCCAGCGCGGCTGACGGATTTATGCGCGTATCCTGGAACGGGCCTTTTTTACATGTCAATGTGCAAGCATAATGTACGTATTGCCAGTTGTTTTTGGGAAATATAAAACCGGCCAAGTGCGAGTCGGACTTTTAAGTGTTTAATTAACACGTGTTTATTTAAAGATAGAGTTAAAAACGCTGAAAAAAAACGCGTTTCTTGTATGACAACCCCCTTTAACTTTTAACTTTATTTTATTTTTAGTACCTATTTGTTATTATAGCGGCAACAGAAATACATCATCTGTGAAAATTTCAACTGTCTATCACGGTGCATGAGATACAGCCTGGGTGACAGACGGACAGACAGACAGACGGACGGACAGCGGAGTCTCAGTAATAGGGTACAGTTTTTACCCTTTGGGTACGGAACCTTGAAACCACATTCAAGTTCAAGAGAAACCAACTGGGATGGACAGCGTTCGGGAAACTCCGCCTGAAGACGAAAGTCCACCAATGTGTGTTGCCAGTGTTGCGTATGGATCCGAGCTGGTGCTTCACTATTAGCCTAATAAATAAAATCAGAGTCGCTAAACGAGCTATGGAAAGGGCTATGGAGAGGGCTATGCTCAGGGTTTCTTTACGGGATCGTATCAGGAATGTGGAGATTCGTAGAAGGACAAGGATCACCGACATAACCAAACGGATTAGATCGTTGAAATGGAAATGGGCAGGCCATATAGCACGAAAACAGATGGCTGTTGGGACCGAAAGTTCTCGAATGGAGACTAAAGACTGGCAAGCACAACGTAGGACGTTCTCCAACGAGATGGAAGCAGGTTCAAGGTGGATGCAATCCGCTTCCAACCGTAATGATTAGGTATCAACGAGGGAAGCCTATGTCCAGCAATCCGAAATCAGAATCAGAATCAGAAATGTTTATTATCATAGCTGTTACATAATTAACACTTTATATTACATATAGAGCCAAACAGAACAGCCATGACTCGTCATTGTGGATTTAGGATACATAAACATTCATTCATTTTAGGACATAAAAATTCAATGAAATATTAGTCGGTATTATTATGATAATTTTAGTAAGCACATAATTTATAATATATTCTAGTTGTAAGTTTAACAAACAATGATGATTTTTTATGGATTTCTGGCACGGGTGAAATCACAGGATAAAGCTAGTTAATAATAAGATAAAAGATAGTGTCATCTATCGTATTTTTCGAGTACTGACTTTGGAGTCATCTTTGGGTCATCTAATAATCCTACTCTATCCTACTATCTTAAGAAAGCTCAAAGCACAGAAATATATCGAGATAGAAGGAAAATGCTCGGCAATTTGTAGCGAGACCGAGCCTGTAACATCTTGCGTAGGTACTTTGACGTCACGAGTGTAATTTAGTGATGGGAAACATAAGCCGCGCGAAATCAATTCAAAAGCATCGATTCACAGATCGATTAGGGAACAGATTCTTATGCACAGAGGAAATGATAATTATTTTCGACAGAGGAAATGAGAAAGGTCAGAATTTCAAATCGAAAAATATAAATGTAGGTAGGTACCTACCTAACCAATAAATTGCTTTACATTTGTCAATACCTACTATAGCCGCTGCAGTTATTCATCATCATCATCATCATTTCAGCCGTAGGACGTCCACTGCTGGACATAGACCTCCCTCATTGACGACCAATCATTACGGTTGAAAGCGACTTGCATCCACCCTGAACCTGCAGCCTTCACCGAATCGTCCGTCCATCTCGTTGGTGGACGTCCCACGCTGTGCTAGCCAGTCGGTGGTCTCCATTCGAGAACTTTTGGGCTCTAACGACCATATGTTCTGCATGCTATATGGCCTGCCCATTGCCATTTCAAAGAGCTAATCCGTTTGGCTACGTCGGTGACCCCGGTTCTTCTACAGATCTCCTCTCTTCTGATTCGATCCCGTAGAGAAACTCTGAGCACAGTCCTCTCCATAGCTCGTTATTACCTACCTACCTATAATCGTGTAAATACTACACACACACACACACACACACACACGCATATTTTTTAAAATAATATTTAGCCTTATGTAACTGTGTACCTTTTCATCATATGACATCATCACTACATCAATAGTCGGATAAGCTGTACTGATTACTCGTCGGTACTTTGATGGGCCAGTAAAGGTGTCTTCGTGGAAATGTATAGAACAATTCTTGCTGTTTTTTGTAGATTCCTTTTTTTTTAATATGAGGATCATTCGGAATACTAAAATAAAATTGCAATATAGAAGTAGCCATAACCTGTTTGTTAATAATATTTGCTTTGCACTACGTACATTATATAGCTACATAATAATATAAAAACGTAATTATCATTTCCTCTGCTTTCAAAATCGATTTTAATCGAGTGAGAACTGCGATAGTGTACTTGTACATCACTATTCTTACTTTTGACAGAAAAAATGATAAATTGACCTTGGACGTGACTCGATAGTTTGAATAGCTTATTTTTACATTGCTGGTTTTGAACGCACGCCATGTCTGGCTCGTCAAATTAAAGCCGCAATGGAAAGCTAGCGTGGACACACTATCGCCCGCTACTGTTCTGATGAAAATAATAAAATAAATCGTTTTTTAATTAATAACAGATATTTTAGGACAAATAGTACTTACCAATGAATAGAAATACCTCGACTAACAGCTCCAACTTTATCTGTAGTATTTGAACAGTTAATTACTGAACAACGAGTCATTTTATTTTTAAAACCTGACGTCGCACGCAGACCGCGGTCGGGAGCAGACTGAAGTTCGCGGCGAGCATTGGGGCTTATAAACTCCATTTGGCCAGTCAACGTACGTAAACTCTTTCCTTCTATCTCGATATATTTCTGTGGCTCAAAGTCACTCAGAGGGCGATGGAGAGGGCTAAATATGCTTCGCATCCAATGCGTTCCCGCCACCTTCACCAGGTCGTCGCTCCATCTGGTTGGAGGCCTACCTACTGCGTCTTCCGGTCCGTGTACGCCACTCGAGAACCTTTCGGCCCCAACGGCCGTCAGTTCTACGAGCGATGTGCCTTGCCCACTGCCACTTAAGTCTGGCGATTCTTTGAGCTAGGTATGTCGGTGACTTTAGTTCTTGCACGGATTTCATCATTTCTAAGCAGATTTCGCAGAGAAACTCCAAGCATAGCCCTCTCCATCGCCCTCTGAGTGACTTTGAACTTTCTTATGAGGCCCTTCGTTAGCGGCCACGTCTTAGTGCCATAAGTCATCACTGGCAACACACACTGGTCAAAGACTTTTGACTTGAGACACTGCGGTATGTTGGATATTGCGGAGCTTCCCGAACGCTGCCCAGCCGAGTCTAATTCGTCGATTAACCTCTTTCTCGAAGTTGAACCTACCTAATTGGATTGTATGTCCCAGGTAGATATAGACACCCATAATAGAGTTCATTTTTAGTATAAGGGCCTAAGCACACGGCGTTTTTTAAACGCGTCGTCGACGCGCGTTTGTATCGATACAAACGCGATACGCACGTGGGTTACATTATGGCTGTTCTATGGAATAGCGCGTTCCTAAAGCGCGCGTCGACGGCGCGTTTAAAAAATGCCGTGTGCTGTAAGCCCTATGTTAATTACAGTACTTACTGTAAGATGTTGACATATCCCTATTGGGAATCCTATAAAGCCATTCATCCCTTTGTTTTTGTATCATTGTCTAATGCTTTATTAAGCGCGATCTGACAATAGCTGCTTACTCAGCGCCGTAAATCTGTCATGCGTTGGCGCACCGCCAGGGCGTACTTAGCCGCGAGCGTAAGGGTCACAATCATGCGCAGGGAATCGATTTTGAAACCACGTCACTAGGCCAAAAATATATGAAGGGTACACTTTTTACTCGCCTTTTTTTGAAAAATGAGATTTTAATTTCAAACTGTAAAGCTCTATTGGGGTCTCCTTCGTAATCCATAATATTGTTTGTCCTAAACTCAAATGCCATACCACTTTTGCCATAAACACTTTTGACATATCATACTTTTGTCATAATGATCATTTGCCATAATTATCTTATGTCCTAATGATCATAAGCCATAATATCACATGTCCTAATACTCTAAATCCCTAATATGTTTTGTACTAATACAGTAATACGTAAGGGTCATAATATTAAAATCCATAATATTAAATGCCATAACAGAACACTTGTTAAGTAGATTAGGTTGGGTTAGAACTGAGACCCCAACAGTAAGGAACCGGTACCACTGACTCACTTCAACGACCGCTTTAGCCTAGTTGGTAGTGACCCTGCCTACGAAGCAAGAGGTCCTGGGTTCAAATCCCGGTAAGGGCATTTATTTGTGTGATGAGCACGAATATTTGTTCCTGAGTTATGGATGTTTTCTATGTATTTAAGTATTTATTTATCTATATAAGTATGTCTATCGTCGTCTAGTACCCATAGTACAAGCTTTGCTTAGTTTGGGACTAGGTCGATTTGTGTGAGATAGTCCCCCTAATATGTATCAATGTATGTATGTAACGGAAACTATGAACATACTTACTGACATATATAGGATAGGTTAAAAACTTAACCCACTTCTAGGTTAATATACAATTTATTATTTACAAATATAGAAACTTATATTTAACATATAAAAAGCTACCAAAAGCTACCATAGTAATTTTTCGTGATGACTAACTTTCAAACCGCTATAAGTACCTAACTCGAAAAGTTGCTTAAGAGACTACACATTATGTTCTTTCCGTGTAGGTATCCTACATGAGCATTGCTAAAATATTAAAGCTCAATAGCTATACAAAGTGCCTTAAAATTAATCCGATATATCTGATCTAGTGATTTGACTGAATACTGTTGCAAATGTTTTTCAGGATTTTTCTTTTTTTTTTTTTGGTGGTGGTGGAGGTGGTAGTTATTAATTGTGGGCTTAGTTGCGTTTGAGCTGCAAGAGGATACGATGCGCACCATTCCTCCATACAAACGTAATCCCCTGTTTCCTCCCTGGATAATAGCTTTAGAGCCAATTTTTTTTTACTGTGTAATCTGTATCTACCACAGCTATGCCCTTAGGTTTCGTTTTTTTCCATATTTCAATTAACATAAGAAATATGAGCTTTCAAAAACTGAAAAAATTGCCCAATTTCAACGTCATTTTCAGACACTCATCAGAAAAGAATCCCTTATATAAACAAGAAAAGGAAAACATAGGGGCATAGCTAAATCTATCCTCTAATTATATTTGAAGAAAATAATTTTATTGGTCCAGTTTTCGACAAGAAAACAGGGGATTACGAAATGCTGTTTTGATCAATTTTACGCGCCTATTAACGGCCTGAGCTGCAGTCGTCCCGCTCTCGCTGTACTGACACGGAGGGGTTCGGGCGAGACAGCGACATTTCATTAAAATACCTATTTCTCAAAAGTCTCTCAGCAATCGTACCCTCTTAACGCAACAACTTAAGCGCACTATTTCATGGAGGACCAAAATAAGTAAGTACCTAATCCATTTTTTTATTTAACACGGATGTCCGCAAAGTAACGCCTGAATCTATACAGCAGTTATGCCAAGATTGTCATGGCAAATCCGTTTCGGACAAATGTATGCCGAATAGTCCATCCCATTTTATTTTCTTCTGCAAATTTCCACCCTAAATGTAAGTAATCATTGAGGTGTTGGATGTAAGAAGTATGGAGTGCATATATCTTGCAGGGGAGACGCTAGCGCCGCCTGGCCGGCTGCCAGTGACGAATTTATGGACCCTCGGTGATCCACGCTTGCTGGGTGACTTGGGACTGTCCCTCTGAATAAATAAATAAATCATGGGTCAATTGCAAGCAATAGGGAGGTTGACTCTAGTAAAAAATAATTCGACGATACGACTTCAGTAAAAAAAACCGCTTTATTTTAGCCCTGAAAACCAGATTAATTTTCGGTTAACTGCAAAATTAGATTTTTTGTTGATTTAAAACAAATAAATAGTTAGTTGATTGAGTTGGCGAACAAGTGACGTCATAAGTTGCTATTGCCATTCAAACTTTATGGGAGAATTGTGTTTTGACAGCACATAAAAAGTACGCCAGTTGTATGGTGTCGACATCCCTATTGGCCTTGTCTCAAACTAAGCAAAGCTTGTACTATGGGTACTAGACAACGGATAAACACACTTAATATAGATAGAACGTACTCAAATACAACATATTAAACATCCTTACTCGAGCACAAACATTCGTATTTTTCACACAAATATCTGCCCCGGCCGGGAATCGAACCCGAGACCTCAAGCTTCGTAGTCAAGTTTTCCGGTCGTCTAAATAAATCCGGAACACATCAGCCAGTGATTGAGTATAGTTTTTCAAGAATATCTAATGGAGATTGACTAAGTAATACTGCGCTACAGCGCGTAAAACATCCAGAACTCCTGCTAGAAGATGACAAGATAAAATGCACCCGTTGCAATGTTTTTATAGTCTGCAAGACACATAACATAAACAAGCATCTATAATTGTTTATAGCGAATGTCATATATTAAAAGTGAAAAATATTTTTTCTAATTGGTGTCGTTGGCTCGACTAAAGTCTACGCGTAGTCTGTTAGAAACGCCAAATACTACCAAAATGCTACGAGCCGCCGATTTCTATTTATAATACATATTAGTAGGAATGATTTTGATACCTCGTATAATTTTGTCCTCAGTTTCCAAGCCCCGTGGTCACAGCAATGCGTGCATACCAAGTCCTCGCATTAGGTCGTAAACAGCACTAAGAAAATTCGCTGCTACGTGATGGACGTTCGACTTATTGTAGAGCGGACTAAACATTGCAGAACAATTAGAACTCGGAAATGGAAAGGGATGTCATCATCATCATCATCATGACAGCTTATATACGTCACTGAGCAGTGCACGGGATTCCTCTCGGATTAAGAGGGCTTGGGCCGTAGTTCCCACGCGGGCCCAGTGTGGATTGGGAACTTCACGCACACCATTGAATCGGTCACTTATCGCCGCGTCCACGCAATGGCACCACAGCGACACGCAGGTGGCGAAAAATAGCGGAGATATTGCAGTGCGCTCGTCGCGTGCTCGCCGCGTGCTCGCCGCGTGCACGCCGCGTTCCCGCTCCGCCGAGGAACCGCCAGCAAAAACGCTAGTGTGAACATGCTCTAAGATCTTGCCTCTCCTATTTCTTAGTACCTGGGCGGCCGAGCTCCGCTCGGGCTGAAACTCGGCACCAAGCGTTTTCCCAGAGATAAGACCAAGCTAGATCAATTTTTCATCCCCTAAAACCTCCACATACCAAATTTCATCGAAATCTTTGGAGCCGTTTCTGAGATTCTGATTATATATATCTTATATATATACTTATAATTCTACTGTACGTGTGTATGTCACTGAACTCCTCCTAAACGGCTGGATCTATTTGAATGAATTTTTTTGTATGCGTTTGGGTGGCGCCCTGGATGGTTTAGATTTACAAATCAGCCCGGCAGATGGCGCTGCAGTCGGTATCTTGGTTCATGCAGGACAACGTCTGTCGGGTCCGCTAGTATATATATACAAGAATTGCTCGTTTAAAGGTATTAGATGGTGTTTAGTAGACAACGCTTCGCTCCTACCATACGCAGAAACTCTTCATTCGTCAGTACTAAGTAGAGCCAGGAAATGCCTATAGCAGTGTTATAGTGGTCCCAGGTGGGTACTGGACAGCGATCGATCGAGTTGATGTGTGTGTGCGTGTGCGACACACCGCGGGCGGGGAAAAATGCGCGCGTCAAAATGGACGCGAGTATAGTGCGCTGACAGAGACTTGCCTCGCAGTAAAGTAAAAAAAGTTTGTAAAAAAATAATTTACGCAATAATAATAATAAACATCAAATAATAGTAATTATCATCTACTAGTATTATATTATAAAGAGGAAAAAATTGTATTTTTGTATGTCACGAATAAATTTAAAAACTACTGGATCGATTTCAAAAATTCTTTTGCTGTTAGAAAGCTACATTATCACTGAGTGATTTAGGCTACTTTTTACCGCGGGAAAATTAATTTACTGCGGGCAAAGCTGCGGACGGAAGGCTAGTCGGATATCAACGAAGTTGCCACGCGGGCCCAGTGCGGATTGGGAACTTCACACACACCATTGAATTTCTTCGCAGGTGTGTACAGCTCATCTTCTGGTTGAGTTCGAAACACGTCAGTGTAGTGTGTTGGTAGTGATAGTTGGGTTTGGGTGTGTTCATACAGTGTGGAGGTGGAGGAACTGCATGATCATGCATTTTTTACATAAACCTAGCTATCGTAAGGTCGCAGGTGAACAAAGTAATTGTTTCAGTTCATTACTTTATTGTACATAAACCAAAAAAATCTAATATATAAAAACCACGTGTCACGGTGTTTGTTACAGAACTCCTCCGAAATGGCTTGACCGATTTTCATTAAACTTTTTTCTCCATTTTCGGTAGGTCTGAGAATAGGTCGTAGGCTATTTTTTATACCCCTGGGTGATATATGGCAAAACAACGTTTGCGGGGTCAGCTAGTAATAAATAAAAAAAAAATCGTAGCATCAGCCAATCCACGCCGCCCGCGCTACATCGGTGCAACCGTCACCTAGCAGTCTGCCCGGGAGTTGCCCCCTTAAAAAAACTGCACCACCCCCGACATTGACGAGTTCCTATTTACCCCTATTTAATGGTAATTGGGTCCGTGTGTGCGGCATTAGATTTAATTCGGAATCAAGGCATTACACGAGTGATTAGGTTATTTGGAAGGTCTGCAGTTATTTTGGACGTTCAGAATTTCATCATCATAATTTAAGTCAAAAGACCTCCACTGTTGAATAGGCCTCCCCCAAGGTTCACCAACATACCGGTTCTGCGCCATCTGTACCCAACTCGTTCCCGCAAACATTAACCAGGTTGTCGCTCCATCTTACCTTGGAGACCTTAGATTATTTATACACTAGATAGAGCTTAGGCGGCACAAAAACGTCCCGAAAAATATAAGCCAACTGTTGGCTTACATGTCATTTGCCTCCTTTCAGTTTGAATGTCGTAACGTGACCGTAATATGAAGCTGTCATATGGATTTTTGGACGTTTCGTATCGCAATTTTTGCTACTGACACTCTACCTATATCTAGTGTATAAATAATCTAAGTTGGAGACCTAGCTACCACTGCGTTTTCCGGTCCGTGTACGCCATTCGAGGACCTTTTGGCCCCATCGTCCCTGCCCATTGAATGTTGGAAAATTTTAAATGTAATTTCGCAAAAAAAATCCGAAAACCTCAAAGATTTGAGCCCGGGGTCGAACTCACAACCCTCTGCTTGAGAGGCAATAGGTCAAACCAATAAGCTATCACAACGTCGTATATAACAAAAAAATACAAACCCATATATTTTTTTCTTATGGAATATTGTCTGGATTTCGGAACATTATGTCCGGCGTTAAAAAGTTACGATTAGCTATAAAAAGGAATGCCCGTTTTAGAGTAAATTATCCGGTTAAATTAAGCGTAGTGTCCGAGTTGTATGTTTTATATGTGTTGCCACATATACAATATTATGTATCTACAATTAAGTATTCTCTTATAGTTATTACACCCGGTAGTTATCGTAGTAATTTATTGCACAAATTAACGCGACGTATCGACCACATTGCCAGTCGTGGCCACACGTTCATCTACGTGCCCCAAGTTTTTTTCCGTTCCGTTACCATTTTGATAAACTCTATATGACCGTAACGGAATGGAAGAAACGAAAATTATATGAAAGTTTTGGGACACTTTTTTCTCCTTGTCTTCTGTTTTGACTTTGACTTTGATTGTAGTTTATAAAAAGCTTGTCAAAACCCATACACGTTCTCCTTAGTTGAATAAATGATCGCATTCAGGACGCATCTCATAAAACAGCCATACATCTGACCCGTGGACTGTAAATTAGCAATTAATGAATGCAGCGGGTCCTGGCCGGGTGGGGGGATTTTTTGTTGCTTTATAGGTAGCCTGCACTGGACTAACGCGCAGTAGAGCAAGCCCTCGCGGCCAAATCTGAAGATATCTGGTGGCTACTGCGAAGTTCCAAATTCTAAGTTCATATCGTGCCGTCCCTCCTGCTTGGTTTACACGAGCTTAGTAGCTAATGCTTAGTAATTATCACTTAAACTTGTGCGATGTGTGTCAACATATTGTACAAGTGCTTAGTATAAGTGCAACTGCAATGTAAGTGATTAGCAGAGATTGGAATTTTCACGGCAAAATATAAGACTGTCGCAATCAAGCTAGTGTTAGAACCAATTTTTATCGATATCGATAGTTGTGCAATAGAAGAAATAAACGGTCCACTAAAAGAATAACATATTTAATACAGAATTTTAGGTCAGGTTTGTATAAAATTATATAGAGACAGATGCAATTTCTAGCGAATTCCATTCCTTAGAATTTCAGTGTTGTTCAGCTGTTCTGGACATATTTAAGCCTAGTGTTTAGAAATGCCTAGCGAGTCTTTGATACCTAGGTAGTGAGTGACCCAGGTGCACCAATCCACTAGATTCTACAGGGTGATTCGGGAGATGTGATGCAGACCACAAGCTAAACCCACAGCACCTAAATGATAAATTGACCGTTCACCATATTAAAGTTATTTTGTCATTAGGTATCTGTGAGATCCTTTAATTGGCTGTGTATTGAGTAATTACATGTGATCATTATTTATATTGCCTTTTAAGCTGTTATTTCTCCTTAAATCTTCTAATATATAAAAATCTTGTGTCACGGTGTTCGTTATCGAACTCCTACGAAACGGCTTGACCGATTTTAAGAAACTTTTTTCTCTATACTTGGTAGGTCGTAGACTATTTTTTATATCTATCCCTATTCTTCGCAGACAGAGTCGCGAGCAACAGCTAGTAAATAAATAAATCTTATCTAACTAATAAACTAAACCAGGTTAGCTTGAAAAGATCCCTTTTATGGATAAGTTCGCTTTTGTACTCTTAAAGTATATAAAAGTGTAAGTGTAAGTGTGTAAATATGTGGGGTGTATGTAAGTATGTAAATACATACATACTAATATTACAAACGCGAAAGTTTGTATGGACGGGTGGATGTGTGGATGTTTGTTACTCATTCACGCTCAAAACCATTAGACGGATTCTGATGAAAATTGGCACACAGATAGTTTATTACCTGGATTAACATATAGGATACTTTTATCCCGGAACATCACGTAGACCGGGGATCGAACTTTCGATTAGACTTTAAGCTGACCTGACTGGTTCTCTGACCACTTGGCTATCCCGCCGTAAGCAAATTCGGAGAAAACCGGCAAAAGCCAGAGACCGTGTCCCCGTGCGGGCGCGCGCTCGCAATCTCATTCGCCACCTCTTTCTTCCTTTATACTAAGTAGGGGAGACCGAGGACAGTTGACACAGAGGAGAGTAGAAACAACGTCGATTTTTTTAGAACTTATTAACTGCTAGAGAGCTCGCAATAGCGCGTTTTTTAGTTCAAGTCTCGAGCTATCAAACGCGCGCTATTGCGAGCTCGCTAGCAGTTAATAAGTTCTAAAAATCGACGTTGTGTCTACTCTCCTCTGTGTCAACTGTCCTCGGTCTCCCCTACTTACAACGTATGACGGAAAGGAAGATTGTGATCCCTTTAAAGCCTCTGATTACCTTTAAGAACTGCAACGATATCTTCAGAATGCATCTCCGCATCCCAACCGCCCCATGCCCGTATTTTTCAGCTTTTTTCGCAGTGAGCCCGCAGCTCCCCCCTCTCCCTCTACCATCCCCCTCGCCCCCCCGATAACCCCACGGAATTTGATTAATGCAATGTTCGCGATAATTATTCCTGTTACTATTTTTTGACAGGAAAAAAGTTTTTTTAACCCCCGTGTTATTTGGCGAGATTGTTGATGGACGTGGAAATTCGGGTTTAATGTTTTTTTAAAGGCTTTGCGAGCTCTGTGTTATGGACTTGTGCGTTTATTGAACTGCCTTTACCTGCGACTTTGCTTGCGTAAATCAAGTCTTGTAGTTTAATTTAAAAAATGATTGATCTTTATTGATGTTCCATGAACCCCGTAAAATATTCATGTCCTAGATCTAGATCATTTACTAATGATTTTAATTTTAATTTAAACAATTTCTAATTTTTAATATTTTGATTTTAATTTAATGTGACTTGCATTTTGTTTAATTAAGTTTTTTCTTTTTTATTTGTAATTGCCAGACTGCCCTCTTGGTAACGGGGTAGAGTCCATACACACTCTAGTAAATATTTTTTTACATACTAGGTAACTATTTAAATCTTTGCATATAAACAGAAAAGTTCTAACTGACTAACTCATCAACGCCCATCCCAAACACTTGGCCTTAAAAAGCTGACTTTTTGCATAGAGGATACCTTTATTATGCAGACTAGGAAAAAGGCTGGATTTATTAAAATTCCCATAGGATAGAGAATAAACGGGATTCATAAGATCAATTCAGAATGACCCCATCTCTCTAACTATGATTACTAGACTCTTGAAATTTGATATTACATGATAGATAGATAGATTAATTTATTTCTGATTGAAAATTACAATTATATTCTGCATTTTAACTGTCATAAATATAACGAATTCACGAAAAGATCGCTAAAAAAATTTAATAAAAAAATAAATTAAAATATTAAAATAATATGTCGTAACATGTTCATGTGCAAATGTAGGTTATCATAACGGTAAAAAACTATGTTAGAATTTTTTGAAATTCTCACGGGATAAAGAAAAAATTATTTGTTCCTGATTCGTCATCTTCCTGACTCGTCATATTTCTAACTCGTCATTGTACAGTAAAATGAAATCGTGAACACGTGTTTACAGGATTAATAAGCATTAGTACAGTAGTTATGCTTTGTACCATAGAATAAATAAGATTTGTACTACGGTTATAAGACAATAATTTACTTAATGCGGAGCGGATGACGAATCAGGAATACGACGAGTTAGGAATATGACCAATTAGAAATATGACGAATCAGGAATAAATCGAAAAAATGGGAATTACTTATGTACATTTTCACTAATTAATATCGATGATGATGGATTTATGTATGTTGCTTTGCCATATTTAATTTTTCAATGAAAGAGATGAAGAAGCTTTACCTACCACTTTGAATTCAGCGCGGACGAAGTCGCGGACAAAAGCTAGTGATAAACTAAAGAATCAAATTTCCTGAGCCAGCCAACAAGTAGCCAGTCAACCATTTTTAAAAAGAACCATCGAATGCAAAACGGAACCAAATCGAATTTCTTCAAATAAAACTGAAGGTGAACCAAAGTGCTATCTAAAACAATCTCCGCCGACAATATCCGGGGTCCTCACTTTTGCATACACCGCTCCGAGCTGTTTCAATCTGCTACGCGAAAGAAAACCTGAGTTTAGTCCTACAGGGTTTAAATTTCATTGAAACCGCACTAATGTACAAGAACTAATAGATACTTAAGATTAAAACCGGCCAAGAGCGTGTCGGACACGCCCAGAATAGGGTTTCGCAGTAGTTACGAAAAATCCTTGCATATCTTATTAGTTTTACTATTATTTTATACTATCCGTATTAAACAAGTAATATTTTTCCAAGGATTTTGTATTTTGTGCGGAATTTCCCAAGTAGGTATATTATTTTATTGGTCAGGCTGCTGTTTTTTCTTAAACTACTAATAATTCTCAAGCAAACTTAGTCGTAATAGTTTTCCTTGTTAATTTGATTTATACAATACAATACAATACAATACAATGACTCTTTATTGTCCACCACAAAGAAATCAATATAGAAAAACAAGTATGTACATGGAAAAAAATATATAAGGTAAGCAATAGGCGGCCTTATCGCTTCGGAGCGATCTCTTCCAGGCAACCTTTTCGCAAAAGAATGACAGCAAGGAATATATTACAGCAGGTGGTGCAAATATATAAAAATAAATAGTAATATAAAAACAACCTAATATATACAACATCAAACACACATAGATAAAACATATAATTTTAAATATATAAGCAGGCTATAATTTTATGTACAAGATAGTAAATAGTGTAATAGTGTGTTATACCTATTTACTTTCATCATAAATTTATTCTAAATTTTCATTCCATCAGTTTAGCTTTTCGAGGGGGGCGACGCTCGATATTAACAAAAATTTATACTTTAAAGTTGAATATTTCGCAAACGAATCACTGTATCAAAAACTGTCTTCACAACCCCGTAATGATTTTAAAATATCTATCCAACGATACCACACTAAGGTTGATTAGACGAGAAAAGTCACCCCCACGTTACGTCTATGGGAGGTAGTCACTTAATTTTTTTTTCTACAATTTATTTTACCACTTTGTCGGGGTGATTGCTACATATATATACAATAGATATACAAAATTACAGCTTGCTGCACGAGTATTCTCGAAGCTAGCCGCGGATGGATGGCCGTCTATCCGTCCGTACGGACAGACAGACGGACAGACAAACATGGCGTAACTATATTCATCGGGATAAAAAATAGCCTGATTTGTTTCCGAGACCCAGTTATTTTAGCGTCCAAATGTTTTAGCGTGGAAGAGTAAGAAACACACGCACACACAAAAAATGTCGCTTTATTTTGATCCAGGCTCCTTGCTCTCAAGCGTATACAAAAGACAAACACAATTATTATTACTTTAATAACCTAAAAAACAAATATTCTTTTTTTAAACATGAAACAGCGGCCATTATCCGAGTGCAATAGGAAACAAAGTACCAGGCGGGCAGAGCGGGTGAGGCGCTGCACAAGATTGATGCACCCCGTGATGGATGGAGGGGAACGCTGTTGCAACCAGTACCACTGTAACCCTTTTTTAATAGATATATATACAAACTTTATTCACAACAAACACATACAAAGCTCAAAGACAGAAAATTCACAAAAAAAAATTAACTTTAGACAAATGACTCAAGCACATAAATTTTCTTACATATTCCCTAAATTAAGAGCCATGCGATGATGTCACGAATAGGCGCTGACTCGGCATGTACTGCAGTAACCTGCAGTGCTGATATTCTGTCAGAAACCTGAGCTGTTTGCTATACAAGACAATCAGTCTGTGCCTTTACGCTCATACGCTTTTATTAGCTTCACTTGCAACTAACGCTACGCTGCTAACGATGGGCCTCATAAGAAGATATTTCTCCATTGTGGGCTATCATACCCACAAGTTAATGCTGGACAAAATGCAATAACTAGATTGATTAACATAGAATTCAACAAGAAAGCTCAAGCTCACTCAGAGGGTGATGGAGAAAGCTATGCTCGTAGTTTCTCTGCGGCATCACATTAGAAACGATGAAATCCTCGCAAGAACTAAAGTCACCGATATAGCTCGAGGAATCGCCAGATTCAAGTAGCAGTGGGCAGGGCACATCGCTCGTAGAACAGGGCCGATGGGCCAAAAGGTTCTCAAATAGCGCCTACGAACCGGAAGACGCAGTGTAAGTATCTAGGCCTCCAACAAGATGCAGTGACAACCACCTAGTTAAGGTTGCGGGAACGCGTTGGGTGCGGATGGCGTAGGAGCGGAATGTTTGGCGAACCTTGGGGGAAGCCTATGTTCAGCACTGGACGTCTGAGCTGAAATGAAGATGATTTGTAACTACTTATGTATGTAACGGAAACATTGAACTTGATCTTCACTCATTTCTTACTATGGTGTAGACACGAAACTTGGCAAATTATGCATATAGGTATTAGGATTACTACACTACAATGATATAGTACCATTTCACTATCTCATGTACTTCAATACATAACTTTTACAAGTATCTTTATATCTCCTAAATGCTTCTTCCACAAACAGTACTACTATCAAAGTTAACCAAATTATCAGTCGGTCTTGTAGGGGGCCGAGCACTCCCTCCATAATCACCATCCAATCCCCATCGGACATGCGAATGCCTGTTGTCTAACGTATTGGTTTGAACAGGGCTTCAACGCCACATGCTTGATATGGAATGTTGGAAAATGCTTTAATTAGTCGAATATAATAGTACCTACTAATACGGATACAGTGAATTGCATCAACTTACTATAACAACCCTCCTCTTTTCAATACATATTTAATTATCTTCGAATTCAATGGGGTGGACATTTATTCGCGTGTATTTCACATTGTTTTTCCTGGTTGTTTTAGGTAATTTAAAGAATAGCAAAGTGTTCACAGCAGCAGTTCAAAAACTAAGGGAAATTGAGGAAAATAAACCCTGGTTACATTTTTGTTTTTTGAATGTTTTGTTATGACGTTGTCACGTTAAACTAT
This sequence comes from Archips xylosteana, assembly GCA_947563465.1. NCBI lineage: Eukaryota > Metazoa > Arthropoda > Insecta > Lepidoptera > Tortricidae > Archips > Archips xylosteana. The sequence continues at coordinate 19,007,873 of OX387353.1, read as the reverse complement.
CGTCCGTAAACCGACTTTACAGACAACCGGTTTTTAAATTTGCAGCTATTCCAGACTCTAGATAGGGGAGGACAATAAACTACTTTTTATACCAGAAAGTCGAATACAGTAGTTCCCGCAGGATGGTTAACCGACTCTCCTACGCGGATAAAATAATTTGAATATTGACAGCTTAATTGTAAGGCTATAATTTGATTTTTTTGACTTGTCTATCTCATTACATTACGTATACATACCTACCATACCTAACCTACCATACCTTAAGTTTTTATCAAATTATAAATGAATCTATTTTTTTCTCATGATCATCCCAGCCTATATACCTCCCACTGCAGGGCACAGGCCTCCTCTCAGAATGAGAGGGCTTGGGCCGTAGTTCCCACGCGGGCCCAGTGCGGATTGGGAACTCACACACAGCATTGAATTTATTCGCAGGTGTATGCAGGTTTCCTCACGATGTTTTCCTTCACCGTAAAGCTCATGGTAAATTTCAAATGTAATTTCGCACATAAATTCCGAAAAACTCAGAGGGGTGAGCCGGGATTTGAACCCACGACCCTCTGCTTGAGAAGCCATAGGTCAAACCACTAGGCCACCACGGCTTTTAATCTTCTTTTTCTTTTAATATATAAAAATCCCGAGTCACACTGTTTGTTTGTTATCAAATTTTTTCTCTATATTTGGTAGGTCTGAGAATAGGTCGTAGGTTATTTTTATACCCCTATTCTTTGCAGACAGAGCCACGGGCGACAGCTAGTAAATAAATAAAATCGCTGACAACATCCTTTTCAATAAATAACAAAACAAACCTGACATTGTATAATCCGGCAAATAACTATTTTATCGCCTCCCGAACATTCTCAGGACATTAGACATGACGGGTCAAGTGTACTATTAAAATCAAAGAAGTTATTTAATTCAAGCACAAAGCAAAAACGACCCAAAGTGAATTAAAAAAGAATACAAAATTACTTAGAATTATCAGACATCCTTACAATATCCTTGCTCTGAGATCGTGACTAAAAGCAGACGCTCAATAATAAACATTATAGCTATGCACTATAGGGTTGATTTTCTCGTTCAGGTTGTAGTCAGAGGGAGGAATCCGGCAAAAAGCCGTCCGACCGGTTTACCGGCGATTCAGAGAGTCAGTCTGCTCTAAACGAATCAAATGCCCTAATAACATATTCATATTTTTTAGAGATTGATTTGAGATGAAATTTTGTGGTACACCCTTCTAGGAATGTAGATATGGAGCTGCAGAAGTAATAATAAAAGAGAAATAAACGTTATTGAGAAGCCGTGGTTGCCCGCCCAGTGGCTTGACATAAGGTCTTTCAAACAGAGGGTCGTGGGTTTGAGTCCGGATCACACATCTGAGTTGTTCGGAGTTTAGGTATATGCGAAATTACGTGGGAACTACGGCCCAAGCCCTCTCATTCTGAGAGGAGACCTGTGCTCCACAGTGGGACATATACTTATAAGTTGCGATGAAACTTTTATTATTCGTATTTCCTTCGAGAAGCAATGTCGCCTATTTTTGGCCTTTCTCTACTATTTATTAATCTGAACACGTTTTCATGTTTTAAATTTTTAGATCTTTCATCAGCATCATCATATTAGCCAAAAGACATTCATTGCTGGACAAAAGCCTCCTGTATAATTGACAAATTAGTGAACCAAGATAACCAACAAGCTACAGGATGTTTCGTTATGTTTTTTTAATGCAAACCCTTTTCTTTCAACACTAATATACTTAGGTTGAAATAAAAAATAGAAAAAAGTGAAATGACAGATAGCTTATTTATTAATGGATTTTTAATGTGATTTCTATACGATCCGTAACTTTTGACGATTTAAGTTTTACAAACGACAACATACCAAAATGAGTTTTTAGTCCCATCTCGTAGCCAGATTTGGTAGCTGGCTACAATATGGGAAATGTGCTTTCCCATTTTGTAGACAAACAAGTATTATGAATTATATTCTTCGGAAGGTTTTATATTTTAGGTTTTTATATTTCCCTCTTAACGGTAATTCTTCAGACAGCAATTTTCACATGTCCACACGCTTAAAAGTTGCAAAAACTATATGTCATATATTTTTTTGTTGTGTACGATAATTCAAAATTAAGGTGGGTCGTCATACAAGAAACGTGTTTTTTTAGCGTTTTTAACACCGGCGACGGTTGCTAGGCGACACGAGCGACCCTATGCTCTTCGGATGTTTACCTACTACCTATAAGTCTACGATTTTAATGTTTACATTTCGGGATTTCGGCGATTTTTTACTGAACAGTTTTTAAAACATTGTAAGGGGGTACGAAACCCTTCATGTACGAGTAAGACTCGCACTTGAACTTTTTAATAAATAAAAAACTTTTTCATCTGTCATGAGAAAACAACGTCTTTTTATTCGTAAAAATCAATTGGCAAATAGAAGAAGTTCAATAAAAGTTGGTAAAAAGAACCTTAACAAGATTCAAACGAACTAAAATAAAACTAATACGCGATGGCTCGCCTCATGTGTTATAGTTTTTGGTCAATCATTTTCACATTAGTAGGTATCGAAATTACAAATTAGCTCGCGACAGATGGAGGTCGAAATAGCAAGCTAGTAGACCGTTAGATTAGTAAGTTTAATATAAATAGATGCATACCTAACAGTAATCTGAAAATGTTCGATGGACTCTCGATAATTCCGTAGCTATTTAAAGAACGTATGTTTTTTGTGTACATTACTTGTGATTTATTATACAAGGTGATATCATTAAACTTGATACAAAATTAAGTTTAATGTATTAAATCAGGATCGCCTGAAGTAGGTTTTTAAACGACTGCGGTGGTCCATATCAATGAACTGAAACAATTACTTTGCTCACCCGCGGCCATCTTCCGCGCTCCGCGAAGGTCGCGGGTGAGCAAAGTAATTCAGTTCATTAAAATTAAGTTTCTTGCTCAGTTAATGCTGAACAACATAATGTATTAACTTAATTGTTAGAATTAGTTCGATTAAATTTAGGATTTTCAAACTTTTTTGCTATAAAGAAGATAAAGATAACTTACCTAAGAAAAATTAACTAAATATGTACATGTTACTATAAACTTTTTTGAAATTAAATCAGAAATTCAATGTTCACATCAAATTAATGAAGACTAATTAAAACAACTGCGTTAATCCATTATTACACACATTGCGCCACACTTCAGGGCACAGGCCTCCTCTCAGAACGAGAGGGCTTGGGCTGTACTGTCAAGGTTATAATACAGGGTTATTTGTAATTCACTAGCATGCTTTTAACCCTAAACTCCTACCACTTAAACAAATGTTTTTTGTTTTACGGCTTTTGTCATAACTTAATATTTTTGGTGTAATAACGTTTTGAAAATTTGAGATTTCCTCTTATTTTTACGATACTCTGTGTATTTGTATGGAAAAAAAATGCTTCATTTTAAAAAGTCGTAAAACAAAAAACATTTGTTTGAGTGATAGGAATTCAGGGTTAAGAGGATGTCAGTGAATTAAAAATAACCCTGTATAGGTGTGTATGTTCCTAAGACGTTAAAAATATCTGTACAACTCGATGTCATTGGTTGATGTTTACATTTCTCTGATGGCTGTTTAGATTTATGTCTTCGACTGTAGTTCCCATGTGGACTCAGTGCAGATTGAGAACTTCATTGAATTGCTTCGCAGATGTCTATAGGTCTGCTCACGATGTTTTCCTTAACCGTAAAAGTCATGGTTTTCAAATGTACTTTTGCACATAAATTCCGAAAAACTCAGAGGTGCGAGCCCGGGGTCAAACCTACGACCCTCTGATTGAGAGGACATAGGCCAAACTACTAGGCTCCAGGACTTTTAAGAACGTAAATGAATAATAGCGTCCCACTGCTGGGCAAAGACCTCCCCTCTGGTCTTCCATAGCTCCCTGTTCTGAGCTTCATCTGGCCAATCGTTTAATTCCGCGTCCAGTAGGCTTATTGTCTAACGTTTTTGACGCTTGCCTTCGCAATCGCTATCTCTTTCTGTCAAACGGTATAAAACGTTGACAGAAAGAGATAGTGAAAGCGAAGGCAAGCGCCAAAAGCGTTAGACAATACGGCCTCAGGTCGTCTCGCCATCTGCGCCTGGGCCTGCCTCGCCGCCGATAACCATCGTACGGCACCCAACACGTGGCTAAGTGCGCCCACCTTTGAGGATGCATCCGGAACACATACCCGGCCCTATCCCATTTTGGGCTTGGCGGTCTTTTTTCCCACGTCTGATATTAAAGAGAAGAATTACGAAAGAAATATATAAGGCGAGTGTAGATGGAAATGTTAGAATAGAGAGATCAAGAAGTACATTCCATGATCAGATTGGGGATGTCTTGATGACAAGTCAGGTCATGAATTCCCGAAACAGGCGAGCATGTGTGAGTGTTGTGGTAGCGAAGGATGCAGATGGGATCGCATTAGAAATGATGAAATCCGTGCAAGAACTAAAGTCACGGACCTCGCAGAATCGCTAGACTTAAGTGGCAGTGGGCAGGGCACACCGCTCGTAGAACTGACGGCCGATGGGGCCGAAAGGTTCTCGAGTGGCGTCCGCGGACCGGAAGACGCAGTGTAAGTAGGCCTCCAACAAGATGGAGCGACGACCTGGTGAAGGTGGCGGGAACGCTTGGATTCGGATGGCGCAGGGCCGATCTGTTTGGCGAGCCTTGGGGGAGCCCTATGTTCAGCAGTGGACGTCTTTCGGCTGAAAACTAAAGATGCATGTCAGGATCGTAACTGGAGGAAACTAATAGTCTTTGCCTATCCCTTTGCTGGGAAGGAGGCGTGATTGTGTAGGTATATGTGTGTAAGCAGGCGTCAGACGTCAACGGTCACGCGTGACCTTCGCGCGTTCAATATCAAGGAAGTTCGACAAGAGAACGTACCTACACACATACCGAACGCGAGTAAAAAAACGCGAAACACGCTCATTAAGGTTCCAATTGGGGTTGCCTATTTTTTTCAATGTATAGTAAATCGGAAAGCATTTCGAGATAAATGCTTTTTAAATCGTTTCTTGTAGTTATTTAATTTTATGGTGTACCTAATGAATTTATTGCATAACAAATTAACAATGACCTAAAGTTGGCTTTGAAAACTATGACGTAGATGGTCCAAGTCGTACTTTATACGGTGAGGAATAGAATTATTTAGAATTCTTCACAATTAATGCGTGGATTATACTGCGGGCGGAGTGTGATTTGGACCCGCTACTTCCACCTAGCGCTTTGACAATGCCTTCGTTTCATTTGACATAATGACATTGACACTAGTGACGTTTACCACTTCACCACAGGTAAAAAAAGAATTAATGCCGGTGCTCACCATACGCATGTAAACAAATTTAGGTATTAATTGAGCAGCCCTGTGGGAGCACTAATAGTATCAATAATTAATTTAGAAAAAAGTAGTAAATAAAATGAAAAAACATTGAAATAAGTTTCATATTTGACTTTTCTGTACAAAAAGAAATTAGAAGAATTTAGAAAATCACAATACGTCGGTGACAGGATATTTTTTATATCACATACTTTTGGGTGGTAGGTAACCTAATAAACCGTGGTAGCTTCCAGTGGTTTTAGCTATGGTATCTCAAGTCTCTACTTGAGATGCCATGCTCGTGGTATAGAACCCAGAGTGCAAAGTAACTCTGAAGTTTTCGGAATTTATGTGCAAAATTACCTACATTTTTGAAATTTTTCCTGAGCTTCCACGGTGAAGGATCATCGAGGCAATTTCTTCATTGCACTACCTACTCGCTACCGACCTTGCTTCCACCCTCACTACCTCTATAAATATAGGTTTTTGTCACACACGGTGAAACTTTGGAATCGGCTTGCAGCGGCAGTATCTCCGGACCGGTTTAACTTGGGGATCTTCAAAAACGAGCCAACACTTTTCTCACTGGGCTAGTAACGCATCCGTAACTCAACATGACATGTGTTGTGGGTGTCCATGGGAGACGGTGATTACTATCCTTCAGGTGACTCGCTTGTTTGCCCCAATTATACTTAAAAAAAAACAATTGGATGTAGTTATCATAGGAATATCAATGGTAATTTGGGAATTTCAAGCTGATTCACACAAGCGGTAGCTTTTTATTCGGTCTATCTATCCTGTCGTACCTACATACTCGTAGCTATTTTTTTTTTTAATAAATACTAAAGCGAGCACATTTTTTGTTCTATGTTATAGACTATAGTAGGTACGAAACTAGCATGAAATTCAGACATAATTAACGCAAGACTTTCCTCAGCATACGATGGCTTGGGCCGTAGCCGTAGTAAATACAACACACAAAATGATAGAAAGAAACCTATTATACTACTACTACCCCTTTCAAACAAAAAAAAAAACAAATTCAAAATTTATTGAATCAGGCGTTAGACCCATATTAATGAGCTGAAATAAATACTTTGCTCACCCGTGACCACACACACACACACACACACACACACACACACACACACACACACACACACACACACACACACACACACACACACACACACACACACAAACGCACGCACGCACGCACAGACGTGGGCGAGTAAGTCCGCGTCGTTTGTTCGCAGGCCGCGTCTCCGCCCCGTCTCTTCTGTCTGCTTTGGATCTCCACGCATCTATACATTTAGTATGAAAACTGACACAAGGGGCGCCGCGACTGCAACGCGCCTCCGTCCCACGTCTCTCCTGTGTGGCTTGCGCCTAGCAGATATCACGTTTCCAGAATCAGCCCGTATAATTCAGCAACGTTTTTAATTAGGGATGTCTATTTTTTTGCAATGTGTAGTAAATCGAAAACCATTTCGAGATAAATGCTTTCTAACCCGTTTTCCGTAGTTATTTAATTTTAATATTATGTTATGACTTTATTACATACCAAATAAGAAATGACCTTCATTTGACATTGGTGTAAATTGCGTGACCGGTCCAATTCGTACTTTATTCTGTGCAGTTAGAATTCTTCACAATTTTACGCGTGGGTTATACTACGGAGTTTGATTTGGACCCGCTGTCTGACATCTAGCACTTTGACAGCGCCAGTAAAGTGACAGAAGTGAAAGTGTACCACTACGCAAAAAATAATTAAAGGGGTTGCCTTATCGTACGCATTTAGATACATTTAGAAATTTGGCAGTGTGGGAGCTCTCAATTACAATCTGACGTCATCAACCAAAATAGATTCAGTAATTAATTTTGAAAAAAGTAGTGAACTAAATGACAAAATATTGAAATTAGTTTCTTATAATTGACTTTTCTATACAAAAAAAAATTAAAAACCAGTGGTAATTTTTTTTAGACATTGCCAATTGCGGAGTGTAGTCGCCTTAAGTTGCTAAAACAGTGAAGCTAGTGAAGGGGACAATAAACAGTTAAAAGCCCAATTAAAGTAGGTACTTAATACGTGTCGCTGTGAAATAAATCCAAACCCTTGCATGTTCATGGCCGTCGTATTTCCTTAGTGAAAACCAAGTTGTTTGTTCGGTGCAACAATACAAAATAATGCAATGACGTCATGGTGGCCTGGTGGTTTTACCTATGGCCTTTCAACTAGCGGGTCGAGGATTCGAGCTCGTTTCACATCTCTTATCTTATCTTACTAGTAGGAGTCCTAGCGGATACACTTCGACCCGTAGGGATCTTTTGTGTAATCCCCTCCTTCGCACTTACTCCATTGCTTTTACCACCTCATCCATAAATTGAATGATTTGACGTAGCGGTAGTGCCTTAAAGTCTCCAGGTGCGGGGTATCCGTCGCCAAAGAGTCTCATTCTTAATCTGGCGAGGGAGTCATATTCACACATAATGTGTTCCAATGTTTCGTCTTCCTCACCACATATCCTACAATCTTCATTGTCCTGTAGTCCCATCTTTACTAGTATGTGTTTAGTATCGAAGTGGCCTGTTAATGCCGCTCTTAGTTTTACGGATTTTATGTGCGAAATTAAAAATCCATATTTCCATACTAATGTTATAAATGTGAAAGTAAACACTACTGTAACTTTATTTGTATGTTCTTCTTTCACGTCGAAACAGAGCGCCGGATTGCCGTGATTTTTTGTATGGACATAGGTAGTTGAAGGGCTGAAGAGTTACATAGGCTATTTTTTACCACGAGAAAATATGTCATTCCCACGGGAAAACACGTTTTAATCTACTTTAGTTGGGGCAAAGCTGCGGGCATTAGATAGTAAAGAAATAAAATAAATACCTAGCAGTACAAATGCTTAATTTTCGGATGGGTTGGTAGGGAGCTTCGTGGTGCTGTTGGTAGCACACTTGGCGCGTATAACCAGGAGATCATCATTATTACCATCATTTCAGCCAAAAGACGTCCTGAGCATAGGCCTAGGCCTCCCCCAAGGCTCGCCAAACAGATCAGTGCTGCACCATCCGCATCCAACGCGTTCCCGCAACCTTAACCAGGTTGCCGCTCCATCTTGTTGGAGGCCTACCTACACTGCGTCTTCCGGTCCGCGGATGAAACTCGAGAACCTTTCGGCCCCATCGGCCGTCAATTCTACGAGCGTGTGCCCTGCCCTCTGCCACTTGAATCTGGTGATTCTTCAAGCTATGTCCGTGACTTTAGTTCTTGCGCGGATTTCATCAATTCTAACCAGGAGAACATTGAATAAAATTTTGTTAAATAATTTTATACGTCAAAAACTCGATCCGTTACCGCGTTTAGATAAAGTCACCTACATGCAGCTCGCCCACGTCCAGAAGCAATTATTGATCATTAAAAATATAAAATGTCAGATTAATTTACGATTTATTTATCGTTTCTGTCGACTAGTTCGGCGAGCGCGGACTTTAGGTCAGCAGCGGCTAGCGCAAGGTCGCCCGGTGCATTCGGATGCACCATAATCTTATGCATGACTAGCTTGCACTCACTGCTTCGCTCGGGTAAAGCATTGGATCATTTTTAACCCCGACACAAAAAGAGGGGTGTATAAGTTTGACCACTATGTGTGTGTGTCTGTGTGTGCGTCTGTCTGTGGCATCATAGCTCTTAAACGGGTGCACAGATTTGGATGCGGTTTTTTTTAATAGAAAGCAGGTTTCTTGGTGATGGTTCTTAGATATGTTTCATCAAAATCGGTTCTGCCGTTTCAAAGTTATGAGCACTTTTGTTAGCTGCGGAAGGGATCTTAGACGCATAACGGGCATTGACTTAATGTTCAAACGTATACGAGTGACATAATTGCGTTGGGGGTTTTTAAAATTTTTAATTTTTCGTTTTAGGGTTCCGTACCCAAAGGGCCTGGTTAATGTTGCGGGAACGCGTTGGATGCGGATGGCGCAGGGGCGATCTGTTTGGCGAGCCTTGGGGGAGGCCTAGTCCAGCAATGGACGTCTTTCGGCTGAAATGATGATGATGATGAACCCAAAGGGCACCCTTTGGGTATGGGACCCTATTATAGTATAAATCTTCCCAGGTGAACTTTTCGCTTCGAGCCCTTATCTTTCAAAACAAACTGTATCGGCATAGTATTAAGGTTCAAATTTAAGGTAATGGCTCGAAGTGAAAAATTCACATGGGAAGATTTATACTATACTGAGACTCCGCTACCCGTCTGTCAAATGGCTTTATATCTTAAATCGTAATAGCTGGACAGGTTTCCATACCTTTACTGTAGTATAACGCCTATTACCTCTAAGCAGAGGGTCGTGAGTTCAAATCCCTGCTCGCACCTCTGAGTTTTTCAGAATTTATGTGTACCATGAGTGAGGTGAAGGAAAACATCGTGAGGTCTGCGAAGAAATTCAATGGTGTGTGTGAAATTCCCAATCCGCACTGGGCCCGCGTGGGAACTACGGCCCTAGCCCTCTCTTTCTGAGAGGAGGCCTATGCCCTGCAGTGGTACTTATGTAGGCTGGGATGATTGTAGTATCGTAATTTAATGTGTTATTTGTTGTAGAGGTAATAAAGATAAAGTTACAACAAAATTTATTTAAAATTTACAATTAGAATCAACTCATTAGCACCAACCTTATTCTTAGTAGCACTTGTAAAAACACGAGCTAACGACTAACGAGTTGCATGTTCCGACCTAATTATGTGATATCCTCAGGAGCGGCAACTATGTCAAGCATTCAACGGACTCGGCCCTTATAGTAGGGGAGGTGAAGTTACTCGAGCGCGGCAGATTAATATACGAGGGGATACCTTATACCCTATAGAGAGAATATGAGCACTTCATGTGGGGGGGGGGCTTTGCCTAGGGCACCCCGTCAAAATACTTAGTAAAAAAAATGTTTCTTTAAATTAAATGTTTTTCTCGAGCGCGTCAGATTACGATAAGGTGGGTTAATTATTAGCAGAACAATGCACATTTCACTTCCAAATCATCAGTCTTTGGAATTAACATCCCCTATGAAAACCTGACGCGCGCCCTTCCGTATGGCCACCCCCACCATGCAAAGTGGCAGATTATCATACTTTTATTATCAGTGGCACGCTAGAGTATCAAATTATCAAAATCTGACGCGCTCGAATATTTCAAAGAATCTATTTTTTAAACTAAGTTTTTTGACGGGGTGCCTCAGGCAAACCCCCCCCCCCACATGAAGTGCTCATATTCAATGGGGGTACTCTAGAGGGTATCCCCTCTTGGGCTCCCCTTAACTTACTTTTAAGGTTAGTGTGTTTGAGGGCCTTATTAATAAACTCAAACTCAGCAGGGTTAACAATATTTACAGTTAAATGTGAAAAGAGGATATTGAGTTTAGAGTATTTATTCATATTTATGGACTAAAAAGTACACTTCTATTAATGATGATGATTAATACGAAACCCGAGCATAACCGAGTGGCATCCTAGAGATGGGAAGAGAAAACGGTGAAGACAAATCACTAAATGGGAATATGACTTGAAGATGACCGTAGGTTCGAACTGGAACAGGGTTGCAAGTGACAAATGTCAGTGGAAGGCGTTGGAGGAGGCATATTCCAAAACTGCCTAAAGGCATACTGATATTAGGGATATTGTATAAACAATATATTTATTACGGACCTGCATGGTGAATGTTAAATTAATTTCAGAATAAAGGGCTTTATTATTAGGTATTATTCTACGAAACCATACACTACGCGAGGCCCGACACGTTCTTGGCCGGTTTAGAAAAGAATACAGCAGACGGCCTTGCAAAACGGAAAAGTCTGGCTTTTTATAATAATTCGCTTTAGCAACGAGAAAAGAGATTTTTCCGTTGCTTACCTACGTCATTTTGTATTACAGCCGCATTGAAATGCAAAAAAGCGCAACCGCCAGGTGTCACAAGGTGACTTGTGGCAACTGCCACTTTTAGGGTTCTCTAACCAAAGGCTCAAAGGCTCAGAGTCGCTCAACGAGCTATGGAGAGGGCTATGCTCGGAGTTTATCCACGGGATCGAATCAGGAACGAGGAGATCCGTAGAAGAACAGGGCTCACCGATATAGCCAAACGGATTAGCTCGTTGAAATGGCAATGGGCAGGCCATACGACCGCTTTAGCCTAGTTGGTAGTGACCCTGCCTACGAAGCAAGAGGTCCTGGGTTCAAATCCCGGTAAGGGCATTTATTTGTGCCCAAAAGTTCTCGAATGGGGAGACCACGGACTGGCAAGCGCAGCGTGGGACGTCCACCAACGAGATGGACGTACGATTTGGTGAAGGCCGCAGGTTCAGGGTGGATGCAAGTCGCTTCCTACCGTAATGATTGGACGTCAATGAGGGAGGCCTATGTCCAACAGTGGGCGTCCTAAGGCTGAAATGATGAACCAAAAGGTGCAAACGCCCAATAGATGACACTCATCTGTCACCTCTCTTACTATGACATAAGATTGAGTGCATGTATCGGGCCACTGTCGAGCACAGCGACGTTTACCTTACTTTTGCATTTGGGTGAATCAATTTTTTAGTGCCACCCGTTGCTATGGTTACACAAATTTTGTCCCTTGGACAACCGCATGTTTCTATGAAACAGTATGAAGTGTCACTCGGACAACCGTGGACAGAGTAAACAACACAAAAAAGTTGATTCACCCATTTATAATATTTTCATCACACTTGCTCGTCAACGGTGTTATTCCATGCTTATATACTAAATAAATGACAATGGCCTAAACTGTTCTTAAGGGAGTTATAGATTTATGTACAGTTTTTCTACCCAAGGGAGTTCTAACTTTAGTTTTAAAATTTGCAAACAAGTCAATTCAGACTAAGGAGGTTTCAAGTCAGCCAACGTTTTATTTATTATCTTTAAAACTTAGCTATAACCCAAATTTTACAACACAAAACTTATCTACGCTTCATGAAAATTCGTTATTTTTATATTTTAAATTTATATCAAATAGTTTTGCAATAATTTTAGTAAAAATATTTTTTTAAACATGTTGGCAGAGTCTGGCCGTATGACCTTTCGAAATCTAAACTAAACACAGTTTACATTATCTATGGTAGGTGACTCGAAAAAAGTGACAATCTGTATTGGCGGGTAGCCATTATTTTATTCAATTTAAGTGTTTAGAGACAAATTAATTTTATTTTTGGATTTTTTTTCTCGCAATGTGATGAAAATCATTGTGTGTATCACGGGCAGTAAGGGGATTACAAACTCGAGTCATTAAAAGCCCTCCGCCTTCGGCGTCGGGCTTCGAATAGACGCTCATTAGTAATCCCCTACTTACGGCCCTAAATGCACAATGTACTATAGTACGGTAGTTACAGTAAATTAATGCACAAAACCGGTTGACTGTAAAGTCGGTTTACGAACGATAGTTTAACGTGACAACGTCATAACAAAACATTCAAAAGACCCCGCATTGTACATCCTGGCGTTCGCCGCTCTCTTGCAACTGGCCTGCTTCGCTGTTCTGTAGAATGTAACGTTATACCTGATTTACACTCTTGCCTCGTCACCTCGCCTCGCGCCTCGTCTCATCGTCTCGCTCCGGACGCGAGCCTCAAAATCAAGGCAAATCACGAGACGAGGCGCGAGGCGCGCCTGTTCACACTCTCGTCTCGTGGCTCGTCCCGCAGTTCGTCTCGCCACTCGTACGCGAGTGTAAACCAGGTATTACGTTATGTTACATGTACGTTACAATGAGTCATGTTTTTCGTGTATGCAGCCGGCGTTCATCGATTTATTAGATGTTGTCACGTCAAAAATTGCTCGTTTGAGAAATCTTTATAACGGCCGATGTTCGGCAGTACGGAACCGTTGGTGTGCGAGGCCGTCTCGCACTTGGCCATTTTTTATTCCTGCAAAATAACTGTCAATTGAGCTAGATTTGAATGTGAGACCTGAATTGTCAGGGAATTCCGCGTCGAGCGCTAGTTCAATGGACTACCGACCTCACGAAGGTCGCAAATGTCGCTGTACTAGTCGCGGAGTAAGGGTTGTGCTATACTTAGCGGAATCAAGGAAACTGAACATTGGTATTTTCGTAAACCAGACTGACGTGGAAAACTGCACATGCAGGATGCAGGGTATCTCAAAAGTCAACGATAAACTGGTCACCCTACCCATTTTTATTATGTACCCATACACATATAAGGTAAACTTACCAATGCTCGACACCTCAACGCCCAGTAGATGACACCCATCTTTTTTTTTTTAATGTTAGATAGGCCAGACAAACGAACTAGTGGGTCACCTGATGTTAAATGAACACCACTGTCCATAGACACCCGCAGCGCTTTACACGATGCCAGTGCGTTGTCGGCCCTAAAGGAGAGGGAATAGGGGAAGGGGGAGAGGGAGGGGGAGAGGGAAGGGGTGAGGTATTGGGCCCCCGGCACTCTCACTGACCGTACGAAACGCAAGCAGGATTACTGCTGCTTCACGCCGGTGTTCTGTGAGAGGGTGGTACTGCCCCGGACGAGCCGGCCCATTCGTGATGCAGCGGCTAGCTACAACATGGCTCTACCACTACAGACTCTGTCACCTCTCCTACTATGACATAAGATTGAAGGTGCCATGTATTGGGACAGTGTCGAGCACAGGAACGTTTCTTAGGTACCTATAATTTTCTAGTAACTCTGCTGAACTGCGGAAAGACGTATGTATAGTATAAATCTTCCCAGGTGAATTTTTCGCTCCGAGCCCTTATCTTTAAAAACAAACGGTTTCATCATAGTATCAAAGTTCAAATTTAATGTAATGGCTCAAATCGAAAAATTCACCTGGGAAGATTTACCTATACTATACAGATAGACGACGGAAACGAAGAAAATGTATGTTTCTTTTGATCACGGGACATTTAAAAACACGTTTTTCTCTTTATGCTTCGTTTTTTAGAAAAGCCCGTTATTACGTTCCAATGCTAAGCCTATTGTCCGACAAGCTCGTGCGCGGCTCTCCGCGGAGCCCTGTCGCAGTCAGCATTTGCCGCACTTGTTAAAAACAATCACGTTAAGGACAGCAGAGACTCCCTGCGACAGGGTTCCGCCAGAGGAGACGTGGGACGGGGGCGCGTCGCAGTCGTCGTTTGTTCGCAGGCCGCGTCTCCGCCCCGTCTCTTCTGTCTGCTTTGGATCGCGACGCTTCTATACATTTATTATTATTATTATTATTTAGCCTGGAGAAGTGTCCCACTGCTGGGCAAAGGCCTCCCCCAATCTCTCCATGTATCCCGATTTTGAGCGGTGTCCTTCCAGTTTCCAAGGTACACGTCTAGGTCGTCCCGCCAACGCCTCCTGGGCCTACCTCGTCGCCGCCATCCATCTTGTGGCATCCAGTCTGTGGCTATTTTAGCCCACCGATTCGGATCCATGCGGTTGACGTGGCCTGCCCAGTCCCACTTCAACTTGGCAGCCTTGGCACCCACATAAGTAATGCGTGTGTATATATTTAGTAAGAAAAAACCGGCCAAGTGCGAGTCGGACTCGCGTACAAAGCGTACAAAATCACGTTTGTTGTATGGGAGCCCCCTTTAATATTTATTTTATTTTGGTTTTTAGTACTTGTTATAGCGGCAATCGAAATACATCAACTGTGAAAATTTCAACTGTCTAGCTCACAGTTCATGAGATACAGCCTGGTGTCAGACGGACAGACGGACGGACAGCGGAGTCTCAGTAATAGGGTCCCGTTTTACCCTTTGGGTACGGAACCCTAACAATGACTTAAGTTCCATTCCAATTCTGTGCACTACTTCAACAGGTTTACTTAAGTTTTTCAACTGTATTGAAAAACCACCCCAGTGTGCCCCCGGGCTTGCCCCACGTGATAGTTGACGTAAACGTTATTGCAAGACGGTAAGTACGTATCCATATTAATAGCGGCGGGGCACAGACTGCCGCGGCTGCCTCATTAGGGTTCTTAACATTCTTTGACATCGCGATTGTCTGATTCCACTGCAAAGTTTTGTTTTTAATAGACTAATAAAAATATCCGACCGTAATGTTGAGTATCAGTGGACGCTCTACGGTTGTAATGATGATGATGATGAATAAAAATATGCGCGAAGAAAGGTTTCTTAAAGGCTCTTTATTTTTATGAATTCGCTCAGTAATACCATGATAGATCTGTTTAAAAAAAATAAACAACTGCGTAAAAGTATTTTCTTATTTACCCCCAAAAGTACTCACTTAAGGGACCCCATGCATCCCTACAAAAACTTATAATATAATAAAACATGTTTCCATAACCATGTAATTTTTGTCCCTCTCACTGGGAAAAACAGGCAAGCCGTTACCCCGAATGGAGGCGCTTTGTAAAAAGCCGGGTCTCACCTGAACGAAATGCCTCGCGAGGCAGCCATTTTCGGCGCGATTTTGAACCTTGTGGCGAACAAAATTATGCCTCATGCGCTAGCCTCGCGAGGCAGCTCGCTCAGTGGGGACCCAGCTAATGAAAAGGTGACTGAATACAAGATGCAAAGATCTCTGTCCACTAATACAATGAGTCATATTACTTGAAATAAATTATTTGGATTTGAATTTGAATTTGAAAGGCGGTCCGATCTGGACATGAAACGTGACGCTCTGACGACTAAACCCCTATCCGCCCTAACGCCCTGGCGTCTAAGATCCCTTCCACAGCTAACAAAATAGCTGATAACTTTGAAACGGCTAAACCAATTTTGATGAAACATACCTTAGAACCATCGCCAAAGAACCTGCTTTCAAATAAAAAAAACCGCATCTAAATCGGTTCACCCGTTTAAGAGCAACGATGCCACACACAGAAACCACACACCCCTCTTTTTGTTTCGGGGGATAAAAATTGGTTACAGCAGTAGAGGTTAAAATTGTTGTGGCACAGGATCAGTGAGGCATCTGCGCCGCCGTCTGCGCCCGCGTCGTACCTGACCTTGCACAACTCTCTTCGCGTTGCCTAACAGCCACGCATTTAAATTCTACGCGCATGCGCCTTGCCGACTTCCTCTTACGTATTGGAGTCGGGCTGAAACATGAAACAATACATTACAATACAATCTTTATTGTACACCACAAAAAAACAATACAGAAAAACAAGTACCAACCAAGTAAGTAAGTGAAACTTATTCAAATCCTGTATGTCAAATGCGGTGGTGGGGCGCGTCATTTTAAATTAGACAAGCTTAAGTATAAGTAATAGTTACTCCATATCCATACTAATATTATACATGACCGCCTAATTGTCTGCCTGAATTTTTATTTTTCTAATCTTCTAATATATAAAATTCTCGTGTCGCGGTGTTTGTTACCAAACTCCTCCGAAATGGCTCGACCGATTCTCATGAAATTTTGTGTGCATATCGGGTAAGTCTGAGAATCGGTCAATATCTATTTTTCATACCCCTATTATTCTTCGCCCGCAGACGGAGTCGCGGGCAACAGCTAGTGTCACTATACTATTTTTGGTGTTCACAATCCCAGCCTATATTCGTCCCACTGCAGGGCCTCCTCTCAGAATGAGAGGGCTTGGGCCGTAGTTCCCACGCGGGCCCAGCGCGGATTGGGAACTTCTCATAGCACCATTGAATTTCTTCTCACGTTGTTTTCCTTGACCGTAAAGCTCATGGTAAATTACAAATGTAATTTCGCGCATGGATTGTGAAAAACTCAGAAGTGCGAGCCGGACTCGAACCCACGACATTCTGCTTGAGAGACCATACGTCAATCAAACCACTAGGCCACCACGGCGATTTGGTGTTTTTGGTGGTGGTTTGGTGGTTTTTGGTGTATTGTATTGTATTGTATTGTATGAAAGGTCCACGGAAAGAACATATCTAGTCACCTTAGCAACTTTTTGAGATAAAGCGATTTGAAAGTTAGTCATCCTGAACAATTACTATGAAAACGATTTCTTTAAAAATTTTAAAAAATTACATTGTTTTCCAATATCTATATTTAATTAATTATTACGTAAACGTTGAAAATATTTGACAAAAATATATCGAATAAATGTTTTGATTTGATTTGAATTGTCCGGAAGTGCACCGCTCAGTTTTCACCAATGCGCTGTCGGCACCTGCAAGTTTGGCCAAGTTGCGGCTCTCCATAAATTAGCTGGTGTCGTCGAGTCGCCGCTGTACACTGGCGTGCAAATTATGACTGATCAATAGAATGTATCTAATTTATTTCGTTTTTTCAGGTTTGTATAAAATTATATAGAGACAGATGCAATTTCTTCTTCGAAGTCCGCGTCAGTACACACAGCAGCACATGACATTTTATTTGGTTTGTGATAGTGATAGGAGTAGATAATCATTAATTTCTCAACATTCTCTGGGAGTAGCCTGTTTCGTTCATCACCTGACCTAAAATTCTGTATTAAATAAGTTTTTTTATTTAGTGGGCCGTTTTTTTCTTCTATTGCACAACTATCGATATCGATAAAAAATTGGTTCTAACTCTAGCTTGATTGCGACAGTTTTATGTTTTGCCGTGAAAATTCCGATCTCTGGTAACTATGTAACATGAAAGCCATCTTTCTCTGTCCCGCAGTGCACCGATCCGTCAGTAACTTTTCCCATGCATCCCTCGAAGACGGATGACGGAAGTTGGGAGCCGAGCAAAAACTGCACCCCCCTTCACCCCTCTCTAACGCAAGCCGCAAAAATTCTGTTCTTTTTCAAAAATAGTAGATTGTACAACAAGAGCATAAAACGAGTCATTTTACCCGATACATTGGAAATAAAATTTACAAGCTTTTATTTGTCATGCATTGCAATTTCAAAAACAATGTACTAGAATTGCCTAGTTGTATTAATTTCGTACCAGCTCGTCGCTCCATCTTGTTGGAGGCCTACCTACACTGCGTCTTCCTGTCTGTGGTCGCCACTTAAGAACCTATTTGCCTGGTTGGTTGCCTGGTTAAGGTTGCAGGATCGCGTTGGATGCGGATGGCGCGGGACCGATTTGTTTGGCGAGCCTTGGGGCCTATGTTCAGCAGTGGACGTCTTTCGACTGAAATGATGATGATGAAAGGATCACCATCATATTTTCAGCCTGTATACGTCCCACTACAAGGCACAAGCCTCCTCTCAGAATTAGTTGTTGATACTTATGGGCGGTGGTGATCATTTCCTCTCCCCTCTTGCTTGGTTGTCTCCCTGTGTGTGCAGGTTTCCCCACGATGTTTTCCTTCACCACAAAGACGGTCCTGCGCCATCCGCATCCTACGTGTTCCCGCAACCTTAACCAGGTCGTCTCTCCATCATGTTGGAGGCCTACCTACACTGCGTCTTCCGGCCCGAGGTGCCACTCAAGAGCCTTATCTTTATAAAACATTATTAATCTTTATAAAACAGTAAATACCCACCAGAGAATAATTGCCAATTAACAGTTTTTAACTTCCCTGCATATATCCCAAAACATATGCAGAAACATATGCAGTACATGAACAGAGGAAATAAATTGGGAAAAGCTCATCGCAAATTCAATTCGACTTAATTTGCTTTATTTGGGAGAACCAATCAATTGCCGAAAAAAAATTGGCAAGCGTTGAAGCGGTGGAAGCCAACGGGGGCCCGTAGAATTATTCCAAACTGACATCGAGAGAAGACTCATTTTCATTCATCGGTACGGCCTTGGTACGGCCCTAATAAGCAGTGATCGGAACTCTGTGAGCTAAACTTTAACAAAACTTGTAAAGCTGACATTAAGGAGAATTTACTTTACAACCAAGAAAAATAAGAATATTATTGGCAGATTAGTGTTCAATTTAACTCTATATCTCAGATTATTCTCTCTATCTCAGATTTTCAGTAGTTTATTAATATTTTCATGTCTCTAAGCACTGTTTCATGCCCGCTTGGCAAGTTTTGTTAAAGTTTAGCTCCCAGAGTTCCGATCACTGCTTATAAGATTGTTTCGTTATTCATCTATCGGACTGTCTGTGACGAAAATATAATTTGGCTGGCAATGCTAGTACATCATCATAATATACACGTCCCACTGTACGGCACATGCCTCCTCTCAGAATGAGGGGTTGGGCCATAGTTCCCACGCGGGCCCAGTGCAGATTGGGAACTTCACACACACCACAGAATTTCTTCGCAGGTGTATGCAGGTTTCCTCACGATGTTTTCCTCCATTGTAAAGCTCATGGTGAATTTCAAATGTATCTACCTGATTCCGAACGTAAATTCCGAAAAACTGAGCGGTGCGAGCCGAAATTTGAACCCACGACCCGCTGCTTGAGAGGCCATAGGTCAAACCATCAGGCCACTACGACTATATGCTAGTACAGTCAACAAAAAATACAATCAGCATAAAAAATTTAATCAAAGAAACTTTTTCAACAAAAACTTATTTTGTCATCACTCATCACGGCAATCCTCACCAAAACCTAAATAAATCATCGTAGTTCTAACCCCGCTGCCTACGGAACCCTACCCGTTCGATAGTCAGACGGTCCGCATTGCGCTTAATCTGAAAAATCAACATGGACTCCCAACAGCAATAATGTCCGTCCGTCCGTTCGAGTTAATTGGACACTCGCACACGCTCACTAATTATTAGTGATTGATAACATTAATGACCAGATTTTATAGTTTACTAGCTCTGCTGTTGTTAATATATTCCTCTTTTGATCGAGTTACCTTAAACGCAAGATGCCAATGAAGGCGTTAGGTATACCTAAACATGGGATTTGCCTAAAAGCTGTTTGCCCTAAATGAGAAATGCCTACGAAGCAGCATACGAAATGGGAAATTGACTAAGAAGCAGATTGCCTGAAGTCGATGCCTACAAAGCAAAATGCCTAAACTGTTACATGTCTACAAAGCAATATGCCTAAATTGTTAAATTCGTACAAAGTTTTCACAGTAGCGTTTTTTCACAATTTGAATAGAATCAGTGTCGACGGAGCTCTACTCACGCGGAGCTCCCTCTTCTGTGTGCTTTTGGCCCTCGGGCCGATGCAAACTTGACATAACCTAATCCGTTTTTCTGTATCGATTAGAACTGGAAAAAAACGCGATTGGCTTCAGTAAAAAACCATTGTGGAAAAAAAAGCATTTGGGGAAAAATGCAAAAGGAAATTTTGCTGTAGGAAATAAAGATTCTGGTAAATTGATCTAACCAACCTGAAAATTAGCAGACATCATCCTCGAGCACCCTAGAAGTGCAAAAGAAGGGATTTTCCGAAATTCCCACGGGATAAATAAATAAAATAAAATAAAATAAAGAAATAATAAATAAATCAGAGACGACGTCTGAGCAACAGGTTAATGTAAACAATCAAATAACTATGACTCATCTACTGTTTTGTACATTAAATAAGTCGCATATAAATAGACAATTTGAAAGGTGAGGCAGGTCGGGGCGTCAGGACGGTCATATATGGCGACGACAAACTCGTTTGCGAATCGTTTAGACAAAATCAAAGTGTTTTATTATACTGCGAGCAAGGATTAAAGATGTTATGATATAATGACGCAAAAAAAACGCGTCTGTCACAAAAATTTTGAAGGACGTTAAGGTTTTGAAAGGCGCTTAAACACAGGGTCATCCAAAAGTCAAGAATCCTACTAATATTATAAACGCGAAAGTTTGTAAGTATGGATGGATGGATGTTTGTTACTCTTTGATGCTAAAACGGTTTGACGGATTTTGATGAAATTTGGCACACAGATAGTTTAGTACCTGGGCGACCGAGCTCTGCTCGGGCAGAAACTCGGTACCAAGCGTTTTCCCAGAGATAAGACCAAGCTAGATCAATTTTTCATCCCCGAAAACCCCCAAATACCAAATTTCATCGAAATCGTTGGAGCCGTTTCCGAGATCAAAACACCGGAGGGGTGGGGGGGTGAGAGGGGGGGAGGGGATGCGGGGGAGGGAGCGCGGGGGAATTAAAGGGGGATGAAAATTTCATTGATTTTGCCGTAGGATGCACCGTTTTCAAGATATTTGACAAAAACACCGGAGGGGGTGGGGGGGGGGGGTGAGTCACGTTAAACTATCGTCCGTAAACCGACTTTACAGACAACCGGCTTTTCCTGTTCTGTGCTCCCAATAGGGAACGTGCACATAGACGGTGCTGCCAACTGGTGCCATAAGGGTGCCATAAATTTGAATGTTTTACCTTGATAAGTTTGTTTTACTGTCCGCATAGTGTCTCTTCTGTCGCATTAGTGCTGCCGCCTATAGTTACTGCACGTTCCCTATAATACTTTTTCTAACAAAAAAGTAACTTTTTCTCACAAAAAAGTAACTTTTTCTCACAAAAGAAGAAACTTGACGTTTTCTCATGAAAAATAAACTTAAAAAAGAAACTAAAAATGTTGAAAAAAAACGTGGAATCGAACCGAGGTCGGCTGGATCCGCGACCACCCGATTTCTAATGTGCCATTATGATCTGCTCGAAGTCGGCGAAATTTAGCTTCATATTCTAATGCAAACAAAAATAGCCGGAAAACACGAGTAAAAGCGATTTTCTGAAAATGAAACATAGCTAGATCAGTTTTTCATCCCCGAAAACCCCACATACCAAATTTCATCGAAATCGTTGGAGCCGTTTCCGAGATCCTGATTATATATATATATATATATATATATATATATACATATATACAAGAATTGCTCGTTTAAAGGTATTAGATAACCTGGATTAACATATAGGATACTTTTTCTGATTCTTTGCAGACGGAGTCGCGGGCAGCAGCTAGTACTTTAATAATTCAATCCGCACTGTACATTATCATCTGTGCTCCCGTCTCGTTGCTCGGCTCGCAGTTCGTCTCGCCTATCGTACGCGAGTGTAAATGAGCTATCCCACTAACCCTACTCTTCAGTTAACTCGTGACCACGGCTGCTGCAATGTGGCCGAAACGTCGAGGTAAATATTATTTGCGTGATAAGTCCCGTTTAATTTTTTTTTTATTTATTTTTTAATTTTAGCACATACATAACAATATATTTAAGTACGCCAAACTGTGAAACAGTTTGTTAGCGTCACGTTCTGACAATAAGATTCTTGTGCAAAGTGATGCTTACTAACTACATAACTTTACTAAAGACTAGCTTTTGCCCGCGACTTCGTCCGCGTAGAATTCCAATTTGTGGTAAAGCTTATTCATCTCTTTCATTGTATAAAACAAAAATCCGGCAACGGCAACATCCATCATTATTATCATTTCATCATCATCAGTATCAGTTAGTGAATATTATAAATCCCGTTTATTCTCTATCCCGTGGGAATTTCAACAAATTTGTCCTTATTCTATGCAAATTTTCGCTTATTTTTATCCCGCGGGAATTTTGCATTTTCCCCGAGAAAAAGTAGCCTATGTCCTTAAAGGTGTAGCTTTCTACCGGTAAAAGAAGTTTTCAAATCAGCCCCGTAGTTGAATTCACTTATTTTTTTCCCGTGGGAATTTTGCTTTTTCACGGAGAAAAATAGTCTATGTAAATAATAGTTGGTGTAGCTTCCTACTGGTGAAAGAAATTTACAAATCAGCCCTCAAGTGATATTCACTTCTTTCTATCCCACGGGAATATTGCATTTTACCGAATAAATAGTAGGTAGCCTAGCCTATACCAATAAAGGATAGTGTAGCTTTCTTTTGGTATTTTTTTTAAACTCAGCCCCGAAGTGAAATTTACTATTTTCTCGTGATTTTCTCTATACCGCGCGAATTTTGCATTTATCCGGAAAATAGCATCCTATGTTAATCAAGGACAGTGTATCTTTTCTATTGGTGAAAGACATTTTAAAATGAGCTCCTAAGTTGAATTTTTTTTTCTATCCGTTGGGAATTTTGTATTTTTCCGGAAAAAAGTAGCCTATGTCAATAAAGGATAGTGTAACTTTTTACTGGCAAAAGATTTTTTTTTAATCGGCTCGGAAGTTTCGTAGATTATCTATCCCACAGGAATTTCCAAAAATCCCGCAATAAGTTTTTTTGCTGTTATGTATGACTATTTACGTTTATACTGAATTTGAAAAGTTTAGTAATTGTAGTTACGGACATAGGATCCAGTTGATTTGAGTAAATAAAATCTGATTTATCCTTATCCCGTGGGAATTTTCAAAATTATTGAAATTAGCTTTATACCTATTCTAATAGTCTACTTGCATGCCCAATTTGAACAGTTTAGTAATCTTCGTTATGGGGATAGGGTCACTCTCGACTGATGAAATATATACATCCCGTATATTCCTTATCCCGTGGGAATTCCGGAAAATTCTTTCTTATCGGATGCCTACGTCATACAAAGACCACATCCTCCAAGTTTCAGGTCTCTACATACAGCGGTTTAGGCTGTGCGTTAATCCGCCAGTCAGTCATTTAGTACTTCAGGACAAAGCATTTTATATGTATTTGCATTGCACCAAGCTTTTATGCGAGTTCAACAATGATGTTTGAATACTCAATTCGATTTTATTCGAAAAAGGTTGAACTCACATAAAAGCATCATCATCATCATCATCATTTCAGCCGTAGGACGTCCACTGCTGGACAAAGGCCTCCCTCATTGACGCCCAATCTAATGATTGGGAGCAACCAAATTCTATGGAAACATGGAAGTGCGCGCGCGGAAACGCTGTCCATCTTTCCCTAGTAATTGAATTTTTTACGTAAACGCGATCGAGAAGTATTTTGGTGAAGTAAAAACTTATACTAAGCATACTGTACGCTTAGTATAAGTTTTACTTCACCAAAATACTTCTCGATCGCGTTTACGTAAAAATTTCAATTCTATGGAAACATGGACGCGCGGCCGCGGAGGCGCTGCACATGTTTCCCTAGTAATTGATTTTTTTACGTAAACGCGATCGAGAAGTATTTTGGTGAAGTAAAACTTATACTAAGCGTACTGTGCATTCGCTCGACATTATACGTGTTCGGTGGGTCTCCGATCTTTGTTTACGATTTTGTTATAAACAACTGTTCTCTTTCCTCATTGAATGAAAACGGACATTTTCTATTTTGAGCGAACATCGGCAAAACTGCAATCATATTTGCTCTAAACAAATGTTTGTTTAGAACACTAAGTGAAAACGCGGCTTAACCAAGATGTCTAGTCCTTACCATTTCAAATTTCGAACTCTACGTTCCTATGAAGCCGTGTCTTCGGATCGAGTATTCAAACATGTGTCAAAATAAAATGTAATTTAAATCAAAAGCACTAAGGAGTATTGATATCAACTTCGAAGCAAATCACCCCCAAAATAACTTTCTACTCCTTTTTAACCCCGTCAAGGGATGAATTTCAATAAAATACGAAACACGTCTTCCATCAATTCTGTTAAAGAATGTTTATGCAAAATTTGATGTAGATTGGACCAAGGAATCACGTCGTCCCATACAAACTTTGCCCCCCTTTTTTACCCCCTTAGGAGTAGAACTACGAAAAATCCTTTCTTATCGGATGCCTACGTCATACAAAGGACTCACCCTCCAAGTTTCAGGTCTCTACGATCAGCGGTTTAGGCTGTGCGTTGATCCGTCAGTCAGGACAAAGGATTTTATATGTATAGATAAAAAAATAAAATATACCAACTAAGACTCAGTCACCATACCCATGCAGTTTTTATTACAGGGCTATAAGGTTTACCTATGTATATCTGTTTACCATTCGATAGTGACTGAAGTCTTCGCTGGTACAATCCTATTACTAACCTAAATATTACAGGTGCACAATGATATTTTTTAGATGCAAACCCAAATTGATTAAGTAGATACATTTAGTTATCATTATCATTTAGTATCTTTTTCAATTTATTTTTTAAACTCCCTATTTTTAATTTTTCCTCCTCCAGCAAAAAGGGGTACTTATTATATATTTTAGGAATTAGGTATTCTTTGGTTCTTTTTGCGTAATAATTTAATAGTATAGTAATTACTTATGTAGTTAATTAGTTGTGTGCGTGGCCTCAACTCTGGTGGCGTTACCTATACTTACAAACTTTAGCATTTATAATATTACTTAGAAGTACCCTTGTCCCTCCTTTCTTAAGTTAACCCTTCGTTGGACGAGGATATTCAAAAGAGTCAAGTTGTGACCCGGCCCGGACCGAACCCGCGACCATTTGTTAAGCATCCGTCCGCCGCAAGCAGGGATTAATGCATCATGCAGCGACGCGCGCAAGTTAGAAACTTAAACTTCTGTTTTATTTACTAATACACTCATCAAAAGTGCCTAGGGATATTTTTTATCTTGTGTTAAAAAATTTAGTGGTATTAATAATAAATAATAATAATATTAGGGCAGGGGTTCCCAAACTTTTTCAGTTTGCGGCGCATTTTAAGATTTCGTATTTTGTCTCGGCGCCCCAAATAATTGAAAGAAAGAAAAAATCAATGAGTTGCCTACGAGGCGAGGAATATCGTCGGTTTCGGAACGTAAGTATCAATCAGCAAGTGAGCGTTACATACTGTTTCACGGCGCCCCTCTTAACCCTCTACGGCGCCCCAGGGCGCCGCGGCGCACACTTTGGGAACGCCTGTATTAGGGGACAATCTCACACAAATCGACCTAGTCCCAAACTAAGCAAAGCTTGTACTATGGGTACTAGACGACGATAGACATACTTATATAGATAAATAAATACTTAAATACATAGAAAACATCCATAACTCAGGAACAAATATTCGTGCTCATCACACAAATAAATGCCCTTACCGGGATTTGAACCCAGGACCTCTTGCTTCGTAGGCAGGGTCACTACCAACTAGGCTAAAGCGGTCGTTGTAAATACTTATAAATACTTTAGATGTAGGTATGTAATTTCATAACAATGTAGATCTGCTTGAAAAAAATAACACCTTGTCGAGTTTCTTGCCGGTATCTTCTCAACAGGGTTTTTCCGAACCGGTGGTACATTCTTCGACATTCATAGGAACATCAATTGATGCCTAAATTGAATAGAGAATTTTGATTTTGACCCTAAGTAAATTTGATGTTTTGACTCGGTAGTAATATGCCTACTTAAACTTACATTAATGTTCAAAACTGTCGGGGGATAAAAAATATCCCTAGGCACTTTTGATGTGAGTGTATAAATGCTATAGTTTGTGAGTCATGGCAGCCTACTGGTTTGAACCATGGCCTCTCAGGCAGAGGGTAGTAGATTCGAGCTCGGCCTGGCACTTCTGCTTTTTTTTGGATTAATGTGCGAAAGTATATTTGGAATTTACCATGAGCTTTACGATGAAAGAAGCTACGAAGCTACGCGCGCGTGAAGTTCCCAATCCTCTTTGATTCTGTCTGAGAGGAAACATGTGCCCTGCAGTGGGACCTATAGGCTGGGATGAGTGATTGATATGGACTACCGCAAAATACGAGTAACGCGTGAATCAATCAGTTAAGAATATTTTGTTTGTATTGTTATACACTCGGCGTTAGAAATATCGTACCTTTAGACAATTTTTTTTTCAACCGACTTTATACCCTATTTAATAAAAGGTAAAGGTACCATTTGAAAGGTAACAAAATGTACATTTTAAAAAAAAATATTATTGTCTCCAGGTTTAAACAAAAAAGTTATTACGAAAACAAGAAAAATGTTAATGGAATCTTAAATTGACGTCAGTTAAATGGATAACAAAATTTAAAAAGTACACTTAAAAGTAACTAGCCTTGTGTTACCTAGTATTTTTATATCCCTGGAACAGGCACACCTCGCCACCCTTCAACGCGTATTGTAGCACTTTTTTTTCGAAACTCTGTGATTCAGATACCATTCCCCTATTCCCTCTCCTTTTTAAAGGCCGGCAACAGATCAGTGACTCTCTTTGAGTTGTTGATATTTATGGGCGGTGGTGATCATTTTCTATCAGATGACCCGCTTGCTCGTTTGCCTCCCATCTCACAATAAAAAAAATATATATTATTTGTTTAAATTAAACATTATTAATTTAAAACATATTAGACGTGTTTTCAATTTAAACTAATAGGTACTAGCTGTTGCACGCGACTCCGTCTACGAAGAATAGTGGTATAAAAAATAGTCTACGACCTATTCTCAGACCTACCGAATATGGACAAAAAGGTTTTATAAAAATCGGTCAAGCCGTTTCGGAGGAGTTTGATAACAAACACCGTGACACGAGATTTTTATATATTAGACTGTTAGGACTCGTAATTTTGCTAAGGGCTAGATTAACTATTTCTTGCTCGCGATTTTGCGCTACGTTGCATTATGCAATTCACCAGGAAAAATATATGTACCTACTGTGTCTATCCAAATGAAAACCTTTATCTTTATTAACAAAAACTTATTAAAATAAACTAGATTAACTTGAATCTGATTTTCGACGAAGTGAAATATTTTTGATGCCGAGTGTAATTACCCCGCTGTCCGCTCGTGAACTAGCCACCAGACACGCTGCACGGTCGTGAAGTAGATGGATTAGTCTCCTCCGCTACGGCTGGTATCTATACGATCCACTAACAATCCACATTACAATATCCACGAGCAGACCGTTGCCACGACGACTCTTACGAGTAAATTTTATCAAAAAACCAAAATGAACAGTAAAAATATTGATCACCCAAATACAATTTGTGTCAGGTCTTTGGAACCATATACAGAATTAGGTTACTATTTTGTTTCATTTGTATGCCTACTTTCAAAAAAAAATTACAAAAAAACTTAGAGCCATCACTACTATATAATATAGGAAAAGCATTCGAAGTCTAAACATAACCTAAAAAAATGTTTGAACGAAATAGCAAAATAATGACTAAAAGCGATAACAAAATTAGGCAGGTTATACCAGCAAACTCAATTTCACAGGCTAATAAGAAATATGAAACAACATTATACACTTATTAATAACATCTGACGATATAAATGAACACAAACCAATTGCTGACGCTACAAAAAGCATGCGAAGAAGATTGCTGCACTCTCTATTAACACTTGCTTCGTAAATTCAATTCATTTCTTTCCACATTCAATAATAAACTCTTACAGTAAAGTAATACAATTTAAATCGCCATAGTATGTTCTGAACTTAGGCTGTTCGGAAAGCTAAAAATCGCTGAATCATTTCACTGTCAAACAAAGACAGACTCGTTCAAGAACTAATAGTTTTCTTTGTGATAGAGCGAGATGTGAACAGTTCGTCAGTTACGTCTGCTATAGTCTCGCTAATGCAGTGTGTCTGGCTGGTGACGAAGATGGATGGGACTCCTGCTTAGCAGTTGAATGAGTAACAGACAGAATTAAAAAGAATATTGTTTCGAAATTCGAACGCACGCGCGATTTTAGAAGCGATTTCCCTCATAGATTTTACATTTGGTAACATTGAACTGTGACATCACTTGTTGACCAAGTCAATTGATTATTTATTTAATTCAAAGCTACTAATAATAGAGTTTTATACTTTATTGTAAATTGGTGTGGTTATCCTAAGTAAAATGGTTTTAATAGAGCTATGCCTTGGATGTGTTGATTAAGATTATTTGTTTCCGTTTGAAAAATATATTCTATTTAACACATCAGGGAAAATTGCAAGCAGTTAACAAAAGGACCGTCTCAAAAAAAAAAATCAAAACGTTTATTCTGCAAGTAGGCCGCAAAGGGCTCTTTTACATGTCACTTTTTTTAAAACTACCAGCGCTTTCGTAAGGACCATCATTGCCAAGAAGAATGCGCCGCAAGAAACTTGGCAGGAAGTCATCTTTTCAAATTACAATACTATAATAAATTACAAACTCTTAAAAATTACAAACTAAAAAACCATACAAATATAGAATTAAGTAAAAAAAAAATAATAATTAAGTATATAAAAAAAAAACAATACAGGGATGTATTGGGTCCCTTAGTTAAAAAAAATAAAACTATACCTACATCTTAACTATATCTACGTTTAAAGAAATACCTAATTAAAATACAGTTAAAAATGTGAGTTTAATAACAATTGCAATATCTAATTAAAATCAATAACGTGAAAAATGTCATAAAAAAAAAACAAAATAAAAACATAACATAAGATACGAAACAAGGTACAGAAAAAAATAAAAATTAGGTAGCTATATAAGACGGCAAAGTTCCCCTCCGCGCTGCTAGGTTTGTTTCCTATTTGTCCTGGGACAAATCGCTATGAAAAATGAAAATTATGAAAAACAATACTAAGGGGTTGTTTCACCACCCATTGATTAATTTTAACTGACGGATAAATGTGATGCCGTCTCCATCCATTCGAACGAAACAAACAGAGACGGCATCACATTTATCCGTCAAATAATTTTGATCAATGGATGGTGAAACACGTAAGTATCACATATAAAATGCGGACTAACGAAATCTATAGACAACTGGATTTCGAGAAAAAAAATCGGTTAAATTTATCTCTTCAGAGGACAGATTTTTAAACAAAGGAACTTGAACAGGCTCATTCTTCGCAAGTAAACTCGAAATTTATGTGGATCTCACTTTCCTCAGAAGAAAACTAGTTTCGGAGAAGAATGTATGCAAACGATGCATCGGGCGCAGAACGCGGCCGGCACAAATCTTATAGAACCTGATACCGGAGGCGGCGCAAGGCATAGACTTAGCCGGCGTTCATTATATACTCGTATGTACGGTCAAGTGCAAAAATAAGTATCGATTTAATCCTCCCATCGTTATATACCTATACCTTATTTCGACGACATATGAGCTATGGGACATATTTATGAGCAAGTTGTGTGCACCCATACTTTTACACTTGACTGTACAGATAAAATTATATTCTTCTATAAAGTTTCTATTAACGAATTCATATCTATCGTAACATGACCGCGCAGACTCGGGCCGTGCCCGACCAGTATCATCATTTCAGCCGAAAGACGTCCACTGCCTGAAAGGCCTCCCCCAAGGCTCGCCAAACAGATCGGCCCTGCGCCATCCGCATCCAATGCGTTCCCGCTATCTTAACCAGGTCGTCGCTCCATCTTGTTGGAGGCCTACCTACACTGCGTCTTCCGGTCCGCGGACGCCACTCGAGAACCTTTCAGCCCCATCGGCCGTCAGTTCTACGGCCACTTAAGTCTAGCGATTCTTCGAGCTGTGACTTATGGCACTGAGATGTGGCCGCTAACGATGGGTCTTAGAAGGAAGCTCAAGGTCGCTCAGAGGGCGATGGAGAGGGCTATGCTTGGAGTTTCTCTGCGGGATCGCATTAGAAATGATGAAATCCGCGCAAGAACTAAAGTCACGGACATAGCTCGAAGAATCGCTAGACTTAAGTGGCAGTGGGCAGCCAGTATGCGCAAAGAAAAATTTGTCTGATACGGCATGTGTCTGACATTCTCGGTGTCTGTAGATCTGGATCGACCTTAACTCTTTAAGTCGGTTGCCTAACATAAATATTCACTTATGCAGTTGGTAGGTTGGTGGTTGGTGGTTGGTTGGTTGGTTGGTTGGTTGGTTGGTTTGTGTTTGGGTACAAAACCTACGATAGCAAGAGAAACAGATGCACAACGGTATGAATCCAAAGACATCCCTTGTCTTCCAGATAACCTTTGAATGACTGACAGGATATCAGAAACAAGAGTTTCTGATACCTATATAGCTTATTCTCCCATTGGGATCATACAAAACTTTTGAGTTCATTAAGCTCCCACTAGGGAGCAGTGAACACTCATTGTTCCATTATAATCCCACACACCAGGAAGTAATGATGTGATGTGAACATTTGAATATGGATCGTTTTCAAAAAAATTGTATATAGTTAACGGCTTAATCAAAACAAAAATCACGATCGGTACTCATATGTAGCTAGGATCAAAATGGAATGAAACCGGAGGAGATTTTGAATCCCACAAATCCATCCATCCATCCATAGCAGCCCTTAGTTCGTCCGTCTTCGGACATAGGCCTCCTCTCCATTTCTCCACGCCTGGCGATCGACAGCCATATGCATCCATCCTCCACCCGCCTGTCGGCAGATGTCGTCCTTCCACCTCATTGGTGGTCTTCCTCTACTGCGAGTGTTTTCACGAGGTCTCCACTCGAGTGTTCGCCTCGCCCAACGATCGTGATTCATCCTGGCAATGTGCCCTGCCCATCTCCACTTATTCCTCTCGATCTCTTCCACCACATCTCGAACTTTTGTGACTCGTCTGATCCACTCATTCCTTCTTCGATGCATGAGAGTTATCCCGAGCATTGACCTCTCCATTGCTCTCTGTGCAACACGGAGTTTCTCTGCAGACTTCTCTGTCAGTGTGGTGGTTTCCATTCCATAAGTGAAGACGGGCAAGATACACAAACGAATTCGCGGAATCCCACAAATAGTGGGAGCTTAATGAACTCAAAAGTTTTATATGACGCCACTGTGATCATGAGAGTGGGACCATAATGGAATAAGCCGTCAAATGACGCGCTTCAGCCTATGCTTTGGGCAGCCAGTAAGCTCTACTGCGAGGGACACCGGTCGTCCTTGCGGCGACCACTTTCCGTTTCTACTGCTACGGACTCACTGCGCCAGGGTCCCGTAGGCAGGGTTAAGTTCACGAACAAAAACTCTTACTACTGCGACTGGAAGTGCACAACGACTGCATAAGTAGAAAATGTTTGTGTGTTTTATACGTATACTAGCTGTTGGCGGCGATTCCGTCCGCGAAGAATAGGGGTATGTAAAAAAATAGCCTACGACCTTAGATTATTTATACACTAGGTAGAGCTTAGGCGGCATGAAAACGTCCCGAAAAATATAAGCCAGCACTCATGGGTGACAAGTAAATTAGGCGCATCTGTGACTGGCAGATTGACTCTTTGTTTGTTCGTTTGTTTCTGTTAATATGTTTTTTTTTTCTTTTTCAAGCAAACGGCGGTAGTTAATTTTTTTCTTTTCTTTTTTTTTACAACTTACGGGTTTTCACAAGGCCGGGCTGTGTTCCCACCCAACTTTAGGTGAAAAGAATGTTTTATTGTTTTTAAGTTTTTTTATTTTTATTCGAAGGTTATGTGATGCATTACAGTATCAGTATTATTGAAATTGTTGATGATTCAATAGCAATAGCCATAAATTTTGGCTTAATTTGTTACGGTTTAAAAGTTCAAATGCGATTAAGCCGATCAAGTGTTGCCATACATATTTACTTCCAGCTTCTAATTTGGTTTTTGTTGCGAACTATTCGCTGGCGTTCGTGTCGTCACAGTGTGTATGTTTTTGTGTTTAGTTTTTAAATGGGTCCCACTGAAAAACAGCGTTGTGGCTTGCCACAACATTATGCTGAGTGGGGCCCAATTTATACTATTCGATATATTTTTTAATTTGTAAATTTCCTGTCAAATGTATTTTTTTTTTCTGTGTTTGTATCGAATATGTGTAAATAAACATCTCTCTCTCTCTCTCTACTACTATCTCTGCTACTATCCAGTGCAGTGTATAAATAATCTCAGACCTATCAAATATAGACTAAAAGGATTCATAAAAATCGGTTAGGTAAGCCATCTTGGAGGAGTTCGATAACAAACACCGTGACACGAGATTTTTATATATTAGATATGGGCTTCAATAAAAGTATCGTTGAGTTTTAGGACGTTCCGTATATATGGGCCTTTTCAATAAAAAGTGTACCATTACTTTTTTTTGATGAAGAAATTTTGGGATCTTCTCTCACTTGTGACTTCTAGAATTTTTTTCTTATTGTATTAGTAATGAGTCCCTCACTCGTGAGGTACCTCGTTTGAGTTCCTCATCGCAACAAAATGAGGGAGTACTCGAATTGCAACTTTGAACCACCTCATTTAGCTCCTCATTTTCTATCACGAGGAGCGAGCACAGAGTATGAGGCGCGAGGCGCGAGCACAGATAACTCACTATACGAAGCGGCAACGATGCCCGCACCTCGCTACGCACTTACTCATACAACTCATTGCGAATTGCGATCGTTTTAATTCCTCACACCTGATCTCACCTCAAATGAGGGGTACCTCGCGAGTACCTCGCGAGGTAAAACGAGTTAGGTACTCCCTCATCCTCATTTTAAAAGCAAGAGTTACACAACGCTATATTGTATCCAAAAGTGGCATAGCTTGACCTTTCGCTGGTACCAGGTTACAGTTTAGTTTTGGAACGCCCTGTACAGTCAAGTGCAAAAATATGGGTGCACACAACTTACTCATAAATATGTCCCATAGCTCTTATGTCGTCGAATTAAGGTATAGGTATGTAAAGATGGGAGGATTAAATCGATACTTATTTTTGCACTTGACCGTACATAGATTATTTTAACACGGGCAATATTTAACTGAACCCTAACGATATTCCATTCTTATTCTTACATTATAATTACGAGTGGAGATTTCTATCTCAGTAATGGTGAAATTGCTGAGGAAATTATTGATCCCAGTTTATAGTTACACTATCCTTTTATAATAACAACTAAGTAGCTTTTGCCCGCGACTTCGTTCGCACAGAATTCAAATGTGTTTAAAGCTTCTTCATCTATTTCATTGAATAAAGCAAAAATCCTAAAATCCATCGTCATCATCATCGAAATCAGTTAGTTAATACATAAATCTCGTTTTTTCTTTATCCCGTGGGAGTTTCCAAAAAATCCTGAAATCAATATTTTGCTGTTAGCTTATATATATATATATATATATATACGTCCCACTGCAGGGCACAGGCCTCCTCTCAGAATGAAAGGGCTCGGGCCGTAGTTCCCGCGCAGGCCCAGTGCGGATTGGGAACTTCACACACACCATTAAATTTCTTCGCGGGTGTATATAGGTTTCCTCACGATGTTATGCTTCACCGTAAAGCTCATGGTAAATTTCAAATGTAATTTCGCACTCATATTCCAAAAAACTCAGAGGTGCGAGCCCGGGATTTGAACCCACGACCCCCTGCTTGAGAGACCATAGGTCAAACCACTAGGCCAGTACGGCTTTTTTTTTTTAGTCCTACATGAATTATGATCACTTATTTCATGCCTCTAGAATAGATACAACGATTGACACTTCATAATTCTAACATCTCGATCCTTGAGAGTATGGGGTTAAAACGTAGCCTATATATAATAATTCAGAGTAAATACTAAGTTTTAACTATACTCCATTTAATTTAGAATTATAAACCACAACAACATTATATTGCGGCTCGTGAACTGTAATCTCTTTACAATTTGTACTAGAGTAACAATTGACGACACGCAAATAAAGTGACATTAAAACAGTTTTATTTTACGGCTCCCAGACTATTGTACTGTACTATTTGCTAGGTAAGAAATAGTTGACGAGCCGCAATATAATGATGTTGTGGTTTTCAATTCTAAATTAAATGAAGTATAAAACCGTAGAGCCGTTTTAGCGTGAAAGAGTATCAAACACACACGCGCGCTCAATAGATGGCGCTGTCCGAGCGAACGGTGAACTTTAAAAATGTTACCGTATTTTTTCTCGTGAAGGTGAAAATGTTTTCACAGAAATCTAAACCGGGTGAAGCAGCGGGTTATAGCTAGTACAATAATAATAATGATTTATGCGTATGGATTTGGAGAGCAATTCCGAAAATTCACATCAAGATGCAGGTTAGTAATACAATACAATACAATGACTCTTTATTGCCCACCACAAAGAAATCAATACAGAAAAACAAGTACATGGAAAAAAATATATAAGGTAAGCAATAGGCGGCCTTATCGCTTCGGAGCGATCTCTTTCAGGCAACTTTTTCACAAAAGAATGACAGCAAGGAATATATTACAGCAGGTGGTGCGAATATATAAAAATAAATAGTAATATAAAAACAACCTAATATACAACATCAAACACACATAGATAAAACAATATACTTTTAAATATATCAGCAGGCTATAATTTTATGTACAAGATAGTAAATAGTGCTCCTTAAGTAAGGATCTGAAGATAGGTAAGGATTTCAGGTAACCTCCTGGTCTAGAGCATTTCATGTCCAAAATGTACTAAAAGACATACCCATGTACGAGGGTAAGTATGCAACAGGTGCTCAAACTCAGAAACTCACTGCGAGTTAGTTGAGTGCACTAATTGAACTAATTGAGCCGGTAGCCAATAATGACGCTTTTTGGGAGCTCTGTCGACGACGTAATTACAACGCAGACGTGAGAAACATGGGGATATGACGTGTTAAACTGTAGGTCCCATTTGTTCTATAGAACTGATATATTTGGTACTATTTTGAACTCTATTACTTCACGATATCACAGTTCTATAGAACAAATGGAGGTCCCATCTTTGTGAAGAGGGAAATTGTGATAAAGTCAAGCGTTTTAAATACGTATGTGATAATGATAATGATGTGAGAAATACAAAGGTTGCAAACGAAAATAAATTGTTTTTTGGTGTTTCATTGATTTTAAATTATTTTAGATTGAGATAGATGTATTTCGGTTTATAAAATCTTTATTTCTCATTAAAAACATTGTGTCACTTACATGAGAACGTAATATCTAAGGTAGTAGGTATTTGCAGTTTACTATATAGTAGAGAAAACATGTAAGTTACGTATCCAAAAGGAAAATAACATTTTAGATTAAAAACTCGCCTCCTGTTAGCTAGTAACAAAATTGTTTAAAAAAATTCAAAACATTTATACCGAGCTATTGTGAAGCTGCGTTAGGTCTTATGAAAGAAGTATAGTACTACCTACTACATAAGTATTACACAACCTCCTGCCGCCCAGTGTCCTACGTGTAGGACATATTGTAATGTTAACATCTAACTCACTTAATAAGTGACATAAAGTTTTAAAAAAACAGTAGTAATACTTACGTCACATCATACTTAGTATGTTTTTAAAGTAAGGTATTTATAGGTAAGTTTTAAATGACACATGACATCGGTCCATCGGGCTATGACGGCACCACGCCACTAGTACCTAAATATTTTATATTTTCGGTCGTATCCTCAATAAGATAGCGCGCTCGGCCGGCTACTTGATCGCACACTATTTACAGATGTGAGTGAGCTAAGTACGCGCACACGCGCCCGCACCGCTGGCTACAGATGACGACTAAAAAGTTGGACCACTTCAAATAAGTGAATCAACTTTTTTGTGTTGTTTACTCTGCCCCGGTTGTCCAAGTGACACTTCACACTGTTTTATGATGCCGATTTTTATGAAACCTTTATCTCTGTATTCGGTAGGTCTGAGAATAGGTCGTAGGCTATTTTTTATACCTACCCCTATTCTTCGCAGACGGAGTCGCGGGCAACAGCTAGTAAATAAATAAAATGGAATATCAGTGATGCGCTCCTTTTTAAAAGCTTTTTGTTAACTTGCAATGTATGTAAGTTTTTGGTTCAAATCTTGGAATTGGAATTTGACCCACTTCCAGTGGTCAGATTTACTTGAAATTTGGTGTAGGTACATACTTATGTAGGTTGGATGACAATGCAAGTACGACAGCAAAAAGTACAGTCAGCAAAAAATCTTGTATTGTAAATTAAATTTTTAACAAAAACTTATTTGTACGATAAAATAAAAACGCCGAGTTACCCTCGCCCCGTGCGCCGGTACCTCCAAACTCGTACTCTCGGTCCAGTTAGTGACCTCTTTCACTTCTTTTTGTCCATTTCTCTAATAACGTAGTATTTGGAAGATTAATACACCATCGCCTAATGCATATCATTATTATGAGTGGTTTTTCATAAATGTGTTTTGATGTATGTGTATTTGGATGGGTATGACTAGCATGATCGCTTTACCCCTGGTTATAGTTTCTGCTAGGTAGTTAGGGTATTTTTTTTTAAAGTTTTGTTTGTAAAAAAAAGCGGTAGTCTAAAATACGCGTTCTTGAATCTACATAAGCACGACGACGTCTGTACACGCGTACGCCTACATACATCGCGCGCGCACTCTTCTGGATTCGGGCGGTGTCCGGCAATCTGCGCCTTGAGGGGTGGGGTGGGGTAACTCGAATCGGTGCGGGGCGGAGCGTGGCCATTCTGTACGTTAGTACTTATTATATATTCTGTGCCTATGGTCTCTCAAGCTGAGGGTCGTGGTTTCGATTCCAAGTTTGCACCTCTAAGTTTTTCGGAATTTACGTGCGAAATTCCATTTGAAATTTACCATGAGCTTTTACAGTGAAGGAAAACATCGTGAAGAAACCTGGACTACCAGTTCTAACCGGATTGGGAACTTCACACGCACCATTGCATTTCCTCGCAGCTTCACCGTAAAGCTCATGGTAAATTTCAAATATAATTTCGCACATAAATTCCGAAAACCTAGAGGTGCGACCCGGGATTTGAACCCACGAGCCTCTGCTTGAGGGGCTATAAGTCAAACCATTACCACTAGGCCACCACGGTTTCATAGAAAGATCACATCATCTGTATGGAAAAAATCACATTCATTATTTTATTTCAGTAGAAATTGTATCATGCTAGCGATTTGCGTTTCTTTCATTTCACTCTGAGTGAAAATGGGCAATTTGCATAAGTATTGAAATGGAATTAGAATGGCAGAGAACGTGTTAAGTGGATATGCTCTTCATTCCGTAAGTATTTTTTCATCACACTTGCTCGTCAATGGTGTCATTCCATGCCTGTATACTAAATGTCAAAGGCCTAATTTGTTCTTAAGGGAGTTATGGATTTACGTACAGTTTTTCTTCCCAAGGGAGTTCTAACTTTAGTTTTAAAATTTTCAAACAGACTAAGGAGGTTTCAAGTCAGCCAACGTTTTATTAATTTATATGTTTAAAACTTAGCTATAACCTAATTTTACTACACAAAACTTGTCTACGCTTCATGAAACTTCGTAATTTTTATATTTTAAACTTATACCAAATAGTTTTGCAATAATTTTAGTAAGTATTTTTTTAACATGTTGGCAGAATGTGGCCGTATGGCCATTCTAATTCTAAACACAGTTTACATTATCTATGGTAGATGACTTGAAAAAAGTGACAATCTGTATTGGCGGGTAGCCATTATTTATTTAATTTAAGTGTTTAGAGACAAAATAATTCCATTTTTGGATTTTTTTTCCTCGCAGTGTGATGAAAATCATTGTGTGTATCACGGGCAGTAAGGGGATTACAAACTCGAGTCATTAAAAGCCCTCCGCCTCCGGCGTCGGGCTTCTAATAGGCTCTCGTTAGTAATCCCCTACTTACGGCCCTTGATGCACAATGTACTATTTTTAAGTTTTAAATCACAGCTCATACACATTTTTTTGTTAGCGTCCCTCCTGTAGACATGGTAAAAGGGTCTGTAGCCATTATTTTCAGCCAAGTCTACATCGACGTGCGGGACGCCTGGCCAACTTATGCCCATTTAAATAAATCTTAAGTTTGCCGACTCGGAGTCGCTAATTATATGTCCACAGGGGAGACAACTTTTGTTTCTTACATCGTGTATGACCCTCATTTCTAAACAAGTTTTTACCCGCGGCTTCGGTCGCGTAATCCAATAGTGTCAGTCGGATTGAAATTCCGGGATTTCCCAAAAATCCCGCGGGAAATCCCAAAAATTTTATCGTGCGTTACAACTTACATGAACATTGTATAAAAAACATCCGTGCCAAATTTCATGACTCTACCAACTCTACAGTCTCACAATGTTCTTGACTCAAAATTCATGACTCTACATGACTCGCATAGGCTACTTTTTGGCCCAATTTTCCTACGGGATCGGGATAAAATCCGCTAAAACTAGTCTGTCTGTCTCTTCACACTGAGCACAGAACCAATTTCGATGAAATTTGGTATGGAAAAGGTCCAAGACCTTAAGAAGGACATAGGATGGTATTTATCCCGGAAAACTGCGTAATTCCCGCGGGATAACAACAAACAAATCTTCGCAAACGGATTCGCGGGCAACAGCCAGTGATTGTATGTATAAACATTTTATTCTTTGCATATACGAGCACCGAAAAGTTTCAATTCCAAATGCCATCATCATCATCATTAATTTAAGAGCTTAGCTCTTGTCGGTGGAGTAATCGCCACTCTTTTCGGTTCTCTGCCAGCGTTTACAGCTCCTGATACGACATGACATTGACTTTTTCCTTGGCTTGATCTACAAATGACCGTCTCGGTCTTCCCCTGCCTCGCCTGCCTTCTATTCGCCCTTCCAAAATGGTTTTTATGTAACTGTCATGTCGTATCAGATGCCCCAGCATATTCCCTCTCCTATTTTCAATCGTCCTCAACAGCCGCTTTTCCTCTTCCACCAACTCTAAAACCTCCTCATCAGTTCTCCTTTCAGTCCAGCTAATCCCCTCCATTCTCCGCCAGCACCACATCTCAAACGCACTCAATCTGTCTCGGTCCCGCTGAGTCAATGTCCAAGTCTCGCTCCCATATAATGCTATACTCCAGATGTAGGTCTTAATAAATCTTTTCCGAATGTTCCTTGAGATTTTGCCTGCCAGATTACGATAAAACAAAACAAAAATCACCATCAAACTAGATCCAGCAAAATTCGTGGCAAAAAACATGTACGGATCAGATTTTACGTATTCTTTTTCGTTTCTTCAAAACACTGGTTTCCGATGCATTCGAAAATTCATCGCAAATCATAAATCGAACTAAAAGAGGGAATATGCAAATCCCATGTCATTAGAACGTACGTAGCTTGAAACCTTCGTATCTATCATTCATTAGCACAGCTAGAACTAACCTGGCCAACAAAAACGACGTAAGTCTGTCCACCCGCACAAGCACTTACGCCCTTTTTAAAGAACCCAGCGGAATCGAACACGACATTTTTTACAATCCCGGCACAAAGAACGCCCCACAAGCAAACCGTACAAACACTCTCTATGTGTGAGTGAAAAAAATCCGACTGACCTGCACACATGCACGACGCCGCGAAAAAATCACCGACACAAAGAAAGTCTACCGAAAACTTCAATACGAACTTTTACACGCACACTCAAAACACACGCACACCTCGGCAACATCTACAAGGACGCTGCGCTAGTGGGTGTAGATGCAACGTGTCGCGACGCGGGCTAAACTTAGATGTGAATGTGTGCGTGCTCACAGTTGCAAGATCCGAAAACTTGCTTCGGACGCAGTTGCATACAAGATTCGACTTTCATACCATCGTAACTTCAACTCTATATTAACTTGAGTAAAGTTGCGATTGTTTTAATAGAGAAGGGAGGTTACGCCTTTTTAAGTTAGTTGCAGGCTGCGCGAGCGGGTAGTTTTCATATAAAACTTGGTGGCGCGAGATGCAACGAGTGAGACGGTGATGCAGCTTGCCCGCTCCCGCCGCCCCCGCCCGCGGCGCAGGGGGAGGGGGGCAGTGTCGCGTTGATGAACATTTCTCCCATTTTTTCTTTTTACGCGAATCGTTTTTAAAGGGTTTCGTCATAATTGCGAAGGCATTATGTTGACAGGGTGATGAGGACGTGTTACTACGTAAACAAATAATTAGATGCTATCGCAGATTTGACTTTTTGTATTTGTTTTTTTTAAATTTCTTTGACACTTTTAACACATTAGAGATTTAAGATTTGATATTCAAATGAGAGCTTTATTTATTACCAAAGAATTATGCTCGTAGTGATTCAAGTTTTTTTTTCTACAAAATTGTATAGACTACTTATATAAATTTTCATAGAACATCGTTTTAATCATCTGTGCATTTATTTAAAAACCGATTTCTAACTAGCATTTTTAATTGAAATGTCATGGCATTTTCATAAATTTTAAAAGAGCTTACAAAATGCAATAACAATACGCTTGAGGCACATTTATGAAATAACAAAACAACAAAAAAAGAAACCAAGTAAACAAAAACCCCACCTACTTCGCGGACGGCGGGAAAATGTTTCCCGCCTTTTCTCTGAGACGTTTTGCGCGCGATTTCTAATGCGAATCTTATAAGAAATAGAAAATATTGCATAAAAAAACCATTTCCAGTGTTCCTGTTAACATTTGGTGCAAATATTACATAGCAAATGAAATGGTGTTTAAAAAAAAACTTAGTCAATATAAGTTAGTGACTTATTCAGGCTACATTACGTATTGCAATTTATGAAAAAAAAAAGTAAAGCATCACAATGCCGTTAAAATCCAAGCATAATTTACGTCAAATAAAATCATTTCACTTTTTTTAACACGAAAATACTTTTTTTATTTATTGTATAGCCGACGATTGCATTCAGCCAGCATTTCAAATTCGGAAAAGCTATGTGCTTAGGCATATTTCAGGCGCATCCATGGCGCGGGGAAGCAAAAAAAAAGCATCGCCGGACGCCAGTCAGCCAGTAGCCGCGGCGCGCGCCGGCCGCGTCCAAACTTCCTATTATTTTACATTACGTGTTTGATTTCGCGTAGCCTTTGGACAGCGCTTCTTGCGGCGCAACGTGAAAATTGTGACTTTGGACCCTAAAAAAATGGAACCGCTCTCGAAAAACAAAAATTATTCACCCTCGGCAACATTGTTAAAAACCGCAACTAAACGCAGTTCAAACTAGGTTTTCGTTTCTATATTTTATTTTGACACAAACTACAGTTAACAAAGTTTTTGTTTTTTTTTTACAAACTGAAGATATGATACTGTAAAACACGGACAAGCGTTGAGAAGATGGCACTAGCGTCATCTGTGAGCCTCTACTACTCGATAGTGCAGCGGGCGGCAAGGCACTACTTGGAAGACTACTGTCATACAGGTAAGGTATTTAGGTTTTTTGAAAAACAATGGCGACGGAGAAGTTTTTTTTACAACTTTTTTTTTAATAAAAAACGCGTGCGAGTGCAAGTGCAGCGGATCGGCGTCCTTCTCCTTCAGCTACGCGCGCGTCTTTTCTAAAGTTATTGGAAAAGCTTTTAGGTTTTTTATTCATCATCGACGAGCAAAAGTGTATCGATTTTTTTTTTTAAATATTAGTTCCAGTATTTTATAGAATCATCAAAAAATAAATAATTTTGTAAAAAGAAATTAAAGTTGAAATTTTATGAACACAAATTAAAAAAAAAACATTAAAATAGGAATAAATATTAAATAAATTTTCGGAATAAACTACATTTTGAAAAAAAATGAGTTTAAAAATCTTAAAAATAATTAGCTAGCATTAAAAAAATTACCTAGACTAAAACTAGAACCTAACCGGCCGTCGGTACTCTTAATTAACTGTATGTAGTTATGATAACTATATAACGTAATATATCATACATGTATGAATATGTATGAGAGCTCCGGACCGACAGCTCATGCTGATGGATTAAAAGTAAAACTGGCTGTTCATTATCCTGCTTGAAGGAGGCTGGATCTCTATAAAAAAATACGCGTGACTGGCGCCGCCGGTTTTTTAATACCGCTGCAATATAATATAACATACAAGTTTTGCTGTTAAACATTTTAAAATCAGCAATCTACAAATATATTAGGTGAGCTTTATACAAAAATACAATAAACCTTTGTTAATTTATTCATATGTGTATTACAT
This sequence comes from Archips xylosteana, assembly GCA_947563465.1. Taxonomy (NCBI): domain Eukaryota; kingdom Metazoa; phylum Arthropoda; class Insecta; order Lepidoptera; family Tortricidae; genus Archips; species Archips xylosteana. Next base: position 18,965,071 of record OX387353.1, on the reverse strand, counting down.
TACAAAACAAGAGCAAAAGGAGAACTTGATGCTTATGACATTATTTGCCGCACAACTTTTACTTGCATCGATAGAAATTAAATTAATAATTAACATCAATAGAACATTACATATAATAATAAATCTTTCTGTTTAATTTTACGGAATTCACGACCAAATTATAAAAATGCCAAATTGTAAGAATTACTTTCTTTTCTAAAAAAAGTTTATTTCCTTTAAGTTATAATATAAAAGTTTAGCATTTTAAACATGAAATTACCGTGAGACTCACTCATAATGAAATAATACGGATTACTCACGTCTCAAAACGAGTTTAACTCAACATGTTTCGGGCTAATCCGTAGCCCTTCCTCTCGGAGGAAGACGCTACGGGTGTTGTCAAACGTGCACACGAGTTAAACTCGTTTTGAGACATGAGTAAGCCGTGTTATTTCACTAAAAGTTTGCATTGTTTATGCAAGTTGGGCATCGCACCGACCAACAAGTATGACAATGAACAGCGAGCTTTATAATAAATAATATATTATACCGTGATTCTTGAAAAAGTTACTCGAGACACAGACAATAAAGGTAAAAGTAATTGCTTTTTATATTAAGTTATTTTCCATCGAAATAGTAGTTAATTTAATATACTGTTTTAAAAGACTTCTGAAACAATTGAAGGTTGTCTTCTATTTATACGCCTTCCGCTTTATTTAAATGTATACTTACTACAGTGTTGCACACTCCCCGTTTTCAACATACTGTGTAATACAATGTTCGACGAAAGAAAAAAATTGCACAGTCTAAGTCATCTGTCAAGATGACAGATGCCGACGCAGCACCGCAGACGTAATCAACTTCATTTTTATTACGGTTGTGGTATTACTACTGTTTTTTTCTTAAGTCTAAACTGCCAGTTGGAGCTGGCATGTTCATTTATTGATCCAAGTTTAAAATGTACAGTGTGTCCCAAAATGTAACGATACCCTGGTACCGGGTGAGAGGCCAAATTACGGTACAGCCAGAGAGGGGATTTGGAGAGTCACTCGAGCGCATCAGATTAATATAGTTAATGGGGTTATACCTTATACCCGAGTACCTCCAGCGAATATGAGCACCCCGTCAGAATACTTAGTAACAAAAATAGATTCTTTGAAATACTCGAACGCGTCCGATTTTGATAGTTTGATACTCCAGCGTGACAGTGATGATAAATTTTTAATTGCCACTTTGCATGGTGGGGGTGGCCATACGGAAGGGCGTGCGTCAGATTTTCATAGGGGATGTTAATTCCAAAGACTGACGATTTGGAAGTAAAATGAACATATTATATATTGTTCTGCTAGTAATTAACCCATCTCATCTTAATCTGACGCGCTCGAATTTCAAAGAATTTCTTTTTTTACGAAGTATTCTTACGGGGTGCCCCAGGCAAACCCCCCCCCCCCCCCCCCCCAGATAAAGTGCTCATATTCTCTGGAGGTACTTTAGAACCTTCTGTAATATACATATTAACTTAATATATTAAGCTGCCACGCTCGAGTGACTCCCCAAATCCCCTCTTAGGCTCCCCTGTTATTATAACAGTTCTGGATTTATTATTATCATTATTATTAGTTATTTTTCCAGAATTAGTATAGCTTGACCTCTCGCCTGGTACCAGGTTATCGATGACTTTTGAGACACCCTGTATAAAAATATTAACGAAATTCTATACTACATAACATTTCAAATTAAATCTGGGCTTGTTGTTGACTCTTATAATAAGTCAAAGTACGAAAAAATAACTATAATGATAATTAAATAAATAACACGGGACAATTAACATTCAAAGTAAGCAAAGCTTGTGTTATGAGTACTAAGCAACGGATATTATACTTAAATGGATAGATACTTACTAAAATTCCTAAATCAAGTCTAGGGTGAATGAGCATTTCGTAGGCAAGCGTGCTCCATCGTAGGCCTCATCTTCACTTTCCATCAGGCGTGATTGTGGTCAAACGCAAGCCTTATATTGTATAAAAAAATACATATTAAAGACCCAAGACTCAGGAACAAACATTCAGAATTTATCACACATAATATCGGCCCCGTATGGGTATCGAACCCGGGTCCTCAAGTTTCGAAGGTTTAAGATAATTGAGCTGTGTTTTCGTGTAATTCGTATTTTCTCAATTTTCTAACAAATACATTATATTTGGAGATTTAATTACATATTAGACGGGAAAAATATTATTAATGTAAAATCTATGTGAAATTATACGCTTGTCAGTGTTACATAAATATTAATTCGGTCACTTTGACATTTGCTTTTGTCATACACAGACAAAACATAAATATGGCTGTAACAGGTTTGTAACTTTTTTATGTAGAAGTCTCTACATCATGCGCCGTTTTTATTTTAAATACCATAAATAACGTATTTTCAATTAGCTTATCAATTAAATTTAAATAGAAAATCAATTAAATAATGAATACTAATCCAAGTTTTTCATTGGACAGTCATAACTCAAAACATTAAAAGACTAAAAGAATGTTATTGATATTTTGAACTTTTACATTTTTTCAGGTGTCAAAAAAATGAAATCTCGTCAATTGCTACCTTTAGTACTTATACTTTTTAATCCTGTTCTTATTCTATCCTTATTAAAGTTTAAAATATAAATATCAAAACACAAATAAACAATCACGAAACGTCAGGACGCTGATATAATAAATATATTAAAAGCTAAATTAACATTTTATTCGAAGCTAACGATAGCCTCTTTGCCACGGATAATACGCGTAAGCGCAAAAGTGCTTAAACTTCCGAATATTGTAGTATGATAAAGGAAAAAATCTGAAGTCGCTACGGAAAACTCAGTGCAACTCTTCAGTTCCTTCCTGTGCTTAACTGTCTGATACGGTCGTATTTTACAGGATTTTTTTCGACTGTGTTGCATAATGTTGCGCTATTAGTAAGTGCAATGTTCTTAACATTTAAGTATTCGTATTTTTAATTTCTTAAGAGTAGAATAAAAACCGGCCTTTCGAAGGATTCAAAAAAACACGTTTGTTGTGTTAGCCCCCTTAAATATTTATTTTATTCTGTTTTTTAGTACTTGTTGTTATAGCGGCAATCGAAATACATCATCTGTGAAAATTTCAACTGTCTAGCTGACACGGTTCGTGAGGTATAGCCTGGTGATAATTGGACGGACGGACAGCGAAGTCTCAGTAATAGGGTCCTGTTTTTAACCTTTGGGTACAGAACCCTAAAAAAGTCCATTAAATTCTACAGATAACTGAGGTATGGTTAGGGTCAGACCAATATAAGTCTGCATCGATTTTGATAGCACACCCAGGGCAAGTGTTAACGTCAAACTTCTATGAAATTAAATTATGACATATAAATAACACATGCACTGCGTATGCTAATGAAGTCGTTGCAGACTTATCTTGGTCTAACTCTACAAACATTACAATGTTACATGTTACATTTGTAATTAGTTGCTGAATATTACAAAAATAATACTTATCACGATTTCCTACCACTAGATAACCACAGTAAACTATAAGTGAATTAAGGGGTTATTTTATTAAATTACTGTAACGTATTTACTTTAGTAGGTATGATCGACCAAGTTAAGTAAGGAAAATAAAAGTGGTAACTTGGTCGACTATACATTGTCTATACGACGGGTCTTCTGTACTTTCAAAATTAAATTTATCCTCCTTTGTCCAAAATATAAGTATATTTTCAAAACAACGATCATTCAAATAAAAAACAGATTTCTTAACAAAGAACTGCGATTCTACAAGCAAATTATAACTTTGTATTCCTATGCTACGTTTTATAACTTTATATTATTTAATTTATACTTAGGTAAGTTTTGTTGAAGCGAATGAGAACCATCAGATACCAAAAACTAAATTTAACAGTGATGTGTACACGGAAGACCAATTCTAATTCAATATTAATTGCATCACGTACAATATTGAATAAATTAATGCAGTTAAAAGAAACCTAGAAAGGCTGGCCTTAAAAGATACAATTCGGTATCGTGAATAGACAGAATAGAGTCACTTAAAAGTATTTTGTGAAAAAAATCTATTTCGTTTTCACTGAACTTTAAAATTGATTTTGATGAAAGCTTGCAATCATGAATCATAAAGTATAGAAATAACAAAAATAGTAGGTAAATCTTTCTTTCTATTTGTTATTGAACTCCTCCGAAACGGCTTGACCGATTTTAATGAAAAATTTTTGTCCATATTCGGCAGGTCTGAGAATAGGTCGTAGCCTATTTTTTATACCCCTATTCTTCACGGACGGAGTCGCGGGCAACAGCTAGTATACATAGAAAAACTTATTATTACTTAGTCTAGACTCTAGAGTTACGTGAAAAGAAAAACATTTCCTCACTAATTGTTTCTATAGTCCTGTAGCGTACCTAATGTAACATCGTGACGGACAATTTTTTTATTTATTTAGCAAGCTTCCGTTTTCAAGATGCAAAAAATATATCCGAAACTCTATTTAGTACTTTTTTCTATCCACTTTTTTTAGCACACACCTCTATGGTTACTTCAAGACTTACATTTTCTTATCGACCACTAATAACAAAAATAGTGTCTTAACTAAAGCACTTTCGAGTGCGATAGTCCCGCCGTGCGTTAACATGCTAATTCGGTGCATCTCCAAATGTCAAGGTCGCTTGTGCGGGCGACTGTACACCGTAATTGGGAGGATGGTGCGCCGAAGATTTTATTATTGTTGATCATTCTGTTTTGACAAGATGTTTATACTATAACTAAAACTAAACTAAATATTTGTATTTATATTTGTAGGAGGGCAAACCTTGGGTAATTGGTGATACGAGGTAATTCGGTGATAGTCCCCTTCTTAGGAGAGCTAGGGCTCTATCTACCAGGAAAATGTAAGAATATCTATAAATTTCAAACCATGATTTTAAACCTTGATTTTTTGGTTTCAAATTCATAGATATTCTTACATTTTCCTGGCAGATAGAGCTAGAAGAAGGGGACTATCACCGAATTACCTCGTATCACCAATTACCCAAGGTTTGCCCTACGGCTTTACATGTTCTTTCAAGACGTTGACTGTTAATGTCTTTCTTTGAGTATAACCACCAGTTACCCGCGACTCCGTCTACGAAGGATTCAAACAATTTATTTAACCCTTTCAACGCCAACGACACATATAGGTGTCACAAAGTACAGTGTCAAAGTGATCTTGTCACAATGACATAAGATTCAAAGCAGGTTTACGTTTTGTCGAGGCGTGGCGTTGAAAGGGTTAATCAGGCGTTACTTTGCGGAGGGCCATATCAATGAACTGAAATAAGTCGCACCTTCAGAATGAGACTGACACCATTCGAATTATTCTCATCTCAAAAATAAAACGAAAAGCAAGGTTTTGATGGTTTTGGTGGTGTTACTTTGCTCACCCGTGACCTTATAATAGCTACGTTTATGGGCATTTTCAGAAAAAAGCGTACCCTGTACTTTTTTTTTAAAACCTAACAAATTTTGGGTTATTTCTACTCAGAATCACAAGCACTATCGATTTAAGCAATAAAAAAAGTGTACCTCTTTTAATTGTCAGTTTTGTGACGTAAGTAACCATACATGTTGTATGGACCGTCACAAAACTGACTAATAAATTTTGTATGGATAAATTAAGGATAATTAAGGAAAACGGGTACATTTTTTTTCTGAAAACTCCCTTATGCAAGAAATGGTGTGTTCGTGCGGTTCATCCACCTCCACACTGTACGAACACACACAAATCACACAAACCCAACTATCACCACCGCACTGACGCGTTTCGAACTCAACCAGAGCTCTTCCTCCCTCAGAGTATCGCTACCGTTCACTATGCTACTGCCTACTATCTATCTATATCTCACCCGCATTAGGGATCTTTGGCTTCAAATATCTATTATTTTAAACACTAGATGTAATCACCACCAGGTAATATTTATATAGTAACTACTTAGTTGACTTCCTTCCTTAGAGAAATTTCCAATCCGCATTAAGCCCGCGTGGGAGCTACGGCCCGAGCCCTCTTGTTCTGAGAGGAGGCCAGTACCCTGCAGTGGGACGTAGGTATTATGAGGAGGCGTAGCTGGAAACTATGTATATTTAAATAAATAAATAAATAAATATTAGGGGACAATCTTACACAAATCGACCTAGCCCCAAACTAAGCAAAGCTTGTACTATGGGTACTAGACGACGATAAACATACTTATATAGATAAATAAATACTTAAATACATAGAAAACATCCATAACTCAGAAACAAATATTCGTGCTCATCACACAAATAAATGCCCTTACCGGGATTCGAACCCAGTATCTTTTGCTTCGTAGGCAGGGTCACTACCAACTAGGCTAAAGTGGTCGTTTAAATAACATTTAAATAAAAACTTGCCTTTCAAGACTTGGTTTTATTATATACGTACATATCACTGTAAATTACAACCACACATTGACACAGCCTGTCGAAGAATGGCTCCCCAGACCGTCTGCTCTCCGATGTTCGTTTCCTGATCAAAATTCTAGAAGAATAAATTCAAATTTACGAAACAGCGTCACGGTCTCGGTGGCCAGTGTCTACACTATACAGGGTGAATTCAAATTGGTGCTACAAAATTAGTGTTTCGTGATTTCACGAACTCAATGGAGGACACCCCAAATTTTATAACACTAATTAAAACAAATGAGTCAGCGCATTATATTGTCCAGCATTAACTGAGTACGAAACAATAATTTTGTATCACCAATTAGAATTCACCCTGTATAGGCAAGGATGATGATTTTTTAATATGATAGAGGGTCGCCTGATACAAAGCAATCACCGCCGCCCATGGACATCCATAACATATGTTGGACCTTTGAGAAAAATGTAGGCTAATTTTTTGAAAATCCCCAATTTGTACCGGTCCAAAAATACTGGCGCTGCAAGTTGATAACAAAGTTGGGTGGCAAAAAAATCGGTAAGAAGCGAACTGCTAACACTGCCAATACTTCATCATCCCAGCCTGTATACATCCCATTGCAGGGCACAGGCCTCCTCTCAGAATGAGAGGATTGGGCCGTGGTTCCCCTCACTGGCCCAGTACGGATTGGGAACTTCACACACACCATTGAATTTCTGCGCAGGTGTATACAGGTGTCCTCACGATGTTTCCCTTCACCGTATAGCTCATGTTAAATTTCAAATGTAATTTCACATATCAATTCCGAAAAACACCTCTGTGTGTTGTGCGAGCCGGGATTTGAACCTACGACCATCTGCCTGAGAGGCCATCTGCTGAGATGCCTGATCGAACCACTAGGCCACCATAGGCATGGCTATACAAAATAGTTTATTAGTTTATTAGAAAATAGTTTTTGTAGATTTTTACTAATATGGATACAACACACCTCAAACAAGGCTGAACCTGTATCTCGAGTGTCTGCGAGAGCGATTTATAAAATACAAATCTACTAAGTAATAAAAACACCTAAGCGCTATCAAGTATGACACATACAACAGCGTAAAAAAGCATGCAAAAGGGATGATGGCTGAGTCTACTATTACTAACCAGGGGGGTTACTACGAAATTCGAAGTTCGGATCGTGCGGTCCCTCTCACTCTCGTAATAAATACCATTAGCGTGAGCGGAACGGCATGAAACGAAGTTCGAATTTCGCGCTTCGTAGTATAGGGCCAGACCTATAGCACCCAAACCCATATCCTAAATCCGAGGCGCGCGCGCAGCAATCTCACGCGCCGCCGCCCGCGCCGCAAAAAGCGACGAGTCACCCAGCCCAGTGTCGCCCCCTAATCACACCGAACTAAACCCGCGTCGACCCTCCACTTGGGTATTTTAGATTGATAAACATAAGTTACCTTTCCTGTCTCCAAAAGTCAACGACCCGAGGTCATCCTAATCCGGCCCAATATTATTTATTTACTAGCTGTTGCCCGTGACCCCGTCTGCGGAGAAATAAGGGTATAAAAACTAGCCCACGACCTTCTAGGGCCTACCAAATATAGACAAAAAAAATCATAAAAATCGGTCAAGCCATTTTGGAGGAGTTCGAATACAAACACCACGACGAGAGTTTTTTATATATTAGAAAGAAGACTAAGTAGCCGACCCGAACAACGACAGTTCGACCTATTCGCAGAGCTACCAAATATAGAGACAAAAAATCATAAAATTCGGCCAAGCCGTTTCGGAGGAGTTCGATAACAAACACCGTGACAGAAGATTTTTATATTTATTAGAAGAATAGACTTATTGGTAAAAATAAACAAGAAAAATAAATTAAAAAAAACTCAACTGTTTAGGGATTTTTGAAGGACGTCTTCGTCTTTTCTCTAAAACGACGTAACAACACACCCTCTGCCAGAAGTCGGAGCGCAGGAACATCTGCTTAGCAGGAACTAGGAACTAGTAGGTAGTCGTTGCCCGCGACTCTGCGTCTGCGAAGAATTCGTTACTCGCTATCACGCGGGAACTATGCAATTTTCTGGGGAAAAAAATTCTGAAGAAAATACTGTTTCAGAAATAAATCACTTTATGACCAACGTTGATTATGGAAAATTATACATTATGACTTATTAAATTATGGGAAACCATAGAGTCCCAGATTAAACCTTAAATCATCAGTCAAACTTGCTATTTTTTATTTCGGAGAAAGCATCAGCATATTTCTACTAAGTTACTTTTCCTCTGCTGGTGTGTTTACAAAACTAACATCCTAAATTCACACAAAGTGACCAATTTGTTCTGGTCTGGCTTCCCCGTTCACTTTCGGCGTGAGCGTAGAACCAGGTTAGGTTGACCACAATTACGGTGACGACCGCGGACAGTCTGCTCGAGTGCCTCGTCTGATGTGACGACAATTTGTGGCCAACGATTGCTAATTTCGTAGGATAATTTGCAAAAAAGTTTGAGTCTTGTCTAGGTTCTAGAACGTTTTTACGTGCCTTATTCATAAAGCTACGCTTTTCCTACTAAAGCTACAATTTAACCGGCATAGTTTGTATGGATGAATGAAGGAATGCGTGGGTGTTTATAACTCTTTCACGCTGAAACGGTTTGACGGATTTAAAGTAACGTACTAATATTTAAAATAATTAAAATATTCCAAGTTGGCAACACTTTTCAGAATCCCTCGACTGTATTGTATTTTATTTTTCGCCACTTTGCGCAACATAATTGAGACTTTTAGGTAAAAAATAGTCACTTGGGTGCTACGTAACGTTTCGGAAGGGGGGTACAGGATGAATTTTTGAACGTGATACAAATTTAATGTTTCTAGCTTAGTTAATGCCGGGCAACATAATACATTTACCCAGTTGTTAGAATTAGTATTGTTAAATTTGAGGCGTCCATACATTTAAGTAGTTCATAATTTAACAACAACACAGTATGAAAATCCAAAATTTTATCAGACCAATTTCAACAATTGAGTAAATGCATTACGTTATCTAGCATTAACTAAGCTTGAAACACTAATTTTGTATCACGTTCAAAATTTCGTTCAAAATTCTAGAATTTAATCACATAAAATATCCAAACCTATTTAATGTAAGTAATAACAAAACTTAAGCCTAAGTATTGCACTTCCGATCTTTCTCGCTTTATGTCGAGAATTGCCGAGTGTCAAAGTGGAAATAATCTTAATGTGCGGCACGTTACATGGGGGGAGGGGGAATCAAAAATCTTAAAATATAGCGGCAACCGAAATACATAATCTGTGAAAATTTCAACTGTCTAGCTATCACGGTTCCTGAGATACAGCCTGGTGACAGACGGACAGCGGAGCCTCAGTAATAGGGTCAAGTTTTTAACCTTTGGGTACGGAACCCTAAAATGCGTTACGTTACGTATACTGGAACGGTCCCTAAGGGTGAGGCCACACGAGCGTCATTTTGTGAGTCGTGAGTGGCGGAATTTCGGTCCGCGCCATACAATATGCGCGCCATCACGTGACACTCTCGTGACACAATGTATGGCGCAACCGAAATTCTGCCGCTCACATCTCACAAAATTACGCTCGTGTGGCCTCACCCTAAGGCATCGCAGCGCTCGCGCCGGCTCACGTGGCCGCTGCGCGCGCGCAGTTTACAAACACGGCCGCCGTGTCCGGTTCCGATAGTCTTAACGACCTGATTACGGCGATATTGGCGTTAGTATACTTACACACCGGATGCTGATAACTCTGAGACTAATTAGGTGGCTCTACGGGATTTGAAGTTGACCACGAGCTTCACATGCGAAGAGATTCAATGGTGTGAACTACGCCGCAAACCTTCTCAACCTGAGTGGAGGCATCATTATTATCATATAAAAGTATTTGTGAAATATTAATTAAATTTTCTATTTATAAACTCCAAGAAAGAAAGGAAGTATGTTTATTTTGTCTATTTTTTTGTTTCAAAAGAAAAGTCCAGAACTTTGTAATAATCATAAATCTTTATATACATAAACGGGATTTATATATTCAATTCAATGGAACCCTATCTCCTTATCTATTTCTTTAGGATCATGGAGGTGCAGTAAAAAAGGATATTCGGAATTTCCCGCGGGTTAGGGATTAGAGAGTTGATAATAAATTTTATTTGTGTGCGGACGAATTCGCGGGCAATAGCTAGTGGTATATTTTGCGGTTGCTAACACTGACCAAATTGCTGCGAATATCTTAATCGCTTATCCTGCTGTGTTCCTGCGTGGAGAGAAAGACGGTGGAAGTATAGGTAACGCCATCAGATTTGAGGTCACGCACCCAACAACACGTCATGTAATGCCAGCGGGATTTTGACACTTATTCGTACGTAGCAAGTTCAACAGACGGGATTCGATTTGTAGCATTCGAACATGGCGGATGTAGACAGTATATAATTTTGGTATTTCTGTTTCTTTGGCTTGTTGAAGTATAATTTTGATAGTGTTTTATGCGGCGATTAACCTTAATTAACAGTGATCACAAAATTCTATATTGCTCTCGTGTCTGACATTTTTTAGTGCCCAAGTTGTCTCCACGTGGTTTCTGGAATTTTACTATCAAGTTGCAAAGCTACAATCACCGTACAACGTCGCTCCCAAAGAGAGCTTACTTTGACACTGGCGAAATTGTCCTAAAATATGACAGAAGCCATTTTTTTTAAATAAATAAATAGTCTGGTAGCATAGTGAACGGTTCTCTGGGGATGAGCTTTGGTTAAGTTCAAAACGCATCAGTATATTTTGGTGGTGGTGATAGTTGGGTTTGTGTGATTTGTGTGTGTTCGTAGAGTGTGGAGGTGGAGGAACTGCATGAACACACTTCTTGCGTAAACGTAACTATCATAAGGTCGCGGGTGAGCAAAGTAATTGTTTTTTTTCACTACCATCAGCCCTATCTTGTTTTTCTACCACCCTATTTCATATACGACCGGATGGCCTAGTTGTTAGAGAACATGACTACGAAGCTTGAGGTCCCGGATTCGATTCCCGGTCGGGGCAGACATATTGTGTGAATAATACGAATGTTTGGGCTCGAGTCTTGAGTGTTTAATATGTATTTAAGTATGTATCTATTAGTATCTATATAAGTATGTTTATCCGTTGTCTAGTACCCATAGTACAAGCTTTACTTAGTTTGGGACTGGGTCTATAATGACTCCCACAAAATTTTTGTTCCGAATTTTCAAGACCATAACGTTTTCTGTCATAATTTTTCTTTGTCATACTATCGGAAGTCATGATATTAAACAACATAAATTGGAGCTACGATTTTCTTAAGTCATAATTATTGTAAGGACTAATAAGTAAACTCATATCATTCAGTGTCAAGAAGCATCACACTTCATAATATTAAAGGTACTAAAGTCACTCATAATAATTATTGCAAGGTCTTTTTTCGCAGGTCATAATTATTTTAAGGCACAATATTACTTTGTAATAACATTCAATGTCATGGTTGTATGACATTTCATAATATTAAAGGTAATAATCCTTTTCTGTGCTGTCATAAAAAAAATACCTAACATCGAAGGCTAAGGCGGGAGCTACGCTTACGCTTCGCTCCCGCCTTAGCCTTCTGAACCTAACCTGTCCGAGTCGCTTCTGCCCTGAAAGTCTTGCTCGCTCGCTTCGCTCGCTCGCTGCCAGCGATATGTCTTACAATGTTTCTGAATAATTATCAATGTTCCTTTGGATGTTATAGAATTCAATGTAGATGGTTAGTGCATTTTAGGTAATGAAAAATTATGACTAAAAACAATTATTACTTTAAGATATATGCCCTATAACGTTTCTGAATAATCAACGATATTCCCTTAAATATTATTGATATCAATATTATGACTTTTTAAAGTTATGATCAATGGGATTATGGCTCATTGCAGTTAGAACTATTAAGCGATATGCTTTACAAAAATTATGGCCATCGATATTTATGAGCAAGAATATTATGGACATCAATTTATGACTTTCAAAATTCGGATAAAAAAGATTATGGGAGAAAAGGGGCACCCTTTGGGACTAGGTCAATTAGTGTAAATTGTCCCGTGATATTTATTTATTTCTATCATAACAAGAAAAACATGATGGTGATATCAACCTAAGACGCGAAGCTTCCAAGGGAAAGCTACACATTGCTACTCGTTAAACTGGCCGTCTGTCTGTCCGCCTGTCAGAACATAACATTATAACGTGCATTAGTTCATATAGTTACTGACGTGTTAAGACAGCTCCTATGAGTGTTCTAAGGGAATATTTTAAAACCGGTTTGTAACGTAATATTTAGGGTTCCGTACAGTAAGCGACTAATTTTTAAATCTATCCTTTCTTCCGTCACTAACACAGCCTATATACGTCCCAATGCAGAGCATAATCCTCCTGACAGAATGAGAGGACTTGGGACCGTTCACCATGACAACAGATGTGTGGTTGTGTTGCTCTGACGATGAGCTCTGGTTGAATTCGAAACGCTTCAGTGTAGTTTGGTGGTGGTGATAGTTAAGTTTTTGTGTGTTCATACAGTGTGGCAGTGGAGGAACTGCATGAACACGCATTTCTTGCATAAACGTAGCTACCATAAGGTTGCGGATGAGCAAAGTAGGTAATTGTTTCAGTACATTGATCCATATCAATGAACAACAATAAAATTACCTCTGCAAAGTAACGGCTGGTTCGAAAAATAAGTATAATTCTAAAAATTTCGTTTTTGGAACAAACTTTTTTGCTGACCGTAGTTAATTTAACCATTAAAAATTAATAGATAAATAAAGAAAAACCTAGGTATAGGTAACGCCACCAGAGTTGAGGCCACGCACACAACCACATCTCATGTAATGACAGCGGGATTTTGACGTTGTGTTGACGTTTAACGACAACACAACGCAAACAACGTCAAAATCCCGCTGTCATTACATGAGATGTGGTTGTGTGCGTGGCCTCAACTCTGGTGGCGTTACCTATAGTGAAGTTAACAAAAACTCTACGGATACGTTTCTTGCCAGTAAACTCGGTGCATCACGTGTAACCTCACGTGTTTAAAAGTCAAACAACTCTAATTGTATTTTGAAAGGCGTAAAAGTGAAAACTTTGCAGCTGCATTTTCAACTCTAAACAATTTTCTTAAAGGCGTTTTCAACTATTGTTCATTATGCCCATTTCAGAGCAGCAAGAAAAATCGGGCAAGTTACATTACATCGCGGCATTCGACTGTCTAGTTCAAACTCGTTGGCTTTCGTGCCACGCAATGTAAATGGTTTTCCTTACAGTTATAAATTCTGCCCTTCAATGGCAAAACGCTGCAACTCGAGTTACAGCGTTTTGGGTTGCCTTGCGTCAAACGATTCCTCATGAGTGCTTCTATCATACCTACAAAAGACTTTTTCAAAATATGTTTTAGTTTAGGCTGTAGAAAACTGGCAAGACGCGGTAACTCTGCATAAAACTAGCCAAAACATCATAACTGCAATTATGATGTTTTATATCAAGACCTTTAATGCCGACTTGTCACAACAGAACGCTGTAAGTACTAAATGGCAGCGTTTTGCGTGATTTACGGGCTACGTCGCCTGCGTCACCGTCAAGTCAAAACGCGGCAACAGAGTGAAACTTGCACTTGTTTTAAAATTAGTTTGGGGTATTTAGTCGTTCAACAAACAAACAAACAATGTTTGTGGGTTAAAAATTAAATATATTACAATGATATATACTAGAACAATGTAAAAGTTTCAGAATAATCAATCTAATATATAAAAATCTCGTGTCACGGTGTTTGTTACCGAACTCCTCCGAAACGGCTTGACCGATTTTTATGAAACTTTTTTCTCTATACTCGGTAGGCCTGAGAATAGGTCGTAGGCTATTTTTTTATACCCCTATTCTTTGCGGACGGAGTCGCGGGTAACAGCTAGTTATAATATAGAGTGATATGATAATTCATTTCAGCCGAAAGACGTCCACTGCTGCAGCAATGCTGCTGAACATAGTCGGTCTTGGTTCACAAAAAGATCAGGGAGTTCCCGCAATCTTAAATAGGTTGTCACTCCATGTTTTTGGAGGCCTACATACACTGAGTTTTCCGGTCCATGGACGCCATTCGAAAACCTTTTGGCCCCATCGGCCTATAATTTTACGAGGTCACGATCCTACTGTCATCGGTCTTGCTTCATCAGCTTTGCCGATTGGCTTTGCCCAACAAACAGATTCTTCGCAAAAACTTTATAGAGCTTCTGTTGTGCTCTATTGCCTCTTCAACACTATTAGTATTGAATTGGCATATATCGCGTCTCAGAGACTTCGAGATCTGTCTGTTGAGCCGCCGGTAAAGACAAGCGTCACCAGATTCTGTGAGATTGTCACGTCGCTTTTCCATAGGCTTTAGAGTAGAGTATGTGATCTCTTTAATTTAGTTCAGTTTGTAAGGTGTGTCTTAGAGAACTTAGACCTAACCCTATGGACAGCTTCCACAAACCCGTCATTGTAATCTTCCACATCGCCTCCTATGTATTCGAAATGGTTTTGATGTTTGAGCTGGAGCGTTTTCGGATTTTAGAATTGGATGGATTCATAAGTCAAGATCTTTCAAACTTGGCCCGAATATTCAATGTGTCTCGTACCATATGGCGATCGCTCCCAGTTTTAACCACACTGGCCACGAAGACATCATTGAATATTTGCTTCTTTGTCGATGTGATAAAGTCTATTTCTTTCCTCGTTACACTGTCAGAGCTCATCCGAGTCTACTTCCTGTACTCGCTTCAAAAACAAAGGTTCATCACATCATATAGAGTCCTTCCTTCTCCATGAAGCCGGCCAGGTAGTCCCAGTGATTCCTACGCCCTACTCCAAATTTTCCCCATTCCCAGCTTTTCACCATACCGTTTGCCCAGTTTTGCGTTGAAGATCCCCATAACAACTGTGAACTGAATTCGAACTGAATTCCGAAGCTATGCATACCTCTGGAGATATCCTCATATATAGCTATAGAAGTTGGAGCGTAAACCTGTATGATCAACAATGATCGTTTGGTCAATCTTAAGTTACCGGACTTCAGGATTGTCCTTTTATTCAGGTTTTACATCGTTGTTTAAAAGAAACAAGCAAGAAGTGAAAATTGCAAAACATCGTATGGTAAAAAACACGGCATAACGCTTTAATTTACAACATATAGCGTTTTGCCAAGCCGATTTCTGCATTTTTTTATAATATATCTTGTGGCAAAACACTTTATCGTCCATATTATTTTAATAGTATTAAATAATAGTTACTGGACTATTCAGCCATACAGCAGAAACAATTACTCATAAATTACAAAAAATCGCAACCTTCTGAGGCAATAAATAATAGGTTGTTTCTAGCGTCAAAGTTAAAAACCTTTAAACGCGTTTTTCTCGAAACTAGGGTTTTTGACTTACAGCGTTCTGCCATTGAAGGGCAGAATTGCGCTTTAGAATATTTGGTTGTAGCTCATTGACATACAATAAAACAACTAGACTCCCAATCGCTTAACAAAAGTTCCTCAAAAAACGTCCGAGCGGCGTTGTGTGTACGTATACATCAATTTATACAGATAACATTAACAGCATTAATTCAAATTAACACCTTATTTCGTAGCAGTAATGTTTAATGTCAATTGAATACGATCGTTAGAAGTAGTGACATGACGTCACGCGCTGGAAACCGCCTAAAGAGTAAAGAATGCAGTGGAGTGGTCATGCGAAGCGGAAGCTAAAAGTCTAAGCCTGTCTCTTTTTTTCTCGTGAGTTTGATTACGGTGCGAAAGAGACATATACGAATACGGGGCGAGAAGTGACGTTGTAATCAACGCGCGGTCGAAACACAACTGAACCAAAACTCTGCACAATAGACGCGTGTGCAGACTTTTGCTTCGGACAATTTTTGAGCGTGATTGGGAGTCTAGTTGTTTTATTGTACGTCAATGTAGTAGCTTTATCCCGAGATTTCGCGGTGTTAGAAATCCATGAAAAAAGTTACGATAATACTTTCACCGTGGTGGCCTAGTGGTTTGACCTATTGCCTCTCAAGCAGAGGATCGTGGGTTCGAATCTGGGCCCGCACTTCTGAGTTTTTCGAAATTCATGAGCGAAATTACATTTGAAATTTACCATGAGCTTTACGGTGAAGGAAAAAATCGTAAGGAAACACCTGAAAAGAAATTCAATGGTGCGGTGAAGTTCCCAATCCGCACTGAGCCCGCGTGGGAACTACGGCCCAAGCCCTTTCATTCTGAGAGGCCTGTGCCCTGCAGTGGGACGTATATGGGCTGGGATGATGATGATGATGATGAATACTCTATCGACTGTAGAAGTTCACAAGTCATCATGAAACTTAACTTACATTAAACTTATTACCAGGATACTTAATCCAGGGGCTAGATTCAGGAACGGCCCATCACGGTTTGCGAGTGGTAATTCGACTGTTTGCGAGAGGATAGGGATGGGCTGAGCTTGGGATGAGCCTTATTTTCCTGTTAATTCGCTTTGTAAGTAAATAAAACAATAAATAAACAAATAAGGCTCATCTTAAGCGCAGCCCAAACCTCTCGCAAACCAGTGATTTTTGGCGTTCCTGAATAGCAGTTCATCCCTATCATCTCGCAAACGATTGAATTACCGCTCGTAAACCGGATGGGCCGTGCCTCAGATCTCTTTCCATCTGTACACCAAGTTTCATCTAAATCAATAAACATCCAAACATCCCAACGTCGTCACAAACTTTCTCGTTTCTAATATTAGTAGGACTTATACCGTAGCTTGCGCGTTATCAGCGCGGCGCGGCAACGCATGTTTGTAAACACGGTAGTACCCGTTTGTGTGATTGTGAATGAATCCAAACTTACGGATATTTTTTACCCATTACGGCGAGGCAAAAGGCTATTGAACTTACGACGGTTAAGTCTATAAAAAAAAAGAAAAATGCGAAAAACACTGTTCCGCAAAAAACATTGTTTTTCATAGAAATACTATACAACAAGACCCAACCAGATGGAGCGACGACCTGGTGAAGATGGCGCGAGCGCATTGGATGCGGATGGCGCAGGGCCGATCTGTTTGGCGAGCCTTGGGACGTCTTTCGGCTGAAATGATAATGATGAAGATGACTATGAAGTACATATTTTTGGCTTGCTTTTAATTTATACCTACGGAACCCTCAATGCGTGAGTCCAATATAAACTTGGCCGATTTATGTTCGAGAATGTACTGCACCAGGTATGTATAGTAAAACGACCGGATAATCCAGTGGTAGCGAATCTGACTACGAAGCTTGAGATTCCAGGTGCAATTCCCGGTCGGGGCAGATATTATACAATACTATGACTCTTTATTGTATCTATGTATACACATAGAAAACAATACAGAAAAACAAGAACGTGGAAAATAATAAGGTAAAAAAGTAAGGTATAGGTAAGGTATAGGCGGCAAATAGGTATCTTCTATAATAAATAAATAAATCCTACTAATATAATGTGTGAAAGTTTGTGAAAATGTATGGATATTTGGATGTTTGTTACTCAATCAGGCAATAACGGCCGAACGAATTTACATGAAATTTGGTATGGGGATAGTTTGAGACCTTAGGGATAATATAGGATAGTTTTTATCCTGGAAAATTGCATAGTTCCCGCAGGATAGCGAATTCTTCGCGGACGGAGTCGCGGGCTGTAACAGCTAGTAATAAATAAAATTTATTTATTTCCTTTAACAAGTATGTTTATGAATGAACGTTTCCAAGGCCTCCAGCCTTACAAGGCTTACAAGGCTTACAGTGCCTGTGTTAGGACGTCCCGCTCTTCCTTTGCTTAGGTAATAGGTACGTGTAGGAATCTAGAAGTGTCCTGTGTGTCAGTCATAACATAACATACGAAATCTTACATATAAAAACTTATCACTAAATAGTAAAAGTAACACATTCATTTATACCTAGATATCTTTCTAGCACGAACAACTTGTGATTAGTTTTTCATATAATAATAACATCGATTTGGTTTGGTATTATTGTTTTATATTTTCAATCGTGTCTCATTGATATAATGCCACTTATAAGGCATCGATAAACTAAGTATTAGAAGAAAAAATTTCTTTCGTGCTAGGAAAATATCTAGGTAGGTATATTCATTACACATTAAATGCTTTTACGTAGGTAAATTGAGAATAAAACGATAATGTTTGATGTATGATGTATGTAAAATACGAATGTTTGTTCTCGAGTCTTGGTTGTTTATTACGTATTTAAGTTTGTTTATCCGTTGCCTAGTAAGGTCGGCCAAGAAAGTGGTGTACCAGTTTTGACAAAAGTCTCTGTGGAATCTAAATATCGCTAAGGTTGACTTTTCTAATTGAGTGAAGGCATTAGTCACTATCATCATATTATTGCAAGGGAAAATCGACGAACAAATGAACTTCAACCGTAGGGTAGTAGATCATATTTTTGGCCGACTGTACGACTAATACAAGCTTTGCTTACTTCGGGACTAGGTCCTTTAGTGTCAAATGTCTTGTAACATTTATTTATTTATTGATATGTAGTTACATAGTATTTTAATAATGAACCATGCTATCTTCAGGTGTACATACTTAGTAGAGGTTGAGAAAGCGCTACGAGTTTGCGTAGGGCCTGCTACGACGGACCTACGATATCGGCGTAGCAGTCATGCGCTTATCTATTTTACTGACCCATAACCTTGTCACTTTAACGTCATGTTTGAAAAGCCATACGAAATTATGCAACGGCTGAAAGCAACAAGGTAAAAAAGTCATCACTTATTTATGACGTTGACTATACCTACCAAATTTCATCGAAATCCATTCCGCCGTTTTTGATTACAAGAACAACAAACACATAGGTACTAGCTTTTACATTAATCGCAGGTTAACAGATATTCAGCCTCATGATCATGAATGATTTTTTTTACAAGCTTAGCAAGCTTTTTTTTATTAACTCCTCTAATGTCCATAATCGTTTAGCCGTATTTTATCAAGCTACTTCAAATAAACCAACACAAAAAAACTTCCGCATTTGTAATATTAGTAAGAAGGAACCCTTCGCATCCCAATAGGTGGTCCTAAACCGTATTATTTTACTCCTAAAGACGCGTACAACCACCTTACGAACTGGGTCGCCACCTCAAATAAACCAGTGTAAGTTGCCACTTTACGCAAACTTAAACCTAACCTGCATTTTTTATTCCTAAAGACGCAACGAATAACCACCTTATGCACTGGGTCATGATCATAAACAGACCCGTGGTGTCACTTACGCATCCTTGAACCCGACCTGCATTCTTTATTCCTAAAGACTCAGCAAACAACCACCTTACGCACTAAGTCACCACCATAAACAATCCAGTGTTGCTACCTTACGCACCCTTGAACCAACCTGCATTCTTTATTCCTAAAGACGCGTCAAACAACCGCCACCTTACGCTTCGGGTCGCCACCATAAACAAACCAGTGTTGCTACCTTACGCACCCTTGACCCTGACCTTGGGCGCCCTCGCGGGTCAATACGCAGCCGTATTATTATTTCATGCCGTATGCACCCTCCTTATGGGGGAGAGTTATACGGGTTTTTTAAGGTCGTTTATTTGTTGACAATGTTTTTCAATGTTTATTTTTTAAACCTCCAGGGATTGTTTTTGTATGTGTCTCTTTGGATGCGTGGGTAGGTTGTAATTAGACAAACATATCGCGGCCATGATGCTAGGGGTATGTTTATTGATCCATGCGATATGCCGATTTATTTTTATTTTTTAGGCAGAAACAAAAAATAAACATAAGACCTTATTCTAGCTCTAATGCATCCTCGTCTACTCGTGTCGGCTATGTATTTTTTTTATGTATATGTATAAGACGGAGAAAACGAGAATGCGGGTCACCAGTTAAGAAGGAACATTTAACTGTCAGTTAAAATTAGTCAATGGGTGGTGAAACAGCCCCTTAATCTTTTTTTACAAGCTTATATTTAACTTGCACTAAATGTTTGTTCATGTGGAACTTTAACTCAATTTTGAAGTAGTAATCTTCAACCAATTGAGCTGAAAATGGATGACAATGCAATATTACAATGATCTGATGATGGAGTTGGAACTGGAAGGTGACCATAACTGGTGGAACTCTGTAATAAAGTGACACGACCGCATCTAGTATGGGCTCGTTTGGTTCGTCTTGGTGAGTACTTTGGTCCTACATTGTAACCAGGGTGCAGACAGCAAAAAAAGCTTGTATTAAAAATGACATTTTGACACAAAAAAAATTGCGTTTAATGCTGTTGACATTAAATGCTGCGGCCTGCTGTACCATTGCTACAACATATTTGATAAAAGTTCAGTATGGCTGAAAACCGTAAAGGAGTTAGAGTCGGAACATTTTCTCAGTTTAGTCAGTGAGTTTATACCTAAGCCATAGAAATCTCAATTAAACACGTTTTAAAATAGAGACACTAGAAGAAAGCTACAAAAATACATTCAATTATTCACAACAATTCACTGAAATTTCGCGCAAAACAAGATGTTTCTTTAACATAATATTTTAATTTAGAAACTTTCTTTATTCAAAATTTTATTCCATTGAAAATTTATTAAGACAAGTTGCTAACAACATTAAAATAATAAAACAGTTGAATTTAATTTCCCGATACTATTAACAAGAAAAAACACACTTTCATAATAATAATAGATTGAAATAAGTAGCCGGTGGTGTGTGTAGCCATTAAATTCAATGTTATCTTCATGGTCCGTCTGCTATGCGTGTGTGTGTGTTTGTTACACACGCTACAATGCTTGGACGGATTTGGTTGACATTTGGTATGTTTTTTTTATATGATAGGAGGAAAACGAGCAAGGGGGTCACCTGATGAAAAGCAATCACCAGTGGTTTAAGCTTAAAGAGATAACAGACAGATATTCGCATTTATAATATTAGTATGGATTTAGTCGACTTCCTTGCTTAGTGAAATTCCCAATCCGCACGGGGCCCGCCTTTTGAACAATGGTCCAAGCCTTGCAATGGGACGTATATACTTCAATTAATTTAGAATTGAAAAACACAACATCATTATATTGCGGCTCGTCAACTATTTCTTACCTAGCAAATAGTACAGGACAATAGTCTGGGAGCCGCAAAATAAAATTGTTTTAATGTCACTTTATTTGCGTGTCGTCAATTGTTACTCTAGTACAAATTGTAATGAGATTACAGTTCACGAGCCGCAATATACCTAATGTTGTTGTGGTTTATAATTCTAAATTAAATGGAGTATACATAGACTAGGATAATGTTTTTTTTTAAATTAATAGGAGTCGTCTGATACAAAGCAATCACCGCCGCACATGGATCATCATCATTCCAGCCTGACTTCCCACTGCAGTGTACAAGCATTCTGTCAGAATGAGAGGGCTTGAGCTGTAGTTCATACGTGGGCCCAGTGCGGATTGGGAACTTCAAATACACCATTGAATTTCTTCTCAGATGTTTCCCTTCACTAAAGCTCATGATAATTTCAAATGTAATTTAATTTAAAAAAAAACTGTGGCCTAATGGTTTGACCTATGGCCTCACAAGCAGAGGATCGTAGGTTTGAGTCAGGACTCGCAACTCTGAATTCTTCGGATTTATTTGCGAAATGATGATGATGATGAATAATTTGCATAGACACTTCATATATTTTTATGACCAAAACTAAAGCCTGCTTTTATGCCACTAATCTAATTTAAACGAGGCGTTAAAATTACTTTACGTGCTTACAAAGCGTGAAGAAACAAATTGGTCCGACATATGTTCAACATATACTTAACCGGACCAACATACAATCACTGCTTTAAAACACCTCGTATCTTAAAATTTATAATCTTCCAAAATCAACTTTACGCTCTCAACTTTAAGGTTCACTTTAGTTTACGCATCAATTTAACATATGAGCTTTTTTTAAGTAGTGACATGCATGGTGTTAATAAGTGACCCTAGCTATGCAACTCTATCGCTTTAACTGTGGACAGGATAAGTTTAGCGAGTGATATACATTCTGAATGTGACATGGGGCTATTTCCTAGACCCTTTGTTTGGCAACATAGTTAGCTAGGGTTGGAATTGGCTAAGGTTAGCTAGTTAGGCGAATGATCTGTTTGTTTGCTGAGTGGGCTCATCCCCTATTTTTGGGGTGGCCAGTGACCTTTAGAGGGTTCCGTACCTAGAAATCGCCAACGATGCCTTATTACTAAGATTCCGCTATCTCTCCGTTCGTCTATCTGGAACAGGATTTCTTAAGATACAAGATTAGATACAAAATCATTTATTGCCACAAAATAATACAAAGAGAGTATAGTTAAACTACCGTGTAACTCACTCATAGTGAAAATAAACGGATCACTCACGTTTTGCACGCGCGCACTGCATGCTACCGCCCTGGTCGCGCGGCTACTCTATGCAACTGAAAGCTTAAATATACTTACTTACTACATTAATTAATTATTTGGGTCAACTACAAAGAAACTGCACATAACCTAAGGGCCCATGTTTTATTGTTAACACACTTGACTTTGTATTTAAAGGCTAAAACGCAGAATTTGATATCTGCGGTATCTTATATAACTTAAAAAAGAAAAAAACCTAAGGGCCCAACAAAACGAATTCACGATCGAGTTCGCGTCTGTGTAGCGGAAGCTAGCTATTAAAAAATCACGCGATGTATTAACTAACATAGTTATTTTTTGTGAAAATACTGACTGACTGGTGAAGTACCTAGACTTGCAATTTTCTTCCGATTCCCTATCAAATAAATATATCATCATTTGAGCCGTAGGACGTCCACTGGATATCCTCCCTCATTGATACCCAATCATTACGGTAGGAAGCAGCTTGCATCCACCGTGGACCTGTGGCCTTTACCAAATCCGTCTATCTCGTTGTTGGACGTCCCACGCTGCGCTTCCCAGTCCGTGGTTTCCATTCTGGAACTTCTCGAACCAACGGCCATAATGTTCTGCGTGCGATATTACCTGCCCATTGCCCATTTCATTTTACGAGATTTAATAAACAGTACCTGGGCGGCCGAGTACTCGGTACCAAGCGTTTTCCCAGGGATAATACCAAGCTAGATCAATTTTTCATCCCCGAAAACCCCCACATACCAAATTTCATCGAAATCGTTGGAGCCGTTTCTGAGATCTTGATTAGGTATATATATACAAGAATTTCTCGTTTAAAGGTATTAGATTAGATAGATAGATAGATAGAATTATATAGTTTGATTTTATATTCGATTTAATTATCAGTTTAATCATTTACAACACTAGCCTAGCTAACTAAAGTTAGGTTAGGTTAGGTTACATATTTCATCGAAATAGTCGTTTCCGAGATTCTGATTATATGTATAAGTATATATATATATATATATATATATATAAACACGAATTGCTCCTTTAAAGGTGTTAGATTAGATAGAGAGATACAAACTAAGTAAACAAAACTATATGATATTCAATCTTAAGGTAGCAGATGAAACTAATTTTGCGGGCTCCATATCCAGTGGCAAAAGCTCTTATTGCAGCCGGATATAAAGGATGACGTCATTTCCTTGTTTGTTACCAGTTTCCGCCGGTCGTGCGTGACTATACTACGCTTACAAAGAAAGAATTGATTCCAAAACCAGAATACAATAGGGATGTTGAACATATAATTCGAAGGCACGACTCCAGTAAAAAACGCTTTATTTTAGCCCTGAAAACCAGTTTAATTTTCGATTAAGTGCAAAATTAAATTTTTTATTGCTTTAAAACTAATAAATAGTTAGTTGATTGAGTTGGTGAACAAGACAGACATTTCAAACTTATAACACCCCTCGGTGGTGTTGGAGGTTAAAAACGAAACGACGCGTGATATCTATTCCTAGTTAAGTCTATTACACACGTGTTAAATCGTCCCCTAAACTATTATCCGCGTGTAGACCCGCCTTTATAATCCAGTAAGCGTCGTATCTACTTAATTAGTTCACACCTTTTTAACACCCAAGTAATGTCATAATTCCCTTATAACATCGAGCGAATAAAAACTCTTGATCGATGGAGGAAAGTTCAAATTTACGTGGTCGTTTCAAGAGTTAGGATCTTTTTATCTAAGAATCTCACCTAAATTCGAGGCTAAAAAGGGCATGATTGCAAATAAAGGAATCGCATGCATTACGATTGGTGGGTCATATGTTAAATTAAAGAGTACGGACTGAGATTTTGTGTGTTTTGTTCAGGTACATTACAGTTGTGTGCTCAGTGTACCGTGTAGATATAAGTTTATGTTAATTCTACTTCCCATAGACCATAATCATAGGCATGAAGGAAGGTCTTATAGCACAAGTAAAAGAAAAAAATTGATACTAGTAATTTGGGTTTACTAATGTTTCGGCGAAAAACTTTTCGCAAAATGATTCATTTGGCAAATGTTTCATTTCCCAAGTGTTTATTTTTTCTGAAACTGTAAACTTTTCAGGATTGTTATAAAACAAACCTAACACCTAACCTACAGGATAGTCCTGAAATATATCCTGAATAGTTTACAGTTTCAGAAAAAATTAACGTTTGGGAAATGAAATATTCGCCAAATGAATCAGTTTCAGTCAGTAGTTTGTTGTTCCATCACAAAAAAAAATGCGATCAACGAGGAAAAAAATAAAATAAAAGCTTGTAAAAACTGACCAATACGGTTTTTTTTTATTTATTTTTATTATGAGAGGGAGGCAAACGAGCATCTGATGAAAAATGATCACCACCGCCCATAAATATCAAAAACCCAAAGAGAGTCACCAATCTGTTGCTGGCCTTTAAAGTAAGTACGTATATAAACCCTTTTCTTGAAAAACCCGGTTTTACTCTAACCCCTGTCTGTTTCAGACACACCCATAGACAAGCGATACAGCTAAACATATAGACTCATAGAGCCATTGAATAGACACGGAGTGATCCTTACGATCGCGTGACGCTGGCGCAGCGATATCGCGATTGTCTAGGAGAGGCGGAGCGCAAGTGAGAGCGATTTTACCACAGAACTAATAATTCTACTAATATTTGGGTGAATCAACTATTTTGTGTTGTTTATTTTGTCCCGGTTGTCCAAGTGATATCTTCATACTGTATCATAGAAAAATGCTTAGGTTACAGGCGACAGAAATGGGTGACAAGAAAAAGTTGATTCACATATAAATATAAATGCAAAAATTTGTGTCGATGTTTAAAAGTTTGTTAGACAAACACGCAATAACAGCTCTAAAGTTTTGGATAAAACTTGGCGTACAGGTACACGAAAACCTGAACAGGAAGGTTACATTTTACATAGGGTACTTCATATACCGGTAATGTGTTCCCGGTGGATCACATGTTGAAGTGATCAATTCTAAAATCTGGTCACAATGAAAACAAATCTTAAATCAGTTTTTCTATGCATCATCATTCCAGCTTACATATCCCACTGCAGGGCACAAGCCTCTTCTCGAAATGTGTAGTAGTCCCACGCGGGCTCACGGATTGGGAATTTGATACACACCATGGTGGTTGCAGGATACCTCACAATGTCTTCCTTCACCGTTAATCTCATGATGAATATCAAATGTGATTTCATACATAACTAAGTTTGAAAAAAACAGAAGTGTGAGCCCAAGCTCCAAATCCATGAGCCTTTGCTTGAAAGCCCATAGGTGTAACCACTAGACCACCACGACATAAAACCTTTGCACACTAGCACGCACTGGCACCGCAGCGGCGAATACTCACAGAGACATGCCCGCTGCGTGCACGCTGCGAACCCGCTCTGCCGACAAACCGCAACCAAAAACCAAAACACTATACGCTCTCATAGCTTCTCTATTACAAGTTTTTGAACAAACCTTTCAAGCCTTCAAGCCTTTGTACCATCGCGCCAGACGTCAGATACCCATTTTCAAAACAAATTTGCTTGCAGCCGTTGATGTTTGTTGCTATGGACAGATGTCTAGCCACTGCACGCAAACTGGGCCTTTAAGGTGGTTATCTGGCGCTTGAGGCGATAGTACATACAGGGTTATTTGTAATTCACTGACATCCTCTTAATCCTGAATTCCTATCACTTAAACAAATGTTTTTTGTTTTACGACTTTTTAAAATAGAACACTTTTTTCCAAACAAATGAATAATAATAAATAAATACTTCTAACACAACTTCGTACTCTATGATTTTTACGATAATATGATTTTGTACACACTCAAATTCGAGGGCGGGGCCACGCGCCGCGTTCGTGGCGGGCAATGAATGAATGACTTACACGGCACAGAGTATCGTAAAAATAAGAGTTAGTCTCAAATTATCAAAACGTTATTACATCAAAAATATTAAGTTATGACAAAAGCCTTAAAACAAAAAACATTTGTTTAAGTGGTAGGAGTTTAGGGTTAAAAGGATGCTAGTGAATTACAAATAACCCTGTGTATATCTCAACGGCTGTCAATAGTGTTTTGTTTCTTTGTTATTTTTTTGTACCTACAATAAAGAGTTTACATAATACAAGTTTAAAATCGCTCCCGCTCTCACTGGCGCCACGCCACCCCTCGTTACGCCGTAAGTTTGGTGATGTGATATCGGCGCTTGCGTTGATTTACGACACGTTCGACACGAAACCGAGCAATGCAATAAATAAAGTCATACGTTCGATGTAAGGGCAAACACTGGCTTAGCATACGGTGACATTGCTAAAAATGTATTTTGCAAGACTGTTTTTCATATTAAAGATCGGTGCGTATCCCCATCCCAGCCTCTATACGTCCTACTGCAGGTCACAATCCTCCTCACAGAATGAGAAGGCTTGGGCTGTAGTTCCCACGCGGGCCCAGTGCGGATTGAGAACACCATTAAATTTCTTCGCAGATGTATGCAGGTTTTCTCAAGATGTTTTTGCTACCGTAACTCAAACACTAGGCTACCCCGGCTTTTTTGTCAGAGTAGCAAACGTGAATATACTCGTAACCACTTGGATGCGATCAGCGCAGCACCGATCGTTGTGGAACTCTTTAGGAGAGACCTTTGCCCAGCAGTGGACATATTTTGGTCAATAAGACGAGAAGACCACATTGTAATTGATGGGAATTCCCAAGCAAACTTAGGAAAATCCCAGAATTCCTGTTAAATATCTAGATCTAATAGCCTCCTGAGGCCGACGAAAATATTGTTTCAATGAACTTTAAACTTTATGTCGTCACTTACGAGTGAGTTCGATGTCACATTAGAATTAGTCCTTTATTTAGAACTTACTTCTAATGTGATATCGGACTCACTCAAACGAAGAGAAGAGGATAGTTCACTCAAACGAAGTTGTGGGTAACAATTAGACGTTAATAAAGCCTAGTGGCAATTGCCAATTCCCGACAAACCTCCAAGTGCTTGTAAATTGTTGGACAATGCAGCCAAATTACGTATTCGAAGTGCACTTGCAACACTGCGTTGCGTATTTTAAATTATATTGTTAAAAAATATGTTTACGAGTATTTATGAAGTTAAGTAATAATATTATTTTTATTTAACGACCGCTTAAGCCTAGTTGGTAGTGACCCTGCCTACGAAGCAAGAGGTCCTGGGTTCAAATCCCGGTAAGGGCATTTATTTGTGTGATGAGCACGAATATTTGTTCCTGAGTTATGGATGTTTTCTATGTATTTAAGTATTTATTTATCTATATAAGTATGTTTATCGTCATCTAGTATCCATAGTACAAGCTTTGCTTAGTTTGGGACTAGGTCGATTTGTGTAACATTGTCCCCCCCTAATATTTATTTATTTAATATTTATTAACGTTAGTCTGTTTATTGTGAGGTACTTTGAGCCATACGAAAACCACATATAGGCACAGAGTGTCCTGAAACTCAACAATAACTTTCTAATTTAATTCCGTGCATAAATTCCGGGTGGGCAGCGTTCGGGAAGCTCAGCAATATCTTGTCATCCAATATACTGCAGTGTCTCAATTCAAAAGTCTTTGACTAGTGTGTAGCCAGTGATGACTTATGGCAATGAGACGTGGCCGCTATCGGCTTTATAAGAAAGCACAAAGTCACTCAGAGGACGATGGAGAGGATTAGATGGATGGATTAGAAATGTTAAAATCCGCGCAAGAACTTAAGTCACCGACATAGCTCGAGGAATCGCCATACTCAAGTGGCAGTGGGCAGGGCACATCGCTAACTATTTTACCCACACTTTGGGTGTCTCCGGCGTTACCAAAATTGTCTCTGGCGTTACCAAAAAATCGTATTTCCAATAAGATATTTCATGGCTTAATAGGCTTAACAAATGTAGGACGGCGGGTATAAAAGTACACCATCAATTAAGTTAGAGAATAACCAGTTTTACTTACAAACATCTGCAATTGTTTGGAAAAATGTCGCGGACAGACTAGTGTGGGTAAAAAAGTTGATTGAACCTGGAGCGACGACCCGGTAAAAGTTGCGGAACCGCGTTGGATGCGGATGGCGCCCGACCGATCTGTTTGGCGAGCCTTGGGGGAGGCCATATTCAGCAATGCACGTCTTTCGGCTGAAATGATAACGATGATGCATAAATTCCGAAAAATCCACGGTACCCTCTGATTGAGAAGCCATAGGTCAAACCACTAGGCCAAGACTTACTTTTTACAGTCGCTTCAAAACAATTAGCTATAATGTGGTCACACTAAGTGTCATTGGCAGCATGACGCGTCAAGACAATGCGTTGAACCTGCGCGGGCGCGTCTGTGCGTCCGTCTGGCCATAATTGCGTAACCGGGCCAATGTCGGGGACGGAACAAGTGCAGTGTATGAGTACGACACGGCTGACTAATCCAGAGCAATTCTGTTTAAAAATGTTTTAGAAAGAAAAAAGAAAATGTTTATTTGCTTTTAGAATACGTATCAAAAGATGATATAAACACAAAAATGGTAACAGTATTCAGCCGACACACCAGGGTGCAAATTATGTTTTATGTATAAAAAAAATATTATTTTATCAAAAAAAAATTATAAATTATTGGGATTGAGGATTGCCAGACTCAAGTGGCAGTGGGCATGGCACATCGCTCGTGGAACTGATGGCCGATGAGGCTAAAAGATTCTCTAATGGCGTCCACGGACCAAAAGACGCTTCCAACAAGACGGAGCAATGTTTGACGAACCTTGGAGGAGGCCTACGTTTAGCAGTAGACGTCTTTCGCTGAAATGATGATGATAGCCAGACATACAGAAAGACGGACAGGACGAAACTAACAAGGATTTGGAGCTATTTACAATACCCTAAAAACATTTGCTCTGAACACCATTTTAATTAATTTTGCTAACTGATAATCGAATTACAAAAACATATTTTTCCTCAGGCTACTATGTTTAATTTTCTAAAATGTAGTTTGAATTAATACGTAATTACCTACCTAAATGTAAAAACATCGTAAATTGCGTACGTTAATTTGTTGTATAAATCATGGATACAAGACCAACAAGCTGCTCTTCAGGGGTCGATTTTGGAAATGATATCTGTGAAAACTCAAAACACCATTCGTAAGTGGAATAGAACGTAGTCCAAATCCAATACCGTTTCCACACAAATCAAGCAATTTGAAAGACATTCAGCGTATCCCAAAACTCAACGATAATAGGCATTTTGTGCGGAACTCGTATAACTCGACCTGAGTTATACAAGTCCTGCACAAAATGCCTAAGAAAAAAATCTAAAACTTAACTAAGTTTTAGATTTTTTAAGCTAAGCGACATAAAGGGTCATATTATATATCACTGTTAGCATTAGACATTTTCGAAAAAATGTCTGTTATCGCACATAGATTTTTCTTCTCTTTTTTCAGAATTATAACTTATTCTCTCGCACGGTAACAGATTATCGTTGACTTTTGGGTCACCCTGTACGATGTATCGCACAGACGTAACTATCAAGCACGTATCATTGCGGAGTAGGAAGGTTTTTTTTTTCAATTCAAGAATAGACCATATCTCTCAGTTCAGTCTTTAGTGATGGTTGAGTTAATCTTCGATTGTATGCCTGTCTCTCTCGCACGCGCGGGTCCGTCGCCCCATAGCCCTGACCTCTCAATTGGCGGACGTGACGTCACGCTTCCGTCCGCTAATCGCTGCGCCCGCGTCGATCTATATTGGCGACGAGACACTGCGCTGTGGTCATATGGAGTTCATTTTGTTTATTTATATTATACAGGTTGTTTCTGGTGATGTGATAGAGATTAAACCTAGACAATACGATAACAAAAATAAAAATTAAAAATATTAAAACCAGAGGTCAGTATTATGGAGTAAATCTTGACCCTGACACATAGCACAGCTATTAAGTTTGTAAATATTGAAAACTGAACCAAATGAAAAAAAATGCTACACGTACTTGTTGCGCATGATAGAACAGTAAGAAGGTATAGCTATTTATCCCATGGTTCACGATATCAAAATTCAGAAACTCCATAGTTGTACAATCTCAGATTTACTTTATAACATGCGTTGGCTATAATTTCAGTCGAGGAAACTGAATCGCGTATCAAGGTAGAACCTCTTCACAGTCAATTAATTTTTTTTAAATGTAGCTCCATCCGCTATGCGATGAAATCCGCTCAAGAACTAAAGTCACGGATATAGCTCGAAGAATCGCTAGACTTAAGTGGCAGTGGGCAGGGCACATCGCCCGTAGAACGACCGCCGATGGGCCGAAAGATTCTCGAGTGGCTTCCGCGGACCGGAAGACGCAATTGCGTAGATTACATTACATTAATGTAGGTAGGCCTCCAACAAGATGGAGCGACGGCCTGGTTAAGGTGGCGGGAACGCATTGGATGCGGATGGCGCATTGCCGATCTGTTCGGCGAGCCTTGGGGAGTCCTATGGTCATCAGTGGACGTCTTTCGGCTGATATGATGATGATGATGATGATAGCTCCATCTATAGTACTGACGATTCTGCCAAAGTCGAGGTTGAAAAAGACACTATCGGTTGGCCGTTGTCCGGTAACCTCTTCACAGTCAATTTCCAGATGATTTCTTTGGCATATGTAGGGAATGTCAACATGGCATTTGCAACAAAAAGGTTCCATCTTGGTAAGCAATTCAGTTTCCGTTGTATGCTCGCAGTAACCGTCAGAATCGTAACCTGTAACCCTGCTACGTCGTAGGAGTCGTAGCGCGTAGCATGCCGTATCGTAGCAAAGCACTTCGCGACTCACTTTACCAGAACTAGCAACAAGTTTGAATACAATTTAAAAACCGGCTAAGTGCGAGTCGGACTCCGTACTTTGTAGGTAAGTATGTCAAAATATACGCCGTAAACAGCCGTATCTATTTATGTACGGCTTTACACTGAAAAAAATGTTTGTAGAACTATAACCAAATATTTGATTACTGCTTACAAAAAAAATGGGACTTGCGAACAGGTGTTGAACATTACAAAACCGTATGAGTTGATAAATATCAAACTCCAATATGTCCGCAATAAATGACTTATTAAATAAAGATCATATCTCCATCAGATGGAGCGACGACCTGGTTAAGGTTGCTAACGCGTTGGATGGGGGAGGCCTATGTCCAGCAGTGGACATCTTTTGGCTGAAATGATGATGATGATATCTCCATTTCATTTATTGCGGACATTGTAGTTTGATATTTATCAACTCGTATGTGTACACCACAAAATTAGTTTCATAAATATAACTAAAATTTGTTTTGTTTTAACTTAAGTTACTTAGTCTAGTTTTACAGAACCTAACCTGTACAGTCAGCATCAAAAGTAGCTGGTCATTTCTTACCTTGTCCCTCTACAGTTAGGTGCAAAACGTCATATACTTGATTAAGTTTTGATGCTATCCGTACAATTTGATCGTCAACTCTCATCGCAAAACCATGAATATAAAACATACGTTACAAGATTGTAAAGCTAGACACATTTAAACAATAAAGACTTACTTCGACAGCCATTGTACAATACGAGAACAAAAACTTATACAATGCGTTCTTCCAAGTGTAACTCCGAATCTGAGGGATACTATCCCGCAATGCAAACTACTCAATCTAATGGATGGAAAAACTGCTACATTAAAGCCTATCCGCGACTGCATTTGACAAAAGGGGGTTATCAAGGCTCAGGATTAGCCCTAT
Source organism: Archips xylosteana (assembly GCA_947563465.1). Lineage (NCBI taxonomy): Eukaryota > Metazoa > Arthropoda > Insecta > Lepidoptera > Tortricidae > Archips > Archips xylosteana. Next base: position 18,932,430 of record OX387353.1, on the reverse strand, counting down.
TGACACTACGTTACCAATTAAAAAGGGTGGGGCGCCTTTTCGTCTCGGTTTTTTCAGCAGACGGTTTTTCAGCCCACAGCCCCCCTATCCCCCCACTGGCTGTAGAGAAAAATCAATAACGCAGCACTTTTTTCCGCGTAAAGCATGCACCGACAGCGCGCGCGTGTGTGCGTCGCCAACACACGCGCACTTTTTTTCGCTGCAGCATTAAAATTTCTCTTGTTATTAGACGGATGACCTGAGGAGCGCACAATCCACGAGAATGCTGCGGGGTACCTACTTCCTTTTCTATTCGGACGGGTTTTAAAAACAATTGAAAAGCGTTGTTCGATTCAAATAGATTCCCGTGTAATCGTAAATGATATAGGTAAGACAGAATAAGATCGGGTTTTTTCGTGTGCGTGCGTGAATGTGTGACCTTGCGTAGTGAATGCCACTTCCGCGATCGGTACCAGTCATTCAGTACAATAACGCTATTCAGAGCAATAAAAGCTTTTAGTAACCCCAACGGGCCCAGTCCCATTTGCATAGATTCATAATGCCCAATACGCGCGACAACCGCACAACACTAATTGCAAACGCAGACTAACGTAAAAAAAGCATAACATTTTAAAAAAGGAGCTCTGCACATTTTTATTTCGCGGCGGGCCTGACAGCGTTACTCTGTCCCGCTCCCGCAGCATTGTTCGCCAGGAGCGCGCGAAACTCGTCATCAGTCCATCTTTGTCTGTCGCACTTTTTTTAAATGTGCAAAAATATAAAAACGCCGATTCGGGTGGGGTGGTGTCGTGCCTGTGCCGGTGTGGGTGAGCGTTAATGGATGTTTTAGGGCTTTGCTCCGATCATAAGTCAATATTTAAGTTCAGGCAACTGGAGACCAAAACAGGAAAATACGTGCCCAACGATACAATGCACACGCTCATGCTAAAGAATGCTTCAACTTAGTTGAGACGAGAGTTAACGCAAGTTTTAAAACCCCCATTCAATTTAACACGAAGCACCTTCAAAATACCAAATCACAAAAAGTTCTGCCTGTATTTTAAATTACGTCACGACCCTTAAACCTTGCTTTAGTTTGGCAGTTACGTACATTTTGACACTACTGAACCAAGCTGACAATAAAACAAAATTATTATTTTTCGCAATGTTTTATTCTATGGGCATAAAGTTGACAATCTGTAGTCATCTATTCTAGTAACTAGTCCCATCTTAACTAAGTGACATGACTTTTTTTTCTTAATTTTTCCAGAACTGTTGAACAGTTGACGCATAAAAATTAAAATATATTGGTTGTAATTGTTGTAAACTTGTAACTCTTTACAATTGTCACGTCAAGGGAAAGACGCGTATTTGTATGACTCAGGTTCAAGTAAGTACAAGCTGCAACTGTTGTTATCACTTAATAAAAATAACCTAATAAAGTGTTTACAAATATTAGCTCAACATTAAAAATATTAGGTACATACATAAGTAAATCTCGTTTGTCACAGCACTAGCTCCAAGATAGAACGGGATAGCGGAAGCATCGTTAGAATTTACAAAAGTTCAGGCACCTCCATAAATTTATAAGAACTATCGTAAGTTACAAGTACCTAATCAGGACTAGTCCCAGTTGATTTTATTAAGCCGTCTCGACCTGAAGTTATAGTCATTTTACCCGCCAATACTCTTTTTTTTTTCTTTGTCTAGTAAAGTCCCATCGCTGACCAAAGACCCATTCTTTCTGCCACTCGACAAGGAAAATTCTATCTTTGAAAATTAAATCAATTTTGAAAAAAATAATTATGGCTCTGTCCATTGAAGGACAATGTTGCCAATATCAAATAAAAAATATAGGATATACTGCACTAACTTAACATTTCCAAGTGATGCAGTATAATTAGTTTTAGCCCATAAAGTAATTGCACCAACAAAGTGACACAAAATCAAACCGATCTATTTTCGTCTCACAAAAAAGTTGCACACCTTTCTCTACACCTTTCACCTGTCCGTGATTAGCGCTCTGTTAATCACGATGCAACAAGTGATCCAGGCTAGTTTTTGTTCCGAATTGAACATAACAACATAACATATCGCGATCAATTTGGACTGACGCGCGCCAAAACTGACCATTTGTCTGTCCGCCATATTTGGAAGCATTCGGAATGCCACGCTTGTTTTTGAAATTAGAACGCTTCCGAATTCTAAGTTGTAACGGTCGAATCATTCTAAATGCCTGTGTTTCTTCGTAGTAATAATTACGTGTTTGTTTAAATTTTTGACATTTAAAGAGTAACAAAATTACGTGGTTTGAAAGAGACAAAATATTCATTTGCAGTAGTCGATTACGTGTTATAATTATAACTTTCTCAATATCTTTAACTAAATCAGAAGGAAATGTAGAGATACTCATTTAATGGATAAATCGTTTATCTCATAAGTCCAAGTGTAAAGTACAAAATCATCGTAAGATTAACTGCCGAATGTAATATGTAGAGTATTATAGAGTTGAGTTTGTTTAGTGAAATTAGAATCTTAAATTTGTAGAAATAATCTCCAAAATCACAAAACAGGGTATTCTCGGTTCGGTGTGTAGCACTATCTGTTGAAAAAAGTCAGGATTTACGAGGCTAATAATAATTGTTTCAAATGTTCATTGACCTGAACTAAAAATTGAGTGAACCGCTCTATGTAGAACTGGCAAAACCCATTTTTTAGTTTCGTTCTATGTTAAGTATGTATTCTAATTCTATTTTTGTATCTTTTGCAGGTAATACAAACTAAAGCTGAAACTGAAGATTAAGATGAAAACCGGGAAGGTAAACGCTTTACAAAAATTAATAGGAACAAATTTGTAATATCATATTTTTTTGCCATGTTATTGTAAAACATGACATATTTTTAACAATCTAAATATCAAACGTATGAAGTTGATATCCCCTTTCCTTTTATCCAACAAAATCAAATCACACGTGAACTTGAAACCTGAAGTCCATTTCAAGACCCATCACAACCCCCGATCGACCCTAAAACTGCGTAAGAAACCCCCTCTTAAAACCCCCACAAAAAGTTGCGCCGGCCTTACGCGTCGTTTTATTCTCGTGCCCGTGGCTTTCTTACCTCATAACACAGTTTCGCTGCTTCTTTTTATTCTTTCTTTTTTGCCTCCCTTACACAGGTGTAGAAAAACTTTTCCGTCATAAAGTGTATGGGACGAAGTTTTTAACCGTTGCCCTAGGTCAGGTATTTAGCGATGTTTTAGTTACTGTTTTAAAATAGAAAAGTTTAGTTTTAACAGATTTAAAAGACAGTTGACTTTTGCTGGTGACAATTACGTATAACTAAACATTTTTGTATAACTGTCTGGACATTATGAGTTAGTTATTCTGATTGAAAAGTGTTTCTAAAATAAATTTGATTTTTGAAATTATCGAAAATGTAGATTATTTTTAGCTTTTACGTGACAGACTCATGGCTTTAACCTGTATTATTTTTGTCTTTTTCTTTGGCTAATGTTCTTCTTATATACCTAGTATTCTTATTGGAAGGGAGAAGTTCTCAATGCTGACTCTTCATTAAATGAGTCTTTCATCTAAATCTGAGAACTTAAAACCTTTATATTAAAAAGTCATTAAAATGCAACGCTTTTTAAACTCGTTTTCAGGCACACATCACGACTTCAAAGTGTCTCTATCTATCTCATTAAGCCACATCTCAAATGTAATCCTTTCAAACGTAACATAAATTAACACGATCTCAGGCGTGCCAACATTACAAGCTGCAATGTGTATTTTCCATTCATAAACAATTTCCACCAGCAAATTGTACGTTCATTAAATTAAAAAAAGAGGTCAAATGTCTTCGCTATTAAACATGGTCGTTAAAGTCCACATACTTTGCTGGGCAAAGTGAAAAGTCTTGGTTTCATATTTTATTCAGCAAAATTATCTGGAGTTTCGCGATCTGGGCGATTTTGTTTAGGTTTTAGAATTTGTTTTGAATTTCGGTAGTGAATGAGGCTTTGACGCCAATTAAAATCAGAGTTCGCTTTGGACTGTGTTTCTTTTACTTTATTTTCAAATCGGGTTCCGACTGCTTAAAGATGGGAATACTTAACCGTACGTGAACTGTTTTTCTGGTGCAAGTTTCATGTTGTGACATGAGTAAACTACAGAAATACAGTCAGGGTATTTTCTTTTTATCACAAATCTTCCAGGTACTAAATACTAATTAATTTGACCTAATTAAGAATCATTTGTTTTTAACTTAACCTCTTCTATTTAACTTCTGTTAGTAGGTGGTGAGAACTACATTAAGTACATAGTGTCTTATTATGGTCTGTTTAAGACCTGGTATGAGACAAAGCCAGACCTGGTATGAGGCAAAGAGTAGTAGCAATGAAAGCGCATGAAATGGGACACCACAGACTATGGTCCAGCGTTCATTAAGAACCTTCCAGATTACGTATCTGTCCCGATCAAATCCCAATTTCCCGCGCATTTGGTTCCCAACAAAGCCCGGAACATAGACAGGCATTCTTTCGAATTTCAAACTGGATACATGATACATGACAGCGGAGGGGGGCCCGCATGCCTTTATCTACTCCCCTCTAACCCAACAAACCTAAAAAGATCCCTGGTGAAAAACGCGGGAGCGTCGCTTTCGTCTTTTTGTTTGGACGGCGCGGGGGGGTGGGAGGTCATTTTTTGTTGGTGTTGGTGTATAATGCACATTTTTGCACGGAGCTTTGCACGCGATCGAGCTCGAGCTCTGCAAGCGTTAGCACACACACAGCCACGCGTCGGTGTGTGTAAACAATAGCCGGTGGACGTCGATTTTTATGTGGATGGGATTTTTATGTCCGTATGTACATAACGATGACAATATACAGGGAAGATAATTGCAAGTACTATAATACAAAGATTACGTTATCATGCGCCTTATAATTTATTTACAGACATTACATATATGCAAGGGGGAATGCAACATTTACTCGACCGCAAGCCTGGTAGGCGTAGGATAAATATACACACGGAAAACCAACGCCAAATTGGTACCTTTTGACTCGCTTTTCTGACCATATCCTAAAACACCGCTCGTCATGGATGGCCATCCAGCAATTTGCTCTATTGGTTTCTATCCTAGACAAACAATTCCAGCTATTGACAGTTATGTCGAACGCGTAAACTTAGGTACGCTAGTTCTATTTATCAATAGCCGTCAAATATCTCCGTGTTGCTAGCATCGTGTTTTTAGCTTTTGCACTTTACTAACTAAACCTAAGCTAACAATAATCTCGTTGATGGCGTAACTCTAGTCTACATCAATTGCTACGGCCACCTCTTAGTGCTTTTGAAGACATTCAAAGACCAGAAAATCTTTACTTATTACTGAATCATTGCCTTCTTTCCTATACATCAATAAACGTAGCTATTCAATTAAAAACAGAATACCAAAAACGTCAGACTTTAAAATCTTTTGGACACTTTGCACATCCACTTTTACCAATCGAATAAATACGTGGACTAAAAGTACATAGAGCGGAGTGACGTTCGAAAAAATCACACCCCATTCAGACGGGGAGGGGGTGGTGTTGCCAGTGTTTTTATTTTTCCGATTGGCGGATTGCAGCCAGCAATGATCGATGGAATTAACGTGCCTCGACCTCGGACCAATTTGAATCGAACGCGAAATTAAAAAGTAAGCCCGATAATTATTCGAGCAAAGTCTAAATATATAACGGGTTGGACTATCTTCTATTACAGAATAAATAATGCTTCTATGTAAATAAAATTGAATCGTTCAGTTTGTTGCTAAGCGCTAAACTCGAACTGTGATAAATTTAAAAAAAAATTTTTGGTCTCTTTGAAAGACAACACACACGGACGATTTAGTACAGGTTATGGACCCAGAGAAAAGTTTCCTTTCGCGATAAAACTTGCAAGTTAGCGCCGTTTATATTTACGCCGATTGAGAAAACGCTGTGCTAGTGAAAATGACTTTGAATTAGGTTGTGAGCTTAACTTGAAAGGACGTAAGAACTACCTAGAGTGGGCTTTCGCCGCGAAGAATTTATTAGACTTTAAAGAACTTCGGGTAGTTAGTATCCAAGTTACAGATCCAAAGATCGCAGCTGATTATTATTAGAGAATGCACATTCTTAGCCGCATAATCTGGGATTGTTTTTTAAATGATGCTTTAAGTTAAAGTCTCATTTATTACAAGGAATTGGGTAGGTATAAAAGATGTTAAAATTAAAACGTTTCATTTTACTAAATATTATGCTTCACGTGTACATCAATTAATGTATATTTTTTAAATTTAAACTGACTGGCCATTGAGGTCTTGTGCCGAAACGCCTGAAAACAGAAATAAAAATAATTCTAGATTCTACCTTTCTACAATATTACCCATTTAGTTTTAAAATCACATACAAACTTCGAAAACAATCTGAAGCTGGAGTCCTTAATACAGTGCGCTATAAATTTTATTTTTAAAGAAAGCACCAATTGAGTGGAAGAAGTGCAAGAATTAACGCTTCTTGAGGTGCAATATATTGCTCATACTTAGAGAACAGGGAGTGCTCCTAATTTGTCAGTTTTTACGAAGTTTTACAAGCTTTAATTTAACTTGCAACGTTTGTACTTACTTAGGGCCGGGGCAGACCAGTTGTAATAAACGAAACTGTAAGTAAGACGGCGCACTAAATATTTGCGTGCAAATGGTGTGTCTCTTTCTTAAAGTTTCATCTGTTACAACTCCAACTATTTGTGAATTCCTCAAAATCACATATTACCCATTTGCCATAATTTACAGCTGAAACATTGTTGTTCAGGGCACAGGTTGTTAATACGCCGATGTAATATTAAAAGGGAGGGATATATTAAAAACGTTCACCAGACAGAAGGCGACGTGCTACGCCAAAAATGCATTACACGAGCGCACGTCCATCAAAAATTCAATACAGTCCACTCACATTTCATAAAAAAACCGCGTTGAGTTCATAAAAAAATTCATCGCAACGCATAAAAATCTTTGCGTAATTCGTTTTTTTATTGCCGTGCATCCCTGCCGTGTATTGAGCAAGCTTTATCGTATATATTTCGATCCGTTTCCCGTTTACAAATTAAACACACCCTGCAGGGTGGCCGCCACCCCGTATATGCATTTACAGCCAGTATTTACGAGTATATGATTTACGCACATACATTTGGCATAATTGAAAATGAAAAATGGCGGACGGTAATGGCGCTGGACAAAACAAATAATTCGCTTTGGGGGTCGCGATTGACGTAGAGCGACGGTTCTCGCGTCGCGCTTATTTATGTTTATTTGGAAGAAAAAGTTGTAGAGCTAAAACAAATGGGTACGCTATATATTCAGAACCTCCAGATGAACTAGAGGAAGAGCAATTAGGACTAGGGGACAATAAAGTGGAACACTCGACTGTTCTATTAAGACAAAAGTCAGAATGGGCTGTACCAATGAAAAAAAAAGTATAAGTAATTGCAATAAAAATCCGCCACGTGAGACTGAAACGAAAAAACTTCCCAACATCAAAACTCAATCACCTTGTGGAATCAAGTTAAAGAGAGATATCTGATGGAACAAAACCTTGAACCTTGAATAGAATCTCTCTTTATTATAAAACATTTACCGAAAATGAAAATCAAACAGGACCATCGCCGTCGCTAAATAGATTGCCACGTAGCAGGAAAAACAACTTACTCCTGCTAATAATATTAATGAGAATGTTTTTGAAGATGTTTTGTTGTTACTCAACACTTAATGCAATGACATCAGAACCAATTTAGATAGTTCAAGTCCCGGAGAAGTTCATCGGATAGTTTTTACCCTGGAAATTCCGTGGTTTCCGCAGGATAGCGCTAAATGAATTCTTTGCAGACGAATTCGCGTGCAACACATAGTGCTTTATAATTATAATAACATAGGAAAAGGTAATTCTTGAAATTCCTCTATGGTTCGGACAATGTTACATGCAGTATGTGCTTCACTTATTATAGTATAAACGTATACTTTTTTTTTATTCATGCAAGCCCCTGAATACTGAAAGACGTAGACATTTAATTAATAATAGATTGTTCAACAAGGGACTAAAACAAGCTATAATGACACAATATTACTTTTATACAACGTACGCTCAATACGAGCAATGGACGTCTGTTCAGAATTCAAATAGCAATTTAAATTTGTTCCGCGGTTTTTTTTTTGTTGAGTGACGCATTAAATGTTTGCATTTTTAGCCAACAGATTCAAAGTTGAAAATTATTTCATAGCTAATTGCACTAAGTATGCATAACAAAATGAATTCATCTTTAATATAATTAAATAGATTAATATTCGTAATTATTCATGGTGTTTCACAAAATTATTATTTTTTAAAATATTTTTTATACAGTTGTCATTTTTAGGTTATTTCCGCCCTAAAGGCTTCCACAGACCGAAGTGCAGGGCGCTACGGAGTGCTACGGAGCGGGCGCTACGGAGCGCTTCGGAGCGTCCGCAGCGCGCTGCGGTCTGTGGAAAGCTTTAAAATTGTCTATGCCCAATCACTGAAAATGGCAATAATCCTCCATCCACAAACACTGTGATTGGCAGTTTAGGGGTTTCCAAAGTATAAATTAAAAAAAAATTACTTTAATCCCTAGAGATCAAAAAAGAGCTTTAGTCCCGATATGCAGAGACTAAAGTAACATTTTAAGAGCATGAGAAGTGAAAAATAGAATTATGTAGTTTGATTCTATATTCGATTTAATTATCAGTTTAAACTTTTACAACACTAGCCTAGCTAACTAAAGTTAGGTAACTATACATGTTTTTTAACAACCTATCTTGTCCGTAGTATCTGCTAAGCTTTCTTCAGGAGCTGGGCTGGGGTGAATTGAATAGTGCCAATATCCCATAAAAGTGCAATAAGTAGTGGAGTTCCACAGACCAGCCCATTATTACTTATTTATTACTTACTGCCTTTAACCTCCAACTTTGCACGCGTAATTTCAAAGTCCCGTGGAAATCCCGCAAAATTATATCAAAAATCAGAAATGGTTTTTAAAAAAATGTTTTTTTCTTAGATGTTACTGTCTTTGTCTACATCCCGCAAGTAGACTTGTATAAAGCTAATGAGTGACCCAGACTAAAGTTGTGGAAGTAATGCGGCAAGCGAAAGTTCGCATATGCCTACATACGGAGAGCGTGTTGCTAAGGGTTACGTGTTAGGGCTTGAACTTTTTTATCAATACGATTACTGATCCCTACATTGTTTTTTTTTATTTAAAAGTAGTGTGTTGTAGTGTCATGGACTGAATATTTCTATTAATCGACTCGGAGAGTAAGAGAAGCGTGAATTAATGTATATCTTCGGATGCAATTAGTGTACACAACCTTCTCATTATAACTGACGTCACGTAAAAAAATAGGGCAATCCGGCAAGAATCGAGTTGTTACTGACATTGTGTTTAGATCAGCTTACCCGCGACTTCGTCCGAATTAGAAATACCTTCACGCGATTTATTATACAATATTTAAAACGGTCATTAGAATTTACTAAAATAACTGAAATGTTACGTATAATACATAAACCCCTTGCGATTTTTGGAATAAACAATAACCAAACTGTGTTAAAACACGATTCTTGTTTCTATGGTTTTAACGACCGCTTTAGCCTAGTTGGTAGTGACCCTGCCTGCGAAGCAAGAGGTCCTGGGTTCAAATCCCGGTAAGGGCATTTATTTGTGTGATGAGCACACGAATATTTGTTCCTGAGTTATGGATGTTTTCTATGTATTTAAGTATTTATTTATCTATATAAGTATGTTTATCGTTGTCTAGTACCCATAGTACAAGCTTTGCTTAGTTTGGGAACTAGGTCGATTTGTGTAAGATTGTCCCCTAATATTTATTTTTATTTTTATTTATGGTAACACGATGAATAAATTTCTTCTAGTTTGGCCTGAAAAAGTGACGGTAACATTTTTCTTTCTTTCTTTATTCTTGTTTAAACTTAAAATATTATCTCACGGGAACGCTTACCGGGATCTTTGTCTATCTTTACGCCAGGTAAATAACATCCAAACATCCGTACTTCATCACGAACTTTCTCATTTATAAAATCAGTATGATCATTATTTTTTAGGTTAGGTAAGTACGTTTGAACTATTCTTAAAGTCTTTCAAAACACGTACTGCATCACAAAGCTCACAAAACCACATTTAACGCACGCTAAAGTTAAAAGTTACTTTGACTTCAAGCCCAATAAACACGTCTAAAATAAACTTTTATGGTACCTACTTAGTGTCAACGTACTCGATACTCATCTTGTGCTAACTGGGGCTATACCTAAAGTCCTGAGAGCATCTTTTAGAGTGTTTTTCTACCTGTGGATCTCGTTTTGACCCCTAAGTTGCGTAGGTAGCTTCTTCGGTGTCTCAGGTCTAAAGTTCATTAAAATTATGATAATTTGATTTTAAAAAGAAGCCCTTAAAGGACCACTTATCTGGCTGTCTGTCTGTCCGTCTGCGGCTTGTCTTAGAGGCTGTTAGTGCTAGGAAGCTCTAATTTTGCGTGAGTATAAAAAACTTTTAGATTACTTCCTCTATACGTAAAGTGGGGATGTTTTTTATTTCAGTCTAATTATTTGGCTCATATTAGTACGAAACACTACATACATACACGTGGTCCGACCGGCACTTGTCAGGTCATCATCATCATCATCATCCCAGCCTATATAAGTCCCACTGCAGGGCACAGGTCTCCGCTCAGAAATAGAGGGCTTGGACCGTAGTTCCCACCCGGGCCCAGTGCGAATTGGGAACTTCACACACACCATTGAATTTCTTCTCTCTCCATTGCACATTGCACATAGATAAATTTCGAAAAACTTAGAAGTACGACTCCAGTTTTGAACCCACGACCCTCTGCTTGAGAGGCCATAGGTATAAAACCACTAGGCCATCAGGGCTCACCTCTTACCATTAGTACTGTAATTGTTAACCTATACCTTCATAGGTACATATGACATTAATAGTTATTTAAATGCTTGTAGACTAAAATAAACTTTCCATTTGAACAAATTCTCAACCATTAGAAACTTTTAAAAGTATTTATGCAAAAAATCCCGGAACATAGACAAGCGGAAGTGTCGGCATGTTTCAAACTTCAGCCAGCTTTCAGGGGTCATTCACCCCGCGAAACAACCTTCTTAACACCTACGAACAGCCTTACACGTCTCATAATAGAGTCCTATTCCCCTCACCCTGACTTATTCATTAACTTTGCTCCACGACTTTTTGACAGACATTTTTCAGTCCATGTGACGTTTATTATTTCGGTGTAAAGTTCATTTTTGCGCGCTTTTCTTGTTCTCGGGTAGATTTTTTCTTTTCCAGCGCTAGGATGTTTTCAATTTAAAAGCGTAGTTGTTTAAGAATGTACGAAATTTTAGTACGTTGGTTCAGTCGAACTCATTTGGAGCGCAATTTGCCTACATTTTTCCAAATTAGACTTAAAATTATCTCATTCAGAGTCCTTTTTTGCAGATGAGTTAGAGCTAAGATTTTTTACGCGAATATAAAAACATGTAGGTAAATAACAGAGGTACTGGCGTTGACCCGCGTTAAGAATACCTTTACGAAAAATAATTACAATCTTACATTTTGGCCTGATAAAAGTTTACGGTAGCATTTTTAAAACCTAACGTTCGTTCCACCTATTGATTGCAGACGAAGTCCATACGTCATCTTGAAAACTAAGTTACAGTAAAATTACATGAAGTTTACCACTGATAGATGGTTTGCCTTCATTTCATATTCAACTTTAACGACCTACAAATAAAGCCAATTTTAGAATACTGTTACCTACGTTTGCAGATTTTGTAATAGCTACTTTATTTGTACGGTGTTAAAGTTGGAAATGAAATGAAGGCAAGCCATCTGGCAGTGGTAAACTAAAAGTAAAAGTATTGTACTTCAAAGTACTCGAACAGCGCCCTCTATTCTTGTCTCAATTCAAAATACTATCGCATGAGAACGCATTACGCATTAAATGCCACAACAAACCGGGAGCGCCAATAACACTGAATCAAGTACGGTATGCCGCGCTGCCGGGGTGTGTCACCGTATATTAGAATCAGTGTCACACAGCGCGCTGGGCACGGTCCGTCGGCGCCCCGCGCTCCCGGTTTGTGGTGGCCTCAAGTTTAGTATCCTAATGTCTCAATTTTTTTTTATATTTGTAAGCCAAGTTTCATTTAACTCGGTTCAACCGTTATTGCTTAGCAAGCATCCAAACATCACAAACTTTCTGATTTATAATATTAAGTAGGTAGGAGATTATTTTTTATATCGAACATACCTTTTGAAAGTGGTAAAAATCTGTGCATTGCTAGACTGCAGCGCAAATTAAACCAACCAGTTGCCAAGATTAACTGAGAGTTCTATATTTCTATTGCTCTACTCATATTTCAAATTCAGCACATTTTTTCATCATTTCAGAGTCGTATTTTCCACAGGTGACCCACTTGGTTGTTACCAATTATAACAAATATAACTTCATACAAACAGAAAAACTGACAGACGAAAAATGACCATTGTTGAATAAAACACCCCGTAGAACGCTATTTTGGATCAGTCCATGAGAGGGATGGACCGTAGTTCCAACGCGGGCCAGTGCGGATTAGGAACTTCACACACACCATTGAATTTCTTCGCTGGTAATTTAATTTCAGCCATGAATTCTGAAATACTCAGAGGTGCGAGCTCTGGCTCAAACCCACGACCATTTGAGAGGCCATAAGTCGAACAACTAGACTACCATGATTTCCATCCAATGGGAGCCAAAACTCCTTAAACTTTAATACCTGTACTATCTCTAATCCTAATCAAACGACTAATTGATCACAAAACTCACATGTCATTGTAAAGTCATTAAACCAAATCAGCATCGCGATAAATAAGGGGGCATTGAACTCGTGTTTCTTTCACATTTATTTTTCGTTGGTCGTTAGCTGAATCGCACGCGAACCCTTGGTTTCCACACGGGCATCAATTAAGGTGAAATTTTGCCGGATCTCGGTTGAAAATCTTAATGGTTCACAACAGAAGGATTGGAGCTACCAGGCTTTATGTCTTTAAAACAAAAGTCAACGACACCCTATCCGTCAGCCAGACTTTAACTTCCATCTCTTTGGAAATTTTAGTGTGTAAATTATCGACCAATTATTGCGCCAATTCGCAAGCAGTTGTAAGAATTACTACACCACATGAAAACAAAAACAAAAAAAAAATTAAGCATAAAGCGGCCTTATCGTTTCAAATCCCTCCCACCTTTACGACATTAAGAAAGAAATGAAAAGAATTATGCTGAGTTTTAGAGTTAACTCTATTTTATTTTCCTGCTCAATAAAACTTAATGTTAAATTCACATAAATCATAGATATCCTCAAACTACAGGGTTATTTGTAATTCACTAACATCCTTTTAACCCTAAACTCCTACCACTTAAACAAATGTTTTTTGTTTTACGGCTTTTGTCATAACTTAATATTTTTGGTGTAATAATGTTTTGAAAATTTGAGATTTCCTCTTATTTTTACGATACTCTGTGTATTTGTATGGGAAAAAAAGTGCTTCATTTTAAAAAGTCGTAAAACAAAAAACATTTGTTTGAGTGATAGGAATTCAGGGTTAAGAGGATGTCAGTGAATTAAAAATAACCCTGTATAATGAAACTATTACAAAATTAATCACGTCATAGATAATTTTCTCGACAGCGGACGTGGCTAAATTACATTAACCAAGATGCAGCACGTTAAAAACTTCATGCTAAATTAGTATGCTTAATCAGGCCTGCCAACCTTTTTTAAAAAACACACACTTAACCTGTATCGCCGAGCAACTCTGCACGCTCCGACGGGAAGAGAAGAGTGCTCGGTGCATAATCTGGTAAAAATAGAGACTCTTGTCTGTGGTCGAGTGTCGTTGTCTATGCTCATATTTTTTTTTCGTCTCAATGATGCATTATTACGTGCCAAGCTTCACTCAAGTATGCCAAGATTGACGATACTTTTAGTAGCGAGAAGAGTTACAACAATAAATTGGTATTACGGTGAATGAAATAATTTACATCGTATAATTGGACGTAGTTTAACGAAAAGGATCCAACCCTCAACAAGTCGCTTTTTGATTTTGGATCTAGTTTTAGTACCAACAAAAGAGAAATTAAAGAAGAAAATTTCAGTAGTTTGGATCCTTTTCGCTATAAACTACGTCATTACGTTGATTCTGCATTACTATTTTCTTATTTTTTATTGTTATTGATATAAGATTCCATTTCAATCAAAAACTTTTTCTTGTGTACAAAACTGCGCAATTTTTTTTCGGCATTCCTTTACAAAACCATTCCCACACACTGTCTTAACTTATTTTGTAAAACGAACTAAAGGATGGCCTGATTAGATGCAAGTATGACCGCTCGTAGAACCCGTAATACCGAAGATATTGCAGACGCGTTGCCGGCCTAGAAGGCTAAGATTGAATACCTCATGAGCTAGTTAATTCCTTGGACGTTTTACAAAACATATTAGGGCACGTATAGCTGCATGGAGATAGGATTCGCCAATCCTTTCTGTGTTTATGCGGGTTGCTATGGTCTCCCATAATTTAATAAGTCATAATGTATCATTTTCCATAATTATCATTCATTAGTCACAAAGTGATTTATTTCGAAAACAGTATTTTCTTCGGAATTGTTATTAAACTAACCTAACCTAACGTACTGCATTCTATAAGATGGCATTTCAAAAATCCTGAAGAAAATACTGTTTTAGAAATAAATCACTTTATGTCTAATGATAATTATGGAAAATTATACATTATGACTTATTAAATTATGAGAAACCAAGATGTGCAGTCTTCTGCAGGGTTTTTCTGGATCATTATCACCATCTTACCCACTCAGTTGAGTTTTTGCATTCATTGACAAGTGATTTCAAACAATGTCATTATTGTTTTAAGACTTATGTCTCTGGGATTGAAGAAATGTGCAAACCTGGCAACCATAGTTATGACAAAGCATACGAGTGGTAGCGAGATGATCTTTTTCCTTGTTCCTCTGCAATTAACTACGAGGAGCGAAGCGGAGGTAGCGGAGGAAAAAGTAAGAAGTACCTAACGCCTGAATCAATTAATTTTTCAACCGATGTTGATAATGTAACATTATGAAGATACTTAACGTTAAACAAATTAATAAATAAATAGGTATCACTGGACAATTCACACCAATTGACATAGGTAGTCCCAAAGTAAAGCTTGTGTTAAGGGGACTATAGACAATGGATAAACATACTTAAATACATTCGTATTTTTCATACCTAATATCTGCTCCAACTGGGGAAATGAATACTTGTGTAACATAAGGAGAATCGGCAATAAATCATAAAAATAATAAGTAGTTGCATATTTTCCGAAAGTGTTATTTATTAATATATAAAAGTATTCAGCTTTTCATAAAGCCGTTAAGCTCGTAAGCTCGCCCGCAGCCGCTTATCTGAAGAAATGAGCTTTACGATTGGCAAATAGAGGCCAAGTAGACCAAGTAGTTTTCGAGATTACTTACGAAATTGTAAGCAGGAATATTTTGTTGTGCAGAGTCAACTATGAGTTTAAATTTAGATTTTTTTGGAGATGATGCAATCTTATAAAACGAAGGACGTTTTTCTCTTTCTCTATCGCATATTTGTATCTTTAAATTTTTACTTTATTTAATTTGGGCTTTTTGTTTTTTTTTTTGAAAAATCGTACAACTTTTTTTTTCAAAGCCGCTCTTATAAATAAATAGCTGAACAAATTAAAAACCAAACCGATTTAATTCGATTTTCAAGCCTCATTTATTCGCCTTAGACAATTAAAAATCAATGAAACTTTTTTAAAAAGAATCCTAACAATGCAACATTGAGTTTACATTCCCATGTTTTTGAAGCAAATGTTTTGCCACTGTTTCCAAAAGGGCTTTAATGCCGCAAATGCGTCATAACTTATGGCATTTTAAACCGGTATGGATGCATCCATAATTAGCCGAAAATAAACTTGTCTTTCTTCGCTTACGAACTGTTTGGAATACACCCATCCTCTCACAGATAATAATCAAAGATCATAGACTAACAGTTTTGTTTTTTAACGGCGCCAAAAGTGAAAATGTCAAAAACTTTTTAAAATGGATGTTCCGAAATATTAAATAAATCAATGTTATAGAAGCTTACGTATGAGACATCTATGCGTTGGAGTTCTTTTAAACATACATCCATACACATACTTGATAAATAAATGATTAATTGTAATATGAAGGACTTGCCGAAAATTTGAGAATGTAATTAAAAAGCTTTAAATTGTTCGCCGTTGGGATGATTTCATCGGAATCGCAACGAATCTATCCTTCCGAGAATGTCGATTGACCTCCACACACTGAGTCACTATAAGCAAAAAATATAACATTAAGAGTTAGGTATTGATAAAATCACATAGCAACAGACAAACAACAAGCTGGTTATTTTTATAGCGATTTTTATATACTATTGTCAAAATTAAAAAAAAAGTGAAATCCTACCAAATCAAACATGACGTGATAAGTGTGACAAAGGAATTACCTAATCTTTATTTTATGAGAGTCTTATTTTAGTCCTTGTGAGTACAAAGAAGCAATTAATAAACAGAAGACCAGTTCAAATGCAATATCGGTGCTTTATTAGCTACAAGCTGTAAAATACAGATATTTCTGGCTCGCAAATGACACTGGCCACCTATCACGATGTTATTATACGCGATGCTCGTAAAAAAGTCACAAATCAATGAATTAATAAGGGAATGACAGGAGTTAGTCATCAACGCAAGTCCTTTGTGCGGTAACTTTTTAAAATTCAAAATCAGAGCTTTTATGGCGTGGATTCTTTGACACCTGTGTCGCTGCCAGTCTTTTCGAACATTGAAATGGAAACGTGAGAGCATCGAGAGTGTCCCGCTGGAGCCCTAGAGGACATTAGCATTTGTCGAGGGGCGTCGTGGACCGAAATAACGCGGGCGGCGCGTCACCAATGCGCTTCGTTTGCTTTATGGCCAGTTATTGCAAGCCTTTAATTAGAGCGCCACCATTTTGAAGATTTGTAACGTCAAATTTTTGGCGCGGAATTTTCGAGCGACGGCTCTGTTGTTTTTCAGCCAGTTGATTCAAAAGGTTCTTTATTGAGAACTTTTTTCTACGTAATACTTATGTAATTTAAACCATGATATTTGATCGCAGACGGATCAGAAACTGTTTTTGTAGTACAAAAGAGGTCAGAGACGTTAACAGTGCAAAGGTTTATTTTAATTGCTATAATTATGGACCGTATTACCCGACTTTGTATAAAAGCATTTATTTCTTAAAAGACTAGCACAATGTGTGAATTAATGTAACACGATATTAATTCACGTAACACAATTTAAAACAAAACTAAAATTCACGTATGCAATCGCCACCAGTCGCGAAAAGCCTCAGATTTAATGTTTTCTTTTCTCTCATAGTGGACAGAATATGTGGAAAAAGGACGTCCATATTTGGGTACGGGTGGTCATCCTAAGAAACATATTGTAATAGTAAATGATGTCAGCGCCCTGGAGTTGGCTATAAAATGTCTTAATTTATTGAATTGCGTTGTTAAGTGCATAGCGCGAACCAAATGCATTTGTTATTTCAGTGAGACAGTTTATTTCGCATAATTAGCATAGTTATTTAAATGCTTTTCCGTGTTCTGCGATTTAAAAGTTCCAACTGACCATACAAGTCAGCTGGTAGCGGAACAAAAGATATTTACAATAAAAGTAATTACATTACTTATTATTTATTTAGTTAAGTTCCTTGACCATTACATTTTTTTTAACTTTAACTCTATTAATTTTCAACTTTATTCACTTTTAAGTTCTAGTTCACGCATTTTTTTTTAATCATAAAACACTAAACTATTTTGAATGTAGGGTAGAGTCTGCTTAGAGCGGCGATCCGAAAAGCAAATTTTGTTTATAAGTATTGTGTGTTTCTAATAGACTAAATCAATCAATAACAGTGTAAATTGACAAAAGAAGTACTTGCTAGTTAAGACTAAGTTTCTTCAACTAGAGAGTTTATTTCATTTTACTGCATGTGTAAAATGAAATAAAATAGCACAAATCAAATACATTACTTGCTCTAATATTGTATTTTATCTTAGTGTATGTGTTATATAATTAAGTACTACCTGTTGCCCGCGACTCCGTCTGCGAATAATGGGTACCCCTATACGCCTACAACCCCTAGCGTACAACCTAATCTCAGACCTTCCAAATCTAGACAAAAATTAGACAAATAGTACTGTGACACGAGATTTTTATATATTAGAAAGATTAGAAGATTATCGCCAAAAACAAAACCAAACTTTATTACAGGAATAACGCGCCGTTGTTCTATTAACCGCTTGCATTCACACTCAATGCCATTCTGTTGTGTGCAGTCGATGCGTGTACGGCCATCCCATTAATTACGTCCGAAACCATTAACAAGATTTATTACGTACACTGAAATAAACGTCAAATTTGCAAGCCTAAAATTCGACTTGTAAAAGTACTATATTAGAGCTATTCAGGCGATGCAAAGCGCTGAAGGGCGCTGGAGTTGCGTTCATTAGCCAAAAGCAGTGCAAGCACCTAGCCCTTCACTCGCAGTTAGCTCTTACGAGTACTATATTTAACAGCCTTGATTTGTCGCCGTCTACGCTTTATTTTTTCCCTTCGTTTCATGTTTACTCTCGTTTATTCGCCGCGGATCTCAGGGCTGCGTGTGCAGTGCATTGCCCCGTACCGAAATAAATTGTCGCGACGCAGTGTCGTGCGTACAACCGGTACCGATGGCGGGTGGATAAAGAACCCAATGGCAGACATGTTGGTTCGCGTTCCCGCCAAAAGGAGCTGTCACTTTCGCGACGGTGCGCTCCGTTTCACGCTCTATTCTCGAGTAACTTGAAACTGTCCAAACTGAGGTGGCGATGAAGATCGCACGGTTACGGAACGTCACTCGGTATGCTCACGTACGATTAACGATTACACAAACTTTTTATCATGTCCTTTAAAAATTTCATTCACTTGTCTTTACCTCCAGGCTGATTCATTGCTTTTTACTTACGGACAAAGGATTCAAACGCTGTCGCGACTTTGACAATTTAATTAACACGACGTTAAAATATAATTCTTTCTTTCCGATGTTTGGTTGTTATTGTCGCTTTGTGTTTGTGATATGATATACGTAGGTATTTTGAAGTTGGTATGCGTTTTAGACTTTTGATATCACTTTTATTATATCGATAAATAGTAGAAAAAGCTTAATAAACTTACGAGTTGTTTCAGTTGAAAAAAAACTCAATAAGTACATTTTTATTACGGTCAAAAAGTACAAAGTAAAGTTGGTCGTAGTATTAAATATATATATATCCCGAACATAATGTAGGTTACAAAGTAGTTGCAATAAAAACAAAAGTTTGAAAATCACGTTCACTTTTATTTACTGCTTAACATAACTTGTTCATAGATTATCAGATTGTTTTCATTTCACTCAAAAAAAAAGCAGTTACACACCGTGGATAGGTACGGCAAATATGCCAGACTCATAAGACGGATTACCACTGAGCCCCTCAGAAGTAAAAAACGTTATGTGGATGTGGACCTGGGGTCTAATCAGCAATTTTAATATTGCTTTTTTTTCAAACACTAATAACTTCGAACTAAAGGTAGGTAACAAATCCTTAGAACGAGCTAGCATGCATTCTGAATTGTTACTCTTTGAATAATCTTAAATCTAGATACGATGATCTCCAAAAGCAATTGTTAACTACTGTTACATTATTACTTGTGACGTTTTAAAATTGCGGATTTTATCTATTCATCATCATCATCATCCCAGCCTATATACGTCCCACCGCAGGGCACAGGCCTCCTCTCAGAATGAGAGGGCTTGGGCCGTAGTTCCCACGCGGGCCCAGTGCGGATTGGGAACTTCACACACACCATTGAATTTCTTCTCAGGTGTATGAAGGTTTCCTCACGATGTTTTCCTTCACCGTAAAGCTTATGTTAAATTAGAAATGTAATATCGCACATAAATTCATTCAAGCCCTCTTGATCTGAGAGGAGGCCTGTGCCCTGCAGTGGGACGTAAGCTGTGATGATGATGATGATGAAAGTCCGGCAAAACCCCGTCGGATGGTAACTCCGTGACTAACCATCGCGTTTTCTTTGTCGGTGTAAGTGAATCAGACACTATATACAGCCCGTAACATTGTTCTCGGAATCGATTACACGTGTCTACGAGCTTAACTACTGTTACACATTTCATTGCTAGACTGTGTAAAAGTGACTGGTTTTTACGATTTGCTAAGTGAGTTTTGATAATTTGAGTTTTTTGTAAACTCATCGAACGTAGTTAGCGATGTTAAATTGGCTGCATGGCCATCTCAAATGCGCACGAGACAGTGAGATTGTTAGGTTCAATTAGTTTTAAGAGACGATCTCTTTAATCATCATCATCATCTCAGTCTATATTCCCACTGCAGAGGGCTTCAACCGTGGCCCAATCCGAATTAAGAGCTGCACACACACACCATCGAATTTCTTTGAAGAAAGAAAGAAAGAAAGAAAAACATTTATTTTATAACAACAAATAACACATACACAGGCAAAAATAAGAGTACAAACATAGACATAGACATAGGAATGTATATATTAGTGCTGCTACAAAAAGGGACCCGGCTCAGCATGTCGCTAGTTAAAAACCAGCACTGGTCTTCCGCCGGGCCACAGTACAGCAACATCACGGAAGGCCACACAAAACAGACACAAATTATATAATTATTATAAAAAAAAAAGAAAAACTTATCATTCTAACATAAAATTACCCTAAACTAAAAACTAAACATTCAAGGCTACCACAGACCGAAGCGCGGGGCGCGCGCGCGACGGCAACGGAAACGCTTCGGTTTATGGTGGCCCTAAAAGAATTTGCTGTATGTTCCTGAGACCTTTGCCTCTTCCTAGCGGAAAACGGAACACTTAAACTTTGCAGGTGTGTACAGCTTCTCCTTACGATATTTTTCTTCACCGTAAAGCTCATGATAAATTTTAAATGTTTAAATTTGTCGAGATTTGAACCCACGACCCTCTGCTTGAGAGGCTATAAGTCAAACCACTAGGCCACCACGGCTTATCTATTAACCTTTTCAACGCTCTGTCAAATACAACAGCTCTCACTCATACGCCATGACATCGGAATGTCAAACGCGAAGTTGAACCCTACTGAAATGCATGTAGGTAGATATCGCTCTGCACGCCATGACTGATATATAAGTCGTTGGCGTAGAACCTGCGGTGCTGATATATGTGTTGTTGGCGTCGAAAAGGTTAATCATTATTAAAATGAAAAAAATGCAGTACCGGAAGATGCGGCGTAGGAAGGCCCCGAAGAAGATGAACCGAGGATCTGGTGGAGGTTGCAGGAACCACTTGGATGCGGACAGCCATCGTTGTGGAACTCTTTGGGGGAAGGCCTTCGTCCAGCAGTGAACGTCCTGATATGATGATGACGATGAAAAATACAGTTTTGTGGGTCTTTTACAAAAAATCGTTAATGCTAGGTTAAGGACGACAGTTCCATAAATTTTTCTCAAAAATATCCGTAAAAGTTGATATTATTATTTACATATCAGAACGCGAAGTGCATAGTTTATGGTCAGTAAAAAATTAAAAACATTGCAGGCTCGATAAACTCGACAACAATGTCGCATACAAATTCCATTATTGTAGTCTCAAACTTTTTAAAAAGTTAAAACGGCCATGATAATAAGTTGGCACTATTCGTATACAGCCAACTCAAATGACCGGTATCAGCTGTTCTGTTTTGTTGGAACTCCGGACTTTTTTTATTGTTTGGAACAGCTTGTGGTGTTTTCGGTAGAAAAATACTCCCGCAGTTTTTTTTTAATGAAAAAAGGCGGGAAAGGTTTAAATGACATTTAATATTAAGTGATTTGCAATTCTTCGTACATATTTAAGTTAATAAAAGTTTATTCTAATTTTTTTTCCTTCACCATTTTTGAGAAAAGCTTTAAATTAGTCTCGGCTGGAATAGCAATTGCTGGCTTCGTATTAGTTAAACGGACTCGCAAGCTCGTCCGTTTAATAATCATACTCAGCCAGAAATTGCCTACTTCCAGGCCACGACAATAATGTACTATTGTGGGTCTTTTAAAAAAATCGTTTAGGCTAGGTTAGGGACGCCAGCTCCATAAGTTTTGTACACTACTTAAAAGATTCCCTGTCCCGGAGCAATGTGCGGCGGTCTTTCGACACGTCCCCATTTAAACAATGACATTAAACACTCATAGAGTCTTGAGGCACATGTGCCTTATTGACGTACTAGGAAAGTCACACAATACATGAGGCGCATATGCCTCATAGGACAGGGAACCTGTTAACTCTGGGTTAGCAGTTAGCTCAAGATATAGTTAACTCCGGAAGACGCAGTGTAGGTAGGCCTCCAACAAAACGGAGCGACGACCTGGTGAAGGTAGCGGGAACGCATAGGATGCGGATGGCGCAGGGCCGATCTGTTTGGCGAGCCTTGGGGGAGGCCTATGTTCAGCAATGGACGTCTTTCGGCTGAATGATGATAGTTAACTCTGATCCGTGAAAGTCCGCTAATAGTGTTAAACATAATACAAAGACTACTAAACGTTTTCCGAGTAGTTAAATAGAAGCTGAACTAGATTCCACAAACCATCCACTTAAAAATCTAACCCAATAACTTTCCTTCTACACACTCACCAACCATTATTGTGATAATCAAACATAATTGTCCAAAAATCTTAACTCGACACAAAAACTTATAGAGATCATATCTCGATTATTATATTTCATACCGATTCTCGGTTGGACAATGACCAAGTTAAACTTGCGGTTGGTAAAGCCAGGGTTGTGTGATTTTGGGTCTTATGGTGATGGGGTAAGGATGTGCCGCTTCGTGGTGGTTTAATTTAGTGCCGGGCGGGTGACGGGTCCGACCAACCGTGAACCCTGTACTGATAGCAGAAAAAATTGTCGGTTCGAGAAAAATATGCCCGATCTAAGTATGGTTAAGTAATTCAAAATACTTGCCCAATCATAGGGCAGATAAATTGAAATTCCTGAATTCTTAAGGGCTTTCTCAAAACGTACATCATGGTCTACATATACTTATTATGAAGAATACTCATGTAAAATACTATGTCACTAATCTTAGCAATTGAAAGGACGTGCCAGAGTAAGCTAAGTGATTTTATATTTTTATGAATGGTGTGGCTGCTGTACATTAGTACCTAATTAATGTGCAAAATTTCAGCCCCCTAAACTTTATAATTTAAAAAAAATGAAATTATATATTAACGTACGTCACATATATTTTATATTTACTAAAGATGGTAATATGACATAAATTACATTAATTCATTATGTCATAGAAAAAAGTAAACAAAATGCTGACTAAATTTTCAGTTTTTTTTATTTATTCTAGATGAGACCGCACCAATTTTTTCACCATTAATACACCCACCAACGAGCTATAGTATGTATTTTTTTTAAATTATAGCTGTGGGAGAACATGGAACATGGAATACTTTACATACATTTTTATTTTTTTTATGTAAAAATCTAATTAAATGGCCAGTATTTAAACACCACACACTAGTCACGTTTTTCCACATCTACGTTTCTCTAAAGAGGTTTTAGGTTGTAGAAAATGTATGTAAAGTATTTTATGTAAAGACATCTCCATCATCCTCTATGATCGATTAGTGCTGCCCTCTAGCCCAATACCACTCCGCCTCCCTCTCCCCTATTCCCACTCCTTTTTAAAGGTCGGCAACAGATCAGTGACTCTCTTTGAGTTGTTGATATTAAAATTTATGGGCAGTGATCATTTTCCGTCAGATGTGCTTGTTCGCTTGCCTATCTCATAATAAAACAAGAGCGTGTCGGACACGCCCAAGATAGGGTTCCGTAGCAGGTACGAAAAAAATCTTTGCATACTTTATTAATGTGGTTGTTTTGGTCCCAACTCCCACCGCGCGCAGAATACCAACGTCGGTTGTAGGTACAGCGCCATCTATCGGCGAATTGGGTAACTAATCTACTTATGACCTAGTATGTATGTTGATGGTTTTTCATATGTAATTCTTTATTATATGAACTGATTCCAATTATTTTTTTTTTTATTTGAAAGGAGATACTGTTAGCGTGATCTTATAGGTATTTAAAGAAAAAAAATGCTTGCAGTGGCGGTTTAATTACAATCTTAGTTTAGAAATATTTATTTAAAAAAACTTAAAAACTGCTCAACTGATAAAGTTGAAAATAATTTTCCTAGAAAGTTTTTATTAAGGTTAACTTACATGATTTTTTCATATTTTTTAGACGTGCGGTTCAAAAGTTAGAGGGGGGGACACATTATTTTGAACATTCGGAGTGAATATCTCCGAAAACATTCACTAAAAAAAAATGGTTAGCAAACCCCTATTTATTTTCAAATACCTATCCAATGATACCCCACACTATAGAAATAGTCGAGAAAAAAAAATCATACCCACTTTACGTCTATGGGAGGTACCCTAAAAAAGTTTTTAGTTTTTTTTTTATTTAACCACTTTGTCGGCATGACTAATATATATATTCATGCCAAATTACATCTTTCTAGTACTAACAGTCTCTGAGCTTAGCCGCGGACAGACAGACAGACGGACAGACATGGCGAAACTATAAGGGTTCCTAGTTGACTACGGAACCCTAAAAAATGCAATAAATGCGCCAAAAGTTCGGTAGTGCCTCGATTGTGCGCTACGGTATCGAAATGAGACTTGTTTTGCTGACGGTGCGCAGGGCGCAGGAAGGGGCGGGGCGCTGGACCAGTTTGTGCGCCCGCGCAGGGATCATCCACTCGCGGCCCTCCGCGCGCACTCAACAATGAATTATGATTTACTCGTTCTTTAAATTTTTAAAAATTCAAACGAGGTAAATAAATTATGGGACGATTGACACCAATTGACCTAGTCCCAAACTAAGCAAAGCTTGTACTAGATAACGGATATACATACTTATATAGATAAACTAGCTGTTGCCCGCGACTCCGTCTGCGAAAATAAAAAATAGCCTATGGTCTATTCTCAGACCTACCAAATACCTACAGACAAAAAAAATCATAAAAATCGGTGGAGCCGTCTCGGAAGAGTTCGATAACAAACACCGTGACACGAGATTTTTATATATTAGACTAGCTGTTGCCCGCGACTCCGTCCGCGAAGAATAAGGGTAGGTAGGTCAGGAACAGACAAAAAATAGCCTATGACCTATTCTCAGACCTACCGAGTATGGAGAAAAAGGTTTCAAAAGCCGTTTCGGAGGAGTTCGATAACAAACACCGTGACACAAGATTTTTATATAAGTATTAGACTAGATTAGATACATACTTAATTACATATTAATTTAAACATCAAACACTTGAGCACATACTTTCGTAATTTTCACAAAAATATCTACCCCGACCGGGAATCGAACCCGGGACCTCAAGCTTCGTAGTCAGGTTCTTTAACCACTTCACGTCATCCATCCATTGAAAAAACAATACATAATTGGTCCTAACACTCAGTTATTGCTTTGATTCATTTACCTCTTAACAATAATCATAAATCCACCATTAAATAACTCCTAATGAACTTCCAAATACAATTAGTCACCAGCCCTATTCATCATCGAAACCCTTTCTTAAACCTCAGCTCAACATATATTTATAAAATATATACCCCTTGCACTTGTCGGAAATAAAACGTGGTAAGATGCAGGGAACGCATTCCCATACATGTGGTGTAACACAAGTCTTATTACTTAATACTTGTATGGCGGAGGGCTGTAAAAATATTACTTGCTGGATTTTTTCTTATTTAAAGAAAAAAAGTGAAATTTCAACTACTAGTGTCAGCTACTGTCAGTGTCCAGAGGGAACTTTGTCTTTTCCGGGAATAAAGTAAGATGTCTATGTTAATCTGGGATTGATTAGCTTTCAACTTGTGAAAACACGATTCAGTAGATCCCAGGATCCCTGGATATTTGTCGACAACCTGTGACTCTCCCATGGAGTTGCAAGTGCCCATAGGCGACGGAGGCAGTAATCTTTGAGAATCTACATCAGTTCTTAGTTAAATCCCAGAATTTCAATGAAACTGCCGGATTTACGAGTACTGGTTCACTAGTAAAACCTATGTAGTACGTAGAGTCAAGGAATCTGAATCGCGTGCCAAGGTGGAACCTTTTCATAAACAATTTCACGATGATTTCTTTGGCAGGTGTACGGAATTTCAACATGACATTTGCAATGAAAAGGGTTCTGGTACGTGATTCAGTTTCTTCCACTGTACGTGACATAAAGTAACATAATTTTACTTCACTGAAAAGCCCCCATCTTTGTTACGAAAACAAATTCGAACTTAGACATTCCCATACGCATCCCACTATAATTTAAAAAGGGTTAAGACAAAAAAGTTAATTCGAAGTGACACCCCACATGCTAAGCCATCCGGCACAGATAAAAAACGGCCACAGATAAAATACAAACGTCATTATAAAAGACGTTACAAAAGTGACAGCGTCGGACGTTTCCTCTGCATCGAACGATTACAAACAGATGTTATTCGACAATAAATCTCTGTCGGAACCTGACATATGAAAAGTACTTTAGTTACAAGATTTGCAGAGCTAAATTGATGGTAAAAAAATGTAAGAAAGGCTTTGTTTTCGCGTAAATATAACTTATTTAAAGGGCTCTATCCGTCAGAAATATTACATTTTTGACATTACAATCTTGCTATAAGTAATAAACTTTCGACGAATTTTAATGTAGCAGAGCAGAAACCGTTTTTCGCATACCATTCTTTAAAACTTGCTAGGTATAACAACTTAACATGAACACTCGGTTAGGTTAGAACTGTGACTTCATCTTAAACGAACAGACAATTCCGCAATAATCGGATAAAAATATTCGTACCACTAAAAATATGCGAAAGTCAATAAAATTATGTATACATAGATCATCCCATAGAGTCTATACATAAAAATTTAATTACGCTATACATTAAGGGGGGTCGTCTGGCGATTTGTGACACATGATCAAAATAGTCGCGTAGTAATATTTTCATAGTAATAAAGCGTGACAAAGGAGAGGGGATCTAAAAATAATTGAAATTTTGACGTAATTTATGGATGGTCCCCAGATTATTGTAAAAAAATACCAAATCCTAATTTACACTTTTAAAAGCAAACGTTGGTAAATCGAAATACAAATCATTTGTTCTAAATCAAAACAAGTGACCAACAAAACTTTTTAATTTGTATTTTGTTCCATCGCATTCCAATTCTAAACCGGAGCACAGACCATAGAGTCATAGAGCGATTCAAAGTAGCGATATCGGGAAGATGGTGGCCGATAATTTTAATAGTAGCACGATTTTATCGTCATTTTACCGACTAACTAAGTTAGAGGCGATACCAAGATAGATCGGTTCTTAACAAAGCTTTTAAAAATGATACCATTTTTTTTCAAGATGGCTACAATGCTGATTATACAGGGGACTAGCAATCTTATAATAAGTATTTAAACAAATGTCGTTTTTTTTTCTGCCAAATGTTTTATACATCTCGCTTTCCCGCGACTTCGATGCCGCAGAATAATAAAACATTGACAAACTCTCTATCCTGTGGGAATTTCGAAAATTCCCTAAGTAGGTACACCTCTATGATTCTCAAAGACTATATTGCCCAAATGTCAGGTTTGCTTCAGTATTTCAGATTCTACATCGCTAACTATAACTACCTTGACAAGCTCGTGCGTTGCGCTCGGCAGAACCTTGTCGCAGGGAGCCTCTGCTGTCCTTAACGAGACTGTTTTTAATAAGTGCGGCAAATGCTGACTGCGACAGGGTTCCGCGGAGAGCCGCGCACGAGCTTGTCGGAGTTTGTCGGACTATTCCTAAACAATTTTCCAATGAAAACAAATTCTATTGGAAAAACAGAAATTACCCTATTACTTTTACAAAGTTTCAAAAGAAATGCCAGTGACTGGAGTATTGCTTTTGTTACTTTACATATTTATTGAAAATTCCAGTACTTCATAAGATCTCATTTTCATTCACACATAATTTTGAACAAGTTGAAAAACTTCTGATGGCATCGATTCATCGATTTGGGTACGTTACGAACTTACGACATAACTTTGCTGTCACACTGGCCGCTCCAATTTTAATTTAGGCAACTTTGGACCTTACGTGGAATATACAAGAAACTATCATTAACAAGGAAATCTGATCTAGCTGTCAAAAATGTTGACCGCGAAGTGAACGTAACCACAAGCTTCCATTACTCATTCGTTTGTACGACACGTGTAACACAGGTATAAAAAAACAGCCAAGTATGAGTTGAACTCGCGCACTGAGAGTTCCGTACTATTTTTTTTTTTTTATGTTAGATAGGCCAGACAAACGAACTAGTGGATCACCTGATGTTAAATGAACACCAATGTCCATAGACACCCGCAGCGCTTTACAGATGCCAGTGCGTTGTCGGCCCTAAAGGAGAGGGAATAGGGGAAGGGGGAGAGGGAGGTGGAGAGGGAAGGGGTGAGGTATTGGGCCCCCGGCACTCTCACTGACCGTACGAAACGCAAGCAGGATTACTGCTGCTTCACGCCGGTGTTCTGTGTTCTGTGTTTTTTATTTTGTCGGTGAATCAACTTTTGCATACGTTGCATGGCATGGCATACGTTGCTATGGTTACACAAATTTTGTCTCATGGACAACCCAAGCATTTTTCTATGAAACAGTATGAAGATGTGTCTTGAACAACTCGAGACAAAGTAAACAACACAAAAAGTTGATTCACCCTTGTAAAAAAAAATTAACATTAACTTTTTACTGACTAAATTTTTGTTAATTGTACGTGCATTGTCATCAAAACTAAATATCCGTGCCAAGTTTGAAGTCGATGCCATAAACCGTTGAATAGTTCCCTCCTGCGGAGACAACCCTGGCCGAACCACCGGCATTTTACTGCCAGATTATTGTATTGCTATCGGATTTACATACGTCTGCCAGATTTCATTTCAATCGGATACCAGGAAGAGATGATAAAATAGTTTGCTAAAAAAAATCTGACTTACAAACATACATAACTAGGAACAATACAAGTAAAAGTAAAAGCCTGTAGAAATAACCGTTTATTTCATTACATTTGTATGAGAAGTAATAGTACATTATGATACAAATGTGCTGCGTTGGTCATTACACATGAGGCATTATTGTAAGCGCGAGCCGTTAGGCGAGCGCGATAGGGAAGCCGAAGTGTGTAATGATCAATGCACACGAGTTGCATACGACGTTTTTCAACACAATTGTGAGGAAAAAATAGTTATTTGTTATACAAGGGGGGAAAGTTGTATTTTACCTGCGAGTGTCCATTTGAAACACAAGCTTTCGAAAGGATTCTATGATTGACCACGAGCGAAGCGAGTGGTTCAAAAATAGAATCCTTTCGATAGCGAGTGTTTCAACACACGAGACATAAAATAACTTTTCACCCGTGTATAACACAAAACTTTTCACCTCACTACAGCGAGGAAAATAAGAATAAAAGGGTTTGTACTATCAATTATTATTTATTTATTCACTCGAATCACTAATTTTTAATAACAAAATAAGTAGAAAAACAAGCAAATATTTAAAGTTGACGGCTTAATTGAAAAGTTTTGACTTAAGTTTTTCTTTATTATTTCGGATGCGTTTTGTTCGCACATCGACTTACTTGGACTGTCAGAACATTTTATCCGTTTTTACAACAAGAATGAAGGTTAATGTTGAATGCTGATACTTATGAATTAAAATAAAGTTGTAAGACTGTATTTAGTGTTTTTTACTCGATGCAATTCATTAATTGTGATGTTAAAAATTCAGCAATTTTAACGTTTTACGTTTTGCTAGCTGTCAAATATCACTTAAGCTGCCTTCAAATGTCAAAACTCTTTCTTCACATGTGGATAAAAAGCGATTTTCTCAATAGATGTCAAACAAACAAAAAGGGCTTTCCGAGCTAGTGAGGTGAAAACAAACTTGTATTGTTAGTAACTTTTGTAATTTTCACAAGGAACATTTCACCGTGGGTTTCTACATCCTTGGTTGAAATATTTATTGAGCTCCTGACGTCTAAACGCACCAGTAATACCGCAACAATATTAACGCAACCTGCAAAGAGATCAAATAAGTATATTAGTAAAGTTGTAGGAACGTATTGCCATAGTACTTAACGCAATTATAGAGCTGATACATAAATTTACATTTATAATGTTCAACTGACCTTTGTTGTCAAGTACTGACTGTCCGGAGCTTCTTTTAAAAACTTTTCAACATCGGTTGGTGACGACACCTTTGACTTTCGACCAATAGATCTCCAGGATGTCTCTTTAGAAATGCCGTCAAGTTACTAAGTATTATATGTTTACCAACTTCATTTTTGGTCTTTACTGTGCTTTTCAACATGGAGTATAGCGAGCTGGGCTTGTATTTATTTGCCAGTTTATGCTATCACTCGCGTTCGTGCCTCGATAAGTATTTCCGGCGGGGTTGAATTAATATTTTGCTCGTCTTCACTATTTGAAGTAGACGTTTTTGATAGTAATTAACCACACAGCAGCAACTTAACCAAATATTTACGTAAAATGGCACACTAGTTTTGTTTTTTTCGCGCGCCGCACTTTTGATGCGCGCGCAGGTTCAATAAAGGCACTGGAAAAACGGCTGTTCAGCCAGAGCAGCAATATAAAAAATAAAATAAACTATAAATTTAATGTTTGTAAATACGATAATTAAGTTAATTTGTGTTTATAAATATACAATTTGATGAAATAAAATGTTTATTTGTCATCTTAACCCTAAAATAATTTAATATTCGTGAAAATATTCAATGTTCTTAGACATACACTTTTGCTCAAATTAAAGAAAAGTTTATATTACAGCACTTGTACGGTAATGTTTTTACAGCACAAGTGTGGTAATATGCTGAATTTATGAAACTAAAAACGGTATTATAAGAGTCAATTTACGAGCAACTGTGTTGAAAAGATATTTATTGGATTGACGATTTTCAGAATTTTCCTTGCTTGTGTTGTCAAACCTAATTTCTTGCCAAATTTCGTAATTCTATAACAAAGGAATGAAAATACACTAACAAAAGATTGCATTTTTTAATCGCGAAAACATACCTACGAACTTATTTTTTCAAGGTTGCAAAAGAAGAGCCCTGAATTTATTTTGTTCATTTTAATTTTATTTTTATTACCTTCACGCGTTTCTGAGTAAAATGGTCTTGACAGAGTCAGGCGGCCAACGAAGTGATTTTGTAAGGGTCCCTTTTTCTTTTCGAAGTACGGAACCCTAAAAAGTTTAAATAGTCTATGTCGCTTTGGTTTTTTTCTTACTTCGATAACGGGCAAAACCGTTAAGAAATACAAATAAAAAGTATATAAAGTAAAGTAGGTATTGTATGTCCGTAATTTTCGAAACAAAAGGAAAATGGTTCATTTTTTTATACATGCAACATTAAGTTGTGTCATCCGCCATTTGCATTTCCTTATGGACGGGAAGCATAATCGGACGCATTTTCCCGCGTTTTTGCGAAAGACAATTCATTCAGTCATTAGAAACTGAGGCCATTCGCGACGGCACGCGTCTCTCCTTAAAAAATGTAATACTTTCTTCGTCCGATTTGCCTTTACTTTATTTTCAAACGGCTTCAAAAAAAAAAGAAGAGACAATAAGCGTTCCGTGTTACTTCATCTTGAGTTATGCTTGGAAAAGAAAAGATCACATTTGTTTAAGGTGCCTTCGGGTAGGTAACATTTAAAGGGATGTGTGTTTAAGTTAATGAAAGGTATGAAATGTTGTCAACCTTTCGATTTCTGTAGCAAAAACCATTTAAATTTTTGGTATAGTCATAGTCGGCACAAACAAATTAATTTCGGATATCTTTTTTATAATTTAATTAAACATTAAATTTAGTTTAAAAAATTTAGTACCTACATGATTTTCATTGATTAATACGATGAAGTGCAGAAATATGTATGTGATTTAACCCTCTCATAATTATGTACTTTAATTCATTACTTTCGATTTCTGTAGCAAAAACCATTTAAATTTTTGGTATAGTCATAGTCGGCACAAACAAATTAATTTCGGATATCTTTTTTATAATTTAATTAAACATTAAATTTAGTTTAAAAAATTTAGTACCTACATGATTTTCATTGATTAATACGATGAAGTGCAGAAATATGTATGTGATTTAACCCTCTCATAATTATGTACTTTAATTCATAAGAGCTTAGGACATAATTAATTATTTATGAGCAAGTTATTACACCCATTTTTTACACTTGACTGTACACTTGCACTATCGATCACTGGAAGTGGGTGAAATAAATACGTTGCAAATTAAATAAAAGCTTGTAGAAATACTAATAACCCGTTCGCTCGTTCGTTGGTTACCGTTGACGGGGACTAAGATTTTTTTATCATCGTAGGTGTCATGTTCAGACAGCTCTAACAGACACCTCAAATCTATAATTTATGATCTTTTTTCCAAACGCTGCCCTGAATCCGCTATCGGCAACGCTTTGTTTAAACCCGTTTCCAATATGTTACATGCAGCTCAAAATATCGTTGTGACATTTTATTAAATTCTCTGCAGAGAGCCTCATGCTACCATCACGGCATACCTAGCACGCTAGCCGAAATTCGTCAGATTTATTGCATTATTTTGCATTGTTGCAATTGCTAAAGTTTTGGCTTTCGTGATAAGAAGCACGCTACGTGTCGCTGTTAAGTGGTTTATGGTTGGGTCTGGTTTGACTGGGTTTTGACGTGGCATGACTGGGGTTTGAGTTATAGTAGACAGTGAAATACTTGGGGTATTCCAATAGAAGTTGGATTTTAACTTGATGTCTGGTCGGCGGAGGAGGTACCTATACATGGTCTAGACGAGTAATTACGGATAATAATTATTGAAAAGCGTCGACTTCATGCGCATATGTAGACGTCAAATGCAGGGTGAATACTTTCAAGCCACACATCAGACTTTTACGTCTTACTTAAAAACAGGAAGCGCAATAGCCACTTCATTCAGTACAGACTAATCTTGTGCCCATGATTCCGTGAGTAGCCTCCTGTGGGTCGACGTTGGAAAGGTACATGCGGCTTTTGTGGTTTAAGTCACATGTCGATCAAATAGTTGATAGGTAGGTACAAAATTTTACGATGGGATCTTATGGTAATATAGGCGATAGGCTATTTAATAGCAAGCCATTTTCCGTTGCCAAAAACAGGTTATCCTGTGACACATTGAATGAAATTTCCTTCCACTCTATTGTGTCATATCTAAATTACTAAGTCGTATACGCTGGTTTATTTGATACTTGGCGATAGCTACCAGAGCAACATTTATTCGTAACATTTACAAATGTTCCAAAAAAGAGCAAATACGTGAGCTAACCATATCTTTTCGTTGTTTCCAGATACGACAGCACCCTATGTCCTGTATAAGGATGGAGTGGAGCGCGCCCCACCCGGCACCCAGTGGGGAGGCGGTGTCCTGGACGGAGGATACCAGCCGATGCAGCACCAGAGCCCCGGTGGGCCCTCGCCACAGCCCGAGCCGCAGTTGGCGTCCCCAGCGCCCTCGCCATACCCTCCCGCCCCGCCGCCCCCCGACCAATCCGCAGAGGAAGCCGCTCAGCAACTTGCACAACAACAAGCTCAACAACAAGCCCAACAACAACAACACCAGACTTCTCCTGAACACATGCAGGTCGAACAGCAACTCCAAGCGCAGTCGCAGCCGCAGCCCACGCAGGACCATCTCGACAGGGGGCCCTGCTTCATACCACAGCCAGATCTACAGCAGCAATACACGCCGTACTTCAAAGAGACGAGACCTGCCAGCCACATGCTGGGCGGAGGAGGCTTTCCGCTGCATTATTTGAAGCAGAACGGCGGAGTACTTTCGCTGGAAGGCCCGCTGGACCAATACGGCGCCCCCGAGCTCCGACACCTGCCCGATATCGTGCAGCCCGAGGCGCCCAAGCCGCGCAAACACAACCCCAACTCGGAGCTGCGGCTGTTCAAGTGCCTCACATGCGGCAAGGACTTCAAGCAGAAGTCGACTCTGCTCCAGCACGAGCGCATTCACACGGACTCGCGGCCGTACGGCTGCCCGGAGTGCGGCAAGCGCTTCCGGCAGCAGTCTCACCTGACGCAGCACCTCCGCATCCACGCCAACGAGAAGCCGTACGCGTGCGTGTACTGCCCGCGCTCCTTCCGCCAGCGCGCCATCCTCAACCAGCACCTGCGCATCCATTCCGGTGAGAAGCCCTATACGTGCGGCGAGTGCGGCAAACATTTCCGCCAGAAGGCCATCCTGAACCAGCACGTCCGCACACACCAAGGCGAGCGCTATTCACACATATATGCCCCTCCCCGCTCCCCGCGCGCGCCGCCCGCACTGACCCGAGCCGCTCGCGTCACTGCCGGCGCCGCGAGCGCTCCCCGCCGCCCCCTGCACGTTCGACTCGGTCTCGCATCCATTGGCCTTCCTATCAGACAAATTCTCGGTCCCCTCGTCGCCCACCTAGCCGAGGGCGCGCGCGAGACGCGGAACCGATCTCCGGACGCTCCTGTAACCGTCCCTAGTTCGATTAACCCACTCGTCGATAACCCCCAACCGGACTCTCCGGCGATCTGACTGACCAAACTGTTCGATTTTTGCAGATGTCTCGCCCCATCTGATCTTCAAAAACGGGAGCACGCCGACGCTGTGGCCGCAGGACGTACCGTTCCCTCCGGACGAGGGCAAAGAGGAGGTGCAGTCGACGTACGGCGACGCGGACGGCCAGAACGGGGAGATGCGCGGATCCTGCTTTTCGCCCGGCGATACGGCGCAGTATCCGGCGTATTTTAAGGATACGAAAGGGCTTAATCATGCTGTATTCAGCTCCGGGCTCTCATTACAGTATCTGAAAGGAGGCAAGTTACCCGACGTGCTCGGCGGGCGGGCAATGCCTCTGTACGTCCGCTGTCCGATCTGCCAAAAGGAATTCAAGCAGAAATCGACTCTGCTGCAGCACGGCTGTATCCATATAGAGTCGAGGCCGTACCCGTGCCCGGAATGCGGCAAGCGGTTCCGGCAGCAGTCGCATCTCACGCAGCATCTACGTATTCACACGAACGAGAAGCCTTACGGCTGCGTATACTGCCCACGCTTCTTCCGGCAGCGGACCATTTTAAACCAGCACCTGCGTATCCACACCGGCGAGAAGCCTTATAAGTGTACGCAGTGCGGAAAAGATTTCCGACAAAAGGCGATCCTGGATCAGCACACGCGGACGCACCAGGGCGACCGTCCATTCTGCTGCCCGATGCCGAACTGCCGGCGGAGGTTTGCCACTGAGCCCGAGGTGAAGAAGCACATCGATAACCACATGAACCCGCACGCGGCGAAGGCTCGGCGCGCGGACGCGAACAAGACGCCGCGCCCGCTGCCGCCGGCCTCCGCCGTGGTCAAGCCGGAGCTGTACTTCCCGCAGTGCTACGCGCCACCGTTCCAGCAGTTCCCGCCGGCCAGCGGCGCGAGCGAGTTTAAACCCGTAGTGGGGCCGGGCGCGCCGCTGGCGTGCCTCCCGGCGCAGTGACCCGCGCCGCCGCCGCGGTGGCCCCACCACGCGCCCGCCGCGCCCCACGCGCCCCACGTGACCCACGCGCCCCACGGGCCCCACGACCTCTACCCCGTCGACCGCCTCTACAACTAGAGCGCACAGTATACGACTCGCGGCGCGAGCTGCGAGCTACCATAGTACGATACCGGTCCGCTGTACACGAGCTTCGATCTGTAAATACCACCAGTGTTTATATTATACGAAACGACGCAGTGTACAGGAATTCATCACGAATAGTGTTACCGTTGAAAAAGCGAGTACAGATAGCGTTTTTGCTCCGTAATAATAAGTTACCACGTAAGAGTTAGGTTTGTCGGTGATTCTTCGAGCTCGAAATGTTCATTAAGATCTAAGCAGATCAAACCAGAGATTAGAGATTAACTCTTCGTTTAAATCTAAAATAAGATTTGAATCTTTTACCACAAGCATATTTCGCGATGAATGTCGTAGGTACGCGTCGTGTGCCTATTTGTAAAGAATTTACATTTCTAGACTTGTTAGGTTAATTTTATTTACGAGTTTTAAGAGATAAAATCTGGCAAAAAATGTGGAAAGAAATGCTCAAAATATTTAAAAGTTAGGTAAATTATAAGTTCAGGGAGCACTTTAGGTAAATCAGAAACTTTTCGGAGAGAAACAACAGCACAGATGAGTAAGAAACCAAAAACGTAGGTTACCTTTTGCCATCAAGACATTAAGTTTTTAGTAAATACAAAATTTTCTGTTAAATTTATATGGGTGCATAAATGAACTAGATGAGATTACTGCGATATCTTCGTAACACATAGTGCCAAATAAAGTAGTACTTTTAAACTTTTCTACAAGCTTCTATTATAGTTGGCCTAGTTTAGGTTGTTACCAGTTTTTTCAACGATGCGACAATTTGAGATGCATTTAAGTGGAAGGGTCAGACTGAGAAAGGACTGTGATAGCTAGGTAGGTTAGGGACTATTCGCTCACTTAGCGTTAACTTGGGTACGAGACGGTGCGTGGTTGGGCGGCCACTGTCTAAACGGTGGTCGCCACATTTTCGTTTGTGTAGGATTTCAATTCTTTATGATTTGGACAATTCTCGTCGTGACGTAACAACTGTTCCGTTGTCAGTTTTTCAAAATTGTGCATTTATTTCGCCGCGACTTTTGCGGCGGTTCTTGACTGATTTGATAGTAATTTCGAAGAGTGAGATTAGCGAATTTTACCAATTAGGTATTGTGTGTGATGTCGCCAAGTGCTTTGTCGTAGTTTGACCCACGGAGGGTCGGGACTCGGGACCGAGGGATGCCAGAGTAATCTTATTACTAATTTTAGCTTAGATTAACGACTTTCGAATTACCAAGCAATTCGATCATTCATCGCGAAATAATTTAGAATTTAGGAAAAATAAAGATATATATAAATTTAAGGCGTCGTTGAAACATTCTGGTGTTGAAAGATGCGTCCTTGATTATTTCGCGTCCAAGTTAGTTACAGGTAGCGTTAGTACTTTGCAGATTTACACGACATGTACCTATTAGTTACGACAGGAGATATATGAGATATATCAGCTTGTTCCGGCGGCGCGCGTCGCCAGTCCCGCAGACTCTAAACCGCCCAACACCAGGATGTCTGGACGCGCCCACACATTTTATCATCTGTGTTTGTCTATAGACGAGTTAGCTTATGTTACGATAATGTGATGGTTTCGTTTTCCTACAGCATAATATGAACTGTTACGTACCTACTAATATAGTTGTAATGGTGTGTGAATTGGGAGTCACATTGAATTTGGCTGCATTATTATAATTTACCACATCACAAATTGAATGCATTAGGTACGTTTAGTGAGTTATGTCAATTTCATGATGAATTATCGCCCGTTGGACAGTTAAGGAAATTTTAAGCGCGGCGGCGAGCGCCTGCGCCTGCGCCGCCGCGCCCGCCAAGCGTTTGCGTTTACTCGTTCATTTTCCTATCAAACTTTTGGAGGTTAACTATAAAAATACATCACTATAGAAGTAAATGTGAGATCTTCCTAAAAGTCGCCCCGCCGCGACCCTCCAGGCTGCCGCGCCCCCGCGCCCGCTCAATAGTTACTCTAGGGTTCTGTTTCGATATATTTTGTAGGACACACTATTTTTACAGCCTTAAACAATAATAGCTGATAAGTATTTTTATACAGAGGTTACACGCCGAAGCGCGGGGGCGCCGCGGGCGCACCGCAAAGTTTGAATACAAATAATACAACACAGTGCCATAGCCGTGCATGAACCTCAGATTTATACTTATTAGATTTTTATACCGATACAAATGGATTTAATTTTTAAATATAAACAAAGGTGATTAAGTATACAGAGATTACAGATGATATTTTATACATTTATTACAAACAATATTATTAAAAGTAAATGTGAAATAGTTTTAAAGTAAGTGTCGTATTGCTATGTACTGCGATGAAAGGTTTCGTTGGTCAGGGTGGGCAGGGCGAGTGCACTCTGCACGAGCCCGGCGCACCGCAATCCACTGCGCGCGCGCAGCGCGGGCTATTGTAAATACATATCATTGGACGATTCTCAGGCAGTTTTCCAAATTTTGAAATTCAATCTCATTTTGTAGGAGCCAAATCGATTTATCTAATGTTTCACGTAGACCTTGCTTTAGGGTTGGCAATTCCGCACGGGTCGCCTTTATTTTCGGAGCGGAAAACACGGAGTGGGAACCGCTACGGCCGCCCCTAACTGTTCTGTTGTCTTGCTCACTGTTTTGTTAAGTTTGCTCAATTAATCGAGTATGTACTACTTTTACCTAACGTTAATCGTATTAGTTCTATACATAATTGTGTACGCGAATTGTATATTTTTTAGAGAGCACGGTTTTGCTTTTCTTAACTATTGTTAAGTGCTTACAGTCTTTCTTGTCAGTCGACAATCTACCGTAGTGGAGTTACTTCGTTCGGACATCTTATTCTGGATAATCAATGCCGTATATTTATAAGCGTGCCGTCCAACTTCACCTACTCTTACAGTAATCAATTGCTTGGAAACATCATAGTCCATGTTCCTACCCCCGCATCATTATTTTTATTTTAGCGGCTTGACTGAGTATCCCGGTTGAAGATAGCTCGACTCTTGCCTTTTTATCACATGCTTTATAACTTAATGGAATCAAATTCCTTTTAAATTAGTCACAACAACGTGTGCTAAATTAGATTGTCAGAGGTTGCCATGGACGCAGCCGCAATTAGATGTAAACTTCTATACTCTTCTAATGTAAAGGAGTGTCCCTTACCACTTAATTAATTTTGTATAAGTTGTTAACGATAAAAGGAGAGAATAAGATTGCATTGTCTGAATTACTTTGCATGTTAACTTGTATACCAATGTCAATTGTATGTAATACAATGTGTCCGGCCTCCACGGAACCACGACGTAGCGTGGTAACTAAATTAATAGT
Source organism: Archips xylosteana (assembly GCA_947563465.1). Classification (NCBI taxonomy): domain Eukaryota; kingdom Metazoa; phylum Arthropoda; class Insecta; order Lepidoptera; family Tortricidae; genus Archips; species Archips xylosteana. The sequence goes on along the minus strand of OX387353.1, from coordinate 18,893,127 downwards.
TTAGTTAAGTAATAGTCGATTTCAAAACGAAAGCGTTTGATTAATTCCTTTTTGTTGATGCATTTATTTGTGATCTCATGCAGTCTAAAAGTTTATTCGTAAGAAATTGGCAAAGACTTTTATTAATTTTAAGTACGTCTGTCTACGTATGGGTTTGTAATGCTCTTGCGGTGTAATTCAAAACACTGTATGCCTTCGGCGTGCAAAGACGCCTCACTTATCTGATTTAATTTAAATGTTAACTTCCATCGTTTTAAGACGAACGCAATCCAAAATCAGGAAAGTGGGGTTAAATGATTAGCACTTATTATTTTCTCACATAATATAATCCATTCCCCAGTTTTGTAACTGATTCAGAGTAGAAGAGACATCAAATGGTAACAAATTTCTTTTACAGTCTCGTAAGCGTAACGCTGTCATATCAACGGATCTTTTTTCTACGATGAGTCAAATTGAATCCAATACCAGTTATTGTTAAGAGTTTCTTGTCAATATATTCAATGAGCGAATGAGGGAGCTTAGAGTAATAATTTAGTTTTTGAACGTTGGCTACGAATTATTTTATAATTAGTCTTCCATTTTCGCCGTAGCAAAGCGGCGTTGCCCTCCGCAGCGCAGCGACGATCTTAGCTGTATTTGTATAATTTTTGAAATAAATATATTCTGCAGATAGTGCAGCTTCAGTGCAATACACTTGAACTTTGGCGAGATATTTTATTATAATTTAAATATTTTGTAGTTGTAGAGTAGCGGGAATAATTGGTAGCCAACCGGCCTATTACTTTCTTAGGATACCTACTCACTGCCACACTCGCCGACCGCTGTCACACATAATGAAATGATAATTTTTCATCACAATAGAAAACTTGTTGAAACAGTTCCACAATAAAATAAGTGTTGTTGAATTTTTTATAAAAGATAAACATATTAGATAAATGATCTTGTAGTCTGGATTGATTTTTTTACAGATTTTATTGAACGCAGTTTTAAGTCAGTTGAACATACGCCGCCTGTCTCGCTTATTTTTGCTACAATACTTATTTAGAAGCACTACAAACAGTTTACTTATACCGAGATAATATAAACAATAGATATACAGATTTTACAATTATATACAATAGGTTATACAACAAAGCAGTGATATATTACAAATGGTTTTTTTATACAGGGGCGGGACGGGCGGCGTATTTCGGAGATTGATTTCATTACGTAATGGGTGCTGTTATCATTAATTGTACATATTTATTGTAATATACAACAATAGACTGGTAATTTTACACTGTTGTAGGTTTCTACAGAGTTATTAGCCGGAGATACAGGGGGCTCCATTCTGACAATTATTTTGTTTGCGAGATAAGTTGCAGTCTTCCATTGTAGATCATTTGCAGATGGCATACAAATTGCCGTATTGTCTAACGCACGGCCGCTTACCTTCGCTTTCACCATCTCTTTCTGTCATCATCTTATACCGTTTGACAGAAAGAAAATAGTGAAAGCGAAAGCAAGCGTCCGCGCGTTAGACAATAAGCCCAGGTTGTCCCAAAACTCAATGATAACATGGTACCGGAGTGGCCAAGTTGGTTCACTTATGTTTCGCACCTATATTTTTCCCAAATGATTCATTTGCCAAATTTTTCATTTTCTAACTTTTTATTTTTTTCTGAAACTCTAAACTTTCAGGATTGCTATAAAACAAACCTAATCTAACCTACAGGATAGTCCTGAAATATATCCTGAATAGTTTAGTTTCAACTTAAACAGTTGAGATATAAAACAGTTAGCAAATGAATCAGGTTGGGAAATGATTTTCGTCGAAACGGCAGTACCCCAGCCAAGTTATCATTACTGGATTAAATAAGAAAAAAATCCATGTCACTGAGTTAAGCGACAATAGACCTTTTTTTTCAAAATATCTAATACTTACTAAAAGTTATGTTACGTGACTCTATTACATAACTAAAACTAACTTTTTCCGGAACTGGTAGGTACAGTCACGAACTTTAATTTGGGACCCACTTAAGGTTCACAATCCTGTCATATTGTATAGGAATTCAAAGAATTTTTTTTTCAAAATGGGTCCCAAATTATAGCACGCTACTATACAACTTGACCTCTCCCCCTACGAGGCTAACATTGAGTTTTCAAACAACCTGTATATTTACTAGCAAAAAAGTCACTTTTGAAGTGACGCTTTATTTTGCTCGTCAGCGAAGTTTTAGTAGGGATACCCGCTCGAATCTAGTGAGTGCGAGACCATATTAACACAAATTAAAGTTAAAACCGATAATCTTAGTTTTTAGTTAACGTTACCGTTTTTCTCAGTTGTGGGTAGGTATTAGCTTACCATATAATACATCATTGGTTCGCAATTGATAAGTTAGCAATAATATAGTAAAGAAACATATCTTATACATTTTAAGCAGTACTATGGATTGAACTTTTGCCATAAAATGCTTTCAGAATATGATTAATATGGCAATTTAACTCAAATTTAAATGTTACAGTGATAAAAAAGAATTCAGATCCGGTATAAGAACTTGAGATTGAATTTTTATCTATGTAAGTTCTGTGGGTTTATAATCGATTCATGTATGGCAGAGTATTTCTTATCATAAAGTGATATTTTCGACTCCACATCAAATTCTAATGGGTCTTAAAATATTATTAGTAACAGTAGTTGCAGGGTAGATTTGTTCCCGTGATTGCGGCCTAAAGAATAGGGCCCCCCTCCCCCCTCCGGTCCGCGTGTTATGCAATAGAGTATATTTTCTTACAAACTACAAATACACCGAAATAGACTATATGAAATTTATTTTAGACAATCCCAGAATACAAGATCCAACTTTTTACACACAACAGTTGAAACCAGAATTATTTTTCATTTAACAATAGGATTTATTTGTTATTAACAGTTGGTTGCGATGGTCACAGAGATCCAGGCGAAAAATTAAACGTTGGCATATAAAATAAAGAATTGTAAATATGTTTTACTAGTATACGTTCTTCCAAAATGATAATATCAGTATTAAATACAAAATTGAACTTGGTTTAGGTCAAAAGTATAAGCGTGATCTATAGAAAATTTTGCATTAGACCTTCTTGGTGTATCTTAAAATAGTTATTTTTAGTTACTGTACTTTTATTTAGATACATTTTACTTATGATCTTGCCTAGATTTGCATTTATGTTAGTTACATTATGATTACGTTTGAAGTTGATACCATCGTATTTATGTATATTAATATTGTATTAAGGGTTTTGTTTGTTTTTTTGACATTAATAGAAGTAAAATGTTGTAAAAAGTAAGCTCGTTGTATTTTATCAAATAAACACTTTTTAGTCCAACTGAAGCAATATTTTGCAGTTTTATTTAGATACGTACCCAGAATATCAAATAAAAAAAGAGAATCATACCTTACCTGTGATATCAACTAAATACCTATTAATATGTAAAAAAACAAGTCGACCATAAAATTACAGTTTTTTGGTGCTAAAAACCGAAATGAAACAAGGTAACTGAGGGGCTATACCTAGTAAACAAAATTACTTAGTAATCAAAACTGGTTTTTTTACGTAGATTTATTTATTAAACAATAAACAATTCATACTTAACAACTACACTATTATTTCCTTAATAAAGCTTTGACAGCTTGGCATGGGCTGTATATTACAAACGTCAAAAAAATGGCGGCAACTTACCACAGAGCCGACTAACTCTCATTCCGCCTTATCAACCTGTCTATGCTCTCTTGATTTTTATAAATGCAAATGTCCATAAAAGTCAGGCCTAACAGCAAACTGTGTCCAAGCATGTCTTTTTGCAGCTCTTTCTGTGATCTAAACATGGTCTTGAGATATTCACAAACACGCACTTGTGAGTCTGTGGTATTTTGCAGAAGCATTTCTACTGTTTGGTCTGTTGATACCCGCTCGTTGCCAACTAAAGTTCCATACAGTCTGAAAAAAAAAATAGATTTCCGAAAACTGACACAGATGAAGTGGTAGACATGGCACAATACGTTATCCTAGTTCACCAACAATAAACACATGAATCATGTAGGAACTACAATGTAAAATGAGGGCGCCACTTCACAACTGACACTTTCAAAATGCTTCAAGTAAACATGGTGACAATTTATATGAAGTTTTTTAGCTATCGGTCTCTTCACTAGTCTTCCAGATCAGTGTGTGAAAAAGCAAACGTGCATTTACTAATAAATATGGCTAGTCAACAGATGGCGTTAATTTCAACGATAAAATATGCAGTAAGAATTTCATCAAATAGCTCGATAGATGTCGCATATGCTCGTATAGAGGAATTGCTTGAAAAGAACGGTCGCTAGATGTCGCCAATAAGCTTCTGGATTTTGAGGCCCGTGTGCCAAATGAATTGCAGCCCAGACTATCTCATTCACATAGGCCGGAAATGAGCCAATGAATGAGTACCGAAACCAAAATGCATATTATTATATTTATTATGTACCTATTGCACAAAAAGCTACAAAAAGTTATCTTGAAAAATATTTCGTTTACTTATTTCCACAAAGAAAATAAATTTTACTCACCTAAAAGGAAGTGTATGCCTTAAGAAGTATACTTTGTGTTTAGGTGTCTCTTCATTCTCTTGGTTGGTTTCACTAAAAGCAAATACAATCTATAATATAAAAGTGAACGGCCAGAACGGGATAAAAAAACTCTACAACACCATTTTGACACGTTTCTCCTAAACAATGCATTATTTCTCTGGAATTTCAAAGCAATTCGATTCTTTGACCTTGGGAATCGCGAAAAACTTGAGAAAATATGATATTGGGTGTGTACATTTTGTATATTAAGCAAAATAATATAACAAGTTCGAACTTCGAGCCAAAAGCGAGCGATCTATTATCTACGCCAGTGTTGCCATTCAGGGATAAAGAAATCTATTCATTATCCTGCATTGCAGTCTGTAAGTGTAAAGTTTTTTAAGCACTGACCTGCATATTAAAGCATGACAAGTTCCTATTTAGCCCTCGCTATGTTGCGGATTTTCAGTGGAACTAATTTATTTTAGTGGCAATTATTTTTTTTGACAACAGACGTTGGAAGTCATTGAATGTCACCTATGTAAACAAAACGAAAATAATTCTACATATTTCAGAATATTAATCGATTTTGCAATCAAAATGCCCAAAAAAGTTCACCCCGATGCAAAATAAAAATTTTAAATACATTCAAATGGTTGCGGCAGTCACGGTGTTTGTTATCGAACTCCTCCGAAACAGCTTGACCGATTTTTATCAAATTTTTTCTCTATATTTGGTAGGTTTGACAACAGGTTGTAGGCTATTTTTTTATACCCTTATTCTTCGCGGACGGAGTCGCGGGCAACAGCTAGTAAAAAATAAAAATATATGTACACATCGGAATCAAGACCGTTTGTCAGTATGCTCTTAGAGCTCAAACAACAAACACAATATTATTGTGCGAGATACAATTTGATTTTTTTAACAAATGAAATAACATAAAGAAAACGAAAAAGAGAAAAAAAGTAAACAGCCACCGTGAAACAATAATTCATAGACTCGATTGTAGTGAAAAAAAAAACACAATTTTAGCCCTGAAAACCAGATTAATTTTAAAGTAAATGCTGAGTCGACATAGAAGTGACGTCATAACTAGTGTTTTGGCTCAGTTAATTTTGATTACTGGTCCAACCATCCCTATCGATGATTATTTTAATTTCATCTGTCATATCCGAGGAAAGGAAAATTACTTACAGAGCATCATTGCTGGCATTTATAAGCGCGACAATCATTGCAATCATTTGTGCCTTCTGCAGGTTGACAGCTATTGCTTTGACGTTGCTGGGGTCACTTCCAGCGGCGCGTAAAGATGTCGCTTCTGCCTTCATCACGTAGATATCTGCTACGGGTAACTGGCTGGTTATGGAGGACGCCTGAAATTAAAATAAAGAATTTTGCTAATATTATAAATACGTAAGCCTGTAGTGTGTGCGTTTGTTACTCTTTCGATGCATTGTTATTTTAATAAGGTGGGTGGCGCCATCTTTTGGTGAGCCGCTGAACTAAAAAAGGCGACATCTTTCGCCGGACACCTGAACTACTTGGAGAAAAGCCGAGTAAAGCTACTATGAAATATCTTTACGTTAAGTTTGCTGAAACACGACGACCTTTGTTTTGATCAAATTAGCTAGGTAGGTATTATTTAACATGATCAAATTTTTTTGAAATCCTAAAAAAAATCTTGTAAAGCCAAATCCTTATTCAATTCAGGCTAATAACAAGCACTTATGAATGTCGAAGAACCTACCACCGGTTCGAAAAACCGTGATGACAAGAAGCCGACAAGATATATTTTATTTATATAAAGTATTTCAAACAACTATTTTTTATAACACTACTGTGATTTAAAAAATGGTAATACCTCCTTACAATGTCATAGATGTCAGTGATCTGCAGCTTTTTCCCGTCAGGGTACTCAATAGGGTAGTATTTCCATTCCTTAACTTCATACTGTTTCTTTTCAATCAGCGTCCATACTACGGAGTTCACATTTATGTATACCGCCAGGACTAACTGGCAACTCTGTGAAAATAAAAAAAAATGTCGCATCAATGTTCCATATTTTAAAAGAACTGGCATTATTTGCTTTTTGAAAGCCTTAGGTATAGGTAAAGCCACGAGAGTTGAGGCGAATGATTACACACACACAAACACAGCTACATAAAGTACTGATTGCAAAAAAGATAGTGAATGAATGAAATGAGTGAGTGAATGAAAATGTGAGTTATATGATCATATGATGAAATACTTACGCTATACTATGCATAATATGCATAGGGTCTATAATGACTCCCATAAAATTTTTGTTCCGAATTTTCAAGACCATAACGTTTTCTGTCATAATTTTTCTTTGTCATATTATCGGAAGTCATAATATTAAACAACATAAATTGGAGCTACGATTTTCTTAAGTCATAATTATTGTAAGGACTAATAAGTAAACTCATATCATTCAGTGTCTAGAAGCATCACACTTCATAATATTAAAGGTACTAAAGTCACTCGTAATAATTATTGCAAGGTCTTTTTTCGCAGGTCATAATTATTTTAAGGCACAATATTACTTTGTAATAACATTCAATGTCATGGTTGTATGACATTTCATAATATTAAAGGTAATAATCCTTTTCTGTGCTGTCATAAAAAAAAATACCTAACATCGAAGGCTAAGGCGGGAGCTACGCTTACGCTTCGCTCCCGCCTTAGCCTTCTGAACCTAACCTGTCCGAGTCGCTTCTGCCCTGAAAGTCTTGCTCGCTCGCTTCGCTCGCTCGCTGCCAGCGATATGTCTTACAATGTTTCTGAATAATTATCAATGTTCCTTTGGATGTTATAGAATTCAATGTAGATGGTTAGTGCATTTTAGGTAATGAAAAATTATGACTAAAAACAATTATTACTTTAAGATATATGCCCTATAACGTTTCTGAATAATCAACGATATTCCCTTAAATATTATTGATATCAATATTATGACTTTTTAAAGTTATGATCAATGGGATTATGGCTCATTGCAGTTAGAACTATTAAGCGATATGCTTTACAAAAATTATGATCATCGATATTTATGAGCAAGAATATTATGGACATCAATTTATGACTTTCAAAATTCGAATAAAATAGATTATGGGAGAAAAGGGGCACCCTATGCATATTATAATTTTTCTTTTTTCATATAGTTTATTTTTGAAATAAAACAATTTGAAACTGATAAGAAATATTCGCAAGAAAAAAATCGGTATTTTATAAAAAGCGAAAAGTATGCTTATCTGATTTATATAAAATAGATCAAAATATTTTTTTTTTGTTTTGTTTGAACTAGACGTATTTTCCTAAATTATTATTAAAGAAATAGGTTGAAGAAATTTTTAGTCAATCTTGTAATTCTATGTTAAGTCTGTTGAACTTGCTATCGGTACGAATACATGTCAAACTCCCACTGTCATTACATGACGTGTTGTTGTGTGCGTGACCTCAACTCTGATGGCGTTTGAAATTGATTCTTATGCGGATGTGGGTAGGTTAATCTAATATATAAAAATCTCGTGTCACGGTGTTTGCTATCGAAATCCTGCGAAACGGCTCGACCGATTTTTATGAAACTTTTTTCTCTGTATTCGGTAGCTCTGAGAATAGGTCGTAGGCTACTATTCTTCGCGGACGGAGTCGCGGGCAATAGCTAGGTTTTTGTATTTCAAAAGGTTAAGCCTTGCGCTTCCTTTGGAGCCATATTGGGTGTAGCCGAGCGACAAGCGTGCAGGATTGACGAAGCATCACGGATTGGTTCAAAACGTGTTTTTAATCATTTGTCAATTTATTTTACTAGTTTCGTTCACTACACTAGCATAGATACCTGAAAAAAACCGGTCAAGTGCTAGTTGGACTCGCGCACCGAAGGTTCCGTACAAATTTATATGTATCTATGAACATCCAGTCTTAGCAGACCCCTGCTCCTAAGCAAAATGTGCGCAGTGTGGGATCATTGTAGATTAGTTTCTGACATAGACAGACAGAAAAAAAAAGTAATTAAAAAAACTAACCCGCCTGCGTAAAAACCCGCCTGCGGTGTAAATAAAATAATAAATTAAAAAATCAAAAACCCGTCTGCAGAAATACTGAAAAGGTGGAAACAAGATAAAATGATCAATAACAATAAAACGAATTTAAAACACGTCGATGGCAGTCTTTCAAAATTTAATGCAACGATAAAATGCAGTCGGAGGCATGCATGAAGTGACATTAAATCCCATGCAGCCACTGACTCCCATGCCTCCGACTGCATTTTATCGTTGCATTAAATTTTGAAAGATTGCCATCGACGTGTTTTAAATTCGTTTTATTGTTATTGAACATTTTATCTTGTTTCCACCTTTTCAGTATTTCTGCAGACGGGTTTTTGATTTTTTAATTTATTATTTTATTTACACCGCAGGCGGGTTTTTAGTTTTTTTAATTACTTTTTTATTTCTTGCTTTTTAGTGTACCTAACCTCCTGAGATCCAAATAAATTATTGACTATTTTAATTAGGAATCCGTTGCTATTTAGTTAAAGTTCAAAACCAATTTTGAAATATGTAGGTACTTAATTTTCCACATGGGTTTTATAGAGAAAATTATTGCTCAAAGATATTATCTTAGTAAGTAGTTTTGTCGTCGTTTTAATGCATTGATTGCCAATTTACTATTCCGAACTAAATTTAAACACATGACTTGAATATATTTTTGTAATCTGTTTTAAAATCCCTTTATTTAGATACCCTACTCGATAGGTTTGAATAAAAAAATTTTTTTGGAGACTCACAATTTGACGCCAAAAATCCGCCATTTTGTTTTTTCAAGTATTTCATGTATCCAGTATTACTCGCGTTATTAAGACGAATCCAATGACGTATCATTTATCAAAATCCGTTCAGCCGTTGTGTAGTTACGAGAGGACATAGGAATGGACATACATACATACATACAGGTCAAACACATAACCCTTCCTTCTTCGCAGTCGGGTAAAAATTTATGCTTTTCGCAATTTTTCCTTTATCTGTGCTATAAGACCTTGCTTCGTACCAAATTTCAAGATTCTGAGTTCACGGGAAGTACCCTGTAGGTTTTGATTCCCTTAAGAGTGTCGAAAATTTGCGGCATAAATGGCTGTATCTTTTGATTGCGTTGGCTTAGAAGTTTGATTTTTTCACAGCTCCAAGGGACAGTAGACCTGAGTATTTGATATAAATTTCAGCTTGATACCTCCACGCGTTCCTGAGAAAAAGGGTCTTGACAGACGGACGGACGGACGGGCGGACGGACAACAAAGTAATCCTATAAGGGTTCCGCTTTTCCTTTCGAGGTGCGGAACCCTAAAATTACTCAAAAAAATTGTCTCGGCACAGGTTAACTACTAAAATAATCAAAACCAACTGAATTATTACTTACCTTTCTCACAGCTTCACTTAAATTAGGATGTAAAATTTGTCCCTTAATTTTACTAGATTTTCGTGGCTTTTCTTCGGGCCCTTCAAGTATACTGTTGCAAAACTTAATCACAGATTTCCTTGTGAACCCATCAACTAACTCTAGGTCAGACAAAATCTTTATTTGACCTTTACTGTTCCTCCATTCGGAAAATTTCTTTAGTTTTGCTTTTGATATACCATACCTGGAATTTTGGGAGCAGAACATGAATAATCCAACCAAAATATTGCTTTGGAACACAAGCTTTTCTTCTGTTTTTGTAGTATAATGTATCTATACACTTTGTATAATATTTTTTTTCAAACATGGTACATTGGGTGGATTAGCGTCATTGTTTGCAACAATGTGGATATGACTCCATACTTAATTTATTACCTGAGATTTAATTGTGATTCCTAGTAAATATTTTTTCCAAATTTTCTGTGGTCAGTCTATTCCTTTTTATATCAAAAATATACTAAAGTGCTGAAAAACTGCGCCCATAGTGAACTGATGTAATGGAGCAATCTTAAGTATGCCAGTTAATTTTGGTCATGTCCACAATATTGTGAACAACACTAATACTCATGATACACTTGTAAAAATTGAAGTAAATAAATTTTATTATGAATACAAACCCCGATAAATCCATGTCTGTATCATTTATGACTTTGATGATCTTGTCCTTCTGCAGATCAGAGTATTCGCCATCAACCTCCTGGATGTAGCCCCTTGGAATTACAAGACGTCTGCAAACAGAGCAGATGGAGCTCTGTAATGAGAATAATGAAAGTTGGGTGGTGGACATCAGGGACGGATTAACCATTAGGCAGAGTAGGCGACTCCTAGGGGCCCCGCGAGCGCAACAAAGAAATTAAAAAGGTTTCAGAATAAAAATTGAATTGGGCCTTTGATCAATTATAACTGAAGATACACATTGCCGAACAAAATCCCCTTCAAAGAATGTCCGAACTTTTTTATTTGTTTGCGTAACAATTAAAATCATCACCTACACAGAAATTTGAACCTAGTCTTTACTTCATTACAGTCGAATTTCGGTTGACACTTGACAGCTAAACTTGACAATTTCACGCAACGTACTGAGAAAAAGAAGGCCACTTTTATCAAAGTGGCGCTCATTTGGCTCGGACATTTTCGGGCACGCGACTGTGGATCTACAGTTATAATTGATCAAATAATTGGGCAATTGGTATCTTCAATGACAATAAGTATTCTTGCTATTTTTCGAGGCATGCCACCAGTTGATTTGACTTCTTGAAAAGTGCGATTGATATTTGGCTGAAATGCGGCCCAGAAAATTGCATTGCCTGATGGCAACCACAGTGTTAATCCGGCATTGGTGGACAACCAAGTACTTTCCTGCTGATTCAAATATTTACTTCATTCAAGCAGCTATCATTGCAGGTTTATACCTAATGCAATACCAGATAAAATATATTTTTCTTAATATGGGTTAGATTGTTTTTGTATTGTTTTTTTCAGTGAACAACACATTTAAATATTATTTATTTTATTAGCAGTACGGCTGCTCACCGAATCTAAGATTATTTAAAAGCGAAAAAAAAAAAAAGTCGTAGCTTCTAATAGTTGCGATGTATGTTACCACACGCCACTGTTGGCGTATGTAAGCGATTAAGAATTTCGGGGGAGTCGGTTGGATGCGACGTGGTTCAATTGGTAGAACACCCGTTGGGGCGCATACCCAGGAGACGTGGGTTCGAATCCCACCGACGTACCCGAAAAACTTTTTCGCTTTTAAATAACAACACATTTGTTTAATTCCAAGACACAAATCTAACAAACACAGTTCTGGATATTTTGTAGTGTCTAAAAATGATTACGTATAACAATGATAAATGAATAAGTAAGGTAAGTACATCGCGGCTCATCCCCTTTTTATGCATTTGGTCTAATTTTGTGAACAATTATTAAGTTGTGTAATAAATACTTAACTTCCTTACTCCCAGTTGGTTGGTTGGTAAAATATGGTGGTAGATTTTTGGATTTGTTAGATCAATTTTCATGCTGAATACAATAAGGGCCCAAGTCAAAATTTTGGGTTTTTGAGTTTAATCCGGAATCGGAGTTGTGTGCGTGTAGAACATGATTCAGGATTAGAGTCAAAAACCCAAAATTTTGACTTTGGCCCTTATTGCACTCAGCAGACGAATTAACCAGAATCATTATTTCCTTATTTTTTACTGAAACCTATTTTCCCAATTCTAATCAACACAGAAAAGAAACATAAGTTTAGGTTAAGTTAAGTTTGCATCGGCCTAAAGAGACAAAAGCACACAGAAAGCGGAGCTCTGACAACACCGTTTCTGTGTCAATACAAATTGGCAAAAAATGCAACGTGAAAATAAGCTTTAGTAAAAAACCAGTGTGAGAAAAAACCGGCCAAGAGCGTGTCGGACACGCCCAAGATAGGGTTCCGTAGCCATTACGAAAAAATCAAGTAATATTTTTCTAAGGATTTCGTATGTGTACGGAATCTTCCAAGTTAGGTATCGTCAATACTTTGAAAAAAGCTCGTATCTCAAAATCGTTAATCTGGCAAAGTGAACTTTATTACGCGCATATCAAGGTTCAGTTTTGTTTACATGCTGTTTTGAGATACGAGTTTTTCAAATTAGTGACGGTATGTTTAATACCTTAGGCTACTATTTACTCTTAAACTACAAATAATTCCGAAGCAATCTTAGCCGCTATAATTTTCCTTGTAAATTTAATATATTTACTACCATTTTGAATTTTTTCAAATTTTTCCTCCCAACAGTTTAGATTTTAGAGGGGGGGGGGACGGTCGATTTTAATGAAATTTTTCACTTTAAAGTTGAATATTTCGCAAACAAATCACTGAATACAAAAATCATGTAAGCAACCCCCCAATGGTTTTAAAAGACCTATCCAACGATACCCCATACTATAGGGTTAGTCGAGAAAAAAAAAAATCACCCCCACTTTACGTCTATGGGAGGTACTACCTAAAAAAAATTTTTTTAGTTTTTTTTATTTAACTACTTTGTCGGCGTAACTAATATATATATTCATGCCAAATTACAGTTTTCTAGTACTAACAGTCTCTGAGCTTAGCCGCGGACAGACAGACAGACGGACAGACATGGCGAAACTATAAGGGTTCCTAGTTGACTACGGAACCCTAAAAAAGGGGAAAAATGCGAATTAAAATATTGCTACTAGAAAATGACGATTCTGACAAAATGATGTAACAAATCAAATCCATAGAGCCTGTTTGGAGTATTCAAGTAAAAAAAAAACCAAACTTTCGCATTTATAATACTAGTAGGATTAAAGAAATATACTGGAAAATCTAATTCGAGACCAACATGGGTTGCCACTAGAATAAAATATGTCTGCATTAGTATATCGCACCCCCAGCCAAATAAAGCGGTAATATGAAATGCCTTAGTTTACTAACTAAGCCATAAAGCGACCATGTTTAGTTTACATAAGGCATTTCATATTACCGCTTTATTCGGCTGGGGGTGCGATATTTCCACTTTTTAAAAGACCGCACAAAAATATTTATTTGTTGGTAGTTTTAAACCTTTGATTCAAATAAACAAATTAATCCAAGTTATTTACACAAATACAAGATGTCCTGTTAAATATTTAACCATAGATGATTTTTGGCAGCAAAACTGTTATTGCACTTGTAACACTTCAGCTAGCTTATTGTCTAACGTTTATGACGCTTGCCTTCGCAATCACTATTTCTTTCTGTCAAACGGTATAAAATAATGACAGAAAGAGATAGTGAAAGCGAAGGCAAGCGTCAGAAACGTTAGACAATACGGCCCCAGGTCTTAATAACATTTGGTACAATATATAAACAACATAAGATGCAATTTAAATATTACATGCATTTATCTATTCAGCAAAATAACAGGCCAAATATGTGTAGCTAATTATTATAATAAAATAAATAAATAAATATTAGGGGACAATCTTACAATCACAATCATTCATCATTTTGAAAGCCATGATACCTTCATCTATACTTATATACTTATAATATTATAAAGCTGAAGTTTGTTTGTTTGTTTGTTTGAATGCGCTAATCTCAGGAACTACTGCTTCGATTTGAAAAATTCTTTCAGTGTTAGATAGCCCATTTATCGAGGATGGCTATAGGCTATGTATCATCACGCTAACACCAATAGGAGCGGAGCGGAGCGGAAGAATGTTTGAAAATCGGGGGTTTTTGAAGTGAAACTTCTATAGGCGCTAATCTCAGGACTGCTCCAATTTGAAAAATTCTTTCAGTGTTAGATAGCCCATTTATCTAGGAAGGCTATAGGCTATATATCATCACGCTAACACCAATAGGAGCGGAGCGGAGCGGAAGAATGTTTCAAAATCGGGGGTTTTTGAAGTAAAACATCTATTCTATAGGCGCTAATCTCAGGAACTACTGCTCCGATTCGAAAAATTCTTTCAGTGTTAGATAGCCCATTTATCGAGGAAGGCTATAGGCTAAATATCATCACGCTACACACGGGGGAGGAGTTGCGGGGGTTTTTGAAGTAAAACTTCTATAGGCACGCTTGACTTGGGACGAAAGCGGGTGTGCGGGGGGTGCTGTGAGGGGGGGGGGGGATGTGCGGGGGGTGCGGAGCGGTGCGGGGGGGTGGAGAGAGCGGGTTCTTGGGGTGTGGGGGGGAGCGGATTGGAGGGTGCGGTGGGGTTGCGGGGGCGGGTAATTTTTTTTTATCGAGGAACTAAGGAGACCCATAACTTGATGAAAAAGCGAATTGGATAAAAAAAATAAGCTGCCCAAATTACTAATTCCACGCGGACGGAGTCGCGGGCAAAAGCTATTATTATATAACCTTGTTTGTTTCACATTTCTCCTTTTAAGTAAGTCCAAGGAATCCAAATATTATCCAAGTATTATCTGAAAATATTTGTTTTGGGATTTTAATGTTTTCGAATATTGGGTAGAAAAAACATGCAACACTAATTCCCTATTGTTAGTTAATATCTACAAATATTTACAACAATTTAATTAACAATACAAAACGGTTGGCTATATCTGAAATGTTCGATTGACAATGACTTAAGTGACTTAACACTAAAGACGGTGACATATCTGTTGCAGTTTTTTTGGGGGTTGCATTTGAAATTCGCATCTTCGTAGGGGGTTGGGGAGGGGAGGGGGGAGGGTACTACCCTCCTGTACCACCCCCACCCCGCGGAACCCAATGGTTATGGAGATATCCATGGTGAAAGTTTTTAGGTTAAAATAGCGCTAATTAGTTATTAGAATGATATTTATGTTTCCTTACCATTTTCTCATTTCCGTATAACTGACTACCATGAATTTACCATGGAATTACCATAGTTTCTGTATATCGTGATAATCACGTGATAGTCACGTGATAATATACCATGTGGTGTATATAGTGGAGGAAAGGGGCGGGGCTTATCGGGGGGGACAGGGGAGGGGGGGGGCGCTTCGCCCGAAAGCCCGCATCGTAGCCCTTGAGGTCGCTCGCTGACGAGACCATAGCTCGCTTAGGCTTGGTTTCCTCCTACGCTGACGTCGGTCGCTGACGTCGGTCGAGCGTACCGTCGGTCGCGTATGACAAACGCGCGGCCATCAGCGTCGCTGTGCGGTGCCCCATAGAATATTGTGTTTATTCCTACGCGCGACCGACGTCAGCGGTCAGGTCAGCTTCGCACTGAGCGCGCGATAGTGCTGACGCTGACGAGCGAGACCGACGCGCGCCATCAGCGGCGCGTAGCAATAATTCTACCGCGGACGTCAGCGTCGCTGTGCGGTGGCCCATAGAGTATTGTGTTTATTCGTACGCGCGACCGACGTCAACGACCGATGTCAGCGTAGGAGGAAATCAAGCCTCAGGGACGTCGCCGGCTCGCGACTTCGCGACTTCGCGAGCCTTCGACCTCAGCGGTGCGGCTATAGCTTCTGTGACAGAACTATTTTTTTATACACTCCAGGGGTAGGACAGATAAGACTATGTGGAATCCCTCCTTTCCCACTGTCCACCTCCCGAGACCACCTAGGTGAACCGTTGAAACATTTTTCCGGGTTGTCATAAAAAAAATTACTAACACCAAAGGTTAATGCGGGAGCTTCGCTGCGCTATGCTCCCGCATTAACCTTTGAACCTAACTGTTATATATTAGGATGTGGGTAGAATCTGCAGGGTACCCTCAGTCTTGAATCTAACCCAAGTAAGTAACGAACATTACAAGTGGCGACAGGAATAAAATTATACTTTAAACATAGTGTTTGAATGTCTAAAAGTGTTAATAAGTGGTAATTAATCGAAATGGCAGTGAAATTCAGTGACAGCAAGAAACATTGTCATTTGACCAGGCAGTCAAATTAGCTTTGACTGCAGAAATGGCAGATGCTGGTGTTTTGATTATGTCAACACAAGAACAGGTGACCATGCAAGGTACCCCTGGGCCGAGCAGTGTTGAAGAGCCAATGGAGGTTAACAAGATCCGAGCTAAGTCAGTACAACAGGGTAATGAGTGCTGGCGGTGTGGCAAGGTGCATGGCAAATTTTGTAAATTTCGGTGGAGCAGGTGTTACATTTGTAAAAAAACAGGTCATATTGCTGTGGTTTGTTCAAGTACTCATGAGAAAGGTAAGCTGAAGGAAGAAAGTAAATTCAATGGCTTGTATGAAGATGCTCCATGCTACTATGTGTCGCATAAAGTTGCTCCTTATAATGTAAATGTTAAAATAAATAATCAACTAGTAGATTTGGAAGTTGATTCTGGGGCGGCATATACAATGATTAGGGAGAGCACAGCAAAGGAGATCTGGAATGGGCAAATACCAATTCTAAGCGAGCCAAAGGTAAGGCTAACTACATGGACTAACAGTAAAGTGGCTTTACTTGGAGAAGCTTTTGTTGATGTAAGGTTTAAGGATATAAGCAAAAAACTGAAGGTTTTAATTGCTAGAGGAGAAGGCCCAAACCTATTAGGCCGGGATTGGTTTCCTGAGTTGAAAATAGAGCTGAGTGGGATTTTACATGTTAGAGTAGATAGTGGACATGTGGGCAGTATATTAGATAAATATCGAAATATATTTCAGCCTGGTCTTGGAAAGTATACTGGACCCGTGGTGACCATACCTTTAAAACCTGATGCAAAACCAACGTTTTTGAAATGCAGGCCAATTGCTTTTGCGGTGAAAGACAGAGTGTTAAAAGAGATTGACAGGTTAGTTGCAGACGAGGTACTGGAACCGGTTAGTCATTCCGAATTTGCTAGTCCCATTGTTCCCATAATTAAAAAGGATGGCACAGTCAGACTTTGTGGTGATTATAGGTCCACTGTAAATAAGGTCACGGAGACCGATACTTACCCGTTGCCAACGTTGAATGAAGCATTTGCTGCATTACAGGGAGGGGCCATATTCAGTAAAATTGACCTTGAGCAAGCATATACTCAAGTTGTTGTTGATGAGTCTACGTCTAATTTGCTTACCTTAAACACTCCAAAGGGATTGTTTAAAGTTAAGAGGTTAGCATTCGGAGTTAAAGCATGTCCTGGCATTTTCCAAAGAATGATGTCAAATTTATTAGCAGGGATACCAGGTACAGCAGTACTCTTAGACGATATTGTAGTCAGTGGACGCACGACACATGAACATAACAGCAGGTTAGAGTCAGTGTTGAGCGTTTTAAGCAATGCTGGACTACGTGTCAATAAGAAAAAATGCAAATTTGGGACAGGAAGTGTTGAATTTTTGGGCCATTTTATAGATGTTGCAGGAGTACATCCATGCCAAGATAAGATCAAGGCTATATTGGAGACGCCAGCGCCGAAAGATGTAAAACATTTACAGGCTTTCCTGGGTCTGTTGAATTTCTATGACAGATTCTTACCAAAAAAGGCTACTGTGACTGAACCACTGTATAAGCTACTGTTGAAAGGAGCCAAGTGGTCGTGGACAAGGAATTGCCAGCAAGCTTTTGAAATTTTGAAGACTATGCTAACTGCAGGAGATACCTTAGTCCACTACGACCTTAAAAAGCCTTTGTTTATGACATGCGATGCTTCGCAGTATGGTTTGGGAGCTGTACTGGAACATAGGATGGAAGATGGTACCTTAAGACCAATTATGTTTGCATCTAGAACTATGTCGGGCCATGAAAGAAATTATTCACAAATTGATAAAGAAGCGGCGGCTATAATTTTCGGATTGCAAAAGTTTTACCAGTATATATTTGGACGCAAGGTAACTATTCGTACAGATCACAAGCCACTTTTGGGTATTTTTGATCCATGTAAGCCGATACCCAATGTCATATCGCCAAGGATGCTACGATGGACATTGTTGCTCAATTCATATGATTATGAAATTAAATATATAGAGGGAACAAAAATAGGCAACGCAGACGCATTGAGCCGATGGCCATCTCCAGGATGTAAAGTCAATGGGAAGAAAACGAAGAAATCAATGTGCTCTTGATAAATGAAACTCCAGTGGAATTACTGATGACTGCTAGAGATGTGGCTAAGCTAAGCAGTAAGGATGAAATTTTATCGAAAATATTGTTTTGGATAAGAAATGGATGGCCTAATAAGGTTGAAGATAAATTAAAGGATTACTATGTTAGAAAAGATGAATTGTCAGAATATAACGGATGCATTTTGTGGGGAAGTAGAGTGGTCTTACCTAAAAGAATGCATCAACAAATTCTACAAGAACTACATGATAACCATGATGGTATAGTCATGACAAAAGCAATAGCTAGAAGCTATTTTTGGTGGCCAGGGTTAGATAGAGAAATTGAAAGAGTTGTGCAAGAGTGTCAGATATGCAGGGAAGTAAGAAACATGCCACCAAAAGTGACACACAGATGGATAACGCCCCCAAAGCCGTGGTCTCGGCTACACATCGATTTTGCGGGCCCGTTCATGGGTAAAGTGTTCTTGATTCTGATAGATGCCTATTCCAAATGGCCAGAAGTAAAGATAGTAAACGAACAGAGCTCAACTATGGTCATTAATAAGCTGGAAGAAATATTTACGGAGCAAGGTTTGCCAGACACAATAGTTAGTGACAATGGGAAAGCTTTTGTGTCAGAGGAATTGCAAAGTTATTTGAAAAGAAACGGGATAAAACAGATTTTAGTGCCACCATATCACCCAGCATCGAATGGCCAAGCTGAAAGAACCGTGCAAACAGTGAAGCAGAAATTAAAAAAAATATCTAACCAGCCCTGGGCAACGCGTCTTAATCAAATTTTATATAGTATTCGGACCACACCTAGTTCTGTTACTGGAAAAACTCCAGCTGAGTTACTTAATAACCGTAAATTCAAGACCAAATTCGACCGGCTTCACCCCCTTTCGGAACAAGCAAAGGAGACTGAAGAGATAATAGAAAATGAATCAAAGAAAACTAGAGAATTTAAAACCGGTGAATGTGTGTATTTTAGGAACTATAGGACTGGTCCACGCTGGTTAAATGGTATGGTAACCAAGAGAATTGGCATTGTAAGGTATAAAATTAAACATGGAGACAAGATATTCATTAGACACGTAAACCAAATGCTGGGCTTCACAAAAAAATCTAGCAATAGGCTAGATAATGCCGGGAATAGAGATGGTATACCTCAGAATGAGGACAAACGTAAGAAGCAAAGAGAGAGCGAAGTTGAAGGGGAGGAAGATAATGAAGCATATGGCACTATAAGAATTCCATCACCAAGTCAATGGGCTGAGATCATTGGGGTTGATGGTTCAGAAGATTGCCATGTGGATGCGCCAAGCGTCAATGCGTCAGCAGTGAAGGCGAGCAAAAGAACTAGGTCATCTGAAAGCCCACCGTCAGCCACACCTGTTTTTAAGCGTATGACACTGCGAGAACTGGATGATAGTGGGAATAGTATAGTAAGTGGGGATGACATTAGTGATGCCTCGGACAATTGACTTTTGCGATAAAATAAATAAATAATAATAGTTAATGTTGTGTATGTGTATTAAACAAAAAAGTGAACAGTGTAATAGTGAATGTGCGTGTTCAGTCTGATAATAGTTAAGAGATTTATAAAGTCTAACAGTGTTCCTCTTATCCCGGGGGAAAGGCATGTTATATATTAGGATGTGGGTAGAATCTGCAGGGTACCCTCAGTCTTGAATCTAACCCAAGTAAGTAACGAACATTACACTAACCATACCGAGTCGCTTCCGCTCCGATAGGTCTTGCTTGCTCGCTTTGCTCGCTTTGCTCGCTTGCTGGCTTCGGTTTAGAACAACAAGCACTTAATTGATATTAATACTTAACTGAATAGAAATTAAACAATTTTATTTTTATAATAATGTAATTTATTTTATATACATTTTTCACAGCTGTTAATAATTCAACAAATGGGTCTTTTTTATTTTTTAAATTGTGTCTCCTCCACAAATATTACACTAAAGCATCATTGAAATTTTCGGGGTGGTTATAATTATCTTTATAAAAGAAACGTTTAACCACCCTCCACTGGGACTCTATATGTTGCGTATGAGTCCCGTCTTCTGCCACAAATGGATTGTCTGGATCACTATGGTTTACCTTCTTATCAACAACAGACAATCATAGGCCTTCCAATAATCTGTATGTATAGTGGTCCCAATTTCCACATGTTTTTGGATCAACGGTACTAATACTGCTGCTGATCGGATATTGTCAGGGCACACCTCTAGCTGCAGGTCCTCGCTTCCGTCCTCCACGAGGCCGAGGACCCAGTGCCCCTCAACTCTGCGTCCTTAAACAAAAACATATTCAATGTTACTACAATTAAAATTATAAAAAGATAATACTAGGGATTCAATTCAATTTAAAAATTACCTTTATTATATTTCCTCTTCCCAAACTTGCTTTCATCAATTTGCACAATTTTTCCCGGGCCACCAATTTTCCCTTTTTCCTGCTCTTGTTCTAATTGATATGCGACTACTGTCTCCCTGCAGTAAGAGTACCAATCA
The DNA here is from genome assembly GCA_947563465.1 of Archips xylosteana. NCBI lineage: Eukaryota > Metazoa > Arthropoda > Insecta > Lepidoptera > Tortricidae > Archips > Archips xylosteana. The sequence goes on along the minus strand of OX387353.1, from coordinate 18,872,104 downwards.
GATATTGTCACTATTGAAAGACACTGCTCCTTTTCATCCCTGATGGGGTCCTCATGAATCACCATGTCATGGGTTCATTGGTAAGCAAAACAGTACATTAAATAGTACACATGAATCAACTGGATTTTTACATTTTCGAACCATGTACTCTTTGTTCGATATATCTCACTTTTCCCCAGCAACTCTTCTTCGAGCAATAAAATTGCCCCACCGTTTGATTCGCCGATAAATCAACGCTCATTGGGTAAGGTTACCATCCGTCCGGGTTTCCCCGGATTTGTCCTAGTTTACAGGGCATCCGGGGAGCGTCCGGGGGGCCCTCATTTGGACTGGTTAGAGCAATTTACCAAAATCGTAATTTTCTTGTAGCAAAATTTCCGTTCGCAGATTTTCCTCAATGCTTTTTTTCTCACCATAGTTTTTTTACTGAAGCTTATTTTCACAATCGCGTTTTTTCCCAACTTTAATCGACACAAACATAGGTAGGTTTAGGTTATGTTAAGTTTTCATCGGCCCGAAGGGCCAAAAGCACACAGAAGAAGGAGCTCCGCATGAGCGGAGCTCCGTCGACACTGTTTTTGTGTCAATTCAAATTGGGAAAAAACGCTACTGTGAAAATAAGCTTCAGTAAAATACTATGGTGAGAAAAAAAGCATTTTGGAAAATCTGCGAACGGAAATCTTGCTACAAGGAAATTACGATTTTGGGGAAATGATCTAACCAGTCCTCATTTGTAGTCCGGGTTTAAAAATTTAAAGTCGCCGCCCGCAACACACGCACACTTCACCGTCCCCCCACTCCCGTGACTATATTTAAAAAAACCTGTTGACCTATCCGGGTTCTGGACTCTAAAATCCGGGGTTTTCACGCGTCTTGTCCTGGTTTCCAAATTTTAGAGATGGCAACCCTATCATTGGGGCACGATGAACGCGACAGTTCAAGGCAACTGGCATTCAAAGAAAACGCTTGCTGGACAGCAAAAGCAATGGGTCTTGAATTAGATTTTGCAGTATACTACAAATTGTGAATGTGCTTGAAATAGATTTATTTCATGGACCAAGTTTATCGTCCTAAATAAAAAAAGCAAAATCTATTATAAGATAACATTCCAAGAAAACACAAAAATACTGGTCGTTTTAGTAATAAAAAGACTATTAATACTAATACCTACAAACATAATAAATAACCTGTCAAGTTAATGTTTACCCGGTTGCTTCGAAAAGTATACTTACCAATTTTTTCAAAGGTTGTGAATAAAGAAATATCATCGTTACTTTATCTTCACAATAATACTACGTTACAGTCTAACGACATACAAACAACCCAAAAGTAAGGTCAAAAATCTTCAAAAGCATGAAATGAAAATGACAAAACAAACAGTGGATGGAGTAAAACTGTGTGACAGTGACAGTGACATCTGACAACATCACACATCAGTGTAACGTGTGACATTGACAGCTCTCTTCAAATACCACAAACAGTACGCAACAAAAAGTAGTAATCCAAATATTTATTAACATTATCAGAATAACAGAAAAGAGACTAGAAAGAAATAAGTAATTTTAAACAGCCATTATTTACTAAAATCATTAGCTACGAGTTAAGTTAAGATCAAATCCAAAGAGATTGCCAATATTGCCATCTACCGCATGCGTCTTGTACTTATTACGTCCATGCTTGTACTTCAACGAAAAGGAACCTAGTATTTTATGACTAGGAAGACGAGCGAGGAAACATGTCACTTATTCACAACTTCAATTACTAGATGTCGCTAAGTACGTCATAATGTATTTTAATTTTCTACCCATGCATATTGAGCAGCGACATAGTCGATAATGTTTTACGATGCTCAAAAAACTATGGAAATTCTCTTTATTTGCAATTTAATGAGAATAATTTAAAGATAAGGTGATTACTGCAAAACTGATATGTTATCCATCATTCTAATAATAAAAGCGTGTTAAAAATAGGAGATAGCTTAGATATTTAAAATTGATGTAAGTAGGTACTTACAGCAAAATCTAAAAATAAAATTACTTTGACAAGATTCTTTTCCTCTACACTACATAATTAGCTCAACTAATGTGTCAGTAATGCAGCCAGTAATAAAATGACATTAGCAAAGATCATGTTCAAAATTTGAAACAAAACAAATGAACGTCATCTATGATTCCAAACAAAAGCCAAAACTGGCATCTAGGCAACGAATCTAACTCAGCAGTTGTCAAACAGGTCTAAAAATAGCAGTTGAATCTACGGCTCATTTCTAAACAAATAGATTCAAGTACGAGAATAAGGGAACTGGTAGAAGAGAAGAGAAGTCAGTCAAATAGAAGTAAGTAGGTAATGATATGTCATTGAAACCCTGCCGTTACGTTTTTAGAGCGACAACATGAAGTGATGTATCGGTCTCGCTCTTGCTCGCGGATTACTGCTCAACAAAATGGCCGCCATTCCCGCTCATCGTGAGCGCCGCAGCCGGACGTCTATCGTACATTTCGACCTCGCCTTTCCTTCGAGTTATATTTTTGTTCCGAGTGGCCAGCAACGCAACGCCTTTTGTACACCTGGAAGAGTTCTGGAGCATTGTCAACCTGAGGTCCAGACTGTTTGGCAATCTGACGATTAGTAAGTAACTTAATTATTTTAATTATTCTTTTTAGGTTATGTTATGATACGCCAGCTGACTACCATCTACCCACAAATCCGGAAATTCTTCATTTTAGCCATGTCCCATTTTTTAGGATCAGCAGTGAAATCGCAACTCCGTGACTTAAAAATTTAATTGTGATTTTTTTTCTTTTTTTTAGCACCTGGTAATATTTACATCGATCGATGTCTACTCTAAGTATTATTATTCCGTAGATTTTTTATAATTTTTTTAGAGCGTGCAAGTCACTGTTATGACTATATTTCTTCAAATATTAGTAAAAAAAATCGTCTTAGTAACCCTATACTCCTATATTACTGTCAAGGAGGGAAATGGCAGCGTCGCGTTATCGGCATTTCGAACGAGCATTGTTGCCGCTCCGTGCACAGCGCGGTAGATAATGGCACGGCAAGTGAAGTCGTGATTGTGAAGTTGGTTTGGCAACCTAACTACTGGCAGTAGAGTGGCTGTCTGGCACTCGCTCTTGCTTCTGACACAGTTATCTTCGTTTTCGAAGCTGTGCGCATGCACGGTCTGCTTAACACTGTTGGACGGACCGTATTGGATGTTCTGTTCATCTTAATCATTATCTATTCTGAGCGTTTGTGTCCCTTCTCTATTCTTCTGTGTGCTGGGGATACACTACTTCTTAAACCATAATCTTATCTCTCTTAATTCTCAAATTAGGACTGGTTCGTTGACTAGTTTTTACAGTAGGTATGAATTTAATCAAATTTTAGAATATGAACAAAAGTCCTTGATAACTAATCGCCAGCGACAGAAAGCATCGGTTGTCTAATAGATTACTTAAATCAAAATGACTCGAAAGTAGATGACGATTTTTGGTGCTTGCTTGGCGTAATTCTTTTTGCAAAAATATCATCGTCCGCCATTTTGACATGTAATCATACGTGCGCTGCCGATGAAAGAAATCCGGTTGTCTTTTTCGCTCTTGCGGTCCCGCCGTATGACGGAGTCGTGCGCTCTCATTCTGCCTGTTCGTTTACGTTATATAATTTATACCTATGTCCAATTTGTTATTCCTTGGAGTATTCGCAAACGAACTTCTATTTGAGGGTCACGAGTTTTAATATGAAAGAAAACAAGTATGACCTATTCAAATACAGACTTAATACAATGTTCCGCTGTGGCAATTCTATTTGGACCCGTTACCTTTCGTATGCCGCAAGTAAAAAAAACCTGCATTCTAGTCTCGTTTGTCTCAAATAATACTAATATTATCCACAGATTAAAATAAAAATACAAAAAGATAGCCTTAATATTAAGACGTGCAAGAGGTTATATAGGTTAAACACATCCATTTGTAACTTTAATTAGAGATCAGCAAAGTGCTGTTTGTAACCCAATACAACTCCTTATCTGATGTCAGATGAAATTTCATCCGAATCTCGTTTTTTTTAAAATATGGTTAACTTATTAACGTCAATCTGACGTCAAATACAATTCATTACTCTTTAGGCGTGCAGTGCGCAATGCGCTGCACTGTCCGGCGGATCATTGGAGGAGCATTGAACTCAGTTTTCTGATGACGTTTCTAGTGGTGCCATGATGTTATAAAAAATATTGCCATGCTATGAGTTCTAAATATTTACTCGTTGAAACACAAAGTTGCTAGGTATTTACATTCCTGATTTTTTAACAAAAATATTTTTTGTAAAATTCAGGATTCAGAAAGTTGCATATGCATTTACAAATCTATTCCTCTCTGGGTATAGTATACCTACAACTCGTTACGTTGTCAACTCTACTAAGTACTTCTTAACTAAGTATATTTAATTTTTTTCTCTTAAGCTTTTGTACCTTTGGATGATATTTGTAAAATGACCAGAGCGAGTTTTTTTTTAAAATGATATTGACTATCTCGTACTTTAGACAAAACTCGAGACATGTTATTAGCAGTTCATTGGTACATTCGCAATGTATTCGTGTGAAATGATCACAATTTTCTATTCTTTATTCGTCCATTTTCCCCAGTAGAGCAATTTTTATCTGCTTGTCAATGACGTAGAACTCCCTTCGGCTCCACTCGGAAGCTCTCGGGCGACCTCGGCAACATGTCAAACAACTCGGCAATGCGGAGCGGCCGACAACATGCTACGCTCACCGTAAGACCGGCAACGTCGCTACCCACAATAAGCCAGTGCCAGACCCGGACGATCCAACCGCCATTTTGAATTACATGCAATATGCGATGATTTGGCAGGCAATGAAACTGTATTAGAAACTGTTCAAACGCCTACAATGACTATCTCCACTAAAATTTTGCTACAAAAATATCTTTTCAATCGTCCGATAATATCTACGCACCAACTACCTACTCTAATAAATAAATTACTTAATAAATTAAATAATGTAATTTGACACATGATTAATAATAGTAATAATACTAATAATAATAATAATAAACAATCTAGTTAATCTAGGGTAATATTTTATAGGAATTTTGAATTTAGATGTTTTGCATAGTGTTCTTTTTTCAATAGTCAAATTATTTCCCTAACGCAATTACCCTTTGCGAATGACGTCACCATCATAAAGAAGTTTAACTGTTTAAGCGACACGCTAGAAGTAGAACGCAAGAGAATGAGACCGTTCGTGTATAAGCGTAATGTGACCCCGCTTCGATAGCATGTTCTTAAGTACGTACTAATGACACAGAGTACGCGAATAAGACCGAGCGTTCCATCCGACAATATTCCGCCGTTTCGCGGCGCCGTTTCCTCTCTCCGGCCTTGCTATGTAGCGCGCTCCGTTGCTCGCCGCGGTGCGATTTAAAGAAAGTAAAGCGGCGGTCTCTGCGCTAGGTTACTCTGTTGATATTAGTTCGTGGTTTTGCCACGAGCCGAGGGGCGACGCCACCGAGTCGGCGCGGCGGCCATTTTCTTCTCTTTCTGCTTTACTGTCAGTGCCCCAGCAACCGCGTTACTGGACGCTCGTTTGGCGCTGTCAAGAATCTTCTCGATCACTCTCCATACTTCTTGATTCTCTTGTTCGAAGGCATCTGAGGTAGGTATTAGGAATAATTAGAATAGCATAGTAATTAACTTAATGGTGTTTCATTCTTTTTGTTTTGTCTACTGTCGGTCGGTCTTATTATTAGTTTTATTTTTAGATGTGATTTTTGTTATTGTTTTTTTTGCTGTTGTTTTTTTTTCGGTTGTTGAACGGTAGATTGCCCGCGGTAGATTGTATTATCTTTTTTATCTTCAAGTAGTTATTAGCTTATCTTTCAAATATATATTTTTTATTTCTGCCTCATCTGTCAAAATTACATGACCTTGAGTTTGTTTTTAGATTCGTTGTGTTTGTTGCGACTTCTCTGTTTTAATCTTTTTGTATTTTTGAATCTGTTTACTATTTTTAAAATATCCCGGGTCCTAAGTTCACATCAATTCCAAACTTAAATCACTTAAATCAGCTATAGTGATTTTAGCATTCTCAGTCTTGCTTTATTTTATTACCTTTGTAATTAAGTCTAAAGACAATTCTAATAAATTTAGAATTATTGGATTCAGTTCAAAGGTAACCCCCTCGTAATCAAAATCACTTATCCCAAAAATCGTCAAAACTTGCCGAGTTCACTGTTCCGCCAGGCTTCCTACTTCGTTCGATAGCCCCTTATACCACCTTCACCTCATTCGTGTTTATTTTGAACTGAGCGCTCGTTCGCTACCCATCTCCCTCTAGCGAACGCTCACCGCCACGCGGCAGACTGGGGCAGCTATGTTTTTGATAGAAACATGGCGATCAGCGGCTGGCATCATGAGTGGGGAATTTATTCCGGTATTCGGCGCTAGAAGTCCGCCATCTTGGTGTGAAGCGAACGATTTCTGTCATTTCATTGTTGATTTTACTACTAAATCCAATTTTGACCAATTGTCTTCACATGCTGATGTAGTTACAATCTCAATTCGGATTTTTAACTCCTCCGTCTCCGATTGAATTGGAATCTGGCCTCGTTTCTAGTTAAAAAATCTTTACATTTTACATATTCCTTTGGTGTTTTTCCATTGTTGACAATGCCAAGCAATGTGTCTTTCCGAGGAGTGATGCTTGGTCTAAAATGACATTAACTTTTGTAATCTTCTCTGGTAGGCGTGGTCGTTTGAAATTTGAATCGTCTCGTTGATCGGTTCTTTGGTATTTTTGTTCACATTGTCTTTTCTACATATCTATGTAAATAGTTAGTTTCTAAAAGATATGGTTCTATCCTTTCGAGGTTTCGAGGACAATTTTGCGAGTGCCAAGTGTAACATTAGCCGTTTTTCGGTAAAAAAAATCTATATAATAAAACGAGAGAAAATGAGAGGTAATGATGGATGAATGATGACAGTCTCACGACTCATGTAAATACTCAAGTTCTTTCGTCTAATGACGTATTCTTCGAGTTTTGTGCTAGACCAGGAGCGGCATTCATTTTTTCAAAAGCATATTTTTTCAATGGGGTTTGTGCAGTACTATTAAAATGCGTTACTTGGTCGTGTTGAAGGAGTTTTTCAATAATACTCAAAATATCTCATCTTCATACATAATAGTTGCGAAAGCGCTCCAATACTTTTAAATATTATTTAGTTTAGATTGTGTTAGGTAATACATTTTGAGTTGAAAAATATTATTTTACTAGCGGTTTCTCGCAGGTTTGCCTGCGAAGAATTCGTTTATCGCTATCCCGCGGGTACTATACAATTTTCTGGGACAATAACTATACTTTGTGCTATCCAGGGTCTCAACTCAACCTACCTCCATATCAAATTTCATCTTAATCGGCTTAAGCGTGAAAGCGTGATAAAAAAATAAACTCACATGGTGGTTTTCGTCACGTGTTTTTTCTTTTAACAACTGTTACTCTTTGGTATTAATACTTAAAATGCATGGTAAAATAAGTCGAGGGTTGCCAGGGGCTAAATTTCAGCAACGGCCCATCACGGTTTGCGAGCGGTAATTCAATCGTTTGGGAGAGGATAGGAATGGGCTGAGCTTGGGATGAGCTTTATTTTCCTATTAATTCGCTTTGTAAATAAATAAATAAATAAGGCTCATCCCAATCTCAGCCCAAGCCTCTCGCAAACCAGTAATTTTTGGCGTTCCTGAATAGCAGTTCATCCCTATCCTCTTGCAAACGATTTAATTACCGCTCGCAAACCGTGCAGGGCCGTTCCTGAATTTAGCCCCTGGTCAAACCCAATAAGTTGATCTAATGTTTTGTAGGATTTTTGATTTTAGATGTTTGACATAGTGTTCTTTTTTCAACAATGAATTATTTCGATTGATCGGGTTTGAGCACGCAACCCCCGAAGTGTTGACGTTCAAAAGGCCGAAAAATGATTTTTTTTAAGTGATTTTATCGAAAGCTGAATTTTTTTGACTAAATTAAGTTTACATAAAAATATATAAATTACCTCCTCAACCATCGTGTAAATTATCCACATGAACCAGAACCATCTCGTCAACCTGTAACATTAAATAGGACATAAAATCAGGTCACCCTTTATTGGAAAATAAATTACAATTGGTGAAATTTGCCATTAGCAATTTAATCTCAGTCAACCACAACATAAAAAAGATTTATTGCATAAATTATTGCATGGTAATTTTTTTTACTTTTTTTAAAATCATATTTCGCTGTTATCATCATTTTTATACTACACACAAAAACAGTAAGTACGAATAGTAGTACATACTAGTATTAGTACTGGTCATAATATTAGTAGATGTTTTATTATTGATTCTGTCTGTGTTATTGCAATAAAATCCATTTAAAGTTTTTGGTAAATAAATAAAAAAATACGCCCGCGATAGCACGCTCACGTTTGGTTATGCGTTTTTCTTCAGTCTAAATAATATCGTTACACGCTATAACATACGTATAATTAACAAAAAATTAAACCGCCGAAAAAAAAACTGAAAAGCAAAAAATAATAAACTTTTTTTATTTAACCTTAATAACTAAGTTCTGAAACTAATGTAAGTATACCTAAGTAATTTTGGAGCCGGTGCCAAACAATCACGTGTCACGGGTGTGCCCGTTCGGGTTGCTGTCTCGCGGACATTAACGCTCGCTCGTGAACGCTATACTTACATCAGTTTCAGAACTTATTTTTTAAGGTTAAATAAAAAAGGTTTATAATTTTTTGCTTTTCAGTTTTTCATCGGCGATTTAATTTTTTGTTAAAAAGTTTTTATTTTAAGCTTTTTAGTTTTTCTGTATGACTGACAGGTGTGAAGCTCATTCATGGTGAGGTTTTTCTAATACACAAGTTTACACAACTCAGCGTTAAAATCTGTAATCTTTCCAATAAAAAAAGAATTGACAAAATTGGACTACTCTGTATAGTTGGAATTTTATAAGCTGGGGGTTTAGGACTGCAGACCTCATCTGGTAAAGATAACATTGTTCTCGTTTGTTCTATTATGGACGCACTACAACGCCGACGATCCACCTGAGTACCGCTTACAATGACGAAAGGCCATTCTTAATAAGTTAAGCTTTTGCAATTTCATCCTTGTAACATAGAGAAGATGGTAGCTATTTGTTTGCATTTTTTGTTACTTGTTCTGATTTGTTATTAGCGGTAGGCTTCAACAAACAAGAACAATGTTATCTTTACCAGATGAGTTCTGCAGTCCTAAACCACCAGCTTATAAAATTCCAACTATAAAAAGTTATGCGTGGTCATGCATAAAAAAATATACGCGTCGACTTGAGAACCTCTTCCGTTTGTTTTCGTCGGTTGAAAATATTATGTATGTGGCAAGTTGCTATAGTTATTTTACATTTCACTTTTTTTTAAATGCCAATGACAGATTTAAATGTCTGCGAGTACAGCGTAAAAGGGACCTTAAAGTATATAAGTTAGAAACTAGCTTCAGTATTTGAAAAGGTTAAATTAAACATTTAAATAAAAAGGTTAAACAAGAATAGAAGGATACCTATAAAACAAACAAGTACCAATGACTGTGAGCTCGTTCAAGTCGTGCGATACGATTATATACCATGGCACTAAGTATTTAGTTGCTTATCGAAGTGTCAAGTCAAACAATTAAAATCTTCAAAATAGCGAACTCATTAGATCAATCAATCAATCGTAGAAATAACAAATCTTCGGTTAAAATAGTCTATGCCAATTTAGGTTAATTGACATTATACTCTAATAGGATTTATCCTATGTTTAGCTTGGATGAAGATTATCTTTATAACACGTTGAATAATCGGCTCCGGGTTTATGGTTTGATGTAATGCTTTAATTTAATTTAATATTACAGTTATTTAACATATTTTCATTTTACTTTTCAGGGTGTACACCGTCGTTACTGCCATGAAAATATAAACAATGCAATTAATTGTAAGTACTGAAACTGCTGTAGACATAAAAACAAAGATGTCACTTAATGAAGACAATCTAGAAAAATGCACATCGGATGTTCATTCTGCTGTGGCAAATGGCGATGTTGCTAATGGTGACGTTCCTAATGAGGACGTTCCTAATGAAGACAATGAAGCTGGCGATAGCAATAAAAATATTGAGCAAGTTATAAAAAATGTAGTAAAAATCGTAGAACATGAATTGGAACTACCAAAACCTGTTGATATTAGCAACAATGCTGATATAGAGACTTCGCATGTGAATGATAATAAATTGAACCAAGCTGTAGATATTTCAAATGGAGAAGATGATAGCAAAATTAATGAATCTGTTGAAGAAACTAATAACTCAAATGAGAACACTGCCACTGAATTGGTTAACGAAGAAACAGAACATACTTATGATACCATAACGGATACTGAAGTGAATGATGTCAATACTATTCCTGGTATGAGTCAAACTGAAGTGAATGATGTCAATACTATTCCTGGTATGAGTCAAACTGAAGTGAATGATGTCAATACTATAGCTGGTATTGAGGATGATCAAAATGACACCGTCAGTGATAGTGCGTTGACTGATTTAAGTCATGAAAGTAGTGGTGATATTAGAATGGCAGATGGAAATGAAAATTCTATCGATGAAAAAGAAGACACTGTCGTTGTTTATAATAATACAAAAGCTGAATCAACCGACGAAAGCATGACAATCACTAGTATTACCGATGCAAAAGAAAAATCTACTATGGAAACGGAAATGGAAAATTCTATTAACACAGAAGCTAAATTAAACGATGACGATTGTACTGTGAACAATATTACAGCTGCAACTGAAAGTGATGCCATACAAAAGGAAGACAATGACGTCAGCTCAGACCCTGAATGTATAGTAAATAGTAAAAACGTGAGCACAAATATAACTATAGATCATGATAAAAATGGTACTAACGCTTACAGTGTGAATTGTAATGAGGATGCAAGCACAAATATTATCGTCGTTCGTACAGACGACGAAAATGCAAAAACAAAACCTGAAGCAGAACTAAACATTGTTAAAAGTACTATCAAAGAGAGAGAAATAGTTTCTATTCCAGTTAAAACTATAAGCAGCGAAGAACCGAAAGATAATGAAGATATGATGCCGGAAATTGATGGCACTGTAAACAGTATGAACGATGAAGCAGAAAAAGTCTGCGATGAAAGTGATATTACAGAAACAAGTAACATAAATGTGCAGAAAGAAAATGTTTCAAATGCGGAAACGAATAGTGAAATAAGTGGAACAGAACAACATGTTCCCGTTTCTGTACAGGAAGACAAAATGGAAACTGATATGAATGATGAAAACATAGACTTAATAAAACTAAATGTTAAAAATGATAGTGTTGATATATTAGAGTGTGTTAAGAAAGAACTAGAAGCAGAAGAACGTGGAATGATGGATATTGAAGAGAAAGAAGCTCACAATAATGACGAAAAAATAAAACTGAATTCAATGGATGTCGATGAGATAGCAAAAGTTAAGTTAGAAGTTGATGTTGAAGCATCAGCACGTAGTTTGTCTGATGTAAATAAAAGTTCTAACAAAACTTTTGCAGTAGATGAACCGATATCTGTGCAGATTGAGGAATCAGTAGATCTGATCCCAGATAGCTCTGATGATGTTATATTTAACTTAGATGATGATAAGGAACAAGAAAAAGAATTGATAGAGCCGAAAGTATCCGAGTCCACCAAAATTATAGAGGATGATAAACCGGTGTCTGGCGGTGATGACGACAAAACAATATTGGATCCAAAACAGTCTGATGAGATAATCGACTTGGATGAAAACGTGTCTAAAGGTACAACAGAAGCGACAACACAACAAGAAAATATTCCAAAAAAAACTACCGAAGTATCTATGATATCACCAGTTTTGAAATTATCAAATACATTAGATATTTTATCCGATGAAGAGGATGAGCTAAAAGAAACAAATACGGATAGCAAATGCATTAGTATCGAAGATGACGATGACGTCATGCTGATAGACGAAGATACGTGTGGTAATGAGATGAAGACTGAACCAACCAAGGAAAAAGAAAAAGAGAGCGTCGAAGAGCCTAAACCTAAAAGCCCATTGGAAAATATGGAACTCGGCGAAAAAAAGATCGAAACAGAAACGAAATCCACAACTGAAATAGGTAAGCAATACATATAATGTTTAGTGAACTTTAGTGGGTGGCTGACAGATGCAAATTACCTTAAAATAATCTCAAGGTTCGACATTATTTTAACACTTTGCATCCATTGGCTTTCGTGTGCATGAAATACAAACAAAAAATTAATAAGTACCTACAAAAATACGCAATATCTGACCTTAGCTTAATCTATTTAATATTACATTTCAGAAGCCGCAATTCCTGAGAAAGAAGTGATAGAACCAATACAGACACCCGAAGTTGGTGAAAAAGTAAAAGAATCTAGTCCTGAAAGGGAAATTACGACGCCACTTTTGCACGAGAAATTCCTAAAAACCTGCAAAAAGAACTTGTCAGAAATGACAAGAGAAGAACTTGAAGAATTTTGTATTTTAAAAATAGTCGAAAGCGTCATAGATCGAAGTAGTTTGAGCGAAGTTAAATCAAAACTCAAAACCCTTACTCAAAACATAGATGAATATAATAAGAAAGCGAAGATGTTGACGAAACAAAATAGAGATCTCCAAGTGGTGTTGAAATCTATCCAAGAAGATCAGAAGAAAGGAGTAGATTCGATAGTTCCATTGAAAATTACGCGATCTGTGGGAATGCAAGTGTTGATGACTGACAAAGTGGTACAACGAAGGAAAGGCATCGGTCTACCAGGCAATGCACCACCAGTTACCAAGCAGCTGCGTAATCCCGTTATACAAAGCCCTCGTCCACAAAAACCACAAGTCCCTCAAATTCCAGTACCGAGACTAGTCCCCGCCAATAACCCTACTCTCAAATCTCCCAGCGCACAACAGCCGAATGTAGGAAAAATAACGAGTCCTTTACCTAATGGTATTAAAAATGCGTCACCCGTTCAGAAAGGAGAAAAACGGCCGCATAACAGAATCCAGTCTGTTACAGTAGATTTGACTGATGATGAGCCCCCAGCGAAGGTTGTGAACAGAACGCAGACCCCTGTGGTGCCGCCGGTTAGACTCGTTCCCTCGCAAAACTTACTAGCGCCACCCAGACCATCCACCATCAACAGCCCGAGAAAAGTTTACATTCCTATCAGTGGCCCGCAGGGTCAGAATGTTAGAGCAGGACAAACCATTATGTTAAAAACAGTTCCTCCTCAAGGTAAGTACTAAACTTAGTTGTAAATTGTAATTAGCGTTTTATGTTGACGATTTTCTTAAACTCTTAACTAAGCATCATTTAAGTGTTTATTCCATTTCCAGGTACGAGACAAAGGTGCCCCCCACCGCACATGGTGAGAATGCCGCAAAACATGCGACTGCAAAGACCACAGGGATTAAGGCACCCGGCGCCACTACCAGATTGCATGAAGCAATATCAACCACCTAATTGGAAAGCGTTGCCGCCAGCACCCGACCTAAAACTAGCTAAAGTAGAAAACGGCATTGTAATATCATGGAAAATTGAAGGATACCAGGAAGACAGCTATGAAGAAATAGCTAGTTACCAACTCTATGCTTACCAGGAGACCGCGTCTCCCCCTAACACAGCGTTGTGGAAGAAAATCGGAGATGTGAAAGCTTTACCTCTCCCGATGGCTTGCACGTTGACTCAATTCATGGCAGGCTACAAATACTACTTTGCCGTGAGAGCGGTTGACATCAGGTCTCGCCTTGGACCGTTCAGTTTACCTGGAAGTATACTATTGTTAAATAAAATGTAAGACTGATTGATAATTTTGATTTTGGTGCTTGAAGATGCGAGTGGAGGTTTGATGCCAAGTGATTTAATGACTGATATTATTCGTATTATTTATTTGACAGATAAAAAACTGTACAGTGCGGTGGCTAGCCGTTTTATTTTATAATTTGTGTGACTTTGAAGTACATACAAAGGGGAGTGAATTATTTTATGTATATTAAATTAACAAAACAGTGTAGTGCTGTGCTGACAAAAAAACTGTGGATCTCTTTTGCTTCTACACCATTCTCATGTGGATTTACTACTTGAATACTAAAATAATTTGTACGTAGATAGGCAATATTACGGAACTAAAAAATAAGCAGTTTTTGAATTAATTTGATCTGCCTAGCCTATATAACTCTACTATTTAGACAACATTTGTAACGTTGTATTTAATTGACGACTGTAATAATTACTTGTCTAATTATAATTTTCAATAAAGATACTTCTTTGTTGTCCTTTTATTGCGTGAATATTTTCTTATATTTGCCTTTAAATTGAAAGACTGATGATAGCAGTAATACGACAAGTTTATTGGCCAACAACAACAAATTGAAGAAAGAAAATGACATTGGCTCCCGTTCTAAACAAACGATGTGCTGCTGCCCTGCTAGTCCTACTGTTTGGTCCTACTTCTGTTCTGTCCTGAGGTCTGTCTACCTACTACATACAGGCTCGCTCACCTACCACAAACAAAACAAAACCAGACTTGAAAACATGTGTACCAACATGACAACTCTCTCTTAAAATGTTGCCAGTAGAACTAACTAAACTTCTGATGGTAGTAAATGATGTAATTCATCATAAGAAAAATAAATAATAAATAAATAAAATATTCGTAGTCATCAATTATTCATCTATCTAATGTTAGCATTAACATTTGGTAGCATAGCGTACGATTATGGTACCTACTCTGAAGATTAGCTCTGGTTAAGTTCGAAACGCGTCAGTGTAGTTTGGTGGTGGTGATAGTTGGGTTTGTGTGTGTTCGTACAGTGTGGAGGTTGGAGGATCAGCATGAACACGCATTTCTTATATAAACGAAACTATCGTAAGGTCGCGGGTAAGCAAAGTAATTGTTTAAGATCTTTAACACCATACCATATAGTTACTATACTACATACTATATTATAGTATGTAGTATTAAACAAGTCAGATATGAAGTATCTTTTTTATTTATTTTTTCAACTTCATTTTTTTATTACTTTTACGGTCATCCCATGAAACCATATATTTCAAACTAAATACAAACTGAAATATAGATGCACAGAAAAAACCCCAAAACCTAGGGGCAAGCACGCAGCACGGAACGCTGAGGACCTGGGTTCGATTCCCAGCATTGGTCTTTTTTCTGGGGTTTTTTCTGTGCATCTATATTTCAGTTTGTATTTAGTTTGAAATATGTAGTATTACTTACAATTTTTGAACTATTTTTAAACATCTTTTTCAATATTTTAGTTTCCTCTCGCACGTATTTTAAGTAGTTATTTTCCTTCACCTTCATTTCTGTGGGACCCTGCAACGTTTTTAAAGCATAAACACACAATTTAACTTAATTCCAGTTCGTATCTTCACGCTTTAAGCCTACCGTGTTTTTGGCGCATTTATTGCATTCATTCACCGTCTTTTATTCAGTTCTCCGAAACTCTGCAACTTCGGACTTCGCGCGCACTGTTGCGCATCCATTTTTACAATTAAAAGATTATTACACTTTTTATTCATTTCTTCTCGTTAATTTGTTATTAGCTTGTAAATAAAATTTGACATGTTTTAACAGCCTTGTTTATCCGGTTGCCATGACAATTCTTGTCAAACTCGTTACCAGCCTGCAGTTTTTTGATCAAAACTTGCACAAAATCCTTTTTTTTTCTTGGCCACGAACGAAACTTTGCTTTTAATTCAAAATTTTCCACGTTCATAGAATCGCCGTCGCGTGATGAGCTCTGCAAAAAGGCTTATAAGGCGGAAAGAATGCCTTATAATTCAGTCATTCTTCAGCCTTCCAATTGGAAGCATCTCTAAGGCGCCCTACAGCCTAGACCTACAATAATATTTTACAATAAAAATTAAACTCGCTCAATCTTTCATTCCAATCATTGTTCAATCTTCAGTATTAATCCTAAACGGTCAATATTATTGCACAATTCGTAATTTTCCGCAATACAATTGATCGTCTATGGGGTGCTTATAACGCCTTATCCTGCAAGCCTATAGCTATATATAGAAATATAAGATAAGGTAAACAATAGGCGGACTTATCGCTTCAGAGCATGGCAGTGTTAAAAAATCAAATTACCAGTCAATTGGAAGTGGAAGACATGTTGTGGCTATCAATTGTCACCACACCTGCGAAGGTGTTAAATGACTAAATTATGAGTGTAGTAGGTTTTATACCATAGGATCCCAACGGGGGTCGCACCGCGCCCTAGTTGGCTTTGGAGCTTTTCGTGAGGGCGCTAGTGGGTCACAAATAGTACGAGCGAGAGAGAGAAAGAGAGAGGGAGAGATTTGAGAAATAATTTTTAAATTGTAATAATACAGACATACCGTTGGAGGGGGGCGTTGGACTTTTTTTTCTTGTGAAAGGGGCGGTAGTCCATAAAAGGTTGGAATCCTATGTTTTATACGCATAAAATAAATAAGCTGACCGTTTAGTAGTTTTTTTTTTATATGCCGGTATCACTCTAACTGTCTAAGTTTCTCAGTTTTGTCAGGTTGGTAGCAGTGTTTGCTTCTATCGGCACTCAGTTCGGTCAGACAGACCAGCAGTTTTCGATAATATTCGGTACTGTGATAAGCTTACGTGTATAAAAATAACTTAGCGATAATTTCTCTAGAATACGTGTAACGCGATCATTCTCTACTTTATAGGTAGCAGTGCTTTATTCCAAGCATTTATAACGCATAACAGGCATACAGAGTGTATATTTTATTAGATCGAAGAAAAAATATCTCGATTTGACGTCCGCTATCGTTTCGCAAGTTTGACAAAGGTGTTTATTTGTGTACGCCGTGTGTAAATTTGAGATTTTATTTGTGTTATAGTGCGTTAGTTTTGATTGAAAGGTGGTGAGGTGTTGTTTTTGTGAATAGTTATTGTGAATTTATTTGTTTGTTTGGAACCATGCGTAGTCAACGGTACCTCGTCTTTGCCCTATCGGTAAGTCGTCATTATTTACAAAGTGTCAATACATTTTAATATTTTCTTACTATTACATCACACAATGGTTGCGTTAATGCGACATGTCATTTAGACATTGTGTTTAAAATGTTTCATTTAGTTGTAGTCAAGTTGAAAGTCTCTTTTTCTATTGTATTTTGTTGCTTGTTGGCTGATGGGTGTCAAACTAAAAAAAAAGTTTTAAATTATGGGGTTGAATGACCAAGATTGCATGAAATTGTCCCATGGAATTGTAGGTAATACCTTGTGGGAATCATTAGTAGATTTCTATGGCTTCACTAGATTTACCATAGGCTTCAACAACCATCTTTCTAAATGCCCATAAAGGAGCCAACTCAAGTTAAGATCTGGTAAACCTGACTCCAGATGCAGACTATTAAATTTTCTTATACTGTGCCAGTAAGAAATTAAGAAAAAGGAAAATGAAAAGTAATGCAGCTCAATTAGGTACTCTAGGAAAAATCCCATAGGCATACAATTAACACTTTGAAGGACACTATGCTTATAGGCACCCAAATATATATGCCTAGATTATACAACTCTTAATAAAATTAAAAGTACTGTGCATTAATGTGCAAATAAATTTAAACATTTATTGCAAGAACATCAATAACATCATCAGTGATCATAGTTTTTGTAGCATTTTAAGTGCAGTGCTAGGGTTGTCAGTAGTGCCCAATATTAAATTGTTTGAACCAAGGATCAAATAAAATCAAAGGCATTTAGAACTAAGTAATAACTTAAAAATCAATTATGTAGAGATGGTTGGTAATTAAATAAAAATTAAAAAAAACGATTCAAATCTCGTCTTGAAGAACGCCTGTTATCTACCTCTATTTTTATTAAGTTCTATGTTCTGTATTCTGTATTGTTTGTGTTTTTTGAGGTGTGCAGTAGAAATCGAAAATACAGAAAATATTCTTAGAACATGTATAGCCCAACCCAATATGCATAATGAAATGAAGGGTTAATTTACTATTATGAGAAAATGTGTTGCAATAAATCCTTATCTAAGGTTATAGTTATTATTTACGATTAGAAATTGATATACTAACTTTTCTGCTGTATATTTGCATTGACAGTATAATGCGTAATGGCAGTTCATAAATACATATAAAAGTCATTTGATTTCTTCAATGACGTCTCGTCAAGTGCTAAAAAACAGTTGCGTTGATTTTGTGTGTGAAAATAAGCAATAATTATTAACTGATTGAACACAATGGAGAAACTGTTCAGTAAGCACAGTTTTTTTATTAAGGAAAATTCTTCGATATTTATGGTGCTAAAAAATTACACGATTGAAACATGTTTTGATGAGAAACATTAAAATATATAACTACAATACAAATGAAATGTTGTTAATCAAAAGATTAAGTTAAAAATTTAGCATTTTATTTTCAACAACAATATAATATTACATTTTAAACGTCAATCATAATATTATACACGTCGACAACCCTAGGTCGCTGTCGTGTGTCATTTGACGTCATCGCACCAAAAATGCTACAAAATCTACGATTACTGAACATCATACATAGGTCCAAATTAGATACAACAATAAAGTCAACAAACAAACAAAATATAATAAATAATTTCAAATCAATGAAATTAAATCAGTTATGAATCAGAGCCAATTTCAATTGGACTTATTTCTACAAGCCGGAACCAATCCACACAATGATAGTTTTGAGAAAAAAACGATTTTATCAGAAACTTCTGTAGAAAAATGTACAAAGTACACAGTATTTAGTATAATATAACACCAAAAAGTACAATACAATACAAATATTCTTTATTGAACACAAAAAACAGTACAGTAACATTACAAAAATAAAAATTCAGGCAGTCTTATTGCTAAAAAGCAATCTCATCTAGACAACCAATTAATCAACTAAATTATTCAATTATTAACTTTGTTAAAAGATATTACACAGTATTTAGTATAATACACTCTGCATCACGGAAATCACACACTCACGGATTTCTGTGTCAAGCTGTTATAAACCTTATACAGTCTTAAAGGTAAAGTATTGGTGTGTATTTAGTAGACCCCGTTATCTAATGCTCAGTTTGGGGGCAAGTGATGGGGTAGTTTCCATAATCTGAATCGATAAAAAATTAAGTTCATTTACTCACTCACTAACATGATTATCAAAAAGATCCATACTTACCAGAGCTCTTCTATAGTGTTTTTTTAACTGTTCTAAAAGTATTACTGTGATACTGTCCGTACTTTAAGTACACACTGCTAACATTGTGTATCAAATAATTTAAGACAATGTATTTTCTTACGTATTCGTAATCTAGCAATCGAGATTTGCTGAGATGCTAACATTGGAAATGCCAAGTTAGCATCTCATTTTTATTTGATATATTTTTACTTGCCTTCCGTCCGCCCGCAATAAATTAAATTTCCCGTAGGAAAAGGTATTTTCCCGCGGTAAAAAGTAGCCTATGTCACTCTGTGATATGATAATGTAGGTTTCTAACGGCAAAAGAAAATTTGAAATCAGTCCAGTAGTTTTTAATTAAATTAATTCGTTAGACAAAAATTACAAACCTTTCCTCTTTATAATATAATATTAGTGTAAAAGTGTAGATGTAGATTAAAAACTTCACAGAACTATCTATAAAATGTATCGAGAACTGTAGAACTATGCATTTCCTTAAGTAATAGTGGTCTAGCAATTGAGAACTCTTGAGATGCTGACATTTTTGACGCAAAGTTAGCATTTTTTTTAATTTTCTTTGAAAGCTTACCAGAACTATCTATAAAATGTATTGAGAACTGTAGAACTATGCATTTCCTTACGCATTAGTGGTCTAGCAATCGAGAACTCTTTGAGATGCTGACGTTTTTGACGCAAAGTTAGCATTTTTAATATTTTTGTTTGAAAGTCTACCAGAACTATCTATAAAATTTATCGAAAACTGGAGAACTATGCATATTCTTACGCATTAGTGGTCTAGCAATCGAGAACTCTTGAGATGCTGACGTTTTTGTCGCAACGTTAGCATTTTTTATTTATTTTGTTTGAAAACTTACCAGAACTATCTATAAAATGTACCGAGAACTGTAGAACTATGCATTTCCTTACGTATTAGTGGTCTAGCAATCGAGAACTCTTGAGATGCTGACGTTTTTGTCGCAAAGTTAGCATTTTTTTTTATTTTAAATAAATAATAAATAATATTAGGAGATAATCTCACACAAATCAACCTATTTTGTTTGAAAACTTACCGGAACTATCTATAAAATGTACCGAGAACTGTAGAACTATGCAATTCCTTACGTATTAGTGGTCTAGCAATCAAGAACTCTTGAGATGCTGACGTTTTTGACGCAAAGTTAGCATTTTTTTTATTTTGTTTGAAAACTTACCAGACCTATCTATAAAATGTACCGGAGAACTGTAGAACTATGCATTTTCCTACGAATTAGTGGTCTAGCAATCGAAAACTCTTGAGATGCTGACGTTTTTGACGCAAAGTTAGCATTTTTTTTATTTTTGTTTGAAAGTCTACCAGAACTATCTATAAAATTTATCGAAAACTGGAGAACTATGCATATTCTTACGCATTAGTGGTCTAGCAATCGAGAACTCTTGAGATGCTGACGTTTTTTGTCGCAAAGTTAGCATTTTTTATTTATTTTGTTTGAAAACTTACCAGAACTATCTATAAAATGTACCGAGAACTGTAGAACTATGCAATTCCTTACGTATTAGTGGTCTAGCAATCAAGAACTCTTGAGATGCTGACGTTTTTGACGCAAAGTTAGAATTTTTTTTATTTTGTTTGAAAACTTACCAGTACTATCTATAAAATGTACCGAAAACTGTAGAACTATACATTTTCCTACGAATTAGTGGTCTAGCATTCGAAAACTCTTGAGATGCTGACGTTTTTGATGCAAAGTTAGCATTTTTTTTTTATTTTGTTTGATGACTTACCAGAACTATCTATAAAATGTATCGAGAACTGTAGAACTATGCATTTTCTTACGTATTAGTGGTCTAGCATACGAGAACTCTTGAGATGCTGACGTTTTTGACGCAAAGTTAGCATTTTTTTATTTTTGTTTGAAAGTCTACCAGAACTATCTATAAAATGTATCGAGAACTGTAGAACTATGCATTTCCTTACGTATTAGTGGTCTAGAAACCCAGAACTGCTGAGATGCTGACATGTTCAATGTGAAGTTAGCATCTCATTTTTATAAAATAGTTTTTTTTTTATTTTTTTGAGCTGAACTATAAAAAATAATTATGCAGAACTGTAGAACTATTCGGGATGCTACTAGAACTGCGATTACATTTTGAGATTCTAGAAATTGATATGCTAGGTTAAAACACATTATAACTCTCCTTCTTTTGCGTTGTGGGCATGCCGATGCGGTCTGGTCACCCTTCTGGTCGATCTCTGGTCTCATAACACAAGAGTCAATTGTTAATGATTTAAAATTATTTGTTTATACACTTTTTCTCCTTTTTAATGGGTAAACGTGCACAATTTTTTTTCGAAACTATGTTAAATGCAGAGACAAAGTGCCACCTACCTCGGTTGGGTGTTAAACTCAATGCTGTTAAATGCCATTCAAGATATGAACAACCTTATCTAATTAATGCAAAAGATATTGATATTGCTATCAATGCATTTTAAAATTAGCCAACATTTCTTTCTTAATTGATTCCTAAAAACAAAGTCAAGTGGGACTCAAGATACTAATCAAGCAATTTATTTATTTACTAGCCGTAGTCCGCGACTCCGTCCGCGAAGAAAAGGGGCATAAAAATTAGCCTTCAACCTGTTCTCAGACCTACCAAATATGGACAAAAAAAGTTTAATAAAAATCGGTCAAGCCGTTTCGGAGGAGTTTGATAACAAACACCGTGACACGAGACTTTTAATCAAGGACTAACTGTTGCCCGCGACTCCGTCCGCGAAGAATAGGGGTATAAAAATAGCCTACAACCTATTCTTAGACCTACCGAATAGAGAGGAAAATTTTTATAAAAATCGGTAAGGCCGTTTCGAAGGAGTTGGATAACAAACACTGTGACACGAGATTTTTATATACATATTAGATAGTTCAGTTTTTTATTAGTGAAAGAATTTTTTAAATTAGCCCCTAAGTTGAATTCACTTATTTCTATCCTGCTCCTGCGGGAATTTTGCATTTTCACGGAGAAAAGTAACCAATGTCAATCAAGTAACCTAAATCAGAGACAGTGTTTAGCTTTCTATTGGTGAAAGCATGAATACATGAGTTCTGACATTTGTTTTTGTGACATCATATTATTAGTTTATCACTACTCAGAATCTTATCAATATCTAGTGATATGATATTGTCTTGACAAATTCAATTTCCATATTTTATATATTCTTCAATATCTTCAAGATTAGATAATAGCAGGCAAAGGAATATGTTCTGGGTAGTTCTATGAGTGTTTCAGCCACGTTCATAAAGCTCCTAAAAATATGTATAGGTATGGATAGCTCATTGGATTCGGAATGATCTCAAGATGAAATTTTTTCCATGATTTAATTGAAGTGCAGAGTGTGGAGGTCTGAACGTATGCAGGTGGAAGCAGGATCGATGGAGCAGTGGTTGCTCTTAAATAATACTCGCAGTGTATTCAACTTTGTATTCTTCACAAATACAAACAATGAATCTTTATGATTATACGGAACAAGCAGAAAAAACGATTTATTTACAGCAACATGAGCGGTCCGTGTCATAGTATAAATCTTCCCATGTGAATTTTTTGCTTCGAGTCATTACATTAAATTTGAACCTTAATACTATGATGATACCGTTTGTTTTGAAAGATAAGGGCTTGAAGCGAAAAGTTCACCTGGGAAGATTTATACTATAAGAGCAGGAAGACAAATCTAGTGTTGTCATAAACTACACAGATCACAGACAATATAAGCATTATAAGAATGGTTTACACTCTATTTCTAACATTAATTGTGGTAAATAATTAAGTTGTAAAAGGTTTTTCGTTTTTTTTGGCTATAACTCAAAAGATATTCATACTCCAGAAATTATCCAAAAGGATTCTCAAAGAGGATGCTTCTCTATCTTATCTGTATCTGTACCAATTCCCGCTGCAAATATGTGGATCCTATCATTACATCTTGGCACAATAAAAATGGAACCATTAGAAATGGTCTACTGAATCTAAAAATGAAGTCTATCAATTCAATTACAATGTGCTTACATACACAAATATTGGATCCCTTGGTTTCGTATAATTTAATACATATGTCAAAATGCATCATTCTTCATAATCAACATTAGTCATACAGTGATTTATTTCTGATACAGTATTTTTTAAGGACTTTTTTTAAATGCCGTCTTATAGACTGCGGTAGGTTATGTTAGGTTTGTTTTATAACGATTGCGAAAAAAAAACTGTTTCAGAAATAAATCACTTTATGAATAACGTTGATTATGACTTGTTAAATTATGCGAAACCATAGAGACGCAAATATATTTTTTAACATATTCTGTCTCGAACCTTTCAGTTTTCGAACCAGTACAGGACGTGGCGAGGGTAGACAGAAACCCGTTCTTCCGCATTGGCGAACTTTCACTTGCGCGGGCGCTGCTTTCCCCGCGCCAGGGCGCATCCAAGGCGCGCATTAAACGTTGCTTTATCATTCACTTCCTTGTATAGGCTAGCGGCTAGGGTTACCATTATGTCAAGATTAGACTGATCGCATGAAAACACGTAGAAAAAAATTTTTTTTTTTTGTAGCGGCCACAGTTATACCACAGAATATATCGATACCGGAAATCTCAAATGGCGTAAAGGACAAAAATGCGAAAATGAGTCTTAAATGCCATCGTATACAGCTTTTTTTTCCCTATCGAATGGCATTTAAGACTCATTTTCGCATTTTTGTCCTTTACGCCATTTGAGATTTCCGGTATCGATATAATAGTACTAACTAACGTACAGAATGGACACGCTCCGCCCCGCACCGATTCGATTTACCCCACCCGTCAAGCCGCAGATTGCCGGACACCGCCCGAATCCAGAAGAGTGCACGCGCGATATACAGGGTTATTTGTAATTCACTAGCATCCTTTTAACCCTAAACTCCTACCACTTAAACAAATGTTTTTTGTTTTACTGCTTTTGTCATAACTTAATATTTTTGGTGTAATAACGTTTTGAAAATTTGAGATTACCTATTATTTTTACGATACTCTGTGTATTTGTATGGGAAAAAAAGTGCTTTATTTTAAAAAGTCGTAAAACAAAAAACATTTGTTTGAGTGATAGGAATTCAGGGTTAAGAGGATGTCAGTGAATTACAAATAACCCTGTATGTACGCGTACGCGTGTACAGACGTCGTCGTGCTTATGTAGATTAAAGAACGCGTATTTTGTACGTCGTGTCCGCCGTGTGGTTATACTTAATCGGTGAAAATTTCAAGTATCTAGTTAATGCCATTATAAATATTGAGTTAAAAACTTAACTTTTTTTTTATTTTTTTTGTATTTGCTGTTATAGCGGCAGCAGTAATACCTCCTATACGTAATTTATTTCATACTAAATACAAACTGAAACATAGATGCACAGAAAAAAACCCCAGATAAAAGACCAATGAAAAAACAGAAACTGAAAGGCCAGGTCAAACCACTAGGCTACCACGGCTTTTTATTATTTTGTTTCGATCAATAAATTGTCGTTATAGCGGCCATACACAAGAATAGTACACACTAAATGACAATTTAAAATTGTACCAGAGAAGGTTTCGTAATAGGGTTCCGTTCGTTGGGATAATTCTTTGGGTACGGAAACGGTCAAACGGACCCTTAAAAAAACATCTAACGCAAGATAACATCTCACATACAAAAGCGTAACTCCTCTAACCTACCTACGTAACAAAAGAGTACATATTTTAAGTGTTATCTGTCAGTTAAATCTTACTGTCACTTCCGCGTAATAATAGCCATCATCTTGCATTTCACGAACATGCATATTATTCGGTTCACGTAACCCAGTATCGGTCAATGACCTTCGAACGACTAGCAGATCATATCGCATTGCGATTTATAAGCTCCAAACACACAGTCAGCGGTGGCGTTGCGGTGCTGTGGCGGTGACGTGTAATATTCTAACTTGTATAAACGAGTTCGCGGTACGAACTACCCACAACCACAACAACGTACCGCACAACCGTTCATACAAGAGAATATTACAACCGTCACCACCACCGCACCACCACGCCTCCGCTGTCTGTGCGTTTGGAGCTTCAATGGAGTCGCCCACTCTTTCCTTGAACTGCATTCTGTTAAGTCTCATTTATACGAAAAGTATCGTGTGAGAAATATGCAATATAAAGAATACATTGCTGAGCTGTACGGCTATGATTTTTTAAGTGGACGATCATCAAAGTCAATGTAGCGAAACTAGTATGATGATATCTCGGACCGTCTCACTAACGAAAGTTATTATTATTAGTTAGCTTGGAAAAGTGTCCTGGAAAAGCCTTCCCTCATTCTCTCCATACATCACGATCTTGAGCGGTGCCCTTCCTGTCCCTAAGGTACACGTCTAGGTCGTCCCGCCAACGCCTCCTGCCTGGGCCTTATGCTAGGTTTACACGAGCTTAGTAGCTAATGCTTAGTACTTGTCACTTACACTTGTCAGATGCGTGTATTGTATGATACTAAGCACTTGTACTATATGTACACACTACACACCTCTTCTCTCTTCTTCTTGTTACACACTTCTGACAAGTGTAAGTGACAAGTACTAAGCATTAGCTACTAAGCCCGTGTGTAAGGGCCTTAACTCGTAGCCGCTACGTTGGATTTGAATCCAAACTAATGTAACATTTCAAAATACATAATAAAAATCTGTGTAATTATTATTGAAAAATACAGCTGAAGTTTAATTTAAAGTTGTAATTTTATTACTCTACTCGTATTTCAAATTCAGCATAATTTTTCACTACCAAGTATGATGTGATTTCTTAAATCTGTCTTCTCCAAATGCTTAGCGATATCTGCAATTTATTATTCCTTGTAGTCGATATTATCGATATTTAAGTGTTACGCTTCCATCACTTAGCAAATGACAGGGGTTTGATTCAATCGAAGGCAATTATCGGATTTACAAGGTTCTAATGCAAAGCAAACGTTTAATTAACTTGACTTTATCAAACCGCAAGTTTGCATTGACATCATACAAATCATGGTACCTACTTATTAACGTAGCGTATCTAGATCATAAGATCTCAAAAGGGAATGAAATAGAAACGCCAAACTGAAAAATACTTTTTTTAAACTAGTGGCCATAATCCGTGAGACAAGCTTGACAATTAAAGGGTTACCAGGGTTAGACGAAATTAAATAGTGATGTGGCCGATATCGATAATCAGTATCGACTGGACTATATGATTTACTATAAGATGGAATTTTTGTACAAATTCGGGAATATACTTGTTGTAATTGTCACACACATAGTGGTAACAAAATATGAACCAATGTTTACTGGACATTGCATCAATAAATCTTACATGCACATATTCGTTTTTATTATACATGCTTATTAACATCAACACCAAGCATGCAATTTCTATTTTATTTGCCCGGTCGGCCACCATATCAATACCTTAGCTTAGCGCACAATCGTATTAATTTACAATTCAGTGCACAATTAAGAAGTAATTTTGTACACTAGGACATACAGTGCTAATTTATATGTGCAGTTCATTATAATTATACGATTGTGCGTTGAAGTATCGATATTTTATACTAGTGGTTGCCCGCGACTACGTCTGCGAAAAATTCGTTTATCGTTATCTCGCGGGTAGTATGCAATTTTCCGGGATAAAAAGTATTAATTCTGTATGTTACTCCAGGTTATAAACTATCTGTGTGCCAAATTTCATCAGAATCCGTGAAACCGTTTTAACGTGAAAGAGTAACAAGCTTCCATACATCGTTGACGCCAAAAAAGTAACGCACAATATTAGACACGTTCGGATATACAGGAACGATGGACTATGCAAAAAAGTGACGCACAATATTAGACGCGTTCGAATATACACGAACGATGGACTATGTTCTATGTTCAGGGGCCTGTTGCATAACAAAGTACAACTAATATTACAAGCGGAACTTCAATTTCAATTTATTTGTATTTTCACGCATCCAAACACGACCAGCGATTTTGGTTAGTTTATCATACCCCCTTTTGGATAGTTTACCCTGTGGGAGCCTTCTATCACTCCGCTTTCTGGTGTGCAGTTGCCAGTTAAATAAGAACATTTCGTCCGTCTTTTTCTGTTATCGGTTCTTATAGAATATCTGAAATAGTTACAGCTTTAAGGTTTTATACCCAAATGGTGCAAAAGGGTCCCTATTATTACAAAGGTTCCGCTGTCTATCTTTTAAACCGTAATAGGTAGGGTTTTTGAATTTTTAGTGTGTGGAAGAACTTACTTACTCGTATAAAATAAAGTGTTTTTTCGTCGTTTCTGTATCATTGGTACGGAGTCTTCCGTGTGCCAGTCCGAATCGCGTTTGGATGCTTTATTTGTTATTAAATAACTCCATAAATCACGAAAGAATCCTCTTTAAATAAGAGATGAAACTGAGGGAAATGGCAATGATATTTGAGATAAGTTTAATATCGGGAACAACATGTTCTTAACATTTTCATTACATATATCTCACTGCGGGCTATTTCGCAGAGAGATAGAAAGCTCTTAGCTTGCTGTTTTGCTATGTATGTAATCATTCCTACCTATCCAGCTTCGCCCACGGAGTGTCCAGTTTCATTCGAGAACAAGTTTGTCTGGATTAGATAGCATTCTGGTTAGTGGAGCTATACAATGTTGCGAACTTTAGTACTAGTACAAACATAAATTCCAACTTTCTCAAAACAAGGTAAGGTTAATGACATCACAATCTCTTATTAGAGCAGGGTTCGTTTTCTGAAGAGAACTTGACATTGAAAAAACACGATGAGTTTAAAGTAAGGTCGTTTCTTTAAATCGATCTAACCTAGACCTGTACTTAGCCCAGATCACGAAAGTAAACAGATCGGTCGTTAAGCTGGGGACCTAGTGCGATTGCACGCTAAAGCCATAAATTCGAACGTTTTTTATTTGTTCATCCAGCATGCGCCTCAAATGGATTTGGAGGAAAAAACTCCGATAAAAGCGGTGATCTAAGTGGTCGGTGTTGAATTTGCTAGTTATGTAACTGCAGGGAGTTCATGACTGTTCTTTACGTAAATGTATATCTTTTTAATCCAACTAAGACGAGTTTCTGGAACTGTTTCGATGTCCTCATTGTTTTTCTCTCTGCCCGCCCCCATAGAAACAGCTCCGATTTCGATGGAATGTCCACAGACATAATATATACCAATTATCCAAGTAAAGCTACTTGAGTTACTTGTATTCAGACCAAATTTGTTTACATCGAAAGAAGTAACTTTACGCTTTAAATTTTCTTCGATGTAAAAAGACAAAGCGATATCTGATCTATTATACTCAATACCTCTCATTTAGTAACAAATAATTTGTATGCACATGTGATGCTTTAAGTATCCGTCTGCTGACCTCTTATAGACAGATGGGGCACTACTGTATAAATAGAAAATCTGGATCATCCTAGTTCTCAAGCACTAGACGATCGATCTGTAGGATGATTCATTGACCGACCGTCTGATGGTTTTGATGATCTATAAACAATACTTGTGCTGCTTGACTTCTCCAGGGCATTCGACTGCCTGGATGTTAATATCTTACTGTCCAAACTGAGTTATTATGGGTTTGACAAAAACGCACTGGCTTGGTTTGACAGTTATCTGAGTAATCGCTGTCAATATGTAAAACTAAACCTTAATGATGGCTCCTCTAGGGTATCAGAAAGGATTAGCCTCAATAAAGGCGTACCACAAGGATCGATACTCGGACCGATTCTTTTTATTTTGTACACTGCCGACGTTGGGTCACTCATTGCACACTGCAAGTACCACATTTATGCAGATGACATACAAGTCTATATATCCTGTAAACCGTCAGAAATTGATTGTGCTGTACAAAAGCTGAACACAGATTTGGCAAACATAGCTTCTTGGGCTTCAAGGAACAGCTTACTACTTAATCCCACAAAAACAAAATATTTAATTCTTGGTAGTAAACAACAGTTGAACAGGCTCAGCCCAGATGTTAATATTAAGTTAATGGATGAGCCCATTGAGCGAGTACATGATGCACGCAACTTAGGCCTTTTAATTGACTGTGATCTTCGATATGAGAAGCACATTGCAAGTTCTGTTAAAAGTTGCTTTTATAAACTAAAAATATTATACAAAATCAGGCCATTCATATCTGAAACTCTACGTGTGCAGTTGGTTGAGTCACTTGTATTGTCGAGATTAAATTATATGGATATAGTGGTTGGTCCCCGTCTACTAGCCAAAACAAAAAAGCTTATCCAGCGTGTTCAAAATGCTTGTGCTCGTTTCTGTTTCAACATTCCTCCAAGGGGCCATGTGACACCATTTTTGAATAAGCATAGCATTCTTAAGATGCACCATCGCCGCAAGCTCCATCTGGCATGTTTACTGTTTGGAGTAACACATTACAGAGCTCCCTCATATTTGTTCGAGAAGTTGTCATGGTTTTCCAGTCAAAGACCACACAGAACTAGGCAATGTTGTATACAGCTGGTAACAACGCAACACGCTTCAGCTACTTTTCGTGGAAGTTTCCGCTATGCTGCAACTAAGTGCTGGAACAATATCCCGCCGCCAATCAGGAACCTGAAAAGCATGTTTAGTTTTAAAAATGGTATAAGAAAGTTTATTTATGCACATCAGATTGAGCAGGAGACGTTGATGCATGACACCAGCTGTTTTTAGTTACATACCCGAGCAGTACGTCCTCATTGTGTTCCTCATTGTTTTTTATTGTCTGGCTGGTTGGTTGGCACTTTGGAATGTATGTTTTTGTCTTCTTTCTTATTTCGATCGATTGTGTTTCATGTTGATAATTTTCTTTTATTTTTTATTATTGTTTTATTTTATGACACTGATTGATCTTGTTTGTGTTGTGCGTGTCTTAATTATTTTTAAGCAACTGTTTTACAACCAGGTATTTGTTTTCATTCTTTCATTCATTCATTTGTATTGTTCCAATCCATTTTAAAAATATCACTGCTATCATTTTCATTTTCATTTCCTTTTCACATTGTCACTCTTTATTAATTTGTGCATGTTACAATAATTAGAATAGTTAAACATACATCAATACATCGTCTTGCTTGCTGCGCGTGTGGTTGGCCGTGTCAGTTGTCTGTCATTTGTCAATGTCAGGTCAACGTCGCCATGTCAAATGTAACGCCCTTGTGTTGGTAGTGGTAGCGCTGAGCTTAAAATGGTCGCGTTCACAATTTAGACACGGTCCGGTCGTACGTGCAGCGAGCAAATGACGGCCTCCTCACGGTCCCACCGGAAGACCAGCGCTGGCTCTCGAGCCGGCATATGCTGAGGTGGGTCCGTTTCGTGATGGTTGTGGTTGCCTTACATATTGATCTCATATGCCTGTTGTAACTATCACGAATAAATGTTTTTTCTTTCTTTCTTTCTTTCTTTCAATAACATAGACAACTTGGTGATGGACGGGTTAAGTGATTTTAAGAAACAAAGTTGAAGTAACCTATTTCAAAACTACATTTATTAGCTGAGCACTTTGATCAGATTAACGTCGAGCAAAGAGGCAAACGTTGTAATGGTTGGTTTACGTGAATGTTTTGGTACAATTTAAATTCGAATCTTATTCCAAGAAAAAATGTTTCATTTCAAGATCTCCGCAAACCAGCAATGACATCAGCTCAAATATTTATAGCGTTATGTAAAGAATTTTTTAAAAACTCCCTAATTGGTGAAGACTTTCACAATTAGTTATTTTTGTAACTATGCAATTCAAATATGTCCTGCAAAGATACTCCACCATCGTTCAAATACACAGGTGAACAAAAACGTAGGTGTACAGAATCAAATCAAAAGAATCTAAAACGTAATTAATGTCAACAAAGTGTCCCGAATCGCCGAGAAGCGACTAGGCGAGGCTGCCTCGAATCTAATAAACGACAAAACACGCTCCACTTATTGCCTGCGTAATTAAATTCTACTCCCACTTATGTGGCATTTCATATAACTAATCCATTTAAACCACGGGATTTAATAACGGCTTAGACACTTTTATTACCTACTGAAATGTCAGACATACGATTATTTAAATTTAACTATTACCTTTAAATACCACAAGTACATACTCTTCTTCAAAGTACACATAATATTTTGTTCAATCAATACCCTTCATAAATATGTCTTCGATATTTTACGATAATAATTACATGTCTTTTTTATTTTCAGGTGCGGAAGGGAGACAAGCAAATCATCTTTTCTTCATAATGGTACGTTTGTGTTTCCACGCTCCAACATTATAGCATTTCTTTACCTTGAAAATGAATGGTTTACGTCTGGAACTAATCTTCCTAAGAAATTTCTTACATAATAGGTCTCAGTTTCGGCAAAATGTGTTTTAATGTGGCGAATATAATCCTAAAGAAGCTATGAAGAAGATATGTTCGTCTAATGGACGATCGAACCGGAGCCCACGATCTTTTGCACCATAAACAAAAACTGGCCCAACATGCTAGTAATATATTCATCTCATATAGTCTTGTTTACTGTCAAAACAAGTTTCATTCTCATCTCATTTTGACTTCGTGGAGACTCGGACACCTGTATTGTGTCTACTTGATATTTTGGGCGGACTAAATTAAGTTAAAATCGTTATGATAATTAAGGTAGGTCATTCATCTAAACATGCAAAAATACGTCGTGAATGTCATCTAAAATGTTTTGAAGAAAAAGCGTAGATTATTACACGTTGTCGTTGATGGCATGCGAGTAACTTGCCTAAAACCGGTATTCGGTACGGGTTTGTAACCTAATCGTAAAAAAGTCATCGCTGAATAATCGAAAAACGTGACTCCTTCTTTTGTTTAGTTGTTTTGGCAACGTGTAATTATTTAACTTTATAACTCACTTTGGTTTACTTTGAGCTTGTTTCCATGTTTGTACCGACCGTTGCTTACTAAAATGACTGCGTAGCGTTTCATATTTTGATGTCGAAGAATGAATTGACAATGACAATGAGCATTGTTTTTCTGCTAAGTCATAAGTAACCTCATTCTGATCAAAGTTAATATCAGCTCTTTATGAATCATTAATCATCTAATTAAGTTTTTGTACATTACACTTTAACCTTTTTATATCTATTATCTAATATTTTGTTTACTAATACATAATAACCACGCACTCTTATCAATCTTCGGTGAAAGTTGCTATGGTAACTTTCAATTTTCTTTCTAATGCCGGTGATATAACACGTGACAAGAAAATACATCATTATGATAGCTATTGCGTAAATAATTGAGAAAGCATGCGGTAACTGCGGAACAAAACATCACCTCGTTTGTGCCCACTGTTGTATTGTTTGTTACTTGTGTTCTTCTTTCCGATTCTGTAGTTAAATAGTACATTGTGCATCTAGGGCCGTAAGTAGGGGATTACTAACGAGGGTCTATTAGAAGCCCGACGCCGAAGGCGGAGGGCTTTTAATGACTCGAGTTTGTAATCCCCTTACTGCCCGTGATACACACAATGATTTTCATCACATTGCGAGAAAAAAAAATCCAAAAATAAAATTATTTTGTCTCTAAACACTTAAATTGAATAAAATAATGGCTATCCGCCAATACAGATTGTCACTTTTTCGAGTCATCTACCATAGATAATGTAAACTGTGTTTAGTTTAGAATTCGAAAGGTCATACGGCCAGATTCTACAAACATTTTAAAAAAATATTACTAAAATTATTGCAAAACTATTTGTTATAAATTTAAAATATAAAATAACGAATTTTCATGAAGCGTAGATAAGTTTTGTGTTGTAAAATTTAGGTTATAGCTAAGTTTTAAAGATAATAAATAAAACGTTGGCTGACTTGAAACCTCCTTAGTCTGAAATTACTTGTTTGCAAATTTTAAAACTAAAGTTAGAACTCCCTTGGGTAGAAAAATTGTACGTAAATCCATAACTCCCTTAAGAACAATTTAGGCCATTGTACTGAAGGGTCCCAAAAATCAAATGCACCACTCGTTGCACAATAGTAGTTTATTCAAGTACGTATGCAGTACATTCCAATACTTGCTTGCTACGACGAAACAATAACAATTTGAATGCTTTATAGAAATCCAGGCAGACTAACGATAGCTAGTTTATGCATAGGTATAGCGACATCTATGAGACAATTTACAAATTACTGAATTTTAGAAAAAGGTATATAAATTGTAATTTAAGCTACATCACGGTGTTTAGTACATTTTTTATAACACAACAAACATTATTTTACATTAAAATAGTGCACAATAACACACAAGATCTGGTGAAACTAGCACCATCTGTTATCTAGTAGACGAACCATATTTCACTAATACGAACCCAAATACATTTTATAAAATATAAAGATTAGATACTTATGCACGCGTTAACATACCGCCCGCCAAGGACGCAATGAAGGAAGCAGTCCTTAACTCGCTAAACCAACAACACTTTAATACTGAAAAACAACATAACAACAACTGGAACACAACATAACAATAACTAGAACACAACATAACAACGACTACAACACGACATAACAATCAACATATAAAAACAAGTATGAACAAAAACACAATATCATTCAATAGTTTTAAGCAGCATACTTTGCATTCTAAACTTCAACACGTGTAGCTCCATTCAAACCAGGCTGTTTTGAAGAATAAGACCGTACAACAACCTACAACGGTGTAAGTCATTCTCTTTTTAATAACACCACACTACCAAATGAAGGTTCAACGGTTTGACGAGACCACTAGTAGTGATGGTAAAATCGAATTAGGTATTCACTCGATCAGCGGTGCCAGAAGTCTTGTAGTCATACTTTGGGTAAGATGTCATCGCTTCAACTACTTAACACAAGATAACTAATTACTATCTGGAAATAAAATCAGTAGTTAATAAGCAAGTGATTAACCTGCAACCAACTTTCAGGATTCCAAACTCGTCTATATCAGGATTTAATAAGGTAAGATTACTTTTATTTATTTACTAATTTATTGTTTTTCAGGTTATTTAGTTCCTCTTTAAAATATTTTTAGTTTATTAAACAAACAAAGCTTGACTTCTCTTCTAATTGTGTATCTTTTATACTAAATATATATTTTATTTCTTTTTCAGCTTTCGTTTCCGATATGAAAAACGTCTAGCAGCTATGGATTCAGAATTTTCATTAGAATATTTTGGGTTTGTTTCTCTAAATGGAAGCTTAACTATATACCGACCTGAGCTATCTGTAGTTGTTGTGGCCGCATATAGTTCTTTACACCGTTTTTCTTCCACGGTGTAAAGCTTCTTAACATCTGAGACAGGAATCGGGTTTTTAAGTTCCCAAAATCGTTCGAGCTTGTCATTTTCATTGATATGCACAATATGATTGACACTGATGCTCTCAGACTTAGATCGGTTAACGTTGACGGGGCCAAATAGAATCCAACCAAAAGCAGTTTTCTGCGCCGTCGGAGTTCCTAAAGGACCTTTGATCATCCCATTCAACAAGACTTGACCATAGATATCTGCTCCCAGGAGCATATCAATTTTATTTGGGATGTCAAAGTTTGGATCAGCTAAGTTTATGTTTGCAAACTCTGAAGGAACCTCGACTATAACTCTCTTGTCAGGGAGAATTGATGTGAGTTTGCTGAGGACAAAAGCGTCTACGTCTACAACAAAGTTCGCATCAGGAAGTGATTGAATTTTGACCTTAACTATTGACTTAGAAGCTAAACTAGCGTTCTGGTCACTTCCTAGAACCGATATAGCGCTTTTGTGTGGTATTTTCTTCAACCCAAGTAGTTGAACGGCAGACTCCGTGATGAACGAAGCCTGAGACCCCTGATCGAGTAAACACCTAATTGTTACACCCGAGCCTGCTTTCGATTGAGCCTTAACTAAAGCCGTAGCCAGCAGAACTTGACTACGACTGGTCGAAAAGCAGGTTGTGAGGTTAGTGGTCTCATCTGCTGTGGGTTGAGTATTTGTGGTAGCATGTGCAACGACCTTAGATTCAACTGAGTGATTACGCCCGACATTAGAATCAGTTGAATCAGTTTGATTTTTGGGGTGTAGTAAAGAGTGATGCTTTTTGTTACATATACGGCACCTCGTGGTTTGACGGCAAGTGAAGACAGCATGACCTGGATTCAAACAATTAAAACATAGATTGTTTGTTTGGACGAAGCTACGACGAGAATATATGTCTATTTTTGAAAAAGCCTTACAAAATATTATTTTATGTTCTTCAGAACAATAAGAGCATAATGGCGCAGAAGGCGCAGTGACATGGTGAACTTTCAGAGTGTGTGAGACATGCTGGTGAATACTCTTTTGAACAGTGATGGGTCTTGAGAATTTAGGCTCTATATTTTCCAACGCCCTAAACCTGGTTTCTAGAAACTCTTGGAATTGCTTGTAAGTAGAGAAATCACCAGACGTCTCACTCACTTTGAATTCCCACTGTTTACGAGTTTCACTGTCCAACTTAAGACACAAAATGTGTATCACCAATATGTCCCAGCTCTTAATATCAACTCCTATGTTCCGTAAAGAATACAAACAATCATTAGTTGTATCCAACAATTCCTTCAGTGCGCTTGCTGACTCGACATTAATATTCCGTTGACTCAAAAATCTCTTCAAAATGCAGCTCGACAAATATTTCTTGTTGTTAAACCTCTTCGTTAGCAATTCCCAACACATCGTGTAATTATCTCCAGTTATAGGGATGTTTCGCAGAAGCTGTTCGGCCTCTCCAGTAAGATGTCCCTTTAAATAGTGTAGCTTCTGGACATTATCCAGAGAACTGTTGTTGTGTACGAGGGATGTAAACAAATCTCGGAAGCTTATCCACTGTGTATAAGTACCAGAAAATGGTGGTATAGCTATCTTCGGTAGTCTGATTTGTTCACCACTCTTCGTCTCTACAGGAACTTTCTGACCGCAGGAACTTATTGCCTTTAATCTGCCCAACATTTTCTTTAAATCAGTCTTGTAAACAATGTACAACTCTTCTGTTTCATCATAGATGTTGTCCTTGACATAAGTACTAGAAGCTAATGTTTTGGCATCTGACTGCTGTACAAGTTGAGTATGCGTTGACCGAAATTGAGACCATGACTCATCTACTGACTCCTGTCTAGTTTCCACATATTCTACTGAGAAACGTTCTGTAGGAGTTTTCTTCCAATTTGTTTGAGCTCTCTTTATCTTTTCAAACAAGTCATACTGTACTTTTATTAAGGTTTCCATTGTTAAGTCTAGACACTGACAGATCAAAGTTCGAAGAATTTTACAAGTCCAAATTTGATGCAATTTTTTCTAAGTGTTTGAGAAATTGGGACTTAGTCGAAAATCGGGCATAGGTTCCCCGTCCCTCCACTTTTAGAGAAACTATTCTAAGTCCTAGCTAACACTTTAATTTTTCACAAGTCTACAATTAGTCCAATTTTTTCTAAGTCCAATTATTTAATTTAGAGATTTTTTGCAAAGTCATTAATTGAATCGCACTGAATAAGAATTGAAAAGTACTCACAGTTTTCCACGTCACTATTGGTAGCACAACACTAGCTTACGTCACACTGCTCCACGAAGTCCTCGGCAATGACGTCACAGACACGTCGTCCTCTTCCACAACAATACGCCCTCAGTGACAATCCGTCACTGCGTTGGCGTGGCCGTGGACCCGTCGTGTCCCACGTAAACCGTATCCGGCTCGAAGGACCATGTACTGAAGGGTCCCAAAAATCAAATGCACCACTCGTTGCACAATAGTAGTTTATTCAAGTACGTATGCAGTACATTCCAATACTTGCTTGCTACGACGAAACAATAACAATTTGAATGCTTTATAGAAATCCAGGCAGACTAACGATAGCTAGTTTATGCATAGGTATAACGACATCTATGAGACAATTTACAAATTACTGAATTTTAGAAAAAGGTATATAAATTGTAATTTAAGCTACATCACGGTGTTTAGTACATTTTTTATAACACAACAAACATTATTTTACATTAAAATAGTGCACAATAACACACAAGATCTGGTGAAACTAGCACCATCTGTTATCTAGTAGACGAACCATATTTCACTAATACGAACCCAAATACATTTTATAAAATATAAAGATTAGATACTTATGCACGCGTTAACAGCCATTGACATTTAGTATATAGACATGGAATAACACCATTGACGAGCAAGTGTGATGAAAACAGTATTAGTGTCAGTTGTATCGATAGTGATTTCTTCGCGTTCTGTGTTAATTTTGATTGTTTGAGTTCATAACCTCCCTAATTATTCTAAGACTAGCTTGATCCTTTTCACTTTTTACTTCTAATTTATAGTAAAATATTGCTGCTGGAAAATTTTAAAGACTTACAAATGAAAACAGGCTTTCGGTTTTTCCTTTGAAAGAAATAAAACCGGCCAAGTGCGAGTCGGACTAGCGCACGAAGAGTTCCGTACCATTATCTATAAAAACGGCAAAAAAAATCACGTTTTTTGTATGGGAGCCCCCCTCAAATATTTGTTTTATTTTAATTTAATTATTTATTTTTAACGTGAATATATAACTAAATATTCTGTGAGTATTTCAAGCGTCTACCTGTTGCCGTTATCAATATCGATCAAAAACGAGCAAAAAAATCACGTTGTATGGGAGCCCCCTTAAATATTTATTTTATTCTGGTTTTTAGTATTTGTTGTTATAGCAGCAACCGAAATACATCATCTGTGAAAATTTCAACTGTCTAGCTATCACGGTTCGCGAGATACAGCCTGGTGACAGACGGACGTCTACGGTCCCGTTTTTATCTTTTGGGAGGTACGGAACCCTAAAAAAGTATTCATATGAACAACGATGATGCATTTGAACATATGCTGGTTGTTAAGACTGAAATGAATAACCTACAAACACAAGGCTTGCGCAAGGTCAAGAGTAGCGGGATTGTGGTCTTCCGGATTGGTTTACTTATTCATTCCTTGCATCCGTTTGCGGTCTTGAATGCAATCGGCAATATCTTGCTCTGACTTTTGACTGTCACTCGCTTTTGTTAAAGACTTCTGTTCTTGTGTGTTCATCTTTTTTTAATTCGGTGAAATTTCATTTTGACTATTATTTATGGCGACATTTCCTACTTTGCTAATGTTGTTTTGCTGACAGTTCCTTTAATAGTTCCATGACAATAAGTATTATAGTTCATTACAGCGGTCCACAACAACACAACATTATCAAACTTGTGTATCCGTCAAGTGTTGATGCGGAAGATTGCTTTTGTCGGAAACCTTTACGTGTATATATTTTTTGTGCAAACTGGCAAGTAATGAGGTAACTCAGCAACCATCGGCCATGATTTTCAATGCTTCAAATGATACCCCGTTACGTCAGTGTATTGAGACCGTTTCGTTCTTGACTTGCGGTTCCTGCGGTAAATAGCTTGGTATTTACCTGAAACACGCCCTTGTGATTTAATTTGCTATTTATGATCTAGACTATTCTTGAAGCTGTTACTCTAATAGAAGTTGTCGCGTCTCGCTTTATTTTTAGCTTTAGTTATTATTACATATTTTTTTCTTCTATTTCTGTACCTTACATTTATGTAAAGGTTCTATTTGCTTAAAAAATAACTTAATATTTGCTATCGTGTTTACCAAGTCAAAGTCGAAATCTTTTTATTCAGTCTAGGCATCAATTAAAGCACTTTTGAAGGTCGAAGAATCTCTGTTCGGACAAACCCTGTTGAGAGCAATCCGGCAAGAAACTCAACAAGGTATATTTTTTTTAAACAGATCTCTAATATTATAAAATTTCATACATTAAAGTATTTAATACAACTAATTTTTTGTACAGTAGATACGCTATTTAAGACTAAGGATCACCAATGCGGATCGGAATTATTTCCAAACATTCCTGTCCAGTCGAAAACCGGACGTTTTTTTGAATCGACAATAAGAATATGAACTATATTTTACACGAAATACAAACTGAAACATGGATGCACAGAAAAACTCAGAAAAAGAGACCAGCGCTGGGAATCGAACCCTGGTCAAGTGGTGGCGTGGCGTACGGGTTTAGCACTCAGCACGGAATGCTGAGGAGGAATGGTTCGGATTACGGATGACCGTAAAAGTAACAAATTTGGAGTTGAAAAAATAAAAAAAGACTCCACAAAACCAAACTTGAGAATATGAACTGTTGTAATAACATAACCAATTCTCTTCTCATCTCTACACATAATAATTTGTTTTGTTTACGTTATCAACGAGTCATAATCTTAAAAATGACCACCTTGTTTTGTGCGTCTTCGTCAATACACTGTTTCCATTCGCTTCCATTCTAATTAAAATTCTTAACGGCTTTATCGCTGTAATTAATGAATTATTTTTAATCCATTTCCTGCTGCCTCATTACACTTCCTATGTAAAAAAACGTTCGTTAGCTTTGGCGCAGTATCAAATTTTCTAGCCTTCAGTTACTTAATCTCTCAATATATGGCTATTAAGCTACGACGTGATCCAAGTCCGGAGCTCCCGAAATATACAATGAAACCGTTCCTATGTTACAAAGTATTTTAATCCCTCCATAAACAACCATAAATTCCGTCACGGAGATTTAAACACATTAAGATTTAGTAGACGTTTGAGAATCTACTTCGTTATTCTTGGGTATCTGTTTCATTTATTTTATTGATACTTGCATCAGCCAAATCGGGAGTGCACTGTAATAACAAGTCTGAGTATTCTGAGTGGAAGATTTGGAAGTGAGTGAACAAATGAGTCGGTATAGTTCTTAGTGAACTTGTCTTGATCATTGTCTTCATTTTCTCTTTTATCAGAAATTTCATGGGTTCAAAAGACAACCGGATTTTGTTGGACTTGTAACTAATACTTTTTCATCTTTATGGCGAAATTTTTGGCATCGGATCGAATAACCGTAAACTGTAAATCGCTTAGTGAAACATGTAGCGATATCGACCACGTATGATTTAATTTGACATTTATGTACATTAATTATGTAATTTTGTATGGAATGATAAATAAAATAAACTAATTTCACACTCGTATGTAACGAGGCATTAAGTCAGGACTTTGGATCTAGGTTGGTCGTATCGATTGCCTCGATATGTAGACGTAGGTGGGTGGAGCCACATCCCAATCAATCAAGCGGTTTGTTCCTAATCCCTGGCGAATCCGTTTCAGTGGCAATTACCTCATGCTACATTTACACTTTCGCTGCGTACCTCGCCTCGTGCGTCACCTGCTGTCTCGCATGGTACGTCGCGTGATCGATGGAAAATGAGTTTCTGTTTATATTCTCGTGGTGGGTACAGTTCAGTTTGCCTTTAAGCTAGCTAGCTACCATCGAGGACATCGAAGAATTAGCGGCAACAAGCCTTTGCTTGTTGAGTTTTTATTACTACACGATTAATTTACAAGTGAAGCTAATAAAAGCTTGTTAAAAATAAATTAGCGATTTTTTTATGACGCGATATACTTAACGCAAATGTAAACACCACGCTTGCGTTGGTCGCGAAGTTATTTGACTCGTTCCTAAAAAACAGCTCCCGAAGCGAGCGCGGCGAGAGGTGAGACGAGATGCGAAGCGAGTCGTAAATGCACAATTAACACACGCTTCTCCTGGCTCGTCCGCGAGTAAATAAATGAGGCATATAGAGCCGCCATTCACGGACTGCTTCAAGTAGTCAGTGCCAACAGCTTCAAGCGGTCGCCGTTGGGTGATCAGCAGTTTCAATACAAAATGGTCATTCGCAATACACAAACCGCTCAAGCAGTTGCAACTGCTTCGGGCGGTTGGCAGTGCGGTGAAATTTCACCATGCGGTCGACTGCAAGAGCGGTCCGTGTATCAACGATCACTGGGTTACTGCTCGAGCAGTCCGTGTATGGCAGCCCTGATGCCTATTTACACTTCTGCGCGAGTGGCGAGGCGAGCCGCGAAACGAGGATATTAGCCGGTGCTCGTGGCTCGGCTCGCCAGTCAAATTGGGAGGGGTTTTTGAGACGAAACGAATCAAAGGACGTCGCGCGTCGACTGTGGTGTTTACAAACACGCTTTGGCGATGAGGCGAGAGTGTAAATGAGGGGTTTAGATAGCTGTTATTATTACAGAGTTCTGAAGACAAAGCTAATTTTGATTACATTGTGGAGTGCGCTCGAAAATATTACGATGTCTGGCCTGGCATCCCTGTAAATGTTTTTCGAGATTCTTTAATTGTGATTGCACTAATGCTCCGTTGTATCTGTCGATTTTCTAAGTGTACCGCGTCATGGGCGTCAATTCATTTTGAAACAACCGTTAAACTATCTCAACCATCTGATGAAATATTTTTCAAAATATTTTACTTTTCCGCGATGGAAAAGCCTCGGGTATATTAACCAAGATAAACATGAAGAGATCATCAAATTATTGACGTGGAAAATGGGAAACATCCAATACGTAATTGAAATTTTAATGATGGTGTTTCGGTGTTTACATTATCCGCCCTTGCTAATATTTAATCTATTCCCGTCGTACAGATGAAGATGACGTAAGCGTTCAAGACGAGGGACTGATTCATAGCTTCCTGTTCCTCAGGTGCTTACTGGAATGCTCTAGCATTTTAGTTAATAGGCAATAGCATTCTCTGATAAATCGTCCGACACTCCGTAAACTCATAAAAAGTTTATTTGCACCAACTGGCCTTTGCGAGAGTCGCTTGACATTAAACGCTTCTCGTTTAGTCTAGTCGTTCATTATTTAATTATGACTGTGTGCTTATCTAGATTGACTTT
This sequence comes from Archips xylosteana, assembly GCA_947563465.1. NCBI lineage: Eukaryota > Metazoa > Arthropoda > Insecta > Lepidoptera > Tortricidae > Archips > Archips xylosteana. The sequence continues at coordinate 18,829,985 of OX387353.1, read as the reverse complement.
AATCAGATACGTCTCATTCTTGATTACTTGCAAAATAGAGTTTTCTGCTCTGTTTGTGTGCGGCGTAACTGTCAAATTGTTGCATCTCTGACTTGGCACATAATTTCGTGTATGTCATTGAAATTTCTAGGTAATTGCGCGGTCTAGACAACAATCGGGCCAGTTAGCAATATCCCGAAGCGCTCAATTAGAGAGACATTTCGAATGCCTCTCCGATGTTTCCCAAGAGTATGAATTCTTGGACAATTGTTGTTTCAGTTTGTGGAGTCCTCGAGGGTGGAACGTTAACTACAAACATGTGTTCTACAAAGTTGCTGGATTATGTTTATGTTCCATAACAGATCCATGTTGTGGGAAAGTCCTCTCTAAATATTTGTCTAAACTGGAAGAGGCAGCTTTACGCAATGCTTATGTAAACGGCGCCAGTGATTTACCTCTAGATCTTCCTAATTGATCAGTTTAATGGCCATCTTATTGGGTTCGTAGCAAAATTTCTAAAATTAAAATTCCTAAGGACAAAATTCCTAATGAAATGACTAAACTTCGAAAACTAAAATTTATAATGTACGAAATTCCTAAATATGTATATCCTACGTCCAGTTGGCCTATTTTTAAAATTTCTAATGTACGATACTGCTAGTGTATGAAAGTTCTAGCGATATTTTTCCTACGTCCAGTTGACCTAAGTTTAAAATTTGTAAAGTGCAAAATTTCGAACGACATTTACACTTAGAACACCATAATAATCATTTTCAGTGCTGTTACAAAAAAACTCAATGACTGAACCTAACCGTCCGAGTCCGAAACCGAGTCGTTTCTGCCCCGAAATGTCTTGCTCCCTCGCTTCGCTTGCTCGCTGCCAGTGAGACACCGGTTGTTATTAGGCTTTTTGTATGTAGCTATTTTGAGTATTAAAATATTGAGTTTCAAAGTATTGTCATTAGGCATTTTGTACAAAGGAATATTGATTTTCGAAAATGAGATCATTCGATTAAAAGTGCTTTAGAACATGCATCTTTAGGAATTTCGTACATTAGACATTGCGATTTTCGAAGTTTTATCTTTAGGAATTGAGTATTTAGGATGTTTGATTTTAGCAATTCTGCTACGGACCCATCTTATTATTTGGTGATTTAGCAGAGACGCCCGTCGCATCCCTTTTTGGTATACGTGGCATACCAAGAAAATATGAGTACACACACACACATCACAGTTTTTAATGATTCACTAGTGGTTGATAACATTGGGCGTATTTGCTACGGGGTGTAGACGGACATTTTAATAAGCTCTCGATATTTCCATGTCTATTACATTCACATTCATCTTTTATAGGCATTTTAAAACGTAACTATACAAAACCTGGTGGTACCTACATTGTTTCCAATCATTCCAAAATAGCTTTTATTCTTATTTTTTAAATTATGCAGGTAAAAGTTGTGTTCTTTTAGTCAGTTTTTTTGCCTGTTCATTTAACATCTAAGAACGTAGAACTTGTTTGCGTTTTCAACCGTTATTTTTTGCTGTCTGGTTCTAAATCTAGTTAAGTGAGAATTCCTGTTTTGCTATCTATTTTTAGTGCTAGTCTCAGTTAACAGTTTAATGCCTATTTATGATAATAATTAGCTTTTGCCCGCGGCTTCGCTCGCGTGTACCATGAGTATTCCAAAGAACCAAGATATCAAGCAAGCAAGCATACAGGCAAGCAAGCAAGCATGCAAGCATGCAAGAAGCATGCATGCACGCAAGCAAGCAAGCGTGCAAGAAAGCGTGCAATTAAGCAAGCAAGCAAGCCCGACTAAACTTCAGGTAGATACGGTCCTTTACAGTATTTCTTTTATATACAATGTTTTTCACTATTCGAAAGCGGGCACTAAAATAACCAGGTTTGTTAATAATATAAAACCTATTATTAATTTCCCCTGTCCTGCATAATTAATAAGGTATAATTCAATGTTTTCTTACCTTGTACGGAAACCTATCTACTTAGCATTGATATTATACATATTATTATTTTGTTAAGGTGTTGTGTGACCTAACCGTTAAGGAGTTATACCTTCCATCATCAGCTCATCTGAATAACCAGAAAGAATACAACTAAAGGTCTATACGTGCATATGATATTTAAAGAAACTTCCTATAACTCCTAACCGTTAAGGAGTTTAACCTTCCATCATCAGCTCACCCGGATAACCTGAAAGAATACAACTGTCGGTCTATACGTACCTATAATATTTGAAAAAATATCCTCAACTCCTAACCGTTAAGGAGTTTTACCTTCCATCATCAGCTCATCTACATGAGATGATGTCTACCAGACGCAAACACTTAAATAGCCTGAGAAAATATATGAAAAACGTAAAGCGTGCCTACAAAATTTGAGGGTTGCCCTCAATTTCCCTAAGATCCCGTCATCAGATCCTGATTGAGTGACAATGGAACCATCTCAGGAGTATATTGTATTCTTTCGAATAAAAAAATAATTTTTATAATCGGTCAACAATTGACCAAGAAATCGGCGAACATACCTACATAAAAAAATACATAAAGTGGAATGCATAATCTCCTCCTTTTTTTGAATTCGGTTAAAGAGCCCTTTGCGGCCTATTTATAGTGTGAATTTATGAATTTTGAAATTTTAGCTTTCTACAACCAGTAAAACGCAAAATCCCGTTTTTTCCCTTTCCCGTAAGAATTTCGGGAAATGCTTGCTTAGTGCTCCTCTACACTCCCCAAGGAACCCACTTGTCAAATTTCGTCTTTCTACGACCAGTAAAACGAAAAATCCCGTTTTTTCCCGTTCCCGTAGGAATTTTGAAAAATCCTCTCTCAATGCTCCTCTACACTCCCTAAGCAACCTACATGCCGAATTTCAGCTTTCTATGACCAGTAAAACGAAAAATTCTGTTTTTCCCGTTCCCGTGAGAATTTTGGAAAGTCCTCTCTCAATGCTCTTCTACACTCCCCAAACTACCTGCATGCCGAATTTCAGCTTTCTACGACCAGTAAAACGAAAAATCCCGATTTTTCCCGTTCGTGTGGGAATTTTGGAAAGTCCTCTCACAATGCTCCTCTACACTCCCCAAGCTACCTACATGCCGAATTCAGCTTTCTACAACCAGTAAAACGAAAAATCCCGTTTCTTCCCGTTCCCGTGGGATTTTTGGAAAATCCTCTCTCAATGCTCCTTAACACTCACTAAGCAACCTACATGCCGAATTTCAGCTTTCTACGACCAGTAAAACGAAAAATCCCGTTTTTTCCCGTTTCCGTGGGAATTTTGAAAAGTTCTCTCACAATGCTCCGCTACACTCTCCAAGCAACCTACATGCCGAATTTCAGCTTTCTACGATCACAAAAACGAAAAATCCCGTTTTTTCCCGTTCCCGTGGGAATTTTGTAAAGTCCTCTCTCAATCCTCCTCTACACTCCCCAAGCAACCTACATGCCGAATTTCAGCTTTCTACGACCAGTAAAACGAAAAATCCCGTGTTTTCCTTATGACGTGAGAATTTCCGAAAATCCTTAAAACAGTTTTTTATTATTATAATTACCTACTTCTATGTCAAACTTGAAGAGTGGTAATTATAGTTCATTGGATCCGGTTGAATTGAATATATAAAACCCGTTTTTTCCTTATCCCGTGGTAATTTTGAAAAATCCTGAAATTGATGTTTTAACTAATATAATACCTACTTGTGTATCAAATTTGAAGAGTCTAGTTATTATAGTTACTGAGATGGGGTCACTCGGAATCGAATTTATAAATCCCGTTTTTTCCCGTTCCCGTGGGAATTCCCAAAAATCCTTCCTTAGTGGATGCCTACATTGTATAAGGTATCTATGTGCAAAATTTCAAGTCTCTAGATCCAGTGGTTTGGGCTGTGCGTTGATATATCAACAGTCATTTAGTTTATTTAGACATTTCAACCCCATCGCACCCCATCCAGGGAGATGGTATTTTACGTCCGCCACGTCGGATTTTAAAACCGTTGTTGTTTTCATAACCAGCGACCCGATAAACCATAGAAACAACACCCATGTTGATTTTCAGACTTTGTTACCCCTTTTCCCCCTTTTAGGGGTTGAATTCTCAAAAAACCTGAAACACGTGTTTACTCATTTATCATTAGGAGTACTTCTGTGAAGTTTCGAATAAAATAGTCGAACGCATCTTGTTTCCCCATACAAACTTTGGACCCCCGTTTCACCCCCTTAGGGAGTGAATTTTGAAAAATCCTTTCTTAGTGCACCCCTAGACCTTATAAGGAACCTACATGCCAAATTTGGAATCTCTAGGCCCAGTGGTTTGGGCTGTGCGTTGATATGTCAGTCAGTCAGTCAGTCAGTCAGTCAGTTTCTTCTTTTATATATATAGATGATGTGGTTTTAGTTTTGTTTGAATTTAAATTTTCTCATTACTATTTGGTCTGATTTTCATGGCTTCTTTGGTCCCTAATATATTTTATAAGTCATTGTTTATTATACAGGGTGTTAGGTAATGAGTGGATAATCTTTGAACTACGGATAGAGAGCACTTAGGACGCTATAATAAAGCTAATATAGGTTTAGTAAAAGTCGTAGGTTTTCGAGATATTTGGACTTTTAGGTTTTTTTCGAAAATGAACACCCTTGTTCAATGTTTTGATCATAGCACCATATTTAATTTTTTTTTTTTTTATTTTTTATTTTTGCTAAATATTCTTGATGACTTGTGTAATCAGATAGGCATCACCATTTTTGTGAGACTTCATTAGTTTTATTTTTTTAAAAATCGCAAACTTAATTTTTGCGTTTTCAATCGTACATTGACCCAACTTTCAGCTCTCATGGTGAAAAAAAAAATACACTACCGTCTAGTTGCCAATAAGCTTAAAAACATGCCAATTTATTGACAATTTAAAAATAGTAATTACCTTTTGAATTTAAAATCGAAATGCCAAAATAATAAAAAAAAAGACACGCTCACCCATATTTTTCCCAATGTACTTTTTGTATCCTGGCCGTAGAATTCAAAACTTTTTGTTGCAAAAATAACATTACTGGCCACTAATTTAAATGCCATTTATTCCAAATTTAAAAAAAACATGCAGACTGCTTTTTGTTTTTCTCGAATTCGATTTTGAATTTCGCTATTATTGCGTAATGAATGATGAATTGAGCGTTTAGATTGTTGTGTTGAATTTTTTTTAGTTTAATAATGCTTCGAACACAATACACACCTCTAGAATATGCTCAAATGCATTACATTTATGATGAGTGCCAAGGTAACGCTAGTGCTGCTGCAATTTTGTACGCTATTCAAATAGACGCCATCCCGATTACCGGATTTTTCCTCGGATCCATAACGCGTACAGTGCAGGCAGAGTTTTTGGCCAGGGTGTAGGAGGAACTAGCGAGGGCAGACCGAGGGAGCGAGACGATGAAAATGTTCTGGATTTAATAGCGGCAAATCCTTCTTTGTACATACGGGACATAGCAAATATTCTCGGACTGACAACGTGGAAAGTGCATGCAACTTTTAAAACATACGGATTGCACCTTTTTCATTTCCAACGTGTGCAAGTTCTATGTTTGCCAAGACCTCTGCCTGCACTGTACGCGTTATGGATTCGAGGATAAATCCGGTAATCGAGATGGTGTCTGTAAGGGTAGCGTTCTGCGTACAAAATTGCAGCAGCACTAGCGTTGACTTGGCACTCACAATAAATGTAATGCTTTTGAGCATATTCTAGAGGTGTGTATTGTGTTCGAAGCATTATTAAACTAAAAAGAATTCAACACAACAATCTAAACGCTCAATTCACCATTCATTACGCAATAATAGCGAAATTCAAAATCGAATTCGAAAAAAACAAAAACAATCTGCATGTTTTTTTTAAATTTGGAATAAATGGCATTTAAATTAGTGGCCAGTAATGTTATTTTTGCAACAAAAAGTTTTGAATTCTACGGCCGGGATACAAAAAGTACATTGGGAAAAATGTGGGTGAGCGTGCCTTTTTTTTATTATTTTGGCATTTTGATTTTAAATTCAAAAGGTAATTACTATTTTTAAATTGTCAATAAATTGGCATGTTTTTAAGCTTATTGGTAACTAGACGGTAGTGTATTTTTTTTTCACCATGAGAGCTGAAAGTTTGGTCAATGTACGATTGAAAACGCAAAAATTAAGTTTGCGATTTTTTTTAAAAAAATTCTAATAAAGTCTTACAAAAATGGTGATGCCTATCTGATTACACAAGTCATCAAGAATATTGAGCAAAAATAAAAAATTAAAAAAAAAGTTTGAAATGGTGCTATGATCAAAACATTGAACAAGGGTGTTCATTTTCGAAAAAACCTAAATGTCCAATTATCTCGAAAACCGTGCGACGTTTACTAAACCTTATTATATTAGCTTTATTATAACGTCCTAAGTGCCCTCTATCCGTAGTTCAAGGATTATCCACTCATTACCTAACACCCTGTATATGAACAGTATCTTTCTTTCTCTGCATAGCCATAAGAATAATGATCTTTTCACTGTGCTTCGTGCTTTAAGACCGGCGCTGACCAGATCACGCTCACGCAGCAGTTGTAATAAATTAAACTGTAAGAAAGATGGCGCACTAGATGCGCGCACATGGTGTGCCATCTTTCTTACAGTTTCATTTATTACAACTGGTGCGTGACTCGCACACGCAACTGGTCTGTGCCGGCCTTTGAAATCAAGACACTCCTTTCCCCCGTATGATCGATCACCTGTTGAGTGCGCTGCGACCATTTTGTGCTCTGGACGCACGATCCAGTCAAGGCGGGACACAGTCAGTAACACCAATAGAATTTTCCAGCCATTAAGATTACTACGTTTCCTCAGTTATATAAACGGCACAGTAATTTATAGAACGTGCTATTTGATGACTGGCACGTGGATATCGTTGGTTAAACAATCGCTCATTGTGCCTGGATTACCGTTTTAAGTTCCTCGTTTACTGTCGTAAATTCATGTTAATATATAGAACTTGCTTAGTTGTTAAGCGATGTTAATTGTTGCCTTGTGCAAATTGACAAACCAACAATGCAGGGGGAAGTTATTGAACAAAATGTTACGTTACGTCTAATTTTTATTGTGTTCTTATTTAAAAATCGGCCAAGTGTCACACGCTAAAGTTTCCGTAAAAATTTTTGGTTCGTCAAAATATTGTATTATATTTTGTATTTGTTGGTTGGGTTGGGATCCCCCCTTAATATTTATTATTTGTTGTTGTAGTGGCAATAGCAACAGACATTAAATACATATAAATTTCAGCTGTTTATCTATTAAGATTCTGTGACAAACAGAAGGACAGACTGGGTGACGGACAGTGTAGCAATTAGGGCTCTGTTTGTCACCTTTCGGTTGGTACGGAACCATAAACACAGAACCGTCTACTTAACAGTTGCGTAATTGGTTTATTATACTGTACCTATGGCATGCCAAATTAGAAAATTTTAAATTTGGCCTGACTTAATTAAGAGCTGATATTAATACATCTCTAATCTCTTTAATTATAGTACTCCCCAAAATTTTCTTTTACTGCTTTAATTAGCGTCCGCCATTAAGTGTTGAAGATAGCTTTTCACCAGGGGGTTGTGGATTCTCTTTCTCAACGAAGTGCGCTTTCATTTAATGCATTTCGTTAACAATTTATAATAGACACAATTATAGCTAGACCGTTCAAATGAATCCTCGCCTGCGCGGTACAGGGGCTGGGGGTATGACGACAAAGGGGCCGAGAGAGGAGCGGGTGACGAGCGCGCCTCGTGTGCCTGCCGCCCACACCTCTCCCAGCCCCCCTTTGTCGCCATACCCCCCAGCCCCTGTTCCGCGCGGGCTAGGACTCATTTAAACGGTTTAGCTATAGATACTGTTAACAATAAAATAGAATCACTTAGATAAATGATTTAATTAATATCCACAATTAGCACGCGTCCGTAATGGATGTAGTGGAGGGCCGAACTGTCGCGTAGTGGACCGCATGGCCCGGCGTGACGTCACAGGGTAAGGACGTCACCGCACACGTTGCTAACAATACATAACTATCATTTTTTAAGATTGTAATAACTAGCTAGATCAGAGTAGTATAAAATTGGTGAACCTGGATCACAGGAGATCCAAGTTCACCAATTTTATAGTAGATCTTCTATTCAAAAACTCATATATTCGAATACAGTAATCTATTCAATAAACGACATTACAAATAGGTTATCTATTCAAAAACGTTCTTGTTAATTATAATAAGCCACTTTTAAACTCAATGCCTCTATTAATAAAATTAGGTACTTATTAACTTTTTTACAATTACAGTTATCAGTTAACTAGAATTAAAAATCTGGATCTTTTCAATAAAAACAAAGATATTTAATACAAACTCATTTTATTTACATATTACCATCAATTGAGTCATGTATCTTATTAATTAAATCTTTCGTTTGTCTGTAAATATCATCCATAATTAATGATTTTGCGACATATTGAGCGCATAATTCTGCATCGCACTCGCACATATCGTCATGAATCTCTATTCGGATGACTTTCACACCGCGAGCAGGTTTCTTCACAATGGAAAGCAGTGATGATGTAACCTTTCGTGTCTTTTTTCGGGATCCATCGATCCAAGTTCTCCAATTTTATTCTAGATCTTCTAATCAAAAACTCATATTATATTCGAATACAGTAATCTATTTAATAAGCACAACTTTATAAATAGGCCAAGAATACAAAAACATTCCTAAATACAAAAATAATAAATGGGTAATGGTGTACGCTACCTTTTTAAAATCTCATTCGATTCTATATAAATTAAAAATAACCTTTTAGACATCTTAATAAGACTCGTTTTGGTAAACTTCGAGCTGTTGTTGGTGCTGTTCCATCCGACGTTGTTGTAACGACGACTGTTGTTGTTATTGTTGTGACTGCTGTTGTTGAGGCTGTTCCGCATGTTGTTGTGGTTCTAAAGTTTGAGTTTGTTTATCGAAGATCGTAGTGAGGGTTCTGATATTTTTTAGTGTTTATATACTCTTTAGTCTGAACAATTGTTTAAAATGATAACAGAGAAAAAGGCAGATATAATGATTTCTATTTTATTTAATTATTCATTATCAATTCAATACCAATTAATCTGATGGTACTTCTCTTGCGATTAAATTCAAGTGCGATAGGCATAATTCATCAACTCGCGTTTATGGATTATTCTTAACTTTAGGAGGAAAGTAAACAAGGATTAAGTACACATGATTTATTTTATTTATTATGTAAAACAATTACTTTCTTTACACCACTTATTCATATCGCATACATTTTTAAAGGCACAAACATTATTATGATATATACAAGATTGAATATTAGGCGACATTGCATATTTTTACAAAGCGTTTGTAAACTAGGACAGTTAAAATCTTCTAAATTATATACACTTCCACTTTCTAATAACTCCTTCACCATTTCATGAGTTCACGTAATCTTCATGCAAGAAACTAAACTCTGATATAGGCATTTTTTGCATCATAGCATATCCATAAAGATTGTTACAATCAAGATAAATCAAAATGTAGATGGTATTGTTACATCATAATCTGGTAGATATTTATTATTTGCTCTCGCATGTCGCAAAGAACATTGAGCTAAGCCCCCTCGAATTCCTTTTTCAATGAATTCATATATTTCTAAATCACTTATTAGATCAAGCTGTTCTCTTGTATACAGGAGCATTGCATCCCAGCTTGAGCCGAGTGAAGTCACATAGTAAGCAGGATCAAGATTATAATAATGCAAACTAGTATTTCTAAAGTTTTCGAAAACGTCGCAAAAACAATAATACATCAGATTTTAAATATAAGTCTGTATATTCACCTAAAGTTTTAATATCAAATTTGTTCCAAACTTTTTTGTGCTCTTAAGTAGTCATCATCGGTGATATGTTCTAATTTTAAATTATTGAAGAATAATTCTATGCGTGGGAGACTTTTTTCTTTATACTTTTCCCAAGAATCCATATAATCATATGGATAAATGTCTTTTGTCGCATCAAATTAAATAACTCTTTATCATGGAAAGCTTTTGATAAGTGAATAAACTCATTTTTGTTCAAAGTATTAGAGATTTATCATCTAAACTCGAGCTTAAAAATTGATATGAATCTATAAATTTCATCTGAACATCAAGATCTCTTAATGTTGTTTTAATACGTAAATACTTTTTTTTGATTTTTGGATAATTTGTATGTCCCCATACTTGCTCAGTTCTTCAATAAAAAGTGACTATTATAACCACATAAGTTATGTAAAACTATAGGTAAGAAGCGACACACACGATATTTTAAGTTGTAGAGTGAATGCGCAGCACCTCTGCATTGAGATGTTATGTGATCATGATCAGCAACTTTATCACCCACTAAGAAGAATTTACAAATATGACAGATCGTAGCATTTTCAAAATTTATCTCTTGCTCTTTGGTTAGCGATATCATTGGTTTCTTGGTTTTTAAAACTTGACAAATCTGAATAACATCTTTTGTTAATTCTTTTACAAACACTTTAACGCAATCAGGACCTCTATAGCTAACGTTTTTGTTTAAGGATTCATCATGAGAACAACATATATAATAACCAAAGCACGATGGTTCATGTTGGTGAACCTGGATCACAGGAGATCCAAATTCACCAATTTTATTCTAGATCTTCTATTCAAAAACTCATATATTCGAATACAGTAATCTATTCAATAAAGGACATTTCAAATAGGTTATATATAACCTAAAACTCAAAAACATTCCTGTTTATTATAATAAGCCGCTTTTAAACTCAATGTCTCTATTAATAAAATTAGGTACTTATTAACTTTTTTAAAATTACTGTTATCAGTTAACTAGAATTAAAAATCTGGATGTTTTCAATAAAACAAATATATTTAATACAAACTCATTTTATTTACATATTACCATCAATTGAGTCATGTATCTTATTAATTAAATCTTTCGTTTGTCTGTAAATATCATCCATAATTAATGATTTTGCGACATATTGAGCGCATAATTCTGCATCGCACTCGCACATATCGTTTGTTCCCGGAACTTATCGACGTCATGAATCTCTATTCGGATGACTTTCACACCGCGAGCAGGTTTCTTCACTATGGAAAGCAGTGATGATGTAACCTTTCGTGTCCTTTTTCGGGGATCCATCGATCCAAGTTCACCAATTTTATTCTAGATCTTCTATTCAAAAAACTCATATATTCGAATACAGTAATCTATTTAATAAGCAAAACTTTATAAATAGGCCATGAATACAAAAACATTCCTGTTAATTATAAAAAGCCGCTTTTAAACTCAATGCCTCTATTAATAAAATTAGGTACTTATAAACTTTTTTAAAATTACTGTTATCAGTTAACTAGAATTAAAAATCTGGATCTTTTCAATAAAACAAAGATATTTAATACAAACTCATTTTATTTATTCATTACAGTTACAGTTACAATTAATTAAATTAGATTAAATCACAATAATAATAATACAATGTCAATACATTCTGCATTTCAAATGACATAAATGAGAACAAAATCATAAAGAGATTTCATTTTATTTACATATTACCATCAATTGAGTCATGTATCTTATTAATTAAATCTTTCGTTTGTCTATAAATATCATCCATAATTAAATATTTTGCGACATATTGAGCGCATAATAATTCTACATCGCACTCGCACATTCGTTGGTTCCCCGGAACTTATCGACGTCATGTCATGAATCTCTATTCGGATGACTTTCACACCGCGAGCAGGTTTCTTCACAATGGAAAGCAGTGATGATGTAACCTTTCGTGTCCTTTTTCGGGATCCATCGATCCAAGTTCACCAATTTTTATTCTAGATCTTCTATTCAAAAACTCATATATTCGAATACAGTAATCTATTTAATAAGCACAACTTTATAAATAGGCCATGAATACAAAAACATTCCTGTTAATTATAAAAAGCCGCTTTTAAACTCAATGCCTCTATTAAGAAAATTACGGTTATCAGTAAACTAGAACTAAAAATCTTAATCTATTCAACTAAGTAATCGTTGACTGCAATTATAATCAAATTAATGATTTTGTTAACAATGATATCATCATCTGAATTATCAACTCCTGTGAAACACTTAGATGGTAATTTCTTAATTAAAATAATCCATTTTTCAAAATTTACATTCATATCTCCATAAGGTTCTTCCAATAACATAGTAAAATTATTCCACATATCTTTTAAAATCTGAGTGTTAGACAGCTCAAATATTTCATTAGCTTCTTGCTCGTTATGATACACACGAAAAAGTAGTTCATTCACTCTGTTATTAAATAATTTTAAAGGTAATGGTGTACGCCACCTTTTTAAAATCTCATTTGATTCTATATAAAATAAAAATAACCTTTTAGACATCTTAATAAGACTCGTTTTGGTAAACTTCAAGCTGTTGCATCACAAAAATACATTTTTCCCCTGTGAGCTGTAACTTGACGTCGAACTAAACGAATTATATCCTTTATTCAACAATAATGACCTTTTCCTGACTTTTCGAAATAAAGTAAATTTATGTGTTAATTTTTTTTTTATTTGCGTGTGATACAAAGGTCCTGTGGCTACGGAGTATTTATCTAAGCCATATATGTTTACGCTGATATTGGAATTATTTTTTTCAATTAGTTTTATATCATTATATGATGGAGGAAAAGATATACCTTCAATATTAAGTACTTCAGAATAATGTGGGTAAAAACATACATTCATATTAGCTGGATATAAACCCGCTACAATAGACCATAGAAAACAGCATACTTACATCGTTATTCTACAATTTGCGGTAATGGTAAATAAGTGCCTCCTCTCATAGGACAGTATTTGTTTATATTTATTTCCAAGTGATTTACTGAATGAAAGGTCCAACCAGATTGAGAGCATTCAAATTCGGTAAGTTTTACCTTCATTACATCAACCATTTTTGAACACCACTCTTTTAAATTGCTGCTTGATAGAATGACATCATACTTGGTATTAAAAGACTTAAGCTGCTTTTCACCCACATCAGGTAGAATGAAATGAGCATATAATTCTAGATTAATTTTTATACAATTATTTTTCATTAATGTCATTTTAATAAGTTTCATGATTTCAATCAAATTGTCATAGAGAAATGCTTCAGGAGTTAAATATTTGAGCTTAGGATTTAAACGATATGATGTTATTCTCTTTTTAAAAGCTGTTGATATAATTTAAATATTTTCAAACTCAGTTCTCAATAAACAATTAGTCTTATGTAAATTTGTTCTCTTATGATAATGATATTTAATTCTCGGTAATATTATCAAGCATTTATCACATTCAATAAGATCTCGATTTTGGTGTGAATTCAATGGCATAGACATGATATTTGATGTAGCTGTAAATAAAAATAAAAAGGCATATTAGGAGGAACTCATTATATAGATAGAGTATTTATTTACTTAAAAACATTACAATAGTATACGAGTACCTATAGTTAATTATAGCGGTTAATTAAAACACTAAAAGTAAATGAATATATTTCAAAATGAGTATTATTTTAATAGTAAGAATTAAGAAAGGTTGAGGGGCAATCTGAAAATTCTTCACGAACTGCAGTCAAATATTGATACAACAAGCCCCATGCCAGTGTATCTGTGTTTGTTCTGTTTTTAAGAGCAACAATCGCGTGCCTCCAACGATTCATTGGTGAAACCTTTTCAATGTCGTCGCAATTGTATATTTTCAGTTCGACATAATGGTTTCCATTCTTATTATCATAAGACTGCTTTGAATAGCCATTCCCTAGCCGTCGTGTAATGTAGGAATATAAAGAGTTCTTAGTATCTTTACCATTGATATCATCACCACCTCCAAATAAGTCGTTAGCAGTGGCCCTCTTCTTGCACACGTTCACTTCTTTCTCGTTCTTAGATTTTTCGGTAAGCTTTTCTGACCTGGGCTTTTTAATCAAGTTTTCTTGTTTATCTTTTCCATCGCGGGTTTTTCCTGAAGACTTCTTTGAGCTTTTATCTTCAAAGGCTCCTGTTGGAGCTGTCGCGATGGTTGTAGTAATTCCTGTACTGGAGCCATGCTTGTAGACGGGGCGAGGAAGCTGCTCTCATCATGATGACGTTTCTTTGTTTTCTTCTTCTCGATTGTGGGTGCAGCAAGTACAGTCATTTCTTCATCCGAAGATGAAGAAAATGACGAGCTACTTGAACTCGATGATGATGATGAACTCGACTCACATTTATGCGACCTGAAAAAATAATTTTATATTTTTTAAATATGTTTAACTAAGATTTTTTATTTTACGTGGAACGTTGACTAAGAATAGTTTATATAAAACAACCTGAGTAATAAATAACGCTGACTCAACCCAGCAGTAGGTGCGTATGTAGAGTGGAGATGTGAGATAAGATGAATGCCTACTACGCTTTTGGTGATGAGATTTATGTCAAACTATTTTTACTATACAGTTTTCTAGAAGGGGTCACATCTTACATAGATGCTTTCTCAAACTACTAAAATAAACGATCACTCGAATATATCGAAAAAGTTCTTACATTTTAGATTTCTTAGTAGTTTTCTGAATAAGTGTGCGGTATTCTCCAAACGAGGGCCGAATAGATAAAATCTGAAAATGTAATTAATGCTTATATAAGTGAACAGTAAGTCAAAATTATTTAATAAATAAATAAAATGCGCAATAATCTATTCAGTCTTGCATATAAATGTACAACAACAACAACGAATACTCTTAATCGAATACCACAATAACTATAAACAACTAAACAAAGCGTCTATTAAGTTGATTTCTTTTTAAAATAATTTTTTTAGTTTTAGAGTGTTAGATTTAATTGAAATAAAGTTATCTACCTAAACATCGTAAAATAATTAAATAAAAGACTCAGAAAAAAAACATTGTTACTTATTTTAATATTTTACGTTCTTTAGAAGTGATAAATTTAAATAGTTCGTATAATAAACACGATGATAAATCACGAAAATGAACATAGACGAAAATCATTTATTTTACGCATGGCAGAAATCGAACCTGCACCCGTTTTCTAGTAGTAGGTCACATCTTTAAAAATATTCTTTTTCCACTATGTTAGACTTATAGCGGATCCACATTCATGGCAAAAAGTCGCACCGTGAATTCAGGCGCGACCCGAACCTATCTACTTTACACTTACAAAGTTCATGGTTGTGTTCACGCACTTGCTCAAAATAACAGATGCGGCTTTGGCATAGTGCGCACTCAAATATTGAATTTTTCTGCGTAAATAAACATGAAACGCAGGTAAAATAATGATAAAGATAGGAAAATGGTGGATACATCGATCATACACCACCACTTCTCGCATGACCGTTGTATTCACGACATGAATCTGAAAAGCGTTCGCGGTTCGCGACCGCGAACCCTTTGAAGCGACCCCAAAACCGAGTCGAGCGAGACCGAGAACAGCTACAAACTCGTGAAACAGGAACAGGTGTGAATAAAAACCATCCACATTCACGTTCATGCCCCCTTCACAACTCTTCACGCCGCTGTGAATGTGGATCCGCTATTAGGTAAACTACTAGACTAAACGATCACTCGAATTACTTACATTTTAGATTTCTTAGTAGTTTCCTGAAGTAAAGTCCCTATTCTCCAAACGAGGGGCTGAATGAATGAAATCTGAAATGTAATAAATGCTTAATAAGTAAACAGTAAGTCAGCATTATTTTAGAAAGCTTGATTAGCGATCAAGTTGTAAAATACACAATAATCTATTCACCCTTGCATAGTACCTAATTTATAACAAGAACAAATAATCTTTATCGAACGCCATAAAAAAATAAAATAAAATAAAATAAGACCTTAGTTTTAGAGTATGCTTTATTTAATTGAGATGAAGTGTCTACCCATATGTTGTAAAATAAATAAATTAAGGCTTTAGAAAAGTAATCAATGTTAGTATGAATGCTCTTTAAAAGTGATAAATTCGAATAGTGCGTTTAATATACATGATGATAAACCACAAAAATTAACGTAGAGAAAACCATAATTATTTTTCCACAAGGCGGGAATCGAACCTGCACTCTCCCTAGACTTCACATCTGTGCTCTTATTGACTAAGGTGCTAAGCGCTCAACAACCTAGACTGCATTTTCGATGAGATATAAAAAATAATAATAAAAAAGCGTTTAATGAAATTGATTTCTTTTAAAATAAAAGTTTGGTTTTAGAGTTTACTACATATATTTAAATGAGATGAAGTATCTACCTAAATGTTGTAAAATAAATAAATTAAGTCTTTAGAAAAATAATCAACGTTATTAATAATGTTCTTTAAAAGTGATAAATTCGAATAGCGCGTTTAATATACATGATGATAAACCATAAAAAAATAACGTAGAGGAAACCATATTATTTTTCCATAATTCAGGAATCGAACCCGCACTCTCCCTAGACTTCAATTTCTAGAGCTCTTATAAACTAATGTGCTTAGCGCTCAACAACCTTGACTGCATTTCGATGAGATCTAAAAATAGAGAGGATGATAAAGTTGTTTGAAATAAGAAATAACATAACTCACCTGAATAAGTAATTGATCACAAAACACTTTTTTCCACTTTCCGCTTTCACCGTCAAGAAAGACACTGCTATCTATGCTTAAACTGAGCAAAGTTTATTTTCATCGATAATTATATGCAATCAAACGTTTGACTGTATGCACATATCTGTACACCTGCATTCGTGTGGAAAATGCTAACTCCCAATTTTATCCTTAGCTAAAAGGTATGTGTGTGCGTAAAAAACAAAAGTTTTATAAAACCAACTTCTTTTTACTTAAACGAATAAGGATCAATATCGTTTGTTAAAAAACTTTATCATAAATGCAATGTAAGCCGCTTTAAGCTACAGGCTTTACACTCGAATTTACTCGTGTGATTATAAGCGATGGGCACCATACAATGTACAGACGAACAAAGTAATCATTACGTAATATGATGATGCCTCCGGCTCGCGACGCCGGCCTGACGCGGAGTCGTCTGTCACGTTTCCTTTTCTGGAGCATATGAATGTAAACTTTAAATATGTAGTTGTAAGAAAAATAATTAGCTCGATTTTGAATCTTATTTGCTAGAGTAAAAAAATAGTACGAAGCAGGGAAATTAAAGTTATAAAATACTTTAAATTATACACTCCTTGGATTTCAGACTCAAAGCACGTCTTTTGTCTATACCTTAAAATTACCACAAATCAATGATGTCGCTTTCAGTAAGTATTTGTTTTAAAATAATACAATTATCAATAAAGCTGTGATAAAGTGAGTTTGTTCCTTTGTTACGCTTTTACACCTTAACTACTTAACCAATCCTCATGAAACTTTGCATAATGTTTTCAAGTCTACAGAAAGGATATAGTTCACTTTTTATCTGAGATAGCGATAAATGAAATCTCACATAGATGAAGTCGTGGGCGAAGCTAGTTATAGTTATATAAATATGTAATACGCATTATGTTTATCTTTCAGGGATCTGAAGACCTTTTCAATTTCATACCTGATAAAATAACTCAACCAAATACTCATCCAAAAAATCAAGATGATGGATCCCGAAAAAGGACACGAAAAGCTACATCATCACTGCTTTCCATAGTGAAGAAACCTGCTCGCGGTGTGAAAGTCATCCGAATAGAGATTCATGACGTCGATAAGTTCCGGGGAACCAACGATATGTGCGAGTGCGATGCAGAATTATGCGCTCAATATGTCGCAAAATCATTAATTATGGATGATATTTATAGACAAACGAAAGATTTAATTAATAAGATACATGACTCAATTGATGGTAATATGTAAATAAAATGAGTTTGTATTAAATATATTTGTTTTATTGAAAAGATCCAGATTTTTAATTCTAGTTAACTGATAACTGTAATTGTAAAAAAGTTAATAAATACCTGATTTTATTAATAGAAGCATTGAGTTTAAAAGCGGCTTATTATAATTAACAGGAATGTTTTTGAATAGATAACCTATTTGTAATGTCGTTTATTGAATAGATTACTGTATTCGAATATATGAGTTTTTGAATAGAAGATCTACTATAAAATTGGTGAACTTGGATCTCCTGTGATCCAGGTTCACCAATTTTATACTACTGATCAGCTTACAAGCTACAAGGTTGCGGTCACCGGACCGTTTCCGAATTGCAATTCCTTTGTTTTTGTTTCGAAAATTTGCGAGTTAGGCTACGTATCCACCGGAGCTGTGCGAGGATGCGTTGCGAGGGATGTGTTTGTCATGAACCAATAGAAACACTTTCGAAGTAACCAAACGCTTCTCTTCCATTAGTGCACTGCTTTTCAAGAAGAGGGTAAATGGTGGTTTTTAGGTTTTTGTTTTTTTGCTCCAGCTTTACCTACTTGCAAAATTTTTCACGCTCCGCCATTGCTGTACCTACTCTATGCTAAATCTCGTATAACTGACATGACAGTCTCGGAACTAGGATAAAACCTGTTTTTATGAGGATTTTGTCTTTGGTGTCTTTATCACGTGTAACGGCTTACCTAGCACATTGACCAAACAGGCAGTGTCTTTTAACGAGACCTTTTGCTCTGCGAATCTACAACAGAATAACATCATAATATGTAACTTGATCTTCAAGAAACTGATAATTCATCCAGTCCAATAAGAGCACTGGCCTTATACTACGAAGTGCAAAATTCGAACTTCGTATCGTGCCATTCCTCTCACGCTAATAGTATTTAATACAAGAGCGAGCAAGACGATGTGATACGAACTTCGATTTTCGAATTTCGGAGTAGCCCCCCTGTTGACTTGACTCCATCGTTTAGGCGTTTATTTACTCGGCTAAGACTCGGCTTACACGTGATAACCATTTATTCTGCACTCTCGCTGATAACATAATTACGTTAATTGCCCCCTACTGCCACCAATATCCCAGTGACATTGGAGTTCCGATTTAATTCCGCGGGCCGTAGATAATGAATTCGAATGTACGAAAGTTTAGGTGTACGTAGTACGTATAACCTCGTTTTATTTGTGATGATAACCCAGACCTTGAGTTTAGATACGAGAATTGTTTCTCGTATAATTTTCTAGCACTATTTTCTGCTGATCGTATTTTTTGTGTTGCCTTGATGTTCCGTAGCTTTAAGACTAATGTGAGACGTATAATTTTAAACGACCGTGTGGCTCATTTAATGTAGTTATCCGTACCGAATTGTCTGACGTTGGAGTTCGAAAAGTGTCCGTAAAACATTTCTTAGCAACGGCCAAGGCCATTGCTTTTACGGTTATTGTTGCCGTGTGTTCAAGTTTGAATTAATGTTTATAATACAGATTTAATATTCACAAATGCGTGGGTTCATATTACAAGGATATATCTTTCGCTTATCACTTGCTAGATCCACAAACAGTTCATGGATAGGGAACAAAAAAATCTTCAAGCGAGACTGACAATTTAATTAAATTTTTCCCACTACTTGATACTGGTGACACGTGCAACGGAGTGCAACATCCAAATACAATCTTTTAGTCATGAAATTTCTTCACTTGTTCCAGGAGTATTCATCACAGCGGCCGCGTCGTACCGCCGCCCACAATGCTGCGTCCAGAGTCGCCTCTCGCTGATCATCGCAGCCTGCTCCCGCGCCGGCTCCTCCCGGTCAAGGCCCAAATCGCACCCACCAATAACGAGAAACGCAAGAACCGCCGCTCTCTCGAACTCAACCCACCAACCGACCATGGTTACGAATACCCTAAATTACTCATATCCAAAACGACTGACTCCCTCACCACAGAATGCCCGCGCAAACTCATCCACAAACAAGACTCCGTCGACAGTCTCAAGAGATCCCTCTTAACTAAGGACGAAAAGAAACCCATAATCAAGGAAGAGAAAAAGCCTGTCAAACAGGATTCCACCGAAAGCCTCAAAAAGACTTTCCTGTTTCGACAGGAATCAAATGAGAGCGCGAAGCGAAGGGATTCTGATCCTAAACGAGTTAAGCAGGATGATGTTAAAAGGCCTGCGGAAGTTAAAAGAGGGAGTGATAAGAAAGCGTTACTGGAGACAGATAACTTCGAGGAGACATGCAAGAGGTTGTATGAAAGGAGAACGGGGAGCGCTCGGCCGACCCTGGCTCCAGTGGCAGAGAAGGGGCTGGAATCTCCTGGATCTCCAAATGGAAGTCCTTTGACACCGGGAGTGGCGGCAATAGCTGAGGGTGTTGTTCGATGGGGCAGTGGCCTTCTAACTCCTAAAGAGGAACCCAGACTAAGGGCAGCTAGGAGCTGGTACGGATATGGGACTCTGCCCACCGACAACGAAAAGGTAAGATTAATACTTGTTTATTTTTAAAATGATTACGATAAGATTGCCTTATATGATAGTGAATCATTCAATGAACGCTAAACAGTTAGTAATTATTCACTGACTTGTACTATCTTTTGTTACGCGTTTAGGTGGCGTACAAACAACAATAGCTATTGTATATAAAAAAGTAAAAAGTGAAATTGCAAATGCGCACTTAATTTCACTACTCTCCTTGTTATCTAACTAACCTTGGATTAGCAGACGTACAAAATTACATTTTAATTACACACGTTCCGAACATTATGTTGTTCAAGACTTTTACTTTTAGCTTTTACTCCACCATGCGGATTTCATTGGTATTTTTCCGTGTTTCTTTTGCGAAATGTACGCTAAATTAACTAACTGGTTTAATCGAAACTACTTGTAATTCTGAAAGTTAAAATCTCTATGATTACCAAGAATCACCGCTGACGCTTACGCGACTGTTGTCATCTACGTTTATATTTGAATTTTCTAAAAATCTACCTACACATGTAAAAAAGACTTTTGAATGACTCATCGAAGTAAATCCCAAATCTTTAAAGTTTGGACTTAGAAAGGTTAAATTTATGATGTAATAGAAATAAGGTTGCGAAATTCTCAAAGGATAGAGTATTTTCCAATGACAGCAAAGCCGCGGGCTTGGGCCAGTATCCAATTTACAATTCAACTCAACTTTACTGACATCTGTTGAGGCCCCATTACTTTGGCGAACAAGCGGCGTCGGCGTCGGTATTCTGTCCATTTGAAATTCAAGAAGACAACATCTGTGCCAACAGTTCGTATAAATAATGAATAACAATGTGTTTTCAAAACAGCATTGTTCCCTCGGCCCAGTACACTTACATACGATTGTAACGTTTCTGTCGTCGGCGATTATTTTAAGAATTGGTATTGTAAAGTCGACCAAGAATTTTCTTTACCACCCTAAAGCTGGGAATACACATGCCCGTAAATCGGGAAAGTAGCTGGCATGAAAGTTACAGGCATGTACGAGTAACTGGCACACTGCGGATACATTTGCAAGTAATACTGGCATGCAAGTTCTGCCCTTGCTTGTTTACTGGCATTCCCGTAGCTTTCGCGTCTGTTCATACGTGACAGTTCGGCAACTCCCCGCGTCCCCTCCCTCAACGGGCATGCAAGTAAATCAAATGTTGTGCTAGCTACTTGCATGCCACGGCGTGCCAGTTACAGGCATGCCAGTTAGCGATTTACATGACAGTAGCTGGCACGTGCAAGGTGCTGGTATGCTAGTGTGCAAGCTACGGGCAGGTGTATTCCCAGCTTAAGGTTCAATGTCAGTTCTTAGGGCTTTAAACATTAAAGAGTGGGTTATAACTAGTGACGCAACGAATACGATTATACGTATCCGCCGACTATCAACTCCAACCAACCAGAGATGTGCTTAGTGATGTAACATGAAAATAAACAACTTTGTTTTTTTTCACAATGTTGAAAAAAACATGAAAAAAAACTTAGTAGCCTTGTTTTTTTTTCTAACTTTGGTTTTTTTTCAGAAATAATATCAATAGGAAATGAATTGTTTTATTGAGGTATGTTTTCTAATTTCTTACATTTTACTAAAATAACAAATCGAATTAAGTAGGTACTCCTGAATCAATTAAACAAAAATTTAATCTTCCTCTGTGTCAATGTCAGTACCACTTTCAGTAGTAGTCAATGTTGCTAATATATTCATGTAAACTTGGTACTATTCAACCAAAACGGTATGGTATATTTATAAATAAATAAAAAACTCTAATATTAACTGTTAAGTATTAATCTTTTACGGAAACTGCCTTTTTAATTTTAAATTCTGTACTCTTGAAAAAAAACATGCTCCAGAAAAAAACGTGTTTTTTTCAAAGTTTTTTTTCACGACTGAAAAAAAACAGTTTTTTTGCAACACTAGATGTGCTACGGATGCGTGCTATGGACGCGCGGCGGCGGTGCAAACGTCTCCCTCCTCACCGCGCTGCCGCTCCGTGCGCCCCTGTCGATACATCGCATAGCTCGAGCTGCGCATCTTCTTCGCACAGCTGCCTCGCGGCTGCTCATCTACATAGCGCATCTTCTTCGCACAGCTACATAGCTTAGCATTGGTGGAAACGGTCACACAGTTTCGTAGCGTATCTTTCACATCTTCGCAGCATAGCTGCATAGCACATCTCTGACCCTTATGATTGCATTAGTAAAGAAAACTCTCTGCTTTTATCGTCGTATTGTTGCTGGGCCTTTAGATTTTCCTTCGTTAGAAAAAAAACTGAAAAAGTTTTTTCTAAAAACTTTCTCTGTAGCTTTAGAAAGGTTTTTTGAACAGCTGCCAATGTCCTTTCGTCTTGCGTAGATCGATGAGTCAGAGCAATTTACGATAAGTATCTCAGTTTTTTAAACAAAAAAAATATTTTCATGGTATGTGTCATTATTTGCATTGAATATCGCTTTTTAAATAAAAATAAATAAATAAATAAATATTAGGGGACAATCTTACACAAATCGACATAGTCCCAAACTAAGCAAAGCTTGTACTATGGGTACTAGTCGACGATAAACATACTTATATAGTTAAATAAATACTTAAATACATAGAAAACATCCATAATTCAGGAACAAATATTCGTGCTCATCACACAAATAAATGCCCTTACCGGGATTTGAACCCAGGACCTCTTGCTTCGTAGGCAGGGTCACTACCAACTAGGCTAAAGCGGTCGTTAAACAAGTTAATGAACACATTAGGTACAAAGTGCATCTTTTGCCATGGATTAATCATTCTTTATCATTCGTATAATATTCATATTCGCAGAATAGTGAAATCTCCCTATTTGTATTCGTTGCCTCACTAGTTATAACTATTAACTAGGGTGACAGGCACGAATTTGTAGCGATTACTAGCGCCATCTAGTCATCACATAAGAAACTAATTACTACAATCCTGTAACGCACTGTCGAAGTTTCTCAACTCAGCTGCATAAATACAACTTCCAACTTTCATCCATTGGACTTCGGTCCCTAGGCATAACATGTGTCTGGAGAAAGATGCAACTACCCCCAAAAATTTTTCACTCTCCCGCAATTTGGCGAAACAAATAAGGAACAGTACATTGTCCCGTAATTTTACGATTCAATTGCATTTAATGATAAATAAAAATACCTATTTAAACAACCTATTTTCAAATTTTAAATATTTTTAAAGAAATTTAGCAATTATATAGGTGATTTTATTGATTATGCCATAGCGTCCCACTGTAGGGCAAAGGCCTCCTCTGGTCCTCCATAGGTCCCTGTCCTGAGCGAAATCTGGCCAATCGTTTAATTCCGCGTCCAGGTCGTCTCGCCACCTGCGCCTGCCAAATTAAACGAATAAAAAATAAACGTTGATTTTTAATGAACTAAAACAATTACTTTGCTCACCCGCGACCAGGTCGCGGGTGAGCAAAGTAATTGTTTTAGTTCATTAATATGGACCTCCGCAAAGTAACGCCTGATTCAATAAATTGTTGATTTTTAATTTAAAAAAAAACCAGCCAAGTGCGAGTCGGATTCGCGCACCGAGGGTTCCGTACATATTTATATGTATCTATGAACATCCAGTCTTAGCAGACCCCTGCTCCTAAGCAAAATGTGCGCAGTGTGGAATCATTGTAGATTGGTTACAGATATAGACAGACAGACAAAAAAATTTATGCTTTTCGCAATTTTTTCTTTATCTGTGCTATAAGACCTTGCTTCGTACCAAATTTCAAGATTCTGAGTTCACGGGAAGTACCCTGTAGGTTTTGATTCCCTTGCGAGTGTCGAAAATTTGCGTTGGTTACTGATATAGACAGACGACAGACAAAAAAAATTATGCTTTTCGCAATTTTTCCTTTATCTGTGCTATAAGACCTTGCTTCGTACCAAATTTCAAGATTCTGAGTTCACGGGAAGTACCCTGTAGGTTTTGATTCCCCTGCGAGTTTCGAAAATATGCGGAAATTTGCGTCATAAACGGCTGTATCTTTTGATTGCGTTTTCTTAGAAGTTTGATTTTTTCACAGTTCCAAGGGACAGTAGACCTGAGTATTTGATATAAATTTCAGCTTGATACCTCCACGCGTTCCTGAGAAAAAGGTTCTTGACAGACGGACGGACAACAAAGTGATCCTATAAGGGTTCCGTTTTTTCCTTTTGAGGTACGGAACCCTAAAAAACGGCCTATCTCGTATTTTAACATTTTTAACCTCGAGTCTTAGTACATATTTTCAATGCAGTTGTTCCCGTAAAACCGAAAATCAGATCTGGTCACCCTATAACCCAATTACAATCAGCCTTCAGTCTTAGTGTTTTTTTTTATACAGGAACTGTCAAAAATGGTAAAGCATTTACTTGGCCCACTGTACAATTTGCCGTGTATTCTTTTTAATGACTTAAAGTCTTCCTCATAAATTACAATGAATCACGCGAACTCTTTACAATAGGGGTTCCTACATGATATCAGTTTAAGTCGGAAACTATTAGAAACAATGCTAAAACATACCTACAATCTTCATTGTTCAAGTGAATCACTTGTTAATGGTTTTCTCGTTTGCGCACTCATAGTCAATAGCATGAGGAACAACTGCTTTCTAGAAAACCGACACAAAAAACGCCCTTGGTGTCCGTTCACGCTCCGTCGACGGCCGTTGAATGCATCTCTGTGTCTCTGTAAAATCAGGAACTGAATCACGGATACGGAATAGGCGCTCCAGTTTGAAACCAATCAGATTCCCAACTGTTTTTGTTGTCAAGGAAGCGACGGGAACTCATTCCGCGATGAATGGCTGCCGCGCACGGACGCTGCGCACGAGTTGATGCTATTTTAGAAATGGTGATAAACGATTGCGAAATAATAAAATAACCGTGTCAGTTTCTGCCGCATGTGGGTAGGTGTGTAGCGTGTGTATCAGTTCAAGTGTGGTGTGTCTACATTGATAGTGTGGTAACCTATGATGAGATAACCCAGGATTATTGTGCATTACGTGAATAAGTTAATCAACAATGCCGAATGAAGTACGTAGAACGAGGGTAAGTTTATCATTGTTTTCGTGACTTAGTCGCGCGCTTTTATGTGCAACCGGGTTGTTTGCGATCGACTTGTTATTGTCGTTGGCCGTTATGTGCATCCTTTCTGTTCCGCTGTCCTTTGGCTTGGTTTCATTTCGAAGCACCAACAATAGCTGCGTTGTATGAGTTAAAACTGTACAGTCGACGAAACTGAATCGCGTATCAGAGTGGAACCTTTACAGAATCGATTTGGCCGATTGTACCGGCCTACCCGGTAGTGTCTTTATCAACCTCGTCATTGGCAGAATCACCGATAGTATCGATTGAGCTATATTTCAAAAAAATGAATTGTGTTCAGATCAGCAGGCTTATTGTCTAACGCTACTGACGCTTGCCTTCGCAATCACTACTTCTTTCTTTTAAACGGTATAAGATGATGACAGAAAGAGATGATGAAAGCGAAGGCAAGCGTCAGAAGCGTTAGACAATACGGCTTCTGGTTTAACAAAATACAACCATTAATATTCTCTACCGATTAACGACCAAATAAATAACTGTTATTATCTTCTTCAACCTCGATATTCGCTAAATCATCATTTGTGTCGATGGAGCCATGTTTTAAATATATTGGACTACTAATGAAGATTATTAATAAACTGGTTTTTGGATGGGATCGACAAATTTAGCTGAAATATTATTGTTAAAGAAAAAATATTCCATTGTTGTACTATAAATGTTTTGTTGATATGAACTCTTATCTATTGTGACCTAATTAAGTAAATGTAGTTAATTCAAATGACAGGTAGGTAAAATTTCATTCCTATTTACTATTTAATCTGGCATTAGGTTAACATAGGTTAAAAAATGAGCTATGCTAAGCTATGTCACTGTTAATTTTCCCTGTTTAATAAATTGATAACATTATTTGTCACTATTGTGAGTAATATAGGTAATGCTAATACGTCTAGTTCTAAATCTTCTAGGTGGCAAATATATTTTTAGTACGCGTCACTACAAGGCGGTCAATTTGTATGGAAGTTCCATGATTAGCTCTAGCTTGCCGCCTTCAACGAGTATAATAAGATGATATGTCTATAAAATATGTGTGATATGGAAAACAACCCTCAGAGGGTTTGCCTTTGCGCCCACGTATTTTTTCGAGATGATGCAATGCGTATATTTTTTGTGTCTGTTTTCCGAGAGCAATTGAAGGGTCCACGGAAAGAACATGTTTAGTCAATTTTTTTTTGAAAATTGAGAATTTAAACTCAAAATGTAGAGCTCGCAAAGCACTATAACTTACCATTATATTAAATAGGGATATATCTGAAAATAATATATTTTTTTTTCACTTTTAAAGAAATGGTTACCATAGTAATTGTTCGTGATGAGATGACTAACTTTCAAACCGATATAACTCAAAAAGTTGTTTAGGTGACTAGACATGTTATTTCCGTGGACCCTTCAATTGTAATTTTTCCGGGATGCGGATAAAACTATGTAATCTGTTTATAGCGGATAATGTAGCTTTCTATTAATATCAGTAGATCCAGTAATGTACCCCCTACGTTTAAACAAACTTAAATTAAATATTTATTACATTAGTTGGTATTCTTGGTAAAGAATAGATACGGGTGAAGTGTTTACTAAAAGACTTTAATGTGTCATTCGCATGCCGCATGCCGTTTTACCTACCAAAGGCATGCGCATTCCTTTATAATAACAAGCATATCCATACGCTGGCTGACGCTCAAAATTAATTTAACTCTGTAATATAAACTCTGGTTCGCGACCCGAGCGATAAAGGAACTGGGGCGGCACGTCTCAAGGGCGGCTTAGTCAGCCCCGTCAACAGTCGGTTAGGGTATGCACGCACGAGCAACTTGGTCGCAAGGCGATTTATTTGTGTTGTGTATTTGTATCCCGGGAGTCGCGGCGCTACGTGTGCGCACTTCCATACTAACCTATAGACTTGAAAAATAGTCGCGGAGACAAAAGTTGCTCGTGCTCGCATACCCTTAGGCCGTGGAATGGACGCCCTCTGTTCATTGCGCGGCCGAGACGCTCGCCGCCCAGTGGCATCCTCGCAGCACACGCAATGAACAGTGGAAAAACGCGCCGCGCTGCTGTTTTCAAGGCCTCGCACTACGAAATTGGAAATTCGAAGTTCGTAACGTGCCGTTCCGTTTACACTATAGTCCATTCGCGTTAAGAAAAGAGTTACTCATCATTGTCACTCGGTTTAGCCACGCCCCTTGACCAATTAGAGAATAGTAAATTAGAAAGCCGTGTTCACATTGACCAGTTGAAGTTAGCCCTTCAGACAGTACAGACGTGTTTTTCGTTAATTTAAAAATGAAAACTTCACCTATTCATAAAAATAAAAGTGGATCAATAATTCATAGCGGAGAAAGACGAGTGATTTATAATGTTTTTAAATATTTTAAACAATATTGTGATCAAAACGAAATTATGGAGAGCTGACGATTCTGATTAAATTTTAAAATAATTACTTAATAGTATCAGTATTATTAATTAAATAGTATGTTAATATTTGAAAACTACTTCATGAAAAGTTCGCTTTAACTTTAATAGTTAAATTTTTGCTCCATTATGAATACGCCTTTACTTTGCAGTTGCACCGATGAGTCACTATTTTCTTAACGCGAATGGACTATAATAATACTAAACAGAAGAGTGAAAGAGACGGCACGATATTAACTTCGAATTTAAGGCCTTAAAATTCTTCCAGTGTAAAACTTGATTTGTAATAAAAACGGTAGTTTACAATTTATCACATAGGTTCACGAAGGTGGTGGTGCATAGACTTGTAGGATATATTTACTGTACGATTGATTGCTTACTGTCTCGGATACTATACTACCGGCGCGCGGTGAGCGTCGTTTGCTTGAGTAGTAAGACGCGTAAAATGAGTCGCTTAATTTACACACTAAAGTCGCATTTGGACCACACGGCGATGCGAAATGAGTACACGATTTTGTATGAAACCGAATTACGCCGCATACTCTGCGCTCAAAAAATTACATGTATAATTTATGATAACAGGTTCCCTTGTCGCCCCACTGCCCCACTGTAAATGCAGCATAGTATAAGTGTATTCTCTCCGCTCGACCATTTTCAGATGGCGAGGGCATGAGCATATGAATTATGAATATGTACAGTATGACGAGGAATTTAGTAACGTTGGTTAAATGTCCAGTTTTTATCACATTCTACTATGTTTATGCACGTTTATTATGTCATTTAGAAAAAACCAATGAACGCTTTGTAGAATGTTTGTTCACTTAACGCTCATTTCGTGATGAAATGAAGAATCAATAAATGTGCAATGTTATTTATGCCGTTTCTAAATCTATACATATAATAAATCTGTAACAAGTCGGTGTCTGTACATTGAAGATATTTGAGAAAAACTGTCACTAGGGCTATTTACTAGCGCAATAGAACCCAAAACAATGTTTTTTAGAATTATTGTCTGTTTATCTGTTTGTCTGTGTGTTTGTGCGCGCTAATCTCAGAAACGGCTTAACCTAGAAGGATGCGGTTTTCACTGATATGTTGGTATTTTCTTGGATTAACATTTAGTGTTTGTTTCATTTGAATCGGTTCACAAATAAGAAAGATACGTCTATTTTAAGAATTTATAGAACAGTTTTTAGAAGTAGTAATAATTGGGTAATTTTTTTTTATATCGTTGAACTAAGGAGAGCCATAATTGATGAAAAAGCAAATTGGATAAAAAAAATAAGCTGCCCAAATTACTAATTCCACGCGGACGGAGTCGCGGGCAAAAGCTAGTGCATAATATATTTATTTACGGTATTTAGACGTTTTGTTTTCAAGTGAATGAACTAATAGGGTTTCGTTTGTCCCTCAAAAGGAAATAAAGATCCCTTATAGGATTATTTCACTGTCCGCCTGTTCGTCTTGAAACTTCAAGCGTACAGATCTGAAATATTGTTCCTCACAACAAATCATAAAACTATTTCTTCCCCTGTCTTTAACCTGGCGTTTATTTGTCTCACTCACCTGCCGTATATCAGACAGAAATGCATACAGATCACCTTACATGGGGCTACGCTAAACAAAATTCCTGGACGTTTGCCAGACGTTCGCGTCAGCCCGTGCATGGCTGACATGACGTCGGCAATTGTTTACGCTTGTGAATGGCATGCCGAATTGCACACTTCGCTTATAGTCATAAGTTTATTTTATGTATGGTTGTTTATTATCTAAATGTTATGTGTTTTATAGTTGTTTGTGAGGCGCTTCGATTAGATGAGTGTGTGCGTGCTTGAAGGAACTATGTTTATTTAGACTTTGACGAATGCTATCTCAGGATTAATAATAAAAGGGATAAAATTGTCACGCGTGCTAAAAGCGCTAGGCGGCATATACTTATGGCTAAAAGCGATTTATTTTCTGAACTCAGTCTATAATGAAGTTAATTGGTCAAATATTGCATTATTGCAGATATTGTCGTTCGAATAGATTTGCATTTCATTGGTGAGCAACGTAAAATCCATGTAAACAAAAAAGAATTAGTGAATTAATAGAAGAAGGATCAAAAGTTTAAGACAATATAATAACCAAACAGACCTGCGCCATCCACATCCAACGCGTTCCCGCAAACTTAACCAGGTCGTCGCTCCATCATGTTGGTAGCATTTCTACATTGCGTCTTTCGGTCCGTGGACGCCATTCGAGAACCTTTTGGCCCTATCAGCGATCAGTTCTACGAGCGATGTGTCCTGCCCACTGCCACTTGTGTCTGGGGATTCTTCGAGCTATGTCGGTGACTTAAGTCTAATCTAACTAAATTTAGCTTCTTGCGCATAACATTTATGTTCCTTTTGTGGATTGCATGGATGGACATAAAACTATCAATGAAGTACGGTCGGCCGTCCCTGTATAGGAAGCCTTTTTAGGGTTCCGTACCCAAAGGGTAAAAACGGAGACCCTATTACTGAGGCTCCGCTGTCCGTCCGTTCGTCCGTCTGTCACCAGGCTGTATCTCGGGAACCGTGATAGCTACAGAGTTGAAATTTTCACAGATGATGTATTTCGGTTGCCGCTATAACAACAAATACTAAAAAATGGAATTAAATAAATATTTAAGGGGGTTCCCATACAACAAACATGATTTTTTTGCTCGTTTTTGCTCGATATTGATAACAGCAACAGGTAGACACTTGAAATATTCACAGAATATTTAATTATACAGGGTTATTTGTAATTCACTAGCATCCTTTTAACCCTAAACTCCTACCACTTAAACAAATGTTTTTTGTTTTACGGCTTTTGTCATAACTTAATATTTTTGGTGTAATAACGTTTTGAAAATTTGATTCTGCCTCTTATTTTTACGATACTCTGTGTATTTGTATGGGAAAAAAATGCTTCATTTTAAAAAGTCGTAAAACAAAAAACATTTGTTTGAGTGATAGGAATTCAGGGTTAAGAGGATGTCAGTGAATTAAAAATAACCCTGTATATTCACTTTAAAAATAAATCAATAAATTAAAATAAAAAAAAAATATTTAAGGGGGGGCTCCCATACAACAAACGTGATTTTTATAGATAATTGTACGGAACCCTTCGTGCGCGAGTCCGACTCGCACTTGGCCGGTTTTTTTATTTATTTAAACAATTGAAATGAAATACAATAATTATCATTAAATAATTGTTTATTTTTGCATCTTTAAAAAATGTGTATTTTCTTTTTCATAAATGGACTATTATTTGAATACAGATTAATTTACGCTATAAATATGGATTTTGAAAAGTTTCACGTGAGATTAAAGAGAGGGGACCTGTCCTAATACTACAAAATTCGATTTTTGAACTTCGTTAGCCCCCACAGGGAGGGAGGCTGGGTCGAAAAATCCTCGCGTAATTAATACACGGTCTCAAAGTAGTTTCTAAACGTTGAAATAGGTTTGTTTTGTTATTGAAATTGAAATGAGCCCTCAATAGTCGGTTCTCGTTATGCGCAATGTATTTCAAAGACCCGATTCGATACGGTCACACCTCCGCGACATAGTACAGACCTAA
Organism: Archips xylosteana; assembly: GCA_947563465.1. NCBI lineage: Eukaryota > Metazoa > Arthropoda > Insecta > Lepidoptera > Tortricidae > Archips > Archips xylosteana. Next base: position 18,798,454 of record OX387353.1, on the reverse strand, counting down.
TACAGACTTTCAAAAAGCTGACGGAGAGCATACCAACCAATATACAACTAATGTGTTTTACATTTGAGGGTTTTGTGAATTTGCTGGTTTGTTTGTTTGGTTGTTTATAGTACAATCACTGTCAATCACTTACAAAAGGCTTCACGGATTTTAATGAAATTATCGTCAACTTTGTATTATACTATACTCGAGGAGTTTCCGTGCGTGATCGAAACAGAAATGAGGAGATCCGCACAAGTGAACTAAAGTTTCTGACTTAGCTTGGAGAATTGCCAGACGCGACAGTCAAGTGGGTAGGGCACGTTGCTCGTAGCGTAGAACCGACGGCCGATGGTGCGGGATGATGGGTGTGGGAAGGTGCCCAACTAGATGGACCGACGATCGGGTAATGGTGGTAGGATGTAGGAACCACTTGGATGGGGGCAGCGCTGGACCGATCGTTCTGGAACTCTTTGGGGGAGGGCTTTGTCCACCAGTGGATGTCATTTGGCTGATATGATGATGTTTAATGACGGTAACTGGCTGGGCGCTTGCATGTAAATGTAAGTATCATGTCTGTCCTTTTTTAACCCCAGACACAAAAAGAGGGGTGTTATAAGTTTGACCGCTATGTGTGTGTGTCTGTCTGTGGCATCATAGCTCTTAAGCGGGTGCACCGATTTGGATGCGGTTTTTTTTTAATAGAAAGCAGGTTTCTTGGCGATGGTTCTTAGATATGTTTCATCAAAATCGGTGCAGCCGTTTCAAAGTTATCAGCTCTTTTGTTAGCTGCGAAAGAGATCTTAGACGCATAACGGGCATTGACAGTGACATAATTGCGTTGGGGGTTTTTAAAATTTTTAATTTATAGCTATATTCCGATACTCCCACTGCTGAGTCTAGAAACATGACGTAACTATGCAGATGTGTTCATCATACGATGTTTAATTAATGAGGACCACAACATGATTTTTGGGAATTTAGTAAAAGTCCCGAACTTTCAATTCAACTGCTGTTGTAGTGCTTAATAGACTAATAGGCCTATTTAAGCGGGTGCGTTAAAGCAGCCGACTACAAATATCGTACGACTATGACTTCAAATATCGTACTTAGTTTGTACTTATAACTTCAAACGTATCGCCTAACTTCAGCTTCGCCTCACTTGAAGTAGGACATTGTACTGGTTGAGTGCAAAAAAGAGTCTGCTCTTACAAACTCCTTTTCTATTTTTAGCCGTGTCCTACCCAACATTAAGCTATGTTTACTTTGAACTCTCCGCGCGCGGAGTCGCGGGCAATAGCTAGTTAGTATTACGTTTTTAATGACAAGCAATCGACGGTGCAAGGACGTCTTATTCTGGTCCAACTAATCGATTCCGCCGAAGCCTAGCGAAAACTTGCCCGATTTATAACCATTACAAAGGGTACTGAATGTAGGTTAGTTTCATACTTTGCTCCACTTCGGAACAAAAGGGTCCGTTTAGAGGGTTTTTGTTCCGGTAATAGGTCATGAAAACGTGCAGCTATTTTTCTTTGGAAACAATGGTATTACATATATTGAAAGAGGTAGATATGTTATGTTATTAGCGCGCCGAAAATGAAGCGTAATATTAAAGCATCTCTGGCCTCAGTGACGTCGAAGAGAAGGACAACCGTATGCCTTTTATGACGGGAGCAAAAGGGATATGGATGAAACAACTTTTGTGTGTTGTTTCTCCCGATTGTCCAAGTGACATCTTCCTTCATACTGTTCTATAGAATAACTATAAATTAATAGTACATTGTGCATCAAGGGCCGTAAGTAGGGGAGTACTAACGAGAGCCTATTAGAAGCCCGACGCCGATTAATGACTCGAGTTTGTAATCCCCTTACTGCCCGTGATACACACAATGATTTTCATCACACTGCGAGGAAAAAAATCCAAAAATGAAATTATTTTGTCTCTAAACACTTAAATTAAATAAATAATGGCTACCCGCCAATACAGATTGTCACTTTTTTCAAGTCATCTACCACAGATAAACTAAACTGTTTAGAATTCGAATGGCCATACGGCCACATTCTGCCAACATGTTAAAAAAATACTTACTAAAATTATTGCAAAACTATTTGATTTAAATTTAAAATATAAAAATAACGAAGTTTCATGAAGCGTAGACAAGTTTTGTGTGGTAAAATTGGGTTATAATTAAGTTTTAAACATATAAATAAAACGTTGGCTGACTTGAAACCTCCTTAGTCTGTTTGCAAATTTTATAACTAAAGTTAGAACTCCCTTGGGAAGAAAAACTGTACGTAAATCCATAACTCCCTTAAGAACAAATTAGGCCTTTGACATTTAGTATACAGGCATGGAATAACACCATTGACGAGCAAGTGTGATGAAAAAATTTTAAAAACCCCCAACGCAATTATGTCACTCGTATGTTTGACATTAAGTCAATGCCCGTTATGCGTCTAAGATCCCTTCCGCAGCTAACAAAAGAGCTGATAACTTTGAAACGGCTGAACCGATTTTGATGAAACAAATCTAAGAACCATCGCCAAGAAACCTGCTTTATATTAAAAAAAGCCGCATCCAAATAGGTGCACCCGTTAAAGAGCTATGATGCCACAGACAGACACACACACATAGAGGTCAAACTTATAGCACCCCTCTTTTTGTGTCGGGGGTTAAAAATGCTTAGGTTGTCCAGGAAACAAAATTTTTGTAACCACAGCAACGGGTGGCAAATAGTGGCAATAAAAAGTTGATTCACCAATATGTATACCTAATGCGTGAATTTTCGTGCTGCCATTGCGTTCGGGTCATGTTTTTCGTTAAGGTAATATAAAGGTATAAGATGGCAGCCGACTCCATGCAGCAGCAGCAGACGACGTGTCGCGTAGCTACCGACACGTCGTCTGCTGCTGCTGCGTGGAGTCGGCTGCCGACTTATACCTTTATTTGTAAGCATATGATTTGTATTTACTTATAAAATTCCTAACCTAAATCCGCGGCTTCGCTCTTTTTAGAAATACTTACACGAGAAACATTTACAATCCTCAGATTGCAACAAGGGCCGATTTTTCTATCTCCAGACAAAAGTATCTGTCAGATAAATGGAAGCTGTATCCTTTTTAGGGTTCCGTACTCAAAGGGTAAAAACGGGACCCTATTATTGAGGCTGCGCTGTCCGTCCGTCTGTCCGTCTGTCAACAGGCTGTATCTCATGAACCGTGATAGCTAGACAGTTGAAATTTTCAAAGATTATGTATTTCGGTTTTTTTTTTTTTTTTTTATATGCCGCTGCCGCTATAACAACAAATACTAAAAACCAGAATAAAATAAATATTTAAGGGGGCTTCCTTACAACAAACGTAATTTTTTTGCTCTCTTTAGCTCGATATTGATAACGGCAACAGGTAGACGCTTGAAATATTTACAGAATATTTAGTTATATATTCACAATACAATACAATGACTCTTTATTGTACACCACAAATAATACAATACAGAAAAACAAGTACATGAAAAAAAAATAAGGTAAGCAATGGGCGGCCTTATCGCTTCGAAGCGATCTCTTCCCGGCAACCTTTAAAAAAAAAGCAAGGAATGAATTTCAGCAGGTGGTGCAATATAAAATTTAATAAATAATAATAAAAAACAAACATTTTATTAAAACAACTGAAAACATCCAATAATACACAACATAAAACATACATAGACACCACTCACTCATCCACTCATTCACTTTAAAAATAAATAATTAAATTAAAATAAAACCAAATATTTAAGGGGGGCTCCCATACAAAAAACGTGATTTTTTTGCCATTTTTATAGATAATGGTACGGAACCCTTCGTGCGCGAGTCCGACTCGCACTTGGCCGGTTTTTTGTTATCACCCGTTACTTAATTACAGATCCAATTAGTCTATATTAGGAGACTTTTATCGTCAGACCGGTTTTATAGAAGACTATAGAACTTCAACAGTATTAGAAGTTTTTCCTTTCCTATAATATTTGAAGTGCGCAAAGGTTTTTTTTTTTTATTTATCTGGAATGTTTCAGTTGGTTAGTTACAATGACTAAACCTAGCCTAACCTAGTGGTGGTAGCCTTGGTTTGACCTATTTCAATCAGAGGGTCATGGATGTGAGCTTGGGCTCGTACCTCTTATACTTCATTTAATTTAGAATTGAAAACCACAACATCATTATATTGCGGCTCGTCAACTATTTCTTACCCAGCAAATGGTACAGTACAATAGTCTGGGAGCCGCAAAATAAAATTGTTTTAATGTCACTTTATTTGCGTGTCGTCAATTGTTACTCTAGTACAAATTGTAAAGAGATTACAGTTCACGAGCCGCAATATAATGTTGTTGTGGTTTATAAAATTCTAAATTAAATGGAGTATAGTTTCTGAAATTTATGTGTTAAATTTAAATTACATTTGAAATTTACCATGAGCTTTACTTACTTACTGCCAGGGCGCAGTGACCCAAAGTGGGTCTTGGCCTCCAACACCAGATTGCGCCATGCTTTGCGATCTTGAGCCAGCTCTTGCCAGTCTTCGACCCCGAGATCCAAAAGGTCTTTCAGGACCTCGTCCCTCCAGCGGTACCTGGGACGACCAACCGGCCTACGTCCACTCGGTCGTCCCAAGTACGCTCTCTTCACGGCTCGATCCTCTCCCAACCTTTCTACGTGTCCGAGCCACCGGAGTCTGGACGCCTTGGTCTCTCCTATAACATTGGGCTCAGATACCAGGTCCTCAATTTCCCTATTCTTTCTTACCCTCCAGCTACCGTCCTCCCTCTGAGTCGGCCCCAGAATCTTCCGCAAAATCCTCCTTTCTGCCACTAACAACTTATTCTCTTCTTTGAGTGTTAGTGTCCAAGCTTCGCAACCGTACATCAGGATTGGTCTAATGAGCTTTACGACGAAGAAATTCAATAGTGTATGTGAACTTGTGAAGTTCCCAATCCGCACTGGGAACTACGGTTCACGCACTTCCAACTACCAGTGAGATGAGACGTGAGTGAAATTAGATGTCCTAAACTTAGAGACAGAGAAACTTGCCTCAGCAGCTCGGTTCTATTATTATTTTCGATCAATTTATAAACATTTTTTTCCTTTGATGTATTAAAATTAAAGTAAACTGGCGTGTTCGCGAGACGTTCCATTTACGCAACCAAAACATTCCGAAAGCCATACGATACCCAATAACTTTATTCCTGGTATTGGCCCAGTTTTGGATTGAATCGAAAATACGTTCCATTAAATAATTCGATTCCAAGAAACGGCTCCAATTACAAATCTAATCACGATTTTATTACTTTTGGTACTAGAATTATTGAAATACTAGATCTCTACATTTACCCGCGGTTTTGCTCGCGTGGACCATTAGGTCTATTATTTTATTGCTCTTCCACAATTTACTCGTATGTTACATTACAGATCTTGTATTTGTATAGGATGGATACCACAAAACTTTAAAAAAAATCGTGATTTTGCATGCGTACATCCCGATCCCGTGGGAATATCGGAAGAAAAAGTACTTAGCTTTTTATGGAGAGCTATGTGCATTTTAAATTTCATCTAAATCCGTCTAGCTATTTTAGCGTGAAAGAGTAACGAACACACGCACGGGCGCACGATTCTTATCGTCTCATAAGGTTAGGTACTTAATTCGGCAGGTCCGTTAAAGAGGATTGTGAAGTAAAAGCGAAAACCCAGGCCCTTTACACACAAATTAATGGTGATAATAAATATAAAAACTACCGTAAGACTCACTGATAGTGAAAATAAACGGATCACTGACGTCACGTCTTAAAACGAGTTTAACTTGACATGTTTCGGACTAATCCGTAGCCCTTCTAACTCGAGTTAAACTCGTTTAAGACGTGAGTGATCCGTTTATTTTCACTAATGGTGATAGTGATAACGTCAACCGATATTAACATGACAGGTCAGTAAAAAAATATCTAGGTTTGTACATTGAGTATGTTTCAATTATGTAAACCCGTTATTGTATAAAAATAATGAAAAAAATGAACTTGATAACCGTTGAGATACCGGTAAGGCAAACTTATTCCTTTAAGGCATGATAAATTATTATGCGACTAAACTAAAGAGTATGTCGATAATGCGACGCATTAAAGTCAATTACAAATATTGCATTTAGCTGGTTAACCCGATGCCATTATTGTTAGTTACATTTAGTTAAGTACCTAAACATTTCTAGTATGCCACCTACGGTTGAAGTTCATTTGCACGTCATGATTCAACGAGGTCGATTTTCCCTTGCAATAATTATAAATAATCGACCAAGTGCGAGTTGGATATTGACTTAATTACTTCCCCTGGCTCAACCTTATAGAAAGGTGTGACCGAACTACCTAAAGTCGCATGGGTCTGATGGGTCATATTATATTCCCGGTTCCTTCACGCCACTCAAATATAAAAGAGACCTTGGATTTGTTTGTCCCATTTGACACAACTCGAATACATCGAGGATTTTCGGCGTCAAAAGCTTAATATAGAAAAAGGAAAAAAAGGTCAAAGAGAGTAAACAAGACTACAGTAAACAAAATACTTAAAGGCGGCCCATTTAACGGTTGGCTTATAGGGAAACCATTAAATGTATTAGATTAATATTGTACAGGAGCTTTTAGGAAAATATACCCAGAGTATTAAATAATTTATTGAATCAGGCGTTACTTTGCGGAGATCCATATTAATAAACTGAAACATTTTACTTTGCTCACCCGCGACCTTACTATAGTTACGTTTATGTAAGAAATGCGTGCTCATGCAGTTCCTCCAACTCCATACTGTACGAACACACAAAAATCACACAAACCCAACCACCAAACTACACTAACGCGTTTCGAACTCTGCCAGTGCTCATCGTCAGAGTAGGTACCACAACCGTATCCTATGCTACCAAATGTTAGACTCAACATCTCTAACATTTGATATTTGGAGTCTAACATTTGGTAGCATAGGGTACGGTTGTGGTATCACCTGCTGACTACGGAGCTCTATAAATCTTGGAAGTATCGAACAAAAACCAAAACAATGCTGGATTCAAGAAAAAATAAAATGCCTTCTAGATGTTTAGGCTTATATAACACGGGCATTCGGCCAAGCTGTTACGTAATGTTTGTAGATATAGGCGTTTCGTGACATCTGGATTCTGTGCTATTAATATTTGCATGGGTTTTTATTAATATCTGGAGATACACTCAAGCTGGGAGCTCTGTATGCAGTTTATACCGAACCATGATACTTGTACAAATTTTCTAGCAAGTGTATCAAAGACACTCTAATCACATAACTCTTAGGGACTATAGGGACGTCCATACATCAAGTTTCTTTGCCCATTTTTTTTACCTTTAGCTCGTTTAGAGATGCGAGAAACAATGTGCGAGTTGCGGTATGTTGCCGTCTAAGATCTATTCTCCTAACTAACATATAAGTAGTCGAGGTATGCCCGCCATGTTTCGAACCAATCCGTTGTTCTTTGTAAAGGTTGGTTCGAACGGAAAGCCAATTGTGAACTGCGCCAACGCTTTTCCGGCTCGGCTACTCGGCACGGCCGTCGGCGGCAAAAGAATTACCCTGATTTAACCCAAAACATCATCAAATTATGATATTTCTATGCATAGATCCATTTTCCTCACTTTCATTTTCACAATTTCGTTCAGGATAATAATCTCTTTCTATTTACGTTTATTCCAACTACGTATTCGAATAAATAGATTATTTTACCTTATTCCCTTTTTCCTTTATACTATTCATGAGGCCCTATCCAAGTGCCCCCATAGAATGCCGGGTACAGTACAACTCCGTGTAAGTAAAAGCCTATTATACCCCAGTAAGTACCTATCACCTATCTCTCAATAACACTTATCCTGGCCTTTTTGTGATCCTCTATTTACCCTAATCTTGAAGTATGCTAACCCAAATAAAACTAGGTTAACCCCTTACCCGATAAAAGAATATAATTTTTTTATTAAATGTTTTTTCTTCATCCAACCAAAGCCACACGCACCGCAACTACGAGCATTTGATAGAATGAGCATTTGCTCATTCTTAGCCTAATATAAATATATGTATTATGCTATGCAGGTCTACTTACTAAGCGTGCTGTATGCGTGTGTTGTCGGGTATATGCATTCCTGAATTGGCTTGACAACTAGTAGTTACTGCACTTCGTTCTAATGTAGGTATGTGCAAAATGATGCGTTGTCGATGAAGCAGCAGTTGTACAGGTTTTTGTGCAAATTTTTAGGGTCTTTTCGACTTGTTCTTCTTCTTTGGTATCGCCTCATCCCGATCTTACTAAGACCATTAGTATACTTTCAATGCTACATATCTTTGATTGTGCCGCAATATCCTATATGATCTATTGTTGCTATGAAGTCGAGTGAATACTATCCACAGATCGATGGATCTTAGTGGACGTGCCAGATTGTGCGACGGAGCAATATGCCCTCCCGATTGGCTACTTTCCTAACTAGTCAGTCTTTTAGATTATCAAAAAATATTGGACACTATTTTTTATTTTGTCAATTAATCAAAAAATTACGAAGATATGGCGCGTTGAAGTTTCGCGTGACGTCACTTGTTCCTACACTTTGTATGAGCGTTTTAGGAACAAGTGACGTCACGCGGAACTTCAACGCGCCATATCTTCGTCATTTTTTGTTTAATTGTCAAAAGAAAAATTACGTGTCTAATATTCTTTGATAATGTAAAATACGGACTAATAAGAATTATTATTTTTTTACCTAGGAAACATCCCTATTGTCCCTATAACTTTCAGACTAGGCAAAGCGATGTCTCTTTTATCTTACAAAAGGCTTGATTGTCGTATTGGAATGATGAAGGCTAGCTTATTTATTTACCTTATATATCTAATCTTCCCCAATCATCCCCGTGTTGCGTGGTTATGGCATCCATCATTTAAATTCTATCGTCGTCGACCAGTGGCGTTTGTTTGTTTCCAATCTGATGCGGCTCACGTGGAATACAGATGAGCTGATTGGCCATAATGACGATGTTGTGTAAACACATGCCCAGTGAATGAAGGTTTGAGATTTAGGGTACGCTGTATGCTAGCTTCTTCCGCGGCTTTGGATGTGACGATATTGACAAGATGCTTAAAGAGAGTTTCAGAAAAAAAAATTGGAATGGGATTCAGGATATTCAAATATGAATTTTAGAAAAATTAAATCTGTATGATAGAAGTGAAAAGGGTAATAAGGTACCAAAGAAATGCTGGTTCTGTTCGTCAGTCTGTGCAGTTACGGAAATGTAAAACGATAAGCATAAATATGTGCATATGCTAAAATGTAGGTTAAGTTATTGTCATTAATTTCAAGTAAACAAACAAAGCTTATATTTTAATTAGCATACTTTTGCATTTCATTATTAAATATTCGCTTGAGCAATTCTTAATTAGAATATTTTATTAGATTTCGTATTTACATTGTCGTGTTAGTATTGTTAAAATGTTAACTAATTTAATGTGTATCGTGGGAGACTAATTTACACTCAATTGGGGACTTAATATTGTTACAGTAATAATTAGTTGTTTCAATCATATTTCAATTAGGTCTACCAATGTTAGCATCTGCCAGTATAGGTAGGTAGTCGACCAAGAAAATTATTTACCACCCTAAAGTGCAATGTGGAAGATCGAAAATACCAAAAACCATTTTCACGTAAAAGTCAATGTGACAGTCAGCCTTATTGATTTTATTCTGATGTAGGACCTGTCACAATAAATGGTGAAGCACTTACTTGATCGACTATACATTCGAGCAAAAGAAACATCTCTACGTAATAAGAAGTAATGTATGTGGCTGACAGACAACGTAGAGCCCCAGGAGCTCAAAATGTTAAAATTTGGCAGGCGTATTATTATTATGTATCTTAAGTACCTACCACAGGGGTACTAAGAAGGGATGCTTTGAAATTCACGAGATAAGAATCTATCCTATTTAGGCAAAGCCTTAGTGGTAATCATCGTAATATCATGACATAACGGTAACGGTGGACCATTTTTAACCATTACCATTACGTAACATTACTAACTTTCCACGCTTATTGTAAGTTAACTACACCCAGATTCACGGGGCCGTGCCCAGGGCCCCGAACTCACCGGGATGCTGAAAGTCAGATATATAATTAGTTCTTGTTGTCAATGACATTCACTTTAACACTTTCTATGCCCGGTTTAGTCCCATTTTGTAACCAAAATTTCGTAACCACCCAGTAAAGCCAGCTGTGGCGGGAACGTATCAAAATATATAAAGTTTAAAACGAATAATGGACGAAATACATAATGGTTAATACATACTAAAATTTTCCATGAAACTATTGATTAAACGAACTTTTTTAATCGTGTAATCTACAGATTGGTTTATGTTAGGTTAGGTTTATTTTATGAAAATCCTGTAGAGTTGAGAATTTCAAATTGCTTATATCAAATGACCATTATGTATTTCGTCCATTATTACTTTTAAACTTTATATTTTGATACGTACCCGTTGTGGCTGTAGGCAGTTAAATGTTGGATACAAAACGGGACTAAACCACATGCCCTAAGTCGAGTCTGGTCCGACATGCTCATGGCTGTTTTTTCTCTCTCTGTCTGTTGACTCGTGTTTTGTTCTTTATTTCTTGTAATTTTGGCTTTTCGTGACTTCAATCACGGGATTTATTGGAGTGCTTAAAGCAATCCTTTACATACGTAATTTTAGAGCAGTAATATAAAATCCATCATAAAGCTTGACTTTTATCAAATCGTCTAGACGCCTAGGCTTATTTGACAGCGTCATTTTATAAATGTTAGTACTTTACGTAATAACATTTTAAACTCAAGTTTATATTGTTTAGAATTAGCTGTCGCCCGCGACTCTGCTTGCGAAGAATTCGTTTATCGCTATCCCACTATGTCAAGTTAATACAGCTTTATTGTATACGGTGAATAAAACTGCTTACTACTGCCAATTTACAACAATAAGGCTTCCAGAAGAATCAAAAAATTGACTTAATTTAATCGAAGGGCTGCTTTTATAACGAATCTACCTAGAGATACCTCAGCGGTGCACTCGAATAAACAGATGATTTGATGATAATGATCGAAGGTATAGACAATTTTTTTGATTTATTAATAAGAAAACCAAGTTATGACTTCCTTGGTGAAAAGAAGAGTAATATCAGTGAAATTTGTTTGCTTACACCATTAATGACACTATAAAGCATATCTTTAATATCAAAAGTACCTAGTTATTCAAAATCCTGAATCCATTATCTACTGATAACACGTACATCACTAATCTATATTCAAACAAGGAAATATCTTTCTGTTATCATTCATTATAACGTAATAGTAAATATATGCATATGAAATCTTTGAAGTTGTTTTCTCAGATTATATTAAGTGTGGATGTGAATATGTATGTACCTACATAGCCCGGTACAGTTGTACTGAAACCGCACAGAAAAGATTTAATTGCATGGTTCCACCGATCACTTTTTAGAGGTCGTACACTGAATATTGGTGATTTCACTTCGAATTAATTAATTATGTACTTTTACTTTTACAGTTAAGACCTGAATTTCTAAAAGTTTCAATGCAAACACATGAAAGATCATTTAATTTTCAATTATGTATGATCTAAATGTATTAGCTATTTTTTTAATTTACTGTTGTATTGTCATTTCGACCTATATACGTTCCACTGCAAGGCATAGGCTTCTTCTCAGAAGAGGGTTTAAGCCTTAATTCCCACGGGGGCCAAATATGGATTTGGAACTTCACACACACCATTGGTCCCGGGTTCGATTCCCGTGTCGGGGCAGATATTTGTATGAAAAATACAAATGTTTGTTCTCGGGTTTTGGGTGTTTAATATGTATTTAAGTATGTATCTATCTATATAAGTATGTTTATCCGTTGCCTAGTACCCATAACACAAGCTTTGCTATGCTTACTTTGGGACTAGGTCAATTGGTGTGAATTGTCCCGTGATATTTATTTATTTATTTATTTATTTATTGAATTTCTTCGTAGATATCCTCTCGATGTTTTCCTTCATCGTAAAGCTCATGGTAAATTTCAAATGTAATTTCGCATATAAGTTCCGAAAAACTGAAAGGTGCGAGTCTGGGCTCGAACCCGCGATCCTCTACTTGAAAGGCCATAGGTCAATCAACTAGGCTACCACGACTTTATTATATTATGTTTAAACAATCGGCCTTTAACCCGCTACTATTTTGTGACTTGTGTATTAAATTTGTTTGAAAATTAATGAACTCCTCATGAATCATGAGGATGATGAAACGATCTCTAACCCGCTACTATTTTGTGACTTCTGTAATAAATTTGTTTGAAAATTATTGAACTCCCATAGAAAGGAGATTAATCGAAATAACTGAAAAAATTAAATATTTTTTCACTTTTTGGTTATTTATAATGCTCTGTAGCTCCCCTCTTATTCGAGCTTGTGCTTGTTCAACGTAACGCACTGAGCAATGCGAATGCTCATTAAAATAGATACTCTCAGAACAGACCTGTTTGAATAGCAATTACTGAGTCAATAACAATCGTTTCTCTACTGCTAGCATGAGTCATATGATAGGAACCAGTAATCCAACTCTCGGTTCCTTTTGGCGAGCAAACAAGAAATCCACTTAGACTACGCCTCGTAAATCACGGGTAATGTTTTTGATTATAGAGCCACTGATACGCACAAATTACCAAATGACGTGGCATATGTTTTGTGTAACCCTCTTGAACGTTCCACAGGATGCATAAAAGATCCCACACAAAAGGTAATTTGGAATAAGGAAGTGGACGATGCTATGAGTGTTTTATGTGAGCCACACAGGAAGTTCCACTAAGTAAAATACTCCTGTACAGTATGTTAAAAATTAAAATATAGAAGAAGTAATAAAAAAAAAACATAAATAGACTAAAGGTTTTCATATTCTAAACCTAGTACGAAGAGTATTACAGTCGAACCATGTGATTCCTGATCTACCGTAGAACTCTATCAAAGTAAGCGTCATCATATTTTGTTTATCAGGCAATAGGGCTGCCAGATCGTATATTTGGATACAAAATTTGTATAATCGGACGGTGTATTGTATCCATGATCGATCATTTCGTATAATTCGATATGATGTGTTAGTTTAGTTTTAAGAAATTATGAAGAAAAATCGATTTATAGAATTTTTCTGTATAATGCGATCAAATTTCGTATAATCGCAGATACTAAACCGTGTAGCCGCGATTTGTTTGCTGGCAGCCCTCAATGCGTTGTCACTATGACTTTTCTGTGAAAACGGTTCATGGTGGATCACGATTCAGTTGGTTGAATGGTATTCTATACACAAAAAATTAATCGACGAAGCTAACAGAACTGGTCTGAGGTGCTGGTCTCTTTTCTTTAAAAACATTTTTGTCAAATAGCTTTTCACTCTCTTTTCCTTCCTAAATTTGAGCGTAATTAATACGGGTAAGAATGTCGCGGGGTTTCAAATGGATCACGCAGGATAACTGTGGCGTTCTTTGCTAAGCTTATAATTTAGCGGAAAGTCAATAGGGAAAAGTAGTCAGATTAAATTGGTGTTTACGTGATGTCTAGCTTTTCCTGCCACGTTTTAATGCGTTTGGCCTTTCCAGATGTTGGTTTAGTGAGGAAAAACAAGTCGAGGAACAGCATAATTTTTCATCGATACAGCCAACTAAAATTATCTTCACGTTAAGGTTTTTGTCTCAATATTTATCTACTTGAATTGTTCGCATGCGACACTTTGATTATAGATTAAAAACTACATTTTGTACATCAAAAACATACACAAATCCCAGTGTCAGTCAGCTTGTAGGCATAAAGGCATTATGTCTCTTTCAGTAATGGACATCGTGCTCTATGCAACCTTCTGTATTTTGCAATTTGATGACTTCGGCTTGTGGCTAATTACAAGTTGTGGGCGCATTGAGCTGAATCGCGTCCCAATTTAAGCTAATAAAACTTACTGAAAACTGCAAAATTTATAATCCATATGTCCGTTATAGACCGAAAAATCAATAAATATGTTCTCGAATATTCGAACTTAGCCAGCTGAAGTGAATCTGGCAGAATCTCTTGGCACAATATCAACTTACTAAGCAAGATATTCTTAACTGAACCTTGTACGAGACTTTTCTAAACATATTTATAATTTTCTATATCCTATGGAGGTCATTTGTAATTTAACTAATCAGTTCAATACATATGCTGTCCGTCCGTCATCGATTTAACTGTTGGATTGTATGTTAATATTCTGTTGGCGCATGACTTCCAACTTAACGACGCCATTACGACATACCTTTGTCGTCAGCGCGGTCCACGACAGGATGAAGATGCTGGTTTGGGACCATAGCTGTAAGGCTAACTCTATCTCTACCTCTACCAAGACTGCTATAAATAAATGAGATAGATACACTAAATTTCTTCAAGCGTAAGATAACAATAAAATATCTCAAGATTGGGTTTTTGGAGTCTTAATGTTCGAATAATTTAATGAATCAGGCGTTACTTTGCGGAGGTCCATATTAATGAACTGAAACAATTACTTTGCTCACCCGCGACGGTCAGCTCAGCGCGGGTGAGCAACGTAATTGTTTCAGTTCGTTTCTTAAGGTTCGGCCATACCGCTTCATAAAATACGGAAACGTTACGGGATCGCAGTGACTTGCCGTAAACGCCAGAATTTACCGCATGGTCTCTCTATTGGTTCATGACAAACACATCCCTTTGGTCGCACCTTTATTGTATTTTTATTTTTCAACTCCAATTTGATCAGTTGTGGTGTAGGGGTTCAGCACGCAGCACGGAATGCTGAGGACCTGGGTTCGATTCCCAGAGCTAGTATTTTTATTTGGGGTTTTCTGAGCATCCATGTTTCAGTTTGTATTTAGTATGATATCACTACATAGTATAAAACAAAGTCGCTTCCCGCTGTCTACTGTCTGTCCCAAGCAATGGATTTTGATGCGGTTTTTTTTAATAGATAGAGTGATTCAAGAGAAGATTTATATGTATAATAAATGCATAATTTAGTAGAGAAACACTGTTTCTAATGTGATGTCGTAAATGGGCCAATCAACTTTTAAACCGACTATAATCTGTCCGCGACATTTTTCAAACAATAGGCTAGACGACTAAAAAAAACTGTTTAGTTCGTCAGTTAGATTATTAAAAAATATTGTACACGTATTTTTTCTTTTGTTTGACAAACAAAAAATGAGGAGGATACAGTGCTTAGAAGTTTCGAGTGACGTCACTATATGGTACAATTTTTACCTAAGGGTGACGTCACAAGCCCCCACTCCGGAAGTTTGATGATCTATATCTTTGTCGTTTTTTAATAATTTGATAAACCAAAAAATACGTGTCCCATATTTTCCCATAATCTAAATGACGGACTAATTAGAATGACCAATTTTTAACCCAGTCGTCATCCCTATTGCAGATTTTTGTAAGTAAACATGTTTTTTCTGTAATTTAATAGATGAATAGCATGAATACATGCCGTCCTACGTAAGTTTAACCTATTAAACCATGAAATATCTTGTTGGAAGTACGATTTTTTGGTAACGCCAGAGACAATTTTGGTAACGCAGGAGACGCCAAAAACGTCGGTTTAAAAGTTGATTGGCCCAAATAAACACATTTTTTTATGCTTAAATTGCAAACGCTGGCTGAACCCTACGAGATAGATCAAAATAATGTACTGTATTGTACTGTACACCTTAAAAAGGTCTACAAAAAAGTCCGCGCTAGTAGATATCTATCTCATAGGATTTTTTATCCTTTACTTTTTATGAGAAATAATGGCTTCGAAGCGATTTTAAGCAATACAGCATTAATCCTTACCCAATTAAGTAGTACCTTAAGTACATTGTGCATGTAATATAGATCAATATGGCCCTTTGCAGCTTGTAATTTAAATGAATATTTTCGAAGATAGTACAGATTTAAAATGCAGGGACATAGTGGTTGCGGCGGTACCGGCCGAAAGGGCGGCGGCGCGTGCCTATAAGGTCTAATGGCAAAAAAGCTGTGAACGTTGTATATAAAGACATTCTGTAGTATATGTATTTAGTATCAGCATTGCACCCGTGCGAATCCGGGGCGGGTCACTAGTAATTAAATATATCTTAGTTCTCATTCTTGAGATGGTCAAATTACTGATTTGATATTGCTTTATCTTTGCCTTTCGAAATTTAAATTACCGTGACATTGATGGATATAAAATTCTATGTAAGATTTGCAAGCGCCTATGAAGACGAGTCTTCAGCGTATAGTCTAGTTTCCTGAAGAGTCCTAAATTAGGACGTCTGAAGGAAACTTTAGTCACAACTAACAAATAATTTAAGTTTGAGATGATATCCCAATGGTTAGGCGTATCTGTGGAATCACGTCTGGATTATCGACAATGGTATTTGGAGCGGAAACGGATAAATTGTGATTTATTGCTTCTGAAGTAGTATTTATATTGATCAGCTGTCGGTTGAAGCTGAGTATCTTTACGAAAGCGATTTTGGATAGCTGCCTATCGATTGTACTTGTGCATTGCAGGTACTGCACACGTGACGAAATGATGTCATAATCTGGTTGGTTAAGATGCAATACACGTCATATGTCTGGCACCTGCGGCACACTATTTGACTTATTTTTGGTTTTTAGCATGAGCGTAGAGTTCTTTTTAATTTAATACTTCATGAATGTAAAGACTCGACAATTTTGTCAACGTCAAAACTCATGCTTGGTCCTAGTTTATATTATAGAGTAAGGAACTTCAAACTTGACTGCAGTTTAATATTACGTTATTTAATATTGACTCACGCACGACTAAATAAATAAAATGACTCTCGTTTCCTTTTGTGTGTTTTACCTTCAGTCATGATCATGCGCAATCAAAATATAAATATCAAGGTCATTTTTCGGTTCTAAAATATGCTTGTTTCCTTTTTAAAGATGAATGGACACAATTTCCGCTTGATCATTACTTGTTATCATGATAATTAAATTCTCAAGTATAATAGAAAAAATTACTTAAGTGTTTTTTTTTTCTTTAGAATATTACTACCGGTTTTTAAGTAGGTAAGCCGTAATGGCTTTATTAAACGAATAAATTTCGATTTGTTTGCTATAAATACCTGTGTTTAGTTCTTGACTATTTATTTTAAAAACATATTCCTGGGTCTTACAATGCCTGTTTAGTGGTCGTTGAATTCTTTCAAAAATTTTAGTTTCTACAACAGCAAATTATGGAAATATACACACTCGATAGCGGAGGAGAGATACCATACAAACAGGGACGTCAGTTTATCTTATACGTAGTGAATTTTGAATATTGTTTCTCATAAAATCGCATTTTTGTTGGTCAATTTTAATTTTCTTCCACACCCTACTAAAACCATAGCAGTATCAGTTACGCGTGTTGATTACCTTGTTTTTTGTTCTCAGATGGGAGCAGGCGCGACGGGTCCCGGTGGTCGCAGGGCCCTTGAACTGATCCTGAGCGGAGGCCTAAAGTCCTTAGCTAGGCCTGCGAGGCCGGTCCGTCGGGCTGCGTCTAGGGACTCCGTGCTGTCGCAACCGCAGCCGCTACTCGAAGGTAAGACTAAGCTGCAATTTCATGTTCTCTGATAATTGGAGACAAGCAAGAGGAATATAGTGCGTATCCTCGCCCACTGATTCAGCTGGCTGTCAACTTTGTATAACTTTTTTATCATCATCATCACGATCATCATTATTTCATCATCTGGAGCACGTCCACTGCTGTCCAAGAATCTCAACGAGAGTCGGTTTGCTGCTATCTGTAGGTTTATCAGATGGTCCGTCCACCTTGTGGGAAACCTACTAACACTTACGTCGTACGTAATGCGGTCTTCACTCCAGACAAATGCCTCTTTATGTGAAGCAACAATACAGGGACAGTTTATAATGTTTCTGATGACTGACAATGACAAAGTACTAAGGGTTTTAGGTACTTATTTGAGTTTAGCTATACATCACAGACAATAGAAGTACGAGGTTATATAATTGGCGCATAACAAGCTAGAATACACGGTTCATGGCTACCGGTGTCGTGACAGTACAAAATGTATAGTTTATGGTCTTGTTTATGCCATTGGTTTAAACTCTTGCACGAAGTTTTACGCAGTGCCGTATAGTATGCGTTTTATAGCTGGTGGAAGCACAATGTAAATCAATTTAAAAGACGAGTCATTGTTCATCACCGCCGTAAAATCGATGTGCATCATTGGATTGTCTGTTAGTATAATTATATTTATGACTAGCTATGTCACGTCGCTTTGCTTTCGTGGAAGAAAAAGAAATTGGTTAACTCATTATCCCATTGGATTTTCGAAAAATCGCTTCTCCTACCTATAAGTTCTGATTTTCAAGAAATATGACTGCCAAAATTCAAATTTATAACTCTAGTGCTTTAGGCTGTGCATCGTTGGTCTTAGATAGTCAGTACGTCACGTTATTTTTATTTAAAAATACAAAAAAGTCGCACTATAACTGTTAATATATACCGCTCTGCTCGCTCTGGTCACTTTCGTCGAGCAGCCGCGCGAGCAGAGCGGTGGCGCGAAGTGCGCGTTCGGCAGCAGCCACCGTGGCGTGTGCTCCGCGATCAACTGATGAAAGACTATGGATTAGCCCGAAACATGTGGAGATAAACTCATAGACGTGAGCTATCCGTATTTTTTCACTAGTCAAGTCATGCTTAGTTTGGAAATCAATGGTTAAATTTGACGGTGAGCTAAGAAAAAATTATATATAGTTTGATCAATTCTATCGACCAATCCGATAGTTGGATGTTGCATTAACATGCGAATTGCAACAACAAACATCAGCTCTAAACAAATGTATAAATCGTTTATATCATCCCAATTATTCTCAACGATGCCTTCAGCCTGTCTCATAGTCATAATAATAGTGGGACTGATTTAGCCACCTGCTTATTTCGAAGTGATGTCATCGTTATTATAAATTGTCCGAGGCATTGTATTCAAACATGTCGTTCCGTTCTTTAAACAAAGATGGTTAGAAGTAAAATAGTATTAGAAGTAAAGTTCAGGATATTGCGAGACTGGCTTTTTTTTTCAGAAAAGATGAAAAAAGCAGTTTTTTTTATGAGTTCAAAGTCTTAGTCAGAAAGCTTGGTCCAAAATCGTTTTAGTGAAATCTATGTTTTATAATTCGATTTTCACGTCTCTTTTTGTTAACACTGCAATTTTTACACCGAATTGTAAAAATTCTCTGGCGTATTATTTTTGAATGATTACAATTTGGTGTAAAAATAAATTATGATACGATGTATGAATGTATCTTAGGGATGTTTTTTTATTCAATAAACTCCTGATTCAAAGCTTGCTTATTTTCCATTACCGCGGTACTTGCGGTAATTCTCTGGGATCCCAATAAACGGTCGAGAGGGACGTTAAGTCAACTTTGCCGTGCAACCGGGTCGATTGCCAATTAACCCAGTCTGTTCAATTCCTTCATCTCGATGCTTTTAGAATCTTTGAAATCCAGTTAGGGAAGGATGTGGTGTCACAGGTGGTCATAGGCTACTAGTAAAACACCGTCGATAAAGTTACTTGGATAGATGAGTTGCGGGGTGAAATGATGACCGCTCAATGAAAATCTTACAGTTCCTCCGTTTGTCTTTGTGATATTATTTGGTATCTTGTACGTACTGCGGATATGTGATGTGTGTATGTTGTCGTCTTTACATTAGTACACCTGTGAATCCAATACACTGTAACTCCCATAGACAGTGTACTGAAGATACAGTGTATTGGATTCACAGGGTACATTAGGGAACGTGTCATACCTGTGGACTTCATGATAATCAACGGGAAAATGTGGCAATCAGCTGTTGTTTTTTCTTTACTCGCCTTTCCTGGATCCTCTGGTAAAAATATCTTGATCATAACTGGAACAAACCACACAGGTTCAAGATTTCAGTTTATATCCTCCGTTGACTTTCCTTGCTCGTTTATCTTCCCCGTTTCATATAAAAAACCACTTGCGCTTACAATGCAAGGACTTTTCAATTCAGGGTTTTGTTTCAAATGTTTTTATGGATCCTTGCATTCGACTGTCAGTCAAAGTGACACTTATATTTAACTAACTAATTACTAATTTAAAAACTATTCACAGTTTGGTTCCAATGACGGTCAAAGTCTAAAGTCATATTGGAAAAATAAACGCTCAAGTTTTTTTTTTGCTTAATGTTTTTTAATTGTTAAAAAGAAACTATGTATGTATTTATTTGTCACAATGTCTATTAAATAACGGAGCTATTTATGCGACTGTGTACCTATTAAAGTTCAGTTAAAGGAATATACTTAAATGAAGAGGCGTAACTTTCTCAAATGCCAAGGTGTTTATTATGAATGACGAGGAAAAATAGCAAGCCTATTGTTGTAGATATTTTAACGTTACCTTGGCATTCTAGCCCGATATGCTCGGTTTTTTGTTTATGAATTTGACATAACTTTTGAAAAGCACGCTAATAATATGCGAATAGGCATTAAAGCCACTCAAAGTTGTACAGTTAGCTGTAGAGAAAAGTTACGCCCATGTAACGGGGGCAACCACGCCAAGAGGGTACCGGGGTAATGTACCTTTTTTCTGCAGCTGCCTGTACTATCGAACCAACTGAATCGTGCCCAAAACTGTAGAACCTTTACACTGAAAGTGAGATCACTTTGCTTGATAAAGACATGCATCATGGATACTTTCTATTTTTCTATGAACATTGATCTGTCGGGTCAGTAACAAATGGTACAATAGTTCATCATATATTTGAAAAATGTGTTGGCACACTATAAATAAATTCGTTTTTGTGACAGGCCTCCGTAAATGCTCAACGGTGCTGGCCCTAACGGACCGCGAGAAGGTTTCCGAGCCGATCCGGGCTCACAACCGGCTGCGAGCGCCCTCCGTCTGCTCCCGTTGCTCCTCGCTTCTATCGCTGGCCGGCGCCGGAGGCTCCAGGTAAATGATATTGCAGAACGATTTGTCATAGCAACAGGGCCCCTCCAAAGGCTCATCCAACTGCGCGCTAAAAGAAACATGGAAAAAATATTGGCGTCCCACAGGGCTCTGTAATGGGCTCTACGCTGTTTCTAACGTATTAAAGAAAATGCTGTCAATCGTTAGGGTGAATTATTGAACGGATGTAATTCTTGTTGATCGTGTGGAGTGGATCTTCAATCAATCCGATGAAAAGACACAGCTAGAGTCAGACCAAGATAAGTCTGCAACGATTTTGATAGCACACGCAGTGCACGTGTTATTTATACGTCATAATTTCATAGAAGTTTGACGTCTAATGTAACACTTGCACTGCGTGTGCTATCAAAATCGTTGCAGACTTATCTTGGTCTGACTCTATGGTTTTGTTACCAACTTTCTAGCAACACTTTTCAATTGGCTATGTAAAGTTTTTTGAAGAGGTGCTAATTATATTTTTTTTCGACAGTGGTCGACTTCAACATCAAGAAACTGGAGCTGTTTTATTTTCTCCTTTTATTTATTGGAAATATTTTTTTATGTGTTCGAGATGACATTTGTGAGATTTTATGGCTGACAAGCGGTTCGTGCTCAGTACTAAGAAGAAATAGAAAAAAAAAACGAAGTCAACTGTCGCTTCTGTCAATGTCAAATGAAATCTAACCGTTTGCGTTTCGTTTGCTTTGCGTTGTCCAAGAAGCAGTTCCAAAATAGTGATCGAAAGTATTCAATCGTGATCCAATTATCGTGCATAGGTCGTGGAGAAATGCGGTAAAATTGAAAGTCCGGATTTTATGCGGAGGTCGATAAAAATAGTCCAAAAATCACACTGAGCACACCAAAACGCAAAGCAAACGAAACGCAAACGATTTGACATTGACAGAAGTGACAGCTCACTTCGGTTTTTTTTCTGTTTCTACTAAGTTCTGAGCACGTACGGGCGTGTCAGCCATAAAATCTCACAAATGTCAACTCGAACACTTAAAAAAATATTTCCAGTAAACAATAGGAGATAAAAATAAAACAGCTGCAGTTTCTCGATCTCCAGAACGCCGACTGTCGAAAAAAATAGTACATTGTTGTAGAGGCTGGAAAGTAAGCAATAGATGGACGAGTTTGTTTGAGGGCCGACGCGTAGCGGAGGCCCTCGAAAGTCCGAGTCCATCTATTGCACTTTTGGCCGAGACTAAACATTGTGCTTTTCACGACTAATGTGAGGAAATCATCATCATCATCATCATCATAATCATCCATCCCGTCCATCCCGTCCATCCGTCCATCCGACCATCTTTCCATCCGTCCATCCCGTCCATCCCGTCCATCCTGTCCATCCCGTCCATCCCATCCATCCCGTCCATTCCGTCCATCCGTCCATCCGTCCGTCCCGTCCATCCCGTCTATTCCGTCTATCCGTCCATCCCGTCTATCCGTCCATCCCGTCCATCCAGTCCATCCCGTCCATTCCGTCCATCCGTCCATCCCGTCCATCCCGTCCATCCCGTCCATCCGTCCATCTCATCCATCCAGTCCATCCCGTCCATCCCGTCCATTCCGTCCATCCGTCCATCCCGTCCATCCGTCCATCCCGTCCATCCGTCCATCCCGTCCATCCCGTCCATCCCGTCCATTCCGTCCATCCTGTCCATCCAGTCCATCCCGTCCATTCCGTCCATCCCGTCCATCCCGTCTATCCAGTCCCTCCGTCTGTTCATCCGTCCATCCGTCCATCCAGTCCGTCCGTCCGTCCGTCCGTCCGTCCGTTCGTCCGTTCGTCCGTCCATCCATCCATCCATCACATGCAGCAGACGATTACTTTTGATTGGTCCATTCAGCACGCCAGGAATGAAATTCAGAAATTATCTTTCAAAAAGTCGTATCGTATTATGAAATACATATACTGATACGTCCTGTTTTCGATTAGTGTAACATTGTTGTCGTGTTTGCGCGCCATAAATGAGTCAGCTGTTAAATGTACATATATAGGCAGTTTTGAGTACTGGATTTAGGTTATCTATGGCCACATTTTCGAGCAGTGTCGTGAAAATGTAATTAGCACATCTTCAAAAAACTTTACTTAGCCAATTGCTCTTTGAGCGATCCCAGGCCGGTTTGTCGACTCGCATTGTTGTCAGATGTTAGAAATATTTAATAACAGAATATTATCCCACGTTTATACTTGATTTAGACATTTAAGCATGTGTTAAGTTGCGACTCTTAAACCTAAATACCACACACGACCTATTTCCCACCAGATACGACAATAGCTAATTCGCATGTTGTTTGTCAATAATAGAATTCTGTCGTTGTCTTGCGTTGCGTGTCATGACATTGTGTTATTTTAAAATACTTTCGCACAAACATGTATACGTCCTTTGCGAATTAATTGACTACCTTCTTCATATTTTTTTTTGAATTTTACAGCGCATTGGTGTATACTGTAATGCTGTAATTTTTATTGATGAATAAATAAATAAATAAATAAATAAATAAATAAAATGCCAAAGTGACAGACAAAAGTAAACAAATATAATGTTGGCAAAAACCTAATGTATTTATGAACAAGGGAGTGAAACTTTTCAGAATTAAATGCAACCGAATTGTTAACCTCCTCCTTTTTTTAAGTCTGTTAAATAATGGACATATTTATGCCGACTCTTTGATGTACGTTATGTGAAATAAATCGAACCTCTTTTTGAGTGTATAAAAGTGCAATGGAAATTCTCAATCATGACATCGTGGTCTCCATTTACGTAGAATGAAGTGTACCCGTGCTAAATTACATGTGTCTAGATTTAGCAGTTAAAAATTCAGGATTTTACTTGCGTAACTGCTGATGCTGCGTAACTTTTTATTCCAGATAGCAAATTTCATATAACATGAGAGAGTAACAAATACATCCAAAAACTTTTGAATTTGCTGTATTAGTAGATTTATTAATAGGATTCTCAGTTCCCTAAGGAATCTAGTACTTTCCTTCCTTCCTTTTTCTTTCTTTTGTTTTTGTTTGTGTGTGTTTCTTTTGGTAGATTCAACCTACCAAAACTTTGAGAACTTAATGAATTCTAGACTAACCATCTTCCATTCCAGATACTCCCTGGACGGCGCCGGTGCGGGTTTCGTTCCGGCGGCTCCGGTGAATTGCAAGCTCTGCTTAGAAGACACGCCGCCGGACAAGGTCACCGTCATCGGTGGCTGCGGCTGCGCGTACTGCACTAAGGTAAAGTCTACTCCTGTCTTTTGCTGATGGGCATTCTGGGACGAAGCTATTGGAGTTTAAAATCGAAAAAAATTGTTTAGATCATAAAATGGTTATGAAATTATGAAAGGGTTTTCAAAAGAAAACACAAATGCCGTCCGATTTTTTTAAACTGAGTTAATTCCATTACGGGAAATAAATTATAGGACTTAAGGAGAAACCTTACTTGTTATACTCCGAAGTCAGTATTACAATTATAATGTGCTAATAAAAAGAATGTGTATATAAAAATGCAGATAGAAAATGTTAATACGAATGCGCGTTGAAATAAGAAATACTTGAAGCGTACATAACCTAATACTCGTAATTTCTGTGAATGTACTATTTTAACTACCATACCAAGTTACCGGTGCGAGAAGCGCAACCGCCATTAAAGTGGCCATTTGCGAAATTAATTGCTATTTATTTTCAACTTCCACAAACGGACGGCCTCGGCCTTGCACTTGCCAAAAAATGTTCGCAACAATGCGCAAACTTGTTTGGTAGCGGACCAGCGAACTGTGAAATAACCAGCGTAAACGTGCAAACGACCTTATTTCCGTGTGATTCCGGTTTCGCTGTAATTGTGGTTTTTAAGGTTCTGTACCTCAGAATGATCATTTCGTTGTCTCTCTGTTAAGTCCTACAAGGATCGTGCGAAGGTATTAAGTTGAAAGGTCTCTTGAAATCGTAAAAAAGGAAGTTTGTGAGTTCACGGGATCAAAAGATACAACGTGTTGAAATTTTCATGCAGAAACAGTGGAAACTAAAATCCTTAAGTTACTGCCCGTTCCGTTGACATAGAATTATGAAATTTGGCAAGAAGTCAAGCCTTTCAATATTAGTATAGGAAATGTAACGATACTGGACTTTACTGTTATGTATGAAATACAAACCTATTTTTTGCTGGCTTTAAAATTTATACTTGGCCGGTTTTTGGTATTTGTAGCTTCGTGGGAATCATTAAAATTCTCAGTCACTCTCTCTCCTGCGGCGCTGCATGCAATCCTTTGTGCAACCTCCATTCCTTCGCCATGATGTTTTCCTGCGCATTAGCGCTAGGAGGAGTTAATCTTGAGAACTCAGTAATTTTGTCATTCATTAGATAGCCTATGACTAAAATTAAGAATGTTTTGTCTACATTACTTATTTATACTTACTTTTTTTTTTGTAAATTTCAACTATATAGCAAAAAAAATTTTTTTTTTATATTTTAACGTTAATAGCAAAGTTATGAAGATTGTGCGCGCGAATTTTCAGCAAATCTAATTTAAAGTTCGCCATCAAATTTAATTCAATTTTACCGTACAACCAAATTGGAAGAAACACATTTAGCGAGTAACTGAAAGTCTCATGAAGCTTACTTACCTAATAAAAGCGTTTTTCCAAGGGCCTAGAGTTCATTTTCTGTTGTAGTCCTGAGATCTTATTTAGCGTAAATGCCAAGGTAACCCAAATTGGTGCTGCGAAATGTTTAGAAGCCACCTATCCCATTAGGCGAAAATGAACTTTGACTTTTTGAACGAGAACTTTAATTTGTTTGGAGTTCTAACAAATCGTGTTCATATGATGTGGTGAAGTGAAAGCGGTGGGGGGGGGGGGGGGTAGATTATTATTAATGACCGAGTGTTTCAGGAAAGAACGTAAATGGAATTTTGTGAGTTTTGTTCGTAAATTTGGGTAAATGTCGCCTTGACGTCTCATGTTAATTTATAATAATTATAATACGAGATGTTTATTTAAACTAACTGTAAATAACTCTGAGGTTATTATTGTCTACCTGATTTTTTATTTTTGTAATGTCACTGTACTGCTTTTGGTGACCAATAAAGAATATTTGTATTGTATTGTAGCCTCCCTGTCACACCATGATGGTGATTCAATGTGTCCTATTGTGTCGATAACCTTGACTATATCTTTCTTTCTTCATGGCTAAGAAAGTACACCGCATTGAGATCACCAATTGCGACCGTTCGTGACTTACGTCACACAACATTTGCTTAACCAATTCTGGCGGGGATCCAACTTCGAGTGTAGTTGTATGTAAATGACAGTTACCCCCCTTTTACGAGCCACGGGGTCGACGACACCGAATAGGACCACGGTGAACCAGTACGGGTTACCTAGAACTTGAGACGCTGGAATGGAAATAGCAACGCGACCTGTAAGTAGTTGTTGTTTTTCGTAAAAGTGTTTGTGCAATATCCATCTGAATTGTGATGCGTCGTAGAACGTTTTCGCAGGAAATGTCTTCATCATCATTTCATTACATTATCCTACAATACAACAATAACACAATAGTGAAATTCAGTGCTATTCAGGGCCCGAGTGAATAGGCTGTTACTGCACCAGTGAGCTACATCTTTGGCTTCGTCTGTACCTATTTATAATCAGGTGAGATCTATAGAGGACAATCGATGGTCAGTTGTAAATTAACAAAAAAATCCTTGCCGCACATTGCAATTGGCTAAGTAAAGTTTTTTGAAGAGGTGCTAAATATATTTTTTTTCGACAGTAGTCTTCTTCTAGACCGAGAAACTGCAGCTGTTTTATTTTTATCTCCTATTGTTTACTGGAAATATTTTTTTAAGTGTTCGAGATGACATTTGTGAGATTTAATGGCTGACAAGCGGTTCGTGCTCAGTACTTAGCACAAATAGAAAAAAAAACGAAGTCAATTGTAAATGTCAAATGAAATCTAACCGTTTGCGTTTCGTTTACTTTGCATTGTCCAAAAAGCAGTTCCAAAATAATGATCAAAAATATTCAATCGTGATTCAATTATCGTGCATAAGTCGTGGAGAAATGCGGTAAAATTGTAAATCCGGATTTTGTGCGGAGGTTGTTAAAAATAGTCCAAAAATCACACCAAAACGCAAAGCAAACGAAACGCAAACGGTTTGACATGGACAAAAGTGACAGATGACTTAGTTTTTTTTCTGTTTCTACTAAGTACTGAGCACGAACCGCTTGTCAGCCATTAAATCTCACAAATGTCAACTCGAACACTTAAAAAAATATTTCCAGTAAACAATAGGAGATAAAAATAAAACAGCTGCAGTTTCTCGATCTTCAGAACGCCGACTGTCGAAAAAAAATATAATTAGCACCTCTTAAAAAAACTTTACTTAGCCAATTCTGATATGACTTTTGTTAGGGTTCCGTACCTCAAAAGGAATAAACGGAACCCTTATAGGATCACTTTGTTGTCCGTCTGTCAAGACCCTTTTTCTCAGGAACGCGTGGAGGTATCAAGCTGCAATTTTACTCAGGTCTACTGTCCCTTGGAGCTGTGAAAAAATCAAACTTCTAAGCCAACGCAATCAAAAGATACAGCCGTTTATGCCGCAAATTTTCGAAACTCTTAAGGGAATGAAAACCTACAGGGTACTTCCCGTGAACTCAAAATCTTGAAATTTGGTACGAAGCAAGGTCTTATAGCACAGATAAAGGAAAAATTGCGAAAAGCATAAATTTTTTGTCTTTCTGTCTATATCAGTAACCAATCTACAATGAACCCACACTGCGCATTTTTTGCTTAGGAGCAGTGGTCTGCTAAGACTGGATGTTCATAGATACATATAAATTTGTACGGAACCCTCGGTGCGCGAGTCCGACTCGCACTTGGCCGGTTTTTTCATTATTCATATTAGTTGTGTGCAAAATATAGTGCAAAATATTCTAAATTAAATCGACATAGCTGTCGATTTACTGGGTGCGCCAAAGTTGAACTAATTTTTCAATGTCGATTATCGGAAGTCCGAAAATGTTGTTCCTAAAAATTTACATCATAATAATCACTACTCATAAGTACTCTGTTCCTAACGTTCTGAATTCCTAATCATTCAACGTCATAATGTCCGTTGCAATAAACATCTATCATACTACTATTTGTTTTCCTATATTTTCTCAACATAACCATCTTTTACACTATTATTCATCATCATATCTTTTTTATGTAGATTTGTTTTTATTCATAAAATTGAACATTATTTTACATTAAACTTCATAATGTCCGTTGCAATAAACCGAGTTGCTTCCGCCCTGATAGGTCTTGCTCGCTCGCTCGCTGACTCCAATGATAGAGATTGAAGCCAGCGAGCGAGCGAAGCGAGCGAGCAAGACCTTGCGGAGTGGAAGCGACTTGGTATGGTTAGGTTCAAAGGCTAATGCGGGAGCGTAGCGCAGCGCAGCTCCCGCATTAGCCTTTGGTGTTAGTTATTTTTTTTATGACCACCCGGATAATCTAATTTGTTTGATAAATTTCAACAGTGAAGTTATTACTTAAAATTTTCGGAAAACTGAGTGTTATGGACTACGTTAATAGTAAAATAAATTGTAGGAACGAAAACTTTAGGAAATAAAATTTTAGGAACAGTGATAATTAGGAGTACAAATCAATAGGAAAATCAATTTTCGGAAAACTGAGTGTTATAGACTACGTTACTAGTAAAATAAATTGTAGGAACGAAAACTTTAGGAAACAAAATTTTAGGAACAGTGATCATTAGGAGTACAAATCGTTAGGAAAATCAATTTCGGGTGATGAAATTTAGCGAACCCAATATGGACCCGATTTACTTATAAATTAAGTAAGTGAAAATCTTTCGCCCTAGTTTTTTGAAATAACAAAAGCTTTCAAAGATAGCAAAATATTGGATGCTTTGAAAGCTCTCTCGGCATAATTGATTGACAGGATGTGACGGGCAGACAGCTTTTGGTTTCATATGTAGAAAGACTTCCCACATTCGTCAGCAAAAATATTTCTCATAAAAGATTTATTGCAAGTACAAGAAATGATATTTTTTCCGAACTGAAGAGAAACTAAAAATAGGTAATGTCTGATGAAAATGTAAACATTATACACGCCAGCTGCTAAAAATAGTGAATGTTGAAATTTAATAGTCATCAGTAATGTCTACGTTAAACACAAAATACTTATTATTTTTTTCATCCGACTGTCGAAGGAAGGTTATGTTTTTCGAGCTTTTGTATTTATGTACCATGTATGTATGTATCATTCTTTGGCACGCCCTGCAGCCTAAAAGGCTCAATAGATTTTGAGGTGTGTTTCCAGTTCGTCGCGGGGAGGGATTTTTGAGCCAACAAGCTTAATTTAATTATTAATAATTTTAGTTTTTAAGAGTTTTGTTTTGTTACTAACCAATTTTGCTGACACGTTGTTTTGTTGGAACTCCAGACTTTTTTTATTGTGTTTGAAACAGCTTTTGAGGTGTGAGGTGTCATTAGATTCGTTTCAGTTCCGTCCGAGAGTGACATAGGGTATTGTATTTTCCTGGAATTATACAGGCGGGTTTTTTTCATCTAGTATTGAAATTAAAGTTATTTTATTATTTCATATGAAGAATTAAAAACTGAGACTGGCCAATTTTACTTTTTTGGTCACATTTAATGTCAGTATAACTGTAACGCGCGACTGCTACTATCTGTCCCAATTTTAGGCTAAATTTCTAGAAAATTATAATTAGTCCGTCATTTATCAAAAAATATTGCAGAAGAATTTTTTCTTTTGTCAAAATAAACAAGACTGATGAAGATATTGAAGATATAGCCCGTTAAAGTGCCGTGGTGATGTCACACCTTGGTTTTCCCGAACGTTAACGTTATCTTCGTGATTTTTTTTGATTGACAAAATAAAAAAAATTCATGTCCGTCGAATATTTTTGGATAATCTAACTGACGGACTTTGGAGCACACGCCACGGCGGCTGATGCCAAACGCGCACTGCGCGCCATCGCATATTTATTATATTTTTTCTACCCAGGACACTTACTACCCAATAATGTTGTTAATTACATCAACACTAAAAATAACATCTTTATTATTCTATTGACTCCTTCCACTTCGCTCGACACAAACCTTCAGCATCTTTTGGTGCCTCTATTCGATGAACGATGTGATTAACTATTCAAAACCCAGATTTTGACAGATTTTTACATAATGCTCGTAAAATCTTGACGTTATTAGCTTTAACACACTTTAAAGTAGCGGACAACCGGCACAGCACTGGGGTGCAGAGTCAACTAATCATATTAGTTCAAATCTATGTTAAATTGTCACATGACAAGGAGAGCGGCCCGAAACATGGTCTTTAATTAATCTGATTTGTCAGATTCTGCACATCACCGTTCAGTTTCTATCGAAGCGAACCTTTCTGGGAGCACGTATTTTCATGGTTTGGGATCTGTTAAGCGTGTGTGAGTTGATAGGCTTTAAGGTCACCACAGACCGCAGCGCAAGGCGTGCGCACGACGCCGACGGAGCGGGCCCAGCACGTTTTATAACACTGAATCATAATATTCGGTGACACACACCGGCAGTGCGGCGCAGCGTATATGATTCAGTGTTATACATCGCTGATTTTACTCCATCAATGTCACAGCCCTTCCTCCGAGACGTAACATGCCCAAATGTGAATTAGAAATCGCTAGCATTGCGCTGCGATATCACTTAGTCTGCGTCGAATATGGGACTGTTCAATCGTTCTAGAGTACAGTCTCGAGTCTCCGAATCGAATCCAATCTGGTTTTAATTTTCGATCACAGCCCTTTGTTATGAATGGAAATGATACCTTTGTTTAACTTTGTTTTTAATGGGGGATCGAATTTACTCGCTGTTCTTTAAGAAATTCAAATTCAAATGCTTTATTGCAGACCGGAGTCCATAGGTTGTTAGTAATACATGCGTCTTACTTTCTAAGGATTAGTACTACATTATATTAAATAATAAAATAGAGTCCATTTGTGAAATGTAAGTCTTGGCCACTTCTTGTTCATTGCATCTTCTAAAGTTTATTTTTGTAGGTCTGTTATTGGGCTTGTTATGATTATAATTGACTATCAGTACCAGTTTTTATGACAGATCCTGCATCAGAAATATAACAACCTTTTGAAATTATGCTTCAATGTTTTAACCTCTACAGATGATATTAGGTACTTATGTATATCTAAACTTCTAATATCGATCCTAAAAACTGTTGCTCTCTTTACAAAGACTCGAACCTATCTCGTTGATTCTTCTTCCCGTCTCTGTAAGGACTGCTCTGTCTGAGCTTGCACTCTTCTAATCTGCGTGCTCTTGAATGACACGAGTTTTTTTGCTTGCAAGTGTAAAAATATTGTTACCCACCTAACTTAACCCTTGCTTCTTAGAAACATATATTTAGATAGTCAACACCAAACCTAAAATAAAAAGAGTGACGAAGGAGCTCATAAGCTAGCATATTAAACTAATTTCATCGTGATGCAAACGTCATTATTTTCGAGTTATTGGCGGTTTAATACAGACGCAGTTAATGAGGGTTAAAAAATTGCGTCTAGGTGTTTGTATGTCTCGAAAATTATATTTTTTTACTAAGGTTTAGTCTGATAGCTTATCTTTTAAGCTGTTCTAGCATACCTCTTAGTTTTGGCATTGGTTTAGGAACCTCTGAATGTGTGGGCATAACAGATCAAAGTACATCAAGGTTTAGGTTATAGGTCGTGTCATTGAATTCACATTTTAACCGTGTTCTCGGAAACGCAAACATACTTACGGTTAAGTGCCACTCGAGTCTCTTTCAATACGGCGTATGTCCAAGCGTCTCCAAGTAGACTTACGACGTTTTGATGTAACATCCAGCCTTGCGGTTGGTTCGGTTTGTCCTAGAAATTTACTTTTAGACTTCTTTGTTGCGGCGATATTTGTTTGTGCATTCAATTTGTACTAGAAGTCGATAGCGGTAAGTTGAAATTGCGGTTGATTTTCAAGCGTATTTTCCTGCTTGCTCTTGAATATATCTATATGTCAATATTTTTTATTCGCTTCGCTGTATCTAGATAAAAAAATATGATATTAAAATATTTTTAAAACTTGTAGTTGGCTACGAAACTTGTTTAGTCGTTTTTGTGATATTAATTCAATTGTATGAAAATATAATATAATTAGTACTGGATTTTCAGAATTACATGAAAAAATATTGTAAGTGCAGAAAAAAAGTAATGAGTTGTGATATGATGTAATTAAAACAAATCTATTAGGTATGCTATGCATCTGCTTCCCTATAGCAACTAACATTTATAAGGAAATGAGTGACCAATTCAAAAACAAGGAAGATTATATTAAATTTAACAAAATCACTACATAGTATAAAACAAAGTCGCTTCCCGCTGTCTGTCTGCCCCTATGTATGCTTAGATCTTTAAAACTACGCAACAGATTTTGATGCTGTTTTTTTTTAATAGATAGAGTGATTCAAAAGGAAAGTTTATATGTATAATACATCCATAATTGCACCCGTGCGAAGCCGGGGCGGGTCGCTAGTACTCAATAAATTCAGAAATTAACTTATATTTTTATCAATGCCATTGTACTATCGCCCCAAGCGCCAGATAACCACCTTAAAGGCCCAGTTTGCGTGCAGTGGCTAGACATCTGTCCATAACAATCCATAGCAATAAACATCAACGGCTGCAAGCAATTTTGTTTTGAAAATGGGTATCTGACGTCTGGGGCGATGGTACGTACACTTATTGACTGACACACCCATATATTTTGAGTTAAGACTATGACATTATGACACCAATAGTAAATCTGAAATCGATTTGACATACTTACTCATATCAGTCATAATAACATAACATCCACTTTTTATTGTTACTGTATTGACTCATTTCCAATTTGTAATATAATCTTCTAATACAGGGTTATTTGTAATTCACTAGCATCCTTTTAACCCTAAACTCCTACCACTTAAACAAATGTTTTTTGTTTTACGGCTTTTGTCATAACATAATATTTTTGGTGTAATAACGTTTTGAAAATTTGATTCTGCCTCTTATTTTTACGATACTCTGTGTATTTGTATGGGAAAAAAAGTGCTTCATTTTAAAAAGTCGTAAAACAAAAAAACATTTGTTTGAGTGATAGGAATTCAGGGTTAAGAGGATGTCAGTGAATTAAAAATAACCCTGTATACATATCTTTAATCGGTGATCTAGGAACCAGTTTTTCTAGATCAGTATTCGGTGGCGATCACGTTTAAGTCGGAATTACGTGAAACAAAACGTTTATTTTTTAAATAATTATAAATTATAGCCCGACAAGCTCGTGCTCGTGCGCTGCGCTCGGCGGAACCCTGTCGCAGGGAGCCTCTGCTGTCCTTAACGAGATTGTTTTTAACAAGTGCGGCAAATGCTGACTGCGACAGGGCTCCGCGGAGAGCCGCGCAGAGCTTGTCGGAGTTTTTTTTTTATTAATATCATTGTCACCCTACACACGGTTTGGTCTATGAGCCTAAAACCTCTTTGAGATGTCAGTTTCTCAAACAAAATGTGACGTGAGACCGGTCAAATTCCCCGCCAAAGCGATGGCACTTGACGAAACTACCTAACTTCATGTAGATGTAGGATGAACATGCATTTTGTGGATGGAGGAAGTTATAACACTATCTAATATATAAAAATCTCGTGTCACGGTGTTTGTTACCGAACTCCTCCGAAACGGCTCGACCGATTTTTATGAAGATTTTTTCTCTGCATTCGGCAGGTCTGAGAATAGGTCCTAGGCTACTTTTCTTCGCGGACTAAGTCGCGGGCAACAGCTCGTCTTTTTTAAAAATTAAGGTTGTATTGCTTGAGATCTTATCTATTAAATTAAATTTTGTCTTCGGATTAATATTTTTCAACTCCTGATCGACGATTAAAAATCACCGTATATAAAAATCTCGTATCACGGTGTTTGTTATCGAACTCCTCCGAAACGGCTTGACCGATTTTTATGAAATGAACAGATAAAACACTCGCTACGCGCCGCCGAGCGACGGCCGAGCCGTAAAGCGAGGCTTTACCACTGGCCTACCACAGCTACTCAATACAAATTTGTTAGTACCTCCGTAATATTTATGTAAATACCATTAAACAAAATTCAACGGAAAGAGTTCGTATTACCATCTGTTTGAAAGTGAATTGGAAGTTGTTTTGCACGTCTATTATACTTGGAACCCTTTCAAAAAGCTTCCTTTGCCTCTTGATGCTTTGTATACTCTGTTACGACACTTAAATGTTTATTATATTATAATGAGCGAAGTGCGTAAGACAAATTCCAAGCTAATTTTATCATTATCACAGTCAAATAGTCTCCTTAAACCTTAAGAGGATACGATGCGCACCATTTCTCCATACAAACGTAGTCCCCTGTTTCCTCCCTGGATAATGGCTTTAGAGCCAAATTTTTTTTACTGTGTAATCTGTATCTACCACAGCTAAGCCCCTTAGGTTTCGTTTTTTCCATATTTCAATTAACATAAGAAATATGAGCTTTCAAAAACTGAAAAAATTGGCCAATTTCAAAATCATTTTCAGACACTCATCAGAAAAGAATCCCTAATATAAACAAAAAAAGGAAAACATAGGGGCATAGCTAAATCTGTCCTCTAATTATTTTTGAAAAAAATAATTTTATTGGTCCAGTTTTCGAGAAGAAAACAGGGGACTACAAAATGCTGTTTTGATCAATTTTACGCGCCTATTAACGGTCTGAGCTGCAGTTGTCCCGCTCTCGCTGTACTGACACGGAGGGGTTCGGGAGAGGCAGCGACATTTCGTTAAAATACCTATTTCTCAAAAGTCTCTCAGCCATCGTATCCTCTTAATAAGGTAGAGGCGATTTAGCAACCACATGAATTGACTTGGAAATTCAACCTTATGGTTTAGTAATAAGTCACAATATCCATTATAATGATTGAAAATACTACTAGCTTTAAAAATATCCTTTGTTAAGTATGTATTCTATAGCTTGTTTTGATTCCGTTCCGTGGTAGTATAATACAAGAAATAGGGCCTTATTAGGGTTAAGAGTTTTCTTTAATAATCTAAAACTTATGTGACGGTACTTATGACAAAAAATCCGCATTCGTACTATTTATGATTACAAAAATGAGATATTTGAAAAATTAAGAATTACAAAAAATCCGGATTCGTAGGTACTAATCTGTAATTAGGAAAATGAAATATTCGGAAAATTAATAATTGGTCAAGTCTTAACTTCATAAAGAAGAATTCGTCCCGTTAATAATTAGCAGAATTTCACACGTGGAAAATCAAGAATTAGGAACTAAGCGCCGACAGGTCCATGTCTCCCCCACTCAATTTGTAATGATTTCAGGTTTATTTATTTCATGATAAAAATTACAATATAAATTTGCATTTATTAAATGTGACTTAGATTTCAACCAATGTGATTGGTCGATTCCTTAACCTACCCTTTTCTCGAGTGGGAAATCGTCGCTATGATATCTAACGGCGTGAGGGACCCGCCGGGTTATGTAGGATACTTACTAAGACTGCCTAAGAATTACTGATACACGACACGTATCATCCAAGAAGTCAACAAGCTACTCTATCCCTGATTAAAACAGGCCACTTTTAATCCCGAGGACGTCCAGTCTTTTCTTATGGCATGAGGTGACAACTAAATGGCAAAAGTTAGTAGAAATAGGTAGAATTGAAAATGAAAAATAGGTAGATCAACCACTCTAGTAAGAACAGTACCTACCTTTTTAATGAATAAAATTTTGGAGTTATAAACACCACTTCTAGAAATAAATCTTTGTGTGTGCAGAATTCCCTTTAAAGTTTGGCAAGTTTTCATATTATTTATGGACGTAAACTGTCTCTAAACATTCACACTGCTATGAGGAAGTAGAAAGAAAGAAAGAATTTGTTTACAATTGATATGGTTTGAAAAATAGGAAGATTTAAGGCCGCGGGTGGTAGGTAGGTAGAACGGAGGGAAAATAGGTAAATAGGTAGGCACAGAAAAGTTGGTAGATGTGATAACACCTAGAGGGTTAGGATAGAATATTTCTTGTGCCGGTAATTAGACCGGCTAACATGTGCACGCCGGAACACAGCAGCGCAAGCACTGCTGTTTGGCGACAGAATTGACGAGTAAGATGGCGTTAATTCAGTTGAAATTCAATTCAGATTCTTTATTGAAGGCCTTGCACAAGGTCCTACCACCCACTACTGGGATGCAGACCAAGTTACGGGCAACAGCTAGTTCTCAATATGGCGAAGAATCAGCGCAGACTTAATGCAATATTCATACAAGTCGGTCCTTGAATAATTCAGTAGTATTGGCGGCGTACCTGTACCTACTTCACTTGTTGATGGGTAAAGCAGTAGTTATTCAAGGTCGTTGTATGAGGAAACACTGCTGATAGTGGGCTAGAAAAACACTGAATATACCTACTTAAGTTTTGTCATATGAACAGTTTCAAGGGACTGAACAATAAGCTGTACTTACCAAAATACTCTTAAGATAGACAATGCTTTCTTTGTATTTTCTAAGTTATTTTCCGTAGGGTTTTAACACTCTTTATAGGGTTCCTTACCCTATATAATGAACAAAATACAAAAGAATTAGATTCCACAAAAACCTAAGAGCCTTATTGTATTGTATGATAGAAAAAACGAAAAGAAGATAAATCCCAAAATACTCAATGGGTTCGAAAATCCCTTTGAAAAATTTTACAATTTTACTAACAATGTAACAATAGATAATAATTTATTGAATCAGGCGTTACTTTGCGGAGGTCCATATTAATGAACTGAAACAAATACTTAGCTCACCCGAGACCTTTCGCGAAGGTCGCGGGTGAGCAAAGTTATTGTTTCACTTCATTAATAGATAATAAGTTATTTGTATGATTTTACTAACAAAATGGATGTAATTGTCTGTATTATTAAAAGTAAAAAATTACGAACGACCGGATTGCCACATGGTTAGATTACCTGACGACCTTAGATTATT
Source organism: Archips xylosteana (assembly GCA_947563465.1). NCBI lineage: Eukaryota > Metazoa > Arthropoda > Insecta > Lepidoptera > Tortricidae > Archips > Archips xylosteana. The sequence goes on along the minus strand of OX387353.1, from coordinate 18,761,336 downwards.
TATGCACTAGATAGTGTCACTAGCAAACGCTGCAATACAAAACGTCCAAAAACCCATTTGACAGCTTCATCTTACAATCGCTTACGTCATATAAGCCAACAGTTGGCTTAATATTTTTCGGGACGTTTTCATGCCGCCTAAGCTCTATCTAGTGTATAAATAATCTAAGCTAAGGACGTAACTTGAGTCCTAGCTATGTGTGTAAAAACTACAAATGTTTGTTCACGATTATAAACACAAATGTTTGTATTTATTTATCACAGGGTAAACTACCCAGTTATTGCCGATGCGTCAGTGATCGACCACCTTAGGTACTAAATAAAACTTGTCAAGTGCTACCTGCATTTGCCTTGATTAGCGTTGACTAAATGGTGCTGTGCTGTGATTACTTTATAGTCAAGTTGTGTAGCTAATCAAACGCAAATGATAGACTTGAAAATGTTTTATGGTTCCATACCCAAAGGGTAAAAACGGGACTGTATTACTGAGACTTCGCTGTCCATCCGTCTGTCACCAGACTGTATCCCATGAACCGTGATAGCTAGACAGTTGAAATTTTCACAAATGATGTACTTCGGTTGCCGCTATAACAACAAATACTAAAAAACAGAATAAAATAGACATTTAAGGGGGCTCCCATACAACAAACGTGATTTTTTTTGCTCGTTTTTACTCGATAGTACCTGGGCGACCGAGCTCTGCTCGGGCAGAAACTCGGTACCAAGCGTTTTCCCAGAGATAAGACCAAGCTAGATCAATTTTTCATCCCCGAAAACCCCCAAATACCAAATTTCATCGAAATCGTTGGAACCGTTTCCGAGATCCTGATTATATACACCGGAGGGGTGGGGGGGGGGGGGGGGGTTGAGAGGGGGGGAGGGGATGTGGGGGAGGGAGCGCGAGGGCATTAAAGGGGGGATGAAAATTTCATTGATTTTGCCGTAGGATGCACCGTTTTCAAGATAATTGACAAAAACACCGGAGGGGGTGGAGGGGTGAGTCACGTTAAACTATCGTCCGTAAACCGACTTTACAGACAACCGGCTTTTCCTGTTCTGTGCTCCCAATAGGGAACGTGCACATAGACGGTGCTGCCAACTGGTGCCATAAGGGTGCCATCAATTTGAATGTTTTACCTTGATAAGTTTGTTTTACTGTCCGCATAGTGTCTCTTCTGTCGCATTAGTGCTGCCGCCTATAGTTACTGCACGTTCCCTATAATACTTTTTCTAACAAAAAAGTAACTTTTTCTCGCAAAAAATAACTTTTTCTCACAAAAAAGTAACTTTTTCTCACAAAAGAAGAAACTTGACGTTTTCTCATAAAAAATAAACTTAAAAAAAAAAACTAAAAATCTTGAAAAAAAACGTGGTATCGAACCGAGGTCGGCTGGATCCGCGACCACCCGATTTCTAATGTGCCATTATGATCTGCTCGAAGTCGGCGAAATTTAGCTTTGTATTCTAATGCAAACAAAAATAGCCGGAAAACACGAGTAAAAGCGATTTTCTGAAAATGAAACATAGCTAGATCAGTTTTTCATCCCCGAAAACCCCCACATACCAAATTTCATCGAAATCGTTGGAGCCGTTTCCGAGATCCTGATTATATATATATATATATATATATATATATATATATACATATATACAAGAATTGCTCGTTTAAAGGTATTAGATTAATAACGGCATCAGGTAGACGATTGAAATATTAACAGAATATGTATTAAATTATATATTCTCTTTAAAAATAAATAATTAAATTAAAATAAAACAAATATTTGAGGGGGCTCCCGTACGTGATTTTTTGCTGTTTTTATAGGTAATGGTACGGAACCCTTCGTGCACGAGTCCGAATCGCAATAGGCCGGTTTTTTTTTAAAGTGGTCAATCACTGATGCGTGGGCAGTGACTGTGTAGTTTACCCTATATGCCTAGTACTTTTCTATGTCACAAATAGATTGCGAAATATGTAAAGATATTACACATACGTTTATTTATGCGTTATAGATGTCAGTGGGGGGGTCAAAGTCAAGCCACGGAAAGGCCTTGCGCGCGAGTTGAATAAACCGTGACGTCACACCTGCTCGGGTAACTTTTTCATATCTGTACTTGTATTTCGTGTTTTTGAATAAAATTGGCAGCCATCTATAGGCACGTGAAACGGTGAACAATCGTAGCCCTCATCGAATCGATTAATAGTCCCTGTAGCCAAAATCGGCCACGAGAGAGCTAGCTGTCCGATTTATAAAAGAAAGGCTTCGGAATACTGAATAGTAGAGAAGAAGTAAGGTAAAAATATTTTAGCTCAATCAGAATACTGTCGAAAAAAAGGCAGGTACTTATAAATTAAACGCTGATATATTTTGTCCCATGGACACCCGCAAAACGAAGGGTGCGTTGCTGGCCCTTTATGAGATAGAGACAGGCTCGTTTTTTAAAGATTTCAGTTGTATCGCCCGGGAATGATGTCAAGGAAGCTGGTTCCAAGCCGTGGTGGCCTGGCCTAGTGGTTTGACCTATGGTCTCTCAAGCAGAGGGTCGTGGGTTCGAGTCCGTGCTCGCACCTCGGAGTTTTTCGGAATTTATGTGTGAAATTACAATTGTAATTTAACCATGAGCTTTACGGTGAAGGAAAACATCGTGAAAAAACCTGCATACACATGAGAAGAAATTCCCCGCCCGCGTGGGAATTACGGCCCAAGCCTTCTCATTCTGAGAGGAGGCCTGTGTCCTGCAGTAAGACGTATATAGGCTAGGCTGGGATGATGAAGCTGGTTCCATAACTTCACCTATCAGAAAAACCTCATTTTGTTTTGTGTCTCTCTTTGCCTTTCGCCGGCGGCTGCTCAATCGCCCTATCCTATACTCCATTTAATTTAGAATTATAAACCACAACAACATTATATTGCGGCTCGTAAACTGTAATCTCTTTACAATTTGTACTAGAGTAACAATTGACGACACGCACGCAAATAAAGTGACATTAAAACAATTTTATTTTGCGGTTCCCAGACATGTACTGTACTATTTGCTAGGTAAGAAATAGTTGACGAGCCGCAATATAATGATGTTGTGGTTTTCAATTCTAAATTAAATGAAGTATAGACCCAAGGGCCGGCTCTCTATATATTCGCAGTGTCCTGAAAGGCCTTTGAATTTTAAAGCTCACCTGAACGGCCTGTTGGGTCGGTGCATCGCTCCGAATGTAGGGCAGTGGAACGGAGGGCTAGTCGCGAAATGTCGCGACCCGGGAGTGACGTCACACTCAATGGACGTGCGGTTAATGAATAGTCTGTGAGTGCAACAGTTTTGAGACCACAGAACTAATACGAGGAGTTGAAATATGCGAGATAAATAGAGGCCTTTAGCCGGTTAAAAAGTCATTTAATTTTCCCAACTCTGTAAAGAGCCTACATAGGTACAGTCCGGGTCAAAGATATCTGTACACTTTAGTGCCATGTCACTGTATGCCTTCTGACAATTTCATATAAAAGTTCAAACACAAAGTGACTGCGACAAGATAGTAAAGTGTAAAGATATCTTTGACCTCGACTGTACATACCATACCGTACATACATACAATCATGCCTCCTTCCTAGCAAAGGAGTAAGCAGATACTATTTTTTTCTACCTGCTACGATCCTGATCCTGACATAAGGTATAAGTTGGCAGCCGACTGCACGCAGCAGCAGCAGACGACGTGTAGCTAGCTACGCTAGCTACGGAGGGAATTTCATAGAAATAAGGTATAAGTTGGCGTAGCTAGCGACACGTCGTCTGCTGCTGCTGCGTGCAGTCGGCTGCCAACTTATACCCATACATCTTTCACTTCCATGACACTTACTAGTCTGTTCAGTTCATACATGCTCACCGGTTAACGCTAGTTAACAGATCCCGGTAACGAAGTAATTTGTTCAAAAAATTTACGCAGATATTGTGGCTCAAAAAGGATTGTATTTAGAAAGAAAGAAGAAGAAAGAAAATACATTTATTTACAACAACACAAAGGCACATAAATATTTTTACAAAAATAACAGCACGAAGGCTAAAGATAGCTGATGAGTATCGTTGTATACAGGTAAAAAACAGAAGAGAAGAATTTAAATGAAAGCGCCGCGTTAATTTTTTTGTTTTATGTTCTGTCAAGCATTTTTTACGCGTACAAAGGTTAATTAAGGGTTAGGCCACACGAGCGTAATTTTGTGAGTCGTGAGCGGCAGAATTTCGGTCCGCGCCATACAATATGCGCACCATCACGTGACACTCACGTGACACAATGTATGGCGCAACCGAACTTCTGCCGCTCACAACTCACAAAATTACGCTCGTGTGGCCTCACTCTATGTATATTTGACACGAGCTTGCTCTATATGCTTCTTTTTAGCGTGCTTTTCTATTGAGCAAGCAAATCTTGAGCAGAAAAGGCAGTAACTATTGAGCTATATCTTTTAGCCATGTTACCTGTCTGACACAGCTCGAAGAATTGCCAGACTCTAGTGACAGTAGGTAGGGCACTTCGCTCGTAGAATTGATGGTCAATGGGGCCAAAAGGTTTTTGACTGGCGTCCACTAACCGGATGATGCAGTGTAGGTAGGCCTCCGATGATATAAGATGGAGCGATGGCCTGGTTTTAAGGTTTGGGGGAACGCCAAACTTGGGGAGGCCATGTTTAGCAGTGGACGTCTTTCAGCTGAAATGATGTAACCTGAATGTGACGTGTTGTTGTAGCGTATATCTCCGTTGTGAAACACTAACGGAGTAGCATAATAGTTAGTTTGAATGCGAAAAGATACAGAATCGTGTAAGACGCCGTATCAGATTTAATCGTCCAAACTAACGTTCAAGATACTCGTCGGTGGTACGATACGGTGATAAGATACGCTAAAATGATACGGATATGGAGCCACCTTAATTTTTTCTAACGTTATTCTACAAAGAACACGCCCTTATGTTCAGCCGGATTAAAGGTCGACCCAGTGTTGCTATTAATAGCAATAAGATTAGGCCTTTGTGACTCAAAATTTGAGAAAGCCGTCTCGTCTTTTTCTCTCTACCGGCTTGGAACCAGAGGGGGATAAAGACGGAATAAACGTTTACTGAATTCCAGGGTAGCACCGGTGTGCGTAGCGCCGGGCGTGACTCTTCAAACAAATCGCTGAAACGCTTTGTTTGAGCTCATTATGGGATGTTTTAGTGTATGCGAAGTTTAACGATCGTTGTTTGGTAATACACACAACTGAAATTAATGATGAGAAGCATCAGTTTTCGCCAAAATAAGGATTAACTACGAGGTACCCGTCAACTGTTCCAAAATAAATTAATCAACATTATTCGCTATAGATTGACTGATTCGCTGACTGACAGACTTATCAACTCTCATTCCAGCCTAAACCCTGAGGCTGAAATTTTACATACAGTTTTTAAACTTGTTGAAATCCCTACGAAATAGCTAATAGACGTGATTTTATGTTCGATTTAGAGTGACCCTATCTCAGAAACAATTACTAGTTTCTTCAAATTTGGTCCTTCAAGTAGGTAATTATCACAGAAAAAAAAACTAAATTCACGTTTTTTGGTAATTCCCAGGACATAAGGAAAAAATGGGATTTATATATTCACTGACTGATGCCGATGATGATGATGATGGTTGGATGATGCCGTTTATTTATTTCAAAAACATTACACAGTATAACAGCTTGAAACGAATGCACTGTGCAATCATAATAAGTTACAATATAACTGTAAACATAAATTATATGTATAAAAAAAGAAAAACATTTAAAAAATAGTAATAACAATAACATGAAATTCATGAACAGTGGACCAACGCTCCTTCATCCGCTCACAGAATCGTTGCCGTTGCCGGATTTTTGATTTTTCAAATGAAAGAGATGAAGAAGCTTTACCACAAATTGCAATTCTGCGCGAACGAAATCGGAGGCAAATGCTAGAGCATTTCAATATTTAGAATCTCGCTTTTTTTAGAAATTTAATTTTCACTATTTTTCACCATATGAACTTAGGCCAGATAAAAGTTGATTGTACAATCGAAACCTTCAGGATTCCACTCTTTTCGATTACAAATTGAATTCTTTCTCATTGTTTGCTCGACTTATGTTCTTTCAGACTCATGTAATTTTATGGTACGTTAACTTTCTCAGTATTTTTCTCGCTTTTATCATATTGTGAGTTTGTTCTGGCGAAATGCTATTTTAATTTTATTTGGGATTGCTTTTGATTCTCCTGTTTTCTTTACCTGTTTACTTCTTTCCGACCAATTTGGATAACTGACAATAAGGTAAACGTCCCTGTGCTCGACACTGACCCAATACATGGCACTTTCAATCTTATGTCATAGTAAAGACAGGTGTCAGATGGGTGTCATCTACATCTACTGGGCGTTGAGGTATCGAGCATTGGTACGTTTACCTTAGGGGTTAGCGAGTCGTTTGTACACTGTAAAAAAAATCAGGAAATTTGACATGATTACTTATGTAATTTTATGGGGTAATGTCGTAGTAGCCTAGTGGTTTGGCCTATGGTCGCCATGAATGCACCAACATCATCATCTCAAAGACTACTTTTGAACGACGGCCTCCCTCTCATGCATTCTCTTCGTCTTCCGGTTCGAAGTCGCCACTTGAACACCTCTCTGCCCCAACAGTATCTCACCTGATGGGAACTGCAGATGAGGCCAAAGGTGTTTCTCACCGGCTCAGTAACAGCTTGAGTACCTAATGTAAATCGGGTTTAGCCGCTTATACTCGTATATCCTGATTTGCATTACACGGCTAAAATGCGAAGTGTTGCAAGTTGCATAACAATTAAAGTTGTTGACCGTACGTAAATCCTTCCTACTAATTTTATAAATGCGAAGGTTTGTGTTGTGATGATATTAATCTTTATCATACCCAGTGATTCATCGCAATTATATCCGCTAGGAAATACCATTTGTTGACAACAGTAACTGAAATTAAATTAATTTACTTGACTCATCTTTTAATGTCACTCACTACATATTATGTTATGTATGTGACATGTCTTTTATCTATCGCGTGTCTTGTAATTTGCCTCTATAGTCATAGAGATGAATGAAAAATATAAGTGGGCAACAAAACAACTTTTGCTTGCATTCTTTCGTATAAACAGTTGAACTGTAGAATTATAGGTGCTTTCGCACTCTAATTTTATATAAGTCATTAAACAAACTGACTAACAAACAACAGCTAAACCGTCAAGATTACAATGATGAGGTAATGCATGTTTAAAGAGATCGTTTTATAAGCTTCATGGATTTGCAAATTGCCGTAATGTATTGTATATCAGCATCATCGTCACAAGTCAGCAGACGTCCACTGTTGAACAAAGGTCTCTCCTTTAAAACGCCACGATCAACGACAACTTGACACTTGCTGCCCGCAATCATCTAGTGGGAGTAAGGCTGCCTTTAAAAAAAAGCAGACACGGGGAACATCGCCATTTCTCAAATTTTCTGCCTACTATGTTGACTGATAAGCAGTTTCGCTCGTTGGTCCTTAAGTTTCCCATCAACCACAAATCATGCTCTACGAATGCGTTACTTATTGGGATTTGGGATTGATAACATTTCGCCAATTTTTTTTTGGGCAATTCCGTAAAAGTTTTATAACTTTAAACCCATTGTAAATCAACTGACATCGTTGAAAAATTCTTGCTTTGTACGAACTGAGGATGAAAGTTTGACTTTCTCTCGCCCGCCCGGACATATCAATGGTAAACTGTAGCCCGGATATACAATGAAACGCTCGTTCCTAAAATACCACGTTCCTTAAATACCAGATTTTTCAAAATACTACATTACCAATTTATCACATTCCCACTATACCAGATGTCCAAAATAACACTTTCCACCAAAAAAGTCACTTCCTTAAGTAATATTCGATTTTGTAATGTGGTGCAACGAGAATCTGGTAAGTTAGAAATGTGATAAATAGGTAATGTAATATTTAAAAAAGTCTGGTGTTTTGGGAACGTGGTATTTTAGGCACGAGGGCACTAATCATACCCGTAGACACTGGGTTAAACCCGGAGAGGTGGCAGCTCTAAGTGTGAGGTCTGCTGCTTGTTCCAGTTGTTCCGGTTCGTGCTTGACACTTGAAAACCTTTCTCCTCCAACGGTTATCTGTTCTTCGAGCAATATGGTCTGCCCAATGCTACTTCAACTTCTTAAAGCTATATAAGTATGGTTACAACTACGCGTATTATCTTCCGCAACGTTATGCATCCTAGTCACCCAGTGGACGAGGTGAGGTCGCTCCCTAATCCCATTTGTCGTATAAAACGGCTACGTATAACACCGTCCTTCGCAGTGTCACTAGTTTATCTACACTTGTTCACTTAGAACCGGTACGCTAATTCATATAATCCGACTATAGAATAACGAGAGGATCCAATTACGGCGCTCTTGTTATGGGGTACGTTGATTTAGCGTACCGTGTCAGTGGTACAGACGTCATCATAAATATCGGAGCTAGTGACGAAGAGACTTAGTCTTTTGAGGCGTTTTTGGAAAACTCGACTATTTTTTAACTTCTCGCAAATAGTCTCGTCGTTCAACCTTTTAGTCCCACGTCTAAAACTGACAACTAATTTAAGCCGAAGTATTTTAAACGAAAGGATAAAAAGCTAAGTCCTTCCTTACTTAAAAGGTTTAGCGAAATTTAAGACCTAGCTTATTGAGCTTGGGAGTCGGGGGTGTGACTTATTTAAAGAACCAGGGGTTAATAAATAAACAAATGGATAAGCCTACCCGTTGCATTTTAGACTACGAGTTTGCGCTGTATTGAATATCATACACGACTCGGGTGCTAGTCCTTTAAGAAACTGGTCGAGTCGTTTAAGTCTTTTAGTAAAACAAGTCGGTTTTGTTAATAAGGATTCGAACTTCCAGTTTTCATTTTAGAGTCGAGTCATGTAAAATAGAGTCTAGTCGTTTTATGCAACTTTAAAAGACTCATCTCCTCTTCACTAGGTAGGTACTCAAAAGTACCTAAACACACTTACGGCGATTGATGTCTGTATTGAAGTATATTTTTTACTAGCTTTTATTAACTTACAACGTTCGTATGTTTGTTATTGTCTAACTTGTGATTTCATTAGCAAACCATCTTTTGGTTACTTCCTGGTATTAGATTGAGCTAAAATTTGGCATACTTGTGTAAATAATAACTTTCACAGGTCTATAAACATGAATGTGCCCGCCCATTCGAACTAGTTCGATATATCAGGCCAAAACATAATAATCAAATCAGCTGCCCTAGGCTAAATATGATGAATCTGTAAACAAACAATTAACCGCTATCATAATGAACGACTGTAAGTCGTTTCATTTTCTGTTTTTTTTTTATAGTTAGTCTTCTTCCTTTGCGACCAGTTAGAAAGAGAAGGGATAAGTCAGTTGCAATCAAGTCGTGACCACTTGTGCGCGGCCACCAGAGGCTAAGATTAGGCTATAAATAACAGCTGTGACTTGACTCTAGCCCGCAATTTCAATTTCACGGGTGCATATAAATTTCATTTTGACAGATGTTCACATGTTGGTCATGGTTACCGCCCAGCACATGAGCGGAAAATCTCGCTTCCTGGTCAAAATAAGAAGTGATATTAAGTTCGTGTTTTCTAAAATCCCGGAATTTCAATTCCACTGCCAAATAAAATGGTTCAAGCGGACGAAGCCAAAGATACTGTACCTCTACCATGAGTTACACTAGTTTACAGTGACCGTACTCACTAGCGACGGCGTGAATGATTTGTATGGAGAATTGTGTACGGCGCCTCTAGCGGTCACTTACGGAAGTACAATTCTCCATACAAATCATTTACGCCGTCGCTAGCGAGTACGGTCACTATAAACTAGTGTAACTCATGGTAAGAGGTACTGTTGTGTCGGATGCTGATCTTGGAATGGATCACGCTATGGTGTGTTCGGCTTTTCTTGATATGACCGTATCGACCGTCCGTATCCTTGGATAGGATAATTTCATAGATAGGTAAAGGCAAAATGCTATTGCTCAACATGAAGACAAAATTATCTAAACTCAAAGCAATCACTGCAACAGACGTCAGAGTAATGACGCGACTTAATGATAAGCTGTTATCATCATTTTGTTATTATTGTGTTTGTTTGCAAATTGCCTGTAATGAGAGTCCGTTTTGCTTGTCAACTACCATTCGTACCCAAGTATTTGTATCGATATACTAGCTTTTGCCTGCGACTCCGTCCGCGTGGAATTAGTAATTTGGGCAGCTTATTTTTTTTATCCAATTTGCTTTTTCATCAATTATGGCTCTCCTTAGTTCCTCGATATAAAAAAAATTAACCCCTCCCCCCCGCAACCCCCCGCACCCCCCAACCCGCTGCCCCCGCACCGCACCCCCCCGCACCGAGACCCCACGCTCCCCCGCACCCCTCCACACCGCAAGTTTTACTTAAAAAACCCCCGATTTTGAAACATTTTTCCGCTCCGCTCCCCCCCGCTCCTCTCCCTACCGAACTCCCCCCGCACACCCGCGTTCACATTCACCACCGTACTCCCAAGTCAAGCGGGCCTATAGAAGTTTTACTTCAAAAACCCCCGATTTTGAAAAATTCTTCCGCTCCGCTCCTATTGGTGTTAGCGTGATGTCATATAGCCTATATAAGCCTTCCTCGATAAATGGGCTGTCTAACACTGAAAAAATTTTTCTAATCGGAGCAGTAGTTCCTGAGATTAGTGCGTTCAAACAAACAAACAAACAAACTCTTCAGCTTTATAATATTAGTATAGATTATTGTTAGTTAATATAATATATTTGAATGTTTGAAGATGAAGTTACATATGCGCTGACGATGTGAAGTGTAAAGAACAAATTTGAAAACCGTGTTATTAATTTTTTATATATTTTTATGGTGGAAAATAAACAAGTGAATTTCCGATGCGTTGCTAACTTGGAGGGCTGAAATAGATTACTTCATGTGTCAATAATTCCACTGCTGGTAGGCGGCAGGATTAGCGAAGCCTAGTGGTAGCGATCTAGACGGAAACTACACGATGATTTAACACCTCCAAACTTATACAAATTTTTCAGCTTTTAATAAACCAAGGAAGTTGTCTTAGATTAGACCCGCAGATATACTTTACTACTCTTACTGACTCAGTTTGATTGTGGTCAAACATAGGACAGATATAGAAAAAAAAGTGAGTAGGTCAGTACATTTGAGACTAAATGACCAACGTATTAGACCCAGAGAACAATCTAATTGCACCATTAGGATTTTCATCAGTCAGGTTTACGCCTAATAGAGAGGTAATGCTCTGTTAAATTAAGCAATTTGATATTCGTTGTTGTATCTACCTGTATCTCTATCAGCATGATTATAAAGATGAAAGCGTGATAGTGATCGTAATTCCTAAATTAAACTCCAAAAACCGCCATCATGAAACCACGCGTAATAATAATCCTTAAGATACTCATGCCGGTCAAAGCAAACAGTGCCAACCGTGCAATATCGCGGCACGTCGCTAATGTATTCCTACAAGCATATATCGCCGAATACAGATCCTAGCGTGTTTAGCGCGCATGTTCGAAGCCGGCTCCGCGAAATTACCGCTTGATCCGTCAACATTCAAGACGTACGACCTTAACCGCAGACATTTACTATCCGTCCACATTTGCGTTCTAACTCTAGTTCATGTCACCATCAAGATACGGAAATGACAGAGGAGTACCAAGAGACGAAATAACTACTTAATTGAAATCAGTCTTTTTAGATGAATTGGCGTTAAATACGTTATTTTAAACAGTTTCGAAAAACTAAACTTAATCTCAACCGCATCATTACTTCAATAAATGTTTTTGTCCCATTGTTCTAAATCGTTTTGAAATTGATCTTCTATTATTTCGTTAGCTTTTCTGCGGTTTCGTTGTTATTGTTAACTGCTAAAACGTTGGTTGTCATTACTATCCTCACTTTAGCATTTTATTTTTAGTATGACTCTTTTGTTTATTTGTTGACTTGTTAATGTTATTGGCGCGGCTGCGTCGCACGCTTTGCGATACCAGGAGCCCAGAACGGTGCGGAGGTTTTCGCGAACTGCGCCGTGCATACTTGCACAACCGGTCACGTTCGCGTGCCGCACACAGCATTGAAAATTACGTCATGCATTTTATTTAGCCTTATGTAGAGCTCGGTGTATACGTAAGCACGACCATTGGTAACCGGTATGCCACACTCCTTCCAACTTATGCCTCCCTGGTACTTCGAGCGGTGCTAAGGATCGTAAAGGATCTTGAAAGGACTATGGGTGAATCAAAATTGCTCAGTCTAGTTTAAAGTATAATTTCATAAACGAGGATGTGATTGGCTAACTTAGGATATCCTTAAATAGCCAGATCGTAATTAGCCAACAGCAATGACCGCGGCTGCGATCGAACTGGTTTAATATTAGATTATAAAATTATGCACGGTATTTTTACTTTTAGCTCGTGGGAGTTTTATATCGTGCTGTTAACTTTTGGGATTCAACGGATTTAAAAATTTTATGGCTCCTGTTCTAACAGCTGTGAAATTGTGATGACACGACTCCCTGACGATGTTTCTGAGTGCTTGCTTTGCTAAGATATTCTAAAGAAAGAACGTCTCGATTTAGGCACAAGTTTTTGTCATGCAACATTAGTAATACTAATAGCTAGCACAGAATCGCTCGCGTGCCTCTTATCAATTATCAGGACATGTCTACCTTCGTGAGCTTTAAGCGCCAGTTACGTAACGACCGGAGCTATGTCGCTTCGTGTTTTAAAATCGTGACCTCGTTTTTGGTTTCTGTCGATCAAGGTTTTTACGCCTTTGTGCTTTTAAATAATGATCTAATCATGATCGTGCTCTTTTGTGATTATACCTTGAAGATCGTCAGGTAATTGTAGATTGCAGTGAACGTTCGACTGTAATGTTATATATGATTAACTTCCACAAGTGGTCAATTTAATATTTTTTTTATTTATATCAAGAGTAGAATCTTAAATTTATTTAGCTTCCTTTACGTTACAATGTCACTCATTTATAAAAGAAGAAACAACGATTAATGTGGTAGCGACGTCTATAGCGCTGTGCTTGATGTTTGAAAATTTTATTTCTAATCTCTGGTCAGAGATTGCTTTAGGTATATCCCTCGTAAGTGATTGGCAATAAATTATTTATATTTTGGTTATTATGAGTTATTGGTCTTTTAAAAACTTGATTGGTTGCTAAAGTTCTTCGAATGACCAATTTTCACACATGATCGTCATAAAACCGGTAAGACATGTTGTCATGATTGACAGTATGATAATGTTAAAAATTATAATGATGTTATAATTATAATTATTCACAGTATAATGGATTCGGGAGACAAAAAACCGGATAGAGGTATAAAGAACAAAGGTCAACATTGGGATATATTTAATATAAGGTATTATTGAACATATCTCTTTAAATTTATACTTTTGTGTGTCGGTTGGAAAATACCTACGTTGAAATATATCTTTATTATCATAAAAAGATTATGCAGAAAGTAAATCACTTGGTACGAAATTGGTACTTGGTATGAAATTTGATCCAAAATATATTTTTCAAATTGTATTTCAGAGTATCTGAAGATTGGTGAGATGTGCGAATCCGTGGCAATTTACATAATATTTATTTACGGTATATACCTTTCAAAGTGGCCATAGTTCTATGAACTGGCTTTTAGCAACAATAGCATGTAGGTAGATAGTGATCGTAACAGTCGGAACACAGGAAGTCGGATCGATCGATCGATTCGAGTGTTTTCGTATCGCGATCGACGTTATCTCAATTCAAAATCAGCTATGGATAGCTTGTTTTGATTGAATTGAAACCGGAAAGTTTTCTACAAGTAAAAAAAAACTAATTGTTTTTAATTTGGAGTTTATGGCCCTTGTGATGGGTTACGAATAGATAAAGGTGTAAACTGTGACTTAGTTGGATGGAATGGAACTACGTTAGTTAAGTAATTAAGAAATACCTTTTCTAAGCTTTGGTAATTCTGTAGCGACAAGGCTGCCCATTACTTACCGCGTAGTTTTTAATGCACCCTAAACTTTTTACTATGTGGTGTGGTGTGTCATGGTCATGTTACATAGCCTTTTTGTAAGAAATTGTATTTATTGTTATGTTGTTCTACAAATTATTGAATAAATTATCTATCTACCGATCTAATAAAGAGTTATTGTATTATTCCATGAAAAAGTTGACACTCGTGATTACATTGATTGGATTCTTTCAAACTCAAAGAAAATCTTTTCTATGCATCGATTGCCTTGGTTTTTCTGCGTACCCGAAATACGGATGCGATGTTCTCTTTATTTTTCTCCTACCTCTTTGACCAATTTGTGGTGCACACCACGGATATCCGCGTGTTTGGGCATTATGGGGACTTAAAAGCTTATTAGGGTTGTGAAGTGATCTTATTATTCTCACAAATTAAGCCTCTAATTCCTCTTGAATCCCAAATAGCATTATGGAAATGCTGTGGGTTTCCATAGATTCACGAAAAACGCCAGCTCTATATCGTGGATGGAGGCTGCCTGGGGCAATAGGGTGCAGTGGTGTGAAGTTAACATTTTTGTTAGGCAACCCAGATAATGAGAGAAACGTGAGTTTGGTATGACTTGATATAACATCTCGCAGTTAGAATACGTAAAGTACCTACTATATTTGTCATCACTGACGACATAAAACATTTAGAACAAGAAGAAATCGAAATGTCACGAGGCGCTACGCCATTTTACTTAGTGTAGTGAATATCTCTTCAATCCCTTGAAGGCCAATAGAAAATAATGCGTATGTCTTTAATAATGATAATTATTAAAGAGTAGATTGCAGGCAAGTTAAAGCCAGTTTACTTGCCTCGAAGTTAATTTAGTAGAGAGCTACAGTTTTCGAAAGTCCCACTAACTGGTCTCTATAAGAACTTGGACTTAGCGGATCTAAAGTTAACATAAGTGCTATAAACACAGAAAATCTGAAAGCGGAATAAACGGTCGCTTAGAACTCTCTCTAATTGTAAGAGCTTTTGATATTCCACGTCTTAATTTTACCTTTTATACTTATTGCGAGTACCAGCAATAAAGTTATTAATGTTATTACCGGCTCATTCAATTATTCTGTGACCAACGTTGACCGTTGATTTCTAGGCATTACTTAGTGTTTTCTCAGAAAATTTCCTACTAGACCGTATCAAAACCATGTGACTGTAAGTCACTGCTATGTTGCTTGGCAATTAGCAACTATGTTAGCGCATAGTGTCCGAGTGTATTTGTTTTTCATATAACTACATGTCATGCATGACATTGGTTAACCTATGTGTTTATGAGGTATTATTTAGATACATGTTAAAGGCTAGCTTCTAATATCAGACCGGCTTGCACGTGCGCAGCATGTAACTGGACTCAAACCTTGTGGTGTGTGTGACCAGGAAGAGTTTAATTCAAAAAAGTTATTCCGGAACTGCCCGTGGAGCAATAAATGTTAGTTAAACTGCATTTTTAGCAAGTCAGGTCAAACGGAAATGGCCGCTAAAACTAAGGTAAGGTCAGTGCAGGAACATTTAGCAAGAAAGGTCGGCTCCTATTACTCGTTCTTTGATTCCTACTTTGTAAGTGCAAATTTTTAGTAGATCTTCAAATTGATGTTGGTAAGCAAAGACCCTCTTACTAAGCGGCCTGTCTGGCAAGTTACCCTTTCTCCAGTAAGCTGTAAAAGCCACCTGAGGCAACAGTAACAGTCAGTCCGAAAAAACCTCCCTATCTCTCTTAATTTTTATTCACCCATTCTTAGCTTTAGGGTTCTCAAATTAAATGTCGTGATGCGAAAGATTTACGTCAGTCTATTTTGGCTTTATGGTTTATTGTGTTTTCACGGCTGTCTAAACTCAGTCGGTATCCACATCAAGCTACAGATTGACAGCCTATCCATCTTGTTACTTCGCATACAAGTATTACAACA
Organism: Archips xylosteana; assembly: GCA_947563465.1. NCBI lineage: Eukaryota > Metazoa > Arthropoda > Insecta > Lepidoptera > Tortricidae > Archips > Archips xylosteana. Next base: position 18,745,309 of record OX387353.1, on the reverse strand, counting down.
CGTATTTAGATCGTTCAAGGATGCGCTGTCGTAAAGCAACTAGTTAATTGAATAGTGAAGCATACTCGTTCCGCTTGTCCATTCTTTTTTGGATACTGAATCATTTTGAATGTTGACTAAATAATTGCATTGCGTTGCCAATTTATTAAGGCGTTCATTTCGATAAGATTCTTCCGTAGACCGATTTTAGTAGCTAACACGCGAAATATATCTATAATTGATTATTTATGTTAATCATCAGTCAATGCTTTCACTTGTAGCTAGGTGTACTGTACGTATATCGTTGTCCTTCTCCGCGCTTCTTCCTTACGCGCGCGTCATAATTTTGTGCTAGTTTGGCGGTTCAGCCCGGCATTGAATGCATAATTAGAGCTCAGAGATACTGAAATATTTACTGAATATAAATGTTGTTGTAAAGGTTTCGGACTATATCGCAAATTGGATGCAAATGCCTTAAACCGAGTTGTTATTCGTATGAAACACGATAAAGAGAATCGGAATGAGAAACAACTCGAAATCCCCACCCCATTATTGCATTCGCCCAGCTACTCTGTATCAACCGTAAACACGCAAATACTTAGCAAAGGGTCAACGTTTTTATTTACTCGCTACACTCAGAAACCGCACTGAATAATAATAAGCTGCTTATGAATAATAATATCATAAATTACAATCAAACGCCTGCTATATGGGATGCGTACGATGCGTTTTACGAGTCTTGGTTTTGATTGATGTGACCTAGAAACAGGTTGAGTTTAGGGAGTGCTTGCGGTTAAAAGCAAAAAAACGCTATTGACTCCATTTCGGAGCTATAACTGGGCAAGGAGTGCCTGTGATGACGTTCCATAGTTTCTATTCCAAACTGCTATATAAATTCTTTACGTTTGCCCTCGTAGAAAACGCATGGCGAATGGCGAATGACATATGTTCGGTGTCTTTATATTAGACACTAGCTTTTTTACCCGCGGCTTCGCTCGCGTGAACCATAAATATTTCAGAGAAGCGTGCAATTAAGCAAGCAAGCTATTATGCAAGCAAGCCTGAAGCAAGCATGCACGCAAGCATGCAAACAGCATGCAAGCAAGCATGTAAGCTTGCAAGAAAACAAGCAAGAAGAAAGCATGCAAGCGAGAATCCAAGCAGGATTCTAGCGAGCATGCTGGCAAGCATGCAAGCAAGCATGCATGCAAGCAAGCAAGTAAGCATGCAAGCATGTAAAAAAGCATGCAAGCGACAGTCCTAACAGATTCTAGCCAGCGTGCAAGCAAGCATGCAAGCAAGCATGTAAGCAATAATGCAAGCAAGCAAGCATGCAAGCAAGCATGCAAGCAAGCAAGCATGCAAGCGAACATGCAAGCAAGCACGCAATCAAGCACGCAAGCAAAACCGCAAGCAAGCACGCAATCAAGCACGCAAGCAAGCACGCAAGCAAGCAAGCAGTCATGCAAGCAAGCATGCAAGCAAGCGTGCAAGCAGCATGCAAGCAAGCAAGCTTGCAAGAAAGCATGAAAGCAAGCATCCAAGCAAGCGTGCAAGCAAGCAAGAATGCAAGCAAGCATGCAAGCAAGCAAGCATGCAAGCAAGCAAGCAAGCTAGCATGCAACAGGCATGCTAGCGAGAATCCAAGCAGGAGGCCCAAATTTTCAAAATTAAAAACTGACATTAATTATATTGAAATTTTTAATTTGGTATTATCTTTTGAATGGAATGTCCGATTTCAATAATTCAAAAAACAATCAACAGGTATTGAACCAGTCTTGCATACGAAATAATTTATTTGGATAAAAATTAATACAAAGGTTATCAACATTATAACATTGTCTGATTTTGACAGGCATTTCTATCATCTTTTAAAATGTAAAAAAGTAGTAATAGTGACATAACTACAATAGTTAGACGTATGGTCTCGCGAAGTTTTTTTGTAGATATTGATACGTTCTATAATATTGTAGATCATTATATGGCTAATTTCTTTACACCTTGGTTTTTTTTTTTTTTTTATGTTAGATAGGTCAGACAAACGAACTAGTGGGTCACCTGATGTTAAATGAACACCTCTGTCCATAGACACCCGCAGCGCTTTACACGATGCCAGTGCGTTGTCGGCCCTAAAGGAGAGGGAATAGGGGAAGGGGGAGAGGGAAGGGGTGAGGTATTGGGCCCCCGGCACTCTCACTGACCGTACGAAACGCAAGCAGGATTACTGCTGCTTCACGCCGGTGTTCTGTGAGAGGGTGGTACTGCCCCGGACGAGCCGGCCCATTCGTGATGCAGCGGCTAGCTACAACATGGCTCTACCACTACAAACAAGCATGCAAGCAAGCAAGCATTTGGTTTGGTTTGGTTTTAGTAAGATTTTCTGAGGATCTCTAATTTTTTCTACTTACAAATATATCCTATGTTACTCAGTGATAATGTAGCTATCTAACAGCAAAAGAATTTTTGAAATCGGTCTAGTAAAAGTTTATTCATTACATACAAAAATACAAACATACATAAATACAAATTTTTCCTCTTTATAATATTAGTGTAGATTTTTACTGCGAGATATTGCAGTCGTTATACAGGGTTATTTTTAATTCACTGACATCCTCTTAACCCTGAATTCCTATCACTCAAACAAATGTTTTTTGTTTTACGACTTTTTAAAATTAAGCACTTTTTTTCCCATACAAATACACAGAGTATCGTAAAAATAAGAGGTAGAATCAAATTTTCAAAACGTTATTACACCAAAAATATTAAGTTATGACAAAAGCCGTAAAACAAAAAACATTTGTTTAAGTGGTAGGAGTTTAGGGTTAAAAGGATGCTAGTGAATTACAAATAACCCTGTAGTACTACTACTACCGTTGGGCGTTGGCGTTGGTTACTAAAGCTTCGAGACAGTAGTTGTTTACTCTTATACTTGGATACTTGCGGTCAGTATAGCCTAGTGAATATTTTTTCATGTAAATTTATGTATTACTTAAAGTATTTGGTGGTACCGTTATCTGCTTTCAAATCAGCCGCTGAAAATAGAATTCGTAAGATTTTGATACGTAAGACTATTTTTATCATCATCAGTATCATTTCAGACGTAGCACGTACGCACTACTCGACTATAAACCTCCCTTATTGCATTGATACCCAATCATTACGGTTGGAAGCGGCTTGCATCAACTGTGAACCTGCGGGCTTTATCAGATTATCCGTCCATCTCGTTGGTTCCTAAAAAAAATAACATTTAAATATATAAATAGGAATTATGTACATTTTTTTTAAAACGACCATTAATTTATTAAGTAAAACTTTGTCATATGGGCGCGAAGATAAAAAAAAAATACTTTTTATATGTGACTAGCGACCCGCCCCGGCTTCGCCCGGGTGCAATTATGCATGTAAATATTATAACATATAAACCTTCCTTTTGAATCACTCTATCTATTAAAAAAACCACATCAAAATCCGTTGCGTAGTTTTTAAGATCTAAGCATACATAGGGGCAGACAGAGGGAAGCGACTTTGTTTTATACTATGTAGTGATTGTATATCCTTGCCATTGTGTTATTGAGACACTGCCAACGTAAAAGGCTGTGCTACAATTAATTTCAATTATAAAGTAATACAAAAGCGAGCAATAAATTCTTGCAATAAGTGCCAAACTCAGGGATTTTTGATCACAAAATAGCCTTTATCATGTTTCTCTGCTGTGCTGCTTGATAAAGGAAGAGCGAGGTCGCTTTTCTATTCATTTGTTTTTTATAAGCATTTGTCCTGTATCTCACCTAGTATGTGCGGAAGTGGCTGAAGATTTAGCGCACTTGTCGCAGTAACAGCCTATACACTCTGGTCTTAAATAGTCTTAAATTACAATTATCCAGAAAAACAGACTTCGAAAGATCTAAGACCTCCGCAAAAAAACGGTTCTGAAAATATTAAACCGATAATATGAACAACCCTTCTGAACAGTAAATTATCAAATCGGGAACAGCAGGCTTATTGTCTAACATTTCTGACGCTTGCCTTCGCAATCACTATTTCTTTCTGTCAAACGGTATAAAATGATGACAGAAAGAGATGGTGAAAGCGAAAGCAAGCGTCAGAAGCGTTAGACAATACGGCCTCGGGTTTTAAAACTCGAGTTTGAAATGCAGTTATAATAAGAGGCAATTAAACAATGCGTTGTGTATTTAAATGCACTTAAAACGTTAATTTAATTGCAAGGTTTCAGCGGATCATGAAACTGTCCTACTTATGTGTAATTTAAAATTATTTTGTAAACATTTTGCGTCAAGTTTATCCTTAACCTACTACGTCCAGCCTGATCTATAAAAATGGATAGTCTAAATGCGTTAGTACGGTCGAATTTATCGTTTTGTGAAATTAAAGAGGATTTCCAGGGCGTTATTAGGGAATGAAGGTTTCTTGATAGGTGGTATACTGCCAGAAGGTGTTAGTATCGTGAGGTCCATTTGACGTTACAGTCTTGCTTGCGATTGGTTCATTTAGTTATAAGGCTGAATCAACTTTTCATATCAGCCACAAGTAAACACTTTAGAAAGGTACAATTGAACCATTGAAGGTTTTCTGACAGGTAAAATATCGCTAGATGGCGTTAGTATCGTGAGGTCCGTTTGACATTACAGTCTTGCTTGCGTTTGGTTCATTTAGTTATAAGGGTGAATCAACTTTCCATACTAGCCACAGGTAAACAATGTAGAAAGGTACAATTGAACTAGGTTGAATATCGCTAGATGGCGTTAGCATAGTGAGGTCCATTTGACGTTACGGTCTTGCTTGCGATTGGTTCATTTAGTTATAAACCAATTTCAGTCGTGACGCAAATGTCAAGTTGTCAAACGGACCCTTCGATTCTAGCACTAACTAGCCAATCACAGAAACCTTCTTTACTAGAAAATTATAAGGAAGTCACTATGGAAGAAAGGTTCGACAACACCGTCGCTCAAAATACGCTGATGCACCCTAATGGTCCTATATCACTTTACTATGGATATGTTTGATATCCACCAATCATATTCATTGATCCACTTCATGGTACTGATGAAGACGGGTTCAACTAAGCTATGTTTTTGATATTGAAAGATGCGTGCTTTGGTTGCGTGCCGTAGATGCGTGCTCTGGGTCTACCTCGAACGGCTATATACATAGCATAACATTGGTGGAAAGAGTCACATTGTTTAGTAGCGTAGCTTTCACAGCCGCACAACATATCTGCACAGCACATCTCTTATGGAAGTCACTGCCTTTAGGGTGGTTTAGCTTTTAGCTCAAGTGACAATTCAATTCCTCTTATTTTATGTGTACATACGTACATCTCATTCTGCAACTGAAAATATATCTCAATTCTTTTAAGTGTGCCTTAAATTCTACTAGTTTATGCTGTAATTCGAAACGCAACCAACCAAACCACCCGAACATTTGAATGTTTATGTTCCATATTGCCAATAAACGTCACAGCGTGCGGATTATTTGTCCGTTCCTGAATATATTCCTCGAGATATCGGGCTATGTAAACATAGAGGCGCGTGATGTGTCACTATGTTTATGTAGCGAGGGAAATCCATAGGCAGTTAACAATGATTGCTAAATCCTACTAGTATAAATGAGAAAGTTTGTGAAGATATTTGGATGTTTGAATATTTGTTGATCAATTACGCAATATGGGCTAAACGGATTTAGATGTTTGTTGTACAGATGGAAAAAGATCTGGATTGAGAGGATACTTAAATAATTTATTGAATCAGGCGTTACTTTGCGGAAGTCCATATTAATGAACTGAAACAATTACTTTTCTCACCCGCGACCTTAGTAAAGTAATATTTTGAGTTCAATAGGATACTTACTTAATATCTCGGTAATGCGTTCCCATAATAAGCGCTGTCCAAGAATGTTGAAGTAGGCTGTAGACTGAACTAGTGAGATACACTTTTGACCCCATCTGCACTTTTCATCCCATCGCGTGTAATAGAGGTCAATCACGGGTCAGTTTTTATAGAAAAAAAAGTAGGTAGATGCATCGGCTGAATGTGATGTTAACTTCGTCTGCAATGCATAGATGGCGTTGTTCTCTAAAAGTGTTACCTAACATTTTTTCGCGGATTTCTAACATAGGCGAAGGCGAAGGTTACGCCCTTTTGAACAGTCTATTGCCTATATGTTTGAGTCATATTTTTATTTCATTTTAAATCTCATTGGTCTTTTAGTCAAGCCGGTACTACTATGCAAATGGGTTCCTGATTTAGTTAAAATAGCGAGTTCTTTATGCATAACAAAATTAATGCCTATTGCTTAGAAGATAAATGTCCCCCGAATGATGGCACCCCATGTGACGTCTAGACGCATTGAGTCGTAAAGCCTCTAGACAGTTTTAGGCAAGCCTCAGACATTTCTAACAACTATTGGTACCTATATCCAGGGATTGGAGATGGATCTTTATAGCGCCAAGTAGCCTACTGTATTTTATAGCCCATAAGTGAATCAATAAATTTAAACGATGATTCCTTAGCATATCTGAAGTTACCTTGACCTGGTCCTAATTCGCCAAAATGCTTAATCTCAGAAAAACAGAAAAATAGCACTTTAAAGTTACAATGCATAATCAATGAATTTTATCGTTGCGAAATTATCAGTTATCGGTCGTTAGATGTTTTGGTACGGGCATTTCCTTGGTACAAGGACGATGTTATTTTTTTTATAAATATTTACTTATAAACATAAAGATCTCTACAATCTGCGCCTATTTAAACTTTTTACTAACCTTACGTTGTTGAACTCCAAAAAGTTCAATATTACTATCTCGAACCTCCACAGACCATAAACCATACATTGCAAATACAACCTTGTCTTTTCATTAAGAATGAGTTGGTTACTTTATTACTACATGTTACATTGACAAATACAAAAGTCAAGTTGGTAAACAAATTAAAATAATTTAAAATGGCATCAACAAAATTAAATTACGTTGCACGTGAATTGCGAGGAAACAAGAGCAAATGTAAGCCGAGATTTGAGTTAATAACGCATACGAGGACCCTCCGATTGATAGTATTCGTGTTGTTGTCACGATCACTGGATGTGATTCTGATTGTGACCACGGGTGTGCAGCCAGCATACGGTCCAAGGGCATTTTCGCTGTAAAAGTACAAGTTATCTAGAGCAGAAGTTACCTGGTGAGATCGGCATAATTTTCCTATTGTCAGTGATATGATCGTAATGCACTTTTTTGTTGGTAATGTTAAATAAACAGGATAAAGCTATTTTAGTGTTTTAATCATTTCACCCACACCTAGTACTTGATGAGGAAACTATTACGTGATTTTGAAAGAACTGATCGTTTAATTAAGAACTGCGCATGTTTATTAAGCAAAATATTGGTGTATTTAGTACATTTTCTATTGAAAACGATAGTAAATGTCAACGTCAAGTACTTCGACTAGACATGACGGTCTGCAGTACATTGATGGCCCGATTAATTTTGTTATAAAAGAACACAATCTTTTTTTTTTTTCATTTAAAAAAATTTAAACCACTTGGACTTAATTACTGATTAGTTAAGGCTGTAATTTAATTTATTGATCATGTTACGGGAGACACCTTGTATAATGCTTATGTATTAGGCTAACTTCTTGATATATTTTTGGACTAGCGACCTGCCCCGGCTTCGCACGAGTGCAATGCTGATACTAAATATACTACAGAATGTCTTTATTACAACGTTCACATTTTTTTGTCATTAGACCTATAGGCACGCCGCAACCGCTATGTCCCTGCATTTTAAATCTGTAATTTCTTCGAAAATATTCGTTTAAATTACAAGCTGTAAGGGGCTATATTGATCTATATATTACATGCACAATGTATTTAAGGTACTTAATTGGATAAGAATTAATGCTGTATTGCTTAAAATCGTTTCGTAAATAAGCCATTATTTCTCGTAAAAAGTAAAGGATAAAAAATGGTTATTGTGGGTTATCCCTAAAAGATAGACATACCATCGCGGACTTTTTTGTAGACCTTTTTAAGGTGTACAATACTGTAGTACATTATTTTGATATATCTCGTAGGGTTCAGCCAGCGTTTGCAATGTAAGCGCAAAAAAATGTGTTTATTTACGACATCACATTAGAAACCTCTAAAATTATCAGTGTTTCTCTACTATATTATGCATGTATTATACATATAAACCTTCCTCTTGAATCACTCTATCTATTAAAAAAAACCACATCAAAATCCGTTGCATAGTTTTAACCCTTTCAACGCCAACGACACATATAGGTGTCACAAAGTACAGTGTCAAAGTGATCTTGACACAATGACATAAGATTCAAAGCAGGTTTACGTTTTGTCGAGGCGTGGCGTTGAAAGGGTTAAAGATCTAAGCATTAGACCCCGTTATCTAATGCTCAGTTTGGGGGCAAGTGATGGGGCAGTTTCGATAATCTGAATCGATAAAAAATTAAGTTAATTTACTCACTCACTAACATAATTATCTAAAAGATCCATACTTACCAGAGCTCTTCTATAGTGATTTTTTAAATTATTATGAAAAGAAAGAAAAAAAGAATATTTTGCTTTTGTAAGTATGTTTCATAATAAATTAACAATATTTTTTCCAAATTATATGAAGTCAAACTTCGTCGTCTGCTTGTAAAAATCCATTTTAAAAATGAAAATGGTTTTTCGACCTCTACAGATGTAACTGGCAAAAGCTGTAGTTTTTTGTAATGCTATATGCAGCTTTTATTTACAATACTTTTATCAATTTGAATTTCCTTATTTTCTAACAACTGATTAATATTTTTACAGATTTAATGCCTGGATTTTTAATTAATATGTTTGTTAATTCAATAATTGTCGCCCTTCTATCCCACAAATAGATGCAATGAATGAATTATCTCAAGAACATTCACAAAAGAATAATTTAATTTTGACAAATAACTACAAGTAAATGTGAATCAAATAATTATGTGAAGCTACATCACTATTTTAGCTTGCCCCCAAACTGAGCGTTAGATAACGGGGTATACTAAGCATACAATAGGGACACACAGAAAGCGGGAAGCGACTTTGTTTTATACTATGTAGTGATACTGCTCCGGTGTAAATATAAGTTAGTACTTTAAAGCGTTTGTTTGAAAGTGTCAAATATTATGAGAACAGTTTATTACCAGTAGCCGCCGCTAGAGGCGCTGCCGATTGAGACATTATAATATGTCAACCAGGGTTAAAAAATCTTGTTTTTTAAAAAAACGAATAATACACGATTTTTTGAAAAAATCGTAATTGATCACGATTTTTTTCATTTTTAATTTTATTTTCATACATAAGAGGAATAGTAGATGTTTTTTCCAATATTGAAGCAATGTTTGGGGCAGTAGCTTCTTCAGCTACTGTGGAAAGAGTGTTTTCCACCTTTGGAATTGTTAAAAGTAAATTAAGAAACCACCTGGAAATGGAAAAGGCTGGAAAAACTGGTATTTTTTTTTGAGTAGGTAATATAATAATGATAATATTGATTTCTCTCAAGTTTAAATGTTCTAAATCTGTTTTTATGTAGATTTCGGTGAAAAAATGTAAAATTTAATACGTTTGATTAAGTCATTGATTTTTAAAGAAAAAAATCATTTGATTTAAATCCAAATGATTTAATCGTGTCAACTCTGTAAATAACTTACACTTGATACTCTGGTACCAATTATCAGTTGGATAGGTAAAGCGTTACATACAAGAATGGTGAAAGGGAGAGAAGTCTTCTCAAAGCCCTATAAAAACTGTTATACTATACTACTTTAATATTTAAGTGCGAGGTATCGATGAGTTATCCTAAAAAGGAATAAAAGAAGAAAGGTAGGTGGTGGAACGTGTGTTATAAAATATATCCTTAGCATTATTTCTATATTGGATTGTAAGCTATAAAAACATAACTCTCTAGTTTATGTCGCAAAATTGAAACATACTAATCTAATACCACTATCGCCTTAACTGTTATTGTCAATGTCAATGATAAATAGAGTGTTACTAGATATTGACACGAGGAAATTAGTAACATAGTTGTGTTGTGACAATGATAACCCGTACTAGATTAATATATCACCTTGAGTGGCATTTTCTATGACGTAGCGATCGGGGCTAGTGTTTTTACACGTCTAGAATTATAGTACTGGAAACACTACTGGAAAATAAGAATTTGTAGAATTGGGAACAAAGGGGGTAATTTATCCCTAAAAGGGTAAAACTATATTTCATGAGGGGCAAAGAATAAAATGACATCAGACATAGAAGGTACAAACGCGATGGAAAAATAGCTTTGTAAGGTAAACAATGACAACAATATATTTCAGTTTATTGTAGGTAATTGATAACTATAAATTAAAAATTTTAAAAACCCCCAACGCAATTATGGCACTCGTATGACGTTGTCAATGCCCATTATGCGTCTAAGTAAAATCCCTTCCGCAGCTAACAAAAGAGTTGATAACTTTGAACCGATTTTGATGAAACATATCTAAGAACCATCGCCAAGAAATCCGCTTTCTTTTCAATAAAACCGCAACCAAATCGGTTCACCCGTTTAAGAGCTATGATGCCACAGACAGACAGACACACACACACACACACACATAGCGGTCAAACTTATAACACCCCTCTTTTTGTGTCGGGGGTTAAAAATGAATGCAATTATCTCTAACTAGCTTTTGCCCGCGGCTTCGCTCGCGTGTACCATGAGTATTCCAAAGAACCAAGATATCAAGCAAGCAAGCATACAGGCAAGCAAGCAAGCATGCAAGCAAGCATGCCAGCAAGTATGCAAGCAAGATGCAAGCAAGCACGCATGCAAGGAAGCAAGCAAGCGTGCAAGAAAGCGTGCAAGTAAGCGAAAAACGTAATGCGTGCCTACAAAATTTGAGGTTTGCCCTCGATTTCCCTGAGATTCCGTCATCAGATCCTGATTTGGTGACAATGGGAGCATCTCAGGAGTATATTGTATTCTTTCGAAAAAAAAAATTTTTTTAAAATCGGTCCACAATTGACCGAGAAATCGGTGAACATACCTACATAAAAAAATACATAAAGTGGAATGCATAACCTTCCCCTTTTTTTGAAGTCGGTTAAAGAGCCCTTTACGGCCTACTTACAGTATAAATTTATGAATTTTGAAATTTTAACTTTCTACAACCAATAAAACGCAAAGTCCCGTTTTTTCCCGTTCCCGTAAGAATTTCGGGAAATGCTTTCTTAATGCTCCCCTACACTCCCCAAGGAACCCATTTGCCAAATTTCAGCTTTCTATGACCAGTAAAACGAAAAATCCCGTTTTTCCCGTTCCCGTGGGAATTTTGGAAAGTCCTCTCTCAATGCTCCTCTACACTCCCCAAACAATCTACATGCCGAATTCCTGCTTTCTACGACCAGTAAAATGAAAAATCCCGTTTTTTTTCCCGTTCCCGTGGGAATTTTGGAAAGTCCTCTCTCAATACTCCTCTACACTCCCTAAACAATCTACATGCCGAATTCCAGCTTTCTACGACCAGTAAAACGAAAACTCCCGTTTTTTTCCCGTTCCCGTGGGAATTTTGGAAAGTGGCAATGCTCCTCTACACTCCCCAAGCAACCTACATGCCGAATTTTGGCTTTCTGCGACCAGTAAAAAGAAAAATCCCGTTTTTTCCCGTTCCCGTGGGAATTTCGGAAAGTCCTCTCTCAGTCCTCCTCGACACTCCCCAAGCAACCAACATGCCGAATTTCAGCTTTCTACGACCAGTAATACGAAAAATCCCGTTTTTTCTCGTTCCCATGGGAATTTTGGAAAGTCCTCTTTTAATCCTCCTCTACACTCTCCATGCAACCTAGATGCCGAATTTCAGCTTTCTTCGACCAGTAAAACAAAAAATCCCGTTTTTTCCCGTTCCCGTGGGAATTTTGGAAAGTCCTCTCACAATCCTCTACACTTTCCAAGCAACCTAGATGCCGAATTTCAGCTTTCTACGACCAGTAAAACGAAAAATCTCGTTTTTTCCTTATCCTGTGGGAATTTCCGAAAATCCTTAAAACTATTTTTTACTATTATAATTACCTACTTCTATGCCAAATTTGAAGAGTCTATTAATTATAGTTCATAGGATCCCGTGGAACTGAATATATAAATCCCGTTTTTTCCTTATCCCGTGGGAATTTAGAAAAATCCTGAAATTAATGTTTTAACTAATGTAATACCTACTTGTGTATCAAGTTTGAAGAGTCTAGTTATTATAGTTACTGAGATAGGATCACTCGGAATCGAATATATAAATCCCGTTTTTGCCCGTCCCCGTGGGAATTCCCAAAAATCCTTCCTTAGTGGATGCCTACATTGTATAAGGTATCTATGTGCAAAATTTCAAGTCTCTAGATCCAGTGGTTTGGGCTGTGCGTTGATATATCAACAGTCATTTAGTTTAATTAGACATTTCAACCCCATCGCACCCCATCCAGGGAGATGGTATTTTACGTCCGCCACGTCAAATTTTAAAACCGTTGTTGTTTTCATAACCAGCGACCCGATAAACCATAGAAACAACACCCATGTTGATTTTCAGACTTTGTTACCTCTTTTCCCCCTTTTAGGGGTTGATTTCTCAAAAAACCTGAAACACGTGTTTACTCATTTATCATTAGGAGTACTTCTGTGAAGTTTCGAATAAAATAGTCGAACGAATCTTGTTTCCCCATACAAACTTTGGACCCCCGTTTCACCCCCTTAGGGAGTGAATTTTGAAAAATCCTTTCTTAGTGCACCCCTAGACCTTATAAGGAACCTACGTGCCAAATTTGGAATCTCTAGGCCCAGTGGTTTGGGCTGTGCGTTGATATGTCAGTCAGTCAGTCAGTCAGTCAGTCAGTCAGTTTCTTCTTTTATATATATAGATTGGTAAGTATTATTCATTCATTTCTAAACATGATCACTGCAATCAGTTATGGTTTTAAGTTGCGATGATATGGACTTAACTTGAGTCTGTGTTAACTATTTATTTTTACAATCTCGCAGTATTGAATAACATTAGATTACCGTGGGATTGTAGGGCCTCTCGCAACGTGTGAAATTTCATAACGAAATATATTATGAAATACAATATAAACACGTATAGGTAACATATTGAACTGGCCTATGCAATACCACGCTGTATAGTTACCTCACGGTCTTTATTCGATAGCGTTTTTGCGACGTGTTTCTGTCCCTTTCATATTGAACAGATGGAAAAGAAATTGAAGGTTTTTAGAACACGTGACTAGATTCGGGGTGCGGGGAGGCAAGTGGCGCAGGGCGAATCCCAAAACCCTATTTCATAACGTGACAAGCGACATGTGACAGTGAGAATGTGGTCTAAATTGCTTAGCCAATATGAAATCCCATTTGAACAGTCCTTCTCCAATTACTGAAACCACTAACGTCTTTCCAATAACATAGATGACATAATGAGACATTAATGTTTAGAGGAGACCCTAGTAGAAAAAAAAAACTTGTAAAAACCAGATTTATCTTCAATTAACTGCAAATTTTGATAGACCCCCAGTTTCACATAACGTTTTTTTTACTTCTATGGGACTCAGAAATCTGTCTTATGGCTCTAGTGCATTTGCCGTTACCACGTCGCATAGTACTTACTTACTTAGGCTAGGGGAGAATTACAACTCTACTTAGCATTTTCACCCGACTTTCGAAGGATAATTTGTGGATACTTCAAGGATACGTCAAACTGTCACCACATAATGTTTAGGTGAAATAATATGAGATAGAATGTTGCTCCCTGACCACTTGGTCCTACTCCGGTGGGTTACAGTTAGTTACTATTTACTCGTTTAATAGTATGTAAGATGTTTATCGCATCCGAAATTATTAAGTGTTATTACTGTGGGCGGTCGAAATTGACTTTCGATTCACGAACTCAATCACAATTTTAATAACGGGGACCATCAATTTTAATTATTGTTTTTCTGTTATTATTTCGGTAATTGTTATAATTACTTAAACTGGGGAAGGTTTGCTTGCTTATGAATGTTTACATGTGTGTTCATTAATAAGCGTTTTAAGCGCCTTAATATTTAGTGTGAGCAATCATGTATTATAAGTGCCTCATTCTTCTTTTTACTACCTGCCTGTCCTGCCTATAAGTATAAATCTTCCCAGGTGAATTTTTCGTTTCGAGCCATTACATTAAATTTGAACCTTAATACTATGACGATACCGTTTGTTTTGAAAGACAAGGGCTACCTACAAAGCGAAAAATTCACCTGGGAAGATTTATATTTTAACTAATAAAATTTTGTGAAATAAAAGACATACCTAGTGATTCGTTTCAGTTGTAACTAACTTAAATAAAAACTGGAATAGCTAAATTTAATGCTCTTTCAAATAAAAAACATTAAATTTACTCAAATTTTGTGGAAAAAAAATGGAAACTCAGCGGTAAATAGCGGGGGCATCCATATCCACGGCGTAGGCAACGCAGTTTATAGTTCATAATAAATAATTACTTTGTATATTCGAAGTGTTAATTTTACATGTAAGCTTAATTATGCGTCTATTTAAATTTTTAATTATAAAACCAGACACTACCGTTTTACAAACAATAAGAAACATTATTTGGAGAGCACATGACAAAAAATACCAGGTCTCGAAAACTAGAATGGCCCAAGTACAGCCGCGGAATGAAAAGGTTCGTCACTTTTCGACTCTATGTCAACGAGTTAAGGTCGAAAAGTGACGAACCTATTCATTCCGCTACTATTATACCTTTGAAATTATCATGAAAACTTGAATATAGATAGTACTAAGACTGCAGTTTTGTGTAGAAATTAGCGTCTCTATTGGATCGTGATTACCGGCTATCATAGTACCTACTTGTAATTATCATCCCAGTTTTTTGTACGTCAAGTTGAGAACAAAGAAAAGCCTGCTAAGAGCGAGTAAAACTGCTACATGGAGGGTTCCGTATCTCCGTAAAATGTTTTAAAAACAGTTCAGTAAAGAATCGCTGAAATGTAAGCACTGATATTGCAAACTTGTAGGTAAGTTTTCGAAAAACATTCAAACGTCTAGCAACTGTCAACTGTCGCCACAGAATATATAATAGTACTGACGTACAGAATGGAAACGGTCCGCCCCGCACCGATTCGAATTAACCCACCCCTCAAGGCGCAGATAGCCGGAAACCGCCAGAAACCAGAAGAGTGCGCGCGCGATGTATGTAGGCGTACGCGTGTACAGACGTCGTCGTGCTTATGTAGATTCAAGAACGCGTATTTGTACGTCGTGTCCGCCGCGTGCTGTCGCCTAACAACCAGCGCCGCAGCTCAAAACGCTGAAAAAGACTCGATTATTGTTTAATTTTTAACTTTATTTTAGTTTTAGTAATTGTTGGTATAGCGGTCACAGTATTACATCTTCTCTCTTCTTCTTCTCAGCCTTCTTCTACCAAATTCTTGGTGTAGGCCTCCCTCAACCTCTTCCATTCCGATCTATTTTGGGCAGTTAGAGTCCAGTTGCTGCCCGCCACCTTCTTTATATCATCTTTCCATCTCATTTGCGGTCTGCCCACTGGTCTTTTCTGTTCCCATGGTCTCCAATTCAGGACAGCTCTACACCACGAATCGGTTTTTCGGGCAATATGTCCCGCCCATTACACAGTATTACATAATCGGTGAAAATTTCAAGAGATTGAGCGCGACAGACGAACAGACAAACAGACAGACAGCGGAGTCTCAGTAATAGGGTCCCGTTGAAACAGTTTGGGCACGGAACCCTAATGAACGTGTTCCATCGCGTGTCGATGATAGCGACTGACACATTTAACGTAAACAGTAAACACGCTAACACCTGTTGTCAATTTAAATTACATTACATTATAAATGCTATGGGTTTGATTGTATGTAATTATAAAATACCGCACAGTGGGCAATCGTAACCTTAGAGCACGCGGCGGACACGACGTACAAATACGCGTTCTTGAATCTACATAAGCACGACGACGTCTGTACACGCGTACGCCTACATACATCGCGCGCGCACTCTTCTGGATTCCGGCGGGGTCCGGCAATCTGCGCCTTGAGGGGTGGAGTAACTCGAATCGGTGCGGGGTGGAGGGTGTCCGTTCTGTACGTTAGTACTAATATATATTCTGTGCTTAGAGTGTCTATTAAACTGAGATAGTACGGTAGCGCATAAGTAAGTACCTTACCTAATTCATAGTAATTTTATTGATGGTTATGTTTGAATTAAGTATAGGCAGGCCTCATGCATGCCATGTACTTACGCGCGATATTTACCTACCGCGGGGACGATCTGCTAAGATCGAAATTCCAGTAGGTTGTCACAAGCGCGCGCCGACGCACGTTCATTCGTGTTCCACGGATAAAATACGCCGCTTGGACTTTTATAAGTGAATGGTGAAACAGGGGGCAAATTTTAATATGACTATGCTAGAATTAATAGCTAATATAACAATTTGGAAGTTCGTATCGTGCTGTCCCTCTTACTCTTCTATAAAAAGCTATAAGCGTGAGCGGGATGGCACGATGCGAAGTTCGAAAGTTGACCTTCGTATTTAGTATAACGCTAGGGTACTGTGAGCATGGCAATGTGTTCTGCGCATTACAATAAATATCCTTTTTTGTTAGGATTCCAGAGCTAAAATGGCAAAAACGGAACCCTTATAGTTTCGCCATGACCGTCTGTCTCTTTGTCCGTCCGTGGCTTAGCTTAAAGAATATTAGTGCTAGAAAGTTTGCATGGATATAATATATAGCAATTATCCCGACAAAATGGTAAAACAACATGTAGAAATTTTTTTTTAATCCAAACTGCCAGCCCTTGTCACTGTCGGCACGCACACATTCTTAAGGAGACGGAGTAGTATAATCTGTGGCTACAATCGCGGTAAGTACCAAGATTTTGTACGGGATGCAGTATCTGTTACGAAGTAACTATTAAGTAATCTGTGGTATAGGTAGCAAAACGGTACTTTTTTACGATATAGATCCCAGTTGCGGGGCGTGAAAATTTTTGCAAGCAAAGCCGAACATAAAATACCTTAAACCCATTTATCCTCTTTTTGAAAGTGCAGTAATAGAAGAGAAGCGTTTAGTAACTCCGAAAATTTAGTCAACCCGGGGGGAATCGGGTTGTTAGTACCCTTCGCCACTGATAGATCGTAAACCACTCATAGGACAGCAACTGGTCGGGAGCGGATCGGTTCGGGAATGCGGTGGGCTTATTTACGTGGCTGTATACGGGTCATGCACATTAACTTTGTTTAGGATATATCGCCAGTATTTATTACTCAAAACTACTGATGTTAGACTTAGACACGCTGATGCGTGTGCGGCGCCTGGCCAACTCGGACTCGGAGTCACTAATTTTATGTCCTCAGGAGAGACAAATTTTGTTTCTTTCGGTATGTATGATAAGACCCATTATGAACAACATCACGCCGAGCAACCGACGGCGGGCGCGGGTCTGTACGTTTTTGTTCATCATACGTAAGTAGGCCCGCCGAATTCCCGACCCGAACCGCTGCCGTCCTACGTATGATTTACGCTTTAGGGTGTGCTTTCATTGAAGCGGAGCGGAGGCAGAATTCAGCTATCGTTTTCAAGCGTGATTGTGGACAAACGCAAGCCACTGTATAAAAAAAAGTTGGGAGCGACCCGTTTAGGGAACGAAAACGCACAACTCTAACGTAACGTTCAGTATAACAGTATTGTAACGGGGTTCTTCCTAGAAATATTCCTATTATAATTAACTTCTACTTAATTACTATGCTGTAGTACAACACGCGCGGTGACGTGACGTGTATACGTATATGATTGTATGTGTGTATACAAGCACACTTCACACGCTACAGGATATTAGCTTTTACTTTAATTAGTTTTTAACACCGTTTTATTAGCTTCGTGTATATCTATCCGTTCCTATATATGTATGTACCTCTATGTCCTATGTAGACCTTCTTTATTGTACATCATACACATAAAAGTAACAGATAAAAAGAGAACTTTAAACGTATCTCTTTCAGTTTACCTTTGAACTATTTACAGGACAACAAAAACAAGAGTCGACAAGCAATTGAATGTTAAAATAATCGAAATCTAAAATTAACCTAAATAAATAGTGCAATAAACATTATGTAGTTGCACAGGATCATACTAATACAATATTATAATAAATATTATTTACCTTCTGAAAAATTATAAACACATGTCCGGTCATTATAAGAAATTCACAAAAGGATCGTCAGATGTATACAAATAAAATAATGGATAAGAACGTGAAAATTAAAAGTAGTGTAAAAATTGAAGAATGTATATGTATAAACTATATTTAGCTAAATATAAGCATACCTACACACAAAACAGAGAACACATACATAACCTCACCAGAAACGGCCAAGCCTGCAATCGCCTGATGTTTTCTACATATTTATCGGAATCTTTGAACTTGATTTTCATCCACTTTTTCAGATCAGGCACGCCAAAATCACAGGTCAATTTTAAAACATCGTTGGAGTGAGAGTATTGAAATTTTATGACCATCGTCTGCGTCCTATATCAATGTATACCTTCCTAAAGGAATAAGATACCTGCAGAAAACAGGTTTACTCAGCTTACGTCACTCCGTTTCCAGAATAACGGAATAGGCACGACTACATTTACAATCCTTCCCAGGACATAAATAGGATTGGATGTTGTCGAGACTAAATCAGATTGCGTGGCCATGTTCAGTATCTCGACTTTGAATGTACTCTTAAATATTTACTAGTAAAAATACACAGCTTCTAATCTGCCTTCTCTGCTGCAGCCTAAGCTGTTTTTGCTAAGATTAATGGGAATGATGACAGTGACAATGATGACACTAATTCTGCTGTTAATTTAGAAATTAATTTAGTTTTCAGGGCTGAAGCAAAATGTTTTTTACTATAATCGCATCTTGGAATTATTTTCTAATGCCGACGTTAATGCAGACATAACATGTTGCGTTTCTTAGTCAGGGCCGTTGTTTTTAGGGTTCCGTACCTCAAAAGGAAAAAACGGAACCCGGGGTAAGGACCGTCCGTCCGTCCGTCCGTCTGTCAAGACCCTTTTTCTCGGGAACGCGTGGAGGTATCAAGCTTAAATTTATATCAAATACTCAAGTCTACTGTCCCTTGGAGCTGTGAAAAAATCAAACATCTAAGCCAACGCAATCAGAATCAGAATCTTGAAATTTGGTACGAAGCTAGGTCTTATAGCACAGATAAAGGAAAAATTGCAAAAAGCATAATTTTTTTTGGCTGTCTGTCTATATCAGTAACCAACGCACATTTTCGACACTCGCAATAGAATCAAAACCTACAGGGTACTTCCCGTGAACTCAGAATCTTGAAATTTGGTATAAAGCACGGCCTTATAGCACAGATAAAGGAAAAATTGCGAAAAGCATAATTTTTTTGTCTGTCTGTCTAAATCAGTAACCAATCTACAATGATCCCACACTGCGCACATTTTGCTTAGGAGCAGGGGTCTGCTAAGACTGGATGTTCATAGATACATATAAATTTGTATGGAACCCTCGGTGCGCGAGTCCGACTCGCACTTGGCCGGTTTTTTACTATAAACGCATCTTGGAATTATTTTCTAATGCCGACGTTAATGCAGACATAACATGTTGCGTTTCTTAGTCAGGGCCGTTGTTTTATCATCACATCACTATTGCACAGATGATTTAGGGACATCTATGAAAACATTATAGTGCATCCGTGTGCCTGACCACCGAGACTAACAGTTTCCAAACGTGAAAGAAATCGTTTTTTAACCTTTCCTTGGAATTGCAGACGTTGTCCATGCATATTATTAATGGTTAGATTGCAAAGTCAAGGATGGATATTTTTTGTGGATCGACAGATTACGTCGTCTCTCCGCGTACCCAAGTAGTAAGATACTTAACTATGTAGAATTCGTAAGTGCGAATGGAAAAACCTAGTATAAAGTGCAAGAGGCTATTGTTGAAATCAGATTTTGGGAAAACGGACTTGAATGTTTAAGTTCGTGATAAGCTTATCCGTTGGGAATCGCTGGATCCCTAATTAGTTTTGGAAAGTTTAACACACTTGGGGATTAAAGTGATTGTAGTGAGAGATTACCGTGAATTTAATTGAAAAAGGGTTCTGCTCGAGGCGGCGGCTGCCATATTGCTGAGCTAGATAAGACGAAAACAATAGTTCTTGTATTATTACCTTGAGTACTCACTGTAGATAATGTAGAGCATTTAAAACCTGCTTCGAAAAAGGCAAAGCTTTCAAAGCAAACAATAGATACAGCTTTTCGTAAATATAAGACAGACGTAGCACACAATAAGAAGTGTCAAATAAAATCAATCAAAATGTCATGTTATCTGTGATTTCACACTTCTCTCAATCCCTCTCAGTTTTCTATGGTTAAAAGACTTCTCTTGCACGTGCGGAAATTTATATTTCTTGTGTGGTTTATTTTTAGGCACTTTACCTCTACCATGAGTTTCACTAATTTACAGTGACCGTACTCGCTAGCGACGGCGTAAATGATTTGTATGGAGAATCGTGTACAGCGCCTCTAGCGGTCACTTACGGAAGTACAATTCTCCATACAAATCATTTACGCCGTCGCTAGCGAGTACGGTCACTGTAAACTTGTGTAACTCATGGTAGAGGTACTTGATTATAAATCGATTTCTGTGCCGTATGAAACGTCACTATGCTGATCGAGATTGGTCATTGTTATAGATCTAAGTTAACGTTCGGAAATTGAATATGATATATAATAAGTAAATGGCTGACATCTAGAAACGCATTAAATAATTTAAATAGTAGTACGTAGCACTTTATGGGCATTCAGTCCTTTAAGAGTGTTCTTTGTCCGTTACAATAGTGTTCTAAAACAAAGACTTTCTTTACCCAATTGGTCCCGTTGTTTTAACGCGATAAATTTAATAAGATAAGATCGTTTTGTCGTTTTTACCGCGTTTACCTACTATCGACTGTGTTGAAACGTAGTGGATAATAAGAAAATTGTGTTTGATTTATTTAGGTTGGTAATTCACGCCGTAATTTTTATGACCACCACACTCCACACCACGTATGGGTTAAAAGTTAAATAAAAATTTATACAATAACAATGATCGATTTGTATACGGGTTTTTTGAAAGTAAGTAAATAGACTGTGTTACGTTAATTTAGCAGAGAACCATTTAGAGAGAAGTGTCGTATCCCTCTTGGCTTGAGCCATATTTTTAATTGTAAGGTTGGTAGTTTTTTTTTTATCTAGTTAAGGCCTATTGGTACTGACATGTTCAATTTACCTGATCAAAGTTCCTTAAAATAAAGATTAAAAAAAAAACAATGATCGATTAGCTCATGATGATCTTTATTTTCAAAGTGCCAAACATTCAGGCCATTGCATAAGGATTAAAACACTATACAGGGTTATTTGTAATTCACTAGCATCCTTTTAACCCTAAACTCCTACCACTTAAATAAATGTTTTTTGTTTTACGGCTTTTGTCATTACTTAATATTTTTGATGTAATAACGTTTTGAAAATTTGAGATTTCCTCTTATTTTTACGATACTCTGTGTATTTGTATAGGAAAAAAAGTGCTTCATTTTAAAGAGTCGTAAAACAAAAAACATTTGTTTGAGTGATAGGAATTCAGGGTTAAGAGGATGTCAGTGAATTAAAAATAACCCTGTATAAAAAATGTTTCAGAAATCATATTTTATCCATTTTATAATAGGCAATGTACGTACCCCAAAGCACAGTTGGGCTGTAGCTGCAGATGCAAGAAAAATCGTGCAAGTTGCATTACATTGCGGCGATTAATTGACCACTGCAAACTCGTTCGCTTTACGACCTCGCAATGCACCTAATGCAACTTCACGATTTTACTTGCAGGTCAGTCTAACTGAACTACCGAGAAATAAAGTCTCACTAGTTCAGTCAACTGAACTAGTGGGAATAGATAGACTGTCTAAACTCGGCTCAATACAAATGACATCATTTATTTATTAATCTATATATATAAAAGAAGAAACTGACTGACTGACTGACTGACTGACTGACTGACATATCAACGCACAGCCCAAACCACTGGGCCTAGAGATTCCAAATTTGGCATGTAGGTTTCTTATAAGGTCTAGGGGTGCACTAAGAAAGGATTTTTCAAAATTCACTCCCTAAGGGGGTGAAAAGGGGGTCCAAAGTTTGTATGGGGAAACAAGATTAGTTCGACTATTTTATTCGAAACTTCACAGAAGTACTCCTAATGGTAAATGAGTAACTACGTGTTTCAGGTTTTTTGAGAATTCAACCCCTAAAAGGGAGGAAAGGGGTAACAAAGTCTGAAAATCAACATGGGTGTTGTTTCTATGGTTTATCGGGTCGCTGGTTATGAAAACAATAACGGTTTTAAAATCCGACGTGGCGGACGTAAAATACCATCTCCCTGGATGGGGTCAAAATGTCTAAATAAACTAAATGACTGTTGATATATCAACGCACAGCCCAAACCACTGGATCTAGACTTGAAATTTTGCACATAGATACCTTATACAATGTAGGCATCCACTAAGGAAGGATTTTTGGGAATTCCCACGGGAACGGGAAAAAACGGGATTTATAAATTCGATTCCGAGTGACCCTATCTCAGTAACTATAATAAATAGACTCTTCAAATTTGACACCCAAGTAGGTATTATATTAGTTAAAACATTAATTTCAGGATTTTTTCCAAATTCCCACGGGATAAGGAAAAAACGGGATTTATATATTCAGTTCAACGGGATCCTATGAACTATAATTACTAGACTCTTCAAGTTTGACATAGAAGTGGGTAATTATAATAGTAAAAAACTGTTTTAAGGATTTTCGGAAATTCCCACGGGATAAGGAAAACACGGGATTTTTCGTTTTACTGGTCGTAGAAAGCTGAAATTCGGCATGTAGGTTGCTTGGGGAGTGTAGCGGAGCATTGAGAGAGGACTTTCCAAAATTCCCACGGGAACGGGAAAAAACGGGATTTTTCATTTTGGTGATCGTAGAAAGCTGAAATTCGGCATGTAGGTTGCTTGGAGAGTGTAGCGGAGCATTGAGAGAGGACTTTCCAAAATTCCCACGGGAACGGGAAAAAACTGGATTTTTCGTTTTACTGGTCGTAGAAAGCTGGAATTCGGCATGTAGTTTGTTTGGGGAGAGTAGAGGAGCATTGAGAGAGGACTTTCCAAAATTCCCACGGGAACGGGAAAAACAGAATTTTTCGTTTTACTGGTCATAGAAAGCTGAAATTCGGCATGTAGGTTGCTTAGGGAGTGTAGAGGAGCATTGAGAGAGGATTTTCCAAAAATCCCACGGGAACGGGAAAAAACGGGATTTTTCGTTTTACTGGTTGTAGAAAGCTGAATTCGGCATGTAGGTTGCTTGGAGAGTTTAGAGGAGCATTGTGAGAGTACTTTCCAAAATTCCCACAGGAACGGAAAAAAACGGGATTTTTCGTTTTACTGGTCGTAGAAAGACGAAATTTGGCAAGTGGGTTCCTTGGGGAGTGTAGGGGAGCACTAAGAAAGCATTTCCCGAAATTCTTACGGGAACGGGAAAAAACGGGATTTTGCGTTTTACATGTTGTAGAAAGCTAAAATTTCAAAATTCATAAGTTCACACTGTAAATAGGCTGCAAAGGGCTCTTTAACCGAGTTCAAAAAAAGGCGGAGATTATGCATTCCACTTTATGTATTTTTTTATGTAGGTATGTTCGCCGATTTCTTGGTCAATTGTGGACCGATTATAAAAATTATTTTTTTTATTCGAATGAATACAATATACTCCTGAGATGGTTCCATTGTCACCAAATCAGGATCTGATGACGGAATCTTAGGGAAATCGAGGGCAACCCTCAAATTTTGTAGTCACGCATTACGTTTTTCATATATTTTCTCAAGCTATTTAAGTGTTTGCGTCTGGTAAACATCATCTCATGTAGATGAGCTGATGATGGAAGGTAAAACTCCTTAACGGTTAGGAGTTGAGGATATCTTTTCAAATATTATAGGTACGTATAGACCGATAGTTGTATTCTTTCAGGTTATCCGGGTGAGCTGATGATGGAAGGTTAAACTCCTTAACGGTTAGGAGTTATAGGAAGTTTCTTTAAATATCATATGCACGTATAGGGGCCAATCAACTTTTAAACCGACGTTTTTGGCGTCTCCTGCGTTACCAAAATTGTCTCTGGCGTTACCAAAAAATCGTACTTCCAACAAGATATTTCACGGTTTAATAGGTTAAACTTACGTAGGACGGCATGTATTCATGCTATTCATCTATTAAATTACAGAAAAAACATGTTTACTTACAAAAATCTGCAATTGTTTGAAAAATGTCGCGGACAGATTATAGTCGGTTTAAAAGTTGATTGGCCCATAGACCTTTAGTTGTATTCTTTCTGGTTATTCAGATGAGCTGATGATGAAAGGTATAACTCCTTAACGGTTAGGTCACACAACACCATAACAAAATACTATAATATGTATAATATCAATGCTAAGTAGGTACACAGCGCTTCCAGTTACTCAAGTTTCCGTAGAAGGTAAGAAAACATTGAATTATACCTAATGCAGGACAGGGGAAATTAATAATAGGTTTTATATATTAACAAACCTGGTTATTTTAGTGCCCGCTTTCGAATAGTGAAAAACATTGTATCTAAAGAAATACTGTAAAGGACCGTATCTACCTGAAGTTTAGTCGGGCTTGCTTGCTCGCTTACTTGCACGCTTGCTTGCTTGCGTGCATGCATGCTTGCTTGCATGCTTGCTTGCTTGCCTGTATGCTTGCTTGCTTGATATCTTGGTTTTTTGGAATACTCATGGTACACGCGAGCGAAGCCGCGGGCAAAAGCTAGTTTATATATAATAAATAATAATAATAATAATAATCATTTATTCATATATATAGTTGTACAAACATTGAAGGACAAACATATTTCTGTCAGCACGAAAAAGAAGATAAAAACAATTTGCACATTTAATTTGTTATAACTCTGACCTCCAAACTAAGCAAAAGCCTGTGTTTTGGAGTATCAGCGTTCGACGCGTTACCGCTGCTTGAAAGTTTATAATAAGTACCAATATAACACTTCTATGCGACAGACAGACCAAAAACTAAGAATAATAAACATTAAATTTGTGTGGGTAAACGAGGTGAATGAGCATATGCGTGCGTGTTTGTGTGTGTGTGTGTGTGTGTGTGTGTGTGTGTGTGTGTGTGTGTGTGTGTGTGTGTGTGTGTGTGTGTGTGTGTGTGTGTGTGTGTGTGTTTATCATGATAAGATAATAGTTTCTGCCAAGCTAATAACTTTTCCAAAACAATTCGCTTTCCATATGTTGTTAAGGATATAACGCAATCCCGTTCCCCAATTGACATTGTCAGGTCTAACGATGATTGACACATCTTCGTTTTGGGTATTGAAATGGATCGGAATGTGGGTAGCTGTAATAGCTGGCTGGCTTGCCCGTCATCGGCGCAGGCTAGACTCCTCATCCGACTTTATACACATGTGTAAGCAGCAAGCCTGTACCAGATATCCATAGTTCTACACAATACCTATTTATATTTTGTTAAAATACCTAACCTATCAAATGTATTTTGTGTTTCCCATTCTACGGGGCTGACATTGTCAATATGTGACAAAAGCCCTTTTAACTAAATAAAGATTAAAAAAAAAAAAAAAAAAAAAAGGACACGCTGTGAACCTAGGCAACGTCGAGCGAGACAAAATAGCAATTGCACGATGAATACAAGCAAAAAAATGTGCTGTATTTTCGTCTAGTTGTCATCTTTGTTACATTGTTAAAGACCGGCAGTAACTTGTGAAAGTCGAAGCAATTTCCTGTGAAATGATTGCACTCGGAGCAGTCTTGCTAGAGAAAATAATGGCATACTTGCTCATTATTGTAAAGGAAATAACAGTGGAAGTTTGCTCCTCGCCCTACGAGGGCAGCCAGCTGGAATTTTAACAAGAAAAATGTTATGCCTTCAACATAAATATCATCCCGCAGAAAGTAACGTAACAGCTTTGATTAGAGTCAGAAATAATGCCTAATGACGATTTTATTACGAGATTTATGTGAGAATTGTCCTCGGAAAGCTTATTCATTTTAAGGCACACAATACCCAACCAGCGTTTCTAAAGCCGCGAACAGAATTTTTGATTGGAATTTATGCCCTAAAAGTTATTTGCCAGGAATGTTACGTTGGTAGCTCAGCCGGTAGCGTAGGTAAAGCGCGCTGAAAATGAAACGTGTAAAGGCGACAATTTTATTTTAGTATCTGGCCTCACGTGACATCGGAAAAAAGGACAACCATAAAGGGAGCAAAAAAGACAAAAGCATATATTTTATATAAATATGTGTACGCTGCCGCTGCATTCGGATCATGTTTTTGTATTGTTTTG
The DNA here is from genome assembly GCA_947563465.1 of Archips xylosteana. Classification (NCBI taxonomy): domain Eukaryota; kingdom Metazoa; phylum Arthropoda; class Insecta; order Lepidoptera; family Tortricidae; genus Archips; species Archips xylosteana. Next base: position 18,718,815 of record OX387353.1, on the reverse strand, counting down.
TGAGCATATTACGTATTTTTACTTATGAAATCATTGATCATGATAAAAATTCGCAGGATGGAACGAAAAAACCAATCGCAGGCCCAATACGTTTTCACGACCCAAGAAATTTTTTCCTCTTTAAGCTAAGCTAGCTGCGCGTATTTTAATCTGCATAGAAACTGATCCTTCATCCCAGCGGTATCATAAATTTGATATCAGTTGACAAGTCATTTGTATTCTTGACGTTTTCTAATCTACGGATACTCTCCTTCGCCCATGATTCCAGATCAAAGAAGTGTCATTTGAAACTTTTTCAACACTGTCATCTTGCGTATTAATCGCGTGAAAATAAGTTTCATTTATCATTGCTTTCATGTTCGTGATGTGATGAAGATCTACGATGTATTATCATGTTTATTCTCGTGACTGCAGCCGTACAATATGCGCAATGGTGTGTGAAAATCGCGTCAGTTTTAGAATCTTAAATCTATTTTAAGTACTCTTTCAGTTAGATCAATAAACCCATTTGTTTTGAGTGAAAATGGTCTCCGACATAACCTACTCAATGGTTTTTGTGCGGTACGTATGAATGCATCGTGCATGGTTGGCTCGGCCATAATTTTCCAATTCACTGGAAATAGAATCGATGCGCTTGATTCAATGGGCACGAATACCACTAGTTAAGTAGTAATTTATATACGGAAGTAACGGGATATATTGTTCGTTTTATATCGAATTTATTTCTATTAGAGCCATTGAGAACTTTCTACGAATTTATGACTTTTAACAGAAGATTTTGCTGATTTTGCTGTCGTAAATTTACCAATCACGTAGCTTTTTGTTCTTGAAACGGTTTGTCATTGTTGCGTCAAAGATTTTTAACTTCATCTCTACTATTTTGTAACCCCTGTTCGCCCTGTTTGCTCCTATACTGTAAGCGTGCAAACGTTGTCGCAGATTTGTGATGCATTTTCGAGTTAATAAACCACTAAGGAAACACGCATGATCCTCCGGTCCGGTCAGCTCTTACATTTTCATCACATTTTATATGTATGAGTTTCCCGGGCGAAAGGGCGCAAAAGCCAAAGGCATCCTGTGTGACGAGGTGCTAAATGCAAGGAAATTACTTGACTATGCTTGATGAATACTTGCTCATAAGTACTACGTAAGTAGCAGCATGCGTAAGCATGATTACTTCTCTCTTCGGGACGACAAGGTTCTGGAGTGGTAATAGTAACAGCGTGACAAAGTGGACTGACAGTCTTTTGACCATCGCCATTGGCTACGGTTGATTTAAAGACACACCTGCACACGTGTCCTAGCACACGTCTTCCAGCTGCTGATATAATGAATAATAAAACTTATATCCCTTTTCTTTGTTACAGTGCATGAAGTCATACGTGGAATTCGAGGTGTGCAACGGCGCTTACGAAGTTTCGTGTCCAGACGCTCGGTGCCGGACGGGAGCGGCGCTCGCTCTTGACGAGATATCGCAGCTCGTGGACTCCAGCGTTATGGAGAAGCATCTCAAGTTCAGACTGAACCATGGTGAGTTATGATCGCTTTTAAGAACCAAGCTCGCTTTGAAGAGCTAGTAGTGATACCACTGATGTTGACGTTTGTGCACTCTATTTGTGTGCGTGTGTGTGTTCATACATGGAAACCAAGGTACGTGGGTAATTTTTTTTTTTTATAACAATAAACTGGTGAGCGATTCACCCTCTTGTGATGGAAAATGTACTGGGAAAGGGTTTGGCTGTCACTGTTTCTGTAAGAGCCTGCTCACTTTAGCCCTAGGTTGTATTCGTCTGTAACTATAGATGATGGGAGCGAATTAAATTCCCTAGCATTTCGCATTAGATGATGAAGCGGACTAATCGTAGCTGGACGCCGGCGTGATGGTTAACCGTTTCAAGTTTAGATTCAACCAGTGTGGGTGCTTTTGGAGTGTCAATGTAGTTATTGTGGGAAGTTTGACGCTGATAGATAACGTAGCAATGGCAATCTTTGGAACCAATCACTAAATTAAGCGGTCTTTTTCTCAGTTTGTTGGAGAGATACAAGGAACGCGCATGCTCTTTTGTTTTTCTCTGCACTTTTATTGTTTGGTAATCGCAGGTAAACTTGCTGCTGGAGAACTTGATGGTGCCTCAAAATTCAAAAGTGACATCAATGTTTTCCTCATTCTGTCTCATTTTCGGGATATACACGCAGCAGAGGAGGTGTGATTTCTTTGTCATCTAAAGCACAACAAAGGGACTACGTACGTACTGTGAGCACTGACACAGGCGAATGCTTGCACTAATGCCGTGGGGTAATGGACGCGGTATGCTCTAATTGTTGCTTCGGTCGGAAATAGGGTTGGCAACTATGGCTACTTCTACAAGGGCCTCTTGAGTGTCCTGGGGGGCTGCTGATAGAAAGGAGGTGTAAATTGTTTGAATATTCAACAATAATAGCACATACACAGATTTAAATAAATCGACAGACGCAGCTGCAAATGCAAGTCAAGAAGAAGAAGGGGGACGGAGTAAAATGGTGGATTTTAATGAGTGGGTCATGATATTCAGACAGTATGAATCACAGGAAAGATATTACAGTACACGATATGACGTAAAATAAATGTCTCATTTTGTATAAAGCTTCGAATAGTATATTCATCAACCCTACGTCCCACGTAACACGAGCATGGCATAATCCCATGCAATTTGCATGATTCGCTCTAGTTCACCATGCGTGCGTATGTCCTCTAAGTGTGATCAACATGCACTATTGATTTAAACTACGAGTATCTATTGGAATGGAGTAGGCAAAACAGTGCAGTGATCGCGTTAAGAGGGTTTATACCTGCTGAGCTGGCAACGTTGCATTTTTGTTAGTTTTTCTCGATTATTCCATAAAAATTGAATGAAAATTAAAAATATTTTGAATACAAATTGTTTTAATATGAAATGAAATGAAATGAAATATTTTTATTTGCCTTAAATGTAGTACAATAAATGGTGGTAAAAAAAATCCCAGTTTCATACATTTAAGCTTCATAAGCCATGCAAATATTGAAATGTGATTCATGCAACCATGCTATTTCTTCTACTGTTCTAATAATAACTAACAACAATAACACAAATGCCTTTAAGAATCTATCTATGTATTATACAAGAATTCCTTCAAAGAGTAGAAACATTTTTTGTGAAGCCAATAGATTAGCTGAGTTTTGAAGGAAGTCAATGGGAGTATTTTTATGGTATCCGGTAAATTATTGTAGATTTTTATGCACATAGCGTAACTATTTTTCCTTTTCATTGTTGTATGCATCCTTGGTAAAACTAATCGATCGGGATACCTTGTGTTAAACGAAACTATGTCAACTTTCTTTTTAAACATTTCAATATGTATTTTTACAAAAAGACAAGCTTCGTAAATGTAAACAGAGTATACAGTAAGAATACCATATTCTTGAAACCAAGGTCTACATGATGTTCGTCGACTAACGTTACTTATTGCTCTTATACACTGTTTTTGTGCAATAAATGCTCGATTAACTTGTGCAGAGTTACCCCAAAGCAAAATTCCATATCGTAAATTAGAAGCTACATAACCATGATATGCCTTTAACGTATAAGTTAATGTGTCTACTGCAATAATAATTCGTGATAGACTTTTATTTTCTTTAAAAACGAACAAATTATTACCTAACGGTTTTTAAAGAAAATTAAAGTCTTATCACGAATTATTATTGCAGTAGACACATTAACTTATATATTAGAACAATTTGTATTCAAAACATATTTAATTTTCATTCAATTTTTATGGAATAATCGAGAAAAACTAACAAAAATTCAACGTTGCCAGCTCAGCAGGTATAAACCCTCTTAATTGTTGATAATAATTATGGATTTTTTTTTAACTCGTCGAGTATAAGTGACTAAATCTTTTTTAACGAAATAAAAGTTGGATTACCATGGTAGTTGTACTTTTTACAACTTTAAAACGGTATAATATTATATTACACACAGGTTATTTTTATGTTAGTTTTTATTTTATTTCAATTGTACCTTTCTTATTCTACATAAGTAGGTACACACAGTTGAACATTTCTTATCGCTGAGCATTAAAAACTTCTCTCCTTTTCAGTCTTATAAAGACTTAGTGCGATTTTATAGTTAATACATTTTTCTTTGAACATGGATCTTCAAAATGTAAATGAAATAAGTACCTAACGAAAAGATTTTGATAAAATTCATGCTCCCCAATTCGTTCAAACGAAAGAAGCGAAAAACCGAAACAGATTACAATGAAGTTATTTACTTAAAAGAAAAAGGATTTTTTCCTTAAGTCTGTCCAAAATGACGTAGTTTCATAGTTCACCATGTGAAGGCATGAATCATTTTGCATTTACGACGCTTTCTCAGGGCCCGGGGAAAGTGGCCACCGCGAAATTACGATAAATAAGTACTGGTGAACCGCAAAACTCAATACGAAGCTGGGTAGATGGAGTAGACTAAGTGACACCTGTATTTGAGAAAATCTTCTGGCTTTTTTTTTTTTTGCCAGCATCACATAAGACAGTAAGAGAAAGAAAGGAAGAAAATACAATCATTTACAACAGTACAAGGAACATCAATATTATTACAAATAGACAGCACGAAGGATAAAGATAGTGTGTCATTGCGGTTGCAAATCGGACACTGGCTCAGCATAATGCTGAGATGTTTGTAGCACCCCAGTGCTAATTCTCAGCCAGCGCAGCAGATGATTAGCTATTGCGTAGGCCAAAGTCAGGTGTAAAACTTAGCATGTAGTTCCACTATTGGGATCATTTATTTGACATTTATATATGTACCGATTGTTTCATATGGAACTAGAACTATATGGAACTCCTGGGATATACCCGCGACGCCGGGAACGCGCATGCGGTCGCTAATGGTTGGCTTCACCGCGGTGGTGAATAATTGCGTAGAGATCGCTGCGTGTACGACACGTGCCCGCCGCACGTGCACGCGGCGGGCACGTGTCGTACACGCTACAATACTGCCGTCGTATTTATAAAAGGCACAACTGTAAACTTGCTCAGAAAAGAAACAGCATAAATTTACAAAGAACAAGTGTGCACTTAGGCTTTTTCTGTTCGGAACAGGTTACCAATTGTGCCCTTTCATCATACGACGGCAGAATACTGCTCCGACGAGAAACCGGCGCCAAAAAGACTAACGTGCAAAAGCTCTAACTCATTGTTAACACGCTTTTATTAGCTTCGTTTTTAACACGCCTTTACTATTAGCTTTACTTGGACCTATCCTATCTACGAGTATGTATGTATGTATGTAACAGAATATTACGTCTACGTCTTGTGTGGGAAGGATTTATCAGTTTGACATAATGTTGATTTACGTAGGTGTATTTAGGGTGCGGGAGTTTTCGCATGAATACATACTTATATGTCGCACAGTCGTATCTATTTTGCATAAAAGCAAAGTTTTAGTGCTAATGAATATAAACCTCGGCAAATTAACGCACGTTTCAATCACTTCTTCGCGAAGTTATATAATTGCTAAAAGATCTGACGTAGTATGCCTGCCTAGTTAACAAAAGTAAATCGGAAACGAAAAGCTTTTCTAGTTCATTTGCGTAAAGAAAGCTAGAGAATATTAGAAGTCTAAGCCCGTAAAATCATAAGGTATCGAAATAAATGCAAATGTAGACTTCGCGTGTTGCGTGGGGCTAAATTTAAAACCCCGTAGTAATGGTACCATGGAGAAAGGCATAACGAGATATGTAACCAAGAAATACCTCAAGGTTATGGTAATGATTATGGTGTTATGTGGATGACATGGTAGGCTGGGTGCAAATTACCAACTAGGTGTACTTTTAAATAACTTGAAGAAAAGGTTTCCCAGTTCGACTGTTTTTTTACGTGTCAGGACAAGGCAGGCATGTCTTAGTCGCTTGTGAGGCAGTTCCGTTTTTTTATGACAATATGTGCCTCAGTTGATCAAAGGATCTTCTGCATTTTACGTGGGTCACACTGAAAGTTTCGGGAATATAAAAAATGGACCAGCGTAAAGAGTTAAATGTACTTTTACTGTTTTTTAAAGTATTCTCCAAGCATATTTATACATTTTTTCATTCGCTTAGACCAAATATTGAAACAGTTATTCCACTCCAAAGATGTAGTCCCCGAAATGGCACTTATGAAGGTGTCCACTGCTACTTCGAGTGACAGAAATCGCTGAACGCGTAGCTTATATTTAATTTTAGGGTATGTATAGAAATCATTAAGACTCCAAGTCACGGCTGTATGGTGGATGGGTCATTAATTCGGCGTTATAATAGCCCAAATACTCATTTGTTTGATGAGCAGTGAAGTCGCTGGCGTTGTCTTGATGAGAATGATGCATCGGTTGGAGTTTTCTATTTTGAGTATATCAAAGATTTCAGGCAGACTATTTGTAGTATATCAGTCTGCATTAACCGTTTTGCGATCCTCAAGTGTAATAGTCGCAACTTGCCCTGATTTCGAGACAAAAGTGGCGACCATCTTTTTCGCCGTGCTTTGGGAGCGAACAATCTTGGTCGGTCGCAGTTCGTTTTCGAACACCCAAACTCGTGATTGGTTTTTATTTTCAAGTTTGTAAGCATGTATATCGCGTTACTTCAATTTTGGCGGCCACAACTCCGTTTTAAAAAAACAATTACTAAAAATTGACAACTTTTTTTTCAAACTGCCTGCTGTAATGAGTTGACAAGACCTCTATGGTTATAAAAAGGTTAAATTTGAAACACTATTGTACCATTAAATAATCGTTTCCCGAAACTTTCAGTGCAGCCTAGTATCTAAATCGGTTCGGTAATGTTGTTGGTAATCTTTCTATTAATGTTTTAAAAAGAAATTTTACTGACTGTGCTTGCATATTCATTTTAAGTACCTAACATAACCTTGCCAATTTTTAAGTCAATTTGATTCGTAAAAGTTAATATAAAAGTTTTCGTTGCCGCAGATTTATTTTATCAATGCAATTATTACCTATTAAATGACACCTAAAACCGTTATTGACACTTAATTTCTATAAATAGAAATACTGGTCTATAAGGTGTGCATTTCCCACTTTGTCTTTCTCATATATGGCAATCTTGGCATTTCGCAAATCATTTCATCTAATTACCTGCATGTATCAGCACTAAATCATAAATAATGTCCATTAGTGCTCAACCGTTTTCTCATCAGAAAAAAAAACAAAAGAAATAATGCATGCCGTGTGAATAAAAAATAAATATTCACACCGCCCGAAGCGATTTCTAGATATTTATCATCGTCTCATCAACTGTTACCTAGATCACTGAACTCATTAGAAAATTTGCTTTAGAGAAAAAACGTTTATTATGGTTTTATTCAAAGGCTGCCTGCTGAAGAGAGACTGGGCAGGGTCAGTAGATCCAAACAGGTGAGCTATAATAGCCACGGACTAGAAACACAATCGATGCGTGATCGAATCAAAAATGAGGAGCTAGGAGAGGGCAAGGCCGATGAGGTATGTATATATATATATCATTATTATTATTTTTTGTATCTTACACAAATCGACCTAGTCCCAAACTAAGCAAAGCTTGTACTATGGGTACTAGACGACGATAAACATACTTATGTAGATAAATAAATACTTAAATACATATAGAAAACATCCATAACTCAGGAACAATATTCGTGCTCATGACACAAATAAATGCCCTTACCGGGATTCTAACCCAGGACCTCTTGCTTCGTAGGCAGGGTCACTACCAACTAGGCTAAAGCGGTCGTTACAACTACTACAGAACTAAGTACTTGGATGTGGACAGCGCAGGACCAATCTTTGTGAGACTCTTTGGGGGGAGGCCTTTGTCCAGCAGTGGATGCCTTTTAGCTGATATGATGAGATACCACAAAATTGAAGGCGGTGATGTGGTAGCCCTAGGAGGTGCTGGCGGAATGACTTAGACGTGTTCCTTAACAATTTTGCAGATGCCGCTCAAAATCGGGATGATTGGAGATAATGGGTGGGAGGTTATTAAATAACCTGGTTTCATTGTAATAAAATAACAATAGGAACGTTGACCATTTGCTTTTATAGAGACGTGTAGAATCGACCATTCGCATTATCCCAATACAAGTGGAACGGACAAAATGTGGACTTCTAGTTATTTCATTCGTTGATTCTGCAAGTCTCCGTTTCGTCTCAACGAAGGTGTATCTTGAGAGTTCATTTTGTAAGTACTGTAACTTGTCTGTCACACATCTCACGCGCTATTGGTAAACCTGACTGCCAAGCCCTGTTTAAAAGAACAAGGTTTCCATTGTTAGTACACCACAATAAAAGTGCAAAGACAATAGGAGATTAGGCGTAGTTCCGTAACAGTAACAACTCAATTGCTACCGAGTTGCGTAGATTTTTACTACTCTTCTACATCTTTGCCCGGGTTTCAACTGAAAATTTTCGCCCCACGCTACCTGCTTTATACGAATCCCTGTATGGAAAGTTCTTTTGGAAGCATTCTAAAAATTTTGTATGATTTCCCCTCACACGATATTATATCAATTTTGAACGCAGTTTCCTTCATCGTTCAGCGTGAATGGAAAATAAACGGAAAAGTGGGTAAAATATTCAATCTCGTTATTTTGACGGGATTGCGAGCGCCGAGCAGCGTTTTATCAGTCTTCTTGCGTATTTATTTCGGTGAGCAATAAAGTCAACTTGGTACATCTGTGACCATTTTGATGTTTGTTATCGCTTTTGGTGTACTTAAGCGAAAAAAAAAAAAACAACAATTTTTTTTAAATGTTTTTTTTTGTGAATGTGTGGAACAGATTCGTTGGTTTTATTCTATGTCAACTACAGCCAATCACAAAATGAATATAGTTTCATTTCAATCAAACGTGTATTTAATAGATCTAAATTTGAATTTGTATTCAACACATTTTCTAGAGGATTACTTTAATGAGTTTTTTTTTTATTTTTTTTTTTAAAATAAAACCAGTGCCAAAACCAAAAACTGTTTCATTAAACACTGCGACTCGAAACGACAAAGACAAAGACTAAGTTTTCTGGCTGGAACAAATAACCGGTTCTTCTCTTTACGTACTTACCACAACAAACTTTTTATAAAAAGAACTGTATCTAGGAGCAAACGTTTTTAATATCTAAAGTGCTATACCTAAAAACTAAATTTTCGTGTCCTTTGAAACGATACCAAGCCGTAGCAAAAAAGCTGATTTTTTAAACTTGCTTGTCAAAAAGAAACGGTTACGTAACGTTACAATCCATTAATCCATTATATGCGCACTTTTATAAACCTACACTTCAAACTTGAAAAATTAAATAAGAAACCTTTTTTTAATTTTCTATCAGTACCTACCGTAGGTACTTTTACGTCTGTGGATTGCGTATTGTTTTAAGGGCAATTAAATGTCAGCCGACAGAGCTCTTCCTATAGTAACCGTACTAAAAGTATATGCGTCTAAATAACGGGACTTCATTAAAGGTAATCAAATCAAAATCATGGTTTACATCCCGCAGATTTAGATTTTTTTTTCTAATGTAATTAACCGGGAGGCATTTAAAAATTGTTGTTGCACATAAAAGACGAGCTTACTGGCGGCGATCCTAAGTTTTCTTGATATTTACCTATCGTAAAAAAATATAACAACAGCAGGTAAAGGCTAGAAGCACTAGTTATAAATGTTCGTTGTTCCCTTTCGACCATAATGGAAAGTAAATATTTCCGTTCCTGTGTTTTTTATGCTCCACAGATTTATGGACTTTCAAACCACTTCCGGTCGTTTTATAGATGCAGAACTAACAGACAAACTTAGAAACAGACTTCATATCAAATTGTTTCAAATTGTTGAAAAAGTTATAGTAGGGCAGATAACGGGTTTTCTGGAAAAATACCGAATAATCACAGATACTCAACATGGATTCAGAAAAGGGAGAAGCACGGGGTCGGCTTTGTCACAGTTCTCAGATGTAATTAATAATTGGTTAAATGAAGGAAAACAGGTTTTCGCGCTCTTTATTGATTATAAAAAAGCGTTTGATACCTTGGATCATGACGTCTTACTTCAGGCTATGAGAGAGTGTGGCATAGCAGGCCCAGTCAACAACTGGTTCCGCAGTTACCTATCCGGTAGGACCATACGAACGACCGTCAACGGTGCCACCGGAGCCGAGTGTGACGTCGCGCTGGGAGTACCTACCGGCTCGGTGTATGGTCCTGTCGGCTATGTAATGTTGGTTAACAGTGTAGTAAACGTTATTGAGAAGTGTAGGGTTTTTATGTATGCGGATGATATGTGTTTATTGTATTCTGCAACAGATATATCCCAAGCTCACAGTAACATTCAGTCTGATCTTGATAATGTAGTAAAGTGGGCCCATGATAACGGAATTATAATTAACTTGTCGAAAACAAAATGTATGCATATATACTCCCCCTACAATCGAAAGGCCAAAAGTGTTAACTATGATGACTACGGCGTGGTCGGCCACAGCTATGATTGCTTACATAACTATAAAAATAACTGCAACTGCGAGCGGCTCGAATATGTGGATAAATATAAATACCTAGGATTGGTTGTAGATCAAAACTTTAATTGGAAAGCCCACACAATTGTAGTCTGTACAAAACTTCGATCAGTGCTAAGTAAATTCTACCACTTAAATAGAATCGTCAGTAAGCAAACAATGCTGGTTGTTTATTATGCATTAGCGGAATCAGTGATTAATTATGGACTTAGTGTATACGGTAGGACTTTCCAAACATACCTGGAGGAAATTAAAAAATTGCAATTAAGATTAATTAAATACCTAGTAACTAAAAAAAGCAAAAATAATTGTAAAGGGGATTACAATAAGTTATATACATTATGTAAAATTCTTCCAGTACACATAAGAGTGCAGTACTTAATTGCCTTAGAAAATTATTTTGTAAGTGATTATAAGACGCTTAAGAATAACAAGTACAATACAAAAAGTGTTAGATTAAAACTATATGTGCAAAGTCGTGCTAAAAATTATTATGGTAAACGAACAAATGGGTTCCTAGTTCCAAAAATTTATAACAAGATTGAGTGGCTAAGAGAAGGAAATCAGTGTACTATAAGGAAAGTTAAAAATACTCTCAAAAGGATTCTTTTGCAAAAATTGCCTTAGGGTACATTTTTGCAAAAGTATCCACATCTCTGTATTTATTTGTTGTAACTTTTATTTTGTTTTTAGATGCATGTTTAATTTAAATAGGTACTTACATATAACTAAATTGTAATGAGCGTGTTCTCGCCAACAAACTGTCATATCAGTTTGGCGAGTGGATTTAGACAGTAAGCCAGTATATGTAATACCGTTGAGAAATAAATAAAAAAAAAAAAAAAAAAAATATATTTTTTCATATTCTGGTTTTTGGGTTTAATTGATGAAATGCGCCTTTATTTGATATCACTACATTATTCCGAGTGAAATAGTAAGGTAAAGCAAACCAAAACCAATGGAGTCGCGAATGCAACCGGTTAAAATCGGATGTTTTAAAAAATCAGTTTGAGGATAATATATGTAATGGCGATTTTTGAGGTGTCATACCCGTGACATCTCAAAAGGTGTACACATAATTAGTGCGGATTCAAGAACTCACAAGTACCTACCTACTCTCGCTTTGTATCACTGCTCAAGCTCAGGGTAAATTTCAACTCATTAATAAATTCAGATGTGTGTGCCAAGGTATGAACCAGTTAGCTATGAAGTATCTTTTTGTATCTATTTTTTTTTCAACTTCATTTTTTATTACTTTTACGGTCATCCCGTGAAACCATATATTTCATACTAAATACAAACTGAAATATAGATGCACAGAAAAAACCCCAGAAAAAAGACCAATGCTGGGAATCGAACCCACCAACCCTACCAATCGAATGTTGGGTTCGATTCCCAGCATTGGTCTTTTTTCTGGGGTTTTTTCTGTGCATCTATATTTCAGTTTGTATTTAGTATGAAACATAAGGTATGAACCGCCGACAAAATTAATAAATTCTAGTTACAAATTAAAAAATACTACGAATGTCAAAGAAATTAAAAATAAACAAACTTATCAAATACGAATGCAATGTAATATTTATTATACATGTTTCATTCACCAGTGATTGTATGATAATTAAAAGTGTATATTTTTTTCTCTCTGTTACTTTACTGTGTCAGGTCAGGGTCGTGTTGAGTACAATAAAGCTTCTACACTGTTGTAAGTCTCAGATGCCGTTAACAGAGAGCTTTTACTAGCTGTATTTATTTGAGTGCACATCAGTTGCATGGATTGTTCCCCAGGGCTCATCCTTAACAACATAATAAGAGTAATAGAAATCTCACGCAAGCATCACGCGTAAGGTGCCTACTGAAAAAGTATGAAACGAAGCGCTGCCGCTTATTGAAAACTTGCGCTTGGAAATAGGTGCGAGCCCGCGTTCGACCAAGAACATTTATTTGAAGAGGCTATATATCGCTGCCTTTACATCTGTTACAGATCATTCATGCTTTGTTTTTTTTTAGCTATAGGCTTGCGGTTGAACATAGTCACGCCTGATGGAAAGTGAAGAAGGCCTAGGATAGAGCATGCTTGCCTAGTAAATGCTCATTCACCCTAGACTTGAATTTAGGGGAATAAACAGGAAGAAGGCCCAACTAATATGGGGCACTGTAACCGGTACGCGCGCGCTACACAACTGCTCAGACCCTTCCTCCAGAATGGCTTCTATAGGCAACAGGCCGGAACACGACGAGAGTCGCTTGGCAGATTGCCTTCGCGGGGTTGTTGGGGTGGTCATTGGGGTCACGTGTACGGTCTCGAGGGTAAACTTACAGACGCGAGCGATTTCAACCCCCCCCAAGATTGTAACATTGTAACAAGTATCAGCGGCACCTTCTTCGGTGACCCCACAACGGGCATGAAAATACGATCGAGCTCGGTGGGACGACAGCACAAGACAGAGACAAGCTTACCAAACGCCTCTGCCACTCACTTCTCTTTTCCGCGAGTTCCTCCCATTTATCATGCTGGATGTTGTGTGTTGGTAGCTACCTGACCAATAAAACTACTTCACACGGTCTTACGCATCGGCGTTTGTAAACAACCGAGCATTCGTGCCGACCACTCAACTCGATATTATATTAAAGGCATCTTTATGAGTTCAGCTGTCTCAGGATTGGTAGCGTCTGCATTAGTAGCGTTTGGTATTAAAATTATGATGTGCACATCGCATATCCGATGATGTAAACGTCACTGTCGCAATTCCTTACTTGCTTTTGAGGTTCTGAGTAAGATAACGTGTCCTACCATACGTGCAAGACAGCTACTTTTAGTAACTCCTCCTTCTATATTTACTTAAGAGGGTTTATACCTGCTGAGCTGGCAACGTTGCATTTTTGTTAGTTTTTCTCGATTATTCCATAAAAATTGAATGAAAATTATAAATGTTTTGAATAAAAATTGTTCTAATATATAAGTTAATGTGTCTACTGCAATAATAATTCGTGATAGACTTTTATTTTCTTTAAAAACGAACAAATTATTACCTAACGGTTTTTAAACAAAATATAAGTCTTATCACGAATAATTATTGCAGTAGACACATTAACTTATATATTAGAACAATTTGTATTCAAAACATTTTTAATTTTCATTCAATTTTTATGGAATAATCGAGAAAAACTAACAAAAATGCAACGTTGCCAGCTCAGCAGGTATAAACCCTCTTAAATCAATAACATGATAAATCATCCTGGGAAAATCACCACTTGCGGAAAAGCAATCAGTGATGTATAAGGTTTACGATAGTGGTGGGTAGTGCTCCGAACTGAATGGACGTTGTCGGGCGGCATTAGCGTATATGATTTATGCAACTGTCGACTTAAGACGCTGTCAACACCAACGTCGGCGCACACTGTCTATTTGTATCGGAGTAAACGAGATGCCGCTATTACTGGGCAGCCGGGTATATTGAAATTTATCGGGCAAATATTGAATTAAAAAAAAACTGTGAATTATTTGTGAAATATGACTCGTTAGCGGTTTAGGTATGAATATGTTCACTTCATGTTTTTAATTGCAGACGCATACGCCAAAATAATAAAGACATAGAACCGTTTAATGATGATTTTAAGACCTATCTTTGCAATTATTTTCTATCGAGCCGATTTCGTCCAATTATGTATCGAGTCCGTCCACGGTCTTTGAAATATGATGAATTATTAACATATAATTTTTTGATGTGCTAGAACAAACAGTTTTTCTTAAAAAACTGTTTAAATGACATCAATTTCAACAAAATTAGGTGTTGTCAGCCTCTTAAAGGAAAAATGCTACTGCCACTACCGTGAACCTTATACACTGCTTTGCCTCAAGTGGTGGTTGCCAGAACGATTGTCCAACAGAAAAAGTATCATAAAGCGTCCAGAGGATGTAAAGAAAAAAATACTCGCAAAGAGATCAATTTACATTTCAATGTTTTTGTTGTCAAGCCTAAATGTTTACAAATCTTCAGCATACATTCTCCTTAACGTCTGTCCGACCACTGGCGGCCAGACTCTGTCTGGCGAGATGCCCTTCAGGTCAAAAGGAAGGAAGTAGTTAGGACGAAGCCTTAACGTCACAGTCGCATCAGTTATTTCCTATAGCCAATAAATCCAGCTGTTACGATGACTCATTAATTGATTTACGATGCTCGACAGTCATGATGATTCAGTGTGTGTGTGTTATCTGCTGGTTGTAAATATATGTTGACCCAGAAAAGCGTGCGAAAATAATAACATATCAAATTCGCGATCTCGAATCGAGAGGTTGTGATGTGAATGCAACCATGTACCTAAAAATAATGCTAAAATTGGAGTCGTTATTTGCTATTTGACACAGGATGTTCGTAAGATTTTAGGAACGGTTCATTGAGTTTGAAACATGAAAAATACCAGCTATGAAAAATAAATAGTGGCAAATTCTGTTCAGTCCACTCGTTACAATTCTAGAAAGCTACAATAAGATTGACAAACTTGCACTGAATATTATGTGTCAGGTTTTTTTTTGTTAACCTATTTTCTATCTCACTACTAAGAAAGGCCTCTTTTCTTTATTCCTCTCTAGCCTATTTGTATCTATTTGGTAACAATCTACGTCGTCCCGCCATCTCCATTTCGGTCTGTCTGTATTTCGGAAGCCATAACTCAGATCGAGTCAGGCCATTCAAAAAATCTTAACTTTTGGTAACCGATTTTAACGGTTGATCGTTTTAATGGAAAGATTAATAAGAAGTAACACCATGATTTCATGTAATTAATTTAATTCAATTAAAGAACCAGTAGAGCCAGTACCTACTGAGTACTGTTAGTGGGAAAATCAAGAGTGTTCGGTGTAATTGCGTTGAACACTTAAGTAATTGGAAAATGATTACATGCCGGTAGGCTGCCTTCCAACCGTAACGGTTTATCTTAATTTTTACAATACGGTTAATAAAATGGCTTTTTTATTTTATAAGTATAGACTGGCCAGTGACCTTCGAACTTAATGTTTGTTCTTAAACTGGAACGTTGACTTGTCCTGCAGGATGTTACCTTCGATAAGATTTCGATATTTCGATGCAGTAATTAGATTTGGGTAGACTGAAGACTTCTGCTATGTGGGCGAACCTTTGTCGAACAATTCTACATGGGTATTAACTCTGCGAAAACGCGTGTTTTCGAGTATTAGCCCAAGCGCGAAGTTCAGTCGCCCAGGTACTGACACTTCAGTGAATATAACACACGTAAATAAATACTTACACATACTATTTACATAAATATTATTTTGTTTTGGGGACAAATTTCAATACAAGTTACTTTTCTCCCTGACGACTGGCATATGAACAATCGATCGAACAAGCGATCAAACGGAAATTATCACAACCGTGCCGTCTACCCTACGTTTGACCACTAGCGACGGAGCCCTATTCTAAACAAATCTTTTTTTTTTACAGAAGTGGCGATGGACGCGAACCGAGCGTTCTGTCCGCGCGTCGGCTGCGACACGGTCGTGTCAGTGCGCGCCGAGTCGCCCGCGCATTGTCCGACCTGCCGGCACGACTTTTGCTGGCAGTGCAACCAAGAGGTGAGACGAAACAAAAACCTGATTAATTTTCCAATGCGAATGCGCCAATATTACTTAATATAATTTCTTTGAACATACACTCGTATGACTCCAATCCAACGATACTATCGATAATTCCGCCAATCATCATCCATCATCATCATCATTTCAGCCGCAAGACATCCACTCCACTGCTGGACATAGGCCTCCCTCATTGATACCCAATCATTACGGTTGGTAGCGACTTGCATCCAACTTGAACCTGCGGCCTTCACCAAATTGTGCGTCCATCTCGTTTCTGGCCGTCCCACGCTGCGCTTGCCCGTACGCTTAGCATAAGTTTTCCTTCACTTCAATACTTCTCGATCGCGTTTACGTAAAAATTTCAATTCTATGGAAACATAGACGCGCGCGCGCGGAGGCGCTGTCCATGTTTCCCTAGTAATTGCATTTTTTACGTAAACGCGATCGAGAAGTATTGAAGTGAAGGAAAACTTATACTAAGCGTACCGTCCGTAGCCTCCATTCGAGAACTTTTCGGTCCCACCCAACGGCCATCTGTTCTGCGTTCTGCGTGCTATATGACCTGTCCATTGCCATTTCAACCCATTGTAACCCTTGTTCTTCTACTCGTAATTCCGCCAATGTCAAGGTAATATTTAGTTGTTCTTCAGTGGGTTAAGAATAACCTAACTACCTCCCTCATCGTCTAGTTTGAAAGAAAGAAATAAGTAAAACATTTATTCACTTTTACAAGAAGACACAGAAACACAAGAAAATACCCACAATTTCACATGAATAAATAAAAATCACAATTCTTCATGTGTGTCCCCGCCAAAGTGAAATTGAGTGTGATGTAGTTGAATATTTACTAGCCATTTATCTATGTATAAATTAGTTAATCTTTGTAACGGCCGCAACGCTATTCTTTCCGCTCTTTAAAGCAATTGTACTGTCAAATAATTGACTTTATTAGAGTTCGGCAGTAGAGAATATATTGTCGATATTTATGGGCAATCAAGCTTTTTCTGCCAATTAGTGACAAACAATTCCTTGGGTAAATAGAAAAAAACTGCACCTACCTACGTTTTACTTACTTTCGTTCTGCGCATTACCTCCATATTATTACTGACGTAAAGAAGCAACCTCAAACGTCAAATGGACCGCGGTGCCGTTTTCACCATAACCAACCGTGACGCTCTGAAACCGTGCGACCCATTGTCCAATCGGGGGAGAGCGCTTTCCCGCCATGCCTTAGTGATGTTCTGTTCGGATGGAGAACGACGATGGTTATTATCGTTTTACGTTGGAAGAAACCAGAAGAAACAGTGGCCGAGCGAGATACCTATATTTTTGACTCGTGTCATTGTCTTCTAACTCATATAGTTGCGGCGTTACGTGAGTAATGAATTTCTGTGAATTTACATTAAAATTTTCTGGTAGGTTACTAGGTATGTTAGTATAATGGTCTTATCTTATTTCATCATCATCATATCAGCCAAAAGACGTCTCATCATCATCATCCCAGCCTATATTTGTCCCACTGCAGGGCACAGGCCTCCTCTCATAATGAGAGGGCTTGGGCCGTAGTTCCCACAACTTGGGAACTTCACACACCATTAAATTTCTTCGCAGGTGTGTGCAGTTTTTCTCACGATGTTTTCCTTCACTAAGCTCATGGTAAATTTCAAATGTACGAGTCCAGCCGTGGTGGTCTAGCGGTTTGACCTATGGCCTCTCAAGCAGTGGGTCGTGCGTTCAAATCCCGGCTCGCACCTCTTGAGTTTTTCGGAATTTATGTGCGAGATTACATTTGAAAAGACGTCTACTGCTGGATAAAGGCCTCCCCTAAAGAGTTCCTCCGGTCCTGCGCTGCCCACATTCAAGTTGTTCTTGCCACATTCAAGTGGTTCTTGTGACCATTACCATATCGTCGTTCCATCTCATAGGGGGCCTTCCTACGCCCCCTTGATTAGATAGAAGAGAAGACTAGCTGTTACCCGCGACTCCGTCTCGTCTGCGAAGAATAGGGGTGTAAAAATTAGCCTACGACCTATTCTCAGACCTATCAATTATACAGAAAAAATTCTAAGAAATCGGTCAAGCCGTTGTGGAGGAGTTCGATAACAAACACCGTGACACGAGAGTTTCATATATTAGAAAAATTTATCAAAATGCATAGGAAATAATGTGTAAATTAACACAGACATCAGAAAGAACCCGGAAAAGGAGAGCCGGTATAATAGAACTAAGTCCGCTAAGTCCGCGCGCGCAGACAACGTGGTCTGGCTGGAGTTTTGAATTCCGCGTTCAGAGTTCTGCGTTCTTTCGAATGTACTGAGTCCCTTACGATAACGCACACAGCAGGCGACTGGAACTCTCGAGCGGTCTAAACACAGAACTCTGAACGCCGAACTCGGAACTCCAGACCGTTCTCTGTCTGCGCGCACTCTTTCGCTTGTGCTCCATCACTCGATACAATAGAGTAGGTACATTTCCACCGATTTCGTTGACACGTAGTAATTCTTTTTTCTTTGGTAATTAATAACCGAAAATGTTCTCTGTACATGTTGTTACATGGTAATCTATGACATACAACGACGTTTCTAATAATATCGACCTCTTCAGCTCATAGCATCGATGGATCGTTGAAAATATATCCCACCACTACATTTTCTTTGTCACTGTGCCGCCGGCGCCTAACAAAGCGTTTTGCGCCATTTTGCGATGGAAAAAATGGCGGCACAACACGCTCTTACGGTCTGCGAGAGGTTTTACGTGAAATATGTGTCACGCTCTTTGTTGACGATATGAAGAGTATTGAATGATTCAATGGGACGTAGGGGCTTTATAAGATTATGCTTGGTTTTAAATAAACTTCAATAAGGAGGGTCTCAGATCGACCGTAATTTTGCGTTCTTTCAACATAAATTATTGTAGTTGGTCACTTACTCCAAAAGAGTTTACGAATAATACAGACAAGATAACAAATAAACAATCAAACCAAGCGACGAAAGAATGGATTGGAACATGTTTTTTTTTCGTTAACACTAAAATAACTTGATTATTTTGAATAGGATACTCGTAAGTTCTAAATGTGCCTTTAAGTGAAAGCTCTGAGAAAAAGCGTCAGTGCCAGTCCAGTGTCATCTAACAAAGGAAAAACATACAAAAGAATTTAATTTTAAGAAGTTGCTTAAAAATAAAATAAAATTCAGCATCATCATTATTTCGGAAAATTACACTAACACACAACTTAAAATTGACAGGAAGCGAGTGAAGTTGTCAAAAGAAAAACTATAACTAACTAACTAGTTATTTATTTGAAACGTACTTATAGTACAGACAGTCAGTTGCAAAGAAAATGCACCCCCCTGTAACGGCGGTAGCCACACCGAGAGATACCTTTTCGTTCTACCACACGGCGTCACTAATGCTTGCTTCGGAAAACAATTTTAAGAAAACTGGTCAAGAGTCGGACTTGGTATATGACGAGTTCCGTATCTCCGTAGGTACAATGTTTTAAAAATAATTCAGTAAAAAAATTAAATAAAGGAATACTGTTTTAAACTTTCGTGATTTTCACTCATAATTATTAGACTAAACGGGATTTATCACGTAACCAATATTTACCTCGTTACGGTTACGTTTCGGTCACATTGCAGCGGCCGTGGTCACGACTATACCGTTGGTACCAGGTATAGTCCTGTTCAAAATATGGCACATATTTCACTACTCCACTCGAGTGTACTACCCAAGCAAGCCTGGACTAGGCTAGCACTTGGCAGTATTAAATATTCCACTGGGGCAGCCCAGGGCTTTCACGGCGTTTCAATAGAAACGGGTCGGGCTACAATGCCCCGGGCACCGATTGGGCTCTTTTTGTCGACGGCCACTTTAAGTGAAAGCCTCTTTATGTCTCTCGATGTAATGTTGGCGGTTTTGAACGCACATTTGCGATAAAACCAGCCACGGAAGAAACCAGAGACCTGTTTTGTTTTATGTCAGAATAAAGGATCCGTGACAGTGGATCGACCAAGGGGGGCTTGCGCGGACCCACGGTCCTTTCACTTCCAACAATGTCTATTTTTAGTTCCGTCAATTTGCACTAGATGGCGATATTATTTATCAAATCATATAGAAAATACATGAAAACAACTTTAAATTCTAGTTTCAAAAAAGCTGTGGCAGTGGCCCATGGGCAGTGGCACAGCAGGGCTGGTATGGGTACGTGTGATTATTGGTCCTTGATATTATAGGTATGGTTCCTAATAGTAGTTACGGGAATTTGCGTTAGATGGCGTTGTGCCGTTGAATAGAGTGATATCTCTATCCTCCTATATATAATGTACTCTGTGCGCGGACCTGGGGCTAAATTCAGGAACGGCCCAACACTGTTTGCGAGCGGTAATTCAATCGTTTACGAGAGGATAGGAATGGGCTGAGCTTGGGATGAGCCTTATTTTCCTGTTAATTCGCTTTGTAAATAATAAATAAATAAGTCTAATCCCAAGCTCAGCCCAAACCTTTTGTAGTGGTAGAGCCATGTTGTAGCTAGCCGCTGCATCACGAATGGGCCGGCTCGTCCGGGGTAGTACCACCCTCTCACAGAACACCGGCGTGAAGCAACAGTATTCCTTGCTGCGTTTCGTACGGTCAGTGAGAGCGCCGGGGGCCCAATACCTCTGCCCCTCCCCTATTCCCTCTCCTTTTTCCTTAGGGCTGACAACGCACTGGCATCGCGTAAAGCGCTGCGGGTGTCTATGGACAGTGGTGATCATTTAACATCAGGTGACCCACTAGTTCGTTTGTCTGGCCTTTCTAACATAAATAAAGAAAAAAAACCTCTCGCAAACCAGTGATTGTAGTTATGTGGGTAGGGGGTTTTCTAAGTTTTTTTTTTATGTTTGAAAGGCCAGACAAACGAACTAGTGGGTCACCTGATGTTAAATGATCACCACTGTCCATAGACACCTGCAGCGCTTTACGCGATGCCAGTGCGTTGTCGGCCCTTAAGGAGAGGGAATAGGGGAAGGGGGAGATGGAGGGGGAGAGGGAAGGGGTGAGGTATTGGGCCCCCGGCACTCTCACTGACCGTACGAAACGCAAGCAGGATTACTGCTGCTTCACGCCGGTTTTCTGTGAGAGGGTGGTACTGCCCCGGACGAGCCGGCCCATTCGTGATGCAGCGGCTAGCTACAACATGGCTCTACCACTACTAAGTTTTCTAAGTGGTTATAAAAAAAATACCAAACGTTAATCGGGCAAAAGAAAGGGCTGCCAATAGTTTTCTGACAAAGAAAAGTCTGCGTAATGAAATTCGGCGAAAAGACAGGTCACCAACTTTATCATAATCCAACAAGGATAGGATAAAGTTGATCCCAATTAAAGTTTAAAAAAAAAAGAAACCTAAAGGATACAACCCACCGACACCAACAAGTTCTGCTCGTTAGTTTTTTTTTTACAAAGTTGTTCAAAGCCTACTTCTTGCAGGTTAAATAATTAATTCACGCAGGTGACATCTAGGCCTATAGATAATTATAATTTATGTTTCTGTTTTCCCACTTTCTTGTAAGAAGATGGCTCGTTTATTCCGAAAGCTATTTGTCAAATAACACTTGATATGGCGCACATTTTTTTATCTAAATGGCGTAAGAAATTGGACAGATTTATTATGCGTCGAATTAGTCGGTTTATTTGTTATTCAGAGGTATAATTCAATATGGCTGTTAGGAGATTTGCTAGGAAGGTTTGATTTTATATATTAACGGTGAGGTTTCATCGGAAGTAATCATTTTCTTCGATACCTTTATACTCTGTGTGTTTTTTGATTTTCGTTAACTCGGACAAATAGCTTAGTGAATACAGTACAAATAAATATTGAGTTTACAGTCATTGCAAAAGGTCCTTTAGAGTTAGGACTGTTTTTTTCAGTTAACAGTATCTGTCAGATAAATGTAAGCTCTGTCCTTTTTCCTATGTCTTGAGAAAAGGATAGCGATAGTTTCATCGGCCCTTAAAGTAACAAAACGTTAATGTCAAATATGACAGTCTTTTAACTTTGACAGCACAGCTTAGCGTGCGTATTTAATTAAATTTAATTCTTGATATTTTTTAGACATCAATAGCACAGAATATATAATAGTACTAACGTACAGAGTGGCCACGCTCCGCCCCGCACCGATTCGAGTTACCCCACCCCTCAAGGCGCAGATTGCCGGAACCGCCGGAATCCAGTCGGGTGCGCGCGCGATGTATGTAGGCGTACGCGTGTACAGACATCGTCGTGCTTATGTAGGTTCAAGAACGCGTATTTTGTATGTCGTGGTCGCCGTGTGCCTTAAGGTTAGCGGAAATGTAACATCTGCCTAGAGCAGCCATACTCAAAGTGTGTTCCACGGAACCCTAGGGTTCCGCGATACCCTGTAAGGGTTCCGCAAGAATTGAAAAAAAATTTCAAAACACCTCTCTCTGGTCGACCGTTCTGACGCCTATTAATAAAGAATACACTTTTAAAAACTATTGTTTTATTGTAGGGTTCCGTCAAGTATTTCGCTTTCCAAAAGGGTTCCGTCACCAAAAAAGATTGAGAACCGCTGGCCTAGAGAAATATTTCTCCATTGTAGCTTTAATTACTTTATTTCTTTATTGTAGGTTGGATGTTGTTTTTCAAGTCTTTTGACTTGAAAATTTTATCGAAAATAAATACGGCAATGGTTGCGAGATATCGGAGTTTGTCACCTTCGTGCCGTATTAACTTCACAAAGGGCTTCTTTCCTTAATCGCCTCTCCAACTCGACCAAATAACTGACACGCATCGCACGTCACGTGTTAATTTTTACGAGCTTTTATGTCAATAATTAAAGTCGACCAAGAAATTCCATTACGATCCTAAGGTTCAATGTCAATAGGGTGACACTATTAAAAAATAATTCGAAGACACGACTTCAGTAAAAAACGTTTTATTTTAGCCCTGAAAACCAAATTATTTTTCGATTAACTGCGAAATTAGATTTTTTGATCTTTAAAACTAATAAATTGTTAGTTTATTGAGTTGCCTAGCTAGTAACGTCATAAGTTGCTATTGCCATTCTAACTCTATGGGAGAATTGTGTTTTGACAGCTCATAAAAAGTACGCCAGTTGATTGGTGGTGTCAACAGCCTTATTGTGCGGCTTAGAACATCAAAGGCTATTTTCATTTACAAGTAAATGTGACAGTCAACCTTATTGTTGTCCTTCTGATGTAGGAACTGTCATAAAAAAATGGTTAAACACTTACATGGCCTGCAGTGGGTTGTATACAGGGTTATTTGTAATTCACTAGCATCCTTTTAACCCTAAACTCCTACCACTTAAACAAATCTTTTTTGTTTTACGACTTTTGTCATAACTTTATATTTTTGGTGTAATAACGTTTTGAAAATTTGAGTTTACCTGTATTTTTACGATACTCTGTGCCGTGTATGGAAAAAAAATGTACTCCATTTTAATAAGTCGTATAACAAAAAACATTTGTTTAAGTGGTAGGAGTTTAGGGTTAAAAGGATGCTAGTGAATTACAAATAACCCTGTATAGGCTGGGATGATGTTTGAAGGATGGTTGTTTGTACTCCACCTATAAACAAGTGAATTGCACTGAATAAAGAATTAATTTTAATTGGCGAACGTTGATGAACCACCAAGTCACAGAATATATAATAGTACTAACGTACAGAATGGACACGCTCCGCCCCGCACCGATTCGAGTTACCCCTCCCCCCAAGGCGCCGATTGCATGTCGCCGCTGTTCACCAGTCGGTTGCGCGACGCGATGCATGTCGGCCGCACGCACGGACCAACTGGTCCGTGGCCGCACGGCACTAAACTTTTGCGAAATGGGAATATATTGTGCATTGTATGGGTGTTCGGCATCAACCAAAGACAAGGAAAGTAGTTTTTTTCGATTTCCGAAGGACGAAAGAAGGTAGATAACCAACTTTAATTAGCAACATGTAACATTAGTAACTAGGGAAAGTAGGTTTAAAAGTTTGTTACCTATAATGTATAAATAGACGTCTTATATTAGTAGGTAGGTATTAGTAAAATTAATTTGTTAATTATTTCCTATCAATATCTACAATTACATTCTCTAATTGTCTTTACAAAATGAATTAGGTATACACTCATTCACTTATTTTTAAACACTTAATTTAGACAAACGATAAGTTTAATTATAAGTACTACGTTAATTAGATTACCTACTCATTTTATTTTACATTACAACGTTGCTCGCGCTCAACGAACGGCGCGGCATTCACTTTCCGCAGCTATCTCTTTCTATCTCTTTTTGCGATAGTCAGCCC
Organism: Archips xylosteana; assembly: GCA_947563465.1. Taxonomy (NCBI): domain Eukaryota; kingdom Metazoa; phylum Arthropoda; class Insecta; order Lepidoptera; family Tortricidae; genus Archips; species Archips xylosteana. The sequence goes on along the minus strand of OX387353.1, from coordinate 18,694,361 downwards.
TGTGCATCTTACGCACACATTGACGCGTGTACAGACGTCGTCGTGCTTGTGTGGATTCAGGAACGCGTGTTTTGTGCGTCGTGCCCGCCGTGTGACCAAGTTTTTATACATACCAAAAATAGAGCTTTAACCTCTCGTATGCTGAAAGAAAAAAACCTGAATACTAGTCTCGTTTGTTTCAAATAGTACCAATGTTACAGATTAAAAAAATACAAAAAGATAGCCTTAAATCTGACGGTTAATAATCTTTACGATTTAGACAACACAACACAAGTATATCATACTAAATACAAACTGAAATATGGATGCACAGAAAAACCCAGAAAAAAGACCATCTCTACTCTAGGAATCGAACCCCGGTCCTCAGCATTCCGTGCTGCGCTCTAAACCCCTACACCACAACTGGTCGAGAATTAGACAATATAATTTTTCCTATGCATCACACATCTCAGCTTGCTTAATAAAAATACAAAAAGCCTCCAAAAACCAATCTTGACAACGCAAGTTAATCAAACGAGTGAGGCTAATAACAACGGACCTCGGACTCTGGTAATGCCCATAACTTCCGTGCAAGTAGACAGTTTATTTCGAACTAACGATTACCATAATCTCGGGTTGACCTGCCGCTTATTTTCTTTTAAACAACCGTAATCACTGTATTAACATAAGATATATTACTCTCATTTACGCCTACGCTTATGAAACATCAATCTTCCTTTGAATTTCTCCAATCGGCAATATTTTCACTATAACTTTAATTTAGTTGTTACAAGATTTCTACTGAATTGTAAATTAGATGTTGTATTAGGTCAGTGAGCCTAATACATAGAGTATTAACATTAACCAAATTAAATTATTGTGCTCCGATTGGCCGAACCAAACTCAAGCAGGACATTAAGAGTTGAACGACTCGATATTATGTTATGATCGCTAACTATAGTTAATTTTATGAACTGAAACAATTACTTTACTTTAATAAATAACTTAAGGTGTAAGGTCGCGAGTGAGCAAAGTAATTGTTTCAGATAATTAATATGGGCCTCCGCAAAGTAACGCCTGATTCAATAAATTATAGTTATTTTGTCATTGTGAATAAAACTCATTCGATTTTTTATAAAAAATGTCAAGATATATTCAATGCTCTATTCATTTGTTATTCTATTTTTTATTTATTTAGGGTATTAGTAGAAAAACAAACATTGCAAGTTCAATAAAAGCTTGTGAAAACTATGGCGAATGACTCTTGATATTTCAACGAATCGCTAATGTGATGCAGAATAGGATAGCTCAACTTACTACTCTGTTGGTTATTTTCTCTACAGCCTAATATATTTTTTATAGCGATTGATACATGAAATAGAACATAATAAATTCTGTTCTTATCTATTAAAGTGTCAGGAAATCGAACGGTGAATATTTAGGCACAGGCTTTAATATTGTTCTCCGCTTAATTGGGTGCTTTAAAAAAAACTTTTAGCACGTACTTGTCGATTTTTGATTAGAATTTATCCTCTCGCTTGAATTTTCATTTTGTGACATGCCAAATTTGAATCGATGATATTTTCTAATTTAAACGGTGATTCATCGGAATCTGTGTAGGATTTCGCACTAATTTCCATACTCATACTCATACTCATTTATTCATTGCAACCATGGTATTTACAAGATGTTCTTAATTCTAGCCAGTACAAACATGGACCCTACTAGGGCGTAGCGACATTTATATATTTTTAAGTATCTATTGTTATTAAACGCATTTATATTTAAGTATTACATTGTTATATGTCATTCAATAAAGTGTGAATCCCAAAGAATTCACTATTCCATGAACTCCTGTAGAGAATATGGGGATTTGTCTAAGAGATAGGCTTTAAGTTTATTTACAAAAGTTGTACAGTTTTCTCCTTGCGATATACACTTAAGAATCTTATTAAAAATTCTTATAGCCTCTGCCGTGATCTTGGCAATGAGTTTTAGTGATTCCCTAGCGTACTGTTTGTTAGAACTAATATTAACAGGAATGATTCTTCGCCTCTCCCGCTGTCAATAAGCACACGTTTTGTCGTGTTCACGTAGGTTTTAGTAAATAAAGGTTAAAGCACTACTTTTAATCGTCGAAACCTACGCTACGAAACTATGTGACGATTTCCACTAATACTAAGCTATGTAGCCGTGGTATCCTATTATCTCGCCTCAATCTTTTTTCGTTTAATTCTTATTTCGTCTCATTCTGTATTCGTCACTAATTCTTTATTCGTCTTGTTCGCTATCCGTCATTATCTTATTTGGTCAAATTCTGTATCTTGTCTCTTTCTTAATAAGTCTTATTCCTTTTTCGACACGGTCTTCCTTGGACTCATTCGTCGTTCTTACCTTTCGTTTTTTGTTAGAACATTTATTTACCAGCGCCGAACGTATCGAAATAGTTTTGGCGAATAAGTAAATGAAACAAAAAATGAAAGGGAAGAACGACGAATGAGTCCAAGGAAGACCGTGACGAAAAACGAATAGAATAAGACGCATTAAGAGATAGACAAATTGCAGAATTTGACCAAAAAAGATAGAGACGGATAGCGAACAAGACGAAGGCGTATACAGAATGTGACAAAATAAGAATTAAACGAATAACGAATAAGGCGAGATAAAAGGAACCGTAGCCGATCGAGGAAGATCCAAAGTATGCAACTACAGCACGTTCATTGGTGTGTTTACTTCCTAAGGCTTAGGACCTAAGCCGCACAGGGCCGCGTGGGAACTACTTAGGGCCAAAGTAGACTGCAGTGGGACGTGACGTATGTATATTGGTGATCAGGAGTTGAAAAATAATAATCCCAAGCCATAATGGAATTTGATGAAATCTCAAGCAATTAAGTGTCTGTTTAATTAAAAATACGTTATTGTTAAAACTTCGTCCGTCCACCGAATGCATGGTCATCCTAAATTTGCCGAAGTTAAGTAGTTTCGGCAAGTGGCATCGCTTCGGGGGGAAATTTGACTGGTGTCGAGTCAAAGTTTGCTTAAGAAACTGACTTGTCAAAGAGGTTTAGGCTCATAGACAAATCCATGTTTAATTAAAAAATAATTTTCTAAATAATAATGCAACTGCGACTTGAACGTGGTCGCCACCGACTGTTGATCTAGAAAAATTGGTTCCTAATCACAGATAAAAATCATCGTGTATAAACCGAGATGATATTATAATGACGCGTCATTAGAAAACTTTCACGGAAACATGCTTCGCAAAAACCGATTTTATTACACGACAGACGGTAATCCCTATTGTGATTGCTTCTCGTGAACAAAAATGATGTGAATTCTGTTGAAGGATTCTTTAGTAAGAAGTGACGTAAGAAGTATACTTATAAAGTCAAGTTTCAAGAAATGTGGAATAGTGGCGTGGCGCTGGAACAAATCGATTCCCACCAGGTTGCCTACATGTTTTCATCGTCATCATTCCAGCTTATATGCGTCCCAATGCAGGGCACAGAGCTCAGAATGAGAGGGTTCGGCCGTAGTTCTCGCGCGGGCCCACTGTAGATTGGGAACTTCATACACCATTGAATTTCTTTGCAGGTGTGTCCAGCCAGGTTTCCTCGTGATGTTTTCCTTCACCGTAAAGGTCACGGTAAATTTCAAATGTAATTTCGTATATAAATTCCGAAAAAATCAAGAGGTGCAAGCCCGTGCTCCAACTCATAGGTACGACACTGCTTCAGAGACCCGCAAGGCTATCACGGCTAAATGTTTTACCTGAAGTCAGTGATGACAAAGTATGGCAAGGGTTGTGTGCAAGGACACACGAAGACATCTACGAAAATGTTAACTACACGCTACTGGTGTGGTCCGTTGTAAGATACACAGTGTGCATGATCACAGAGTGCTCCTAAATAATCAAATAATACACATTTCTTGTTTAAAATACACATTCCGTAAAATTTTCAAGTGCGTCAATATTGATCGCGTGGAGGGAACATTTTCGTTTGACAAACAAGAGATTGATCGAAGCATCAGTTAGCTCTATCTTCGGATACACTATTACGACTACTAAGAAATTCCAATCAGTGTTGCCATGTAAATTTAAGTTTAAGGGAAATAAAAATAAAATCTTTATTGCAGCTTTGCAGCCACCTTGCAGTTAGTAGAGACAAATCTTTGTCAAGCGTCTAAAAAAACTAGGTCTAGGTCATTAGGCATCTGCATGGAATGGGACCCTATAAGCAGTAAACATTTACCTTGAAAAACTAATTTAAAATTTTGGAAAATATCCAATTTAGATAATTTTCAATGTTGACGAACTGGCATAGCTCTATGTTAAAGTACCTATACATCTGACATGTTATTTTGGCTTCCATCCAAGTTCAGCAGATGTAAACAAGATTCCTGGACCGATAAACAACTGGTCAAGCGCGAGTTGGATTCGTACACAAAATGTCCCGTACCACTCTACGTACAATTACCACCAATATTAAACCTAAACCGATATTGAAACCGGAGCAGACCATGCATAGACTCTATTAGGTACCTACGTACTATGTTCATTTGTCCAATTTTACTAGTTGGAAGCAATCCATTTTGTGAACGATCACACAACTCTATTAAATCGCAGAAAAAACATGTTTCTTTAGTATGAAATACATGTTTCTCTGTAAAGATCCCAATTTAATTTAAACTTTATTTTTTGTTGTGGCGGTTATAAACACAATTATTTTATTATGCATGGCATGTTATTTTTTGGCTATATTATAGAGAAATTAATTTTGTACGCCTATTTTTAGGTAGAAAGTAGAGATTCAGACTAGTTTTAAGATCTTTTATGTACACCTGCTTTCAACAAATAAATATTATTATTATTATTAATGTGAAATATTCAAATGTAGGTATTCTTATTACGGTTCAAAAGATAGTCTGTGATAGATAGGAAAACCTAAGTAATAGTACTTAGCGCTCTTTGCGTACGGAACCCTAAAAGTCACTTTAAATTTCAGACATGAAAGATCTAAGTGAGTATTCGGTGTCACTGAACTCGGAAGTTAATTATACTATCTGGAACTTAAGGGTTTGAGACTTAATTGTGAGCCGTTGAGATAAGAGAAAATGTTCCGCCTCTGTCTGGTAAAGGAATGTTGCGAACATAATGTTGAATTTGACCCGCTTCCAGTGGTTTGATTTACTTGGAATTTGGTGTACTTATAGTAGGTTGGATGACAATGCAAGTACAGTCAACAAGCTTGCATTGAAAATGAAATTTATTTACTAGAATCTTGCAGACAGATCGACAGACCCAGACAGACAGGTCCTGTGGATTATTGAAATCGTATATGTATACATAATATCTATGTATACCTAAAGGGCGATAACTCCTCCGTTCAATTTGTAGCGACCTCAAAAACAAACGGTGAACCGGCACGTTTTAATTATAACCTAAATTGCTCGCCCCGCGTCGCCTAAGGGATGTATAAAAGCCACGTTGCTTACAAACTGTCGGATCGTTCCCGGAATGAATGGCCCTGTACCCAAGCCCTGCGGCCCTGCCACGACTATGCGCGATTGAGCTATCTCTGCGGTTGAGATTTGCAGCGCAGCGGTTTGACGCATTCAAAATATAGGTCCATCGTTTCAGCCGAAAGACGTCCACTGCTGAACATGTGGCTCCCCCAAGGTTCGCCAAACATACCGGTCCTGTGCCATCCCCTTTTATTCGTATTATTTAAAATGATGAAGATTTAGCCCGTAAAAAATCCGTGTGACATCACGCCTATAAAATCTTCCCAGGTGAATTTTTCGCTTCGAGCCATTACATTAAATTTGAACCTTAATACTATGACGATACCGTTTGTTTTGAAAGATAAGGGATTGAAGCGAAAAATTCACCTGGGAAGATTTATACTACTTATACACTTTTTTTACATACATAGAAGTGAGGTAGATAATTACAATGAGTCCCAAAATGTCCTAATTCATTCTGTATGAAGATTTCCTTTTTTGTTACCCACCACGAACTATATGTGTGTGAATGTCACGTCACGATACTAACGCAAACTAGCCTGTCAAAGAAACCCTCATTGATAAAAGGGTAAGGCCGCGGAGCGTCTCGACCGCCAGTACTTTTATGTAACAAATTACTGGTAAATAAAGTGAAAAATGCCACTGAGTTTTACAATTTAGTTAGATGGAATGCATCTTTCCGTAATTTCTTTCGTACTTTATGAATCTTTTTACTTACAATGGACAACAATTGTTACATATAAGTGCAGCGGTTGAAACGCTCCGCGGCCTTGCCCAAAACGTAATTTAGTAGAACTTAAAAAAAAAAACGCTCGCCTTGAGGCGTTCGCGCGCAATCGTGACTAGGCCCTAAGTAAAAATAGAGAATTTAAGCTTTACGTAGTTGGTTATAAGGTGGTTTTAGGTTGTTGTGGACACTTCAAAACGTCGAAAGGACGTTATTTGCCGGAGTAAAATTAGAATTAGGATTGTTTGTAGGCGTTGGCGCCGATAGTGAATGGACACCGCTTTTGGGTCAGGCGTGATGGCTTGGGATTCGTGCTGTTTATACGGATTTTAATTAAAATATTCTTTGTCATTACTTAATGATTATACTTTGAAACAACACGGGAAATGGAAAACGTGACGACGCGAACGCCGGTTTTGTCCGTTCAAAGCGATATCTCCCAGAAATCGGAATTTAAGATTAAATTTTATTCCAAACTCGGTTTCGCAAAAGCGGACTAATGAAGAAAACGAGTGCATATCTTCCCTGCAGGCATGTTCTCACTCATTCTATTGCAAGGAGATTATTTAACACAAAATTTTCACTTTTTCGTACTATTTCTCCGACACTTTCTTTCATACAAACAGACCTACATGGTCGTCTTAAAGGACGTTGAAGGTCGCGGGTGAGAAAAGTAATTGTTTCAGTCCTACTTAGTCCTGTTTATGACAAAAAATTATTAGACAAATAGGTAGTAGGTAGTCGTTCTGAAGTGATGCGCTTGCGTATTAAGCGATTGATTTCTGTCTAGGCGTTAGGTGTGTATTGAGATATTTGAATGTTTCATTAATATTTTAATTAAATTCTTAAGGCCGTTACAGACGGACAGAATTCTAACTGCAACTGCCGACTGCCCATACAGTTCAGTCGCAGCTAGCGAGCAGTTTGCGTGTAGTTTTTCCGACTGCAATGGAAAACGTAAGGGAAGTTGGAAGTTACGTTGCAGTTAGAATGCATGCCCGTCTGTATCGGCCCATAGAGACGTTTTTGCGACTGTTCTTTTGTAACATTTTATTCCAATACCAATAACACAGTAAATAGATCCTCGCAAGTTATTTTTACATTACATTGGTACATTTAAAACACATCAATATGGATGTAATTGATAGAGCTTGTTCATGTTTCCTGTAATTACATAGCGCTGCAGCACTGTTACATGTTACAGAGCACTTAAACGTCAGGAGATGATAACGCGACATCTTCCTTCGCAATAACCACAATGGTCTAGGGATTCCTAGTTATTAGTGGGAAAGATACGTACGGAACTGTCTTAACTCGTTAGCTATTACATAAATCTCTAAAGTAAGGCCAACGAGACTATAAATAATGGTATGAGGGAGGAGAGACCAACATTCTAATAATGAAGTATCAGACAGGGATGAAGTGTGCTCGCTTTAGAAGGTTTTTATTGTGGCTTTGAAATATAATAAATAGTATATTGGTTGTTAAGTATTTTGAATTTGTGCGATGTTTTTGTTGTTACAAGCTTTTATTTAATTTGCGACGTTTGTACGTACGGCAACACGGGATTGTTGACCTAATACTTGCTACTGGTTATATAATGTCAATGCTATCATCATCATCATTTCAGCCGAAAGACGTCCACTGCTGAACATAGGCCTCCCCCAAGGCTCGCCAAACAGATCGGCCCTGCGCCATCCTCGTGCAATGCGTTCCCGCCACCCAGGTCGTCGCTCCATCTTGATGGAGGCGCTACCTACACTGCGTCTTCCAGTCCGCGGACGCCACTCGAGAACCTTTCGGCCGTCAATTCGCGCGATGTGCCCTGCCCACTGCCACTTAACTCTAGCGATTCTTCGAGCTCACAAAAAAAAGAAGAACCACAAAAAAATCCTTAAAATTAGGATTAAGGACTTTAGCATGTTATTTAAAATGTTTTTTGCCTGAAATAAACAACTTAAATTTCAATTTTTTTTTAAGTAAAGTGATTGGCATAGCTCGGAAAGTCACCAGACTTAAGTGACAGTAGGCAGGACGCATTGCTCGTAGAACCAACGGTCGATGGAGCAGTAAGGTACTACAGTGACCATCACGAACCGAAAGATGTGGCATGGGAAGCCCCCTAGCAGCGATCTGGCAGATTGTGGGGCTCTTTGGAGGCCTTTGTATGTCTTTATCTTTGTATGTTTTTGTCTATCTCTATATTTTTATGTCTTTCGCCTGATAGTGGCTTAACTGTGCTTATTTTTGTTTTGATTAAATCTTGCAAGTCAAACTAGTCTAGCTCCCAATAACCGGATTGACCTGAAAGTTGGCGTAGGTTGAATGACAATGCAAATACAGTCACAAGTTTGCTATGAAGTATCTTATAGTTATAGCAAACTTATTAAAGATGGCTTAGTAGCGACATCTCTTGTCCGGGTGAGCGGATAGTTCCGAAGGAGTGTTGACGTCTCTCGATGAGGGTATAGATGGCGCTGTATCACTGCAGAATGTGATTATTTAACAGAGATGTGCGATGTATGAGAAAATTTTGTGTCTAAACTCCTGACCAGTGGTGGTGTAGGGGAAATAGCACGCGGCACGGAATGCTGAGGACCTGGGTTCGTTTCCCAGCGCTGGTCTTTTTTCTGGGGTGTTTTCTGTGCATCCATGTTTCAGTTTGTATTTAGTATGAAATATATGCAAATACAGTCAACAAAATGTACAGTCAGCAAAAAAGTTTCTTTAAAAAATTGTTTTAAAATAACAAGTTTTTGTTCTGTACAGTTGTAAATTTTTGAGCAATTATACAGCTCCAATGTGTTTATTATGGCGTCTGTACGTGTATACAGGGTTATTTTTAATTCACTGACATCCTCTTAACCCTGAATTCCTATCACTCAAACAAATGTTTTTTGTTTTACGACTTTTTAAAATGAAGCACTTTTTTCCCATACAAATACACAGAGTATCGTAAAAATAAGAGGAAATCTCAAATTTTCAAAACGTTATTACACCAAAAATATTAAGTTTTGACAAAAGCCGTAAAACAAAAAACATTTGTTTAAGTGGTAGGAGTTTAGGGTTAAAAGGATGCTAGTGAATTACAAATAACCCTGTAGTTGTAAAGTCGACCAAAAAATTCCTTTACTACCCTAAGGTTCTATGTCAGTTGTACGGCTTAAAACATCAAAATCAAAGGCTATTTTCGCTTACAAGTCAATAGCTAGCCTAGCCATACACGCACGGATATGCCCGCCGGATCTAACTAACAGACGCGCCTGGCGGGCAGATTGGTGCGTGCACGGATATGGCCGCCGGCTGCCGCCATACACGCACGGATCTGCCCACCAGGCGCGTCTGTTGGGAAGATCCGGCGGGCATATCCGTGCGTGTATGGCTAGCTAAAGTGACTATCAGCTTTATTGTTTTTATTCTGATCGAGGAACTGTCACAAAATGGTAAGACACTTGGTCGACTATAAATTCGCCCACCAAGAAATGTGACAAAAAAATATGCAAGATAAATTAGAGACGACTCCCATCGTAAGTGCTCTGTTTTATGCATAATTTCTCAATAACGTTTATTAATAAACGTAATTATATGTTAATGGCTATATTTAATCGATGCAACGTACCTACACTTCATCAAGATATGGTAAAACACCGGTTTTCGATGTAGGCATGAATTATTTAAATTTATTTGATTTAAAATGGCATGCACGTCAAGCTGTGGTTAAGTTGTACATTCAATTATAAGATGAAAAATTGATTTTCCTAGATATATTCATAAAATAAATAATCTGCAAATACCAAAACATTTTTTGGCTTCGCCGCTTTCAAGTAAATAGGAAACATGCGTACAACTCTTTTAAATCTACTGACAACACTCATAGTAAATAAATAAATAAATAATCTTTATTCAAAATACTTTCTTGCAATACAATACAATTTATCTAGGAGACTTATAGGAAATAGTAACACATATGCCTGAACTAGGATGATCCTGTGTTTCAGGCGAGAAAAATAAAAATTACATTAATATCCTTAAAAATTAACAAAAGCATATAATATAACAAAACTTGACCTTAATACCTAAGTTGAATTTTAAAATAATATAATTTTACCTTGATACAAAAAAAAGAAATACTTAATATTACATAAAAAAAAGTGTAAAACATGATGGTCTATGTCATTTTATGTACCTATCTATCATCAAAAGAAAATAAAAAATGTTCATTTAAAAACAGTCAACAATTTCTCTGTATTTTCGTAGATAAATTTATTTAAAAAAAATCTTAAACGGAAAAGTTTTTCGGTTGCGCCGGGCGGGATTCGAACACACATCTGGCTATACACGCCAAGTGCTACCAACTGCACCACTGGGTTTTAAACATATTAATATTACCTACCTATAAAAGAATAACTAAACTGACTGCCAAACAACGCACAGCTTATATCACTGGATTGAGTCTTGAATACCATAGGCACAAAGAAGAAATTTTTCAAGATTTCCACGGGATAAAAAACTGGCTCATTTTTTATTTTTCACCGCGAGCGAAGCCGTGGACATAAGCTAGCCACTGATAAGGATTAATCATCGTCAGCAGCTGGAAGAAGTTCACTGTTGGACAAAAGTGCTCCCCTTTGAACACTACAATAAACGACATGTCTGCCGATGTCCACAGACTACCGAACTATGGTCCGACAACCTCGTGCGCGACCCTCCGCGGAACCCTGTCGCAGTCAGTATTTGCCGCACTTATTAAAAACAATCTTGTTAAGGACAGCAGAGGCTCCCTGCGACAGGGTTCCGCCGAGCGCCGCGCACGAGCTTGTCAAGGTATTGTCTTCAAACGAATATCGAACGTCGTTCTTTGAGTTAATGTCGCCTGCCCATCGCCACTTTACCACTTCAATTTACATATTTTTCGAGAAGAGTTAACTTAGTGTCTCTTAAATATTAAATAGTATACATTTTTTAATTAGCACCTTGTTTTACTCAGTCAGTAACATTGTTTAAACTGCCACAATCAAAAACCTAGACTCTACAACTTCAACCTCACCAGCAACATCGATAAATGTGTCATTGCATTTTCGGCGCCATTGTATTCAAATTCTAACCCAATAGACGCGGTGGTGGCGTAACTACCAACTATATACATGTCCCACTGTTAATTGCTGTTGCTACCCGCCGTACATACAAACATTCCAATTGCCACACATGTGTGTCCTGCAGAGGCAAAGCTTTGGGCAATCGATGACAACAAGTTAACTGAGCGTTAAAGACAATTGTGTAAAATATTAAACAGGTTATCAGACAAAATTTAACAAGTGTCTCTAGGTACTTATGGGTTGTTGACCTCGCGAATGGCTAATATTTTGTATGCTTTCAACCCCATCATCCATCAATCCATCCCAGTCTATATACGTCCCAGTGCAGGGCTTGGGCCGTAGTTCCCACGCGGGCCCAGTGCGGATCGGAAACTTCACACACACCATCGAATTTCTTCGCAGGTTTATGCAGGTTTCCTCGCGATGTTTTCCTGTATACAGTACAACCTTAGATTATTTATACACTAGATAGAGTGTCAGAAGCAAAAACACTGCGATACAAAACGTCCAAAACCCCATTTCCCCACCCCCAGCTTCATCTTACGATCGCGTTACGTAATTCAGACTGAAGGGGGCAAATGGCATATAAGCCAACTGTTGGCTTATATTTTTCGGGACTTTTTTATGCCGCCTAAGCGTATAAATATAGTGTATAAATAATGTAAGAGTGTAACGTGTTTTTTTTCTTGACCTATATTTGTATCCAACTGCTGGGCAAAGAGCTGCTCTCCTCTTGACGTCCACTTCTCCCTATGCAGAACTCCATGCGGCCACTTGCTCAGGTTTTGTCCCGGTCATCTGGCCATCACCGCCTTGTTTTGCTTTGCATTTGTTGCCAGTTGGGCAGTACACACCATGTGGCTGAGTACGACAATCTTTGTGGGTGGGTCCGCTACACACGCTCGGCCCAATCCCATTTAAGGTCGGCACTCGCTTTCCCTCACAGAAAAATAACTATTAGCTCCGTCCTTTCCCAACGTCAGCGATCTTATACATTTATTTTATAATTCCCATGTGAAACCAAACAAATCGGTTTCATATCTTTACGCGTGATTTTGGTGATCAGAATCACGTATTACGCTATCTCTTCATCAGACGTATTAAAATAATCGTCACAGTTCATTTACTATTCCATGCATATTTTAATCTTAATCGTAACTCTATATTTAGGTAAAATACGTCACTGTTAGTTTTTTAAGTGTTTTGTTCCATTTATGGAACGTTGACGTCAGAATGTTCAACTTTAGATTGAACCCGTTAACGAATCTGACTCGAAAGTTCGAAACGTGACGCAGCATGTGCTGTGATAAATAGCACCCACGTAGATTGGCGGATTTTGCTACGATAAAATTTCAGAGACTCACATTATTGAAATTATTGATGACTAGCTAGCTGTTGCCCGCGACTCCGTCTGCGAAGAATTCGTTTATCGCTATCCCCACGGGAACTATGCAATTTTCCGGGATAAAAAGTATCCTATAAGTATGATAAACCAGGCTATAAACTGTGTGCCAAATTTTATCAGATTCCGTCAAACCGTTTTAGCGTGAAAGAGTAACAAACATCCACACAGCCATCCATCTATGCAAACTTACACGTTTAGGGAGATGTTGGTGACGTATCTGTCAACGGCGAACCCTTCTACGAACTAATAATGTATCTTTCGATCGTGAATCTAAACTTGGTAGTAAATTGTAGTCGCGAGGCGCACAAAACAGCTGTCCTGAAGAGTTACAAGTATACGTGTGCACAGGTGGAATATATTATTTACTTATTAGCATATCTTTCAACCAATAAGCGAATAAGATAAAAAAAAAATAATAAAATAAATATCATGGGACAATTCACACCAATTGACCTAGTCCCAAAGTAAGCTAGGCAAGCTTGTGTTATGGGTACCAGACAACGGATAAACATACTTATAAATATAGATAGATACATACTTAAATACATATTAAACACCCAAGACCCGAGAACAAACATTCGTATTTTTCATGCAAATATCTGCCCTGACACGGGAATCGAACCTGGGACCTCAAGCTTCATAGTCAGGTTCTCTAACCACTAGGCCATCTGGTCGTGTAAAAGATGCTTCTTTCTTGCGAAAATGATTCTATGTTTGCTTAGTAGATCAATGAATACGATTGGTGGATATCTAACGTATCCATAGCAACTTATCATAGCACATCTCTAATGGAAAAGCACTCTAAATATCGACTTTGAATATGAAAATGTTAGACAATCACGGGAATTAACTAAACAAACTTGCCCAACCATATGCTGTAATAAACTCGATTAATACTATGAAAGATTGTTTTGTTTGTTGCCGGATTCTTCTCAACACGGTTTCTCCGAACCGATATGGTAGATTCTTCGACTTTCATTAGTGATTTTTATAACCTTAATTGAATAAATATATTTTAACTTTGCCTATATCTCATTCCATTATGGAGAAATAATGTAGTGCAAAGATGAGCCGTGAACAACTACCTTTGTGACTGATATGGACCGACTCTGTACCGGTGACTAAACCGTTCTTTTTCTTCCACAGTGGCACGGCAGCATGTCATGCGAGGCGGCAGCGGCGTCGTCCTCGACGGGCGGCGCGGGCGCACCGCTGCTGCCGGATTCTGAGCTCATCAAACTGTGCCCAATGTGCCGCGTGCCAATAGAGAAGGACGAGGGATGCGCGCAGATGATGTGCAAGCGTTGCAAGCACGTGTTCTGCTGGTACTGCCTGGCGTCGCTCGACGTAAGTTTATGTGCCATATGTGTCACGTGTTCTGAATTATTATTATTCGGAGCTCATCAAACTGTGCCCGATGTGCCGCGTGCCCATAGAGAAGGACGAGGGATGCGTGCAGATGTGCAAGCGGTACAAATACGTGTTCTGCTGGTACGCCAGCGTCGCTCGACGTAAGTTTATGTGCCATATGTGTCACATCACATTGTCTGAATTATCATTATTATTATCATTATTATTACACCTGTCCAATTTCGAGAAGGATGTCAGTCGTCGAATCCAACTCGGATGGGCAGCGTTCGGGAAACTCCGCAATGTTTTTTCGTCCGAAAACCTCAGTGCCTGAAGACGTAAGTCTTTAACCAGTGTGTGCGCCATCACATCTCACAGGATTCTCAGAATGAGTGGGTAAGCCCCAAGTTTCCACGCGGGCCCTGTACAGATTGGGAACTTTATACCTTTACACACACAATTGGGAATGTCTAAAAAAAATTACTAGTGGTTTTTATATTTTTTTTGTGAAGAAAAGTCAATTATAAGAAACTAATTTCAATATTTTGTCATTTAGTTCACTACTTTTTTCAAAATTAATTATTGAAACTATTTTGGTTGATGACGTCAGATTATAATTGAGGGCTCCCACACTGCCAAATTTCTAAATCTATCTAAATGCGTACGATAAGGCAACCCCTTTAATTATTTTTTGCGTAGTGGTACACTGTAACTAGAGTCACTTTACTGGCGCTGTCAAAGTGCTAGATGTCAGGCAGCGGGTCCAAATCAAACTCCGTAGTATAATCCACGCGTAAATTCTGAATAATTCTAACCACACAGAATGAAGAACGACTTGAACCAGTCACGCAATTTACACCAATGTCAAATGAAGGTCATTGCTTGTTTGTTATGTAATAAATTCATTACATAATATTAAAATTAAATAACAACAGAAAACTAGTTAAAAAGCATTTTATCTCGAAATGGTTTTCGATTTACTACACATTGCAAAAAAATAAACATCCCCAATTGAATTTCTTCGTAGGTGTGTGCAGGATACGATGTTTCACCGTAAAGCTCATGGTAAATTTCAAATGTAACTTCGCACACAAATTGCGAAAAACTCAGAGGTGCGAGTCCGGGTTCAAACCCATGACCTTCTCCTTGAGAGGCCGCAGATCAAAACACTAGACTACCACGGCTTTTGTATTCCTATTTGATTTGTATCCTATTTCAACGTAATCCATCTCAAATAATGCATCCCAATTATAGTATAAATCTTCCCAGGTGAATTTTTCGCTTCGAGCCCTTATCTTTTAAAACAAACGGTATCGTCATAGTATTAAGGTTCAAATTCAATGTAATGGCTCGAAGCGAAAAATTCACCTGGGGAGATTTATACTACTTATGCCTAGTTTGATTCATGCCATGTACGCATTTGCGCTCTTGAAGTTTCAAAACTAGGACAGTTAACTCGGATCAGCCCGTCTGCAGCCCAACCAAAACACGGCCATCCATCAACCTCACAAGTCTCACAACATCGTTCGGTTGTTTACCAGCAATTTGGGTTGCTTATTATAGTTATAATTAGCAGCTGCCTTGACCCCTATGGTTTGATTTATAGTGGTTAGTGGCTCATGCACGCTCTGAGCCACCATTGTTTGTAAGATAACAAGGTTTTGACGGAATGTTTTGGCAGTGGTCCGTACCTACCTATCTTGCTTAGTATAGCAGTACAATATATACCTCAATAATCTTCTCCCTACTTATTTCACTGATTTGGGACTAATTGGGACCATTTTGTGACATTCGCACTTTTTATTGCTTTTTTTTTATGTTATTTTTGTCCTAATTTGATTTTGTTGTCACGAATAAATGTTTCTTTCCGTCTTTCTTTCTTTCCTATTCCGAGCTATATACTAGCTGTTGCCCGCGACTCCGTCTGCAAAGAAATCGTTTATCGCTATCCCGCGGGAACTATGCAATTTTTTTCGAGATTTAAAAACTATCCTATGTACTTCCCAGGATCTCAAACTATCTCCATACCAAATTTCATCTAAATCGGTTCACCGGTTTAAGCGTGAAGAAGTAACAGACAGACAGACACAATTTTACATTTATAATACAAGTATCATCACTACATGGTATAAAACTAAGTCGCTTCCCGCTATCTGTCCCTATGTATGCTTAGATCTTTAAAACTACGTAACGGATTTTGATGCGGTTTTTCTTAATAGATAGAGTGATTTAAGAGGAAGGTTTATAATAAGTATAATACATGCATTATATAGTTGTACCCGTGCGAAGCTGGGGCGGGTCGTATACACAGTAAAGGAAAAACCTTATAAGTCACGCAATATCTTCCAAACGGAAAGGTATAAAAAGAATATAATTTAGGTCAGGTGGGCAGAGATATTAAGGATCGCCCAAGTCAAGTATCCGTGAACTTTGGCCTGACTTGACCCCACTTTTTATTCCTTAACGGGATCATTCATAAATTAGTTACGCCGAAAAACAAAGGAACGTTTACTGACCTGACTGTTGTAATTACATGTACAAGCTTTCATTTATCTTTCGACTTTCGTATGTAAGTAAGACTTTTTATAAGTTGCTAGTTTGGTATCTTGTAAAGTAGTAAGTAAGTAATTTTTACTTTTGTGTTGCCACCCCTAGCGACCGTGTTGAGATTGCAATAAAAACGGCAAAAAAAAACACGTTTGTTGTATGGGAGCCCCCTTAAATATTTGATTTATTCTGTTTTTTTAGTATTTGTTGTTATAGCGGCAACAGGAATACATCATCTGTGAAAATTTCAATAGCTATCACGGTTCCTGAGATACAGCCTGGTGACAGACGGACAGACGGACGGACAGCGAAGTCTCAGTAATAGGGTCCCGTTTTTACCCTTTGGGTACGGATCCCTAAAAATCCCAAATGTCAAGAGTCTAGACCGTTAAATATTCTAATCTATTTGACCGTCGTTCGCAACAATACTTGTATTGTTGATCGAAGGTCGTTCGAATGCAATAAAATGTTTATGAATTATGATGTTATTGGTGACAAAAATAATTGGATTTACATTCAAATTATCTTATTTCACTTGATTTCAGGTACAATAAAATTACATAAAGTGCATTGATTCTCACTAAAATCCACCTAACAAGGCATGCGAAATTTAGCAAACAAACAGTGAAAGACAATAACTTAAATCTAAGTAGTTTGTTCATTATCTGAAATTCACAGCAGGTCCTTCCAGGTCTTCCAGGTCACATTCAAAATGCAGAATATAATTGTAATTTTCAATCTGAAATAAATTAATCTAATCTAATCCAATCAATGAACGGAGAAAACGCTCGCCGCTGCCGCCGATCGCGCTATGCCGTGGCCGAGCCATTACACGTTACACACGGGATACGGCGGTTGAAGCGCTTCAGAGTCCCACACATTTTGCCGGTTTTCTTTTAAAGAAACTGACCACCTGACCAAATTTTCTTATAGAGGTCAATCCGCCTGGGTTGATAGCACTAAATATCACTACAAACTTCATTAATATTGTCGCAATAACCGTATTATTGTGCCTTGGACGTTGCAACAATATAATATTACCATATTTTATTTTTATTACTTTAAATAATTTTGTGGGTAACAGTTAATCTTTGCTGGGTTATAATATAACCCGTTTTTATTTATTTATCTACTAGCCATTACCTGCTGTTTCGCTTGCCTAAACTTTTATAGATCTGGCAGTTCAGGATCTTACTAAATTCTCATAGGAATTTCCAGAAATTACCTACATAGTAGTCTCAATTTACGTCGTATGAAAAGCACCATGAATTGGTTCGAAACATGTCGGGCATACCTCGAATACTAATACGCGAGTGATCCTTGTTTCTTATTTTAGTCATTATGACATCGGGGCTTTCAAGAAATGGGTGTGTGTGTGTACTTCCTTTTTTAATACCGGCAGAATTTAAGAGGGTCACCTCTTTGTGGTTGTTGATTGATATTTAAGGGCGGTGGTGATCATTTCCCATCAGATGACCCGTTTGCTCGTTTTTCTCCCTCTCATAAAAAAAGAAATGTCGATTATCTATCATACATAGCGCACCTTCAGATCGAGACTGACACAATTCGAAATATTCTCATTTCAAAAATAAACTTTGTGTAGGTACATGAAAAGAGGTTTAGTTTTGAAATGACAATAATTCGGTATCCTATTATCTCGTCTCAATCGCTTTTCGTTTAATTCTTATTTCGTCTCATTCTGTGTTTGTCTTCGTCTTGTTCGCTATCCGTCACTATCTTTTTTGGTCAAATTCTGCAACTTGTCTATACGTTAATATGTCTTAGGTATTCGTTTTTTGTCACAGTTTTCCCTGGATTCATTCGTCGTTCTTTCTCTTTCGTTTTTGTCTCATTTACTTATTCGCCAAAATTATTTCTATACGTTCGGTGCTGATAAATAAATGTTCGTAAGTAAATGAGAACAAAAAACGAAAGGGAAGAACGACGAGTGAGTCTAAGAAATACCGTGACGAAAAACGAATAAGACTTATTAAGAGAGAGAATACAGAATTTGACCAAGTGACGGATAGCGAACAAGACGAATAAAGAATGAGTGACGAATACAGAATGAGACGAAATAAGAATTAAACGAAAAACGAATGAGGCGAGATAATAGGATACCAATAATTCGAATTGGGTCAGTCTCGTTCTGAAGGTGCGACAGGTTAATTAAGGGGTATATTGTTCACTTTCTAAAGCTTTGACTAAAATGGAGCGTTTCTCTCGTTCGCAGGACGACTTCCTCCTCCGCCATTACGACAAAGGCCCGTGCAAGAACAAGTTGGGCCACTCGCGCGCATCCGTGCTGTGGCATCGAGCGCAGGTGGGTATATCGGTCGGTCATCGTTTTTTGTTTCTTTTACGTTAACGCTTCTCAACCGCTGTCTCGAGCCAGTATAGCAGCTAGCAAACTATATTTCCGAATGATGCATCAAATGTTTTAATTTTTTTTTCATTTTATGGTGTCGTACGTAACACTATCAGAACGGTTGAGAAGCGATGTTTTTTTTTACCGATTTGTATAATTTATGTACGTTACCAAAACGTCAAACAATCTACGAGTATACACCTCTGCACACTAATCATAAGATTGGTGTTTATGACTGGTTAGATGCATTTGCCGGCATCGTTATTTTCTGGTGGGCAAAATTTATGTTCGCATTTCTTCCCACGTGCTTATTTTCTCACTTTGGTTTTCACAGTTGCGTTCTTTCCCAATATTAATTGACACAGAAACAGTGTCGACGGAACTCCGCGTGAACCTACCTATGTTTCTGTGTCGATTAAAATTGGGAAAAACGCGATTGTGAAAATAAGCTCCAGTAATAAAACATAGTGAGAAAAAAAGCATCTGGGAAAAAGTGAATGGGAAATCTTGCTACTAGGAATTAACGATTCTGGTGAATTGATCTATCCCGACTTTTTTATATGTATATGTTTGACGCGATGGATGTACTTATAGGTAGATATTTATTTATGTCCTGGATTTTACAAATGAGGCTCTAAATTTGACTGTATGTTTTATTTTATGACGACCTGATAGCTTAGTGGTTAGAAAACCTGACTATGAAGCTTGAGGTCCCGGGTTCGATCCCCGGTCTGAGCAGATATTTATATAAAAAATACGAATGTTTGCTCTCGAGTTTTGGATATTTAAATACGTATTTAAGTATGTAATATCTATTTGTGTATGTTTAGCTTTGCTAAGTTGTGAACTAGATCAATCGGTGTCAATTGTTCCGTGTAATATATAATATAGATATATTTATGTATGTCTATCAATATATTTGCTGACCATGCACCGTTTGCGTCCCATATCAAATTTTACCTTAAATGGTTCAGTAATTATAATTTTAGTAACATTTAAAATCGATTAATGTTTCTGTTTTTAGAAAAAGATATTTAACTGTGTCAGAAATATCGGTGGGATTTTTGAGAATGACAGCACATCGATGCATTTTGAATGAATTTTCTGCTTCTAACTGTAATGACTGGGTATCAATGAGATGGTGATATATGATGGTAAATTTAATTTAATTTTGAAGTGAACTAAATGGAAAAAAAATTGAAATTAATTTCTTATTTTTGGCTTTTTAACTATACAAAAAAATACATATGTTTATACAAACTATGGTATTGTTTTAGACATCCCCAATTATAATGTAATCTGCTTATCTAAAACAACGGTCTAATCCAAAATACTACGGTGTGCTACTTCATGCTTTAATTATTGCAAATAAGGTGTATAATTACACAGCGTATCATTTCGAATTAGGCCGTTGTTTTAGATAAGCATCGGATGTAGACTTATTGACTTTATTTGCGATAATTGTTAATAATACAACTAGACTGTGAAGGCTGGGAGAATGGATACAGTTTTAGACGCAGCACACTCAAAAAATAGTGTCTTATAGGCGCATATATTTGAGGTTCATGATAACTCGTGTTTCGGGGGCTTTTGAAGTTTGTTTCCATTTTAGAAAATTAATCTTAGATAGGTAACTAGATTTCAGTTGGGTATACCATAGTATGCATGCGGTTCGTATTGGATATGCAGGCCGATTTGTCCATCATTCTTTCGTCGTCGGTTTATTTTGAATGTTATCTCTCTTCAGGTTGTGGGCATATTCGCCGGATTCGGGCTGCTGCTTCTGGTGGCCAGCCCGCTGCTCCTGCTTGCCGCGCCCTGCATCGTTTGCTGCAAATGCAGGTGAGACAATGGACTAGTCCTAGGATTAAGGCCGCATCGAGCTGCTGTCCTAAAACTGCGGCCAGTAATACCGGAGGACGGGCAGCAGCGTCCCTAATATGTACGGTTTTCCACTGCGGTCGCCAACCCGCCTGCCAAGCGTGGCGACTACGGCAAATACCCCCCTATGGCTGAGTCCAAAAGAAAACGGCCCCTAGTCTTCGGCAGCCCTGCTGTTCCAGGCTACGGTAGCGGCCTGGGTAACGGCGGGGCAAGGGGTGCTAAAAATCCCCGGAAGCGATCCGGCTACCATCACCAACGATCCCTGGCCCTGGCAACGTATAACTCAAGTCAAAAGTCTTTGACCAGCAGGCTTATTGTCTAACGCTTCTGACGCTTGCCTTCGCAATCACTATTTCTTTCTGTCAAACGGTATAAGATGATGACAGAAAGAGATGGTGAAAGCGAAGGCAAGCGTCAGAAGCGTTAGACAATACGTCCTCAGTGTATGTTGCCAGTGATGACGCAGTGGAGGTAGGCCTCCAACAAGATGGAGCGACGACCTGGTGAAGATAGCGGGAACGCATTGGATGCGGATGGCGCAGAGCCGATCTGTTTGGCGAGCCTTGGGGGAGGCCTATGTTCGCGGACGTCTTTCGGCTGAAATGATGAATCCCTTGCTATATCATTACTAGCAAAGCTTTAGTTCTGAAATTCTGTGTAAGATATTTGAGGATGCACAATGACCAGTGATTTTCGAAACTCGATTGCTTGTTGTTTGCTCGATAGAAAAAAAATCTAATGTCAATTTGTCGGGTCTACTAGGATATCATGGTAATCACATTTCACGGCACTGCTGTTACACCCAGTTAGGGTTGCCATCTCTAAAATTCAGCAACCAGGGCAAAAAGCGTACG
The DNA here is from genome assembly GCA_947563465.1 of Archips xylosteana. NCBI lineage: Eukaryota > Metazoa > Arthropoda > Insecta > Lepidoptera > Tortricidae > Archips > Archips xylosteana. The sequence continues at coordinate 18,672,625 of OX387353.1, read as the reverse complement.
ATCCCCGGATTTTGGAGCTCAGAAACCGGACACGTCATCGTTTTTTGTTTTATTTTAATCTGTACTAACTAGCGGCTGACGCGAATTCGTGAATTCAAACCCGGACTAGAAATGGAACCCCGCCCGGACGTTCCCCGGACGCTCTCTAAACTAGGACAAATCCGGGGAAACCCGGACGGATGGCAATCTTACACCCAGTGGCGTAGCGTGCCTTGGGGCCCTGTATCAAAATTAGTTAGGGGGCTTTCCCGGGAAGCACGAGATTAAGTGACATTGTGGAGTACATTTTACTAATTTTTGCTTACACGCGTTAGGGGTCTCTGAAGGGGGCCCCGTATCATTGATACGGCTGATACGGCGGTAGCTACGCCCCTGGTTACACCTAAGAATGTTAACTACGCGCCTGATACCAGTTTTTAATACGTATCACCACCATTCCAGATTATGCAACCCGAGCACGAAGAACCTCGAAGAAGTGGATGAAATTGAGAGCATAAGCCCAGGGCGTGAAGACGACGGCGAGATCACCAGAGCGAGACGGCTGTCCGATTGACGCCCGCGCTACTAGGCGAGCCGACCGGCCATCGGAAGCGTTCGACGTCAGGATATGAGCTAGTTACAGTAAAATTACATAAAGTTTACCACCGGCAGATGGTTTGCCTTCATCTCATATTCAACTTTAACGACCTACAAATAAAGCCAATTTTAGAATACGCCACGTTTGCGGATTTTGTAATAGCTGCTTTATTTGTATGGTGTTAAAGTTGGAAATGAAATGAAGGCATGCCAGCTGTCAGTGGTAAACTAAAAGTAAACGTATTGTAAGCTTCTCGGTAGGATAGGAGCTTCATGTTTCAGTTGATCAAGCATTTAAAAAATTTCGTCTGAAGTTATACAACCAATAAGATTCTGGCAACTAAAAATATTGTTTATACACATGCAAGATGAATGAAGCGAAGTCACTTGTGGTTTTAACATTTGTGAACATTGACAACAATACAAGGTGTTTCAGAACTGATCCGGTATCTCAAGCGGTGGTTAGGTTAGCGTGATTCAACACTTCCACACGTCGATCGATCATTTTGACTCAAAAATTTAATTAAAAACGATCTGGAGGTATAATTGGATTAATATTAAAAGTCATTGTGTATAATGCCTGATGCCAAAATCAGTGTCGTGTCTGTTACAAAACTTGATTAAGAACATCAGAGAGGGCTGTATTCTCCACGCAAATTCACTTTAAAACAGACGCGCCAAACCACTGCACCGACTTAGTAATTCTCTGAAATCTGACAGTAAATACGAAAGCATAATGTAAAAACTTGGAACTTTAATACTGCCACACGATTCGTAACTTGGAAATATGTGTGTACACACTAAACAAGAAAATTAAGACAATTTTGTAACTCCCATTGCGTGGCAGTTTAGTTGCGAATTCGTCCCAGCAACAGTGCTCTGTCACTGCATACAATAGAGTAATTTATGATCGTTATCGTTGACACAGTGATTCTGTTCTCTTTAACATAAAGTTGTTACCCGAAAATATACTCTAAGACTACTACTAATACTGTCGACACTGAGCTGGCGAGTACGTGACCATGACTAGGATTGGTGAGTGTTTCGTAAGTCCATGCAGTTGAATACTTCCCCACCGCTGTCGTTGACACATATTCTATTATCGTTGTTAATTAACAACCGAAAATGTACTCTGCAACTGCTGCTTACACCGCGGGCGGTAGACTTGCTGGTAGATGTCAAATGATAATATAGCGGTTGTCGAACACGAGTGTCGAATCTGTTACGTAGTAACTATTATATAATCTGTGACAGCGGTGTCATGCGAATCGTCAGATTGATTTTTGAACCGTTTCGTGGCCAAGACCTTGAGATTTAAGTGAGTGTTAATCTAGTTTGTGTGTTATAAAATCGAAATAAATGTTACTATGGCCAATATAATACAATACTATACTTGTTTACAAATATACGTGTCGTTTCAATGTGTTATTTTTAAGAATAAATAAAATTAACTCCTACACAGACTGGATAGGACTCAGTTTTGAATGCACAAGCAACTTACTTTATATTCAAATGTAAGATTAAAATGGCTGACGTTTCTTTCTCTTGATGACAGAGAGAAATTGACGGACGCTTTTATCCGAGATACTTTTGATTATAATGGTGACACCCAATACGTTATGGAGACTAGCAATTACATCCAAATGTACCTAAAAGCCCTTTGCACGTTTGTCGAGGCTTAGCCAGCTTTCGAAAGTTTAAGCGTTTGAAACGCAATGTTTTGCTTGGCTGGCGACTAATGCGGCAATTATATTAAGTCGATCGCCGCATGCAACATGCGGTGACCGCAACAGTGTGAAGAGCGACAGCTACCAGCGCCTAATTATGGCCACCGCATTAGGCGGACAGACTAATGTGAAGACGACGTTCGGTCGCCGAAGTAGTTTGAAACAAGCAAGCGACAGTTTTTGAAATTGAGTTGTCGAAGCGTTTGAACTATTACTGTATCCTATCGTGTGCGACAAGCGCTTGAGATGCATTTGAAAGTTGGTAGGGTTCACGAGCTGAGCTCAAAGTGAGCCCTCGGCAAGCGTGCGAAGACATACGAGATACTTATTTCTCGAACCTTCACGAGAGAAACCACCCCAGAACCACCAACATAATGATGTGAATTCTTTGACAATTTTCCATACTTACTTACTTTTTTTTTTTTTTTTTTCTATCATTTAATCATACTTATTACATAATTAATCAAAATGTCAACAAAATTGGTTAGTAAAAAAATCAAAACTCTTAAAAACTAAGTTAGTACAGCACCAAACATACAATATACACTAAAATTATCCTAAAATTATTAATAATTAAATTAAGCTTGTTGGCTCAAAAATCCCTCCCCGCGACGAACTGGAAACAAATGTCCCCATTACGCTCGCAGCATTGCCTCTCTGGATGGCTATGGAGATCTGCTGAACAAGCCACGATCCTGAACGAGCATCACAACCACGATCTCTTAAACGGCGACCCAAGTCACCAAAAAGCTTACTTACTTGCTTGGAATTTTAGAGTCAATAGCTTACTTACTTGGAATTTTGGAGTCAATGGCCCAGTAATTAACGACAGTAAAGAAATTATCGACTTCTGAAGAAAATGTCTGACTTATACTAAAAAACATTGTTGACGAACGCCTCACTGAAAATGTCTTAACCATTTAGAATGTACCTACCGCCGTATCGGCAATGAAAGGCAAAAAGCATAAGTATACGCGTTTTAGGGTCGTTCTTATAATAGTAAATTCCGGATGCACGCTTTTGACGCTCATGCGCAGTGGCACCCAACTGTTGGTTCGCATGACTTTTTAATGTAAATAAAAATAGTTTCCAATAGGGTTTAATAAATTGAAAATAATGTTTATCTTACTATTGCAGTGAACTTATCGTCCCATGAGTTGAAAATTAGTAGTCTGCCTAGCCAAAGGTTGGGAACCACTGCCATAAATGTCCTGGACAACGAATCTGTGAATATTTCTTCGGTAATTTCTCCGAGTTAGGTTACTTTTTTTAAAAAGACCCGCTTCATGATTCCTTTATTATAATCAAATGTTAAAATCTATGTATTTTCTAACTATATACAGGGGATTGTGAAACGGGTCGTTACGTAGATACTTAGGGCCTGTTCCACCACTCTCTGTTAAGTTCCTACGTATGTGATGCCGTCTCTGTTCGATCTGACGAAATAAACAAAGACGGCATGATAGATATCTGTCACATAATATAAAAGGAACTTGAAAGAGTGGTGGAACAGGGGGTTAATATATTAGTCATTGGAATGTAAAAGTGGAACTTAATGTAACAGGTAAACTGATGGATATTAATGTATATTTTTTATATAATAAGTGCGCAAAGCGTGCTCTTTTGCGTGTATCGTTTAGTTATAATTAATAACATGTTTTTGGAAGGATACTTAGGCTGGTTACTTCAAATCTTTATTTATAATGCGATGTTAGAAAGCTTAAGTGTCGCTTTAGGAGTGAGGTATATATTTTATGGCGTCACATTTTGTGGCATTACACGGCAAAATGGACCTTGTTGCACTGGACGGTGATATTTAAATCGTAAACCACACAGGTCGGCAGCGTGTCGGGAGCGGAGCGGGTCGGGTCAGGAGTGCGGCGGGCCTATTTGGCAGCTACTTTTCTTTTAAGATGAGGAAATTTTGGATTTTTCTCACTCTGAATCAAGAGCTCTATCGATTTTGATGATTAAAAAAATGTCCCTAACTTACCATACAATTTTTTTGTGTCAAATAAGGTAACTTTTTTCTTCATGAAAATGAATTTTACTTGTGATTTTGAATATTTGAACCGCAAAATTACCTAATTTAAAAAACGTGAAGAGTATAGGTACACTTTTATCTGAAAATTCTCATTTACGTAACTGTATATGAACAACATGTTGTTCACACATACTGCCACGTAAATAGAGTCAGACCAAGATAAGTCTGCAACCATTTTGATAGCACACCCAGTGCAAGTGATATTAATATATCAAACGTCAAACTTCTTTGAAAGTATGACGTATAAATAACACATGACATGAACTGCGTCTGCTGTCAAAATCGTCGCAGACTTATTTTGGTCTGACTCTAGGTTCGCTGCACTCCCGAACCGACCCGCTTTCGGTCCGTTGCCGTCCCATGTTTACCCATGTTTACGGGTTTACGGGTTTCGGTTTCGGCTGCGGTCCTATGGTTTACGCTTAAAGACCTGTCACTTTAGCCCCGGTGTACTGAATCGTTTTTGCCGTGAACTGTCAATTGTTATAGCGCAGTTTTCTGACATCGACAAGCTAGTACTTTTTGATTAAGATTCGTAGTAAAAGGTCCAAAGTATTATAAAAAAAAAGAAATATAATGATCGTTAAGTGTAACTGCAATGCAGTGTGAAACAATGCATGTCAGGTTTATTTTTTTAATCACTGATCAGCTAAAGGCGAATAAAGTGAATGAATTCATAAAACGCACTGCTTTCCTGTGTCTGTGAACAGGGCGCCTTATCTCTTGAATTAGACGTATGTTATTTATTAATGTAAATAAGGTTTAATAATTGTACTTAATTATATAAGAATCGGTGACTTAAATGTTTTTTTTTCTTATTTGCGGCAAAGCTAGATATTGCGAATTGAGGTTCTAGAGTTCAACATACGGTTATAACTACACAGGCTGCGTGCGGTTTACCTCCGCATTATTGAGTAAAACATATCATCATACGAAATAGTTAAGAGGGTACGATGCGCACCATTTCTCCATACAAACGTAATCCCCTGTTTCCTCCCTGGATAATGGCTTTAGAGCCAAATTTTTTTTACTGTGTAATCTGTATCTACCACAGCTATGCCCCTATGTTTCGTTTTTTTCCATATTTCAATTAACATAAGAAATATGAGCTTTCAAAAACCGAAAAAATTGCCCAATTTCAACGTCATTTTCAGACACTCGTCAGAAAAGAATCCCTCCTATAAACAAAAAAAGGAAAACATAGGGGCATAGCTAAATCTGTCCTCTAATTATTTATGAAAAAAATAAATTTATTGGCCCAGTTTTCGAGAAGAAAACAGGGGATTACGAAATGCTGTTTTGATCAATTTTACGCGCCTATTAACGGTCTGAGGTGCAGTTGTCCCGCTCTCGCTGTACTGACACGGAGGGGTTCGGGCGAGACAGCGACATTTCATTAAAATACCTATTTCTCAAAATTCTCCCAGCCATCGTACCCTCTTAAGTATTAATACTATCAAGGGAACTGTCATGTCTACCTACATAATGTCGTGTTTCTTTAAAACAATTCGCCTGCTAGCTGATTTCGCAATAGAGGTCTCTGTACCGTTCATTTTGTATGTTACTTAGACCTCTGCTTTCCCTGCATTCTGAGAGGAGGCCTGTGCCCTGCAGTGGCACGTATATTGGCTGGGATGATTAGACCTCTGCTTAACTATACTTCGTTTTTTTAGCATTAGAAATAGGGTAAACAATCTTGATGAGTCTTTTTATCGAAAAACGCTTAAAAAAAATTGTACTATTACTTATAAAACCAAAAGAATGTAAATGACGATATGTGCTTTCTAATTGTTACATATTCGCTGTGATTTATTTTTCAAGTGTTTTTCAATAAAATGACACGTCAATATTGCTTACCTTCGTTCTAATGCTAAAAAAAAACGAATTACGTATAGATAGCACCATTTCTATTTAGATTCTTCATTGACTTCATAGATGGCACTATTGTGTTAAACAGAGGTCAAATGCAGATGTAAGATTTGGTATATAAAAACCAAAACATATTATGTTGATGAAAATGGGTGCGTTGTATTTAATGAACAGCAACTTGGCTTCCTTTTCTGGGTCTAGGCGATTTCGAAAAGGGTCGTAAATCAGTCCGGCACCACTAAAAAATTGTTCACTAGGAACTAATTATCAAGGGTTAAAAGGGGAAAATAACTAGCACTTGCGCTGTACGCGCCGCCGCTATGTCGTTCCTGTGCCGACTCGTTCAACATCCGCATGCTCCGCATTGATTTTATACGGATACGGATGTTAAAATTGAACGCGGATAATCCGCTGCTGTGGATGCGGATAATGTCTGCAACACCCCTGGTCAAAATGCCATACGAAATAATGGGACAAAGACCTCTCTGAATAACTGGCTACAGGTTTGTTATTTTTAAAAAACGTGACGTATACATATTTACAGTCCACTTGTTTTAATCGCCCATGTTCTACATATAAATTCTTAAAGGGTTTCATTGCGAATTAAATCATGTTCTATTTACTTAGACATTTCGGTTATTGCAACGACTAAATGGATTGTATTACTGCAGTGTATGGAGAATAACCCTGTAAAATATAATTGTGTGCGGCGCGCAATAACGCCTACTTTTATGATTTCAATATGTGTGAAAATTGCTAAAGTGCTACAATGTTTATACTTTGTTACATTGTTGTACGTATTGACATTACGTAGCTCGAGATCGTATCTCAAGGCGATGTATAAACTAAACTGAACTTTAAAGAACAGTGTATAAAGTTCATTTAGTAAGATAGTCGACTTTGACATGTTTTATTTTTAACAAACAAGGTTATAAACAGAAGCACCACTGCAACAGGGGCTGGCACCCATTTTGCGTCTCGTCTGTTTTATCCGGTAGGAAAGGGACGCACAGAGTTAAAAGAGAGAAACAGCGCGCGTGCTACTTGTTTTGAAGTTACATTAACAATCGACAAAGTATCAACATTGTTTTACATCACCAAAAGTTTTTGATAGTTGCTGTCATCGATTCTTATAAGTAGCTTGTTTTAGCAAGCTAGTGGAAGCATTTGTAGACTTAATCAGGAATGTCTTTAGATGGTTAGATTTTAAGTTATTTACTATAAAGTTAGTCTAAGTCGACTGTAATATCACTCTTGTCTATGGTATTCACGCAAAGACTTTTTTTTCATTAAGTTTAATATTTTATTGTGTTGGGGAACAGCACCCTGTATATAGAAAGAATTCTATTTTTTGTTATTGACTATTCTTCTCGTTTTTTGTTGACAAAATTTTTTTTCCGTTAATCTTATGATAAACAGTTTAATAAAGTTTATTTCTGACAAATCTCAAAGGAACCTTTTTATTTTCTTAACCTCTTCACCGGCTCTAAACAAACGAAGTGACGTGCTCTGTACGCCACACCACGACGTTACATGAAAAGCCGATTTTCTACTTAAAATCCATTGTAGAAGGGTTTATTTTGAGTTGAAATATTGGGCATGTATATATATATATATATATAGATGATTTTGGCGTGTGAGGTCGTTTCACGTCGAAAATTGGCGACGGATTGCCGTGATTTTTTGTATGGACATAGTTAAAGGGCTGGAGAGTGACATAGGCTTCTTTTTATCACGGGAAAATATCTCATTAACATGGGAAACCACGTTTTAGTTATTTAACTACACACTCAAAAATTAGCACACACGCACAAGCACGCGCGCGCACACACACACTCGCACCCTCCGACCCACTCACACACACACTCACACAGACACACCACAGACAAACTCATTTAGACATGGAGCAGTGATTTCCCCTTGTTGAAGGTTGAATGAATCTATACTAATATTATAAAGCTGAAGAGTTTGTTTGTTTGTTTGAACGCGCTAATCTCAGGAACTACTGCTCCGATTTGAAAAATTCTTTCAATGTTAGATAGCCCATTTATCGAGGATGGCTATAGGCTATGTATCATCACGCTAACACCAATAGGAGCCGAGCGGAGCGGAAGAATGTTTCGAAATCGGGGGTTTTTGAAGTAAAACATCTATTCTGTAGGCGCTATCTCAGGAACTACTGCTCCGATTTGAAAAATTCTTTCAGTGTTAGATAGCCCATTTATCGAGGAAGGCTATAGGCTATATATCATCACGCTACACACGGGGGTGAGGGTGCGGGGCCTTCAAAGGGGGGTGAAAATTTTATCGATTTTGCCGTAGGATGCACCGTTTTCAAGATATTTGACAAAATCACCGGGGGGGCGGGGGGTGTTGAGTGAGGGGGAGGAGGTGCGGGGGTTTTTGAAGTAAAACTTCTGTAGGCACGCTTGACTTGGGACGAACGCGGGTGTGCGGGGGGTGCTGTGTGGGGGGGGTGCGGAGCGGTGCGGGGGGTGGAGGGTGCGGGTTCTTGGGGTGTGGGGGGTGCGGGGTTGCTGTGCGGGGGGGAGCGGATTGGAGGGTGCGAAGGGGTTGCGGGGGCGGGTAATTTTTTTTTATCGAGGAACTAAGGAGAGCCATAATTTGATGAAAAAGCGAATTGGATAAAAAAAATAAGCTGCCCAAATTACTAATTCCACGCGGACGGAGTCGCGGGCAAAAGCTAGTGTTTTAAAAAATAAAAAAATATTAAGATTTTAAGTCAGTGGTTTTCTCTCATATCTCGTTTGTTTAGTTGCCAGTTGGGCCGTGCATAATGTTTCATACCCTCTTATTTTAGTTAGTTTAAGTTAGATTCTTACCTGCAATTGATTTTCTGATTTTAAGTTTTGTGTTTTTGCTACAATATTTATATTTTGTTAATCGCATTTTTCAAATAATAATGACATAGGAAGAAACTAGTGTCTAAGATACAGGCTCGGCCTAGTTTAGACATTAGGGTGTCGTATATTTTTTCTTAGTGTGTAAATCTCATGTTGGAACTATTAACTATGTAAGTTTTTGTCAATAAACATTATTATTATTATTTCAGCGCGGGTGAACCCGCGAGGCGTCAAAATATAATAAACTAGCCTTCCGTCCGCAGCTTCGCCCGCTATTAATTAATTTTTCCGTGGGAAAAGGTATTTTCCCGCAGTAAAAAGTAGCCTATGTCACTCAGTGATAATGTAGCTCTCTAACGGCAAAAGAATTTTTGAAATTGGTCCAGTAGTTTTGGAACCTATTCAATGCAAATAAACAAACAAACAATCAAATCTTTCCTCTTTATAATATTAGTATCTATAGATTGAATAATGAGGGAGTGCCAAAAATTCAAATAAATAGTCAAACTTCTGTTTTAATATTAATAAACAATTTAATTCTAAACAACTTTTTATGTTTTATGAAATGCATGATTCAGGGATTCTTTTTTACCATTTCCTCGCCAAACCGGCAGTGACATCAAATAATGTTGGATTCTTGAATTCACCTTTCATATCCAGCATGTAATGCATCCATGTGTTCTTGACCTTCAATGGAAGCTGTACCCTCGCATTCTTCCTGTTCTCCTTACAGCAGACATTTTCCACTGGCACCTTCAGCATGCGGTTGTGTCCGAAGGGAGTGTATGTGACAAATGACAGGTGTTTCCCCCCTTTGTGGAGAATCAGGAATCTGACCGATTTTAATGTGTACATCCATATCATTGCCAGGGAGCCTGTTCCTGTAAATATTAAATACTGGGTAAGTATTAGGGGGTGGCGCCTTAAAAGCTTAATTCTTGACAAGTTACATGATTTTTTTATGTGACGCGTGTGTGACAACAAGTATGGTTAAACCCTCTTATGTAGGAAGTAAAATAAAACCAGCAGTCTAGTCTCTTTTGTCTCATATAATACCAATATTACAGATTTAAATCATAATCATCATTTCAGCCAAAGAACATAGGCGGAGGCTGCTGTTGCTGGTTGCTTTTGGCTTTTGGGGGAGTCCAAGGCTCGCCAGAAAAATCAAATAAAAATACAAAAAAAGATAGCTTATAACCTTTTGAACCGCAATGTCTACTGATAAGACTCTAGAGTGCCTCTAGAGGCACAAAATTTTGCACAGTTCTTCACCACTTCAGGGAGCAAAACCCTGAAACATTGATTCAACTGCCAAACCTAATTTTTCAACTGTACAAATCCGCAGGTAAAAGATATGGTATAGTTTCAGCCTGTCCTGGGTAAAGTTTTATTCTGTTGTGTTCTATTCTGTACTTAGTTGTATTCTGAACGAAAGACGGAATTTCAATAAAAATAAACTGACTAAATAATTAAATCTCACCGACTAGAAGTGCTACGCCTCCCAGAGTGTTCCTGTATTTATTCTCCCCTAGATTAATTTTCCTGTACCAAGGAGTGTTTTCTGTTATCTTAGATCGATCGACGGGCGCGTCCTTCAAAGCGGTGAACGCAAACGTTCCTAAATACATCCAAAACATATACTGGACCACCGCAAAAGCATTCATGTACCTAAAATATTTCGGATTCTCGTATTTATATAAAATAACGTCTTTCGTAACATTGGTGTTAACATCGTGAAGCGTTTTAGAACTAAACGGTGCGTTTTCTTTAATGCAATTTCTACATGGCACTATGTTTCGGTAAGCGGCACTTCTTCTTAATATAATAGAAGCGTAAGATAATAATGACATTTTCTTTTAATAATGAATACTCGATATACTTGATTGATAGAATTTGTTCATTTGTACACATAACCTCAAATATTTATTTATTGTCACTGTCACTATAGACTGACAGTTTGATTTCTTTCTCACTCTATTAAAAAAGCAACGGAAAGATGGTTGCCCCGATGAAACTTATGGTGCCTCCCATGTTCCAGCTCCCTCTCATATAGTTCCTTTATTGGCACGAGTAATTTGCCTAAGTATTTCACCATCGGCATCGATTTAGTAAGGACTAGCGATGTTTTCTGGAATTCTAAAATGCATGGTCAATCATAAATGCATAAAATCTTTTCTCTTATTTTATGCTGACGATTAAGTTTTTGCTATTATACCAACCAATATAGAATAGTGTGACGGATCTTTTAAGCATGGCCTATTTAAACATTGTAGTAACAATACCACACAATAATACTCTTTGAGCATGGCAACCACTATGCGTCCACTATAATCATAGACAACAGGCGTTTATAGAGCAAATAGTTTTTCGTGTCTGTGAATATTGTCAGAGCGGAGCGTCGTCATTTTGTATGTGTAAATTGCTATTATCACAATTTAAAATGATATTTTGTAAAAGCAATAATTAGTGCTCCGTGCTTTGTCTTTATTTTAAGACAGATAACAACACGCGTTGATCGCACACGTTATATTAGCACCACGCACAAAATGGCTGATATAAAGGTGAGATGAGTTTTCTTGGCGGCATTTTGGTTGGTAACGGTCAAAATTCTATTTGGATAATTATTGTTTTTCCATATGTCGAGTGGTTTGTACAATTTAGCAAGGAGTGAACTGATAACACCTGCTTATTGTATGTCTGTCTGTTGTTTTTGTACGTATTCAATTAAAAAGTTGTTAGCCTTACTTTTACTTGTAGGGCCCATTATTTATGACCATAATGAAGGGTGTTGTTTGTATTTACATTTATCTTGTGCTGTACCGGTGTAATTTTTCGAATGTTTGACATAGGCACTTGCACTTACAATAACGTCGTGCTCTCATGATAATATGGGTCTTCATGGTTCCCATGATTGGGGAGGGTAGTTATATTTTAAACAATTTCAAAATAACGGACTTTTCAGACCAAATCAAAGGTTTTACATATTTATATAATCATAAAACGGCTCCTGTGTATATATTTTTGGTTATTGAATGAATAATGTGATCTGATTGAATACATTTATTTTCAGTGCATAACATAATAGTAGCTGGGCGGCCGAGCTCCGCTCGGGCTGAAACTAGGTACCAAGTGTTTTCCCAGAGATAAGACCAAGCTAGATCAATTTTTCATCCCCGAAAACCCCCACATACCAATTTTCATCAAAATCGTTGGAGCCGTTTCTGAGATTCTACACATACAATCACGCCTTCTTCCCAGCAAGGGGATAGGCAGAGACTATTTGTTTCCACCTGCTACGATCCTGACATACATCTTTCGCTTCAGCAACACTCATTAGTCTTTTCATACATGCTTGCCAGTTTCGGGTACTCTTGACCTCTGAGACCCTCCCTCCCTCTGAATCTCTTCTGAGATTCTGATTATATATATAAGTATATACAAGAATTTGTCTAAAGGTATTATTAAATTAGATATATTTTATTCATTATTCTGAAATTACTTGCACACTCATAAATTCAAAATAATTATGCATTAAAGACACATGGTTTCTTATTGAGAGAGAGTAATGTTTATTTACACACATTCAATACAAACACAGAAAAAAAATACATTTGACAGGAAATATACAAATAAAAAATATCAAATAGTATAAATTGGACCCCACTCAGCATAATGTTGTCGCAAGCCACGACACTGTTTTTCAGTGGGACCCAAATTATTGAAATAAAGGTTTGTAAAAAAATGAAACTGGCAGTTTATAAATTCAATAAAACAAAATGTAGGTTTTCATATGAAATATTTCTTAAATATAAAATTTACTTCAGACTAGTCTATATTATATGTTAGTTAAATATCTGTATTTCTGGTCTGGTCTGAAAATAGGTTGTAGGCTATTTTTTATATTGCGGGCAACAGCTAGTACAATATACTTATCTACTATACTTCATTTAATTTAGAATTAGAAACCACAATAACATTATATTGCGTCTGGTCAACTATGTCTTACCTAGCAAATAGTACAGTACAATAGTCTGGGAGCCGCAAAATAAAATTGTTTTAATGTCACTTTATTTGCGTGTCGTCAATTGTTTCTCTAGTACAAATTGTAAAGAGATTACAGTTCACGAGCCGCAATATAATGTTGTTGTGGTTTATAATTCTAAATTAAATGAAGTATAGGTGGATTGTTTTCAAAAAAAATTTACATGGTGAAGGGCTTAATCAAAAAAATCATAATCTCTTCCTTTGTGTAACAAAAGGTAGTCATACAAAATATATGGGTAACTTTTCCTACACAAAGGAATCAATTAATATATTTCATACTAAATACAAACTGAAATATAGATGCACAGAAAAAACCCCAGAAAAAAGACCAATGCTGGGAATCAAACCCAGGTCCTCAGCATTCCGTGCCGTGTGCCATACCCCTACACCACCACTGGTCTAGAGATTAGACACAAATCTTTCCTATACATCATACATTTCAGTCTGCTAAATCATCACCTTATGCAGTGACAAGCGTTCATCTATGTTACACCCTCTATCGAGAGATTTTAACACTCCTTCGGAACTAACCGCTCACCTGGACAAGAGATGGCGCTACTGTGCAACTTTAAACAAGTTAGCTTAGCTATGAAGTATCTTTTTTTGTATTTATTTTTTCAACTTCATTTTTTATTACTTTTACGGTCATTTAGCGCCATCTCTTGTCCAGGTGAGCGGTTAGTTCCGAAGGAGTGTTAAAATCTCTCGATAGAGGGTGTAACATAGATGAGTGCTTGTCACTGCATAAGGTGATGATTTAGCAGACTGAAATGTATGATGTATAGGAAAGATTCGTGTCTAACCTCTGGACCAGTGGTGGTGTAGGGGTATGGCACACGGCACGGAATGCTGAGGCCCTGGGTTTGATTCCCAGCATTGGTCTTTTTTCTGGGGTTTTTTCTGTGCATCTATATTTCAGTTTGTATTTAATATGAAATATATGATTTCACGGGATGACCGTAAAAGTAATAAAAAATGAAGTTGAAAAAATAAATACAAAAAAAGATACTTCATAGCTAAGCTAACTTGGAATCAATTAAGTTTTGTTTTTATGAAAGCCCTTAATTGTGTAAAAATTTTTTGACAACTACTCTGGTACCTTTTTTGTCAATAGCTTTGCAAAAAATATATTTAATTTGGCAAATAACACAGTTGTGCTGATTAAAAGTCGTATTATTATGTTGCAGTCTATGTTCAACAAAATGGCAGCCACAAATGGCACTGGGGACGCCCCAGCCCCCTCCAAGGGCCAGAAGGGTACCATCGAGAAGATGTACCAGAAGAAGTCCCAGCTTGAACACATCCTCCTCCGTCCCGACACATACATTGGATCTGTGGAACGGGCCCATGAGAGTATGTGGGTCTTTGACAAGGAGAAGGAGTGTATGGTGCAGCGAGAATTGAATTATGTACCAGGTAATTTGTAATCTCCCATAACTAAAACCAAATAGATCTGAATCTGACTTTATACTACACTGTTGGCTTGAAATAACCTGAGGAATTAATGTTTTAAATCTGTTGGGTTTACTTGTTCGTCATGGTCATGAAGTATAGGTTAGAAGTAATGCATTTAGTTTACAGATGTTTGCATTTTTTTAAGCAAGGTTATTATTTGTAAACTACTGTGAGACCTATTATGTAAATGTAATAAATTACACAACATTGTATATTTTTTGTTAATAAAAATCAAATTTTCTATTTACAGGTTTATATAAGATATATGACGAAATTCTGGTGAATGCAGCTGACAACAAACAAAGAGATAAAAAGATGGATGTAATAAGAATTGAAATAAATCAGGAGCAGAACACTATATCAGTGTACAACAATGGTTGTGGCATCCCTGTGGTTATGCACAAAGAAGAAAAGATGTATGTTCCAACTATGATCTTTGGTCATCTCCTCACATCCTCAAACTACAATGACGAAGAAGAAAAAGTCACAGGAGGCCGTAACGGCTATGGTGCAAAACTTTGCAACATTTTCTCTACCAAATTTACTGTTGAAACAGCTTCAAAACAATACAAAAAGCATTTCAAACAGACCTGGGGATCCAACATGACAAAAGCTTCTGAGCCCAAAATTAAGGAGTCTGGGAAAGATGATGACTTTACTAAAGTGACATTTAGCCCCGATCTGTCCAAGTTTAAGATGGAGAAACTTGAAGACGATATAATCGCGTTGATGTCGCGACGAGCGTATGACGTCGCTGCCTCCTCTCCGGGCGTCAAAGTTTATTTAAATGGTGAACGACTGAAGATAAATAAGTTTAAGGATTATATAGACTTATATATTAAAGGTAAAGAAGATGAGAACGGACAACCTTTGAAAGTTGTCTATGAGAAGGTCAATGAGCGCTGGGAGGTCGCTTTGACTCTTTCTGACAGAGGCTTCCAACAAGTCTCATTTGTAAACTCTATTGCTACCACTAAAGGTGGAAAACATGTTGACTCCGTAGCAGACAATATTGTCAAACATGTTATAGAAGTATTGAAAAAGAAGAACAAAGGTGGTGTCAATATCAAGCCTTTCCAAGTTAAGAACCATATGTGGTTGTTTATTAACTGCCTCATTGTAAACCCAACCTTTGACTCGCAGACTAAAGAAAACATGACACTCCAAGCAAAAAGCTTTGGATCGAAATGCACTTTTACTGAGAAATTCATAACGGCAGTGAGCAAGTCTGGGCTGGTTGAGTCTGTACTAACATGGGCCAAGTTTAAGGCGCAAGCGGAACTCGTTAAAACATCTGGCAAGAAACAGAGCAAGCTTAAAGGTATACCGAAGTTGGAAGATGCGAACGACGCCGGAACTAAAAATGCACATCTTTGCACGTTAATCCTGACTGAGGGAGACTCGGCCAAGACTCTAGCTGTATCTGGGCTCAGCGTAGTCGGCAGGGACCACTACGGAGTCTTCCCTTTGAAGGGTAAACCTTTGAACGTGAGGGACGCGTCGCATAAACAAGTCCTTGAAAACGTGGAGATCAACAATCTTATCAAAATCCTCGGTCTGCAGTATAAAAAGAAGTACAACACTACGGATGACTTAAAATCTCTGCGTTACGGCAAATGCATGATAATGGCCGATCAGGATCAGGACGGATCTCACATAAAGGGTCTAATCATCAACTTCATTCATCACAACTGGCCTGAACTGCTGAAACTGCCGTTCCTAGAGGAATTCATCACGCCTATCGTGAAAGCAACGAAGAAAGATAAAGAGATATCTTTTTATTCCCTACCAGAATTCGAAGAATGGAAAAAGGATACTGACAATCATCACACATACAATATAAAGTACTACAAAGGTTTGGGTACCTCCACATCCAAGGAGGCTAAAGAATATTTCCAGAATATGGAAAGGCATAGGATTAAGTTTAAGTATGGTGGCTCTACGGACGACCACCATATTGAATTGGCATTTTCTAAGAAGGGTGCTGATCAGAGAAAGGAGTGGTTGACGGGCCACATGGATGAAGTAAAACGGAGGAAGGAAATTGGGCTGCCGGAGAGATATTTGTATACTAAAGAGACCAAAGCTGTCTCATACTCTGACTTTGTTAATTTGGAGCTGGTACTCTTTTCAAACGGCGATAATGTGAGGTGAGAATTTAAAAAAAATCTAAAATTTTGAATTTGATAATATTCATTAGTTCACTGCTGATTACAGGGTAGGTTCTAAAACGCCTACACTGAAAACCTAATTTTCTAAGAAATAAGAATTTTCTTGTACTAAGAGTTGTTGGTTCTTATTGTTAGATTGAAGATTTAGATAGAAGTCATCAATATTCTTATTTTTTCTTTGATTTCTTTGTAGATTTACAATTATCTTTTTCATTGTTTTAGATCCATTCCTTCAATGGTGGATGGATTGAAGCCAGGCCAGCGTAAAGTGATCTTTACGTGCATAAAACGTAACGA
Organism: Archips xylosteana; assembly: GCA_947563465.1. Taxonomy (NCBI): domain Eukaryota; kingdom Metazoa; phylum Arthropoda; class Insecta; order Lepidoptera; family Tortricidae; genus Archips; species Archips xylosteana. The sequence continues at coordinate 18,655,575 of OX387353.1, read as the reverse complement.
TAAACGGGAGGTCAAGGTGGCGCAACTGGCTGGTTCCGTTGCGGAGCACTCGGCATACCATCACGGTAAGAATACAACACAATACAATACCTCTTTATAGTACACCACTTAGAAAACAATACAACATGCTACTGAAATATTAAAACAAAAACTAAAAATTATGAGTATTGATGATTCCGTCAATGTTAAGGTTAGAAAAGACACTGTATTAATTTTTATTAAGTTGTTACGGTCTCCTCAATTCTATCGACGGGAAAGCTTAAACCGATCAAAAATAGAAAACATGCTATTTTACCCGAGAGCCTGAGACATTCATATAGTCATCCGAGCTGGTGTTGCTGTTTAATTTCCTTGCAACCTAAGTGAAAAGCAGAGTGTAAAAATCTAGCTTTAAAACCATTTTCCTCTTGACGTGTCTATCTATCCATCCTCAACGTACCGGCTTGGACGGCTATATTAACATCACTGGTAAAATTCCTCGTTTTATGCTTTTGTTGTACAATGTATGCTTCTGCTCGTAAAATTTGTTTTTATACTGGACTAGCTGATGCCCGCGGCTTCGCCCCCGTTGTATTTTTTTTAAATTTCTTTCATAAGAACCTTCTCCTGACAATAACAAACGCAATAAAAAAAGAATTATTCAATTTGGTGCAGTCGATCGGAAGTTATGCGCTTAGCAACACATTCAGCGATTCATTTTTATATTATAGATGTAGGTAGGATAAGATTATTTATTATGTTCTAGTGGAAACTCACAAACAAACGTTAATAAAATGATAGTAGTAGTATTACGGTAGATATACGAAGGAGAGACTTTGATATCTTTAACCAAGGATGATGTATAATAGACTGGATTGGCAGTCGCCATAGTACGGACCGGCCGCGGTTTTTGTAGTTCGATTATTAAATCTAGATGGCGCTGAAATATAGCCAGAGGCTTTGAAGGCAAAACAATAAGACTACAGATATTTCTTATCACTGCAAATGTATTATTATGCAATTGAAAAATAATACATTTGTAGTAATATGAAACATCTGTAGTCTTATTGTTTTGCCTTCTAAGCTTCTGGCTATATTTCAGCGCCATCTAGATTTAATAATCGAACTACGAAAACCGCGGCCGATCCGTACTATGGCGACTGCCAATCCAGTCTATATCATCCTTGCTTTAACTGAGTTTAACCTTCACAGGCGAGCAGTCCCTCTCGATGACGATCGTGAATCTGGCGCAGAATTACGTGGGCTCCAACAATATCAATCTGCTGGAGCCGCGCGGTCAGTTCGGCACGCGGCTCAGCGGCGGCAAGGACTCGGCCAGCCCGAGATACATCTTCACGCTGATGTCGCCGCTCACCCGGCTCGTGTTCCACCCGCACGACGACCCACTGCTGGTCGTGAGTATTGACCCCACCCCAGTTTATTGGTCTCCTATCTGGCTCAGAACTATGTGGAATCTAAGGCGCAAGCCACTCGGAAGAGACGTGGGATGGGGGCACGCCGCGTCTCTTCTGTCTGCTTTGGATCGCGACGCTTCTGTAAATTGTAACACGGCAAACCTCCGTGGTGCGCAACTGGCCGTTTACAGAAAAACAAAATTCTAAATTCTGAACTGTTCATTTTCTTTTGTTTTGGCTCTACAATTTGGCAAGGCTTATGCCGAAATTTGATTTCCTGAATATATAATTATAATTTATACTCGGTAAAAACACTAATTTACCGAGTTGCTTGTATTTTAAAGGGCTGCCGCTATTGCAGGTATGTACTGTAAATATTATTTGTTCCGTTCTTTATCTCTATTTTCTTGTATATAAATTGTGAAACCTAATCCAAGTCTTGTTTAGTTTTCTTTCACTGACCTAGGCACTAAAACGAGGCTTGGATTGGGTGCTTCAAGCAAGCGGAAAAGGAAGGGCTGGAAGAAATACCCTGCTTGACGCGGGACGTACTCTGCCCTGTACCCTGCTTGGGTCGGAGGTTTGCCGTGTTACAAAATTTAGTATGAAAACCGATTCAAGGGGCGCCGCGACTGCAACGCGCCCCCGTCCCACGTCTCTTCTGTGTGGCTTGCGCCTAACAACATCAACTTGCTGGAGCCGCGCGGTCAGTTCGGTACAGTAGTACACAACTGATGTGGCTCACCGATGTACCTGCGCAGAAGACGCGTTTTAGAAGCGCGGTAAATTCAATTGACTAATCGGCATACTACACGCACGGCGCGTCTTTTTACTGTGCCGCTATTGGTGGGTTGCTGCCGCCATACTTCCCGAGTGAGTGAGACAGATAACAGGTGCACTGTAATTTGCACCTTGTAACTATATGACATAAGACCGATTTGAAGTTTGAATCGTATCTTCGGCTATCATCGACTAGTTCGATCGTGTCTGAGTGGCTGAAAATGCACGACTCCAAATCCTTACACAATAGAGTTCATTTTACAATGCAACATTTTAGAGACTTCTATCGGGTGATGCTATGACGGTTTATAAACCGCTTTGTCTTTCAGCTATTCCACGCTAGGTGGTAGCATATTGTATGCAATTTTTATCCAACTTCACAAAAAGGAGGAGGTTCTCTATTTGACTGAATCTTTTTAGTTTTTATTTACTTACCTGTACAATCATCATCATCATTTCAGCCGTAGGACGTCCACTGCTGGACATAGGCCTCCCTCATTGATGCCCAATCAATACAACAATATAACAACCTGTACAATAGACTCAACAATATGTTAACATTTCCGTCGGCACTGGTTTATTTGGTTGGTGGCATTTCGTCTTGGTTTTTTTTAGTATCGCCAAAAAAAGCAATCCTGTGGGACTTAAGAGTATACAACACGCCATTGAACTCGAGACGTTTATGCCCAAGCCGCAGACGAGAGTGGAAGATGGTCGAGAGTAAAATAGGTTTATGAACGTGTAGCTTTTCACTTCGATTGCGAGAAAAAAACAGCAAACTCAACCCACTGTTGCCCACAGCACGAGTTCGAGGACAACCAAAAGATCGAGCCGATGTACTACATCCCGATCTTGCCGATGATGCTGGTCAATGGCGCCGAGGGCATCGGCACCGGCTGGTCCACCAAGATACCTAACTACAACCCGAGAGACATCGTCGAGAACATACGGTCAGTATCTGCAGAGCTTGACCTCTTAAAGCCCACGTTCAATTTTGACTATCGTAATTTGAAACTTGTTGTCGATCAAGAAAAGTTGGCATTTGCTTTGACGTATGTAAGTCGTTTTAAAAAAAAATAATGAAAACAAAATCACGGTCGCGTTTTTTGTGTAACGAACGAAAGATAGTCATACAAACTACATATATTGGCAATTCGTTATGCAGGGAATCAATTAACCCTTTCGGCGCGCATGATGCCCATGTGCATCATGAGATTGCAGGCTCTCGCGCGCGCATGATGACCATGCGCATCATGGGATTGCAGTCTCTTGTGCGCGCATGATGCGCATGAGCATCATTACAAATCTTGATCTAAACATACTATTTTGTCTAAAATTTATGTAGTTTTTGGTTGATCAGGATTCTGGATCTATAATTCATTTAGTGTCATTTTTTTTTATTATTGTGCCACGGTATTTGCAGAGAAAAAATACTTTGAAATTCGACTGTCATTTATTATCTGTATTTGGTTAAAAAGTTTTCATTTTTATTTGATAAACCAGAAATTTGGACTTTGATATCCATATTCAGTTAAAAAAATTAACTTTATATTCATTTTTTTACTTTGAAAATACCATGATAACACGGTGCATCATTGCGCCGTAGAGTACTGCCCATCACAGTGGATGGTATTCTACAGCACAGAACCATCTGTTATTATATTTTTAAAATAATTTGTAGGTAATATAAGCATTGAATATGTATTTTAGCGAAAAGTGTAGATAAATAGCAGAAGGAAATAGGATTGTTGACTAGCTGTTGGCCGCGACTCCGTCTGCGAATAATTCGTTCATCGCTATCCCGCCTAAACTACGCATTTTTCCGGGATAAAAAGTATAAACTTTTTATGTGCCAATTTTCATCATAATCCGTGAAAGAGTAACAAACATCTAGGTGTGCACATCCATCCATGCAAACTTTCACGTTTATAATATTAGTAAGATTAACCAAATAAAGATTTTTTAAAATAGTAGCGGTACACTAAGCAGGGATATTATGCAGTGCAGTGTAAATTTTACTAAAGTTTTCAATCTCATCATGTTGCGTATTATTATTCAAGTCCGTGTTAAACCTATTCGGCTACCTGGCTTTACCGTGTTCCGTGACCCTGGTATACCGTTAGACTCCTAAGTGCGAGCGAGAGGCCCGATAAAAGGGTTTTACCCACTGACCCACTCGGCTGATGTCTGTGTGTCTTGTGACACTACGCTCATCCATATGACTCCCTAAGTGCGAGCGAGAGGTCCAAGTAAAAGTTTTATGCCCCTTGTGGCTACTTACAATAGTTGCACAAATGCGATAATTATTGTTAAAGGCTTTCAGACGAAAATCGACCAATCACGAGCATCGCTGACCTGAGCCTGATAGATAAAAGGCGGGTTATCTTAGTGTCTTTACATTTACTAAGTTCCTGGTTACGGTCTTAGTTTGTGCCCGTGACTGAGCGTTTTGTCTCGTTGCGTAGCGTTGTAATCGTGAATCTTTACTGACCCGGCTATCTTTATGGAATCGAATACTGCACTTGGTACAATCGACCCGGCTAAACGCCCAGTCTTTCGCCAATTATCATACTCATGTACATATTTATAGGTAACGCCACCAGAGTTGAGGCCACGCACAAAACCATATCTCATGTAATGACAGCAGGATTTTGACGTTGTGTTGTCGTTTAGCGTCAACACAACGTCAAAATCCCGCTGTCATTACATGAGTTGTGGTTGTGTGCGTGGCCTCAACTCTGGTGGCGTTACCTTTACCGGATTATCGTTATTTTTTGTACTTTTATATATTATGTAGGTATTCGAATCTGTACAATTTTATATTTAAACTAGTTGCTACCCGCGACTCCGTCTGCGAAGAATAGGGGTATAAAAAATAGCCTACGACCTATTCTCAGACCTACCAAATATAGAGAAAAAAAAAATTTTAAATTGGTCAAGCCGTTTCAGAGGAGTTCAATATACTTATATTGAAGTATGATAAAATATTGTTTTTTATTTCACCCGCAAATAAACATTTGGTGTTTGGTTATTATAAATAGCGCATTACGCCATCCATTCCCTTGCCGTTCGAGGCGTGAAAGTGCGTGCGGTCCCACCGCGCGCAATGATGCACAGGGTGCATCATGGGTATTTAGTACGGGAAAAAATGTACTGCGCGCGGGCGCATTGCATCGCTTCGTCGGGCCTGCGCGCAGGACTATTGCAGCGCGCTAGAAGGCGCTCGCGCCGAAAGGGTTAAGTTTTGTTTAAATCAGAGCCCTTATTATGCATACAATTATTTAAGTATGTATGTTTTTTTTATTTATTTCATTTGTATTTATATAAATTTGTCTGGCACCCATATTCCAAGCTTTGCTTAGTTTGGGACTAGGCCAATTAAAAGTCGATTGTCCCGTGTTTTTTTTTTGAAAACAACTCTTGTACTTTTTTGGCAGGCTGGGTCGCTCTTTCGTCCTCTGCGTCGCTGTGTGCTCTGCCGACAAAAGCGAAGTTTTACCCGTCATGGTCCATAACTTTATCTTGTTGAGAATAATGGTCTTGTCCGTCTGTATGATGTCAAATTCAAAGCCAAAATATCTCTATTTAATTACTTATGATTCACAAAGCTCTTATGAATACCGAAGAATCTAACAGCGGTTCAGATGCGGAAGCTTTAACTCCTTACCATACCCGCCAGCCATTACGTCGCTTTGGTGTCGTCACTCCCGTAGCATTAAGGTGCGACCAAACCGCCGCTTAAAAAATGGTGACGTTACGGAATCGCAGTGACGCACCGTAAACGTCAAAACTTTACTATGGAGAGCATGCGGTAAATTCTGACGTTTACGGTACGTCACTGCGATTCCGTACCGTCACTCTTTTTTAAGCGGCGGTTTGGTCGCACCCTTATGTGACTTTTAAGCATCTCCCATATATGCTAATTTATTTTTTTACAGTCGCATGTTAGACGGCGAAGAGCCTAAACCGATGCATCCCTGGTACAAGAACTTCAAAGGCCACATCGAAAGCTTTGGCGACAAATACGTCATATCCGGCGAGGCGGCCATCTTGCCCGGCGATAAGATTGAAATCACCGAACTTCCCGTCGGTGTGTGGACGCAGAATTATAAAGAAAACGTACTCGAACCTATGTTGGGCACTGACAAAGTGAAGCCGGTTATATCGGAGTATAGGGTAAGTTATTCTTGTTGTTTATAAAGTAACTATAGTATAAATCTTCCCAGGTGAATTTTTCGCTTCGAGCCATTACATTAAATTTGAACCTTAATACTATGACAATACCGTTTGTTTTGAAAGATAAGGGCTTGAAGCGAAAAATTCACCTGGGAAGATTTATACTATAGCGTTAAGGCCCTACCAAGAATGGGAGAGGATCGAGCTGCCAAAAGAGCGTATCTTGGGCGACCATCCGGAAGGCGTCCGGTGGGTCGACCAAGATACCGGTGGAAAGATGAAGTTGCTAAAGATCTGAAGGAGCTGGACGTGTCCGATTGGTCAGACTTGGCACAGAGCAGGAAGGAATGGCGCACTGTAATGTCGGAGGCCAAGATCCACTTCGGGTCGCTGAGCCAGCGAAAGTCCAAGTTAAGGCCCTACCGAGCTTTTGGCGCATTTAGGTATTGCATTTATTTAATCCCTTGCTGTTTCATTACTAGCAAAGCTTTAGTTCTGAAATGCGCGTGTAATATATTTGAGTATTCTCTCTAATATAACAGTGGTTGGAGTTGACTCTTTGAGGTATAGATTTAGATCTATGATGTATTTAGATACATACATTTGCATCACACAGTCTAATGTGGATGTGAATGCGATATTCTTTACACCGCTAGTTTCTCGTTAAATGATAACATATCTCATACTAAATACAAACTGAAACATGGATGCACAGAAAAAAACCCCAGATAAAAGACCAGCGCGGGGAATCTAACCCAGGTCCTCAGCATTCCGTGCCGCGTGCTATTCCCCTACACCACCACTGGTCAGGAGTTTAGACACAAATTTTTGCCATACATCGCACATCTCAGTCTGTTAGATCACATTCTGCAGTGATACAGCGCCATCTATGTTATACCATCAATACCATCATCGAGAGACCTCAACACTCCTTCGGAACTGTCCGCTCACCCGGACAAGAGATGACGCTACTAAGCCAACTTTAACAAGTTTGATATGAAGTATCTTTTTGTATTTTGTTTATCAACTTTATTTTTTTATTACTTTCACGGTTATCCCGTGAAATCCATATGTTTCATACTAAATATAAACTGAAACATGGATGCACAGAAAAAACCCCAGAACCAACCACCAACCACCAACCAATGGTCAGGAGTTTAGACACTTTTATTTAACACTTAAACATGAGCCGTCCCTTCCCCAGGAGTACAACACAGACACCACGGTCCGCTTCGTGGTGTCGCTGTTGCCTGGCAAGCTGCCTGAGGTGGAGGCTGAAGGCATACACAAGGTGTTCAAGCTGCAGACAACCATATCCATGACTTGCATGAACGCGTTCGACCACAACAACTGTCTCAAGAAGTAAGTCCTCTGTATAGATAGGCTAGCTTTTGCCAGTGACTTCGTCCGCGTAGAAGTAGTACTTTGGATAGCTTATTTACTATCCACTCTAGAACCTTTTTGCCCCATCGGCCATCAGTTCTACCACCGATGTGCCCTGCCCACTGCCAGTGGCAGAGTTTGGCGACATTCCTTTCCCACAACTCTAACTATCTCCATACCAAATTTCATGCTGTTTCGATGCCGCGAAGCAGGTGTACAGTAAAATTACATAAGGTTTACCACTGACAGATGGTTTGCCTTCATTTCATATTCAGCTTTAACGACCTACAAATAAAGCCAATTTTAGAATACTGTTACCCACGTTTGCGGATTTTGTAATAGCTCCTTTATTTGTATTTTGTTAAAGTTGGAAATGAAATGAAGGCAAACCATCTGTGGTAAACTAAAAGTAAACGTATTGTAACGCTCCGGACACGACAACGCGCGACTGGCGGCCCGGTGAGAAATTCCGCTGTTCATTGCGCGGCCGTGACGCTGGCCGCACCATGGTTACCTGGTAGCACGCAGTGAACAGAGAAAACACGCCGCGTCATAACTGAGTCCACCAATTGTTTATTTTCATCCAAGGCTCGAAACTATTAGTGCGGATGATGTAAAATAGACGTCATTTTGTACACAAGATGATGTACCTAAATAAAATAAGTTTTAATGCACAAGTATTTAATAATTTTGTGTTTAACGTATACACAGTTTTTGTAACTATTATGAAAGTAGATGTGTAATAATAAAATACATAAGACAATAATGTCAGATCTATTATCACAACGTCAATTTAATGTTTAATTTTTTATTTATTTTTTTGAAACAAGCTTCGTAGAACTTGTCACATTAG